>CM048755.1:327749746-328999746 GCA_026315105.1 Locusta migratoria | reverse complement strand
AAACTAACCTAAGGACAAATACACACACCCATGCCCCAGGGAGGACTGGAACCTCCGATGGCGAGAAAACCGCGCGCTCCGCAACAGGGCGCCTTAGACCGCTCGGCTACCTCACTGCGACCCTTCCTTCCTTGCTAAGCAAATTTTCATGTCTACATTTTTCAAAGCCGCAAGAATGTAACACTTGCTTACACAAGATATAACCACTGTAGATATGTTGAGTGGAAATAAAAGAGTGTTCATAACTTCACAAGGCAGCTGGTAGGCACACAGATCTACGGCTTCCAAACAACATGGACATAAACCAAAACCCATTTTAACTAGGAAGATGATATAGCGCTTTTAGCAGGTCATTGATATACATATAGATCATTTATACGGAAATAACTCAGTTTGAACGATTGACTGAGTTGGCCTTCTAACATAACCCAACAAGGCTTTACCATACAGTTACTGCGAACGACTGACAGCAAGGGGCAACTACATTCATTACTTTTGCCGATGACATCTAGAAGATTACATGGATAGATCATGTAAGTAACGAGGAGGTACTGTAAAGAATTGGAAAGAAAAGAATACTTCTGGTATATCATGACTAAAAGAAGGGATAGATTGGTAGGACACATTCTGAGGCATCAAGGAATCCTTATGACAACATAATTTATTTTTCGTACTTATTTTCATGATTTACAACTTCCGTAATGTCCATATATGACATGTCCTGTATCAATTACTTTTGATATGTATATGTTTGTAACTTTAATATCTTTGGACATATATGTTAGGCTACTGAAAATTTGTCTGGATGCTGAACAGAGAACAGTGTTCGTGATATGTCGCTGTTTTCTTATATATCATACTCTTCAAGAGTAATAACAAGTTGCTCGGATGAAGAATATTTTATTACGGTTAGTGACTAATATTGGTGGTATATTTTTCAAATTAATTCGACGACGAAAAGACTGAATTTTGGCCTTTACATCAAGAGCCAGTACTGAACAACATTACGCCTACAGTGAGCCACAGTTCGGTGCTAACCTTCCATCGCAGGCAAAGTATACAATTTGTTAGTTCTGTAATAACAGCCTGGACATCACATTTGTGTGTTTTTTCCTACTGAATAATCGTCATATTGACTTTGAACAGTGCTGTTAACTCATCATTGCCCTATGTCATTGGCCTGTTCAGGGTCCTTTCCAATGAAAGTGAAGTAATACGGGTATCGTTGTGAAAAACTTTCAAAATCTTAATAATCTTTTATCTTCCATTGAGTACTGAAAACTGTATAGCTTTTTCTTGCGTAATCATACTGTGGAGATTAACGATAATTGTAGACTGTTTAGATTTTGACCTCCACAAGGTACAAAAGATTCACTCAGTGTTGAATTATTAAAGTGATTGCTTAATCTTCATCATAAAAAGATTTGCTAGGTAGGATTACAAAGTTTTTTTTCTTTGCTATATTAAAGTTTATTGCGGGGTGTGTTAGTTAAAAGAATGAACAGAACAGATTTAGGTACCACGTTTTGTAAAGTGTGTCTGATTTTAAAACGACTGCAGTACTGAAATATTCCATGTAAATAAGTGAGCATAAAGTAGGCTTATTACAATAGGTAAAGAAGTAGTTAAAACACCAGCAGTTAACAAATATTTGATACTATTTTTCTTAGAAACTTGCTATTTGATTACTCTTACAAAACTGGTGCAGAATAGTGACCTGTGCTATTACTAAACTACAGCATTTTGAAAAGACGTGAGTGTAATCTCCATTATATTAGCGTTTTGGATCCACATTTTCAGTGAAAGAGCTAACATTATTACATAGAGCTTTACTAGTTTGCTGAAGTTCACAATTTGACAGGAATCAGATTAATGATGCTTAATATTTATCTAATTACAACCTTTAAGTGTAGGTTACTGTGTTTGCTGTCTGACATTCACAAAAGTTGTTCAAGAAAGTTTCGGGCGTTGACTTCTAATATTTCGGCTGAATACCGTCCAGCCATCTTCAGAGAGAGTCGAAGACTGACGCTCCAGAAACTTTATGTGGCTGCACGCCCGAAACTTTTTTGAACAGTCATTGCGCCGCGAAAACATGAAGACGCACATTCACAAAAGTGGTTGAATTTCAAGCAGTGTTGCATTTCTCTTTCCAATAGAACTTATTTCATAATTGTATTCAAGTACTACACGAAAAGTTTGTTCTTGTCCATAGGGACTGGAGACCATAATTATTGTGGCATTTTGCTTTTGAACTGGAACTTTCTCTGAATCTTCGAGGTTTCATTACTATCGTTTCTCTTGTGCTATATATCTTTGTGAAGCGAGGGTTACCTCAGATGCTTTCATCCACTGTGATGAATAATTAAATCCTCACAGAGGGGTATAATTCAGTAGGTTGGAGCTTGTAGTAGCAGATATGAATATCGCAGCAAACATAGCTAATCTGTGACGGGTTATTGCATATTGCTAGCTGTGCTGCTAGTGGATGCTAAGTTAAACCGAGCGACCGGAGTGTTGTATGCTCATTTAGTGTAGGTAAAGTGTGGGGGATAAAAATCACAAAGGGAGACCAAACACGAATACAGTAAGCAAGTTCAAATGGCTGTTCAAAATGTTCAAATGTTCGTAAATCTATGGGACTTAACTACTGCGGTTATCAGTCCCTAGGCTTACAAACTATTTAAGCTAAATTACACTAAGCATAACACACAGACCGCCGGCCGCAGTGGCCGAGCGGTCTGCGGCGTGCCAGTCACGGTCTGCACGGCCGCTGCGGTCGGGGGTACGCATCCCCCCTCGGGCATGGATGTTTGTGCCGTCTTTAGAATAAGCTACTTCATAAGTAGTTTGTAAGTTTAAGGACTGATGACGTCGTAGTTAAGTCCCATAAGCTCTACAAACATTTGAACATTTGAACACACAGACCCATGCTCGAGAGAGGACTCGAACATCCGACGGCTAGCGACCGCAAATGGACGTGTGTTGCCATTCTTATGAGAGGTGAAGAGGCTGGCATAGAATAGAACAGCGTGAAGAGCTGCATAAAATCAGTCTTACGGCGCGCATGGAGGTATGACAGCGACTATTCCAGTCTTTATGATAAAGAAAGTGTGTCGTAATTAGTTACTAACTTTATGCAAAAGCAATAGTAGCGTACATAACTACAACACTAGGAGAAAGTATGATCTTCACTATTCAAGGTTAAATCTAGCTTTGGCACAGAAAGGGGTGAATTATGCTGCCACAGAAGTGTTTGGTCACCTACGAAACAGCATCAAAAGCCTGACAGATGCCCAAGTAGCATTTAAAAATAAATAAAAAGAATTTCTGCATGGCAACTCCTTCTACACTATAGTTGAATTTTTAGATATAAATTAGTAAATCTGAAATAAATAAATAAATGTGTCATGTAATATTTAGTCAAAGTAATAATTTGTAAAGATACCTTTCATTAAGGTCATACCACATCATGTCTCTACAAGACAGCAACCGAAGAAGCAATGTTAGCGATTCCTCTGGGGAGGTAGGCTATAAGTCCCTTATTTCCTCGTCGGACTTATACTGAAGTTCGACATACGCGGTAACAAAAGCAACGAGAAAAGCCTTCTCGTCCTCAGTATCAGTCGACGTACTACTCATTTGCGAAAGTTGCTGCGAAAGTAATAGATCTTGGTGCTGATTAGATTAGATTAGATTAATACTTGTTCCTTAGATCATATATACGACATTTCGTAATGATGTGGAATGTGTCAGTTTAGTAAATGTTGTCTACACTTGACAATCAATATTTTAAGGATTTTTTATTACATTTTTGTTGTCTTTTTATTTTTTATTATTTTTTTTAAGTTTTATCTAAAAATTCGTCTACATTGTAGAAGGAGTTGCCATTCAGAAATTCCTTTAATTTCTTTTTAAATACTAGTTGGCTATCTGTCAAACTTTTGATGCTACTTGGTAAGTGACCAAAGACTTTTGTGGCAGCATGATTTACCTCTTTCTGAGCTAAAGTTAGATTTAACCTTGAATAGTGAATATCATCTTTTCTCCTAGTGTTGTAGCTATGCACACTGCTATTACTTTTGAATTGGGTCGGATTGCTAATAACAAATTTCATGAGTGAATATATATATTGTGAAGCTACAGTGAAGGTCCCTAGCTCCCTAAATAAACGTCTGCAGGATGCTCTTGGGTGGGCTCCAGCAATTATTCTGATTACACGCTTTTGTGCAATGAATACGTTTTTACTCAATGTTGAATTGCCCCAGAATATGATCCCACATGAAAGCAATGAATGAAAATAGGCGTAGTAAGCTAATTTACTGAGATGTAAATCACCAAATTTTGCAATGACTCTGATAGCATAAGTAGCTCAACTCAAACGTTTTAGGAGATCTTCAATATGTTTTTTTCCAATTCAGTCCCTCGTCAATGCAAACACCTAAAAATTTTTGAATATTCTACCTTAGCTACAGATTTATGTTCAAAGTCTAAATTTATTAATGATGTCATGCCATTTATTGTATGAAGCTGTATATACTGGATTTTGTCAAAGTTTAATGAGAGTCCATTTGTAGAGAACCACATCCTGAAAGATATCATTTACAATTTCATCAGTTAATTCCTTTTTGTCAGGTGGGATAGGTATACTTGTATCATCAGCAAAAAGTACTAGCTTAGTATCTCATTGCAACATCTATGAACTTCACTGTCGCGACGATTACGAGTTTGCGGTCGTCTGCAAGTTTATAGGAATGCAACGGTTTGCATATAGAATGATAGGCGTGATCAGTTTAAACATGCTCTCGCACTGTTCGTTCTCTTGGCTAATGGATAACTAATATTCTCTGTACGTACACTGGACTAGTTAATACGTAGAATCATCAATTACTTAAATAAGTGTTTTTATTTTTACCTTGCCCTGCAGCAATACGGTCTCATTAGCAGGTTGTGTTTATTCTCAAATGTGACAGGCTACCTCATCTTTCAATGTGTCAGTTGCAGAATATAACGAGCATTTATTTTAAATGAACTGTTCGACTTCTGATTTGTAGCCTATCCCTATTGCTATCATTTTTATACATTAAATAACAAACAGAAACCCCGGCTAGAAGAGAGGAGGTCCATCGGTCATAGCAGCAGAAGATTCTCAGGTAAGCCACCTGTTAATTGGGGAGTAGTAGTTAAGCAGGATTTCATCTATTTCGTACTATGACGAGTAACGAAAGTCTCAACAACTGCAGACTGATGGACAACAACAATTCATTTGTGATATAACTGGCATTTGTTAGCGCCTTTATATTTGAAATTGTTCTTCAGTATTATCTTCTACATCTACATCTACATAGATACTCTGCAAATCACATTTAAGTGCCTGGCAGAGGGTTCATTAACCACTTTCATAACTTTTCTCAACCGTTCCATTCTCTAATAGCGCGCGGGAAGAAAGTACACCTAAATCGTTCCGTTTTCTATCTGATTTCTCTTCTTTTATTGGGATGGTCATGTCTCCCTAAGTAGGTGGGTGCTAGCAAGATATTTTCACATTCAGAACTAAAAGTCGGTGATTGAAACTTTGCAAACAGATCACGCCGCAATGAATAACATCTTTCTTTTAATGATTTCCACCCCAATTCGTGCAACATTTCCGTGACGCTTTCCCCCCCGTAACGTGATAAAACAAAACGAGCTGCCCTTCTCTGAACCTTCTCAATGTCTTCCGTCAGTCCCACCTGGTGAGGGACCCACAAGGGGCAACAGTACTCCAGGAGAGGACGCACAAGTGTGATGTAGGCAGTCTCCTTGGTGGAGCTGGTGCATCTTCGAAGCGTTCTGCCGATAAAACGTAACCTTTGGTTCGCCTTCCCCACAATATTTTCTGTGTGTTCTCTCCAGTCAAAGTTGTTCGTAATTGTAACTCCTAGGTATTTGGTAGAATCTACGACCTTAAGGTTTGACTGATTTATCTAGTAACTGACGTTCAGCGGATTTATTTTAGTGGTCATGTGTATTACTTCACACTTTTCTTTATTTAGTGTCAATTGCCAATTTTCGCACCATGCAGAAATGTTGTCTAAATCGCTTTTGATCCTCTGTTGATTTCACTAACCGATAATCGACAGCATCATCCGCGAACAGTCGAAGGGAGCTATTCAGCTGGTCTCCTAAATCGTTTATAAACACGAGGAAGAGTAGGGGACCTATAACGCTTCCCAGTGGAACGCCAGATATCACTTATGTTTTACTCGATGACTTACCGCAAATTACAATGAACTGTATTCTTTCTGATAGGAAATCGTGAATCCAACCGCACAATTGGGGAGATATTCCATATGCATGCAATTTCATAAGAAGCCGCTTATGGGGTACAGTGTCAAAAGCTTTCCTGAAATCCAGAAATATGGAATCGATTTGAGATCCCTTGTCGATGGCACTTAACACTTCATGTTAATAAAGGGCAAGCTGTGTTTCGCATGAGTGATACTTTCTGAATCCTTGTTGACTACTGGTTAATAGGTCGTTCTCTTCGAGGTAGTTCATAATTTTCGAACAAAGTATATGTTCCAAAATCCTACTGCAAATCGACGTCAATGAGATAGGCCTGTAATTTTGGGGATCACTCCTATTGCCTTTCTTGAAGGTTGGAGTAACTTGGGCAACTTGCCAGTCTTTGGGTACGGATCTTTCACTGAAAAAAATGTTCAAATGTTTGTTAAGCTTATGGGACTTAACTACGGGGTTATCAGTCCCTAAACTTACAAACTACTTAACAACTAGCTTATCCTAAGGATGGCACAAATATCCACGCCCGAGGGGGCATTCGAACCCCCGACCGTAGTGGCCGTGCAGACCGTGACTGAAGCGCCTCAGTCCCCTCGGCCACCACGGCCGGCGATCTTTCGCTGAGTGATCGGTTGTAAACTATAGCTAAGTACGGAGCTATTGCATCAGCATACTCTGAGAGGAATCTAGTTGGTATACAATCTGGCCCGGAACATTTGTTTTTGTTTAGTGACTTAAGTTGTTTTACTACTCCAGGAACATCTACTTCTAAGTTTCGCATGATGGCAGCTGTTGTTGGATTAAATACTGGAGTGTTCACTTCGTATTCTTTGCTCAAAGAATTTCGGAAAGCTGTGTTTAGTAATTCTACCTTAGCAGTACTGTCATTGGTAATATTACCATTTCTATCGCGTAGCGAAGATATTGTTTGTGTTTTGCCGCTAGTGTACTTCACATATGACCACAATTTCTTTGGATTTTCTGCAAGATTACGAGACAGGATTTCGTTGTGGTAACTACTATAGGCTTCTCGCACTGAAGTCCGCGCTAGGTTGCGAGTTTCAGTAAAAGATTGCCAGTCTTGTGGATTCTGTGTCTTTTTTAATTTTGCATGCGTTTTTCTTTGTTTCTGCAACAGTGATCTGACCTGTCTTGTGTACCACGGGGGTCAGTCCCCTCTTTTATTAATTTACTTGGTATAAATCTCTCGATTACTACTGATATTATGTCTTTGAAAGTAAGCCACAACTGATCTACAGTCGCATTTTTAGTTTTGAAAGACTGGTGACTATCACTCAGGAAAGCGTGAAACGAATTTTTATCTGCTTTATTGAATATATATATTTTTCGTTTATTTTTGGTGCATTTAGGCATTTCGACATTCGCTACTACAACTCGATGTTCGCTAAGCCCTATATCTGTTTTGATGCTCTTTACTAGCTCAGGATTATTTGTTGCTAGGAGATCAAGAGTATTTTCGCAACCACTTTCTATTCTAGTGGGTTTATGAACTAACTGTTCGAAGTAGTTTTCAGAAAAAGCATTCAGAACTAGTTCGGACGATGTTTTATATTTGCCGCCAGTTTTGAATACGTAATTATGCCAACATATCCAGGGTAAATTAAAGTCGCCACCGAATATAACAGTATGCTTCGGATACCTATTTGAAATGTGATTCAAGCTTTCTTTGAACATTTCGGCAACCGCATCGTCTGAGTCAGGGGGCCGATAAAAAGATCCAATTATTAATTTATTCCGGTTGTCAGGTATAACCTCTACCCAGACCAACTCACAGGAAGTATCTGTCTCAATTTCGCTACAGGATAAACCGTTAGTAAAAGTAATAAACACGCCACCCCCTTTTTTATTTATTCTATCCTTTCTGAAAACCATTTGGCCCTTTGAAAAAATTTCGGCCGAACTTATCTCAGGCGTCAGCCAGCTTTAAGAACCTATAACTATTTGTGCCTCAGTACTTTCTATCAGCGCTTGGAGCTCTGGAACTTTCCCAATACAGCTACGACAATTTACAACTGTTATACCAATGGTTTCTCGATTTGCTTTCTTCCTGTGTCTGACCTGTCCCCTTTGAGACTGAAACCCATTTTGTGTATTCCCGAGGCCCTCTAACCTAAAAACCGCCCAGTCCACGCCACACAGCCCCCGCTACCCGTGTAGCCGCTTCCCGAGTATAGGGGACTCCTATTTAGCGGAAACCGAAAACCCACCACCCTTTGACGCAAGTCGAGGAATCTGCAGCCGACACGGTCGCAGAACCGTCTGAGCCTCTGATTCAGACCCTCCACTGGGCTCTGAACCAAAGGTCCGCAGTCAGTCCTGTCGACAATGCTGCAGATGGTGAGCTCCGCTTTCATCTTACAAGCAAGACTGGCAGTCTTTACCACTTCTGATAGCCGCTCAGAACCAGAGAGGATCTCTTCCGATCCAAAGCGACACATATCATTGGTCCCGACATGAGCCACCACCTGCAGCTGGCTGCACCCTGTGCTCTTCATGGTATCCGGAAGGACCCTTTCACAGCGCCTCGAATCTGTTGGCAAGACTAACCGGGGAGGCCTCCACTTCGGTCCCCCGGGAAGTCTTACGCCGCCTGACACGCGCTGAGGGGACCTCCCAATCCACCACGGATTGGGGGGGCTACCTCCTCGCGGGCAGTGAGCAGGCTGGCCACAGCCGCAGGCCGATCGGAGGGCACGACAGTCGCACAGGGCGTCTGCTGCACCCCCGCGAGCGGCCCACAACAGCGGCGCCCACCCACCGCAGTCTCAAGCGTTGCCAGCGAAGCCAACGCCTCCTGAAGCTGCGAGCGAAGAGTCACCAACTCTGCCTCCATCCGTTCGCAGCAGTCACAGTTCCTAGCCATTCTGAAAACCTTTGTGTGTTTTTTTTTTTTTTTTTTTTTTTTTTTTTTTTTTTTTTTTTTTTTTTTCTTCAAGTAAGTACGTCTGAGGACACAGAAGTTTGATAAACAGTGAGCTTCGAAAAATATGAAGCTAACACTAAACTGTCTATTAACGGCGGATCTGAAAAATATATACGCGAGCTAATAAATCAATATAACAACTGAACTGACAACTAAACGCGATTCTTAGTAAATAAACACGCGAGCACACTAAAGTATAAAGAGCTGCAAAAGAAAGCACACACGAAATGAAAATAAGTCGCTTCTATTAAGAAGCGGGTTAACTTACAATGTAGAGCGGCTGCTGTCGCGTGTGCACTGGCCGCCGGTAACTGAGCAACTGGGCAGGTAGCACCGTACACGAGCCATAGGGTTCGCTTGCACGGCTGATTACATGATGGTATTAGACGTGAGAATACGAATGTTTCAAATGTTCAAATGTTTGTATAGTCTATGGGACTTAACTACGGGGTCATCAGTCCCTAAACTTACAAACTCCTTATGAACTACTTACGAACTAGGACGGCACAAATATCCATGCCCGAGGGGGGATTCAAACCCCCGACCCTAGTGGCCGTGCAGACTGTGACTGGAGCGCCTCAGTCTCCTCGGCCACCGCGGCCGGCGTGAGAATACGCCACGGTAGTTAAGCTGTGTGGCTGGCCACTAGGGCACAGCCGAAAGAGAAGGCCGCGGCGTTAGAGCGCTGAGCAGTACTGACTGTCCTAATGCTTGTAATTCTATGGGACCAAACTACGTTGGTCATCAGTCCCTAGTCTTACAAACTACTTAAACTGAGTTAAACTAATTTAAGGACAACACACACATCCATGCCAGAGGGAGGATTCGAGCCGGCCGCGGTGGCCGAGGGGACTGAGGCGCTCCAGTCACGGTCTGCACGGCCACTACGGTCGGGGGTTCGAATCGCCCCTCGGGCATGGATACTTGTGCCGTCCTAGTTCGTAAGTAGTTGATAAGTAGTTTGTAAGTTTAGGGACTGATGAGCCCGTAGTTAAGTCCCATAAACTATACAAACATTTGAACATTTGAAACATTTGGAGGATTCGAACAAACGACGCGAGAAGCCGTGCGTGAGCAGTAATAGCCAGTGAGCTACGTGATCGTGACCAGCTCTGCGTGATATGGTATGGGACGCTACGTCCCTTTGTTTCGTGGTGTTGGCACAGCCCAATGTGCCATAGTAGCTCCCCAGTCAGCTCCGCGATCGCAGTCTATTCTTCGTGACATGACATGGCAGCAATCACGCCTTCTCTTTAGGCGCTGTTGTATCAGCGTCCTTAAAGGCCAGCCGATGGGACAACCAGAGAGAAGTGTCGAAACCATGGGCGTCTACTGAATTTTTTCCAACAGGAGGCAGGCAAGTTTTCTTAGAGCAAATTCGTTGAACTTGGATTCGTGTGGTGCGCCAAAAACTAATTTTGACTGAGTAAACGAAACGTGTTGTGCGTCAAATGATTACAATTAAATGTTTTTTTTACGCTAATAGTTTACTCTGATACATAAAAGATAAAGCAAAAATACTTCATCAATGTATCCAGTCGTTTTTTGTGCTCAATATGAATATAGATTCCACCTCTTCGATTCAACAGCAGGAAATTGCAGCCATCAAAACTAACAAGGTAGGAAATAACACTAGATATATTCACAAAAATATCTTACGTTCACATTCCAGTGATGTTTTACCCTGAAAATCAACTATCTGAAACACAAAGGGAGCCTGAAAAATTCTGTTAAGTATTAACGAAGCCTGCCAGGTGAAGTGTCAGTGATTGTCACTGTTCGAAGATGAATACGGAATACAAACTGTATAACACGCTTTGTAACCTTATGTCATCCTTAAAAATTCCTATGCTCACAGAACTTTACGCTATACCATGTTACTGAATTTATTGAATTACGTTAGTTTTTGTCTGCATTCAAGCGACAAAACCAACTTGCAGCGTGTTGGAATGAACCCTTTTTGCAACTACATAAGGGCTGCATATGTAAATGGTAGATAATACTTTGAGGACTACTGTACTGTGTCATTTTCTGCAAACTTTCATAGTTGGCATGACTGTCGGACGGCAAAGAAGTCATCATCGCAAAAAAAAAAAAAAAAAAAAAAAAAAAAAAAAAAAAAAAAAAAAAAAAAAGAGGAGGCGTACTTAACTAATAACTAACTACAAAATAAAGCTAAGGTGGATAGTCACAGCTAAAGCAACAATACTTCCCCTCGCACTCGGCAGTACTAGGTCTACGATATAATACAATGACAAATAATCATTTCTAGAAGCACCTGAGAATTCGGTAATGAATAAACAGCCTGTGCTCCCCAATTCAGCGAGGTTGTAATTGTCACCGTCCGCCGTGGCCGAGCGATCTGCGGCGCGCCAGTCACGGTCTGCACACCCACTACGGTCGGGGGTTCGAATCTCCCCTCGGGCATGGATATTTGTGCCGTCCTTAGTGCTAGCTAGTTAATAAGTAGTTTGTAAGTTTAGGGACTGATGGCCCAGTAGTTAAGTCCCATAAGCTCTACAAATATTTGATTTTTGTAATTGTCATCTTTTGCGTCCCCTTGCAAACGTCTGTGGACAGCCTTTATTCTTCTCATAAGCTTCAGGATGTGCCTCGGGTCTCCAGTTACTGCTAAACGCTGTTGTCGGATGTCGCGCAGGATGAGGTTTACGTCTCCCGCCAGGTTACTGACAGCAGTCACAGCTGGTCTAAGTGCACCCGTGGGTGTGCCACACCCATCGCTGCTTCGCATGACAGCACGGGTCCAACAAGTTTTTTTCGCGTTGATGCAGTGGCTCGCATAACTGGCATTCTCACTTGAAATATAAAGATGCTAGCGGTAGCCATAAGGCTGAGGTATGGATGCAGAATTAGTGATACGCACCTAACAACTTTCATCTTGCACACAGGCTGACTGTTGCAAGTCTGCCAGTATATCTGGTTAACTATACCATGAAGTGACATGAAGAAAGGGCCAAGTTGGGTGAAGACAAACTTTTTTTTTTTTAATTTCTGTATGTCATAGTCTTCCACATATCTCAATATCATTTTCTTCTTATTTCACCATCAATAGATTTGATGAACTGTTATTAATGATTGTTCCCTTTCATTAAGTGGACAACATTTAGAAAACTTATCGCCCCATAAACAATCTGCTCTAACTCTGATAACAGCTTTTAATATTGCAACTTGCAGTACTTGGAATGCAGTTTACTAAAATTACAGTACATTACCTTCTGCGCACTAGGCATTAATTTACTGCTGAAAATGTCTAACAGTTGTTCCTTACTATGTGGTACATTAAGATCTCATAACCACCATGCAAGTGTTATAGTACTTTAAACAACCATTAGTATTATCATAGCTAATACAAACACAAAGTGCACATTCATCACAGTGTTGCAAATTTAAGGAAGGAAGGAAAGGAAGGCTAGGGGCTAACGCCAAGTCGACATCGGGGTCATCAGAGACGGAGCACAAACTTGGACTCATTTTTGCTAATGATGGGGAAGGAAATAAGCTAAGGCTTCCCAGCATTTGCATAGAGTTATTCAGGGACATCATGGAAAAGACGGTATTAAACCGCCGTCTTTCCCAAATGCGTGTCGGGTGCAAATTTATATGACTGGTAAAAGCGTAGAAGACAAAGAGGTGCAATAACTGTTCTGATACAATAACTTACTTTAACAGACAGATTCAAGCAAACAAACCTACCTTTAAATCTTTAGTAGATTTCGAGAAAGCTTTTCAAAATCTTGGCCTAAAACACTGTTTGAAAACTATGAAGGTAGCATGTTAAGCGGATGATGGAGCCGCTCAGGAAAGGTAGGGAAATAATGGCAGTGTGCACTCCTTTTGCTTGTCGGGTGGGGAGGGGGAGCTGTGGAGGAGCCCTGCCTGCGACGCACCCGGCTGCAAGTGGCGGTCCTCTGGTGTGCTGCCGTGTCGAGGCTTAAACCAGAGGTTCAGAACATTATGTGGTGTTCTTGGGTGCAAGTTTCTCGACCTCCGCTATCGGGTGGATAAATGCAGTATCCCCCTGAATAGGTCAGGCGTACACTACACACACGAATCGTCTTCTAGGGTATTATAAGCAGAACACAGATGCTATCAACATAAATTTATGTTCTTCTGTAACTGAACAGTCTATTCCAACTTGGCGATCCGGGCCACACAATCGGTTACCACAACATTATACAGTAGACTACACTACTGCTACTACAAGTCCGAATAGCCGGCGGTCGTAGGTCGGTCAGCGGATGTTGTCTCTTCCACGACGGCGGATGAGAGACTGCCTGTAGATTTATTTATTTATTTTTTTAATGGTGGTACAAAGTGACCGAAGTACCATCGTCATGGACGATTTACACTTAACATTTGAGGATAGGGGAGTTAGCTATAACTTTATTTATTACAATAAACATTAGGGGTTAACTTGTAAGGGCCTTTATTTTGGTCCGTAAGGTACCCCTCTCGATGTATTAATTACATTTTCAATTAAACTTGGTATTTACATATAATTTAAGACTTTATCGGTTAGTCAAGGCCCGTGGCACTTGTATCTATGACATGGAAGTGGCATTGTCCTCCCCAATGTGCGGATGTTGTGTACGGTATCCCGTAGTAGGTCAGTCTTGCGGTGGACCTTCGTCGCTCTTTTTTGGACGGCTCCCATGATAGTATCCATATGAAGCGCCTCATGGATGTCGGTATTCTGTGTGTATCTGTTTGCCCTGAGGATCTATCGTAAGGTTTTGTTCTGTATCACCTGCAGCCGTTGAATTTGGGTAGCACTGGCCAGTCCCCAGACCGAGCTGCCATAAAGCATCTTCGATAGAACCGTGCCTGTAGATGGCTGGCGCAGGCCTTAAATGGGTGTGCCGTAGTTCTGGCGGCTGGCGCAGAGGGCGCTGTCGCTTAGCCACACCCAGGATCGCTCGGGTGGAGCTCTCTACTGGATCGAATGTTCCGACTTATGGTACGGCGTGCGGGCGTGTACTTCTCTGGCTTGGCGTCACGGTTTGGCGCCTGCCGAGCTGGCAACCTGTGGAGCAGCACTGTCCGCCGGGCGGTCGATGCGGCAGGCGCTGTGTCGTGTGCTTGTAGCATACGGTAGCGGATTTTTGATGCTAGAGAAATCCGTTACAGTCCCGTTAAGGCTATTATTGATTCCGGTTAAGGCAGCACTCGGCACAACATAACAGAGAAAGAAAATATTAATCAAGTAAAAGTTAACTGCAGGAGCGTCTGTGGAAAGATCCCAAAACTAATTTTACTTTTAGACAGTAGGATGGATGGATGCTTAGGGTTTAACGTCCCGTCGACAGCTTGGCCATTAGAGACGGAGCTAACGCTCGGAGGTTTTGGGTTAGGATGAGGAAGGAAATCGGCCGTGCCCTTTGAAAGGAACCATCCCGGCATATGCCTGGAGTGATTTAGGGAAATCACGGAAAACCTAAATCTGGATGGCCGGAGGTGGATTTGAACCACCATCCTCCCGAATGCGAGTCCAGGATGCGGTGTTTAGACAGTCACAACGCCCACACAGCCACTATGTTTACATGCAACACATCTTCCGGAAGACGAAAACTGAAATTCGTAAACCGGTTTTCGCTGTCGTGTTTACATGCTATAACGTGAAGCGCATTTCTCAGCCCAGTCAATGTGGCGAATGAAAGAACGGAACGGAATGGATACATTTATTGGTACCTTTCTTCTGAATACATTTATCATACACATTTAAAGTTTAGATTGGCCAAAACACTTAGTGTCCATAAATGTCCTTGATACAGACCAGCTGCCTTTGGGTATATAGCAGGTCGTAATTGGACCAAGTATGGTTTGTGTTATCTTTTACATTTTAATAGCGTTAAGTTTAAATATATAGTGATAGTAAGAATAGAGAAGTTAATGGTGAAATTCGTGGTGTTACATATTTAGTTATTTATAAAATTTTAAATTTAATTCGATTACTATCTATGAATAATGGATACAACAAATCATAAGGTAAAGGAAGGGCAACTCAAAAATCACTATTATTAAGAAGGATAAATAAAAGAAGATAGGAAAGGGTAGGTAAAGTAATAGTTGTTGGGGAGAGTCTACCAACGTGGAAGCGAATGAAAGACAGGTGGTTCAGCTCCTGATTTAAGTGAGCTAGAGGCCATCAAACATGGCCTCGCTCCCGCCACTTCCGAGACCGGCGTGCCCAGGAATCGGCCATGCTGAGAACCCGGTCCCGGGAGTGAGGCGACTCGCTATTTCCGGCAGTTATATACAACAACCGACAGCAGTGCGCATGCGCAAGGCCAGCCCCCCTCACCGAGTCGTAATTCTTGCGCCCGGCCGCCACACATCTACATTATTGCTGCGTTCACACTGCCGGCCGGGCCGAGACGGAAGAAAGGGGGAAAATCCACGTTCTGATTAAAACGACGAAAAAAATGTTAGCGGTATATACGATCAATCCTCAATGTATTATCAAACAATATTTTTCTTACAAGCTTTGCCTTGTCTGTGAAAAAAGAAAATGTCTACTTTTCATTCCTCCCGAGTTTTTAGTTTCGTAACGCTCCTTACTCGATTTTTATGAAATTATGCGGTTAAGAAATATGATTTTTAGACTCATGATAGTACATGATCTTAGCTTTCGAACAAACCACTCAGATTTTCATAATTCGTAACAGTCGTTTTTAAACAACGCTCTTTGTCAGACACGTTCTCTTGATTTGCAAATCGTGTATGGAAAAATTTCGATAGCGCGCAGCTTACTGTTCTATGCATTTTAGATCATACATTACAGCGAGTGAATGGAGCTAAAATGAGAGAGAAGTGTTTGAAATGGTAGTCGCGCTGATATCTACCTCCTTTCACAATAATTGCGAGTTATCTGAGCGGCATCAATACCGTGATCGCAAGCCTACGAACTTGGCGTGTGTTGAGCTTAGCGTGAAGCACTGCAGTGCCAATGAATTATTTGCTGGCCACGTATGTTGTTAAAATGTTCAAATGTCTGTAAATCTATCGGACCAAACTGCATGGTCATCAATCCGTAGCTTACAAACTACTTAAACCTAGGTAAACTAACCTACGGACAAACACACATACACCCATGCCCCAGGGAGGACTCGAACCTCCACGGCGAGCAACCGCGCGCTCCGCAGCGAGATGCTTTAGACCGCTCGGCTACTCCATCGCGACCACGTATGTTGGTCCCTCGTGATGTGTTAATAATCCATAACCAGAAAATAACTATAAACTAATTGGGTGGCAACCGATTACAATGAACAATGTTGTGCTATGATTTTACATAAGGTAATACTTCACTTAATTAGAGGTATACACCTTTTTGTTGTCCACATCATATAATTACTGGAATACATATTTCGTTTTTGGAACTGCAAGAGAAGAACAAATTAATGTTAACTGCGGATTTGCTGTTGATGGACTGAAATAAAATTTTCTGAAATTCTACTTAATGAGTTTCTAGTTGGAGATGATAAACGGAAGAAGCCCAAAAATATACTTACATTTATTGATGCATCCATACCTGAGATGACTGCTACACTATAGAGCCTTCTTTTAATTTTCGCCTTTTAGCTCTCGGAAAATGTTGTACCACAAGGTGAAACAGTTTTTATACAGTGTCTCACATAAAAGCGCTATCCCTAACTCCCGAGACTAAAGTAGGAATGAACTAAGCAAAAAGGAATACAAAACAGTAAAACTAAAATCATTTAGTTACCTCCTTATAAGAGATGCTGCAACTTATTGTCGTGGGGGTATGTCAGGTGTGCCAGTTTCATGTGGGGCATGCTGTACTATGTTTCAACTCTTCTCCACTTTCTACATGGTTCTTAGAATTTTTATTTATTTTGTTAGGAAGCTATCTGATGGGTACTGCTTTCCTATAAACATTTCCTAAATCACCTTATGACAATTTTCTTTGTGTCCATGGTACTTTAATTTAGATTGTTCTACTTTAAATGAATGACAAATGCGCAGATTTAATTTAACCTGAGACACTGCAGATCAGTAAAGGATGAGAAGCAGGTGTCATTTTGTTTCATCTTGTAATTTGTTTTTTCCTTCTTGGTGGGCTCGTGCCCAAAAAGAAGGGATCGTCACCCACTATCAGTGGAAGATCAAAGGAAACATAGGGATGAGCAATACTTGTTCACTGCTGTCTACTTCGAGCCACCTAAATAGTAACTGATTTTTTTTTTATTTTATTGCTGTTGTTTGCACACTGCAGTGACTAACAGAATTATAAGCACATTATAAATATGCGGTACGTATTCATCCCATTAATTTCACTAATATTTAGGAGAGTATTTGCTTATGTGAACAACTAAATATTTCTGAAAATTTTTATTCATAGTACAGAATTAATAGTAATATAAGAAGAATAAACATTTTTCATAAGTATAAATGAAAAAAAAAAACATGCAGAGAAGCTTTTGCTCAAAGCAGGCTGGAGATGTGTGATACTTGTGCTACAGAGTACCCCAATCTGTTCGTGCCGGCGATGACTCGCGCCAGGAATATTAAACATATCGAATGTTCACGTAAGGAAAGACTCTCCTAAATGTTAGTCTAAATTCATGGGATGAGTCCATTACCACTTATTTCTTATGTCCATAAAATTCAACGAGTGATTGCAG
The DNA here is from genome assembly GCA_026315105.1 of Locusta migratoria. Lineage (NCBI taxonomy): Eukaryota > Metazoa > Arthropoda > Insecta > Orthoptera > Acrididae > Locusta > Locusta migratoria. The sequence continues at coordinate 328,981,857 of CM048755.1, read as the reverse complement.
TGTGAAAACAATAGTAATCTATATCTATAAATGTGAATGTCTGTTCGGTGTACGTTTATCACGTCTGAACCACAAGACACAAAGAGCTAAAAATTTGTACAGTTACTAATGTCTACCCGGGGAAGGCTTTAGGCACTGTTTTATGGCAATCGGATAGCTATTTATCTATATATATTAATGTGAATGTCTGTTCGATGTACGCTTATGACGTCTGAACGACAAGACGCATTGACTTAAATATTTGTACAGTTACTAATTTATACCTGAGGATGGTTTTAGGCGCGGTTTTATAGCGATCTGATATATATTTAGTAATTTGAAGGATATAACGCGAAATGTGGAACAATAATTACTCTTTGAAAATTACATTTACTCTTTGAAAATGGTTTTATTGGTTGAATTGTTGCTTTAGGGCTGATAATGTTTTAAGGGTGGAGTATATTGGGATGGGAAGTTATCGGTGTATATAAAATTCTACGTGTGTGTGTTAATATTTAGCTCTGCAGCGAAAACTACAGAACGCAAACGAATGATCTGTGTGTAATTGTTGTCCGAAGTCTTCTGTTGTACCCCATAGCAGTTCCATGCCGATGGCTATAAGGGGGTGGAAGATATGGTGATTGAAAGTCGTCAAATTATAAAGAAATTGAGACTGAAGGCAATATATGACGTTTTCGACTCTATAGCAAGGAGGTTACATACAGCGAAACGTGATGCCACAGACCATATCTTTGGCCTATGCGTGTTACAATGTCTTCAGTTCATTCTCTGTAACGATAAGCATATAAGAATAAATAAATAAAGCAGCAAAAAAGAAATTTCTTTTAATACATCTCATGAAAACAATCGATTCGACGTTTCGCGCATTACATCAAGTGATAGATCTGTGATATAACTACAAATCATTATTGTTGAATTTCGTGATTGGATTCATCGAAACAAGTGCATTTTACTTGTTTCTACACTGCTTACTTTCCTGATAATGTTGATTAGAAACGTTTGTTTCTAAAGACGATATTGTATTTCATTTCATCCTTCAAAACCATTCTCATAACACACTACTGAAAGATAGGTTATCTACTATAATCAACCAACACGCGAGCGGAGCCGCGGGGTTAAGCTAGTAAAGAGTAATAAAAGAACAAATTCAATTAACTGTTAGCTGCCTTGAAGTAGACTCCAATCGATGTTCCGCTGACAGTGAGTGAGGATTCCTTGTTACTGGTGGCAAGCCACAAGCCCCCTCCCCCTACCCAGAAAAAAAGGGACACACGCTATGCATCCTTTACTGACCTGTCCTGCAGTGTCTGAGGCGAAACTAAATCAGTGTATGTAGAAAATTTGAAAGTGCCATCTTGCAGACAAGGAAAATTGTCTTCAAATGATTCGGCAAAATGTTCGTAGAAACGTTGTTCCTCTCAGACAGGTTCCTAAAAAGCAACTTAAGTCATTCCTACATTAATCTCTCAAGGGGAGGCCACGACGTATGGAATGCGGATTTACAGCAAACTTCGTACACTCTTAGTACTCCACGAGGACAGCAAAATGTGTAAGCAGTAGCGCGGACTTCTCAAGCATTATTGAGAAAATCCCAAGGTAATTTCCGTAGGTCGTCAAATATGTAGCATATGTACAGGGTGTTCAGAAAAGGGCTCCCTGATTTCAATATTAAATATCTCGAAAACAAAGATCGATAGAGGAATGCAGTAAACGGTATGTTGATTGTGAAAGCTGTAAGAAGTTTATACAGCAGTTTGAAATAATAGTTACAAAAGCTGCTAACAGATGGCGCTGTACGCTGTACAACTCATATCAGCATACATAAGTGAAATAATCGTATGAAAACACTTTGCAAACAATCACAACACAATGTTTTCAAAATGTTCACCATTGCCACTACAGAGGTGGCGGAAACGAAGAATGAAATTCGCTATCACATTTTGTAGTGTCTCAACCGAAATGGATTCACATGCCATAGAGATCGCCGATTCAAGCTCGTCCAGCGTGGCGGGATGCTTTGGCTAGACCATGTCTTTCACTGTGCCCCACTAAAAAAAGTCACAGGTAGTCACATCCGGCGAATATGGAGGACAATCCATGCCTGGCGGAGCCTGCAGGCTTTTGCGGCGAGGAGACAGAGATTTTAAGGGTTTGAGCAGCCGAGGAGAGCAGACTCTTCTCGTCTGCTCTCATTTTATACTTGTCGTCGAGCAACTGTACTTAGAGTTTGTGGCACAACTTTTGGAGTTGCTCCAAAACTTGTGCTAATAGCGCTGAGTATTGGCAAGCCGAGAGCAAGGTAGCCTGCCTGATATTAGACGCACCGACGCGCTAAGTGCGATTGTCACAGTTCTGGTGTCACCTCTGCCTACAGTACATTCGTGTTTCACACGTAAATTGTCTGTAGTGGCACGACATAGCCTAACGAGTGAGATCGTAGGCACTGAGATCCGCCGGTGTCGAAGTTGGCTGATATTAGTTAAATATCGCTTCTGCAATACGAAGCTGAATTATCTCTGGGTCCGAGACTTGCAGCTATCGACGCACATAGCCGCCGTCCACCCGTCGTGTTTTTGACATCGCCAGCCAGCACAGTTTTAGTACAGTATCGCGTGCATTTGCTAGTGTTTCAAGGGGTATTCATGTTTCGGACTGTTGAAAACATTAGTTAAATACACAGAAATCTGGTATCGGTATATTCCTCTCGATTATGCCATGGTTTCCTGTTAAGTGTGGATTGTCACAAGTGTTTCGAATCGAATACAGTTTTCTTTGACTTACCAGTCACTTACTGCGGGAGTGTTTATATTGTTTTGTAAATTCGTATAATGTGTTCTGTGCTCAGTTGTATATGTATCTTGCTTTCAACTCTTACGTTCATATCACTTCAGAGAATAAAACGAGTCAAAACAAATTTCTTTACTTAAATGATACAAATTAGTTAACCCCCCTTTCACAATTTTGGATGGGTTTTATTACTTGGAAACTAGGGGATAAATTAATTAAATGTTTGATGGTGGGTCAGCCACGCCTATCCTTTAATATCAAGTGAACAAACCATTTGCATACCGTCCTTCCTCTCCCTACCTTAACCTTTATTTCCAACACACCCACATAAATATACCTTTCAATGCCACACAAATTGTAAGGGGTAAAATTAAAATACCTGAGTGCTCTCGTCTAGATGCGTTGCTGGAAAGTGCAGAACTGGTTGTTAAATACCTAAACACGGTCGATTACTGGAAAAATCGTAGATACGTCCTGTAGTTTGAGAACGCAACTTCATTGTACCTGTCGATTTAATGGATGTAATGTAAACAGAAGATACTGATGAGTAAGCGATAAAATAAATATTAAACTAGATGGAATTAAAGTTAAATCAAACAAAAAAATAAAGAAAGAGTTGTTTTCTGTGTCGAAATGTATACATAAATATTTGTTTTATATGAGTAAATGTGTATACAAAATGGAATGACATTTTATACTATTATCTGTGGCATATCTGCAACACTACCAAAAATCCTAAGAATCCCAATATTTACTGTGATCTATATGTTTTGAGTGGTATAACTACCTGTTTTTGAAAAGTTGTAAACTTAAAATTCTACAGGTAAATTCCAGAGGAGTCTGGTGTAGAATAGGTTTAACAGTTGTATTATTGTAGATGAAAAGTTGTTAAAATATAATCCCCATTGCTGTTGGTTGGAGGAATTTTAGGAAGGAAGAAAGGTATTTACTGCTATATGGTAAAGAAACTCTGCAATTTGCAGTGAGCTGCTTGCTAATACTTCGGTAGTTGAAACTGAACAGTTGGATGACCTTGAAAGACAGTTGAAAGTGCTGCAATGCGGCTTTCTTACCTATAAGAATGCTGTAGTGAGACGTGCATTATCCCACAGCTACTGTTTTGGGATTCTGAAATACGTTTGACTTAGATAAAAAAAGTCAATGCCCATATGTGTGCCAAAACAGAAGTATCTCCGTATTTGTTTTGATTCTCCACTGCAACTTCGATAAATATGATCAATGTGTTGGGCTTTACCTTCTCAGGTGGAGGAATATCACTGGTTTCACTGTACGGTATGTATGTAACAACTTTTACACTTCACAGTATTTCCTGTAATATTTGGTATTTAGACCGTGAAAGTGGTTTTGAAAATACACAAACATGTTCAAAGTGGACGTCATCTCTATGTGTAAGCATGGTCATTACAATATTTGTTTTGCCACAGTTGGAGCGTCCTATAATTATTGCACATATATTTTCGGGAAGTAACACACACATGAAACGTTAATAATATAATGATGAGATGTGATATAAATAAGACACAGACACATTTTCGAGATTACACAAATACATCTATTGAGTATAAATAAACATTAACATGAAAAAAATATATGAAAGGTGTGTTTTAGCAGTCGTGATTGGTATGCACAACAGAGTTATCAAAAATAGCTCTGTACTCCTTTTTGCCTTTACACAGTGTCTGACCTAACTTCTTCCTATATGCACAGAATTCAGCCTCTATTTCTTTTAGATTTAGTAAATTACAGTTTGCTTGATGAGGGAAGTTATATAAGTGACACTGTAAATCACCTACATGAATATTATGCACATGTAGATATTGAAAAATTTGTCTATGCCACATTTTAAGATGTGGTAATCATTGTAACAGTTTTTCTACAGCACAGGATACAGTCAGCTCCTTGACAAACAATTTTGTGTTGATTGATAATGGGCGGAATCATTCATTTTGAGACACAGAAGAGCATCGTCATACGCAGCTGTTATTTTGGCATTTATTCCACTGCAATGAATGTCTGAGCGGTGAATATTATGGGGCTCACCATAGACTATAGTCATGTGATTACTGGTGTGCACTTTTGCACGACACAGTTAATTCAAATGTTCAAATGTTTGTTAAGCTTATGGGACTTAACTACGGGGTCATCAGTCCCTAAACTTACAAACTACTTATGAACTACTTACGAACTAGAACGGCACAAATATCCATGCCCGAGGGGGGATTCGAACCCCCGACCGTAGTGGCCGTGCTGACCGTGACTGGAGCGCCTCAGTCACCTCGGCTACCGCGGCCGGCGGCGCAGTTAATCCCACTACGGTTCATCACAGCGTACTTTAACTCGTTTCTCGATATTCTCCACTTCTATCGAAATACGCCACTGTTTCAATGCCAATCTTTAAGACCGAATGAGGTGGTGCAGTGGTAACACACTGGACTTGCATTCGGGAGGACGGTGGTTCAAATCCATCTCCGGCCATCCAGATTTAGGTTTTCAGTTATTTCCCTAAATCACTCCAGGCAAATGCCGGGATGGTTCCATTCAAAGGGCACGACCGATTTCTTTCCACGTCCATACGCAAACCTCCGAGCGTTAGCTCCGTCTCTAATGAGCACGCTGTCGACGGGACGTTAAACCCTAAACTTACTTCCTTCTAATCTTTAAACGTTTCAAATGTTTGTAGAGTCTATGGGACTTAACTACGGGGGCATCAGTCCCTAAATTTACAAACTACTTACGAACTAGCTACAACTAAGGACGGCACAAATATCCATGCCCGAGGGGGGATTCGAACCCCCGACCGTAGTGGCCGTGCAGACCGTGACTGAAGCGCCTCAGTCCCCTCGGCCACCGCGGCCGGCTTTAAACGTTTCAAGACAGTTGCAGTTAAATAGTATGATGTTGCAAATAACAAGAGGGGTGCTCTGGGCACATAAACCTTCTTATTGGCAATATCTTTTTCTCCCCCTCGCAGTACACACGAATTTATACATATTTAAGCAACTTTCACATAGCTAAAAATTAGGTGTTAAAATTGTAAGAGTCTGAATGAAAGTCCTTGGTCCACTTGAGCTGTTATTTTTATTGGAGTTGTGAAGACCCGCACAACCGGTTTCGCTACCTACAGTTGCATCTTCATGCGCTTTTTAAGATTGTTGTCGGTGTAGTGAGGATCATCAGATCCATCCAGGTGATCAAAAAGTTGCATATTCGTGCTGGGCGGAAGTGCAAATACAACTAAAGAGGCGGATCACCCTGTGTATGGGCCGCTAGACTCCAATAAAAATATCAGCTCAAGTGGACCAAGGACTTTCATTCAGACTCTTACAATTTTAACACCTAATTTTTAGCTGTGTGAAAGGTGCTTAAATATGTATAAATATTTTAGCTGTGGTTGCCCGTCATACAAAGTTCTTTACACACGAATTTAGTTGGACTGGCTGGTATGTAGGCGGGCAGTACTGTCATGCTGAGGCTGCAGTTGAGGGCCCCTGCCGTCGTTGCATTTCAGAGACTCGGGGACCGCCTTGGTGTCTTCATAGGCAGGGAGCGGCACCGTTAGTAGCAGCTCGTTGTCCTACTTCATCATGCTGACTACGTGCACGAGAGGATCCCAGTTGCCGGCCGCGGTGGCCGAGGGGACTGAGGCGCTCCAGTCCCGGTCTGCACGGCCACTACGGTCGGGGGTTCGAATCCCCCCTCGGGCATGGATATTTGTGCCGTCCTTAGTGTAAGGGAGTTTAAGGTAGTTGATAAGTAGTTTGTAAGTTTAGGGCTGATGACCCCCTAGTTAAGTCCCATAAGAAAAAAAATATAAAAAAAAGGATCCCAGTTGAAGCACACTGTTTCAGATCCACACGTCGCGGTGGAGTAGCCGAGCGGTCTAAAGCGTCTCGCTGCGGAGCGCGCGGTTGCTCGCCGTGGAGTTTCGAGTCCTCCCTGGGGCATGGTTGTGTGTGTTTGTCATTAGGTTAGTTTACCTAGGTTTAAGTAGTTTGTAAGCTGATGACCACGCAGTTTGGTCCGATAGATTTACAGACATTTGAACATTTCAGATCCACACGTTCCTGTCTCCACAGGTCTCGCCATTTGCGAGAGGTGCCAGGTTCCGACGACGTGGCTGAATCTGTTGAAGAAGAAGATGAATATTTGATACTAGCTGAAAACCCGGCGTTGCCCGGGTTTTTATTTATTCGAGCCTTGAGTTAGAGCTTTTCCTATCCACTCTCTCTCTCTCTCTGTCCATCTCCTTTTTTCTAGAAACATGTTACATTTATCAGAGAATGTATAAGAAATAAGAAATCACACGTAAAAATGCACTCGTTTCGAAGAATCCAATCACGAAATTCAACAATAATGATTGTAATAATATCGCAAATCGATCACTTGATGTAATGCGCGAAACATCAAATCGATTTTTTTAAAGAGATATATTAAAAGAAATTTCTTTTTTACTGATTTATTTATTTATTCTTATACTTCCTTATTCGCATGCTTAAAGCTTATCCTTACAGAGAAATAGCTGAAGACAATGTAGCACGCATAGACCAAAGATTTTGTCTGTGGCATCACGTTTCACGGTATGTAACCTCCTTGCTATAGAGTCGCAAACATCATCGCTGACCTTCAGTCCGATTTTTTTAATAATTTGACGACTTTCAGCCACCATATCTTCCACCCCCTACCGGCATGGAACTTCTATGGTGTGTAACGGGAGACGTCGGACAACAATTACACACAGACCACTCGTTTGCGTTCTGTAGTTTTCGCTGTAGAGCGAAATATTAACACACACACACGTAGAATTTTATATACCGATAACTTTCCATCCTAATATACTCCACCCTTAAAACATTATCAGCCCTAAAGCAACAATTCAACCAATAAAACCATTTTCAAAGAGTAAATGTAATTTTCAAAGAGTAATTATTGTTCCACATTTCGCGTTATATCCTTCAAATTACTAAATATATATCAGATCGCTATAAAACCGCGCCTAAAACCATCCTCAGGTATAAATTAGTAACTGTACAAATATTTAAGTCAATGCGTCTTGTCGTTCAGACGTCATAAGCGTACACCGAACAGACATTCACATTAATATATATATATAGATAAATAGCTATCCGATTGCCATAAAGCCTTCCCCGGGTAGACATTAGTAACTGTACAAATTTTTAGCTCTTTGTGTCTTGTGGTTCAGACGTGATAAACGTACACCGAACAGACATTCACATTTATAGATATAGATAACAACTAATATGCCGGCCGCAATGGCCGAACGGTCTGCGGCGCGCCAGTCACAGTCTGCACGGCCCCTGCGGTCGGGGGTTCGAATCTTCCCTGGGGCATGGATGTTTGTGCGGTCTTTATTATAAGCTAGTTCATAAGTAGTTTGTAAGTTTAGGGACTGATAAACTTTAGTTAAGTCCCATAGACTCTATAAACATTTGAACATTTAGTTAAGTCCCATAAGCTTAACAAACATTTCAACATTTTGAACATTTTATTATTATTATTAGTAGTAGTAGTAGTACCATTACCAACAAGTTGATTACATGGTCAAGTTCATAGATAGTATTTCGTAAAACGGAAATGCTTTCAAATACAGTATTGATATTTACGAATGTTTGATTTTTTTCCGTCCATTACAGCAGAAACGCTATGTAAATACGAAATTTAACGTTTGTATCTCTGCTAGGCGTAGAATCGTATAATTTGGAATATAGCTAGTTGTAGTAGGTACTTTTGGCATCGAAAATTCAGAAGGAAGGAAGCTTGGAGTTTTAACGCCCCATCGACAGCGTGGTCATTAGAGACGGAGCTTACGCTCGGATGTTTGGGTAAGGATGTGGAAGGAAATCGGCCGTGCCCTTTCAAAGGAACCATCCCGGCATTTACCTGGAGTGATTTAGGTAAATCACAGAAAACCTAAATCTGGATGGCCGGAGGTGGATTTGAACCACCATCCTTCCGAATGCGAGTCCAGTGTGCTACCACTGCGCCACCTCGCTCGGTGAAAATTCAGAATTCTACTTTTATCCACTATGAAGATACGGGCGGGTGGGGGTCAAAAGTGCGGTAAATTCATTCAAGAAAAGGATGGTAATAGCTGCGCGCGGTCGACTTGATGTGGATGGACACTGTCATGCCCGCAAATGCAATGACGTTTCACGCCTATAAACTCCAAAATTTCACGATGTCTTCTATTTCATAGATATAACGAATAAATTGAGTCCTTCGTCGAACAAATACAGTCGGCCGCAGTGTCCGAGCGGGCTGCGGCGAGCCAGTCACGTTCTGCACGGCCACTACGGTCGAGGGTTCCAATCCCCCCTCGGGCATGGATATTTGTGCCGTCTTTAGTATTAGCTAGATTATAAGTAGTATGTAAGTTTAGGAACTGATGACCCCGTGCCGGCTGCGGTGGCCGAGGGGACTGATGCGCTTCAGTCACGGTCTGCACGGCCACTACGGTCGGGGTTTCGAATCCCCCCTCGGGCATGGATATTTGTGCCGTCCTCGTTCGTAAGTAGTTCATCAGTAGTTTGTAAGTTTAGGGACTGATGAACCCGTAGTTAAGTCCCATAATCTGTACAAACATTCGAACATTTGAACAAATACAGAAGCTGTTTAATAACAAACAATCAAAATTTTATCACTGTCCATTTTCCTTCTTGCCCATTGCCTTCACCTCTATTCCCACAAGTGTTTGACCAATCCTTGTGCATCTGCAATAGAACTAACATTTGCCAGTTGAATACATTCTGTTCGCAGACAGGATTGATTTAGCGTTTGCTAATCCAATGTAGATGACATAGTCACTTCATTAGATCAAACCAAAAATTTGTTCCCCGATCTGTTTATTTATTTATGTAAATCTATGGGAATTAACAACTGTGGCTATCAGTCCCAAGACTTATGAACTACTTGAACTAATCTAAGAACAAAAGACACACATGTGCGATGGAGGGCTAGGACTCCGGCGTGCTCCGCGGCAAGGCAACTGAGAGCCCACGGTCATCCACTGCGGAACCCTATTTGTGATCAAACTGGCTGGCACACCAAACTTTACTTATTATAGCTTGGTGACTGATATCATAGCAATTGGTCTTGATGAATCATTTATGAGGGGCCGCGGTGGAGTAGCCGAGCGGTCTAAGGCGCCTCGCTGCGGAGCGCGGGGTTGCTCGCCGTCGGAGAGTCCTCCCTGGGGCATGGGTAAGTGTGTGATTGTCCTTAGTTTAGTTTAACTTAGTTTAAGTAGTTTGTAAGCTAGGGAGTAATGACCACGCAGTTTGGTCCGATAGATTTACAAACATTTGAACATTTATGATGGTTCAGACATACCTTGTCACCTGCTGGTGTCTTGTTAACTGCTCCTAGTTCATCTAATCCAATCGTTTGAAATTATTTCTGTTCCTACTCCTTTTTTTGCAGTGGGACTTTATGATGACTGAATGTAAGCAAGGTACACAGTTTCTGAAGTCCTGTCCGACATCTTATCATCTCACACTCCACAATCGTTTTACCATGACTCTTCTGTCTGTTGTCCTATGAACCTGCAAATTTGCGGTCATGCGCACGCTAAAAAATTACAATTGTACGCTTAGAAATGTTCATTAATTTAATCCGGTTGTCAGGAATAACCTCTACCCACACACTTTGCTTGGATTTAGATACAGGATAAACTGCTAGAGACAGCAATAAATACGCCACCACCTATTTTATCCAATCTATCCTTTCTGAACACCATTTGTTCCTTTCGGCTGAAATTATCTCCAGCTTTAGCCAGATTTCGCACCCTATAATAACTTGCGCTTCAGTACTGTTAGCGCGTAGAGCTCTGGTACTTTCTCCACACATCTACAACAATTTACAGCTGTTAGACCAATGGTTTTTAGATCTGTGTTCGTCCTATCTGCGACCTGTACCTTTCGAGTCTGAAACCCCTTTTTTTGTTCCAAAAGCCCTCTAACGCCACACAGCTGTTGTTGTTGAGTTTATAAAGGGGACTAAACGACTAGGTTATCAGTCCCCTTCGCCACACAGCCACCGCTATCATGTAGTCGCTTCCTGCTTGTAGTGGATGCCTGATCTATTCCACGGAACCTGGAACACCACTTCCCTATGTCGCAAGTCGAGGAATCTGCAGCCTACATGGTCGCAGAACAGTCTGAGCCTCTGCTTCAGACCCTACACTCGACTATGTATCAAAGGATCACTATCGTTCCTGTCAGCTATGCTGCAGATGATGAGCTCTGCCTTCAACTTACAATCAAAACTGCTTCACATAGCCGCCTAAAATCAGAGAGAATCTCTTCTGGTCGAAAGTGACATACATCGTTGATACTGAAATGAGCCACTAGCTGCAGCTGCCTGTTCTGTATGGCATCCAAAAGGACTCATTCCACATCTGGAATGACTCCACACACTATGCACACCGAACGCACAGTGATGTCTTCCGCTCCCTAGCAGCCATGAGCCTAAGGAGCCCCATTATCTGCCTAATGATGGAGCTCCCAACTAGAAATCCTACCCTCTGTGATTTCCAGGTCTTGCAGGCTGATGGGTGATAATCTATCTAAGAAACACTGTCCAGCAAGATGGTGCCTCCAGTCTGTTGTTAAGACGAATCAGCAAGGCTCTCAATCATTCACCAGGGAAGTATTTCACTGCCTGCCATGAACCGAGGTGACGCTAATGAGGTACCAGTTGTCAATACATGCTGAAACTCACATATCAGTACACGGAATAGCGTAGAGGGACGTTAAAGCAGACACAAAGTCTGAATTTTTTTTAAATTTTTGTAATCCTAAGGGACCAAAATGTAGAGCTTTGACAGCTATTCCTTCATAGAGATGGCGAATATTGTCTTGATATACATAATTCCACGCGTGTTCTCCCTGTTCACATAATTCATGAAGAGTTTTGGGGTGACGAATCGCATGTGTCAGCTTTCTTCTCATCAGATCCCAACACGTGCTCAATTGGAGACAAGTCCGGAAATGGTACTGGCCAGTGGCGTTGCTGCAGGTTGAGTTTCACGTGTAGTGTGTGGGCGACCATTCTCCTGTTGGATCAACACATCCACACCGTCTAGGTGTACGTCGTACGCGCAGACGATTATCACTTGCATGCACTATTTTCATCGCCGAAGATCACGGCCCGCCATTCCATCCTCCAAGTGCACCTCTGACGGCATCGGTCGAGCAGTGTACGTCGATGCCGATGCTGTGCCGGGAGTGGAAGACGGGTTTGAGGTGTGCGTGTCCGTAGTCCCACTACTAGAAATCAGTTGGAATTTGTTCGAGTTGACACTTCTGAGCTCACAATCCCTTTTATCACTGCCGTGGTTGCTGTACAATGTGCAAATACCGCCCTTACTTTGTAGACATTAAGAACCTCGTCTACAGGTGGGAAAATGTTCACGTGACCATTGCAACCATCATTGACCAACTGACGCAGCACGTCCAAGGTATGTGGCAATTCTTCGAAAAGACCAATCCGCCACTGGGAAGGCCACAGTCTGACCCCTTTCAATCACACTCTGTTAGTTGTAGGATGCACGAGAACGCCTGTGTGACATGGCGCCTGTTTTCTTCACATGTCGATATAACATTGAGCCCTTTGGCTGTAAATTTTCCGTATTAATCGGTACACACAGATGCCACATTATCAATCATGTTACTACGACGCTAACTGTTGGCGGACGACGTTGAAACCATTATCAATACATCTACTGTCCTCCAGATTGGCATCTCCTGTCCTCATCAATCACCCCCGTGATCTAGGTGTGCTAATTTTTTCCGGCAGCATAAAAAAGAGGGGCAGGTGGAGATGGACAGATCGAGGAGGGAGGATGAGATGGCCTTTGAGGAGAAGGATCAAGAGGCGGGCAAATAGAAGACTGCAATAAATAAATGGGTAACGCCGCGTTTTCACCTAGTATGAATGAAAGGCAAGTAAATCAGATATTCTTTGACTAACAGTTCAAGACGACGCTGCATTTTGTACGGATGGCGCAGTAGAGTATAGCACTCCAAACATTTGTGTCCCTATAAGTATGGCACATGAACGGTAAATGTTTCCAAAGTTTTATTCTGGCTCCTGCCAGGCAGTTGAGGTCAACTGGCTCCAGAGAGGTAATCGAGATGGCGCTAGGCGCGAGTGTTGAAATTACGTCAAAACATACCGACTAGATGGGATTACAACACCGTGACTGAATGAGTGTGCGGAAAAGCGAATGTTTCAGAAACAGGCCTGGAGTAACTGGTGTGCTGAAAGATACGGTGTAACTCACGCGTAGCAGTTATATTTGTACTTAGCAATTCATGCTCGAAACAGTTCACTGGATAGGACCGCAAAAGACGAAAGAGGGAGAAACGATCAAACAACTCCACTCACACCTACGTCACAAGCATAGCTGTAAGAGGATAAATAATCGAGACTGTAGACTCGAAATATTCAGCCATGCCGCCATTCTGAGCGTGTCCAGAACCGGAGACAATGATGGTCTGTTAAGTTCAAGAAGAACCACGACTACCAGTTGGTGGTGGAAATCCGTAAGATACCTGCTTGCTGATCTACTTTCCAAGTTGCGGACCTAGCTATGTGCAATTTCTGGCGTGACGGTAGCTACACGTGGAGCCTACATCTACATATATACTACGCAATTCTCCGTAACGTGCGTGGCGGAAGGCACACTGTATCACTACTAGGCGATTCCTTTCCTATTCCACACCCAAATAGAACGAGGAAAAAAGAATGCCTATATTCCTGCGTACGAGCCCTAATTTCTCTTATCTTGTCTTTGTGACCATTACGCGAAATGTAAGTAGGCGGCAGGAAAATCGTTCCTCACTCAGCTTCAAATTCCGGCCCTCTAAATTTCCCCAACAGAATTTATTGAAAAGAACATCGCGTTTCCTCCAGCGATCCCCATTTGAGTTCCCGGAGCATTTCCGTGACACTCTCGCATTGGTCGAACCTACCAGTAACGAAACTAGCTGCTCTCCTCTGAACTGCTTCTGCGTCTACCTTTAAACTGATCTGCTGCGGGTCCCAAACACTTGAGCAATACTCAAGACGTGGTCCTGCAAGCGTTTTATACGCGGTCGCGTTTACAAATGAAGTACATCTTCCCATGATTCTCCGAATAAACCGAAGTCGGCTGTCCGCCTTACTCACAACTGTCCTTACATGTTCGTTCCATTTCATATCGTTCTGCAATGTCACGCCTAGATATTTGAACGACGCGACAGCATCAAGAAGCTCACTAGTAATGCTGTATTCGTACATTATCGGATTGTTTTTCCTACTCATGCGCATCACCTTACATTCTTCTACATTTAGATCTAGCTGTCATTCTTCACACGAACTAGAAATTTTGTTCAAATCATCCTGTATACTATTACAGTCAGTTAAAGACGACACCCTCCCATACACCACAGCATCATCAGCAAACAGCCGCAAATTACAACTTACTCTGTCCATCAGATCATTTATATAGATAGAAAATAATTGCAGTCGTATCACACTCCTCTGGGGCACGCCTGACGATACACTCGTCTCTGATGAACACTCGCTGTCGAGAATAACGTACTGCGGTCTATTAGTTAGGAAGTCTTACAAATCTGTGAACCTAAATCATATGCTCGTATCTTCTTTAGTAGTCTGCAGTGTGGCACCGCATCAAATGCCTTTTTGAATTCGAGAAAAACACAATCTGCCTGTTGCTGATCATCCATGCCTCGCAAGATGTCATGAGAGAAAAGGGAAAGCTGATTTTCACATGAACGATGTTTCCTAAGTCCGTGCTGATTCACAGAAAGCAGCTTTTCCGTCTCAAGGAAATTTACTATACGTACTGAGAATACGCTCTAAAATTCTACAGGAAACTGATGTCAAAGATATTGGCCTGTAATTATGTGCGCCAATTCAGTTTCCTTTGTTACTATCACCAACGGACTTCTGCAGAGGGCCGCCAAGCTAGTTAGGAGAGACATAGCCTGCTAGCTGCCTAGATGTGGACGTCTCAAAATAAAACTATAAAAAAAATCCCACTGACTTCATTTACGGCCCACTTCAGATTTGTAGTTTTATAAGTTTTTGCAAACATTTTGAACCAAAATAATAATCTAAATAATAAAAAATTAATTAATAAGAGTGTCTGAAACCCTTTTAGGAAAAAAACAAAGCAGTGACGGGTTCCAAACCACCGACCTTTGGCATCATAGTCTAACGCCTTGCCCACTACGCTACGGCTATCCATCAGAAGACTGGTCCTATAATCTCATACTGTTGGTGGCCGTTTTAACTGTGCTAATATGGTATTTGTAGACACTAGATTATCATTTATCGTACGAAGAACGAAGTGTTTTTGTCAATTCTTCAGTGCGCCAGTGCTTTGAAATGACAACGTGTTAAGTTGCAATAAGAAAATTATCGAATACGCAACGCAAGATGGCGTATGCCACAGAGAGTTCTGGGCGAGGAATGTCACGTGACATCTCCTAACGGCTGGTTTTCGTTAATTCAATGGAGGGTGTCAAATCTCCGTTATTTTTGCAAATATGACTCAAACGATACAAGATATGAGGAAAACATAAGGGAGCTAAGTTGTAGAGAGTTTTCTCCTCTACCAATTAGGTTATTCAATTTTCGTATCAGATGAACGGTTCGTTTGCAATTACAATTATATTACAAACAGCATTTTTTAGGTATTACTACCGTATTTTTTGTCCGAAAAATTTGAAAAAGGGAGGTTCTGGTCTCTGGCGGCCTACAATCATGTCTGTAAAATTTGGTGCTGATCGGTTCAACGGTTCGTCTTAAAAACAGGGAACACGTTACGGACAGACAGACGGACGGACAGACAGGCCTACATCCCAAAATCGCCGTTATTTTTGCAAATATCTTCGAAACGCTACGAGATATGAAAAAAAAAAACATAAGAGAGCAAAGTTGTAGAGAATTTTCTCCTCTACAAATTCGGTTATTCAATTTTCGTGTCAGATGAATAGTTAAGCCGTTATTTTCATTTAAATTTCGAGCTGTCAAAAGACGATCGCAAAAGCCCACTTTTAGTGTTACTACCGTAACCTAAAGTGGGCCAAAAATTTTAAAAAATAAAAAAAATAAAAGTTTAATGTTTGTAAAGTTATGGGATCTAACTACAGTGGTCATCGGTCCCTAAACTTACAAACTACTTAAACTAACAAAAGAACAACACAAATACCCATGCCCGAGGGAGGACTCGAACCTCCGACGTGGAACAGCCGCGCGCACCGCAGCAGGGCGCCTCAGAGCGCACGGCTATTCCACCGTGGCTAGACGTCTCCGTTCGTCATCCTTATCGTCCAATAATCCTGATTCTGATTTTCCGGTATTTTCCTAAATCACTCCTGACAAATGTCGGGATGGTTCTTTTCAAAAGGGCACGGCCGATTTCCTTTCCCATCCTTAGGAAAAGTCAATCGGAGCATATGCCCCGTGTCTAATGACCACGATGTCGACAAGTCCACTGCTCCCCATCAACAAGCCTTTCCAGATTAAAAAGGTACGCCAGTTTGGGCTTCTTCACTGTCGTTGGTTAGCGCTGTATTACGTCACTCGGCAGCAAGCCGCTGTATTATAAGGCCGCCGTGAACACATCTTCTCCATCTTTTCTTTCCTCATTCGACAAAAACCATTGCTTTTAAGCGGTGGAACACGCTTATGATTAATATAAATATATATACTAACACACAAATCACTGAAAAAGAAAAGCTTCAAACATTATTAACAACTAGCTAACCCGTCCAGTCCCGCGACTTGGCACGGGTAATATTTAAACGTCTTTAACTCGAGAACCACTGAACGTATAGTGATGAGGTTTGTTTTTAAATTGTAGTGCTCATGAAGTTCTAAGATAAAGTCCGTGAGAGCACATGTCTAACTTTTATAGATTTTCCCATAATCACTATTTATGTAGTCTGAAGCCATCCGGCGACAGCGCCAAAGGAGAGAAAAATGGTACATATGCTTCACTCGTAAAAGTTAAGACATTTGCTCTCACGAACTTTTTTTAGACCTTTGTGAGATCTACAATTTAAAAGAAACCTCATCGCTTCTGTTTTATATAATAACTTCGTGGCGACATTCCATTTCTGTGAAAACGTTGCTAGTAACTTCTATGTTGCTAGAAATTGCAACATCAGATTTGTTTCCATGCCAGTTTGGTATTTTTTCGATGGAACAGCATTTGCTTCAGGCAGCTTCTCTGTAGATCTCTTTTGTAATCGGTTTCACAAAAATGTTCGGAACAAATTCTGGAATTTTTGACATTTATCTCGTCTTGTCGTTTACAGCGAGAGACCCATAAGCGCTGAAGTACGTCATCTTTTGGAAACCGATGGTACAAAATGCCTTCCGTCTTGCGTCCACTGTTATTGCACTCCGCAAGAGCAGAACACGAAGTATTCTTACTCATAATTACAGAAAGAATATAAGGAAAAATCGTTCCCTAATAGAAGAAAGCTACTTTCTATCCGAACTCTTAACAGCGCGAGAGCAAAACACAAGTTCCTGCTGGCTCGTTTCATAAGGGTACTGCGGCAACTGCTCGGAGCTTGCTGCCAGGTGACGTCACAGAATCAAAGAGCGCCAGTCAAATTTACACACCCCTGGACTGGGCTACTGGGCCACGTCAGGCAGAGGCGTGGTATCGGCGAACGGACATCGGCAGGCGTGACATGTCACTGCTCGCTGCGCTAGCGACCAGAGCCGGCCTCGACGCTGCGTTTGCCGATCTGAATTACCCATTGTGGAAGCTGATGCTGTTTGCTGTGCACCTCCGCCTAAATATCCTTCTCCCGTATCAGTCCCTCTCCAGTTTCTCTTACCCTATAAGCCTCGGCGGATTAGCCGCGCGTAATGGAGCGCCGTGTTGCGGTGCGCGCGGCCGTCCGCCGTCGGGGGTTCGAATCCCCCCTCGGGCATGGATGTTTGTGTCGTCTTTACTATAAGTTAGTTCATTAGTAATTTTGTAAGTTTAGGGGCTGATGACCCCGTAGTTAAGTCCCTTAAGCTTTACAAACATTTGAACATTTTTATCCTACAGCCAGCCGCGGTGGCCGAGGTGACTGAGGCGCTCCAGTCACGGTCAGCACGGCCACTACGGTCGGGGGTTCGAATCCCCCCTCGGGCATGGATATTTGTGCAGTCCTAGTTCGTAAGTAGTTTGTAGGTTTAGGGACTGATGACCCAGTAGTTAAGTCCCATAAGCTTTACAAACATTTGAACATTTGTCGGCAACGGAGCGAGAGAGAGAGCTGCGGGAAGACTGAGACCGCACAGCACTGCTCTGCGCTGGTCGATCCCGCGGTCAGGTCCAACGTAACCATTTACTGTTTCGGTAACAATTAGTGTTCGCATGGCAGAGTTACTAGGCAAATTTATATAAAAAAAGAATCAAGGAACAACTTGCTTGTTTTCTGGCCCACAGGTTTCTTCTCTTAGTAATGCACACACACACACACACACACACACACACACACACACACACTCGCCATATGTACAGTAGGCGTCTTCTGAAAAATATATCAATTTTTTAAATGAACTCATGTCATAAACATTCCATTGTAGCAATAATTTTACGTTAGGGATATAGTCTCATTCTTACTATTTACAAGTAAATTTTTATTTATTATTTTATTTATTTGAGGTTTGGTACAATATTCCGGAAGACTGCTAACGTCAAAGAATTAGTCAAATTTTTATCACTAAGTAGTGAACGGTTTTTACTTTTAGCAAGCTTTAAATGAGAGAAAAAGCGCTCACAAATATAGATGGAACCAAACATTGATAGAACTCTGGCCGCGTGCATATGCAAAACAGAATACTTCTCTCGTGGAAAACTGCTGGTCCGTCAGGCCTTTATCGTACTGCAGATCAATCAGCTCTAGTTGATAGCCGGCCGTGGTGGCCGAGGGGATTGAGGCGCTCCAGTTACGGTCTGCACGGCCACTACGGTCGGGGGTTCGAATCCCCCCTCGGGCATGGACATTTGCGCCGTCTTTAGTGTTAGGTAGTTCATAAGTAGTTTGTAAGTTTAAGGACTGATGACCCCGTAGTTCTACATCTACATCTACATCTACATACATACTCCGCAATTCACCGTAAGGTACGTGGCGGTGGGTACACTGTACCACTACTAGGCATTTCCTTTCCTATTCCACTCCCAAATTGAACGAGGAAAAAAAGAATGCCTATATGCCTCCGTACGAGCCCTAATTTCTCTTATCTTGTCTTTGTGATCTTTACGCGAAATGTAAGTAGGCGGCAGCAAGATCGTACTACACTCTGCTTCAAATTCCGGCCCTCTAAATTTACTTAACAGAAATTCACGAAAAGAACGTCGTCTTTCTTCCAGCGATCCCCAATTGAGTTGCCGGAGCATTTCCGTGACACTCGCGCATTGGTCGAACCTACCGGTAACAAATCTAGCTGCTCGCCTCTGAACCGACTCTATGTCTTCCTTCAAACCGATCTGCTGCGGGTCCCAAATACTTGAGCAATACTCAAGACGTGGTCGTACAAGCATTTTATACGCGGTCTCCTTTACAGGTGAAGTACATCTTCCCAAAATTCTCCCAATAAACCGAAGTCGGCTGTCTACCTTACTCACAACTGTCCGTACATGCTCGTTCCATTTCATATCGCTCTGCAATGTTACGCCTAGATATTTGATCGACGCGACAGCATCAAGAAGCTCACTACTGATGCTGTATTCGAACATTATGGGATTGTTTTTACTACTCATGCGCATCACCTTACATTTTTCTACATTGAGAGCTAGCTGCCATTCTTCGCACCAACTAGAAATTTTGTCTAAGTCAACCTGTATGCTATTACAGTCAGTTACAGACGACACCCTCCCATACACCACAGCATCATCAGCAAACAGCCGCAAATTACAACTTACTCTGTCCATCAGATCATTTATATAGATAGAAAATAATAGCGGTCCTATCACACTCCCCTGGGGCACGCCTGACGATACACTCGTCTCTGATGAACACTCGCCGTCGAGAACAACGTACTGCGTTTTATTACTTAGGAAGTCTTCCAGCCAGTCACAAATCTGTGAACCTATTCCATAAGCTCGTATCTTCGTTAGCAGTCTGCAGTGTGGCACCGTGTCGAACGCCTTTATGAAGTCGAGAAAAACACAATCCGCCTGTTGCCCTTCGTCCATGGCTCGCAAGATGTCATGTGAGAAAAGGGCAAGCTGAGTTTCTCAGGAACGATGTTTCCTAAACCCGTGGTGCTTCATGGAAAGAAGCTTTTCCGTTTCAAGGAAATTTACTATATTCGAACTGTGAATATGCTCCAAAATTCTACATGAAACCGATGTCAACGATATTGGCCTGTAATTGTATGGGTCAGTTCTCTTTCCTTTCTTATACACGGGAGTCACCTACGCTTTTTTCCAATCACTAGGAACTTTGCGCTGAATTAAAGATTCTCGATAAATGCAAGCTAAGTATGGGGCCAATGCCGCAGAATAGTCTTTGTAAAACCGAACTGGTATTCCATCCGGACCAGCAGACTTTTTCGTATTTAGCTCTCTCAGCTGCTTCTCTACACCGGAACTACCTATTGCTATGTCCCCCATTTCGGAATTAGTACGTTGATCAAATGATGGTATATTTGTGCGGTCCTCCTGCGTGAAAGATTTCTTAAAGGTTAAATTTAGAACTTCAGCTTTCCGTTTGCTTTCTTCTATTACTGCCCCGGAATGATCAACTAGTGACTGGACAGTGGGATTTGACCCGCTTATCGATTTTACATAGGACCAGAATTTTTTCGGGTTCTCGGAAAGATCTTTTGCTAAGGTATGGCTGTGATAATTATTGTATGCTTCACGCATCAATCTTTTTATAGACGCACGAATCTCTACTAACTTTTGCCTGTCATCATTTTCGTGTTCTTTTTCGAATCGAGAGTGCAACAGCCTTTGCTTTCTCAGCAGCTTTCTAACATTATTATTATACCACGGTGGATCTTTTCCATCCTTAATCGTCTTTACTGGCACATATTTCTCTAACCCTTTATTAACAATGCACATAAATTTAGTCCACAATTCCTCTACATCCATAGTCCCAGAATTAAACGATGCCCATTCATTTTCTAAGTGCGATCGTAACATTTGCTTGTCGGCTCTTCCCAACAAAAACACGCTCCTAGCCTTCTTGACTGGCTTATGAACTTTGGTCACCATCGACGCTATGACGATATCATGATCACTAATTCCTGTCTCTACTCAGACATCGTTAATAAGGTCAGGCCTGTTTGTGGCTATAAGGTCTAGAATATTTCCATTGCGCGTGGGTTGCCGGTTTAACTGCTCAAGACAGTTTTCGGAGAATGTGTCCAAAAGTAGCTCGCAAGACTGCTTGTCTGTACCGCCTGAAATGTAACTAGCGAGGTCCCAATCTATACGCTTAAGGTTGAAGTCACCTCCGACTAATATTACATGGCCCGGATACCTATGCACTACCTGGTGTAGACTTTCCTTGAATGATTCTAAAACTGCTACAGCAGCACTGGGGGCCGGTAAAAACACCCAACTATTAACTTTACTTCTTTTAGACCTGTTATGCGTAACTTCACAGTTACTTTCAACCTCGATCTCAGTAGAAACAATATCTTTGTCCACAGCGATGAACACTCCTCCTCCAGTTGTATCAGATCTATCTTTCCGATATACATTCCACGCTTCGCTAAATATTTCTGAACTTGCCACATCATCATTTAGCCAGCTTTCGGTGCCTAAAACTATCTGAGCGCAATAACTTCCATGCAGCGCTGCAAATTCGGGAACTTTGTTTCTAATACTCTGTAAGTTCGCGGCTAATATTTTTATGTTCGAAGTTTTGTTCCGAACGTGGCCTGAATTCGCTGTTCGAATGCTGACAAGCGAGTGCTCATCAGAGTTAGCGCCTAGCCTAAAAAAAAACCCATGTGCACTCCACAAGTACTCTGCTACCCGAGTAGCCGCTTCCTTAGTGTAGTGCACCCCTGATCTATCTAGGGGCACCCTACAATTCCCCACCCGATAACGCAGATCCAGAAATCTGCAGCCATGACTGTCACAGAGTCGGCGAAGCCTCTGGTTCAGACCCTCCACTCGGCTCCAAACCAAAGGACCCCGATCAACCCTGGGAACAATGCTGCAAATCGACAGCTCTGCTTGCACCCCGCGTGCGAAGGCAACAGCCTTCACCAATTCCGCCAGCCGCTCGTAGGACCTGAGGATGTCCTCAGAACCCAAGCGACAAGCGTCATTGGTGCCGACGTGAGCCACGACTTGCAGTCGACTGCACCCCGCACCCTCGATAGCCGCCGGCAAGGCCGCCTCCACATCTCGGATGAGGCCCCCCGACAAACACACCGAGTGCACGTTGGAATTCCTTCCAGATCTGGACGCTATCTGCCTAAGGGGCTCCATCACGCGCCTAACATTGGAGCTCCCAATAACTAATAATCCCCTCCCCCCGTGCACCTGCTCGGACCCTGCTGAAGGAGTGGCCACACTTTCACTCACAGGACGAACGGGCGCGGACGGACGTCCAGCCTCCACATTGGCCTTCCGCCTCGAGCGACGCGAACGCCGTACATCCCGCCACTCCCCTTGCGGAGAAGGCGGCTCGACGACGTCCGGTACACCTGAAGGTGCCTCGGTAGCAGGGACAGAGAGCGTAGCGTGAGACACCTGAGGTGTCCCACTCGACGCACCAGACTCCCCACCATCGCTGCACCCCGAGACAGCAGCCTGAAGACGGCTGACCGTAGCCAACAGCACGCTCAGCTGTTCGCGAACCGCGGCCAACTCCTCCTGCGTCCGCACACAGCAGGCACACATCCTGTCCATCCTATCGATACAATTAACAGCAATTAACAACTTTAAAGAAGCCTAGTACTCTAATGAAGGCGGCTGGCTGCTGACTGAACTGTGGTCAGTGGTAACTACACTGTCAAATCAACAAAACTTAACGCCGCGGCACTGGTGGCAACTGGCACTGGACTGCCTGATAACGAGTTTAGTAACGGTCTCTGATTTGTTTTGAAATACACCGGTCAAAGACGAAGACTAAACACAACGGTATTTATCAAATACGATAGAATAAACTATTAAAACAGTAGTACAAACAAAATCTGCAAGTACGCGGGAATAAACCTCTTAAAACAGAGTACTAACGAAAATGAACTAGACCGGCAAATTAAATTTGACAAATTAAATTCAGATACTTAGCGCTGTTTACGATGTGGCACTGGTGACAGCTGGCACTGGACTGCCAGTCCCATAAGCTGTACAAACATTTGATTTTCTAGTTGAAACACTTGCGAGATGTCCTCTGCCCTAAGCTAAAGCGGGAGAACAAATATATCTATGGCCGATGGCCGGTTGAAGCTAACTTAATTCCAAAAATCTGTTTTCAAAATCCTCTTGTAATTCAGAAATGATTTGTACATAATCCGAAAACTGCACATCTTCTTTAACGCTGTCTAATGCAGGAAAGAATCCACAGTTCTGTTCGCGCAACTATTTTTTGCACAATATATATCAATGTTAGCATTGAATAGGGGATCATGGAGGAATTTCATTAGAGGTACTTTGCTCCAGACTGAACGCTGAAAGGCATAATCAGTCTCTAATGATGATATATATATATATATATATATATATATATATATATATATATATATATATATATATGGTTGCTTGAATCGTCTGCACTAAATCAACAAGTGTGATTTTCGCCTTGGAGTGTAGCATTCAAAGTATTTAAATGACCAGTTAAGTCACTAAAAAAGGCCAATTCCGCCACCCACTTAGGATCACGAAGCAATTCTTCTCGACATCGTTTCATTCGCAAAAATGTATTAATATCGTCCCTCAAGCAGAAAAACACCGCTTCGATATCAACCAGGAATTCTGTAAATTGGCGATGTGTGAGTCCATGCGATCGAAGATAATTAACTGTTCGAACAACTGTGTCCATAACTTGTTTTATATTGACAAGCTTCGCACAAAGCGCCTCCTGATGTATTAGACAATAAACTGCCGTGAATAAGGAACAGACGACTTCAGCCATTTTTCTCCTGACGTAACTCAGGAATACAGTGCGAAGTCCTCGCAGCGCAGGGGCTCCATCGGTTGTTACACTGGTCAGGCGTTCCCATTTTAAACGCATTGACTCGAACACGTTTTCCACGGCTGGAAAAATATCCAAACTTGTGGTTGTCTTTTAAAGGAACGAGATCGAGCAATACTTCGGTCACACGCAGATTGTCGTCGACACCCCGAATGAATATGACAAGCTGAGATAAGTCCGAAACGTCCGAGGACTCGTCAAGAGCGAAAAAAAAAATGAAATGAAGTTTGCTGCTCTCTCTATTAATTGCTGCTCCTTACCTGAGGCCATATCTTCGACTCGGCGAGCAACATATTGAGGTGAAAGAACTATTTTTTCAAAATTTTCTGTGAGGTTTGCTGGACAAATTCAAGTTGCCGAGTCGACCCAGCTATCCTTGATGAGACTCACAGCCGCAAAGGGTTCTCCTGCTTTCGCAATTCTCATCGAGCATTTGTTACTGGCGAGCAAACTTTGGGCACCTGTTTCCTGTTCCTACAGTGGCATAAAAAGGTACAATTAATTGTTTATATTCCTGTTTTTAAAACTCTTATAATTTTAAGAATTGCTTCATTCATTGAAACCCAAATAAGAAAAAGGTTGGGTTTAGTTGAGTTTTCCTTCGGTTCTTTTGAAAAGCGATCATGGACGCTAGCAAGGACAGCGAAATGAGATCGCAAAATAAATGTTTATCTACTGATATTTGCGTTTTAATTGAAAACTTGGATCAAACTACAACTTTTTTCCCAATCGTCAAAACACTAATACACAAGAACAAAGAATGAATATTAACGACACTTTGTCTGAAACAGCAATTGTGACGGCTTTTCAGAAAGTAGTACAAAATGACGCATCTGTAACATTTTCTTCTGTCTTTGCGACGCGATCAGAATATAAAAATTAACCGGAAGGAAATGTTTCTTGTCGCTGAGAATCTGATATTCTATAACTAGCACATTGCTAAGCGACATATCAGATTGTAAAGTACAGTTTTATTTATCATATTTAGAAATAAGGAGTGATACGATAGGATACACTTAATTCACTGTAATGCTGCCTGAAATTTTATTTCAGTTCGTCAAGCTTTGACTGGCGTTCCTCTTGCGACAAATTTTCGAACTGATCTTTGTGACAGGTATTAAAGTGCCGTTCAATCGAATACTTTTTTTTTTAATACATGAGGTTCCGATGAAAAATTTGGCATGATTTTCGAAAGCAGTACAAAAGAATTCAATTTGCCACTCGGGTTTAAACAGCGCAGACGCGCCGCTCCTCCTGTTGTTTGCCTGGTGCTGTCGGCCGTCCACCTCTAGCAACTGTAGCGTCACGCCTGTTGACTGCTGCTTTCCACACGAAGCAGCAGGCCCAAGCGCCCGGGGCGCTGGAATAGATCATAGGCGATTTTATGATACAGTGTGTTACTGATGATGTAGCGTAAAGAGTGAAAACTGTTCTCAGGAACCAATCGATAACTAAAAGAACGCGATACAATAAGTAATTCTGAAAAATTCGGAAAAATATCTACGTCTTTTCAAATTTCCTATACAGTGAGACCTTTCTTAATTAACATAATTCGTTTTTCAGTCTTGACTGAAATGCAACACAATCGTTAATTACATTGTATTTTTCTGTCGGAAATCGTAAAAATAGGATAATGTGTCGCATTGCGAGAAACACACACACACACACAAAAATAATAATAAAATAAAAAATAAAATAAAAAAAATTTAAAAAGTTCTTCAAGCAATTTAAAGGAAAGCTGTAACAAAAGAAACAAGTGTAAATTTGTTACGTTTGACATAACATAGTTTTGCTACGGTTCGGGAGGAGGGGAGGGGGTCGTCAGAATATTTTTATTTGGAACTGGGTCGCCAGAATATTTTCACTTGGAAGGGGGGTGCATATCCGAAAATGTTGAAAAACACTGCTCTAAAAGCCCAGTGCCTCCAACTTCAGCATTATTTTCTTCACATTGAAACTTGTCACAGTGTTTTTAGCCCTTCATATATTCCTGTTATGTCAATAGGATCGCAAAGCTGTAGCTGCAGATTTTTCATTCCGGCAGTAAAACATCACTAACAGTGCCTTTTCTGGTAGAGTGAACAAGTCGCAGTTACTGGCGCATCTGACTCCCCCTCTCATCACAGATTATCTAAAGAATTCACGTGTGACTTCACCGATTCTTTGCTGTGCAGTACCATCTCTTGGCCAGTTTGTGCACTTTTTCTCGGTTTCAACTAAACCCCGTGTCATTTCAAGCATTTGTGTCAAGTTTTACGTCTCTACTTATATTGTTCCGTGCATACTAGCTGTAGTGCCTTCGTTGCCTGGGTATTTATTTATTCCACTCTTTTGTTAGTCCATCTACTTCTTCACCCTCAATACATCGCCTTCTGCCCCCTTCTCTGTCCATTTCACCGAGCGGGAATGGCGCGTAGTTTAAGGCGTCATACTACGTACTGGGCTCGAGACGTCCCTCGGGCATGGGTGTATGTGTTGTCCTTGCAGTAAAATACTTTACGTACATTGTAAGTTTAGGGACTGATTACCGTAGCATTTTGGTCCAATAGGTTTACAAACAACAGCATTCCATTTCATTTTCGTTTTCATGCAGCTTTTTAGCTGTATGATGTATTTTCTGGCCCATATGTTCTACAATAAAATAATTTTCCAAGTAAGAAATAAGTAATAAGTTACAGCCTCATGTGTGATGTGGCAAGTTTTCACGCATCTCATTGTTTATGATGTCTGATCTCCTGAAAAATGTGTTGTAATATAATTCCGAAAGTAAGTAGTCTAAGTCCATACTGTCTACAAATTATATCATGAATAGCGTAATTTTTAAGCTAGCACATATATAACCGATTTACTGTCAAACGTGTGCTGTAGTGCAGTGAAATAGTTCAGGTGGTAGCGTGTATACTTGTCATGTGGTCGATACGGGTTCGAACCTAATTCCAAGATAGTTTTTATTAAATTTATTATTTACCTGACACTTTGACTGTCTGCCTATTTGTATACACACGATAGGTTAGCAGCTCTATTTTGCTTTTTTCACGAAGAAATTGGTTCCTCGAAATTATAATAATATTTCCACAGCTTGTAATAAAATTGTAATGACAAAAGTATTTAACGCTTCAATTTACCTATATTAACTGTAAAATGCTTTGGGACTTATTGGACTTTTTAAAGAAAAGGTAACGTACCCGTCGTCGTTTATTTTATAACCTTGTGTCGTGTAAAACTGTACCAGGCGATCTCCTCTTTCATTCCTTTTGCCCAGTCCATATTCAGCTACTATTTTTCCTTCCCTTCCTTTTCCCACTACCGAATTCCAGTATCCCATCACATTAAGTTTTCCTCTCCCTTAATTGTCTGAATAATTCCCTTTACCTCTTCATACATTTCTTCGACCTATTCATCATCGGCAGAGCTTGTGGGCATATAAACTTGTACTACTGCGGTCGGTGTTGGCTTTGTATCTATCTTGACTATGATAATGCGATCAATGCGCTGTTCATAGTAGTTTACCCGCATTCCTATTTTCTTATTCATCATCACACCTACTCCTGTAACACCCCCAACTGATTTTGTATTTATAATCCTGTACTCGCCTGACCAGAAAACCTGCTCGTTTTTACACCGAACTTCACTAATCCCCACTATATCTAACTTCAACTTATCCATTCTTATTTTTAAATTTTCTAATTTTCCTACCCGATTAAGGGATCTAACATTCCACGCTCCGATCCGTAGAATGCCAGTGTTGTCTTTCCAGATGACCACATCCACCTGTGTAGTTCCTGCCCGGAGATCCGAATGGCGGACTCTTTTACCTCCGGGATATTTTACTCGAGAGGATGCCATCATCATATATTCATACAGTAGAGCTGCATGTCTTCGGGAAAAGTAACGGTTGTAGTTTCCCCTTGCTTTCAGCCGTTCGCAGTAGCTGAGTGGCAAAGCCACATGAGCTGATGTTACAAGGCCAGCGCAGACTATCATCCAGACTGTTGCCCCTGTAACTACTGAAAAGGCTGCTGCCCCTCTTCAGGAACCACGCGTTTGTCTGGCCTCTCCACAGATACCCCTCCGTTGTGGTTGTACCCAGAGGCGTGCAGCGGGCCTGCGCTGCTCGCCCGGTCCCGTAGCCGGGCGGGCCTGGCCACAGAATAAGGAGTATACAGAAAGGAAACTCCCGCTGCAGTCTGTCGTCCAAAGTTTGTGCGCATGCGCGGAATCGGCCATCTTGAAAAGCAGTAAACGCGTGATCACTCCGTACTCTGTAGCGTGCTAATGCGCCGTCTTTGTTTGTTAATTGTGTATTTTAGCTGTCTCGAAATGTTCTCCCGCAACTGTGCTGAAGGGCCGCAAATCTATTGCACACATTCTTACTTATTTCTCCAGCACAAAAGATTTTGCTGACCCTGGAATATTGCTACAACAGTTCAAATCAGTATTCAGATAAGCTTTGCAGCTATTCAGGTGCTTACACGTTCGCTATTTATTTCAGACATAACGATCGATAACTTATAAATTGCTATGTTGTTGTTGTTATGGTCTTCAGTCCGGAGACTGGTTTGATGCAGCTCTCCACCCTAATCTATCCTGAGCAAGCCTTTTCATCTCCTCATAAGAACGGCAACCCACATCCACTTTAATCTGCTTACTATACGCGTCTCTTGGTCCCCCTTTGCGATTTTTACCCCACACACTTCCCTCCAATGCTAAATTTACGATTCCTCAATGTCTAAGAATGTGTCCTACCAAGCGATCTCTTCTTTTGGTAAGGGTATGCCAAAAATTCCTTTTCTCACCAATTCTGTTCAGTACCTCTTCATTAGTTATGCGATCTACCCACCTAATCTTCAGCATTCTTCTGTAGCACCACATTTCAAAAGCCTCTATTCTCTTCCTGTCCGCACTGCTTATCGTCCATGTTTCACTCCCGTACAAGACAACACTCCACACAAATGCCTTCAGAAAAGACTTCCTTACACTTAAATTAATATTCGATGTTAGCAAATTTCTCTTTTTCAAAAATGCTTTTCTTCCCATTGCCATTCTGCATTTTATATCCTCTGTACTGCGACCATCACATGTTACTTTACTACCCAAGTAACAAAACTCATCTACCACCTTCATTGTTTCGTTACCTAATCTAATTCCTTCAGCATCGCCTGATTTTCTAAGACCGCATTCCATTATTTTTGTTTTGCTCTTGTTAATGTTCATTTTATACGCTCTCTTCAACACACTGTCCATTCCATTCAACTGCTCTTCTAGGTCCTTTGCTGTCTCTGACAGAATTACAATGTCATCAGCAAAACGCAATGTTTTTATTTCTTCCCCCTGAACTTTAATCCCTATTCCAAATTTTTCCTTGCTTTCCTTCACCGCCTGCTCGATGTACAAATTGAATAACATCGGAGAAAGGCTACAACCCTGTCTTACTCCCTTCCCAACTGATGCTTCCCTTTCATGCCCTTCGAGTCTAATAACTGCGGTCTGGCTTTTGTACAAGTTGTAAATAACTCTCCTTTCCCTGTATTTTAAAAGGCGCGTAAAGCCTACGCTGTGATTATTACAACGTCTTTCCCAGAACTGTGTGCAGCGTCTTGTGTAGCGCTGTTGCAGGGCCCGGCGGGTAGCCGCTTGCCCGGCGAGTGTCAGGTCTCGACGGCGCACCGCAGCTCGCTGTGTGCTACAGGCGGTGCAGTGGGGCCCATTAGACGACCCTTGGTGCGGGCAGCAGAGCGCAGCGGCCGCACGCAGCCGAGCTCGGGTGGGCAAATGTGGCGCGCTGCACGGCTCTGGTTGTACCTACGGTACGGCTATTTGTATCGTTGTGGCACGCAAGCCACCCCACCTCGGCAATGTCTGTGGTTCGTGGGGGTGAGAAACGTGTTAAGAAAATAAAATATTCGCAACGTAGACTGTGTTTGATTGAATCTTTTTTATTTATTATCTATTATTATCATTATTACTATTATTAAAATCTACTGCTGAGCGTTTGTATTAAAATCTACTGCTGAGCGTACTTAAGCAGCGCCAGGAATCCAACCTGTTCCCCTACAGTAAATATTTCAGGTGGCACTCGTAGTTTTAACACTTTAATGCGTAGTGTAGCTGATCAGCTACATACCTATCAATTATTTCTCAAACTAATCAACATTTTACCACAAATCCATTTGTAGCTACTTGTATACATAGTGTTACATATGCAAGAAGCATTCTCACTAATTATAAGTCGCAGTGTGCTACTGAAGTAGAAAAGATCCTTTTGTGTCCCGACTTCGTCGCCGCTTTTGTGTCCCAGCCTCGTCGTAGGTGTCGGTGGCCGAGTGGAATAAGACCGACACAGGAATAAGGATAGCCCGCTGGTGCAGGTACGGAGGGGAGCAGCCAGAAACTATAAACACTAGAGTACATTAGAAAGAGATATATATTGCACAGAATGTAACAATACTTAACTTTTACATAGTACTGCAGAATGTTGATACATAGTTGTTAGAGGCCTGCCTAGTGCCTGTACAATAGCAAAGTCTTCACTGGTGCCTATCTGATTACGAAGGTCCTAACTGGTCGCTAACTCAGTCCCAAGTGACCGATGTCTTTCCGTGGTGGCCACGAGCGGGGTTGCAGCAGAGGGCGCTCGTCGCTGTCGTGAGAACGCCGCGCCGTGTGTGCATGGCGGCGCGCGGCGAAAGTAGGTGGCGCGCACTTTGTACTTGTGCGACACCACAGATCCAACGAAGAGCAGCACGCTTCGTTACGGGATCATTTGGTAATCGTGAAAGCATTACGGAGATGATCGATAAACTCCAGTGGAAGACTGCTGGAGAGACGCTCTATCGCTCGTCCGGTCTTTTGTAGAGGTTTTAAGAACATACATATACCGAGGAGTGTAGCAGTATATTGCTTCTTCCTACGTATATCTTGAGAAGAGATCATGAAGATAAAATCAGAGAGATTAGCGCCCACACAGAGACATACCGCCAATGTTTCTTTCCGCGAACAATACGTGACTGGAATAGGAGGGAGAACCGATAGTGGTACTCAGGGTACCCTCCGCCACACACCATCGGTTGGCTTGCGGAGTATGAATGTACATGTAGATGAATCACTTCGACAGCTGTATTGAGTTCTCGTAACATGCGCGTTTGTTTACTTTAGATACCTCCTTTTCCATGTAAAATTAGTGAATCACATATTACCATTGCATTACGAGTTACTGTATGAAAACATCAGCAGTACAATAGCGACATTTACTGCATCGGGTACGTCATGGAAGCACTATATAGCTGACGAGCTATGAGCGGGTTGTTGCAAATAGTGCATAATAATATCAAGGATTTTTTTTTTCAAATATTTTTCTCAGTATATACTCACTACATTTCACTCGTGGTAGTTTTTATAGCTTCAAATAAAAAGTCATGCATTAAAGGGTTAACTGAAATATTGCGCACGCACATGTATGAGAAACAGAGAAAGAGGTAGAGAGAGATATAGTTGACTCGTTGCTAGAAGCAGCCACATATTACTCGTCGCTAGAAGCTCAGTTTCATTTAGTAGAGACGGCATACAGCCCTCTCAGCGAAAGAGATGAGCCTCCATGCCGACCAAATGCAGTCTTTCCTTATAATTATTTTTGTACAGTATATTGGTGTGGTGTCTGTTCTTTCTGACATGTCCATTTGTTTCATTTCTTTATACGCGAGCCGCCGGCACTTTTTTCCAGTTGCCTGGAATTTTTAGCCGGATCACAGATTTGCGATACATAAATAAATTCTGACGCTGCCCTAGAAGGAGAAACAAGTTAAGGAAATAAAATATTTGCAATCCAGACTGTGTTTCATTGAATCTCTCTCTCTCTCTTTTTTTTTTTTTTTTTTTTTTTTTTTTTTTTTTTTTTTTAAAAATCTACTGCTGCGCGTTTTTATTAAAATCTACTGATGAGCGTAATTTAGCAGTGCTACGAATCCAACGTGTACTTCAGGTGGCACCCGTAGTTTTAAATGAAATATTGCGCGCACACGTGTGTGGGACAGAGAGAAAGAGAGAGAGGGAGGGAGGGAGAGAGAGAGAGAGAGAGAGAGAGAGTTCACTCATTGGCGCGACTCTTGCGCCAGCGGAACTAGGCTCGTGTGGCGCCGCGCCGTTAGCGGAAAGGTTGGGGAGGGGGGGGGGGTGGCGTGTGCGCCGGCCTGCTGCGCTGCTACCACCCCTCTGCCTCCCCTCCACCGCCAGCATGCAAGCCGCTGCTACCACCCCGCTGCCCCCCTCCACCGCCAGCACGGAAGCCGCCGCCGCAACCGCAACCGATGCCAGCTCCACAGCCAGCTTCGTCAGCGCCTTACGCATTCAGCATTACAATTTAAATAGACAGCGAATGGGGTGGCAATACGGAACGCCGTGCTGGATCCCAACGGCCTCGTATCACAAGCAGTCGAGATGACAGGCATCTTATCCGCATGGCTGTAATGGACCGCGCAGCCACATCTCCATCCCTGAGTCAACAGATGGGGACGTTTGCAAGACAACAACCATCTGCACGAACAGTTCGACGAAGTTTGCAGCAGTATGTACTATCAGCTCGGAGACCATGGCTGCGGTTACCCTTACTCGGGGCAAATCACAAACAATACCTTCACTACGTGATAGTAATGGCGATCCTGCCGATGACAGCGCTACTAAAGCAGAGTTACTAAACATAGCTTTTAGAAACTCATTCACCAAAGGAAACGAAACCAATATTCCAGATTTCGAATTACGAACAGATGCCGTAATGAGTAACGTAGAAGTAGATATCATCGGAGTAGTGCAGCAACTAAAATCACTTAACGAGAACAAGTCTTCTGGTCCGGATTGTATACCCATTAGATTTCTATCTGATTATGCTGAAGCGTTAGCTCCTTACTTAACAGTCATATACAACCGTTCTCTCATAGAAGGATCTGTACCAAAAGATTGGAAAGTTGCACAGGTCACACCTATATTCAAGAAAGGCAGTAGGAGTAACCCACTTAACTACAGGCCTATTTCATTGACGTCAAATTGCAGCAGGGTTTTGGAACATATCCTGTATTCAAATATTATGAATTATCTCGAACAGATCTATTGACCCAAGGTCAACACGGATTTAGAAAATATCGTTCATGCGAAACACAATAAGCTCTTTATTCACACGAAGTGATGGGTGCTATCGACAAGGATTCGCATATCGATTCCGTATTTCTTGATTTCCAGAAAGCTTTAACACCGTACCTCACAAACGGCTGCTAATCAAATTGCGTGGTTATGGTATATCGCCCGAAATTTGCGATTGGATAGGGGATTTCTTGTCAGAGAGGACACAGTTCGTAGTAATCGATGGTAAGGCATCGACTAAAACAGAGGTGATATCGGGCGTTCCACAGGGTAGTGTTATTGGTCCTATGCAGTTCCTTATTTACATAAACGATTTAGGGGAAAATCTACGTAGCTCTCTTAGGTTCTTTGCAGATGACGCCGTCATTTACCGTCTAGTAAAATCATCTGAAGTTCAAAACCAACTGCAGAACGATCTGAATAAGATATCAGTATGGTGTAAAAATTGGCAATTGTCTCTAATGAGAAGTGTGAAATCATCCACATCAGGACGAAAAGAAATCCGTTAAACTTTGTTTACAAGATAAATCAATCAAATGTGAAGGCCGTAAACTCCACAAAATACCTAGGAATTACTATTACTTGAGACTTAAATTGGAAAGAACACGTAGATAATATCGTGGGATGACCAATGCAGGTAAGTCCCATAACTTTACAAACATTTGAACATTTTCAGGTGTCAAAAAGCGCCTCCTATCGTGCAAACCAGTGCAGTGAATTGGTGGTACACGCTGCGGTCCCACTAACAGGATCAGTGTGAGAACTCTTGTCACTGCAACAAAATGCAGCAACGCATTAACATCAAGTTTTGTTTCAAATTAGGCAAGACGGCGACGGAGACACATGGGATGATAGTGAAAGTTTCCAACATTCTCCTCCGAATGCAAAAGTATATTGTTGACTCCCGCTTACACAGGTAGAAATGATCATCAGAATAAAATACGAAAAAATCAGAGCTCGAACGGAGAGATTCAGGTGTTATTTCTTCTCGCGCGCTATTCGAGAATGGATTGGGAGATAAATAGTATAACGGTTGTTCGATTTACCCACTGCAGGCACTTAAATGTGATTTGCAGAGTATCCCATGTAGATGTAGGTAGATGTAGATGAAAGTGTACGGTGCTGAAGCAGCGAGTAAAAAGTGTGTGTGAGTGGTTTACCGCTTTAGGGACGGAAAGAGGGTGTCGTGGATGAGCCACGTTCGGGTCGACGGTCCACAATCACAGTCCCAGACAACAATGAACGACGGATACATGGCCGCGGTGGAGTGAACGAGCGGTCTATGGTAGCTTGCTGCGGAACGCGTAGTCGCTCGCCGTCGGAGGTTTGAGTCCTCCCTCAGGCATGGGTGTGTGTGTTTTTTGTTTGTTTGTAATGTTTATAAATCTATTGGACCAAACTGCGTGGTCATCACTCCGTAGCTTACAAACTATTTAAACTAAGGTAAAGTAACCTAAGGACAACACACACCCCCATGCCCCAGAGAGGACTCGAACCTCCGACGGCGAGAAACCGCGCGCACCGCAGCGAGGCGCCTTAGACCGCTCGGCTACTCCACTGCGGCTGTGTGTTTTGTCCTTAGTGTAAGTTAGTTTATGTAGTTTGTAGGTCTAGGGGCTGATGACCATAGCAGTTTGGTCCAATAGGTTTACAAACAACAATGGATGCTTCTGGATGATCTGTTTGCTGAGACCATTCACTAGACCTTTCAGACGCTCCCTGTAGTATTCCGGCAGTGGCTGGGCGTTCACCAGCGGCTTAGAACAGTGGTGTCGGACTAAGGGTGGATGGGGGGGAGTGGGGGACCGCCCCGGGCCTCCGGTCTTGGGGGGCCTCCAAATACCTGGAAAGGAAACTTTTTTTTTTTTTTTTTTTTTTTTTTTGAGCGCTCTTGGCCTATCGTTCTGTTGGGGCCTCCAAATTTCAAAAGCTGCCTCTCGTCCAGGAAGGGTCCTCAAATTCTTTTTTTTATAGTAATACAATTATTTCCAAGTGGATGAGGGGGCCTCCTTCCGTTTCGCCGCTGCCCCGGGCGTCCAACAGCCTTAGCCCGCCACTAGCTCAGAATGCAGGATATGGAGGCGGTTAACAGCGTCGAAGCGCTGACTCAGACACTAGCAGCTGTCCAGCAGGTCTGTCGCGGCAATCGCTGCCAAGTGTGGCATTAGGGACGTGGGCGTGACATCAGGCGCCAGATGGCGACTGGCTATCTCGGCATCATCTCAGAGTCGCGCTATCCGACACCGCCCAGAAGACATGGCCTCACAACAGGCCGTGCCACGTCACACCAAAAGGCCGCGAACGCTAGCTGACTGGCTTGCTGCTGGGGCAAGCACACCGCCTCGTTGCGGCCGGCCAAACAACTAGCGTTCACGGCCTCATGGTGTGACGTGGCACGGCGTGTTGTGAGGCCATGTCTTCTGGGCGGTGTTGCTCTGTCTCGAGAGGCCTGATGCTGGCGGCGGCGATGGTGTGTTGGGCCAGCAAGGTGGCAACTCTGGCGCCCAGCGTATGCTACTCGGTTACGGTCGTTGTGCATCGATGTCGAGTTGGAACAGAGTCCGGTTTACTCGCACTATCACTTTCAAAAATGTTCAAATGTTTGCATAGCTTATGGGACTTAACTACGGGGTCATCAGTCCCTAAACTTACAAACTACTTACCAACTAGCTTATCCTAAGGACGGCACATATATCCATGCCCGAGAGGGGATTCGAACCCCCGACCGTAGTGGCCGTGCAGACCGTGACTGGAGCGCCTCAGTCCCCTCGGCCACCGCGACCGGCACTATCACTTCCACCGTACTCGATGTCACTAGGCTAGTTCGTGGTACTTACGTAAACCTCCCTCCTTCAAAATTCTGCTGTTTCGCCGATTAGAAGGACATAGGGAACCTTCCAGCTCGGTTTGATGTCGCTTGGTACGCGGCCGGTGCTTTTGGTCGCGTAGCCTAGTAAATTACTGTTCTCAATGCCACAGATGACTGACAATGATGGTTAGCAGTTTTGTTGAGACACTGTCCTGGTTCCTGCAACATGCAAAGTGCAGCTTTATATTGTTTCTTACACATTAAATTGCGTCCCTCGTTTAGCCACATTATTTATACTGTTAATGGCACTATGACATATTACTTACATTTTTATGAATCTTCAGGTTCTGGCGGCGCAAAGCCAGTTCCATTAAGTTTAGAGTGTGCAGCGACAACAATTCTAAATCTTCTTACAATATTCCGGATGTGTAACGTTCAACCATCTTTAGAGTGAGCCGTAAGACTGACGCTCAAAGTACTCACTTCGGCCCTTCGCGCAACTGCGATTTTGCCGCAGATACATATGCGTCAGAGACGTCGGTCGGGGCAAAGATGTGCGTAATGCACGTGTTAAATCTATGACTCCGCTATCGATCTGTGTTGGGATGTGGATGCAGCACTGTAACGACGTCTTTGTGAGTTTATTACCGAATGTGCCGAATTGCAAGATTTACCTAAATTTGAAACACTATCCCTATTAATTAAATTCGTCGTCAAGCGAATTTCAGCTGCCTCCTGCACTAATTATTCCCAATGAGATGATGTAGTTGCCAAAATTTTGACACAACGTACTGAGACCAGTGTCAATACAGAGCTCTGCCACTGCCGACTTGTTAGGTTCCAAAATTCGTGTTTTACCTTCGGTATTCTGTATATCTTTCATGGACAATACGAGTTGTTTGTCTGATATAAGAATTGACACATTCACGTGGAATTTTGTTAACTCCAGATTTTCGGAGCAGCAAATCATCTTTGACGGAGCCCACGAATATAACTGTCTTGGGTGAAGGACGAAAAATTACTTTCACATTGTAACTGCTTAGAATCCGTCCTATTTTTGACAAGAGGCTACCCACATATGGCAGGAAATCCATTTATTTAAAGGTTTCTTCGTCTTCTCCTGCATTTTAGTGGCCTCTTTCGGTTTTATTTGCAGTGCCTTCTGTATCAGCTGTCTAGAGTACCCATTGTCTTCAAACACTCTATGTAACTGGAAAAGTTCATCTTGCAGACTGCTTTCGTCAGAAATAATATGTGTTCTTTGTACCAAAGTTCTGAACACACTCATCTTTTGGGAAGGATGGTGGCAGCTATTTGCACGTAAATACAAATCCGCGTGCGTCTGCTTCCGATAAACGTCATGTCCCAAAGTGCCATCCTCTCTGCGCTGAACCACAACGTCCAAGAATGGAAGGCAACCCTCGTTTTAAATTTCCATGATAATGGATGGAGTTCAGATGTCTTAAAAAGTCTTGCAAGTGATCTTCACCATGGGGCCATACTACAAAGATATCATCAACAACCTCCAGAATACTGTGAGTTTCAAGTCAGCATATTTCCTCGAAGTCCTCCATGAACAAATTGGCCTCAAGAGGTTAAAAAAACTCGTTGTTAAATAAGAAGTACGTCGATGTCATAACATGTTTAATTATGTTTAATATAATGTTTAAATAAAGCTAAAATCTCTTTGTCAAAACTTCTTTCAATAAGGTGTAAATATTCTCGAAGAGGAACCATCGTGAATGAAGACACCACATCGAAACTAACTAATATATCATAAGGGTTAATTTCAATGATTTCAGTTTACCAGTGAAGTCCACAGAGTTTCTTATGTGGTGATCACATTTAATTTTCCCCAAACTTCTTATACCATTATACTCCTCCCTTCTACAGAGAAGCCCTGATATCTGTTAACACTACAGCACTCTCCACTAGTTCTTTAAAGAACAGTTGGTTACTGTATATTTCGCTTACAGTTCAGTTTCTGTACTGCTCATTTTCCACGTCCATATGTCTCCTTTGAATGTTCTGATGATTGCTTTCCTTGCTGTGCTGGTTGGTTCCATGGTTATTTGTTTGGACCCTCAGGTTGATGGCTGGCAGGGGTGGGATTTTCGAACCTCTTCTCCTGAGTAGGTATTATACAAGAGCTATGGTAATGCAAAATATACCAGGAGGTGTTGATGATAAACGAATCATTGTTTATTGTCTCCCCTGCTCACGAAAGTAATTTTGTAGATGCTCCATAACAGTTCCATCATTATGCGGCCACGTTGCGAGTCAATCACTTGGTCCTGTAAAGAGAATGAGGTGGAGTCTAGTTTGCTCCCGAAAATATATTTCAAAAAAGTTATTCCGCACAACTAAGAAAAATGTGTAGTAAAATACATGAATAAGGAAGGGAAAATAAAAGAGAAAGTAGCTGCACTAAATGATAATATTTTAAAAATCAGACAGTGGAATGGAGGAAGGTAGGTAGGTATCTTAGGCTTTAATGTCCCGTCGACAGCGTGGTCATTAGATATGGAGCTCACGATCGGATTTTTAGGTAAGGATGTGGAGGAAATTGGCCGTCCCCTTTGAAAGGAACCATCCCGGCATTTGCGTGGTGTGATTTAGGTAAATCACGAAAAACCTAAATCTGGATAACCGGAGGTGGATTTGAACCACCGTCCTCCCGAATGCGAGTCCAGTGTGTTACCACTGCGCCACCTAGTTCGTTGGAATGGAGGAGGGCCCTCTTTAAAATTAAACATAAAAACTTAAATATTAGGTAGAAATTGAAGATGCCAATATAAAATGTTTCACATTTTATTGGTTATGTTGTCAAATATCGTGAAAAATGTGTTCTTCGTGATCCTTACAGTTATGGTGACCGTCCTCATTGGATTGAAGCTTACGTGTACAAAATTTCATAAGTATTGGAAAAAAACTGTATATTTGCATGCAATACGTACGCACAAACACGCGGACACTCTCTATAAAAATTTTACCAGACCGCTTTCAAGCTCATGCTCATCGTCAGCGCTCCTGCAGAAGATACATAAATGAATACACAATGTATTCTATAGCTTATGTTATGGAAACATGCGTGTGGTATATTTTTGCGCATTTTATGTTTTAAATCATTTTATATATATATATATTAAAATTATATCTTTACGCTATCATAGAAATTGCTTTAGCTGTTCTATTATGTTTTAGTCTTTTAGCACTTTTTTATGTCCGGAAATTGTGCTTTATCAATCAACGATATATTTTGTTGTTCAGAGTGTAAAAGATGACGTATATCTGTGTATTTTCTCAATTT
The DNA here is from genome assembly GCA_026315105.1 of Locusta migratoria. NCBI lineage: Eukaryota > Metazoa > Arthropoda > Insecta > Orthoptera > Acrididae > Locusta > Locusta migratoria. The sequence goes on along the minus strand of CM048755.1, from coordinate 328,942,601 downwards.
TGTCAATATTTACAACCTTATTTATGCCTATTGTGAAAGTATATAACATAATTGTAAAATTTTCGATAAAATATTTGACACTTTGAACAACAAAATATACCTCTTATTAAGACTGCACGATATTCCTTCCATAAAATAATAATAATAATAATAATAAAACATTTTAAAGGACTAAAACTTAATAGCACAGCTAAAACAATTTCTATGATAGCATCAAAATAAAATTTAAATACCAAACGATTTAAAACATAAAATGTGCAAAACTATCACCACATGCATATTACCATAACATTAGGTACAGAATATCTCACATACTTCCTGTATTAATTTATGTATCTTGTGCCGGTCCGCCGGCCGCGGTGGCCGAGGGGACTGAGGCGCTCCAGTCACGGTCTGCACGGCCACTACGGTCGGGGGTCGGGGGTCGGGGGTTCGAATCCCCCCTCGGGCATGGATATTTGTGGCGTCCTTAGGATAAGCTAGTTGATAAGTAGTTTGTAAGTTTAGGGACTGATGACCTCGTAGTTAAGTCCCATAAGCTTTACAAACATTTGAACATTTTTTTTGCCGGACCGCTGACGGTGAGCATGTGCTCGAAACAAGTCTGATATAATAGATATATAAAAGGAGGCAGTGTACTCATTACAGTCATGTGATAATGTCATTTAATTGTTATACGAAGTCTCCAAGACACATTAAATATAAAAAGTATAATATAAATAATAAGTAATATAAAATTAAATACATAAAATATATTATAATGTTCTTTATATTTTATTTTGTATTATTTTTTAAATACTTTATATTATATTATTTTTATATATTTCATTATATATTGGTACTGTGTTTAGTTGTTCCTGTAGTTTTACGATTCGGTGAAAAATATTAAAGTGGGCAGTAAAATACGCGAGTGCTATATTTTGCTGTACAAGTTGGCTGACTCATTATTTGTAAACACGGTATCAGACGTGACGGTATTAATCTGTCCACACCTGGAATCCAAAATGGAACAAAGTTTGTTATTAACAGCGTACGGTTTTAAAACGTTCTCAAAATACATTGTGTATTTTTTAACGAATCCTGTAAACAAGTAGTATCCGGTCTGGCCCGCGACGTCAGCTCATCATGCACGCCGACAGTACTTAAATTTGATTGACAAGACGCATTGAACACGATACGTATGTGCCATACTTGCAGCCGTCAAACCTCATATTTGAACTTCTGCAACAGAATTGAAGTATGGCGAACCGTTGCGACTTACTTCGATAATTGAAACAACATCGTGGCCACCCAGCACGTGAGAACTTCGTACTTACTGCGATATTTTTAAAGTTACATCCCCAAACTTAGCACGTTACCGGCGTCCCAATATACAGACACCTGGGTATCTTTTGGCAAAACGATCTGCGGACGTGTTCTGTCATGTGAGATGCAGACTTTGAAAAATGGTCGTTCCGTAGACACAGGGCTTTATACCATATGAATAGTATTCTGGGGCATGCACTCAGTCACCTAAAGACCGATCTTCATAAATAAATTTAACCAGACATCTGTGAGTTGCCTTTTCACAAGAGTGAGGTATTTCAGCTGCGGTTCAACCTTATACCCTTTTCACAAGTGCTTTATCCAGTTGTGGTACTCTACCAACCTCGCAAAGTTGTGTATTTTGGTCTACGTCACATCCCACCCATGTCAACTGAGTTTAAAACTTCGCGGAAAGGATGGCCTTGTTTGAGATCTCCATAGGATCATCAAAGGATTTTGCAAGTGAGGGATAAAACTTATCAATTTCAAGTTTCAAGCAATTTTGTACTACAGTTTCCGATTATATTTAAATCTTAAATACTCAAAACAGTAATTCACCACTTGAAGTGGTATTTTTTTAGAGATTTATACATTTACACAAACTTAAAAGGGACAATATTTTGTTCCAGAACTAGTTTCTTGTAAGCTTGATGGTAGAAGTGCAACTGTATTTGCATGCAAATAACTTATTGAAAGAAACACAAAGAAGAAAACTTTTAATATTACATTACCATATATTTCTGACATTAAGTTTACGAAAATGAGAAAATTTGCCTCTGGTTTGGTATCAGTGTTTGAAACAGTTTGGTCCATAAGCAAACGAACCGTTTTCTGTGCTTTTTGAAATAATTTATACTGCAGCAGTCACTTTTTACTAATATTTTTATTGGCACGACGCATTTCGGCAGCAAGATGCCATCATCGGGTACATGGGAATTAACTACAGGGTCATCAGTCCCTAAGCTTACATACTACTTATGAACTAGCTAAGACTAAAGCCGGCCGCGGTGGCCGAGGAGACTGAGGCGCTAAAGTCACGGTCTGCTCGGCCACTACGGTCGGGGGTTCGAATCCCCCCTAGGGCTTGGATATTTGTGCCGTCCTAGTTCGTAAGAAGTTCATAAGTAGTTTGTAAGTTTAGGGTCTGATGACCCCGTAGTTAAGTCCCATAGACTTTACAAACATTTTAGCTAAGACTAAGGACGGCACAAATATCCATGCCCGAGGGGGGATTCGAACCCACGACCGTAGTGGCCGTGCAGACCGTGACTGGAGCGCCTCAGTCCCCTCGGCCACCGCGGCCGGCTAAGGATCTTTGTACAGTGTAAACATCTAATACAAAATGTCTACATGTGGTGTATATGTAACTGTGTTCTTGTGTTGTGTGTGCCAGACAACAAGATTATCAACAAAACTGTAAGTAAATACAACACTACAATAATCCAGAAGCTATAATCATGAAACATAATACTAAAATACCTATATCTTCCTGAACAGGTGAAAACGTCCAACCATAACCTCACTGACACCCACAACACAAAACATAATAAAACAATAATGAACCAGTAACTTAAAATGCATCCGATGATGGTAGCTGCTGCTGAAACGCATCGTGCTAATAAAAATATTAGTAAAAAGTGACTGCTGCAGTGTAAATTGTTTCAAAGAGTTTATAATACAGTCGCAGATCTCAGAACAATCCACATAACACATAACACATAACCCATGATCAACACTGAATGCTGAACATAGTTTTTTTACTCTTTTTTTTTATTTTTTTTTTTTTTTATTTTTTTTTTATTTTTTTTTTTTTTGGTAAAGAATAATAATGTGCTCGCCCTGCTTAGTTTTGGAAGTTATCCGCCCACTCTGACAAAAGTGTGGCCCGCCGTAAAAGAAGTTTGGTGACCTATGAGCTCAGCGATTGAAAATCCAGTAAAAACATTATTAAGAAAGAAGTTCAGAGATGGCAGCCCATCTCTCATCTTTATTATCGATGTTTATTGTTGGCGTATTGTCGTAATGAGCCCTGTACATACAATTTTCTATTGCCGTCGGGAATACGACGCAGGGAAGATTATTGCTAAGGTGAGATGCAGAGCTGTCTTGGCCCTGACGGGGCGAGTGAAATTCCTTCCTACCTGCGCCCTGCGGCGCCGTAGGAGGCCGGGCGCGCTGGCCTTGGGTGGCACACTGGCACGGCAGTAGGTCGTAAAAATGTAGCCTTGTGTCCCATACTCACCCCGTTTACATGGGCTCCCAAAACCGGATTTCGTAAACCGATTTCCCAATTCCGCTTTTGGTTGGTCATGTAAACACTCCAAAATCGATTCTGGAAATCCGCTTCTCTAAAGCGGTTTTCCAGTTCCACAATCGATTTTCGTGCCCATGTAAACGCAACCGTTTTTGAAGCGTTCTTGGCTTGTGAGATTGTGTGTCTTTGGTAAGAATTTTCGGCACATATGGACAGAGTGATATTTTCTAATGTGAAACAAAGGTATGAATATTAGAGTGAGCATGAATCTGTGTATTTAAGTAAAGAAAAACAGCGATTATGCTGACTAAATCAGGAACTGAATCAGCTGTTTTTCAGCCGCCATCTTAAGTGGATTAGGAAATCCGATTCAGGCTGTGCCATGTAAACACGACAGCGAAAAACGGTTTACGAAAATCGGTTTTCGTCTTCCGGAAGATGTGTTGCATGTAAACGTAGTGACTGTGAAGGAGAGGCATCGTCTGCGCTTTTTAGAAGAAGATAGCAGAGCCCACGGCTGTGGCCGAGGGTCCGAAAGGGAAAGTGAGAATGTTTGCTGTAGGCTAGGCGGCCGCTCCCACGGGCGACGGTTAGAGCCGTTTAGTGAGAATCGCGCCAAAAGTGTGTGTGGAAGGGATGCCGTCTTTGATTGGCTGATGTTCAAAGCGCCAGCTTTTCGAAATCAGCGGTTGTCTTGTGAGATATTACTGGCTGGAGTTAGAGAACTCGACGCTGATTGGCTTTACGTAAAAACGGCGTTTCTCAGGGGGTCTTGCGCGGAGACGCGGTGATAGAAAGAAGGGGTCTTCGTGTTTCGTAGCGCTGGAGTACGAACGCGTCTGGTAACGTCCTGTCCTCTCAGCGTTCGGACTTGGAGATTTTGCTTATTGAGCCGATATTTGGACGAGTGAACTTGTATAAGTTTCAGGGTACACTCTGAGATTTATACTTGAGCTGATTGTTCTTGTTTTCGGTTTGAATAAGTTCAGCCAGCCAATACTAGTGCACCAAAGCACTAGTTGCAATATACTCGACTTCTGGAGTCATTTAGATGTTAAAATGTTCAAATGTTTGTTAAGCTTATGGGACTTAACTACGGGCTCATCAGTCCCTAAACTTACAAACTACTTATCAACTACCTTATACTATGGACGGCACAAATATCCATGCCCGAGGGGGGATTCGAATCCCCGACCGTAGGGGCCGTGCAGACCGTGACTGGAGCGCCTCAGTCTCCTCGGCCACCGCGGCCGGCAGTCATTTAGATCTTCAGTGCTTGTGCGTACATGTCTACGCTAAATGAAATGGTCCTGACTTGCCAGAATGGTTTGAGATCGTAGGCACTGTATACTGCCGAGCGCACAGAGGCTGATAGCAGGGAGTATAGCGTCCGAGTGATGGAGCGAGTTTTATTTGGTGGTCGCGCAAATTTTCACTTCACAGCCGCCCTGGGACCACGCCACTGCAGCGCAGCACCTTCACACGCAAGTCGTCAGTTTCGTAATGTGTGGCAAAGCGCTCGTCATCAACATATAGTCGATACATCAGGTTCTGCCTTATACTGGGGATTGTGTAGTTAGGAAAGTCAACGCTGCACTGGTATTCCGACTCGATTATCCCGCTAAGAACATTATATTATTTCACAATAGGGGTTTCTGACTTGCCAGTCGTTACTAATTTCCAGTTTCGTAACAATTTGAGTAACTTCATATTCATTAGATTGTTCTTTCTTATTTGGTTATAAATGTATTCTTGTTGTTTATGATTTTAGTATTGGATTTATCATTGTGTGTTTTATCCTGCTTTAAAAAAAAGGTGTAATAAATATTGTTGGATTTGAAAGATGTTTTTTTCAACATTATTAGTCGTCAGATCCCAGTTAGTTCTTTAGATTTAGGTGGGGACAAATTATTAATTATATTTTATGCCACCTGCAGGAAGTGGAAGAGTTTCAATGCAATTAGAACTGAAACAGGGCAATATTTTTTATTTGATACGATGTTAAATATCACTAATTAATGCAGGGTCAGCCGCTCCTGTCTTCCTATTGTATTAACCCACATTAACCTTCCCCAATATTACGAAAAACAGTCTTGATTGCAGAAATTAACAGTTTCAATTAACCGGTTTGGACCTGATGTAGATCATCTTCGGAATTACAAGTAGCCCATGTGGCCAGTGCTGCACTCGGCTGGTAGCTGCTAGCAGAACAGCCCAGGACAGTCCAACCCAGCCGAGTGCAGCACTAGCCACATGGGCTACTTGTAATTCCGAAGATGACCTACATCAGGTCGAAACCGGTTAATTGAAACTGTTAATTTCTGCGATCAAGACTGTTTTTTCTAATATTGATCATGCCAAATAGATCGCTGTTTTTCTCCTGTGACAAAAGTGTCAAAATTAATGAACCTTCCACAGCTGGAGTTTAATGGCGCGCCTGGAGCTCCACCACAGCCGGTGTGAGGTCGCGGAGAGCGAGAGATGCCCCAGGTGGGAGCGGGAAATCAATGCCGCAGCAACAGGTGTTCCTGGCCTACGACAACCTGTGGCTGGCGGCGCAGTCGATACCCCACTGCCACACAAATCACCGCCGTGCCTCAAGCTGATGGCTCGCGCACAGCCTTGCCGTACGGCACACTCCAGCCGCGCGGCGTGGCCGCGTGGTCTAAGGCGTCATCTTACGGACTGACCGTACTCGCAGAGTCCTCCCTCGGACAGGGGTGTGTCTGTTGTCCTTAGTGTAGGATAGTTTAAGTAGTTTGTAATTCTAGGGAAAGATGACCACAGCAGTTTGGTCCAATATGTTTACAAACATTAGATTTGGAATACGCCGTGCTATACACGTATAGCTGACCTACTTGAACTACTATGACAAAACAACAGAAGGAAAAGTACAACGCGCTTAATGAATAGTCCCGAAAAACACTAAATTGGTATAGAATAAGACAAACAGCGAATCAATATCCGTTTGGCCGCCGACAGGTACACAGCAGACTGCGCCTTCATATTTCGTGAGTGAAACTGGCTTCTGATTAGAAGCGACATACAGTAAACTGATTTTTCTCTGCGCTTTTATCTTTGTTTGTAAATTTACTCTGTGCTCCATGTATATATTACACTCCTGTTTAAGTAACAGTGTAGTCTTCCAGTGAGTGAATCGCGACGTCGTTTGTTTGTCTTCATATCTCGTATCTGTAACCGCCTTCTCACAACAAACGACGTAATTTGTCTTTTCTGTGGTTCTTCCTTCTCTTTCTTAAATTTATCGTGTTTTCGTGTGTATGTTAGATTCACATTCCCATTAAGTAGCATAAGGAGGCCACACCCTGCTTAATGTTAATTTAGGCAAGTATTTGACCCATTTCTGAAAACACTACTTGATGCAAAATCTGTATGTCACATGATGCTAATAGTCAACAGTACTAAAATCTACTTTATCCATTTTATAGCTTTTAAGAAATACATTTTTAAATTTATTAACAAAAATATTAAGTTTCTTCTTCAGAAAATATTTTTTGTGAACTTCCTAGTGGTGGAATATTAATGAATATAGTACCAGAGGTGGCTTTTTATGTTATGCAGAGTCTCTGAAAATTTCATTCATTTCTTTGTGATAGTTCTTGACATAATGGGGCATATGTACTTAAAATTGAGATTTGCGGAAAACTGACTTTAAAGAAAAAACTTTCGAAATTTGTTACTTACGGTTAATTAAAACTGTCCTGCTGCATATGATGGCCCTTCTTTGGCCTCTAGCAGGTCTTCGAGTTTCTTTTTCACCTTCATCTTGCTTTCTTGGCCTTATTAAATACCGAACTGTTTGCATCGGCTATCCTCAGTTTGTTGCAGTGTTGCAGCCCAGTGACCATATTTTCACCAGGATTAAATCCCAGCTTTCTGAGTACCCAACACTTTCCAATATTACAACAATTGAATGTAATAACAGCATCATGAACTCCTAGTTTCATTGTATGGATGCCTACAAATATAGTTTTAGGAAGGCAGTTCCAAATTATGCTGTTGAAACATTCATTTGTGTTCTGCCCATGCAGACATTTCCTTAGAAGGTCAGAATGAGCCAATTCTCTGAAAATAGGTTTTATTGCTGTAATAATAGCAGCAGGAAGAAGAGAATGCTGGTGAGAATAAGATTCTTCAGCTGCTTGAGCAAACTGCGTGGTCATCATTCCGTAGCTTACAAACTACTTAAACCTAGGTAAACTAACCTACGGACAAACACACACACACACACACACACACGCCCCAGGAAAGACTCGAACCTCCACGGCGAGCAACAACGCGCTCCGCAGCGAGACGCTTTAGACAGCTCGGTTACTCCACCGCAACTCTGCTTAACCCCTCTTGTATTTGCACCACAAATTTTCTGCTGGTGGACACAATGCATGACATGGCTTATCGTCAGTAGAGGACTTATGGAAGAATATGGCGCAAACATATCTGTTCATTGCCTCCAGATTTTCTTTATTTCTGCTAATTGCCTGATCATGGTATACACGTAAACAAGTAGTGCAAATGTACGTATAACAAGTACTCGCAATCACACTTGAACAAAACTAACCGTGTGTCTGAAAGCGTGTTGTTTACAAACAGTAGAAACAAAAGAATGCCGACCGTTGCATGCCAAGGATAGTCAACACAGTGGGGAGTAAAAAAAAAATCCGTAACGTGCAATGTAGGGGATATAAATATCTACAATATATGCAGAAAAGTGGGTGACAGAAAAGTGGGCGCGGCACATAAACACACGTGGTAGGAAATTCTCTTTAAATACTCGAAAAAAAAAGTTTTCCAGCAAAATCCTTTTCATAGTACTTAAATAAAACCTTAATCTATCGAAATATGATGAAAACTGAAAATCGATTTCTTTTACCTGAACAACGGTGTGGTGCCCTTACGTATTCCCAATAAGATTCAGATATTCCGCCGTTTGAATCTATATTGTAGTCTCTGTTTACTTTAGTTGCGCACTGTAGTGTCTACACCGCGTCTTTTTAGTCATTTACTTCTCTGTGTACTGTAGTAATGGATAGGGACTGTGACAGCAATGTGCGTATGCAAACTGAGTTGGTGACACTTCGCTCCTATCTTCAGGCTGCCACAAACTCGGTTGCACAGCTCGATGCTACTTTCGAGAGGAGGCGTTGTTGTGGGTCGGTCGTTGAAACCGAACGGACATATTTGGAGTCCGGGGAGACCACCGATCGGCTCACGGCTGCAACCAGTGATCTCTATACTACCTGGATGGCGATCTTTGTCTGTCAAAGCGTGCCGTCGAGAAAGGCAAGAAATGAATTTAACATTTCATTTCAAAGTGCAGAACTTGTTTTCGGCGGAAAGTATTTAGATTCTTGACGATGGTTAACATGACCATGTTAACATTAAAGCAAGGAATTCAAAATTTCGTTTTTTTGTTCATTATACCTAGGTGTAATCCAATGTCGTAAATATAATGTATCTAAGATAATAACGTCTCATTTACGTATTTTACGCGTTTTCCGATACGAACTCACTTTCTGCATTAAGATAAACGTGGATTTATTCAAACATGAATATAGATAGCCACAACTAATGTAACGGTACTACAATGTATACAGAATAACGTTTTTCTATAGTAACTCAGCTTTGCATCAGAAGAAACGTAATAGGATGCATTAAAAAGTGAATATAGATACAAAACTGCCCCTTCTAGGAGTAAAGCCTATACGTTTAGTGGCAGTGACACATCGCTTCAACAGGTCCTCTTTTTGAAAGGAAACCTGTTCAAAACAGAACAATCACTGTACTATAACACGCAATATAATTACGAAATTCTGATCATGTCTTGACATTCTCTTCTTAACTGTGGAAAGTTAAATCACTTTCCTTGCTCCACCGATTCGTACAGATGTATGCAGAGCAAGAAATAACCATTTTAAACGCAAGACGTACACTTCAGTAATAGCAAGAGAAAGTTCCTTTACTAACTGAAAGATGGCGGACGATATAACCAAACAGTCAGACAGTGGCACGCATAAACGCTATGGCCACAGACAGTAGATGTACATCCAGGTATGATAGAGATCACTGGCTGCAACGAAACCCGCCACTGCTCGCAATGAGGCAGGCACCCCACCTCTGGTCACGTCGGAGGTCGCCCCATTGCGGGAAGGAAGTATGGCCATCCTTTTCCACGCCGCTTGCCGCCGCTTGCGGCTCATGATTGGTTGAAATCGAGTCACGTGATTCTTTCCGCCATCTTGCTCCTATACGTTGCTTGGCTGCCATGAGAAGTCTTGTGAATTTCGTATGTTTGGGTTGAATAATGCCACTGTGTTGTACTTTTGGGTGTTCGTAAGAAGCGAAGAAGGGAGGTAAACATTATAGCACTTCCATTATATATCATAAACGCAGGAAGATGAATAGTCTGACTGATGAAAGTCGTCAGAGAAAACTAGGAGCCAAGAGGCGACCTTCGATTATTCTACTAATTCATAATATAAATTAATAGATTAAAGATTCATTGAAGAATGGATCACGCAGCAGATATCTATATAATTTTAGCTTGAATAAATTAGTGACGAAAATTCCTGCATAATGTCGTGAGGTTAAATTATTCACGCGTCGTTGGTTTTATCTACGGGTACTTGCAGAAAACATAAAAATTTTTAACATATTAGTGAGTGAACTAGATTATCGTTTAGATATGAAATTAATATATAGTTCCTGAAGCAAGCTTTTCTCATTCTTTTTCATGTGCATCATTACGGGAAACATGGAATTGAAACAAGACAAATATTAGACATTCAAATGTAATTGGCGTTGGAAAGGCATCTTTAATTTTTCATTTTGGTAAAAGTCATGTAGTGGATATCCCCTTGCATTTTTCGTAGTTCATGTAAGATATAAGTACATAATAAGCAAGAAAATACTCATCAAAGAATTATCCATAATCTAAATGGTTTTCTTCATTTACGCTATGCTCCCATGATGACATGTCGCGGTATATTCGAATAGTTGGTTACGGTACAGGTCAGTCTGAATTTATTGGTGAACTCTTTAGATCTGGAGCCACAAACCAAGTAGTTTTCTTAAAATCGGACGATAAGTATTTCGTAGAGCCGCCAGGTCCTCACAGAACTACGCGAAGTTCCCGCATCTGTCCGTCGGGTATAACACCCTGTATCTCGAGGATGGAAAGAGTTATCGTTCTACTCTCAACCTTACATAAAATTTCGATATCTTACCTACATTTCGTCCGCAGCATTGTACGTGCTAATATCAACCATACTCAAAGTCTACGCAATGCGATTCTTCCTCTGCAAACTCTTCAAAATTTTGCGCAGTAGTTTGCTTAATTTGATGTAGCACGGCAACTATACGTAATAATGAATAGAAAATCAGATAATTATCGAGCTACTATATATCACACTATAACACGTGAAAAAGTTAATTTTTTTCCTGAAAATCGGTTAATAAGTACTGCTAAGCGCTGGGAACGTTGTAGCGGTCGGTGCGTAAGTAGCAGTGGAATAGGCCCACCATGGCCTATTGGCTGGCTGGCAGGCTGGCCATACTTTCCCTATACAGAGCTTTACTTGCCCGGGCACGGAGGTTGAGGCCTCCCCAGTTCGTCATAGCAACAGATTTGAGGCACTATTTGTGCCAGTGAATGTTTCAGAGCCGGATGGTGTCTCTTATTCTGAGGTCACCTCCCACCCTGCAAGATCCGACCTATCACAGGAGGTGGGTTTACTTGTAGTTGGGAGCTCCAACGTTAGGCGCCTAATGGAACCCCTTAGAGATTTTGCTGCTAGGGAGGGGAAGAAGGCCATTGTGCACTCTGGGTGCATACTGGGTGGAGTTATTCCAGATGAGGGACGGGTCCTTCCGGATGCCATGAAGAGTACAGGATGCAAAAAACTGCAAGTGATGGCTCAAGTCGGTACCAGCGATGTGTGTCGCTTTGGATCGGAAAAATACTCACCGGTTTTTAGCGGATATCTGAAGTGGTAAGGTAACAATGATAAGTGTGAAATCATCCATATGACCACTAAAAGAAATCCGTTAAACTTCATTTACACGATAAATCAATCAAAATTACAGGCCGTAAATTCAACTAAATACCTAGGAATAGCCGGTCGCAGTGGCCGAGGGGACTGAGGCGCTCCAGTCACGGTCTGCACGGCCACTACGGTCGGGGGTTCGAATCCCCCCTCGGTCATGGATATTTGTGCCGTCCTAGTTCGTAAGTAGTTCATAAGTAGTTTGTAAGTTTAGGGACTGATGACCCCGTAGTTAAGTCCCATAAGCTTAACAAACATTTGAACTATTTTGAAATACCTAGGAATAAAAATAATGAACAACTTGAATAGGAAAGAACACATAGAAAACATTGTAGGGAAAGCGAAACAAAAACTACGTTTCGTTGGCAGAACACTTAGAAGATGCTACAGTTCTACTAAAGAAACTGCACACTTCTGCGTCCTATTTTGCGGTATTGCTGCGCATTGTGGGATCCCCAACAAGTGGGACTGACAGACGATTTCGAGTAAGTCCAGAGAAGGGCAGTTACTTTTGTATTATCGCGATATAGGGGGGAGAGTGTCACAGAAATGATGCACAATTTGGGGTGGAAATCATTAGAAGACAGTCGTCATTCGTTGCGACGAGATCTATTTGCGAAATTTCTTTCTCCAACTTTCTCTTCCAAATGCGAACATATTTTGTTAGCTTCCACCTGACATGATCATCAAAATAAAATAAGAGAAATCATATCGGAAACGGAATGATTTAGGCGTTCCTTTTTCCCGCGAGCTATTAGAGAATGGAACTGTAGGGAAATATAAATTCGATAGACCCTCTACCATGCACTTCCATGTGACTTGCAGAGTATTTATGTAGATGTAGATACAGACTGCCAGTCTTGCTTACAAGATGAAGGCAGAGCTCACCATCTGCAGCGTAGTTGACAGGACCGAATGAGGACCTCTGGTACAGAGCCGAGTGCAAGGTCTGATTCAGAGTCTCAGACGGTTCTGCGTCCATGTAGGCTGCAGATTCCTTGACTTGGGCAATAGGGTGGTGGGGTTCAGGGTTCTGCTGAATAGGTCAGGATTCCATTACATGCAGGAAGCGGCTACACGGGTAGCGGGGGCTGTGTGGCGTGGACTGGGCGGTGCTTTAGGTTAGAGGGCCTCAGGAACACGTCAAATGAGTCTCACACACAGGTTACAGGTCACAGATAGGATGAACACAGCTCTAAAAACCATTCGTCTAACAGTTGTACATTTTCGTTGCTGTGGTGGGAAAGTTCCAGGGCTCCAAGTGTTAATAGAAAGTACTGAAGTTCAAATTACAGGTAGCGAAATCTGTCCAAAGCCAGAGATAATTTCAGCTGAAAGTTTTACAAAGGGAAAAATGGTGTTCAGAAAGGACAGATTGAATAAAATAAGTGGTGGTGTAGTTATTGCTGTCACAGGCGGCTTATCCTGTAGCGAAATTGAAGTATATGATTCCTGTGAGTTGGGATGGGTAGAGGTTATACCAGACATCGGGAATAACTTTGTAAGTGGTTCTTTTTACAAACCTCCTGACTCAGATGATTCGATTACAAAAATGCTCAAAGAAACCTTGGATGAAATTTCAAATAACGTACCCCAAGCATACAATTTTAATTGGTGGTAACTTTAACTTACCCCAGATATGTTGACCAAAATACATGTTCTGATTCGGTGGTAAGCATAAAACATCGTCCGAAATTGTACTGAACGCTTTCTCCGAAAATTATCTGGGAAATTCGTTCATGAACCCACTAGAATAGTAAATGGCTGAGAAAACATACTTGACCTCCTAGCAATAAATAATCCGAAACTAATAAAGGGCATCAAAACAGACACATATCCACCAAAATTAACGAAAGATATATTTATTCAAAAATTCAGACAAAATTCCCTTAACGGTTTCCTGGGCGAGAATCTCCTGTCTTTCGAATTTAACCGTGTGACTTTACATCCAAAGAAATAATATCGACAACTATTGACAGATTCATAACAAACAAATTAACAATAGAGGGGGCTGACCCACAGTGGTACACAAAACACGTTAGATCACTCTTACAAAAGCAAAGGAAAAGGATGCCAAATGTAAACAGACACGAAGTCCCCAAGACTGGCAATCTCTTACTGAAACTCGAAATTTAGCTCGAGCTTTAATGCGAGAAGCTTATAATAGTTTCTATAACGAAACACAGTCACGTAACTTGGTACAATAGCGAAGAAATTCTGGGCACCTGTATACTAGCGGTAAAACACAATCCATACCTTCACTACGTGATAGCAATGGTGATGCTACAGATGACAGCTATACTGAAGCAGAATTGCTAAATATAGCTTTTGTATCCCATCCTCGTCGCCACTTTTGTGTCTCGTTTCCGCCGGTTGTCCTGGGTGTCGGTGGCCGAGTAGAGAGAGACCGACACAGGAAAGTAGGATGCACGCGTGTGCGGGTACAGAGTCTGAGGTGATCAGCTAGTGCGACAGCAGAAACTAGAAACACTAAGCTAGATTAGAACAAGTTTTATATTTCGTAGAAATATGATACTTAACTTTAACAAAGCTCATGACTGCCAACTAAGTGTACTGCTGAGACATAGGTTAACTACGTAGAGGCCTGCCTACTGATGAGTTCGTTTCAGTGCCTGTCCTAATCCCAAGTGACCGATGCAGTTCAGAGGTGGCCACGAGCGGAGTTGCAGCAGAGGGCGCTCGTGGCTGACGTCGTAAGACCGCCGCGCCGTGCGTGCATGGTGGCGCGCGGCGAAAGTACGTGGCGCGCACTTCAGACTTGTGCAACACCACAATAGCTTTCCTAAATTCCTTAGCGAAGAAGACGAAGCAAATTCTCTAGAATTCGAATCAAGAACATTCGCCAGCATGTCTAATTTAGAAATAGATATCCGTGGAGTATTAAAGCAATTTAAATCAGTTCACAAATGCAAACATTCCGGTCCATAGTTATATAAATTACGTTCCTTTCAGAGTATGCTGATATAATAGCTCCATACCTAGGTATCAAATACAACCGCTCGCTCAGCGAAAGTTCTGTTTCCAAAGATTGGAAAGTACACATGCAGAAAACTACAAATTTCGCTAGCTTCGCAGTGATTACGCAAGATAAGCACACCACTCGCGATGACAACTGCCTGTCGAGTTAGCCGTCTGGCAGGGCCTATAAAGTGGTCGTAGACCAATCATAGACAGGCGGAAGGACCTGCGGCTTGTAGGGTTGGCACAGCGACCTCTGCCAGAAAAGGTGCCTATTACAATCGACTTCTATTTATTTACCTTGTTCGTCGTGTGGACGTTGGTTCGCCTGCTGGCGAGAGTGAATGTTGCCCGCAGAGCACCGTGCTTGTACGGTTCTGCCTTAACAGGAGCATGCAGTATAAGATCGATGGGAGCAAACTACGAGGTGTGATTTTTAAGTAAGTACCGTTTTGAAATTAAAAAAAAAAAGACGTGCTGAGATATATCAATAATTTTATGCCCACTGGGTACCTACATCTTGTCTACGCACTGACGCCATTACAGTCTGAATCTTCCTTGTTTACGTTGTGTACTAAGTGTTTAAAATGCCTCCGATAATCGTGAGTCCCGCCGACTGTGAAGTACGGGCTATTATAAGATTTCTTGTGCTAAAGGCCTAAAAGGGATCAATATTTATCGTGAGATCTGTGCAGTTTACGGAGAAAACATTATGAGTGATGGAATGGTAAGAAAGTGGGTGAGAGCATTTAAAGATGGCCGCACAAATGTGCATTATGAACAACGCAGTGGGCGTCCTTCGGTTGTCAATGAAAGTTTGGTGCAGTAAGTGGACAATAAGGTGAGAGGAAACAGACGCTTTACGGTTTCCTCCTTGCGGGATGACTTTGCTAATGTTCCTCGTAGTGTTTTGTATATCATCGTGACCGAGCAAGACGATGACGAAGTCAAAACAGCTGTGATCCAGTGGTTAACAAGTGAGGCGGCAGACTTCTATGAGGAGGGTATATAAAAACTGGTACAATGTTATGACAAGAACCTCGACATTGACGGAAATTATGTAGAAAAGTAGATTACGGTAGAGGCTTTCATGTAAAAAGTAAAATTATTGAGATATCTTAGCACGTCTTTTTTAAATTTCAAAACGGTACTTAAAAACACGCCTCGTACTGTGGTAATAAGTACCTAGACTAGCAAACTACTTAAAATAACGTGAGGGGAACAGATACTCGCATGCCAGAGGGAGGGCTCGAACCTCCGGTGGGAGTAGACTCAAAATCCCTTAAGAAGGCGCTTGGAACCGCTCGGCTATTCCCGCTTCAGGTAACCAATGAAACAAGAAATAGCAATTTGCCCTTAGCGTTATCTCTGAAACTTTCTGCCTGTGTTTGCTCAGAGAGGTGAGCTGTAATTGGTGAAGAAAGCGTTAATGGAGATGGTTGATCTCTGTTTGGTCAGATACATAGTACGTCACTTGTGGTTAGTTTAGAACATGAAATGGTGAACTACATAACGCGTCTTCTACTACAGTTCAGTCATTGATCACTTAAAATTAACCGTCGACAGAGATTATTTGCATTGCCGTCATTACCTCTTGAAGGACTCTTCCAACAGTGCTCCGAGCTATAGAGTAAGTTAAGAGCATTTGTGAAGTTACCCGCCGTGTTTTTGTGTCTCCTACAAGCGAGCGGTAGCCGGCAGCCACCGTGGTAGCACGGTAGCACCACGTGACAAACGTCAACTACCAAGTAGTTTTAGTTACAGTTTAGTTGTTGTGGGTGGAATTTTGTATGGTCCACGGTATGATCAGCTCCGCGGGGCTATCTCCGTCCATTTTTGTCCTTCCAGCACTCAGAGTTGTCGTAGACAGCCTGAATGTCAGACTTTTTAATTCCACAAAAATTAAAATAAGAGAATACTTATTCAAAGACCCAGATAAAAATTCTATTAACGCTTTCCTGAATGAGAATCTCCAGTCTTTAAATACTAAAAAATGTGAGCGCAGATCAGATATGGCTTACATTCAAAGAAATAATATCGACAACCATTGACAGATTTATAACAAAGGAATTAACAATAGAGGGGGCTGATCCACCATGGTACACAAAACAAGTTAGATCAGTATTACAAAAGCAAAGAAGAAAGCATGTCAAATTTAAACGCACAGAAATACCCAAGACTTGCAATCTTTTACAGAAACTAGAAATTTAACTCGAACTTTAAAGCCAGAAGCTTACAATAGTTACCACAACGAAACCCTGTCACGTAATTTAGTAGAGAATCCTAAGATATTTTGGTCGTATATAAAGTATACTAACGGTAAACACAATTAATACCTTCATTACGCGATAGAAATGGTGATGCTTTTGATGACAGTTCTGATAAAGCAGAATTGCTAACCACTGATTTCCGAAATTCCTTCACTACAGAAGACGAAACAAATACTGCAGAATTCGTATCAATAACAGCTGCCAGCATGCGTAATTTAGACGTTGATATCCTGGATTATTAAAACAACTTAAATCACTTAACGAAAGTAAGTCTCCCGGTCCCGACTGTATATGAATTAGGTTCCTTTCAGAATATGCTGATGCAATAGCCCCATACCTAACTATCACATACAAGCGCTCGGTCAGCCAAAGTTCCGTACCCAAAGACTGGAAAGTACACAGGTCACTCCAATGTTCAAGAAAGGCCATAGAAGTGATCCACAAAATTACAGGTCTTTACCATTGACGTAAGTTTGTAACGGGATTTTAGAATATACACTTTCCTCAAATACGAGGCGCGTTCAGAAAGTAAGTTCCATTTGATTATATAAAGCGAACGGGTACAGATACAGAAAAATATTGATTGTACAAAAATCTACAACTGTTTTAAACTACTTTTCTACATAGCTTCCGAAATTTTGCAGGCAATTGTCATAGCATGTTCAAATGTTCAAATGTTTGTTAAGCTTATGGGACTTAACTACGGGGTCATCAGTCCCTAAACTTACAAACTACTTATGAATTACTTACGAACTAGGACGGCACAAATATCCATGCCCGAAGGGGGATTCGAACCCCCGACCGTAGTGGCCGTGCTGACCGTGACTGGAGCGCCTCAGTCACCTCGGCCACCGCGGCCGGCGTCATAGCATGGCACAAGGTTTTGTGTGCCTTTTTCATAGAATGTTGCCGCCTGTGTATTCAACCATGTGGTAACATATTCTTTCAGCTCGTTATCATCGTTGAAGTGTTGTCCACCAAGGACAGATTTTAGGTGTAAGAAGAGGATTACTGTCAAAAGATTTTTTTTTTCACGATAATGCCTGAGCTCACACACCGAATGTGACCAAACAATTCTTACGGAAATTTCAATAGGACCTGTTTGATCATCCTCCATATAGCTCGGACCTCTCTCCTAGCGACTTTCATCTCTTCTTACACCTAAAATCTGTCCTTGGTGGTCAACACTTCAACGATCATAAGGAGCTGTTACCACATGGTTGAATACACAGGCGGCAACCTTCTGTGAAAGATGCATGTAAAAACTTGTGGCACGCTATGACAAGTGCCTACAAAATTTCGGTAGTTATGTGGAAAAGTAGTTTAAGAGTTGTAGAATTTTGTGCAATAAAAATTTCTTCTCTATCTGTGTACAATTTCATTTTATTACCAAACGGTGCCATTGATCCTGCACACACGGCGAGACGAGAACTGGATGCCACTCTGCAAAAAATTTGGTCTCAGCTACGCCGAAACTAGCAGCGACTTGTAGACTTAGCTCCACGGGGTATTACTTCAGTCCGCAGGGACAATGGGAACCTCAAACGATTCTATGTGCTATTGTATGGCACGTCAGTTATATGTGCTCTACCACGAAAACCTTTCGGAATGGGAGAAATTGCCATAGGAAGTTTTTGCATCAAATGATCGTATCATACCCCTGAATAGTGACTATTCCTCCTCGGACACTTTTATGCACGATAAGTGAAATTTCATTATTTTCTGTCAGTTCTGGCGTTACAGTTTTAAATGATGGGAAATCACAAATCCAATCGCACAACGCTCGTGAGGTACACTGTCAAAAGCCTTCCGCAAATCTAGAAATATGGAATCGATTTGAAATCCCTTGTCGATAGCACTTATCACTTCATGTGAGTAAAGAGCTTGCTGTGTTTCTCAAGAAAGATACTTTCTCAATCCGTGATGATTATTGGTCAATAGGTCGTTCTAAAAATGTTCATATGTTTATAAATCTATCGGACTTAACTGCGTGATTATCAGTCTGTAACTTACAAACTACTCAAACTAAGGGAAATTAACCTAAGGAGAACACAAACACCCATGCCCGAGAGGAGACTCGTACCCCGATGGCGAACATCCGTGCGCACCGCAGCACGGCGCCCCAGTGCGCACGGCTAGTCCGCCGCGGCTAGGTCGTTCTCTTCGATGTTGTAGTTCATAATATTTGAGGCCTTTAATGTTGCGAATTAATCTTATTGCCTTTCTTGAAGTCGATTGTAATAGGCACCCTTTCTGGCAGAGGTCGCTGTGCCAACCCTACAAGCCGCAGGTCCTTCCGCCTGTCTATGATTGGTCTACGACCACTTTATAGGCCCTGCCAGACGGCTAACTCGACAGGCAGTTGTCATCGCGAGTGGTGTGCTTATCTTGCGTAATCACGGCGAAGCTAGCGAAATTTGTAGTTTTCTGCACTTACGCGGGCGATTCGGGAGAATGTAGTACTTTAAGTTGTCGTGTTATTTATTGCTAATAGGGGAAACAGCAGGAATAACCGGTATTAGGAGGTAGTACCGGGAACGTGAGGCCCAGGGCCCCTGTCGCTGCAGCACAATCCCGCGGCTTATAGACAAAGTGCAGAGCAGGTGCCGGCAGATGAACAGTCGGGACTCCCGCACCAGAACCTGGGGACACACGAACACTAGCAGTCACAGATACACGCCCAGGAAGACCAGCAACGACGGAGCGACGAGCGAAGGGGAGAGAGGCAGCGACGCAGAAAACCAGAACTCACAGACGTTCTGCGATTGCCAAAGATTGGCGAATATGACACCATTGAAGAGCAGGGAAGTGACGACTCCCCTGGGAACAGCAGCGACATCCGCACCGGCTCAACAGTCGAGCATGGCGACCCGCGAACACGAGGAGATTGCACCTGATGACGTCACCAAGGAGGCACCGGTGGATACCCAGCCCCTTCCACATGGCAATGAGAACACCGAGTTTCGTCCTGTGGAGGGGAAACGGCGCGACAGCAAAAAGGTGGCGAGGGCGCTTGTAGAAGAGAAAAGGAAGAGGCGGCAATTTGAAGTGTTCAACAAATACGACCCCCTCGCTGATCTCGAGACACAAGGACCGCCGCTTAAGAAATCAGGCGAGAAGCAGAAGAGGAGATAAAACAGGATCTGGAACGCCAAAGCTTTCGGGTTACCATGGTTCGCCAGTACAACAGACGAGACACCGTCTCTAAACGACTTCGACTGACGGCGACGTACACTGCCTTACTTTCCAAGGATCAAAAGTGGGAAAACATCTACCAGGTTCGATACATCTTGCTCACGAAGGAGACGATTGAAGACTGCGGGGGCAACCATGAAAGGAAGCACTGTCGCCTAAAAGATACAGAGCCGGCAAGGTGCGCTGGCTGCAGTGGAACGCCTCCAGCCTCCTGGAGTGGCTACAGTATCAGAAGGCCTTGTGGAACTACAAAGAGTCACCACCGAAAGCAGCAAGACGCAAACCGGCGCCCCAAGTCATGGCTTTATCAGGAGCCCAGGTGTTCATGACGGGACCGAGTATGATACAGCCTGGATACGAGCAACAACCTGGACCCTCTCACGTACGTGATGGGAGGACCTTCGCCGGCGCAACAGCTGGGAGGAAGCAAGTGCTACCACCAACTTTCGCCAAACCATCTCTAAAGGACATGGCGGTAAAAATCATGAACATCTTCTTCTCCGTAGATACTACTCACAGAATTATCTCCATTGGAAAGAAATTCTTGTCAGCAAATAACATCATGGCCAAACTATAAGTGTTGGTCGAAGCAGTGTCTATTCTGTTATTCTAAGAAATATGGCAGATACACCTATACGACATCTCATCATCTGCATATGGAATGCAAACAGCATTAAAAAGAAAAAAATTATCAGATCTACGACTTGGTGAAAAATGTAAAGTCGACATTTTACTTGTTACTGAGCCTAAACTCAACGACACCGATACTTTTCGTCTAGCTAACATGGTTTGCAAGCGTCATGACCGACCCCACCGAGGTGGTGGAATGGCAATCTTTCTAAGTCCGACGTTAGTGCACAAGGAAGAACCACTCCCTCCACTATGGCAGCTGGAAGCCCAGGTCGGCAAGGTTGCGTTCGTGGTGGCGTACCAGCGTCCGCAGGAAAAATTACTGCAAAAGGTTGTGGACATTTTCCGCTCCTACAATAAAGTATACCTCAGCGGGGATCTTGATGCAAAAAGTCCAGACGGGAACTCTCGACGACGCAATATAAATAGGCAATTTGTGAGCGGCATTGAAGAAAAGCTGCAGGTAGTCGTCTGGGGCCCCACAGTGCCTACGTGCGTCCTCCATTTCCGCCGCGACACGTCCGACGTCCTTGATATTGCGGTCTTCAAAGGGATGGATGTGGATCGCGGATTAGTCACGGAAGACGACACATCGTCCGACCACAACCGGGTTCTCGGGAAGTTCAAAAGGGTTACTGAAAGATTTACCAGGCCGCCTATAAAAGAAGCCACATTGACGTAAATTTCAACACTACCTTTACAATAGCTGCCGACAGGGCCATCGATTACCTCACTGCGAAAATTCACGCAGGGTAGAGAAGAGCCACAACCCTGACGTATACTGCCGTTCGTGAACAGGGAGACTTGCCGCCCATCCTGGCCGACCTGAAACCTCTAAAGAACTTCTACCGCCGACTCTGGAAGACCATGAGGGATCCGAGATACCGAGGCGAAATGCGGCGGCTGGAAAGAGAATTCAAACGACCACTTCTTGAGAGGTGTTGCGAGATGAGGGAGGACAAACTGGAGATTTCCTCTACAAGAGATGACTGGCAATTCGTGAAGAGTATCCGATACTGGAGGAGCCGTAGACATCCTCTGACCACTCCGCAAAGCCTCGTCCACGACCCGCAAGTTAAGGCAAAGGTCATCGTTCACACGTATGACCACCAGATGCCTTTGCTCCAGGGCGATCTCACAGTGGCTGAGAGGGAACAAGAAAGGACGATACAAAGACTCAACGGACGTCTGTTGGTTGTAGCAGAAAATACGGAGGCTAGGGCTCAATAAATGTCCGAGACACGATCAGATTGCGAATATGCACCTTAAACACCTCCCCAAAAGACGCTGGTCCTTCTCACTCGCATCTATAATGATTGCATGTTGAGCCGGTACTTTCCAGATACTTGGAAACGGGCAGAAGTGGTTCCCTTACTTAAACCACGGAAAAGACTTGACGCAGGCGCAGACCTATCGAGCTATCGGTCTGCTCAGTTCATTAGAGAAAGTCTTCGAACGAGTTATAAAGAAGAGGATCGAGGAACCACTCATTACAGACGACGTTATTCGACCGCAGCAATATGGCTTACGAAAGAAGGTGTCTGCTGAAGTACAGGTCCTCCGACTGACGGAATACATCACCGCCGGTTTCAACCTAACGCATTCGACAGCCGCTGTGTTTGTGGATATAGTAAAAGCCTACAACACAGTGTGGATTGAGAACTTATTACAGAAGCTGCGGTGCCAAATCCGAATTCCATTGTGCTACATCAAATTTTTGGCCAGTTTCCCAGCAAATTGTAGCATCCAGGCACGGGTTTATGGCTGTCGATCTGCTTCCCGGGCGACTCAGGCAGGGGTCCCGCAGGGCTCAGTGCTTTTCCTCCTACTGTTCGCCTTGTACGTAAACGACGTGCCGAAAGTAGCGATTGTCTAACTTGCTCAATTGAAGGACGACACTGCCTTCTGTACCAAAGGCCGTCGCCACTAAACAAACATCAATAAGCTTCAGACCCAACAGAACAACTTAGTGTGATGGTGCAGCCTCAACAAGATGAATCCAGAGAAGAGACCGGATATCAGACAAACCATGCAAATCTACAACAGGGACATCCCCTGGAGCCCGTCGATACGCTATCCTGGGGTGACGATGGACCGTGGCTTCTTCTACGATCATCACATCTCCGATCTCCGCAACAAATCGATCAGGATGGCTAAGGAAATCATCTTATTCTGTCGGGAGCTCCCTATTCGTACGAAAATACGCCTCTACCAACAAAACGGTACCGTACAAACTAAATTGTTCTATGGCAAGTTAGCTTAGTACTGACGACGACTTAGACACATCGTGCCTGAAGAATCGAAGACTGAAGACCGACCGAAGCCGACCGACTGGAACCCATACTCCGGCTAACCTCACCATACTTCCGAATCATCTTAATGGAACAATGTTGTTGTATTAGTTAAGAAGTTAGATCAATAAAATTTGTGTTCAAGAACGAAACCTTAGTTTCAACAGTGGCGACGAGTCATGACTCTAATCCCGAAGAAGATGACAGAACAACAAAACATACCAGTTTATCAGTTACTGAGCGGACGTTTCCGCCAGTTTTGCTCAGCTAAAGCAACAATTCATCGCCAAGTTCTGAACCTCCATCGTCTACCACCGCCGCCGCCATTGCCGGCGTTTAACGAACAATCCGTAGATTCGGAGGATTTGCCAGCACTTCAGGATACACCATGTTAACCATGTTCCTGTTTCCTTTCCTGGAACCTTTCACGCATGTACATCCTCCCCACGAAACTTAAGCGACGCGATTCAGACACCGTTTCCGTTACCAGCATCTAAGTGCCTACTACAGTCGCAAATACCACGTCATTGCGGCCAGAATGAAGGTTTATCAATGCAGGAAGATACTCGACCAAACTTATAGATAGAGGTCTGCGCGGATAAGAAAAGTGTTATAAGCATCTGCACCACATCCGCAAGGCCCATATCCGCAAGCGCATCCGCGCCACTTTATCCGCATCCGCAAATTCGTATCCGCATCCGCAGATATTAGTTTTGAATGCGCAATAGTATTAGACAGCAGTATTTAAAACCATGGTATGTAATTATATAATTATTGTTAGAGTGTCATTTCTGCTACAACTTAACTACTTTTGACTTCTCGAATCACCGTAACTGTTTTATACCTACTCCAAAACACGCTACTCCAAACAGGAAAACGTTGGAGCTCCGGACACACACAGTAGCGCTTCGGAGCACGTGTGGTCGGAGCTCTACGTCAACTGTTTAATACAGGCATCTTCTTAAATTTCAGTGGTTAAAACTGATCGGCATAGAGGAGATTTTACTGTGTTTACATTCAAAAACAGAAACGGTACTTTCGGAGTTTTAGAAAAGGCAGAGATTATTTTCCCCATGTTAACATGCAAGAGATTATGTGACACAAAGCAAAGAAAGTCATCTCAAGTTTTAAAACTGCCATCTACTTCTAATTGGTAACTGTCGTAAAAAAAGACCTGCTGCAGCTAAGGCCAGCCTATACAATTTAACATTATGTACCTTCCTAAATACGTTACTTTCACTAAACACCGTATCTGATTATGAAAGTTGCTATAAAATACTATTGTCAATCTTTATTACTTCCGTCACAAGAATGTTTGTTTGTATGTTTGTTCGTATTTTGTGCGCGGCTGTACCGTTCATTCGGTTGCAATGAAACTTTGCCAAAATATTGCTTGCACGTTCGCGACGCTTATTGACATAATTAAACGACTGTAAGACACTTAGTTCAGGAAATATGACATAATCAACAATGAAATGCGCTGTAAATTGCTGCATCGCGCGACAATGTTGCACATCTCCTTCTAAAGGACTGGACCGACTTCAACCAATTTCGGTGCACGTATTCCTTCACTGAGGTAACAATCGACGTAGAGGTAAGAACCGCGACATATAGTTCAGAAGATATGACGTTATAAACAATTATATGGTTTAAAAAACTGCAGCATAACGCAAAACAGGCCACTATATTGTTGATGTTCTCTTTGTCATCAAATACGTATACCATCTTTATTTAATTTTTTAATTTTTTAAATTTTTTCCCATATTGACGATTTAGATTTGTTGTACTTCAATAATGTCAAATCACCTCTTTCACTTTATATGATGTAGTATCCAATGATATCGTGTTCATTTTATGAAAGAACTGTAACTATATTCACTACGATATACGTTGTCACTCGGTCACTACAAAGCGCTAACTGAAGGCAGCGGAAATTTGGCATGGCACCTCTGGTGGGCAGCTGGCCGGTTTGGCACCCGGAAAGCACTTGACATACCGCAGGTAAGAAACGGTCGCGTAAACGGATTAGGCGCAGGTCCCTCGGATACAGTCTGTGGTACAGCTACGTCCGCTGTTGGCCAGGGGATGAGTACAACAGACTTCCGCTCTACCAGGGCCCTGCAAGGATTCCAAGAATGTCCACAGGCTTGAAATTTTCAGCAAACATTTCGACAGACGTCGCTCTTTATTCGCATATAACACGCGGATGTCCGCGTGGCTCACAATTTTATGTGCAAAGTAAGATATACTGCGTATATCCGCGGGTACGTATCCGCATCCGCGCAAACCTCTACTTATAGACAACTTCATGCTTTGATTCAGTACTTTTCATATCCCTTCCCTCTCTGTACATCTCTTATTTTTCTAACATGTCATATTTATGGGAGAGTATTCAAGAAATAAGGCATTCTTTCATAATGTACAAAATAATAACTGCAGTATCCAAACAAAGAAAGGTAGTCATCAAGACGCAAATGATATGTAAATTTAATACATTCACTTAATTGAAAACTTGATTATAAACAATGTTTGTGGTTACTTGTCCAAAATCTAATATGAATAAATTCTTTGGGGGGCCCACCCTTGAGCAAATGACATGTAGTTGTTCGTGCGATAAACATGGAGATGTCAAAATCATTCTGCGGTATTTAATAGGCTGCCCTGTTATTTATTAATTGTAATAGAAATCGTAATTCTCACTGTAAACTACAATCTCTTGAAGTTGAAAAGGTAGATCTGCCGGAAATAATGGGTATTCGTTGAATGTACCCTGTTTCATTCTCTTCCTTTCCTTGTAGCTCTATAGAAGTCTCTTGCTTTCGCCTGCAACCGATACGGCGGGGCTTCGTTTTTTAAAAGATAGGAGGGACAGGTCAGTGCATAGTTTAGAAAGTTCCTAAAACACCTCCCCTCTTTCATACCTATCCTCGGCGATGTTACCAACGCACTTCGTGCCAGTGCCCTGGTTTGTAAACGGGGCAGCACTGCACGCGAGGTGCCGTGTCGGTATGCAACTTCAGTGCATATCTAATATCACTCTTTTACTAACCTTGTGTCTTCTGTCGTAGTTGATGTCCCATTGCGCAGGTGAAGCACACAGGTCGCACATCCGTTGTACTTGAAGTGATGCTAAAAGAGGTGTTGAGATGTGGCTAGGAAGTACTGCACTACGAATAACTTTAGCTTTTGTAGGATGCCAGTGCTTGTTTTTATTGAAGAAATGCCAGTGTATATCCAACCACAAATATACAGACTAATTAATGTTAAAAATATAAACGTTGCATAACGTATAAACTGCCCCCGGCCCGCACTGAACTGACATGAATGTGCAAGGTATCGCGGTCGGCGCTCGACTGACTGCCACCGCCTCTCGCTGCGCGCCACAAGCCACCGTTTTGGCTCCAAGCGAAACTTCAAGACCAACACTGTTCAACTTATTACAAAATATACAAATAATTAAATCTTTGAATTAACCGAAATATAGCTTAGCATAAAAACATTACAGAAAGTATACAGATAATTTTTAATAGACATAGGAAAGTTAAATATTAATAAAATAAGCTGAAAGTTTTGGCGGACAACTAGTATAGGCGGGAGCCAATCAGATCTCAACTTGCAATAGGGGCGGAGCTTTCCCCTCGGGATACCAGCTCATCTACTGTCTCTCTCTCACACCCTTTCTACTATTGCGTCACATGGTTCTCCAACCAAGAAAACTTCTTTAACACCTAATATATTGATATGCGAAATAAATGGCTCCATATCAGCCCCCTCACACCGAGTACGCTTCACAGTTGGTTCACAGTTGTCAATAGCACTGTCACTTTTCAGGAACTTCTTTCAACTGACCGGAATACATTAGTGTCTTAGTAGGAAATACGTAAATGTATTAAACAGTGATCCATGTTATGAAAGCTTTTTACCCATCGCATATTTACTGAATTATATGTTGTAAAATTATATAATTTTATAGGTATATATTCATTTGTATAAGTGTTGCATGTCGGTAAAATCTGTTACGAATACAGTTAGTAGTAAAGAAGTAATAGATAAAAAACTTGGTGCGTGATGGGATGGTTTTCCATGAACGTTACTGTTTATATCCTCATATCTCATGAACACGGTGTCGTACTGTGATAAAATTTCGAAGGCACATTCAGCTGTATGCGTATATACTGTCTGTAAAATTTCACGCGGCTAAAATTTGTAGCGCAGAAATTATAAATTGTAACGTCATACAAAATAACGTAATTTAGTCCATGAACAGCCAAAAAGTAGTACGCGATAAACTTCTTCCTTTCATTTTGTTCTGGTTGTCAGCGAGAAAAGTATAATAAAGATTTGAAATTATGTTTAATGTGTGTGTCAAGTCGCTAAGTACTCTCATTCTCATACAGTATATGAATAGTCTCATCACACAATGTAACAGATTTTTTAATTTTTTTAATTTTTTTTATTTCTATTGTTTATGATGTTATATCTCCTGAACCATCTACATCCACATACATACTCCGCAATCCACCATAAGGTACGTGGCGGAGGATACACTGTACCACTACTAGGCATTTCCTTTTCTATTCCATTCCCAAATAGAACGGTGAAAAAAATGCCTATATCCCTCCGTAGGAACCCTAATTTCACTTATCTTTGTGATCATTACGCGAAATTTAAGTAGGCCGCAGCAAGATCGTACTACACTCAGCTTCAAATTCCGGCCCTCTAAATTTCCTCAACAAAAATTCACGAAAAGAACATTCTTTCCTCCAGCGATCGCCAATAGAGTTCCCGGAGCATTTCCGTGATACTCGCGCATTGGTCGAACCTACCAATAATAAACCCAGCTACTCGCCTCTGGTTATTACCCCTAAGGCAATTTTCACCTCATGGTAAGGAATGTGTGTACCAAATTTCGTTGAAATCGGTCCAATGGTTTAGGAGAAAATGAGCAGCATTGTCGCTTAATGTAGCAATTTGTCGCGCGTATCATTGTTTATGACGTCATATCTCGTGAACTATGTGTTGTACGTGATTGTTACACTTACGGCGACCGTCCTCGTGGATTGTGGCTTACGTGTACATAATTTGATAAAAATTGGAACAAAACTGTAGATTCGTATGCAAACACGTGCACACAAACAAACACTCACACGGACACTCTGCTTTATATATAAAGAAGATGGGCTACGGAACTCCAAGGTCTTAGCCGGAATTACAATTTCGTCACCCGCGCCTAACGCCTACAAATCCATCAGGAGAGGGGTATCCTTCCCGGTGGTAAACAGCCCGGACACAGACGCCATCCAACTGTTCGGATTTACGATCGGCAATCACGTGCACCTTGTCTCATCTCACGTCACATATGGACGCCCTATGTACCGAGTTGCAAGACTTTTTCTCGACCAGCATCGAGTGTGCCAGGGACTTGGCGGCATCCCTCCACCTCTGTCCGTCCTCCCGGCCGCGATACAGTAGTGCGCGGCGCGTCCCCGTTGCTCTTCAGCAGCCACTACAAGATTGTTTATCAGAGAGTACTTATTTACAATGATATATTCACAGTTTTTGCATTCGCGTTTAAAAATTGGTCATAGCGTCTTTCTTCGTTTTATACAGAAATTGAAAATCGCGACGGTTTTTTAATTGTTAATTTTAGCGCTTTCCTTTTGAGGGGGCACATGTAACACTATATTGCTTCCACGAGGGCTGGAGGTCACTTGTTAATGACAGTCCTCGTAGTACAAAGTAGAGTTTGAATGACAGTATCTCTCTCTTTTATGACACAGAATAAATAAATTGAAAAACAGTACAGTAAAACATCTATCCAGTAATACATTACATATTTAAATGAATACCATTCGCTCAAAATGAACCACTCACTGATACATGTTTTTAAAATCATTGACCATTTATTTACAATATTTATTATTTGTTTTTCGATTCAGTTTCCATTTTTTGAGAGTCCGTATTTTTTTTTCTTTTAAATATGTAATATTGTCTTTCGTTCATTATACAATAACAAATAAGTACCATTGTTTTGCATAGACATACATATACACATACACGGTAAAAACATGGAAAACATGGAATAAAAGTTTCTATTGATTTAAAGCGATTTTCAAATAAAATTGTGAATAATTTGTAGCAACTGCATTTGTAGATCACTTTCTTAATATATTTCTTTTAACTAATTTTCATTACTTACAGTGTAATACATATTTTTGTCAATGAAAGAATCTGTGACACACTTCTGTCTGGATTACACTTTCACCTCGTCTACAAAACTTTTACTTTGATATAAAAATATAACTGAAAACTATGTCAGCATCTGGAAGGAGTGAATACATGACCTCTGTATATAGGTAAGAAAAATATTTCTAATCATACTTGCATCAAGTACTAACTTCACACCACTTCCCACTTTGGAAATTTCAATTAATGGGCTTGAATAAGGTGACAGGGAAGTCTCAATTATTCCCCAAGCTAACATTCTGCGAATCTCGTCTTTGACTTCTTCTCTCTTAGACTATGGAACAGAATAGGTTCGACAGCAATAATTCGAATGTGGTGCCACATGTATACGATACACGTATTCTCTAATGACACCGGGTATAGTAGAAAACACATTTATATATCTGTACAATAAATTGCATCAATCTGCTCTCTGAATATCTGTTAACCCAGATACAGCTGACATCCTTCCAGAAGGACGAGAATAGCAACTTACTTTATCATTTTTGTATTTTATTTCTTTGAGTAGCCTACTCCCATAGAAGGTCTACTTTAGCTTGTATTAAGTGGTTGGATACGGCTTAGAAGTTGAGGTTCACACAGAAGATATTGAAGATTCCTCGTAGTTATTTTTTGAACATTCTTTAATTTTTGCGACATTTATATGTATATATTTCATTATAAACGATATTTTAATAATAATGATTCACCAGATTAAAATTCTAAAATATTCATTTTGACGTCGTTCGAGAAAGAAGGGCAGTATAGCAAAACTAATGGCGTGATTGTGAAAAAAAAAATCACTTATAACGATCTTGTGCAGTCATATGAAGGTAATTAACAGCTCCTGAAAAAATTTTTAACCAAACATAATTCCGCTTTATCTAGGTAAAGCTTATTTTATCCTCTGAAATCTTTTCTTCCATTTCTTTTCTACTACGAAATATCTCTTCTTCATTTATTGACACAGCCTCTCCCAGATTAAAGTACGACAATATTTCTTTCTCCTGACGATACCATAACTCTGTTGTACTTAATTTTATAGATATTCATTCGCATAACTTATTATCTGGGCTATTGGTTCGCAATAAATACAAACTTCAAACTTTAACCTGAATCTCAACACTACATTTACCTTGACGAAGGTCGACATTTGCGCTTACTCGCCTTAAAAACTGCATTCTTAACAAACACCCGAGAGACAATCCCTTAACAACAAGAGACGAACACTCTACGGTTCCATCTTCAAAATAAATCTCCAATAATACTTGCTTATCTACGCTTTGTTGCGTGACCCAACTGCTCATGAAACAATACAGATTTGAACGGGTAATGTAGGAACTTTAACCCTCTCTTTAATTCTTTTTAAATAAATCCTCAATAATCACATTCATATTAGCGCCTTTGTCATTAATCACAAGAGTAGGTAGTGCTGCTTTCTTTGCTGGCACTGCAGCTTCAATAGCTTCTTTGCTATCTTCATCAGAACATGTTCTCTCTTTAAGTAATATGTACCCCGTCATCATATCGTATCATCGCTACCATTCCACTCTCATGTGATCGCCACCATTCTCTTCCGCGGTCGATACCCGGGAGCCCTGAAGGACCGCCTTTAGTTTCACGCTAAAAGTCGACCACTGACGCAACAAGAGCCTTGTTTTATCACTAAAATTAGTAAATGAGGTCCGTGTGAACTACTGGTTAATTCTTGCTATAAAGCCTTGTTCCCTGGCCCAAACTGAGAACTGGCTCGTTTCAAATTAATTCAATAACAGGAAGTTAATACTACAGTGGTCATTATACATATGTAAGGGTAATTAGTGATTATAAGTGTTTTAGTAATGAAAACGGAATAACCTATTAAGTGTAAATGTAAAGTCTGACGCAAAGTGTAGAGCATGGAAGCGGCCAGCAGCAGGCACGTGGAGACTCGAATCGCTGGAACAGCAGCTCACCGCGCAGCACATTCTGACGGCGTCGCGCGGCCACGGCTCACGTGTTCTAGAAATCGCGAAGTTGACGAATCAGCTCAAGC
Source organism: Locusta migratoria (assembly GCA_026315105.1). Lineage (NCBI taxonomy): Eukaryota > Metazoa > Arthropoda > Insecta > Orthoptera > Acrididae > Locusta > Locusta migratoria. Next base: position 328,911,354 of record CM048755.1, on the reverse strand, counting down.
GGTCATCGGCCAGCCATCTCACGAGCAGTAAGAATAGCGAAACGTGACCAAGAAGAATGCTTAACATTAACAGTTTGGAAACGTCACAAGACCAGTACATTTACCTCTCCAGGAAAACATGACTAACATTTCAGCAATCCATTGCCGCACGAGTTTAAGGCTCCCACACGTGACAAGGTTACACGTTTTGGCAGTTTGGGAAGAGCGTGACTAGAAGCCAGTGACCGGCTAGTGACTCTCCGCGTGACCGAACATTCTGGAAATTTCTCCACGTGACAGAGACCTACTTGAACCAATAAATACCTAGACAATTCGAGCAGAGGGGAGTCATTCATTCGTTGCTTCCTGGATTCAGTCGCTGCTTCATGGATTAATTCATTCGTAGCTGGACTTTGAGTTGTAGATGAGTGTGAGGTCGTCGTGAGCACGGCTGAAGTTCGGCACCATTCCGGCCGATCACGCAACCGACATCGGAAGAATGGACTAGGCGAGCAGTCGCGAGAACGGAAGAAGAATAAAGAAGACTTACCGGGCACCCAGGCAGCTGAGAGGACGATGGGACTGCGGCCTCTCGATAGCTGACCTGTGAGATTTAGTCAATAATCGACATCTGCGGGAGAGGAGCCCAGAGGTCGTCGGTTCGACGCCGCCAGCGGCCAACACTGCCGCTTCGATGGACGACGCACTCACCCACACGGGCCACGAAGCCAGAAGAGTTACGGACGCCTACATGAGGTACTGGCAGTAATCACAACGGGGAATGCGAACTACTGAATAAAGCCACGCGCCGCATCGCGTCTCAGCTACGGACCCGATCATTTATTATGTCTACCACTTCCTGCATGACGTCTTGGGACGGGAAATCACGAGGTGACTCATTTGTCCTGATTTCTTCTGTGCACCGTGCGAGCCTCAAACACTGCACAGGTATTTGCGCATCTATAGCCTGCTCTGCAAATATAATCTCTTTCGTTCCATCTTTTTGGAGGACTAGCTCGTCCCTTCCAATATCAAGAACTACTTGGTGTTGGGTAAGTGCATCCATTCCTATAATTAGGTCGATGGACAGCGAAGGGCCCTCAGTTCAGTCTTGCGCATAGTAAAGGTGGACTAATCACACTTCACCATACAACGTTTGTATGCGTCTTCCGAGATAGCGGTAATCTGGCTCCCGCTATCAATTATGGCAGTCAGAGGAGTGTCGCCTATTGTGACCCTGACAGTTTGGTACACATTTGTTTGTTGTGGGGTTTCTTTCTCCTGTTGGAGCATCTCTCTTAAGTCCTCATATTCGAAACGACGTATGTGGTCCGTTCCGAGAGAATTGGCGGTAAAACTGGAGACCTGTGCCGCCGAGGCAACCCGTCAATTTCTGGGCTGTCCTTGTGCTGCATTGCTTGCGGGGTTACGGGCGCGGATCTCTACAATTTCCACTAACTCGCACATAAATGCTTCGGAGACCTGTTTAATAATGATTGGAAGCACGACAGTAAAATTATGATCCCTAAGTCGTAGCTTCGTATCACGGAAGGTGTATTCCCTATAAAAAAAAAAATAGTAAGCGTCTTTAAGGTGGTACATGGCCAACAGCTTATTGCTTGAAAATTAAGATGCATACAAACAATTTAAAAAAGAAAAAAACAGATAAATTGTAAATGTTAAGAGGAATAATAATTTCGTGTGGCTCATTGGCCTGGTGCAAGTCTTTCAATTGGACGCCACTTCGGCGACTTGCGTGTCCCTAGCCTACCCAAGTTATCCAACCGGGGAAAGGGGACCTACAGCTTAACGTGGAATCCGAACCACGTGTCGTTTCTGGCGACTCCTCACATAGTTGAGAGGTGAAGGATAAGTTAAAGTGAAGAATGAAAAAAACCTAGGTCCGAGCGGGTTTCGAACCTGCGACTCTCCGGTTTCTAGTCGAGCACTTTACCCCAAGACCACCGGGCCCGACAACGGGAATGATGAAAGATAAACAGAAGCTAAAGCCAAATTCATTTATTAGATTAACCAAGTGGCACATTATACACAGGGATTCGAAATTTATAATAATCCTACCATTCTACGTGCTGTCAGAACAGCCTTTAGCCGAAGGATAATAAAGTACAATGGAAAGCATATACTAATGACACAAAAGAAAAAAAATTGTACATCTGTGATGCAATCGGCAAAGCTTCGGTAATGATGGGTTCGTAATGAGTGCTCTCAATGTGAACTGGAGGGCGTATAAACTGGGTAATTATAATCACTGCTGGACGGCAAATACTTGAGTTAAATCGGCCTATCTTCATTAAGGTGAAAAAGCCAACAAAATTGTTGCAATGACGGTGCAAATGTACATTACCATATGCCGTGTTGAGCGCCGCAGACAGCCGTTGCGGTGGAAAGCAGTCGATAATTGGAAAGGACGCGAAATAAATTGTGGAGTACCGCGTACACCGCTATCGGTGTTTATCTAACTCCTACGAGTTCCGCATGTCGCTTGCCAAGATATAAGCCTGTGTCTGTGCTCTTATAGAGAGAGAGAGAGAGAGACATGCAGGTCAGTGAATAGGCGGTTGAGCAACAAGGAAGCTGCTGTAACAGTTTTAGAATCATTCAAAGAAAGTCTACACCAGGTAGTGCATAGGTATCCGGGCCATGTAATATTAGTCGGAGGAGACTTCAACCTTAAGAGTATAGATTGGGACCTCGCTAGTTACATTTCAGGCGGCACAGACAAGCTGTCTTGCGAGCTACTTTTGGACACATTCTCCGAAAACTGTCTTGAGCAGTTAAACCGGCAACCCACGCGCAATGGAAATATTCTAGACCTTGTAGCCACAAACAGGCCTGACCTTATTAACGATGTCTGTGTAGAGACAGGAATTAGTGATCATGATATCGTCATAGCGTCGATGGTGACCAAAGTTCATAAACCAGTCAAGAAGGCTAGGAGCGTGTTTTTGTTGGGAAGAGCCGACAAGCAAATGTTACGATCGCACTTAGAAAATGAATGGGCATCGTTTAATTCTGGGACTATGGATGTAGAGGAATTGTGGACCAAATTGAAGTGCATTGTTAATAAGGGGTTAGAGAAATATGTGCCAGTAAAGACGATTAAGGATGGAAAAGATCCACCGTGGTATAATAATAATGTTAGAAAGTTGCTGAGAAAGCAAAGGCTGCTGCACTCTCGATTCAAAAAAGAACACGCAAATGATGACAGGCAAAAGTTAGTAGAGATTCGTGCGTCTATAAGAAGATCGATGCGTGAAGAATACAATAATTATCACAGCCATAGCTTATCAAAAGATCTTTCCGAGAACCCGAAAAAATTCTGGTCCTATGTAAAATCGATAAGCGGGTCAAAGCCCACTGTCCAGTCACTAGTTGATCATTCCGGGGCAGTAATAGAAGAAAGCAAACGGAAAGCTGAAGTTCTAAATTTAACCTTTAAGAAATCTTTCACGCAGGAGGACCGCACAAATATACCATCATTTGATCAACGTACTAATTCCGAAATGGGGGACATAGCAATAGGTATTTCCGGTGTAGAGAAGCAGCTGAGAGAGCTAAATACGAAAAAGTCTGCTGGTCCGGATGGAATACCAGTTCGGTTTTACAAAGACTATTCTGAGGCATTGGCCCCCTACTTAGCTTGCATTTATAGCGAATCTTTAATTCAGCGCAAAGTTCCTAGTGATTGGAAAAAAAGTGCAGGTGACTCCCGTTTATGAGAAAGAAAAGAGAACTGACCCACACAATTACAGGCCAATATCGTTGACATCAGTTTCATGTAGAATTTTGGAGCATATTCTCAGTTCGAATATAGTAAATTTCCTTGAAACGGAAAAGCTTATTTCCATGAATCAGCACAGGTTGAGGAAACATCGTTCCTGAGAAACTCAGCTTGCCCTTTTCTCACATGACATCTTGCGAGCCATAGATGAAGGGTAACAGACGGATTGTTGTGTTTTTCTCGACTTCAAAAAGGCGTTCGACGCGGTGCCACACTGCAGACTGCTAACGAAGATACGAGCTTATGGAATAGGTTCACAGATTTGTCACTGGCTGGAAGACTTCCTAAGTAATAGAACGCAGTAAGTTGTTCTCGACGGCGAGTGTTCATCAGAGACGAGTGTATCATCAGGCGTGCCCCAGGGGTGTGCGGTAGGACCGCTATTATTTACTATCTACATAAATGATCTGATGGACAGAGTAAGTTGTAATTTGCGGCTGTTTGCTGACGATGCTGTGGTGTATGGGAGGGTGTCGTCTTTAACTGACTGTAATAGTATACAGGATGACATAGACAAAATTTCTAGTTGGTGCGAAGAATGGCAGCTAGCTCTCAATGTAGAAAAATGTAAGGTGATGCGCATGAGTAGGAAAAACAATCCGATAATGTTCGAATACAGCATTAGTAGTGAGCTTCTTGATGTTGTCGCGTCGTTCAAATATCTAGGCGTAACATTGCAGAGCGATATGAAATGGAACGAACATGTAAGGCAAGTTGTAAGGCGGACAGCCGACTTCGGTTTATTGGGAGAATTTTGGGAAGATGTACTTCACCTGTAAAGGAGACCGCGTATAAAACGCTTGTACGACCACGTCTTGAGTATTGCTCAAGTGTTTGGGACCCGCAGCAGATCAGTTTACAGGAAGACATAGAGGCGGTTCAGAGGCGAGCAGCTAGATTTGTTACCGGTAGGTTCGACCAATGCACGAGTGTCACGGAAATGCTCCGGCAACTCAATTGGGAATCGCTGGAAGAAAGACGACGTTCTTTTTGTGAATTTCTGTTGAGTAAATTTAGAGGGCCGGAATTTGAAGGTGAGTGTAGTACGATCTTGCTGCCGCCTACTTACATTTCGCGTAAAGATCACAAAGACAAGATAAGAGAAATTAGGGATCGTACGGAGACATATAGGCATTCTATTTTTCCTTGTTCCATCTGGGAGTTGAATAGGAAAGGAAATGCCTAGTAGTGGTACAGTGTACCCTCCGCCACACACACTACGGTGAATTGCGGAGTACGTATGTAGATGTAGACATAGGTCTACATAGGTAAACCGCTCGGTTAATTCCGAGCAACATGAACTGACAAAATTAACATAAATCAACATTTTTCAGTTGTTGTGAGCAGATAATGTATTCAACGGAAAACCGTATACAGTAAATAAATGTTGGCAAAGTGATAGTGTGCGAGTAGTATTGTCAAACAAAAGTGACGGTCAGAATTTAATTGTTGTTCATGCAGGCGCATACAGGTGTTTCATGGCTCAAAATCCAAAACGTTTGACTATCGCTCAGAAACGGATAGCAAACAATTTGAAAAATACGTCGAAACCCAACATTTCCAGGCTTACTACCAATGTCTTTATCCCTTGTAATTACTCGCTGCGTATTTACCCATTCGGAATACCTGTAGTCATTGTAGGTGTTGGACAAGTTTGACTAGTAATGTTCAACCATATTTATCCATAATGCGGGAGGAATAAAACACTCGGAAACTGCCATTGGGGGGCTTAACAAAATTGCTTAAGGCTTAACACAGAATCGCAGTATCGAACATTGCATTTGATTTTCCAAATTAGATTTCGTCTTCTGCAAAATTAGTTGCGAGTAAACGCAAGACGCGTAACAGGCTGGCAGCGCTCCACTCAGAATACTGGCATGTACGCCTGACTGCTTCCCCCTCTCTGATCCTCTGGCGTAAACACGACGGCGCTGCCACAGTGGCGAGGAAGAAATTAGTCCTCCTCCCTCCCCTTATTCAACAGGGGCGGCCGGCAAGTAGTCGAAGCGCCTTGCCACGGGTCCCGAAGCCACGCCTTCCGACTTCCGAGGTTTGCTTTCGAATCCCCTCTTGGGCATGAATGTTGAGTTTGTCCTACAAAATTATAAAAAATATCTGCCGCCCCTCGGAAAGTGCCGCCCCGTGCGGCCGCACGTTTCGCACGTGCCTTGTGCCGGCCCTGCTAGTAGTGGTACAGTGTATCCTCCGCCACGCACCTTACGGTGAATTGCGGAGTATGTATGTAGATGTAGATGTAGATACTGCTTGTTCACTGCGATTGTGAACAAGTGAATTGGAGCCTAGACTGTCGGTACAGACGATTCTCCACATATTACTTCACATAATATGCAAATACAGGAAAGCGGAATTACGTCTCCATTTAAGTGAACGAGACACAAAAGTTTACTACAATGGCTGAATACACGCTAAGCGAAAGCCGATCAAAAAAAAAAAAAAAAAAAAAAAAAAAAAAAAAAAAAAAAAAAAAAAAAAAAAAAAATTAGCCACGAAACGGTAGCCGGCCTCGGTGGCCGAGGGGACTGAGGCGCTCCAGTCACGGTCTGCACGCCCACTACGGTCGGGGGTTCGAATCCCCCCTCGGGCATGGATATTTGTGCCGTCCTTAGTCTTAGTTAGTTCATAAGTAGTTTGTAAGTTTACGGGCTGATGACCCCGTAGTTAAGTCCCATAGACTATACAAACATTTGAACATTTTTGAACGAAACGGTAAGAAGTATTTAGCTTTACCTGCACGTCGGCAGATCTAGATATAAATTAGAAGTGAACAGAGAGTTTCTGGACACTATCTCAATTTACCATCAGAATCGAAACGCACAAACCAAACGAAACACTGCTCAAACAAAATCTCCAGAGTAGTCACCTAAGCGACTGCCCAAGGAGAGATTAGTCAGACGACTGCCTTCGCCAGCGGCTTTCCAGCGCTAGCTGGCTCGAAAACTATGGAAAATTGCCTCCAAAACTGTCTGCACACCAATCACCGACAGTCATTTCAAAGGGAGCCTATGGGTGTTCGAGATCACTCCCTCCACCTCTTACGTGAAGTGGTACAAGGAGACGGCGCTATTCGGCCTATCACCGCCTGCAAATATATCTCCTCAGTGTCATGCTCTGAGTCAGTTCGTTCACCTGTTTCGCTGACGGTTGGGCTGCGGCATGTGTTTACGTAAAGGCCCCTACACACGCTCCGATTAGTCGTACGACCAACAAGATGTCCAACGAACCAACCAATTGGTATTAGCCTACACATGCTCCGACAAACTGCACGCAGCGCTACCCTGTTCTGGTGTCTGTTTGTCGAACTGTTTTTGTTTTTGCGTGTTCGCTGTGCAGACAACCGCAGGCATGGAAGTTGGTAGGGAAGCACTACACACGGTACAATTTTTCGGGTGAAGTGGTGGGGGAGTCGGATGTCGGACGGTCAGGCCAGACCAACCACCCGACAAGCGAAATTGGTCGGGAAGCGCCTCCACACGTCCAATTTATCGGACCGTCGATAAATTAGTCCCGACAAATCCGAACGTGTGTAGGGGCCTTAAGAAATCGACGTCGCCGGCGACGGTTGACATGCCACGGCCATTGCGTGAATGCTGGCCGGTCTCCCGTCGAGTTGTACGAATGGCGGCTGCGGCTGAGAGCAGCACGCGGGCGCAGAGTAACATGACCCGGGCTCCATGGTCACCTCACTCCCCACCGCCAAGTCCAGCGAATATTCCCTTAACTGATATAGCTGTGACGTTGCCATGCAATTACACGAGGTACATACACGGGGAGCAGTTGGGAAAGGGTGAGTGCTCACTCTAAGTAAGCAGTCACCTTACAATATCTTTGATCTCACGTTCTTCTTCGATTAAGTTATAGTTATATTACTGCCGCGGTGGAGTGGAGAAGCGTTCTAAGGTGCTTTGCTACAGAGCACGCGGTTGTTCGCCGTCGGAGGTTCGAGTCCTCCCCGGGGAATGGGTGTGTATATTGTCCTTAGGTTAGTTTAACTAAGTTGTCGTAGTTCGTAAGCATAGGGACTAATAACCAAAGTAGTTTAATCCCATTTTTTTTAGTTACTTTAGCCGGTATCTCAACATACGTTTCAATTAAATAGAAAATTTCTGTTCTTATGCTCTCAGTTTTGCACGTAATTTGGTGGTCAATATTCTGCACAAAAGTATCAGTTTTTTTTTTGTCGATCTGGCTATCTTTAAATTTTTGTTTGGGTTTCTCGTTTTCCTCCGCAAATTTGCGATCTAGTTGTTTATGGTTTTCTGCATTTATCTGTATAAATTGTTGTTCCTGTTGTGCTAACATCTTTTCTTGTTTCACAAACATTTTTTCCTGTTTCGCAAACATCTTGGCAATTTGTTCCATCATTCTCTCAATCGACAAATCTGGTTGAACATTTTTAACTATGGGTTCTCTTACTTCATGAATATTAGCGTTGGCGATCATTTAATTCACTAATATTCTCGCCCCCCGTTCTGTCAACATTTTTTTCATCTGAATTAGACACTGCCGGCTCAGAATTTCCGCTCCCATCTATAATGTCCATGTTAGTATTGTCTACAGACTCCAGGTTTCCTGCTTTAAACGCACAACGCTTTTTGACCATAATTTTACGTCAATATAATAATAAAGTTGTTTGCCCACCAGAAATAATAAAAAAATTCTGCTTCATCACAGTTAATAATTAATAATCTGTCACACATAACATCAAACGGCAAGAAAGATTTGAATTTAGAAGATGACAAGATGGACTCTCAACAAAGAAAATATGTAACATGAACGCGTGTCCACCTTGTTGTAACGCGCCACAGCGGCCATATTTGACACCCTTCATTGTTAATATAGTGCAGATAATAATTAAAATTATGCAAAAATTGCAATTATTACTTATAACATTAGCAAATTAACATATCCCCAAGAAAGATGTCAAACATAGTTACCTTTTCTTTCAGCAGTTGCAGTCCGCGTCGTAGATTCACGAATTTGGTCAAAGTCATGTTCAGGTTTCGGTTCAATATTTGCATGGAAAAGAAAACAACAGCGTTAGAACAGGAAGTATTATAATTCGGCCCCACGCTGCGCGCCAAATTGAAACATATCTCGCTAAAATATTTCTAGTTGTTAATTTACAAAATATTAGTATTATAACTGAATGAAAAACTGATTTATATAGGTCAATGGTAATTTGTGTTCAAAATTTAAGTGCGCCATAAAATAAACTGCTCTGCCAATTAATTGAAATCATAGCAGAAATTTGCGTGAAGTTACGAACTGTAATTGCCGCAAAAAACTAACCGGGAGATATGTTATTGCATTTACGTTTAAAGTTACGTGCCTGCATTTTATAAGTGAATGAATATTTGATCGCTACAGCAAAAGCAACGTACCATTTAATTAATCTACTAAATGGTTTGGAATGCACTGATTCTGCTGATAGACATCTTTTTACTCATTTAATCTAATTTGGCCACGGCGAGCACAAAATTATGAAATAAAAATCTATAAATCAGCATAAAATGTCAGCGATGTATTAGTGGAGCTACAATTTAAAAAAGTAATTTCCACAGAAGAGAAGTTATTTAACCAGCACATTTCCAACAATTAGTACCTTTCCTAAGTTGGAGGGGGAAACCACAATCGTTGTTTTCTGTAAAATAAAACACGTATTAGTGATGGAGAAGGAAAATTGAACTTTGATTAATTAAATAAATCCAATTACGAAATTAAAATGAAATCATCCTTATTATTAGTAAACAACTTGCACTATCAACACACTTTACAATATGATGCATCTAGAATTCTTACACTATATCAGAGCAAAGATAACCTATCAGAAAGAGAGCGGGTCTGTTGACTGCAGCAACCAATTCGTAGAAAACATACGATTTCTTCATTAGATTCTTTAACAGAGAGTACTTATTTATAACGATATATTCTGTTTTTGCATTCGCATGTAAAAAAATCGCACTGACATGTTTTACGGCCCACTTTAGATTTGTAGTTTTATAAGTTTTTGCAAACATTTTGGACCAAAATAATAATCTAAATAATAAAAAATTCATTAATAAGAGTGTCTGAAAACCTATTAGGAAATAAAATATTTACGTAGGGGCGGTTTCCGAACCATCGACCTTCAGCGTAATATTCCAACGCCTTGCCCACTACGCTACGGCTACCACTCAAAATATCAGTGTTTTAATCTCATACTATTGATGGCCGTTGTTAACTGATGCTAATATGGCATTTGTAGACACTAGATTATCATTTATCGTACGAAGAACGATGTGTTTTTGTTAATTCTTCAGTGCGCCATTGCTTTGAAATGACAACGTGTAAGTTACAATAAGAAAATCATCAAATACGCAGTGCAAGATGGCGTATGCCAGAGAGAGTTCTGGGCGAGGAAAGTAACGTGACATCGCTGAACGGCTGGTTTTCATTAATTCAATGGAGGGTGTCAAATCTCCGTTATTTTTGCAAATATGTCTCAAAAGATACGAGATATGACAAAAACATAAGGGAGCTAAGTTGTAGAGAATTTTCTCCTCTACCAATTAGGTTATTCAATTTTCGTTCAGATGAACGTTTGCAATTACAATTATATTACAAACGGCTTTTTTTGGTGTTACTACCGTATTTTTTGTCCGAAAAATTTGAAAAAAGTAAGGTTCTGGTCTCTGGCTGCCTACAATCATGTCTGTAAAATTTGGTGCTGATCAGTTGAACGGTTCGTCTTAAAAACAGGGAACACGTTACGGACAGACAGACAGACAGACAGACATCCCAAAATCGCTGTTATTTTTGCAAATATCTTTGAAACGCTACGAGATATGAAAAAAAAACATAAGAGAGCAAAGTTGTAGAAAATGTTCTCCTCTACAAACTGGGTTATTCAATTTCCGTGTCAGATGAATAGTTAAGCCGTTATTTTCATTTAAATTTCGAGCTGTCAAAAGACGATCGCAAAGGCCCACTTTTAGTGTTACTACCGTAACCTAAAGTGGGCCAAGATGTTCATAGTCTCTTTTATCATTTTATATACAGGGTGTTTCTAAATGATACCAACAAATTTTGTGGGGTGGTAGAGGATGGCTTGAGGAACAAAGTGAGGCAGGGAACCCGTGTCTGGAAACGTCACCAACGGCGCTACCGAGCGTCAAAATGGTAGGTGGTGGCGCCTGCCGCTAGGCCACCCCTCGGGCAGCGAACGCGTCGTTATTTGCACACACAGATCGCGGGCAGGTCTGTATATGTGGTTTTTAATATTCGGGGTTTGCGAGTGATTGCAACGATCGCCGGTGGAGAAGATGGAACTAGCAGCTGTATGGGCAAGCCCTGTTTCTTATGAATGCAATGGTCTCTTGCCGTGATGGCTGAAGGTGACGTATGTGGGCTTCTCCCCATGGTTTATTGCCTCTCAAAACCTCCAACACAATCTCCATTGTTGTACGCTATAGCATAGTATAATGGATGTAACAGACAGAGAATGACAGCGGTACTGTGTCGTGTTTTGTAGACTAACGTCGTCTTTTGCATGGCGGCAGGCGCCAGAACCTAGAATTTTCACGCTCGGTAGCGCCGTTGGATGTCGTTTCCGGACAACGGTTTCCTACCTCATTTTATTCCTCAAGCCATCCTCTACAACCCCACGAAGTTTGTCGGTATCATTTAGAAACACCCTGTAGAAAATGCAAATCGTGACAGTTTTTTTGTTTATTTCAGGACTTTCCTTTTGAGGAGGAACGTGCAACACTACACAGCGAATCATTAAAGGATTAAACACATAGAAAATATTGTGGGGAAGGCGAACCAAAGATTACGTTTCATTGGCAGAACGCTTCGAAGATGCACCAACTCCACCAAAGAGACTGCCTACATTACACTTGCGTGTACCTCTCCTGGAGTACTGTTGCCCATTGTGGGAGCCTCACCAGGTGGGACTGACGGAAGATATTGAGAAGGTTCAGAGAAGGGCAGCTCGTTTTGTTTTGCGTGACGGGAAACTTGCACGAATTGGGGTGGAAATCATTAAAAAAAAGACGTTATTCATTGCGGCGTGATCTGTTTGCGAAGTTTCAGTCACCGACTTCTGAACGTGAAAATATTTTGCTAGCACCCACCTACTTAGGGAGTCATGACCATCCCAATAAAATAAGAGAAATCAGATCGAAAACGGAACGATTTATGTGTTCTTTCTTCCCGCGCGGTATTAGAGAATGGAACGGTAGAGAAAAGTTATGAAAGTGGTTAATGAACCCTCTGCCAGGCACTTAACTGTGATTTGCAGAGTATCTATGTAGATGTAGGTGTCCTCTCCACTTCAGTGCTAGTAGTAAACACAGCTTTTGTCTGCTGTTATACTGTCGCATGCCAAAAAGTATAAAGTGAATTCCTGTAACTATGCTGCGGTGTCAATGTTTCACTTTCAGTTTCGATTGTTCTGGTATAAGTACCGGAATTTCTGGAAATAGTGAAATTTCAGAGTTCCATTCAAGGTCGTAATAAACTTTTCTTATTAAAATATTGCAATACTGAGTGCAAAAAGCCTTTCAATTAACGAGCCCTGCAGCATTATACAGTACTTTGACGACAAATAGGAATAAATTACGTTTAGTTTACTGCAATCTCAAAAGAAGTAGATTTATCGTATTACGACTGTTGCTCTGTAAAATGAGAACTCTCGCCGGATTAGAAAGGTAGATTTAAAAATTATTGGAAGCTGTCTTACTGGTCTTGACCATGCGGAGAACACATTGCACTCTATTATGCTACTATAGTTAACGTTAACACGACGCAATCGATCATTGGCGACATAAACAAAATTTAAATTCTAGCAACATGAACAGTGAATGAGTTGCATGTAGTAATAGTAGTGTAATTTTCGGGTTTTTTCGCCAATAAGCCAGCTGTCTTTAACAACGGAGTCTACACCACATTAACGCAACAAATGAAGAAAAAATTAACTAGAATGACGAATGAGCTTATGGGAGCTGAATATGAAATAACAGAAGAGCCAGAGATGGAGGATGATTGACTGACAACATTTCTAATTAGTAATACTATACACTTACAGGATTTGATGTATCAGTCTGTAATCGTCACAACATCCGACGGCACCAACAGATCGCCTCGGAACACTAGCCTCGTTCATCGTCGTCGTTCAAGTGATAGACATCAGATAGAACAAGTCAATGAATCGAACGTTCATTCTCCTATATAAGGAAATACTTCTTAATTATTATCGAATCTCAGTTAATTCATTCGAAAAACTGTTATCTCTGGTAGAAAGTAACATTTCTAACACAATCACGAGGAACTGTGCTATTGCAAAAGAGACAGAAGTTACTTAAGGTAAGTTTTATTAATAAATAGAACCAAATGAACGCAATCACAGTATTTACTACTATTACACATATTACGGTAATGAATTGACAAATGTTGTGACAGAATCGTCAATATCGCACGTAGATCTGCCGTTACATTCGGCTGGGCGATGTTCTATTGTTGTAGTTTGGTTGAAGCACGATGGAAGGCATCAGATAAAACTGTGTAGGAAAGAAGGAAGCTTAGGGTTTAACGTTCCGTCGATAGCTTGGTCATTAGAGACGGAGCTAACGCTCGGAGATTTAGGTAAGGAGGGGGAAGGAAATCGGCCGTGCCCTTTGAAGGGAACAGTCCCGGAATTTTCCTGGAGAGATTTAGGGAAATCGCGGAAAACCTAAATCTGGATGGCCGGAGGTGGATGTGAACCACCGTCCTCCCGAATACGAGTCCGGTCCACCTCGCTCGGTAGAACTGTGTAAGATTGTGCTAGTGGATGTACTGATCTTTCTGATTAAGACTGTGATGGATGCCTACATGATGCTAGATTGGTTTCTTATTATATCATCGATATTTCCTGTCTGAAGGTGCCGGCCGCGGTGGCCGAGGGGATTGAGGCGCTCCAGTCACGGTCCGCACGGCCACTACGGTCGGGGGTTCGAATCCCCCCTCGGGCATGGATATTTGTGCCGTCCTTAGTTGTAAGTAGTTCATACGTAGTTTGTAAGATTAGGGACTGATGACCCCGTAGTTAAGTCCCATAAACTCTACAAACATTTTTTTGTCTGAAGGTCGTTCATTCTAGAGTAAATATTTCAGTCAACAAGTGCTGTTGTAACAGACTGACATTCTCCCAAATATAAGCAAAACCCATTATTTCCTCGCCTTCATTTGCTATTAGTACTTTCCTCTGTGTTCTAGTTTTCTGGCATGACCACCTGATACTATTATTTTTTCATCCTACTGTACAAAATGTTTGCATGTCAAGGTCAGTTGTTGTGAATGTTGAAGTTCTCCTGAACCCAAGAAAGCGTAGTTTAACTCCATCAACCTCGTAAGTGTCCATAATCAGAATGGATACATGTCGTGCTATGGCCACTGAAGTACCACAGACAAAAATAATTATACACTTAAAAAACAGTTAAAATGTTTGTAAACTTATGGGACGAAAATATTCAGAAGTTTGGGATCAGAAGTAAGGGATCAAACCGCTGAGGTCATCGATCTCTAGGTCTCAAAGCTCCGACGGGGAGTGGTAGCACAGTTCGTAGCAAGGCGCCTTAGACCGCACGGCCGTTCACTCGCGGCACTTATACACACAAAACTACTCAAGACTCATAAAATCTATTTTATAAATTATTTGCTTCTCATGGCATTTTTTTCTTATACTTGACACAAATTTATGAAGCTTCCTTTTTTCTGCTATTACGGACAGCTAAATAATATGAGAGACCCAAAAATTATGCAGTGAAATAAATTTTACCGTCCCTATCTTCTTTTAATAAGCACCAATACAATATTTGTATGCATTGCGAAAGGTCTGTTTTTTTCTGCTTAATTCCGAAAATGGGGGGCGACAATTTCAGGGTTTGCGCCGGGTGACAGAAATTCACGCTACGCCACTGAAGCCACGAATCGGAATTCGTAGGTATACGCCATGTCGTTCCAATACGGACACTGCCTGCACTACCACGCTGGTCGGGTTAGAATTTGAAGAGATCGCGGTGAGAGACAGTAGACCTGTTGTCTTTTTCATCGCCATATTGTTTCTTGACCCGAAATTACCTGTCAGGATGATATTAGATTCAAACTCCCTACTCCTCCAGTACTAACCAGTCATCGTTACACATGAGGTGTTAGAACCTTTTGTCCTTCCATACTGTCGAAGTCTGGAGATGGCCACATTGCAGCAGGATAATATGTAATGGCACGCAACGTTCAAGACTTCTTCGTCTCCCATCGGATTGCATCGCGGGCTTTGTCATCCTACTCCACCGATTCTTGCCTATCAAAAACGTTTGGGCCACGATTGTAAAACGACTGGTCCGTGACATTCCACCCGCTGCTACAGCACATCAACTCAAATAATATGTGGGAGCAACATAGACTGCTATACCTCAAGAACACATACACAGCCTCTTTCATCGAAAGAGTCCAAAGAAGGGCAGCTCGTTTCGTATTGTCACGATACAGGGAAGACAGCGTTACGGAAATGATACAGGATCTGGGATGGGAAAAATTAAAACAACGGCGCTTATCGCTGCGGTGTGGGCTACTTACGAAACTCCAATCGCCAGCATTCGCCTCCGAATGCAAAAATATATTGTTGACTCCCACTTACATAGGTAGAAATGATCATCAGAATAAAATACAAGAAATCAGAGCTCTAACGGAGAGATTCAGGTGTTCTTTCTTCCCGCGCGCTTTTCGAGAATGGAATGGGAGATAAATAGTATAAAGGTGGTTCGATGAACCCTCTGCAGGCACTTAAATGTGATTTGCAGAGTATCCCATGTAGATGTCATTCAATACCGAGGCGTGTAGCAATGGCTGCAGCCAGCGCTGGCCACAACACTGAAACTGATTTCATTATCGTTGTGACAGGAAGTACAAAGTTTTACATTATAATACAAAATATATTTCATCACTCTGAAAAGTAAAAGCTCCGCTACACTCTCCAGAACTCGAAAACTAACGCAAAATCTTCTAAGTCGCTCATGAAATCCACAACTAAATGAAACAGTTCAACGAAACAAGTTCCGTATGATATAACAAAATTAACTTTGGTTCCAAGCGTGGAGCAGAAGCGAAGTCCATAGGCAGCCAGCGTAGCAGTGTCGAGTTCCACGAAGACGAAATGGCGAATTCCGAGAGCGTAGCCTAGCGGTAGCGAAGTGTAGTTCTGATAGCGATCAGGATGGTACTCGAGGAGAGATGGATCTCGTTGCTGCGATGGCGTCCTATAAAGGCTGCCTGGACCAACCAGGTGCAGGTGGAAGCATACAGTGTCCCGTGTTTTGGTTAGCCCAGGCCACCTGGAAAACATAGTCCATAACAGTGTAGTACTACAGTGTGTCGGCTACCAGTGCGAGGGAATGGCCGTGCAGTTCTGGGTGCCATGTCAGGGACTGCTCGGCCGCTTCCGCCGAAGGTTCGAGTCCTCCCTCAGCCGTGGACGTATGTGTTGTGCTTAGCGTAAGTTAGTTTTGCGAGGAGACCTTCAAGTCTCGGAAATTCTGTTCGGGATGAAACATTCATGTTAGCAGAATACGTCAAGAGTGTCCACTCACAGAAGTTTTAATGCGCACTGTCAAAAAATTTCCGAGAGAAAGGGGTCTAAAGTTTAAGCGTAAGTCATATGTATCGTATGGGATCTGCGCGCCGCGGCGGAGTAGACGAGCGCATTCAGGCGCTATGCTCCGATGCGCGTGGCCGTTCCCCATCGGGGGTACGAATCCTCCTTCGGGCATTGATGTTTGTGCTGTCGTTAATATAAGTTGGTACATAAGTAGTTTGTAAGTTTAGGGACTGGTGACCCAGCAGTTAAGTCTCATAAACTTAACAAACATTTGAACTTCTTTTTCTTTTATCTGACCATCAGTATGGTAAAGTAGCAAATCGTACCATGCCTGGCTGTCGAATGGGTGATCAAGATTCGATCCTATCTAGAGGTAATATTTTATTTAAGTCCGTCTTTGTTGTCTCGTACAATCGTGTAACACATCAGAGGCGTACAGCGGGCCTGCGCTGCCCAAAGACCTTGTAAAAATAACTAGACTCCCTAACGGCACTGCTGTCGCGCGATAATTTGAACCTGCGGCCGGCCGCCATGGTAGTTCAAATGTTTGTTAAGCGTATGGGACTTAACTATGGGGTCATCAGTCCCTAAATTTACAAACTACTTATTTACTACCTTATACTAAGGACGGCACAAATATCCATGCCCGAGGGGGGATTCGAACCTCCGACCGTAGTGGCAGTGCAGACCGTGACTGAAGCGCCTCAGTCCCCTCGGCCACCGCGGCCGGCGCCATGGTAGTGGCAAGCGTCAGATAAAAATGTTCAAATGTTTGTAAATCTATCGGACCAATCTGCGTGGTCATCAGTCCGTAGCTTACAAACTACTTAAACTAAGGTAAACTAACCTAAGGACAACACATACACCCATGCCCCAGGGAGGACTCGAACCTCCAACGGCGAGCAACCGCGCGCTCCGCAGCGAGGCGCTTTAGACCGCTCGGCTACTCCACCGCGGCCAAGCGTCAGCTAAATACAAGTGTTGTTGCCAGGTAAATCGTGTATTAAATAGCTACTGCGGTATATATAGACAATTGATAGTCACGTATGTATTGTTTGGCTATTGCAGTGTACATGAAGCACGATGGTGAAGAGCTGCTCAGCGTTTAAATGCATAAATCAATTTAAGAATGGAATAAAAGGAATAAAAAGAACGAATACTGTCTTCCCATTTATATTTCCCAGGAATACATGTAGCCCTACTACTTGTGTTCAGAGATAGTTACTCTTGCTTAAAAGACTGTTAGTCAAAACAATATAGGATTGAATGAAATAAATAACTGGCTTTTACGATACTGGTAGCTCTTAAAAACGATTTACTTTAGGTAGTACTGGTGGAGAGGAAGTGCAAAAAGTTTCATTTTATGATTGTCTAAAATAACTATTGGGGTCACGACATTAATTGCCTCACTGCAGTTAGAATTTTTGTTTATGAAATTAATATTAGCAACTTGTAACACAGAATTTAAAAGTAACCTGATTTACATATAGGTATAAGAACTGAAAGGGATTTGCAGAACTGTGTACAGTTCCATATATGAATGATACATACCCACACTGGATGCACTTTGTGAAGTTGAACCCTATGACAATAGTTGATTTTTGAGCAGTTCACGCTACTGTAAGGTATTTGGCTTACAGCTTTAAAAATGCTAATATTCTTGCTAGATACCCTAACGCTAATGTTAGATGCATTAGTTAAGAAAAAGTTATGGCATACTTCGTGTTCTTAAAAGAATTTGGTAGTGGCTTTTTGCTGTATTCACAAGGTAAGAAGCTATTTTACAGTTATGTTTCTGATGGCATAATTCACTTTCACAATCGATTTTAAACATTAGCTGTTTCAGGCAGCACTGTTTCATTTTTTGAAGCTATGAAGTATCTAAATATTGGAGAATACAGCGCTAAAGCAAAGAAAGCAGTGTGAAACTTTTCCGAAATTAATGTTTCTAGAAAACTTTCACCGTCGTATAAAACACTGATAAAGTGCCAAAACATCGTGTCTGACGATAAATTCCGTTCATATGCTGCACTTAAAACGCTAAAAAAACTAAACGAAGAGGAAACGCTGTTGGCCAATTTCAGCACCGTACGTGTAATAAATTTACACACAACCGATAGATGCTGTACAGTCAAGGAGTCTGAAGCTATTTTGTAGTTATATATTTCTATTAGACATAGTTTTCGTGACTTAACTCAAATGAATACTCTCTCTAATCAAAAGAGTCTTACGAACAATTTAAGTTCACGCGGAACTTTGCCACCACAATGGCCGTCCAGTCAAATGTTCAAATGTTTGTATAGCTTATGAGACTTAACTACGCGGTCATCAGTCCCTAAGCTTACAAACTACTTATGAACTAACTACTACTAATGACGGTACAGATATCCATGCCCTAGGGGGGATTCGAACCCCCGAACGCAGCGGCCGTGCACACCGTGACTAGCACGCCGCAGACCGCTCGGCCACCGCTCGGCCGAGTAGGGATGGGAAAAACCGACCGGTTAAAACCGATACCGGTATTTTACTTTTGAATAACCGTTTTTTTCGGTATTTATTTAGTGTCGGTTGTAACCGGTTTATTTTAGTTATTGCCAAGAAACTACTTCCTGTAGTAGTGGTTCAAAATGTGTTTTTTATAATTAATTTTAAAACATTAAAGCTAGTAGACCCTAATATTTAGGCCTATTCCTAAAATTACCACTGTTGTGAAATATTAGGTCATCGCAATAACTAAGAAAAGCGATCAGTGATAATTTAAGATCAATCCCGGCAGTCAGAAACCGCGCAACAAACGGGTAGCATAAGAACTTAAGAACTGGTGCAGCTGTTGAGACATCGACGCACCTGTTGCCGTGTGGCGTGGCCTATTAGACGACGCGCGTGCACCGGCAGTGTACAAGACTTGCCTCCGTCTGGTCATGCGGCAGTTCCTTGCTGTCGTCGCCAGACAGCGGTTGTGTCTCAAATGGTACCACCCCGAGTGTGGAGCCGGCCGCGGTGGCCGAGGGGACTGAGGCGCTCCAGTCACGGCATACACGACCACTACGGTCGGGGGTTCGAATCCCCCCTCGGGCATGGATATTTGTGCCGTCCTTAGTATAAGGTAGTTGATAAGTAGTTTGTAAGTGTAGGGACTGATGACCCCGTAGTTAAGTCCCATAAGCTTAACAAACATTTGAACATTTTTGAACAGAGTGTGGAAGTACGTCACGAAGTACGGGAGCGGTGAGGTACAATGCTTCAGTTGCTTTAAAAAGCTGAAAACGGGTGGAAGTACTACAAACATGCAATGTAATTTAAGGAGAAAACATCCAAAATGTTACATGGAAGAGAAAGTAAATTCGATTCATATACCTATTATGTAAGTTCGGAATAATAACTTTTAATGTATTATCATATTGTTATGCTAACAAGTTTTATTAATGTGATTCCTTGAAAGCGAGAGGCTTTTTTAATAACCAATATGGGTTTAGGTAACATTGATCATGTGGTGCCTCGCGAGGTAGCCGTGCGGTCTGAGGCTCCATGTTACGGACTGCGCGGCTGATCCAGGCGGAGGTTCGAGTCTTCCCTCCTTCCTCGGTCATGGTAGTTTATAAGTCTAGGGACCGATGACCTAAGCAGTTAGGTCTCAAAAGAACTCAAACCCATTTGAACATTCTTTGATCATGGGGTACACAGCTTTCCTAGTTCAATTTGCGTAAATTTACACAGACAACAATCATACTGTTAGTCTGAACTGTGACTATTTTTCTGCAGCACTGATTGAAGTTTTTTTTTTTAACAAGATAATCGTATGCGCTGGCTCACAAGTCCAACTTACGGATTGGTTGGCTCAATATTCGCAACTGCCAAATGGAAATACTAGGCCAGTAAATCTGTATGCTTCGCTACGGCCTCCTGGCTAGGCTTACACACACTCAAGAAGGCGTAGTATTGGGAGGGGATCTTGCAAAATATGGAAAGACCAGTGATTTGTCGTATAACGTAAATTTACCTAAATTTTAACTAAATTTCGTAAGTTTCGGTTTCGGCCGAAACTAGGAGAATCGAAAATTACATAACGGTTTCTGTTTTGGCCGTAAAATATGTTTCGGTCGAACTCTACTGGAAATAATAGCAATAAAAAACCGAAAACCGGTTATTTAAAAAACTCTTGAGCAATTTTTACAGTGTGGGTAAACTGGAGATGAAAAAGAACTGGTGTAACCGAAAACTGGTTGTTTCAGCGATAACCCTACCGCCGAGCCGCTCTTCAATTTGTCCGCTGTTCGCAGTCGGCCGCTTACGGGATTGTGGGGGCGTGGCGCTGCCCGCCCTGGCCCGTAGCCACGCCTCCCGAGCGGCCCTCGCCACGCGGGTGAGCTTAGTGACACGCTAGGCAAGCGTCCGCGGCCAACGGGAAGTACAGGCCTGAGCGCGCACATCATGCTACGTAAGCAAGGTAGTTCCGAGCCGGCGCGATCGCTAGCTCAGTGGCTGGCCGCTATGACGCAGTGGGCAGTGCCCCAGCGGCCGGCCAATCGGCTAGCGATCGCGCCGGCTCGGAACTACCTTGCTTACGTAGCATGAAGTGCGCGCTCAGGCCTGTATTTCTCGCCGGCCACGGCAAGCGTCGTGATGACGTCATAGTCACAACTCGCAAACAAACTCGACTGTGGCCACGACCGGGCGCTATCGATCTTTCTAGTTATAGAACAAACGAGTCCTTCCTTATTTCGACACGCAGAAATTGTCTCCGGCCACTGAGATGATGTGTGTTTCTTAACCGGAGATTCAGACGCTACGCGCCCTCACGTACTAAAAAGAAATTCTTCTTTAACTTATACCTAACCTAAGAGATTTTCCCTTGTTCTTTCCATGTCAACAGAAGGCATTTTGATTTGCCGTATATCTCGCAGTTTTTGTTTTATAATTCGCAGTAAAGTGTTTCAGGCTGACAGCGCATCAAAGACGTATAACAAAATCGTATCCAGATCAATTTGTTATAACTAAATGTAAATAAAAACACATTAACAATAAAAACCTCTACTAAGGTCTACTATAGACAATTCTGTCATCAATCTGCTGTAGCGTAGTGGATAGAACGGTGGATCCCCCCAAAATATTTTTTTTTTACTCTTATTGTTTGTATCACATTGTAATAGTTACTTATTCATAACATATTCTGGGATATTCGTATTCATATAACAGTAGTATGTTACACAGTACTGGATGTTAATTGTAACAAAATGCTGTGTCAGGAATGGGTGTAATCGATTTGGAAATTTGTCTGTGACTAAAAAATGGAGAATGAAACTGCTGCAAGTGATAAGACTAGCAATGATATTTCTGTTTTTCCTTCACAAAAATATTTGACCTTTGTTCCAAATATGTTACGATTTCCGAGAAAATGGTAGGTGACAAACGTATGGGAAACGCATAAATTGCTGTTAGTCCTAAATCAAATAAGTATCAGTGACATTCACTCTATTCGCTAGTCAGAAACATTTGGCTGTTTATTTTCGAAGATCTCGTAATTTCCGAGAGTATGGTTAGGCCTATATTGCTTGTTTGCCCCCAATATTTTGCTGCTTAGTTTCAAATACGTGGCGGTTTCGAGAGTGTGGTTTTATTAATATTCCTTTGTTGGTTCGATCCGCGCCAGGTCCTAGGATTTTAATCTGTCACTTTCCACTTCTTTCACCTCTGGCAGTATTGCTTATGTGAAAAATACCGAGTAGCACCGTGGTTCGGAACCCACGTTAAACTGTAGGTCCCCCAATAACTGGCTGGGTAAGTCAGTTCGAAGGTCGAGCAAGGCAACGGCATACCACCTCCAAACAGGACCATTGCCTAGTAAAGCACTGTGGTGTTCAAACCCATCTTCGGATTGTTGACTGCTTTACCTTTAGTTGTCACCAATATTTGGTAGATTATTTCTAAATATTTTACGATAATAGGATATGTGGTTAACACTGATCCTAAGAGGATAACTTTAATTTCTTTTGCAAATGTATAAAGCATACTCAGAACATGTCGTCTGCTGGCATCGATACATATGTTTGCCAGTATTATGGCGTAGCTCACTGGCTGACAGCTACTGAGTTCTCATTGGCCGAAGACAATTTCTGCGTGTCGAAATAAGGACTCTTGGCGACAGGTGGATGTATCGCGTTCAGCTCCTGATGACGTCAGGCCGACGCTTGCCTAGCGTGTCACTAAGCTCACCCTCGCCACGCGCTGCCCGGCACGAGCCGCAGCGATAGGGATGGGAGTGCGAGGCGCAGCAACTCGAGCGCACCGAGAATTTCTCGAGCTGCCGGCGCTTGAGCAGTTCTCGAAAAGCTCGCGAGAAGCGGCGCGTACCGCTGTGCGGCGGTTGAATGGGGTAGCGCGACACGCCAAGCCACACGCTGCGGTTATTTGCAACGCTCGCAGCTCGCTGTGATTAACAGTTAAATACGGGCATTGGATTCACTAAAACCTTTAAAGACACGGAGCTGAAAGTAGTTTACGGAGGATTTGAGATGTTTGTTGCAAAGCTCCGTAGTGTACAAAAAAAAAGTAACCGACATGGTAAGACATTTAAATTTACACAATATCTCTAGAAGCAATGAAACATATGTACACAAATACAAAAGTGAATTATTATATTAATAAAAGTCAGACAAAATACCCAGCTATTATGTACGTTATCCATTCACATTACATTAAAAGGAAATTCGATAAAAAAGGTTGGATAGTGAATGAAACAGTGCGTCAGTATCGGAAAACTGTGCCGCGGTGGAGTAGCCGAGCGGTCTAAGGCGCCTCGCCGTCGTAAGTTCGAGTCCTCCCTGGGGCGTGTGTGTGTGTGTGTGTGTGTGTGTGTGTGTGTGTGTTTGTGTGTTGTTCTTACGTCAGTTTACCTGAGTTTAAGTAGTTTGTAAGCTACGGACTAAGAACGGATAGATTTACAAACATTTGAACATTTGGCACATTTGGAAAACCATAATTTTTAGTTTGGCTGCAATAACAAGCAAAAAGCATAAAAATTAACACTATCCAAACTTTTGAACAGAATGACATAACAACCAACAGTTGGTATTGTAGTTGTAAATTATGGTGGCTATATTTTTTAGTTATTGCCTTAGCGTAAGTTAGTTTACGTTAGATTAAGTAGTTTTTAAGTCTATGGACCGATGATCGAAGCAGTTAGGTCTCATAAGAACTCGCACCCTTTCAACATTCTTTGATCATGTAGTACACAGCTTTCCTAGTTCAATTTGCGTAAATTTACACTGACAACGATCATACTGTTAGTCTGAACTGTGACTTTATTTTTCGAAATACTTCTGCAGCACTGATTGAAGCTCATTTACTGACTGTAACTTTTTATATAACGAGATATTCGTATGCGCTGGCTCACAAGTCCAACTTAGGGAGTGGTTGGCTCAATATTCGCAACTGCCGGATGGAAATACTAGGCCAGTAAATCTGTATGCTTCGTATATCGTCTTCTACGGCCTCCTGGCTAGACTTACTTACACTCAAGAAGGCGTAGTATTGGGAGGAGATCTTGCAACATATGGAAAGACTAGTGATTTGTCGTATAACGTAAATTTGCCTAAATTTTAACTAAATCTCGCAAGTTTCGGTTTCGGCCGAAGCTAGAAGATCCGAAATTCGATTACGGTTTCTGTTTCGGCCTCAAAATATGTTTCGGTCGAGCTCTACTAGAAACAATAGCAATAACAAACCGAAAACCGGTTATTAAAAAAAAAAACCGGTTATCTTGAGAAATTTTTACAGTGCGGTTAAACTGGAGATGAACAGAACCGGTGCCGGCCGCGGTGGCCGAGGTGACTGAGGCGCTCCAGTCACGGTCAGCACTGCCACTACGGTCGGGGGTTCGAATCCCCCCTCGGGCATGGATATTTGTGCCGTCCTAGTTCGTAAGTAGTTCATAAGTAGTTTGTAAGTTTAGGGACTGATGACCCCGTAGTTAAGTCCCATAAGCTTAACAAACATTTGAACATTTTTTTTGAACAGAACAGGTATAACTGAAAACCGGTTGCTTCAGCAAAAACCTCCATCCCTAGAGCCAACACCACCTAGAGACAAGGCCTTACAACAGGCCGTGGCTGCATCACACTTCGAGGCCGCGGCCGCCACCTCACTGGCTGTTGGCTGGGGCACGCCCACCGCCGCGCAGCGGCCGGCCAGTCAGATGGCGGCCGCGGCCTCTAAGTGTGACGCAGCCACGGCCTGTTGTAAGGCCTTGTCTTCTAGGTGGTGTTGCTAGAGCAGAGCCGCGAGCAGCTGGCGTCCATCACGTAGTTCCTGCTGAAAAGGCTAGATGGCGTTATGCGCAGCCAACGCGCTAACGTAGCCGCAGAAATGCACCTGGCTGAGTGCGTTATAAAGATAATAGTGCAAACTCTTTAGTTAGGGGTATCTCCTGAAAAATGCTATTATGTTTATAAGTAAGTAACTTATAAACATAATACTGGAAACTCTTCTCTAAAATGTCCAGCGCGTGCAGTCGAGCCGGCAAATATAAAGATAAGAGCGAAGTACGTGCGCCAGCAAGCATGCAGACCTCTAGCGGCAACTAGGATAACTACCGGCCGAGCGCGAACGCTGCTCATTGAGCCGATTGTGCCCACCTCTGCGCTACACTCTTAGCGGGAAATACACTACTCCGATTTTCACGCTGTAAAAACTTTTCACGGTACGTATCACCATCCCACATCGGTTTATGAACTTAGTTATCCTTACAAGCTTTACTTTGCATGTGAAAAAATAAGATGTCTACTTTTAATTCCGCGTGAGTTTTTAGTTTCATAATGCTTCTCACTCGATTCTGAAGAAACTATAGGGCTAAAATATCTGATTTTTGGACATGTGATAGTATAGCAACTTAGCTTTCTAACAAAGCATTCAACTTATCATAATACGTAACTGTCTTTTCAAAATGGCGCTATTTGTGAAGTATGTGCACGTCATTTATAAATCGTATATTGAAAAAGTTAGATGGCGGATAGCTTACTGACCTACGCATTTTAGACCATATATTACCGCGAGTGAAATACAGCTGTCTCATTTCACGAGTAATTGCAAGTTAATGAGCAGCATCAGTACCGCGATAGCAAGTACATGTACTCAGAGCGTGTTCGAACAGCGTTTTTGTGGACATTTAGCTAAATTGTTTGATGTACCTTTGCTATAAGGAAAAAGAAAGATTGGGTTGTTGCGTTCAGTTGCAATCGAGGTTATCATAAACGAAACTGGTAAAATGTTCGAAGGTTCAGCTTAAAATGTTCAAATGTTTGTAAAGTTTATGGGACTTAACTACGGGGTCATCAGTCCCTAAACTTACAAACTACTTATGAACTACTTACGAACTAGGACGGCACAAATATCCATGCCTGAGGGGGGATTCGAACCCCCGACCGTAGTGGCCGTGCAGACCGTGACTGAAGCGCCTCAGTCCCCTCGGCCATCGCGGCCGGCAAGATTCAGCTTACGCTAAACCACTCCAAGGGAAGTAAACTAATTACCGTACATCGATACAGGCGTGTGGATTGTTTTATTTTATTTTTCCCCTTCTCCCATTGGCTGGGGAGCTGAAGCCCCGAGGGAGTCACCACTATTAGAGAAGTGACATTATATCTTGAAAATACTTGTAATTTTTCCTCACTGACTGAATTAACGCGTGTAGATTCCCTCCGCGAGTTTCCTGGCAACGTCCTTGTTTTCTTCGTCGGATCGTCTACTCCTTGCATATTGATATGACCTGTCCTGTTCGCTATTTATTTCGGACATAACGATAAAGTATATCCTGCTGTGTAGGTAATCAAAAATGTGCGCGATGCCTAGGCTCTGATTAATACGTCTTGAGCAGAACTGTCTGCGAAGCACTGCATTCCAGCGCTCGCAGCGCCGTTGTAGCGCTGTTGCCCGGCGGGTAGCCGCTCTGGTCGCAGGAATATCATATTGAGCAGGGTACAAATGTATCACGTGACACATAGGAAAAAAATGTTCAAATGTTTGTCAAGCATATGGGACTTAACTACGGGGTCATCAATCCCTAAACTTACAAACTAATTACGAACTACCTTATACTAAGGACGGTACAAATATCCATGCCCGAGGGGGGATTCGAACCCCCGACCGTAGTGGCCGTGCAGACCGTGACTGAAGCGCCTCAGGCCCCGCGGCCACCGCGGCCGGCTGACACATCGAAACCGGGATTTAGATGCATATCGTTGAACGGAAGTGTCGGCGTCGTACGAAGGAGGATACAATAAAGGGAGACAACCTGCAAGCGTCTAAATACAGCTGTATATGTTCATCTCATTTCTGCGAAATAGATATAGACAGAAGATCGTTTTCCTGTGTTTGAATACGGTATAGTATCATTATTTTCACGTTATTTCCGGCGTACATGCAGTCTTGCCTGGCGCGAGTTATTTCCTTCTTTGAGTGAGTTGGAAAATTGTTTGCCGTCTTGTAGAGAATTGTTTGCTAGCTACTGAGCGACCAATGGTATATACTAGAACCTGTTGTCAACCATGGAGCATACGCATGACCACTAAAAGAAATCCGCTGAACTTTAATTACGCGGTAAATCAGTCAAACCTTAAGGTCGTAGATTCTACCAAATACCTAGGAGTTACAATTACGAACAACTTTGACTGGAGAGAATACATAGAAAATATTGTGGGGAAGGCGAACCAAAGGTTACGTTTCATCGGCAGAACGCTTCGAAGATGCACCAGCTCCACCAAAGAGACTGCCTACATCACACTTGTGCGTCCTCTCCTGGAGTACTGTTGCCCCTTGTGGGACCCTCACCAGGTGGGACTGACGGAAGATATTGTGAAGGTTCATTAAAAGAAAGACGTTATTCATTGCGGCGTGATCTGTTTGCGAAGTTTCAATCACCGACTTTTATTTCTGAATGTGAAAACATTTTGCTAGCACCCACCTACTTAGGGAGACATGACCATCCCAATAAAATAAGAGAAATCGGATCGAAAACGGAACGATTTAGGTGTTATTTCTTCCCGCGCGCTATTAGAGAATGAAATGATAGAGAAAAGTTATGAAAGTGGTTAATGAACCCTCTGCCAGGCACTTAAATGTGATTTCAGAGTATCTATGTAGACGTAGATGAGCAGCATCAATTATTTACTTCATGGTCAGCACCAAAAAGTATTCCTGTAATTCTGTAGGATTCAGCTAATATTAGTTGAAAACCGAATTTTATAGAAAGACGGAAATACATTTTTGCGCTAAACATGAAGTAAATAATTAACTCTGTTCCTGCTCTATAGTTGACAGGTTCTGGTATGTAACCTTGTCCGTCCAGTAAATCAGTTACTTTCCTCTTCCTGCACCTGCAACATGACAAGTCGAAGGGGTAATCAAAACTCTTACTTTCCGCAAAAGTCTCTCACACTGTTCCTCACTACAGGCTATGCAATTTGTCACTTCGTCCTTAGATAGCAAACCGAATTCCCTACAAAACGGCAAACAATTTTCAAACACGCCCAAACAGGGACTAACGTCCTTGGACTTAACTCACACTAAGTAACATTTACCAGAAGTGCACTAAACGAAACAGTATATATCCTTGATACCGTTCAAATACTTAAGGTACGCATAACATCTGAAAACTGAACAGAATTGGGGAGAAAAGATATATCTGGCATACATTGACTAAAAGAAGGGATAGATTTGTAGGGCACGTTCTTAGACATCAAGGAATTGTGAATTTAGCGTTGGAGTGAAGTGTGTGGGGTAAAAACCGCAGAGGAAGACCAAGAGATGGATACTGTAAGCAGATTCAGACAGATGTAGGTTGCCGTTCTTATTTGGAGATGAAGAGGCTTGCTCAGGATAGGGTATTGTGGAGAGCTGCATCAAACCAGTCTCCGGACTGAGGACCACAACAACAACAACAACAACACAACATCTAAAAATACTTTCGGTTTCTGATGCACAATGAACTTGGAAAATTTGTTAATCTTATATGTTTTCAGAATTTCCTTAAAGCCTTCCAATGTTTTCCTTGAATCCATTCTTCACTTTTTCGGTTTATTTATTTAAGTTCGAGAACAAGTACGCCAGCCGCGGTGGCCAAGCGGTCTGCGGCGCCCCAGTCACGGTCTGCAAGGCCACTACGGTCGGGGGTTCGAATCCCCTCTCGGGCATGGATATTTGTGCCGTCCTTAGTAGTAGCTAGTTCATAAGTAGTTTGTAAGTTTAGGGACTGATGACCCCGTAGTTAAGTCCCATAAGCTCTACAAACATTTGAACATTTTGCGAACAAGTACGCGCCAAAAGCATAGAGTTCAATGGTAAATAAAAGCTACTTCGGCAGGTGAGTTCCGGTTGTCGTGAGTCACGTGATACGTTACTAGTACCCTGCTCAATCCGATATTCTGCCACCAGCCGCTCACCGGCGAGTGTTGGGACTCGACGGCGCACCGCAGCTCGCTCGCTCTGTGCAACAGGTACGGATGGGAAAAACCGACCGGTTAAAACCGATACCGGTTTTTTCGGTATTTATTTGGTGTCGGTTGTAACCGGTTTTTTAGTTACTGCCAAGAACCGGGTAAAAAACCGGTACGACTACTTCCTGTAGTATTGGTTCAAAATGTGTTTTTTTGTAAATAATTTTAAAAAATTAAAACTAGTAGACAGTAATATTTAGGGCTATTCCTAAAATTTCCACTGCTGTGAAATATTAGGTCATCGCAGTAACTAAGAATAACGATCAGTGATAATTTAAGAACAATCCCGGCAGTCAGAAACGTGCAACAAACGTGTGGCATTAGAACTTAAGAACTGGTGCAGCTACTGAGGCATCGATGCATCTGTTGCCGTGTGGCGTGGCCTATTAGACGACGCGCGTGCACCGGCAGTGTACGACACTTGCCTCCATCTGGTCATGCGGCAGTACCTTGCTGTCGTCGCCAGCCATCTTTAAAAATCTGAAAACAGGTGGATATACTAAAACAGGCTGTGTCAATTAAGGAGAAAGCATCCAAAATGTTTCTTGGAAGAGAAGGTAAATTCGATTCATATACCTATTATGTAAGCTTGGAATAATAACTTTTAATGTATTATCATATTGTTATGCTAACAAGTTTTTTAATGTGATTCCTTGAAAGCGAGGGGCAATTTTAATAACCAATATGTTTAGGTAACATTGATCATGTGGTGCCTCGCGAGGTAGCCGTGCGGTCTGAGGCTCCATGTTACGGACTGCGCGGCTGCTCCAATCGGAGGTTCGAGTCCTCCCTCCTCCCTCGGTCATGGGTGTGTATGTTGTCCTTAGCGTAAGTTAGTTTAAGTTAGATTAAGTAGTTTTTAAGTCTAGGGACTGATGACCTAATCAGTTAGGTCTCATAAGAACTCACACCCACTTGAACATTCTTTGAACATGTGGTACACAACTTTCCTAGTTCAATTTGCGTAAATTTACACTGACAACAATCATACTGTTAGTCGGATCTGTGACTTTATTTTTCGAAATACTTCTGCAGCACTGATTGAAGTTCATTTACTGACTGTAACTTACACATATATTGTGTATATAACGAGATATTCGTATGCCGCTGGCGCACAAGTCCAACTTAGGGAGTGGTTGGCTCAATATTCGCAACTGCCGGATGGAAATACTAGGCCATTAAATCTGTATGCTTCGTATATCGTCTTCTACAGACTCCTGGCTAGGCTTACACACACTCAAAAAGGCTTACTATTGGGAGGGGATCTTGCAAAATATGGAAAGACTAGTGATTTATCGTGTAACGTAAATTTTAACTGAATTTCGTAAGTTTCGGTTTAGGCCGAAACTAGAAGAACCTAAAATTTAATTACGGTTTCTGTTTCGGCCGCAAAATGTTTCGGTCGAACTCTACGGCAAATAACAGCAACAAAAAACCGATTACCGGTTATTTAAAAAATCTGTTATCTTGAGCAGTTTTTACAGTGGTTACACCGGAGATGAAAATAACCGGAATAACCGAAAACCGGTTGTTTCAGCAATAACCGCCACACCTAGCTACAGGCGGTGCAGCGGGGCTGCACTACCCGCGGTGCGGGCAGCAGAGCGCAGCGGCCGGACGCAGCCGAGGTCGGGGGGTGTATGTGGCGCGCTGCTCGGCTCTGTCTAACACTGTGTCAAATGTTCCAATGTTTGTACAGTCTATGGGACTTAACTACGGGGTCATCAATCCCTAAACTTACAAACTACTTATGAACTACTTACGAACTAGGATAAAATGCCCGAGGGGGGATTCGAACCCCCGACCGTAGTGGCCGTGCAGACCGTGACTGGAGCGTCTTAGTCCCCTTGGCCACAACACTGTGTCACTGATAAGTTTGACACAGACCACACTGCTTATAATGGAGATGTGTATTCCAATTATCTCGCGTGGATCAAGTTTAATCTCTTCCCGTATGAATCTCTCCACTTCGAATGCTTTTGAACGTGCAAATTCATTATTAAAGCTGACCTCGATTGTTGACTGTCAGTAAGAATGTGCCATTCTATGTCTGTATTAAGAAACACTCGCGAAAATTACGAGAAGTAAACAACCGCTCGCGCGCGAGATGCTGCGGCTGGACGTAAACAGTCTGTCTTCGCCGCTGCGTTGTCGAAAGCACACTGCCTGTTGAGCAACTGCAGGTGCTCAAGCATAGCATTCACAGTTTTATATGTGCTCTGCTTAAGATTTTAGAGCCCTTTTTCTCGGAATTTTCTTGGTAGTGCGCTTTAGGACTTCTGTCAATGGGCACCCTTGAGGTAAACTACTATCCTGGGAAATCCCGTTCTGAACTGAGTTTCCGAGACCGAAAGAACTCCCTGTTAGTAGTCTGTAAGTCTAAGGAGCGATGATCACAACAGTTGGTCCCTTAATTAACGAACATTTGAACTTTCTTTATTTCATCTCTATTTATATAAAAGCGAAAGGACACTCATTCACACACTCACACACTGACTAAACACGAAATCTAGAAAACCACTTCAGCTGCGAAGCTGAAATTTAGTAGGAATGTAGTTTGTAGCTAGAAGACGTCAGGAACTATTTTGAGATAAGACCAATAGTTCAGGGGATATGACGTCATAAACAATGAAAACTTCCCCGTCTTGCGGCACGTAATAATGTGATTTTATCAGTCCACTGTTTGAGAAGGAGAGCACTTAGCGACTTGCAACAAACTTTAAACATAATTTCAAACCTTTAGGAATCTTTTTCTTGCTGACACCCCCATCAAATCGATGAAATGAAAAACGTTTGTCACTTACTACGTTTTCGGCGTTCATGTAATAAAATTACGGCATTTGGTAAGACGTTACAATTTGTTACTTTTACACTATTAATTATATTCGCGAGAAATGTTACAGACACTATACACACATACAACTGAAAGTAGCCGGCCGGGGTGGCCGAGGTGACTGAGGCGCTCCAGTCACGGTCAGCACGGCCCCTACGGTCGGGGGTTCGAATCCCCCCTCGGGCATGGATATTTGTGCCGTCCTAGTTCGTAAGTAGTTCATAAGTAGTTTGTAAGTTTAGGGACTGATGACCCCGTAGTTAAGTCCCATAAGCTTAACAAACATTTGAACATTTGAACTGAAAGTACGTTCGGAATTATATCATAATACGACACACAGTTCATGAGATATGAAGTCATAGACAATTAGGTTCATGAAAAACCGCCTCATCATGCCTGACGTTTTGATTTATGACGTCTTTACTACAAATCTATACGCGACGTATCTCACAGACATTTTACAAATGCACCACTGGATGTACCATGGAAACAATATCGTATTACGACATATAGTTCAGGTGCTATGACGTCTAAGACAATGAAATGCATGAAAATTCGCTCTAATAAGCATGAGGCTGTAATTTACTACTTCTTTACTACCAACTCCATTTACAACACATTTGGCAGGCAGTTTACTAACATCCCACTCTACTAACTTGGTATATAATGTTTTTGTAGGACACATAATTCAGGATATAGACGCGAAAGGTCACCCACGCACTTACTCACTCAGTGACTACACACGAAATCTCTAAAACTACAGCACCTATGAAGCTGAAATTTTGCCGGTATGTAGTTCATAGTTAGAAGACGTCATATAAGAAAGACTTTTGCGATAGGACAGAATTAAGGTGCATGGTGGAGGAGACTTTTCCTACAGACTGATGAAATATACAGTTCATTCCGATCTCCACGAAAATTTGCACGCTTACCTTCAAAACAAGATGAAGGTCACCGTCTACCTAAAGTTTCATACGATGCATGGGGGAAGGTACCTTGCAACATAAAAATGGATTCCTAAATACCATGGTCGCGCCATAGCTTGAGAACGCCTTGACAGATTTCACAGATCCTTTTTTTTTTTCTCTCAGAACAAGGATTGTACGAAATAAAACTGGAAAATTTGAGAACAACAAAGTGCGTTTTTCAATTTAACCCCGTGTTTCTGTTGGATACAAATCTATAGTTTTGTTCCGATACTCATGATATTTTGTACATTTGGCCTTAAAAACAAGAGGAATATCACTGTCTGTGTAAAATTTCGTTCACCGCATAGCGGAGGGTCCTCAACTTACACACTTTGACAAAATGCATAGTTTTGCTCCGCTCTTGATGAAGTTTTCCACACATGACCTTTAAATCAAGATGAAGGTCACTGAGTACATAAATGTTTGTATGGTACATGGCAAACGGTACCTTGCAAAAAACTTTGCCGAGAGAGGGAAGCCGGCCGCGGTGGCCGAGGGGACTGAGGCGCTCCAGTCACGGTCTGCACGGCCACTACGGTAGGGGTTCGAATCCCCCCTCGGGCATGGATATTTGTGCCGTCCTTAGTTGTAAGTAGTTCATAAGTAGTTTGTAAGTTTAGTGACTGATGATCCCGTAGTTAAGTCCCATAAGCTCTACAAATATTTTAACATTCGAATATCTCTCCCACATTTTCGTTATATTTTTCCGTTAAAATATTATCACCTGTCTTACCATGGTAGTTCAAAGTTTATTCTCTTTGCCAGTACTGGCTACGAATGACTATACCCTGGAACGAACGTAGCTCACTGGCTGGTCGCTGTGAGACGGTGGGCTGTGCCCCATCAGCCAGCCAGTGAGCTACGCGATCGCGACCTAATCTGCATGACGTGACGTGGCGCGGCATTGCACAGGCCTTCTCTTCAGACGGTGTTGGTTCAACGCCATCTGTAATACAAAACTGAGCAAATTTCTCAACGAACAACCCAGAACGAATATGAACAAACGACCGCGCACACACACACACACACACACACACACACACACACACACAATTTCCTCTTGTGCTTCCTAAAATGTTTTCGCACACTCTTGTTAACTGAACACAACTATATTCTGCAAGATTCAGAGTTGTTCAAAGGTAACAGCGCTTTCTCTGAAAAGTGCATTTGTTCTGGTTCGAGAACATGCCATGAAATACATAGCAACGAATTGTAAACATAGACTTCTTTATCACATGTACATAAACTGGGGAGATACTGTTAAAACGACTGTTGTAAATATAACAAGTAAGTTTGTATATATGTTGTACTAGAGTTATGTGGAATTCAGTATTACCACACTTATTCCGTTTGTGATTTTAGCTGTAAAAGAAAACGTAATCACAGTTTTAAATAGAATATTTACTATTTATTTTACAGAGTAACATGAACGAAGTCATATCTGAACTACAGGAAAGGTAATAACATCTACGTTAAAACCGTCCATAGCAACCATGTCAGACATTATAGTAGATGCAATGATTCTAATTAATGACTTTCAATATATTCCATAAATAGTGAATAAACGCTTAGAAAAAAAACAAAGAAGGTAATGTGTTGCAAAGTATACACTCTCCTTTCGTTTCATTAAGGAACTACACTTGCCACAGAAACTTCCTTTATATATACGAAACTACCTGTAACAGCACGCTGTTCAGAATGGTCATTATTACAGTATCCTCACAGTTTACGGGCATATGATTCAGAAGACCATTGTTCAATTCGTTGTTACGTATTTCACGGCATGTTCACGAAATAGCAGAAACACTGTACAGGTATGGCACGAACGGGAGAAGGCTGTGGGCGTTTTCCGTACGGGGTTTGACAGGACCAGCAAATCATACTCGGACACGAGTGTTGCGGTGTAACGAAATGATTGTATTTCAGAAAAGGGGATACAATCTCTGAGATTACGGCCTGAGGAGAGCCACCAGTGGTGCAACAGAAGTAATCATTACCAGTGGCGGCTCGTACAAAATTTGACCAGTGTGCTACAATATTACAAAAATAAACAGGAAACAAAATATACTAAAATAAAAAGTCAACCTTTGTATGATTGCCTTTAATTAAATATCAATTAATACTGTATTGACAGTAAGACCTTCAGGGGAATCTATAACAGCGCTGCCAACTGCATGTATTCACTGCAGATAGTAAATATAACGTTTAAAACATATTAATTTTATTTACAGAAATTAAAAATTTAGACTCAGAGGTATTTGAATACGAGCCTCTCACAGGTAGGTTCGAGAGAGACAAACGCGCAAGACGCCTGAGCCAGCGCGCTATTTGACTCTGTATGCCGCAATATTCGTCAAATACTATTCTTCCGCAGCCGTTAGGCCGGTATTACACTATCAAATTTTCTTTGACAAAGATTTTTTGTCAAAGAAAATTGGATAGTGTAATATGGAACTTTGGTCAAAGTTGCCTTTCGTCAAAAATTCTTTGATCAAATCTAGCAGCTCACCGTAGATTTGATCAAAGAAAGCGTTCGTCTTATGTTAAATGTGGTGAGAAATATGACCGCTTTAAGCGCTAGCATCGCTGTAGCAGTTTTTGACGTACTGTTTGAAAACATAACCGCGTAATTCGTATTGCGAGTCGTCGCAACAACTAAATTTATGTAGTTGTATAAGGTTGATTATAAAAACCGGCTGCATCTAGCCGAAAGCTAGATAATTGCGGTATTCATTAGCGATCAAGTGAGTACTGTTTGCACGGCAGACGACGTAAAAATGAAAATTGTCTCTGCACCAGTTTTGCAGCGGAGAAAGCAAAAGTACATAATGGCACTAATTCCCTACATATATTTAGCCAGACAAATGCTATTTACACGATACATAATACGCAAAATATAAATGTTTCAAAAGTTTTGTTTACTGCAATATTTAGAGCAGAACACCACTGCAGAAGCAAGTCAAGCGTCACCATTGTCAGTCTTCCAAACGACGAGAAGAACCGTTTTCGAGTGGTACAGCGGCTCGCGCCTCAGGTGTATCGGGTAATGCAGCCTAATATTACATATTTGTAGGAAACGACGAAGTACTTTGACAAGCTACACTGTAGATTTCTATTATGATTAAGAAAAGAACTTCACATTTTTTTTTCAAATATGTCTTAAGAGTACAGCTTAAATTGTTGTGAGTGAACAAGGAGCGATGATATCTACAGTCTAGCTAGAAAAAGTACTTCGCTCTTTTCTACAAACATCAGATGTTAGGCCTTATTATACGATACACCTGAGGCGAGAGCCGCGGTACAAATAAAAACGGGTTCTGTGAATAAAGGCACGCTTCCAGATGTCTAGTCGTAGCAATTGTTGTACGCGTACATGCAATCTAAGTGTATAAGTAGATATTTGTAATCTATGTAATCAACAACTAAGGTTAATAACAAACATTCATCCGCCATTTTCAATGCACTGTGACAGATTCTTTGTCAAAGAAAATTTGATAGTGTAATGTCACCATTTCACTACGTCAAAGATTCTTTGTCAAAGAATATTGGACAAAGATTCTTTGTCAAAGAAAATTTGATAGTGTAATACCGGCCTTACACGAGAGAAATGTTGATCTAGTGCTGCAGTCGGTCTCAGCACACATGAGTCGCCAGGCCTGACGTCACGTCTGCGCATGCGCACTAGCGAACAGACGACTGCGCCGCCTCTCTATGCACGCACAAGCGCGGCTGAATCCCAGTTCAGCACACGGAGCTGGTTTCCAGCTATCGCTGCGAGAGCGCTCCAAAATGCGTTTTCATCCTTATTACTAGCATTCTAATACGCATTGGAAAGGAATTGGCATAATTTTATTGTGAAATCTGGTTCGTATTGCAAGAGAAAGGATGTACTTTTATAGCGATTTCTCGTTTGCATTCGAAGAGAAATGGCATAATTTTAGAAATATATTTACAGTGTGCTGCAGCACATTAGCACATTATCACCAGCCGCCACTGATCATTACGATGATTTAAGTAGGAGAGCGAGCCCAGGGGGCTGCAGAGCGGGGAGCGTGCTATCGGGGCGAGAGCCGGCGGCAGATAGAGCTTCCCGTCTGTAACGATCTCGCAGCTAGCCAGTAGTGCTGAATCTACGTAATTGCGTTCATGCTCCGAATGGTTGCGATCCGCGTTGTGGTCTTTGACACAGGTGCTCTGATCAGCGGGTTCCGCGGCCGCAGTTGCAGGCGTCGGCGACACGTGCCGTTTGCCGAGCACAAGTCGAATCGGGCCAGGGAATTCGGAATGCGCGCGGTAGCGTAAATGTGACGCAAACGTATGGCAGGGGACATCGGCCTCCCTCTGTCCTAATGCACGTGCGGCAAGACATGGAAAATCATGACGAAATTTACGGGAAAAAATAAAAAATATAATACTGCTGTTCTCCACTGGTGTACACTCCTCCCCCTTCCATGGGGATGGTTTACCATTCGCAAAAATAAGTGGAATTACAATAAAAACTTCCATGGTTGGTGACGGCGGATAAAAAGGGTCTGTTACAAATTACATTCACACTTAAACATAGAAATGATTATATAGAAAAGTACAAATTGCTTCTCTTGAGTTGTGGCGTAAGCCTTGGTCGGTTCACAAAGGTTCGGGTGGGATGGCCAGTAGTAGTGCTCCAGTAGCGTGTTGGTTGGTGCAGTCAGGTGCTGGCTGCTGGCAGTCAGCTGACGAGCGGTATGGCAAGGGGCTGAATCACTTTCTCATTTGCGTTAGCGAGGTGCACATTTGTGTGGTAGCGTGCCTCCTCAAGAGGTTTTAATGAGCGCAGCGTGGCTGGGCAATACCCAATAACAACAGAATTAAGATAGGGTAAGCTAAAGTTATACATAATAAAAATAGTGCTCCTTACTAAGTCTTTGAAACATTTAATATTCAAATTTAAATGTTTGTATAGCTCATGGGACTTAACTACGGGGTCATCAGTCCCTAAACTTACAAACTACTTATGAACTAGCTAATCCTAAGGACGGCACAAATATCCATGCCCGAGGGGGGATTCGAACCCCCGACTGTAGTGGCCGTGCAGACCGTGACTGAAGCGCCTCAGTCCCCTCGGCCACCGCGGCCGGCGAAACATTTAATAATATAAGAGTATCTACATTTGCATGAAGCAACATAAAAAATAAACACAACTAAGGTGTGAGTACTTAATACTAAGTTACAATATTAATATCAGTTACCAAAGAGGGATTTTACAGTACGGTTGGTTATTGATTAAATGTAAAATAGTTACTTTCTCGCTAGGAGATATGCACAAATATAACAACGTTATGAGGATCTAAATTAATCTCTTTGGACATGAAAAATACGTTACAAAAAATTATATTCTTAGCATTAAGGTATCTTAGAAAATAAGGGAGGCCCATGCCTTTATACAAGATTTCACTTATGGAATGTGCCATGCGGATGGCGTTCAGGAACCTCTAAAAAAATGTTCAAATGTTTGTACAGCTTATGGGACTTAACTACGGGGTCATCAGTCCCTAAACTTACAAACTACTTATGAACTACTTACGAACTAGGACGGCACAAATATCCATGCCCAAGGGGGGATTCGAACCCCCGACCGTAGTGGCCGTGCAGACCGTGACTGGAGCGCCTCAGTCTCCTCGGCCACCACGGCCGGCCAGGAACCTCTGCTGGGGTGTTTCGTCTGAACCGACTGCATCATCCCTTTCGACATAACTCCCACACAATTAGTGCAACCACGACCCAAGGTAAGAGGAGTAGCGTAGTACTTGGTAGCATCACAGTCCTATGGTAATTTGGCCTTTCTCATGTTCTAGTAACTTGTTTAGCGAGTGGCGGGGATGGTAATTATTAGAGTGAGGCATTTTCAACCAGTTGGTGGACGGAGGCATAGCAGTGGGTAAATGCAGCATATTGTAGTGAAGTGCAACTGGGCAGATACTTTGGATGTAGAAGCAACAATGTCGCAATGTGAACGGTTGACCAGCAATCCACTGCTGAGATCCTGACACGGTAAGCGAGTGATACAAGGTGTGTAATCTATCCTTTCAGAAAGCACTCTAGCATCGGAAGGCTGAACTTGAAAATGCCGTAGTCTCAGGCGCATACCAATACAGATAATAAGATTACCGTTTCATTGTTGCCAAAATACTCGCGACAATCACCTATAAGAGCGCAAAAAGGCACGGCAACAACGCCAAACGCGGTTATAGTGGACGAACCCCACACAGGTCCATTAATATTAGTTCAAGTCACGACAAGGATGATTCTACGTAGTATCAAGTCTGGTCACTTAAATCTGGAATTAATCTGTAAGCAGTGGGAATTGTGAAGGGCAGTAAACTTCCGAATTATCG
This sequence comes from Locusta migratoria, assembly GCA_026315105.1. Lineage (NCBI taxonomy): Eukaryota > Metazoa > Arthropoda > Insecta > Orthoptera > Acrididae > Locusta > Locusta migratoria. The sequence continues at coordinate 328,872,276 of CM048755.1, read as the reverse complement.
GCTAAGTGAGTGTAGTAGAGAAATAAAGCAGCGGCTCGTAAACGGCGACAAATTTGCAAGTCACACGCAGCAGTTGCCGAGGGGACTGAGGCGCTCCAGTCACGGTCTGCACGGCCACTACGGTCGGGGGTTCGAATCCCCCCTCGGGCATGGATATTTGTGCCGTCCTAGTTCGTAAGTAGTTCATAAGTAGTTTGTAAGTTTAGGGACTGATGACCCCGTAGTTAAGTCCCATAAGCTATACAAACATTTGAACATTTTTTTTTTCACACGCAGCAGGAGTCAGGAGTGTAAGCTGCCATCTGTCGGGAGCTGACTGGCAGCTACAATCACGGGTACAGTGACAGGGTGGCAGAGCATTGTCTATCTGCAATTAGCTGACGAGTGCGGATGTCTGGCTGAGCTGAGTAGGCTGATTGCGCATAATTCAACCTCTGCGGTCTGCTGCGGTGTTAACACAGTTCCTATGTAAAACGTATAGCGCGTTGGCAACGATCAAATACGCAAAAGTCGACAAAGCCCCTATTGTGGTAGGAATTTATTTTACAATTCAGGAATTCTACTTTCAGCGCATTGAGCAGCCGTAGGCGACGAGCGATGCTGACTATGAAGTTACAGATACATAAAAATGGGATGCCTATTATCTTCAAAAGTATCTTCTGGTTTGGAAAAAAGGATCGAATGTCAAAATAGATTTGTGCAATACTGAACATAACGATGGTACTGGGTATATCAGTGGCTATAGTAGATGTTCCACTTATCCACAACAACATTGTACGGAATAGGTACAGGTAGGAAGTATTACATGAAATTGTTTGACATTTATAAGTACGATTACGTATATGTTTGGATTACAGTAATGATTTCGCGAGGCAGGAGATTAGTGCGGACGGACTGATGCCGGGCGGTCGCGGTGTGCAGGTGTGGGCCACGTGCGCTACACAGCTGACGGCGTCAAATGCGGCATCGACAGGCGTCCAGTGGCGCGGATGGGAGGGGGGAGAGGCGGTGACCCAGTGACGCCGCGCGGCCTTGTGATCATACGGCGCGGCTAGGGCTGTCTGCTGAGCAAGCGAGGCGCTCCATTTAAACACTCTCTACTTCTATGTGCAGCTCATGTTCCTTACATTATTGTGTCCGCAATTGCAACAATGAAATTTCTAATGGAAAATCGAGGCATAATGGTTGGCATTAAAGGGGTTTTCCAGACTGAGACATCCTAGTTTACATGTGAAACTTAAATCTAAACATAAGCAAAGCATATGTAGTAGGCAGCGGTATTACTACAAACAAAAAGGAATGCGAAATAGAACATATGCACTGGTTTAAACATTTCTATTCGTGTGCAACGAGCACATAGCACCATCAATCCCTGGATCGTAATCCATAGGAATGCTTGGGTCTTAATGCATATTTAGTACGTATAGGGGGAGGTTGTGCTTTCCTTTTACTAATTTTTTTTGAACGACCGGCCGATCTAGGTGCGGTTGAAATTGCAGCAGACGGGTATGGCGTCACTTGCCTATGATACGATTTTAATCTGTCGAAATGTACGACGATGGTGCGGCCAGATAATTGCAATTCTGCATTAACGGGCGACGTCAAACGTATAATCTTATATGGTCCTTCGAACAAAGGAGTGAATTTTTTAGTTCGTCCCTTTTTAATGACTGTATTTTTCAACAATACCCAATCCCCGGGCTGGTAAGTGGGTAAGGTGGCTCCTTTGTTTCCACGCCGCAATTGACGAGGAGTGGCTCTTTTGTTGTTCTTTTGCACCTTTTTCCAAATGGCTTTTAAGTGACGGGCCAGGTTTTTTACCTCTTGAGCGTCTACACCAGGAAGTAACTTGACTAATTCGAAAGGCTAATTCATAGGGCGACTTTAAATGACCTCGTACGGGGTGTGCTCTGTTGGTTCATGTATTTTGCTGTTATACGCTGACGCTATGAACGCTATATACCTGTCCCAGTTGGTGTGCACACTATTCACATAGTGAGATAACATTTTGACTATGGTTTTATGCACCCTCTCTACCCTACCATTGGCTTTAGGGTCGAAGGGCGTTGTTCGCCATTTCTTAATTCTCAGTAGTTTACAAACTTGAACAAACAACGTGAATATGAAATTTGATCCTCTATCCGTAAGAATTGCTTCCGGGCTTCCAAAAGGCAGTATCACATGGTTAACAAATGCTTGGACTATTGTCTCTGCAGTCATGTCTGCGAGAGGCACCAATATTAGATACCTGGAGAAATGGTCAATGATAGAGAGAATGTATCTTATTTTCTGAGATTGCGGGAATGGCCCTACGACGTCCAAAGCAACGAGCTGCCATGGCCCAGAGGTTTCTGGTACAGTTTGTAGGGGTATTCGGGGTCTGGCAATTTGCGTTTTCTGAGCACATGAGAGGCAACCACTTATATACTGATCTACATGTCGCCGGCGTGTCTTCCACCAATAACGAGTTGCAATTCGGGCATCAGTGGCTCTTTAACCACTGTGACAGGCTTGTATACTGTCATGGTACTGTGCTATGATCTGAGGTCGCAAAGCTTTTGGTATGTCAATACGGTTTCCTAAGGGGGTCTTTCTGTACAATACATCATCTACAAGCACGAAATCTGTGTGGTTTACATATCCCTGACATTCCCCATATGCTTTTTGTTCCTTTATTAAATCGTCAACATGCACATTCTCCACATTTACGATTCGTATTTTGCGGCTAAGAGCGTCAGCATTCTGGTGCAGTTTTACAGGTTTGTGTCTGACAACGTAATCAAATTCGCTAAGTCTCAGAGCCCACCTGGTTAAACGGCTACTTGGATCCTTAAGGCTCAGCATCCACTGCAAAGCAGCATGATCGGTTACATCTGTGGACTGTCTACCATACAGGTAACATCTTAAATAGTTGATACCGAAAACCACAGCTAATAATTCCTTTTCGGTGGTGCTATAATTTTGTTCAGCCTTGTTAAGCTGACGGGAAGCGTAACCGATAGGTTTTTCTTCACCATCCTGCTCTTGGCTTAGGATACATCCCACAGCAAAATTCGAAGCATCACATGACAGAATGAATGGATTTTCGAAATCTGGATAAATTAGCAAAGGAGAGCTAGTTAAAACCTCCTTAACCTGCTTCATGACAGTATCACATTCAGGACTCCGATGAAACGCTATTCCTTTCTTCAACAGGTTAGTAAGTGGTTTGGTCACTGTGGCATAATCCTTTATAAAACGGCGATAGAAATTATGTAATCCTAAAAAACTTTTTAGTTCTTTGACATTGGTTGGGACTGGAAAGGTTCTGACAGCTTCAGTCAACCGGGGATCTGGTTTCACTCCATCAGAACTAATAATGTGACCTAGGTACTGGACCTGTGATTCTGCGAAGAAGCACTTTTCTAATTTTAGACTTAGGTGTGCATCCTGGAGCTTCGTTAGAACATTCTTCAAGCGCTCAGAATGCTCTTCAATTGTTTTCGAAAATACTATAATATCGTCAAGATATACAAGACAGGTGATAGGTTTCAGCCCACGTAATAGTAAATCGGCGAAACGTTGGAAGGTTGCAGGGGCATTTCTCAATCCAAAAGGCATTCTCAGAAATTCATACAACCCAGAGGGAACAATGAATATAGTTTTAGGTCGATCTTCAGGTGCTATTTCAATTTGGTGATACCCCAATTTCATATCCAATGTAGTGAAGTATTTGCAGTTTCCCAGTCTGTCCAAGGTTTCATCAATTCTTGGCAATGGGTAGATATCAGGCGTGGTAACCTTATTTACGGCCCTCAAATCCACGCACATACGATACGATTTCTCTCCATTCACAGATTTTTTAGGCACAAGCACGATTGGTGACGACCAAGGACTAGCTGAAGGCTGAATGATTCCTGCCTCTAGCTGCTCCTGGATGATTTCATCAACCACAGGTTGCAGGTGATAAGGGAGCCGATACGCTTTTTGTGCAACCGGTCTGGAGTTCCCAGTATGAATTTCGTGATATACCAAATCAGTGGCAGGGAGGTACTTTCGGTATACAAATGACCAGGCATATTCTCTTAACACTGAGTATAACAGTTTCTGATCTTCCTCGTTCAAATGGGTTAACTTCCTCGTTAAACACTCTTCTAATTGTGGCGTGACGGCAGGCACTTCAATTGGAAAAACTCTCGCTTCTCTCTTCGGATATTTGTTACTCTGAACTGGCGGCACTTCGCCTCTTTCCACACACTGCACACTGGCTAAAACAGTTCCACGCGGAATTATAGCTACTTTCGTCCCGAAATTATCTAAGCTCACCGGTACTCTAAATTTTCCAACCTCTTTTTCGGCAATACAAAGGCTTCTCCTTAACATGAACTTGCATTTTATCCAGTACTTCATTTTGCGCGAACCGATCGATCAAAAGTGAGGTTGGACTCATCTCTAGAAGTTCAACTGCTACCCAAAGGATCTTTCCCCTTCCACCGTTTATTGTTACAGGGGTTGTTGCCTTTACCACTGCAATAAGCGGCTTATCGCAGTTCGGAAAATCGGCTACCCAGCCGGTGGCAGCGCGTCATCGCGCGTCTGGCTACACAGCGCTCCGGCTGTGCGCAGGTCAAGGTCACGCGACCAGGCAGGCAGCGCGCTAAACAAAGCTTTGCAGCATGCGTCGCGTTTCTGACAATTACCTCTCGCTCAACAGACGCTCCCAAACCCCGGAAAACTGGTGTGGATCCGAAGATCACGATTCTGACACCAAAATAGTGCAGGTATGGCACGAACTGGAGAATGCTGTGGACGTTTTCCGGACGGGGTTTGACAGGACCAGCAAATCATACTCGGACACGAGTGTTGCGGTGTAACGAAATGGTTGTATTTCAGATAAGGGTATACAATTTCTGAGATACGGCCTGAGGAGAGCCACCAGTGGTACAACAGAAGTAATCATTATGATGATTCAAGTAGGAGAGCGAGCCCAGGGGGCTGCAGAGCGGGGAGCGTGCTATCGGGGCGAGAGCCGGCGGCAGACAGTCCTTTACCGTCTGTAACGATCTCGCAGCTAACCAGTAGTGCTGAATCTACGTAATCGCGTTCATGCTCCGACTGGTTGCGATCCGCGGTGTGGACTTTGACACGGGTGCTCTGATCCGCGACCGCAGTTGTAGGCGTTGGCGACACGTGCCGTTTGCCGAGCACAAGTCGAATTGGGTCAGGGAATTCAGAATGCGCGCGGTAGCGGAAATGTGGCGCAAACGTATGGCAGGAGACATCGGCCTCCCTCTGTCCTAATGCACGTGCGGCAGGACATGGAAAATCATGACGAAATTTACGGGAAAAAATAAAAAATATAATACTGCTGTTCTCCACTGGTGTACAACATGCAATTTAGAGGGAGCATTTCTACATATGCACAACTCTAAAAATTGAAGAACGTAGCTCTATTTAATTAATAAGGACGCCAGAAACCCTTTTAGGAAAAAAGGAGAAACAAATTTCATTGGGTAGTGGGGGGTTTCGAACCACTGAACATTATCATTAGAGTCCAACACGGTATCCACTACACCACTGGGAACAACTGGAGTAGACTTCTTTCATTCTTGTACTATGAATGGCACTTAACTGATACTTATATGGCATTTTTAGACACTAGATTATCATTTATCGTACGAAGAACGACACGTTATTGTTAATTCTTCAGTGCGCCATTCCTTAGAAATGACAACGTACAAGTTACAATAAGAACATCATCAAATACGCAACGCAAGATGGCGTATGCAAGAGAGAATTCTGGGCCAGGAATGTCACGTGACATTTCCGAACGACTAGTTTTCGTTAATTCAATTATTTTTGCAAATATCTCTTAAACGATACGAGATATGAAAAAAAAAAAACATAAGAGAGCAAAGTTGTAGAGAATATTCTCCTCTACAAATTCTATTATTCAATATTCGAGTTAGATGAACGGTTTATTTGCAATTAAAATTACATTACAAAAGGCATTTTTAGTGTAACTAACGTATTTTTTGCCCGAAATATTTGAAAAAGCGAGGTTCTGGTCTCTGGTGACCAACAATTATCTCTGAAAAATTTGGTGCCGATCGGTTGAACGGTTCGACCTAAAAAGTAAGAACACGTTACAGACAGACAGACATCGTCAAATCGCCGATATTTTTGCAAATATCTCTGAAACGATACGAGATATGAAAAAAACATAGAGAGAAAAGTTGTAGATAATTTTTTCCTCTACAAATTAGGTTATTCAATTTTCGTGTCAGACGAACGGTTAAGCCGTTATTTTAATTTACATTTCGAGCTGTCAAAAGAGGATCACAAAGGCCCACTTTTAGTGTTACTACCGTAACGTAAAGTGGGTCAATGTGAGCCGTGCCAGCGGTCACCTTAACCAGTGCACCTTATCGTTCATGCCCTCTTACACTCTCCATTAAGGATTCCCTTGCGAGGTCGAACATATGACCGCATCTGCGGTGAAGTAATTGAAGCCAACGCCGTCGTCGCGTATAAATACTTGTTATATGCCCGAAAGAAAAGACACCACACCAATATAATAAACATGTCTATGTACTGTAGGGCACTTCCATCCTAAGAAACTTTCGCCGGAAGGAGAAATAACAGGGCGAAAACTAATGTAAATTTCAACATGTGTACTGGTATCTAAATTTGTAAAGACTAGCCAATCGGTTGGAATCCAGTAACAGTGCGTTTGTCTAAACAAATAATATTATGAGCAGAAGAGATTTGCTCTTTTCTTCTTGTAGAAATCATGTAATTTGTGCACAGCCAAGGTCTCATAATGTTAGTTATCGACAAAAAGAATTGAAAGTGGATTCCTTCACATATTACTTAAAGTTACAAAAAAAAAAAAATTATCTCCACTATTTGCATATATACAGCGTATGAAGCGATCTTGATCCGCCCGGATATCCGAGCGTTTAAAAGGCCCCGCCTGCGGAAAAAGAAGGGGCTCCTCCACATTTGAAAAGGTCCACACATTTTAACATGCATAACAATGTTCGTAGAACCAGCCGCGGTGGCCGAGGGGACTGAGGCGCTCCAGTCACGGTCTGCACGGTCACTACGGTCGGTGGTTCGAAGCCCCCCTCGGGCATGGATATTTGTGCCGTCCTTAGTATTAGCTAGTTCATAAGTAATTTGTAAGTTTAGGGACTGATGACCCCGTAGTTAAGTCCCATAAGCTATACGAACATTTGAATGTTCGCAGAAAAATGGGGAATACAAGTTAACTCCACAGGAGGGGGATGGAGATTGGGGTTGCATCAGAAATAACACCCCTGAGAAATAACGATACCAGAACAATAGTAACCTTGTAAATACCCGTGTCGTTGCAAGATAAAGGCGGAGAATCATATGAAACGATCTTTATTTGTTCTGTCTTTACCATCCGCACGAAATCGAACAGGGAAGACTTTTGTATTGTCAAACGCATAAAATACATATTGCCTGATAAGCCATCTAACAGTATTGTTTGTTGGTGACGGTAGATAAACTTAATTCACCACGATTATGCGAGGTACAATATTTAGTCTCTCTAATCTACATTTACATCTACATACATACTCCGCAATCCACCGTAAGGTGCGTGGCGGAGGGTACACTGTACCAATACTAGGCATTTCCTTTCCTATTCCACTCCCAAACAAAACGAGGAAAAAAAGAATGCCTATATGCCTCCGTACGAGCCCTAATTTCTATTATCTCGTCTTTGTGATCACTTCGCGAAATGTAAGTAGGCGGCAGCAAGATCGTACTACACTCAGCTTCAAATTCCGGCCCTCTAAATTTTCTCAACAGAAATTCACGAAAAGAACGTCATCTTTCCTCCAGCGGTCCCCAATTGAGTTTCCGGAGCATTTCCGTGACACTCGCGCATTACAAACCTAGCTGCTCGCCTCTGAACTGCTTCTATGTCTTTCTTTAAACAGGTTTGCTGCGGGTCCCAAAAACTTGAGCAATACTCAAGACGTGGACGTACAAGCGTTTTATACGCAGTCTCCTTTACAGATGAAGTACATCTTCCCAAAATTCTCTCAATAAACCGAAGTCGGCTGTCCGACTTACTCACAACTGGCCTTACATGTTCGTCCCATTTCATATCGCTCTGCAATGTTACGCCTAAATATTTGAACTACGCGACAGCATCAAGAAGCTCACTACTAATGCTGTATTCGAACAAATGTTTTTTTGCCGGCCGCGGTGGCCGAGGGGACTGAAGCGCTCCAGTCACGGTCTGCACGGCCACTAAGGTCGGGGGTTCGAATCCACCCCCAGGCATGAATATTTGTCCCGTCCTTAGTATAAGGTATTTGATAAGTAGTTTAGGGACTGATGACCCCGTAGTTAAGTCCCATAAGCTTCACAAACATATGAACTAGCTAATACTAAGGACGGCACAAATATCCATGCGCGAGGTGGGATTCGAACCCCCGACCGTAGTGGCCGTGCAGACCGTGACTGGCGCGCCTCAGTCCCCTCGGCCACCGCGGCCGGCTGTATTCGAACATTATGGGATTGTTTTTCCTACTCTTACCGTAACAGTTTTTTGCCTACCACGTTTTCTAATTTCGCATTAGTCAAAGTACCTAAATTTCATCATAGTAAGTTTACCAAAACTATTTTGGCTTGTTAAGGTTAGTTTTCATTTATTTTTACGTAAATATTTGCCTTTATTTATGATATTGTTGACCACGTCCCATCGTGTTTCCTTTTCTGGAGAGGGTTGTGGTGTCGTAATAAGAGTCCCCTGGCAGAGTCGGCCCTTGATGAGGGCACGGCAAACTAAAGGAGGTCGCAGGTACGATGAGAGCCGCCAGTGCAGCGCCGGCGCAAGAAATTCATTACTCTGCCGGACATCGAGTTTACTCACGCCACAGCGCCGCGCCACTCATATAGCGCCAGCGACATAGGAAAGGCCAGCACCAACTACAGCTACGCAAACTAGAGTGTCATATACAGTAAGGAAACGTGCTCGTACCTTGAGCAAACACAGTTCTTATTTTTCGTACCCTCACGTGCTTCGGAGACGCATAAAAATTTCTCGGTTTTCTTTCCTCGACAAATATGGCGAGACTTCATATCACGACAGTCAGCTTTACCTCTGACGACGACTATGGAGGTCACAGCCGGATGTTTGGGATCTTACCATGACTCCTTCACTTAGAACTTCGTCCCAATGTTTCGGTGATATTTCTCCATCTTCACTGGGTGTGGTTTATTACCTGTCAAATGTCACAGAAAAGAATGTTAGCATTACGATAAGTAACAGTTTTTTTAAGGCTAAATGAATGTCGCAGCCGCGGTGGAGTAGCCGCGCGGTCTAAAGCACCTCGCTGCGGAGCTCGCGGTTGCTCGCCGTGGAGGTTCGAGTCCTCCCTGGGGCATGGGTGTGTGTGTGTGTATGTGTGTGTTTGTCCGTAGGTTAGTTTACCTAGGTTTAAGTAGTTTGTAAGCTACGGACTGATGACCACGCAGTTTGGTCCGATAGATTTAAAGTCATTTGAACATTTGATTTGAATGTCGCGTAGTAGAGGATAACTCTGCATCAGTTGTGCACTTTGTTATTTGATACAGGACTGATTTCGGGCATGTTAAATCCCTTAACACCTCTACATCTATCTACTTCTACATCCATACTCCGCAAGCCACCTGACGGTGTGTGTTGGAGGGTACCTCGAGTACCACTATCGCTTCTTCCTCTTATTCCAGTCTCGTATTGTTCGCGGAAAGAAAGATTGTCGGTATGCCTCTGTGTGAACTCTAATCTCTCTGATTTTATCCTCACGATAACTTCGCGAGATATAGTAGGAGGGAGCAATATACTACTTGACTCCTCGGTAAAGGTATGTTCTCGAAACTTCCACGAAATCCCGTACCGAGATAAAGAGCGTCTCCCTTGCAGAGTCATCCACTGGAGTTTATCGATCATCTTCGTAAAGCTTTCACGAATAATAAATTATTCTGTAACCTCCCGGCGGAAGCGTGTGGCGGTTCCACGGCTGTTGATCTGATAAGATCAGAAAATGGGGTTTGATATACCCGAAACCGATCCTATATGTAATAATAAAGTGCGCAACTGATGCGGATTTATCCTCTACAATGTTCAGTATTCTCAGTTGCGCATTTGAGACAATATCGGATGGTTCAACGAAAGTAAATCTCCCTTCCATCCTAACGGAAAGTAAATCTCCCTTCCATCCTAACGTTTAATCGCGTTGTAATAACGTCTGCACTGGTACCTCGACGACTGTCGTCGATCGGTGTATGACAATTATTCAACCACGCAGGGCGTAGTAGCCTGTATGTTTTCGACTCACGGTAGCAGTATTAATACCCGCAACAGTAAATAACACACACAAAAAAAGGTTCAAATGTTTGTAAATCTATAGGACCAAACTGTGTGGTCATCAGTCCGTAGATTACAAACTACTTAAACTATGGTAAACTAACCTAAGGGTAACACACACACACACACCCATGCCCCAGGGAGGACTCGAACCTCCCACGGCGAGCAACCGCGCGCTCCGCAACGAGGCGCTTTAGACCGCTCGGGTAAATAACACAGACAAACGGAATGTCCAAATGTTTGTATAGCTTTTGGGACTTAACTACTGGGTCATCAGTCCCTACACTTACAAACTACTTATGAAATAACTAATACTAAGGACGGCACAAATATCCATGCCCGAGGGGGTATTTGAACCCCCGACCGTAGTGGCCGTGCAGACCGTGACTAGAGCGCCTCAGTCCCCTCGGCCACCGTGGCCGGCAAAAAACACAAACCGATTGTTTATATCAGTACACTATCCAGTCTGATAACGATGAGCAGCAAGCAGTCGTAAATATTTATTCGTTATTGCATATCTAGATTTCGGTTGCTGTGTGACCATCATCAATGCCTTAAAACGTGACATGTAAAACTTTTCGATCTTCATGTTGAAGATTACGTTTACATTAAGAAAATAAATATTTGCGAATGACTGCTGCTCATCATTACCATATTACAACACAGTCGCTGAGCACGGTGATCCAATATGGAATCAATTCTGAAAAACCAGTGTTTTTTCCATAAACATTACCCTGAGATGATTGTTTTCTGGGACAAGCGGAGAGAATCGTGATCAGATATGCACCACCTTTCTTTTCCGAATGCGAATATATTTAGACAAAATAGTTGGTGCGAAGAATGGCAGCTAGCTCTCAATGAGAAAAATGTAAGGTGGTGCGCATGAGTAGAAAAAACAATCCCATAATGTTCGAATACAGCATTAGTAGTGAGCTTCTTGATGCTGTCGCGTCATTCAAATATCTAGGCGTAACATTGCAGAGCGATATGAAATGGAACGAGCATGTAAGGACAGTTGTGAGTAAGACGGACAGCCGACTTCGGTTTATTGGGAGAATTTTGGGAAGATGTACTTCACCTGTAAAGGAGACCGCGTATAAAACGCTTGTACGACCACGTCTTGAGTATTGCTCAAGTGTTTGGGACCCGCAGCAGATCAGTTTAAAGGAAGACATAGAGGCAGTTCAGAGACGAGCAGCTAGATTTGTTACCGGTAGGTTTGACCAATGCGCGAGTGTCACGGAAATGCTCCGGCAACTCAATTGAGGATCGCTGGAAGAAAGACGACGTTCTTTTCTTGAATTTCTGTTATGTAAATTTAGAGGGCCGGAATTTGAAGCTGAGTGTAGTACCATCTTGCTGCCGCCTACTTACATTTTGCGTAAAGATCACAAAGACAAGATAAGAGAAATTAGGGCTCGTACGGAGACATATAGGCATTCTTTTTTTCCTCGTTCCATCTGGGAGTTGAATAGGAAAGGAAATGCCTAGTAGTGGTACAGTGTACCCTCCGCCACGCACCTTACGGTGAATTGCGGAGTATGTATGTAGATGTAGACATAGGTCTACATAGGTAAACATGATCATCTTAATAAAATAAAGATATCAGATAGAAAACGGGAAGATTCAAGTGTTCCTTCTTCCCATGCGCTATTAGAGAATGGAACGGTAGAGAAGCATCATAAAAACGGTTCTATGAGCTCTCCGCTATGCACTTAAATGTTATTGGCGGAGTACTTATGTAGGTACAAGAAATGTATTCGCAATTGCGAATATTAATCAGCATCAGCTGTATGGTGTAATGGTGACTTATGATAATTTGTGCCGGATCGGGGCTCGAACCCGGATTTCCCGATTATCGCGAGCGGTCGCGTTACCATTTTGCTACCCGCGCACGCTTCCTGGAACGACCCAAACTTTCATCACAGAGTAACATATACAGAGAAGCAGCCCCCCCCCCCCCTAAACCACTGTCCTATGCCCCCCTCGTAGTTCCGTAAGATGCTAGCAGGTGTCAGGCTGTTCCCTGGCTTAGGGTACCTTTCGCACGTCAGAGGGTAGCGTGGAGGGGAGGCTGAGGGGAGAGCTCGTGCCGCCTGCCACGAGGCCACGGCTGTGTCCGGCGTTTGAGGGGAGGTGGTGGTGGGGGCAGCCGCTACCTGCCGCCTGCTCTGGCCAGTTTAAAGGGCTGCTTCTGACCGCAGCGCCATCATGGGACATCTTACGGAACTGCTTCAGCACCTCCCGCCCCGCACCCCTGAGCATGGGACCGGGCCCTTACGGAGGTTTCCCGTCTGTATATATTTGTCTGTGCTTTCGTATGCCACACATTGTTCACTGCCCATGAGTGCTCGTACATTCTATGATGTAATTCCCGAACAGGGTGAGACTTTTTACATTTGTCGCAAGCATTGCTATGACTGATTTTTAAATATGCATACATGTCTGAAGTACATTTGCTTAGGTCTATCAATAAACACGGACACTGCACATAATATTTAAAAATCAGTCATAGCTAGCCTTGCGACAAATGGTCAGTAGACAATGTGTTGCATATGAAAGTTTGGGTCGTTCTGTAAACGTGCGCTGGTAGCGTAATGGTAACGCGACCGCTCGCGATAAGCGGGAAATCCAGCTTCGAGTCCCAGCCCGGCATAAATTTTCATGTCACCATTACACCTTACAGCTGACGCTGATCAATATTCGCAATTGCGAATACATTTCTTGTATTTACATTAGCAGCTGTAGTCGCCGCAGTGTCCGTTCCTTCAGACATGCATGCATGAAGGGTTGCTTAGTTCTATCAATAAACACGGACACTGCACATCATTTTTATGTAGGTGTTGCTAGATGCTCTAAATGAATTACTTGTGTTCTACGGAAAGGAATCTTTGGCTGTTTATACCGTTTACACCTGGTGTGGTGTTAACAGGAATCTACACATATTATAAAAAAGTATGTATGTATGTGTGTGTGTGTGTGTGTTTTTTGTATAACAAGGAGAGTACGCCTACTCGTCATCGCCGAATTTGTCCAAATTTATGATACATGTAGGACGTGGTGAGATATGAAAGTGCACTAAGTGGTAATTCAAGATGGCCAAGCGTTTAGGAAATAAAAGGAATTTTCATACGGATCTATCACCATATGCATCTTATCAATTTCCCCTGGGAGAGCATTTTTGAAAGCGATGTTTGGCTCAGCAGTATATATATATATATATTAAAAGGTTTGCGGGTTCGATTTGCTGCTTGGCAATGCGTACACTACTGACTTCACAATTGATCGCAACACCATATATGTAACTTTGTATTTGTATGTGCACAACATCAGCATTATTTAAAACAAGCCTATTATCTTGGAAACTAAGGTTTGTGAACGGTCCATAACGTGCAAACATAAATACACAAATATATGACGAACTGTTCCAAGATGAATACGGATTGCCAACATGCAGTATCAAAGGAATTCCCCCCAAAAAGACACGCCACTAGTGTAACCATGCGATGTATATTTATATAGTCAGGTAAAAAATTTAATAAAAAAAATTCAAAACTGCACTTACCTAATCGACATAGACGAAGAAATCACTTCCAGAGAAGCTTGCATCAAACTACATCCCATTATACATCACCAGCTGTCCTCGCAAGTATTCAGCGACATGCTGCGTTACGCGTGGTTCGCTGTTGGATTGTGTAATGAAAGAAGCTGTTCTCAGAATGTCAATCAAGTTTGTTTTTCTATTGAGACATTAAAAAAACCATGTAACTGCAAAAGGGCGGCGTTCATAACGTGCGCAAGGGGCGGTCAAAATTATTGTTTCCCCTATTTGGGAAGTATCGATTTACATACACGACATCCCCAAGTACGCGTTAACTACAATCCCTTTTTAAATGATTGTACTCCCGAATGTCATCCAATAACCTTTCTTTTTTTGCTTATATAAATTAATAAAATAACCCATATGGCGTTGCGGTTAATTGTGACGATATTCTACATCTACATCAATACTTTGCAAACTGCTACGAAGTGCATGGCAGAGAGCACGTCCCACTGCGTCAGTTTTTAGGTTTCTTTCCCTGTCCATTCAGGTATTGAGCGTGGGAAGAATGACTGTTTAAATGCTTCCATGCGTGCTGTAATTAATCTAATCTTGTTCTCACGATCCCCACGGGAATAATATGCCATTGCCAAGGAGCAGAAAACAATTTGCCGCCGGGTGGAGTTGAAACCGCGACCTTCTCAATACGAATCCGATCTTTTATCGCTTAGCCAAACACCGTTTCACCGGCCGCGGTGGCCGAGGGGACTGAGGCGCTCCAGTCACGGTCTACAGGGCCGCTACGGTCGGGGGTTCGAATCCCCCCTCGGGCATGGATATTTGTGCCGTCCTTAGTCTTAGCTAGTTCATAAGTAGTTTGTAAGCTTAGGGACTGATGAGCCCGTAGTTATGTCCCATAAGTTCTACAAACATTTGATTTGAACAAACACCGCTTCCTAAACCCGTCCTCACAAGAACGGTTGATAAGATGCGTATCGTGATATATACCTATCAAAATCCTTTTATTTCCTAAGCGCTTGGCCATCTGGAGTTCCCACTTGGGGCACTTTCGTGTCTATCACGCCCTACATGTACCATAAATCTGGACGAATTCGGCGATGACGAGTAGGCGTCCTCTCCTTGTAAGAGAGAGAGATTCCTTACTATGACCCAAAAATCGCTGTAGGGGGAAGAAAAATGTTCAAATGTTTGTAGAACTTATGGGACTTAACTACGGGGTCATCAGTCCCTAAGCTTACAAACTACTTATGAACTAGCTAATACTAAGGACGGCACAAATCTCCATGCCCGAGGGGGGATTCGAACCCCCGACCGTAGTGACCGTGCAGACCGTGACTGGAGCGCCTCAGTCCCCTCGGCCACCGCGGCCGGCAGTGGTTCTGCCATACAAACACTAACTGTTACCTAAACAATAAGTGGTTTGCTTGTTTTATCGTTCTTCGACCACATTACAGAGCTGCGCTTCCTGTTACTTGGTTTACGTTGGACCTGACCGCGGGACAGTCCAGCGCAGAGCAGTGCTGTGCGGTCTCAGTCTTTCCGCGGCTATCTCTCTCGCTCCGTTGCCGACACTAGCGACACACGATCGTGGCCGGTGCGGTGAACTACAGTGAAGTCCGCCCGCGGAGCGGGCCATGCCTAACTTATATAGGCGGAAAATAATAGCGGTCCTATCACACTTCCCTGGGGCACCTCTGACGATAGTCTAATCTCTGATGAACACACGCCATCGAGGACAAAGTACTGGGTTCTATTACGTGAGTAATCTTCGAGCGCCGCGGTGGGAGTAGTCGAGCGGTTTAAAAGGCGCCTCGCTGCGGATCGCGCGTTTGCTCGCCGTTGGAGGTTCGAGTCCTCCCTAGGGCATGGGTGTGTGTGTTTGTCCTTAGGTTAGTTTACCTTAGTTTAAGTAGTTTGTAAGCTATGGACTGATGACCACGCAGTTTGGTCCTATAGATTATTAAAAAAAAAAAAAAATTGAATCTTCGAGCCCCTCATATATATTTGGGTACCTATTCCAAAAGCTCGTACTTTCGTTAGCAGTCTGTAGCGCGGTACCGTGTCAAACGCCTTTCGCTATTCGAGAAATATGCAGTCTGCCTGTTGCCCTTCATCCATAGCACACAAGATGTCATCAGAGAAAAGGGCACGCTGTGATTGACACGATCGATGCTTCCTAAAGTCGTACGGATGCAGAATCAGAAGCTTTTCCGTCTCAAAGAAATTTACTATATTAGAACTGAGAATATGTTCAAGAATTATATAGCAATTTGATGTTAATGTTAAAGGATCTGTAATTCCGTGTGTCCGTTCTATTGTCTTTCATATTAAAAGTCGGACACTGTACGAAACAAGAGCTTTGCCTTATCACTAAAATTAGTAAATAAGGTCCGTGTGAACTACTGGTTACTCCCTGCTATAAAGCCTTGTTCCCTGGCCCAAACTGAGAACTGACTCGTTTGAAATTACTTCAATAACATGAAGTTAATACTACAGTGGTCAATATACATAGTAGCTCACACGTTATTACACACAGACATTAATAAGCAAGCCACCACAATTAAAATTATCTTAGAAAGGTGGCCAAGAAAACATTTATAGCGCAACGGAATTAAGATATAATTTGCATCTGAGCTTGTTCTCAGCACTTGTGAAGAACAATATTAAATAAAAGAGGGAAGGTGCACTAAAACTACAATTTATAGGCATCTTAAGGATTATACTAAACTTAAACTTGTTTACTCAGATAGAAAACAATCAAAATGGGGAACCAATTTTGTTAATACAATAAAATGCATTTCTTACATGGATTAATGCGGACGGTGCCCAGCCTAAATTATACATGATTTAACGCTACTGGGGGGAGGGGGGAGTATTCACAAACAACACTCATTCTTTGACACACACGCAATGCCACAGCGGAACTCACCAAAATCAGCGCGCTGAGACGAGGCGAAAGCAGACGCCGCTATCGTAGGCGAAATTCAGCAAATCGGAGGTAGCACAAAACACAATATACAACACTTTGAAGCTGGCTCTGGTCTGTCTTGGCTGTTTTGAGATGGTGCGTGTGTATACACAAATTAAATTACATCTGAATTGGACCGCGAGCAAACACGCTAACGACGACACACGGCTACGTTACATGAACGCACTCCACTGAAGGTGAAGTGGTTGAATATCGGATTCATTATACAAAATCACGGTGGATTCTTAAGTTGCAGCCTGTTAGCAATCGATCTAGATACTGGTTTTATATGAGACGTGGCGTGAACTCAGGCGACTATCTGCAAACACCGGAAGTAGGAACTCGGACCCACGTGTTTCCGAAAACCGATAAAATTGAATAAATTCAGACTCCAAAAAAAAAAAAAAAAAAAAAAAAAAAAAAAAATTAAAAAATAAATAAATTATTTACTACTGCATGTAACCCATAGAAATATATAAGGAAGCGAATGAAATACAGCTACACGCAATAGGGGGCGATTACAGAGACGGATGAGGTCCTGTCTCAGAAAAACCACAAAAATGAAATAATTACAAAGTCGGAAAAATAAAAAATAAGAATTACGGCATGCAACCCATAGAAATGTTTAGAATTACATAAGGAAGCTATTGAAGGAGGTTGTACAAGGCTCAGAGAGAATTACTGACAAGGACAGAGTACGTACTTCCAGTCGGAGAAGAGACAGCAAAATTAAAATAGGCGTGGAGAGAAGATCGCGAAATATTAGTGGAAATCAGAAGGATACCCGCATAATTACTTGCCTGATGGGCATGGAACAAACAAGAGTGGAAGCTGAAGGCTTTGTTCTATGAACCAACCAAGTGGAACACACATCACTCGCGGAAGGAAACGATGAGAAAATTTTTCACATGCATTGTAGAAAAATGAACATATCACCTATTAGAAATCGGGCCCCAGAAAGCTAGAACGTATTTACACAGTGTTCATACATCGCCACATGATCACAAAAGGTTTTAACATATCAGGCCGTTATCAAACTGCAACTAGAATCACACACACCGCGTTTATCTATTGGAAATCACTGAATTGAAAAACGAGAACACATTTCCGCATACGATCGGAGAACATATTCAAAAAAATGATTCTAAGATCACGAATCTAAGTTAAACGTGCTAGTCAATGAAACGCTACCATCTCCGAAAACAAGAGCAGAACCAACCATACCTCACCAGACGTCTAGCAAAGACTGAAGATCCAGCGGTCATGAGACGGGAAAATGCTACCGGACGCGGGAAGCCACCGGAAGCCGGAAAATCCACGAAAGCAGCGGTGGTGGGAACGGACAGCGAGATTCGCGCTGGAGGGAAGGATCGCTAACTAGCTCGCAACCATAGGGTGTAGAAACCTCTTTGGTAGCTTCAGCAGCTATCGACTCTGAGCCAGAGAGAACAATGCAAAGCGAGCTATCACTCCCCATATTCAGACAGCCATAAATTCTCGCACCCACTTAAAAGTAAAACAACTACAAATTCTCACAGGGACAGTGGCATAGCGGAGAAGCCGTACTTATGCCACATTAATTAATATAATAATAAAAAATAATCATAACAAAATAAGAAAAATCTAGCAATATTAACTAATATTTTAACACATGAAATAAAAATACTATTCCTCAAGCCTTGAAAAGAGTGGGGTTCAAGTTTTAACAAAATGATAATCTAGCGACATTAAATAAATTATAACTTTATAGAAATATACAAAAAAAATATATGGAAGACGACAGACGGTCGTCTTTCAATATACATGGGGGTTAGCTGTGTCTTTTTGCAGTCTCTTGGTACTTTGTGCTGGATCAAAGATTCGCGATAAATGCAAGGTAACTGGCTAATGCCGCCGAATACTCTTTGTCAAACCGGACTGGTACCCCATATGGACCTGGTGACTGGTTAGTTTTCAGATCTCTCAGCTGCTTCTCTACACCAGCTATGCCTATTACTATGTCCTCCATTTGGAAGATAGTGCGACCATCAAATGAAGATACGTTTCCATGGCATGGTCCTCCTGCGTGAATGATTTCTTGAATATTAAATTTAAAACGTCCGCTTTCAAATGTTCAAATGTTTCTTAAGCTTAAGGGACTTAACTGCGGGGTCATGAGTCCCTAAACTTACAAATTACTTATGAACTACCTTATACTAAAGACGACACAAACAACCATGCCCGAGGGGGGATTCGAGCCCCCCACCGTAGCTGCCGTGCAGGCTGTGACTGGCGCGCCGCAGACCGCTCGGCCACTGCGACCAGCTTCGGCCTTTAACGAGTGATTCTATAGAGACGTTTTATCCGCTTAGCGACTTTCATAGGACCAGAATTTTTTCGGGTTCTCACCAAGATTTTCAGCCAAGGTATGTCGGTGGCAGTTATTGTATGTTGTCCGCATTGCTCTTTTTATAGACGCGCGAATCTCTACTAACTTGTCTCTCATTTGATTTGCTTGACTTTTTTTGAACCGAGAGTGAAACTGCCTTTGCTTTCTCGGTATTTTTCGAATATTACTATTATACCACGGTGGGTCTTCCCATCCTTAATCCACTTTCTCCAATGCTTTAATTACAATGCTTTTAAATGTTGCCCATAATTCCTCTACGTCCACCGTACCGGAACTAAACGGTCTCAATTCATTCCGTGAGACGGTAACAATTGCTTATCTGCTCTGTCTAGCATAAACACACTCCTTGGCTTCTTGACCGATTCATTAACTTTGATGACCACTGTAGCTATGATACCATCATGATCTCTAACCCCTGTCTCTACAGTGACATCATTGACAAGTAGCTATACTGTCCAAAATATTTTCACTGAGTGTGGACTGACGACTTAGCTGCTCAAAGCAGTGTTCAGAAAATTTACTCAACAGTAGTTCACAGTCGGCCGCGGTGGCTGCGGGGACTGAGGCGCTCCAGTCACGGTCTGCACGGTCACTATGGTCGGGGGTTCGAATCCCCCCGCGGGCATGGATATTTGTGCCGTCTTTAGTGTTAGCTAGTTCGTAAGTAGTTTGTAAGTATAGAGACTGATGACCCCGTAGTTAAGTCCCATAAGCAATATACAAACATTTGAAAAGTAGTTCACAAGACTGCTTGGCTGTAACCCGTGCAATGAAAGCATAGGCCTCCCAGTCTATACTCGGCAAGTTTGAAGTCGCCCCCAACTAATAAAACATGGTCCTTCCCGCTACTAATGTTCTAATGGTTGAATCGCTTATGAGACTTAATTACGGGGACATCAGTCCCTACACTTACAAACTACTTATGAACAACTTAATACTAAGGACGGCACAAATATCCATGCCCAAGGGGGGATTCGAACCCCCGACCGTAGTGGCCGTGCAGACCGTGACTGGAGCGCCTCAGTCCCCTCGGCCACCGCCGCCGGCTTCCCGCTACTGATCGTAAACTTTCTTTGAAAGCACTGTGGCGGTGGAACTGGGTGGCCGGTAAAAACACCCAACTATTAATTTGATTTCGCCTATGCCTGTTACACGTGCCCAGATAACCTCACATACACTCTAGACTTCGAGCTCAGCAGAAGGAATACTTTTGTGGACCCAATGAACAAACCAATGGACAACGCAGTAAATTCGGAAACTTTATTTCTAATACTTTGAAAATTTACCGCTAGTCCTGAATACGACCTTACTTCACCGTTTGTATATCGATAGACGAGTGTTCATCAGAAATATCGCCTAGTCTAAAAAGAAAGCCACGTGTACTCCACAAGTACTCTGCTACTCAAGTAGCTGCTTCCTTATTGTAACAGAGCTTTCTCTGAAAAGTGCATTTGTTCTATTTTGTGAACATACCATGAAATATATACCAACGAATTGGAACCACAGACTTCTTTTTCACATGTTCATATACTGGGGAGATGCTGTTATAAAGACCGTTGTAAATGACGTAATGATAGTAGTAACTTTGTATACATATTCAGTATTAGAGTTACGTGGAATTCAGTGTTACCACACTTATTACGTTTGTTATTTTAGCTGTAAAAGAAAACGTAGTCACGGTTTGAAACAGAATATTTGCTCTTTATTTTAGCGCAGAACAAAGTAACATGAACAAAGGTAATACAATCTACGTTATAAGCGTCCATAGCAACCATACCAAAAACAAATATTTTAGTAACGCATTGATTCTAATTAATTACTTTGAGCCGGGCGCGGTGGCCGAGGGGACTGAGGCGCTCCAATCACGGTCTGCACGGCCACTACGGTCGGGGGTTCGAATCCCCCCTCGGTGATTTGTTGGTTGTTGTTGTTGTTGTTGTTGGTTGTTTAAGGGGGACAAAACTGCAATGGTCATCAGTCCCCCATTCCACCTCCAGGCGACAAAAGGAAAACCATACACGTGAAAGATATCACGCACAGAGTTTAAAGTTACGATGTGGGAGAGGAGTCCCACTGAGTCAATAAAACATCATCAAGAATAACAAGACAAAACGAAAAGACGGATACACAGAGACAACTTACAACAAAGAAACCGATGGCCGTGGTTGACCGGCCATAAGAATAAAAAAGGAAAAGTCAACCACTCGGTTTCACAAAGAAATCTCCAGTTAGAGAGAACGATAAAATCCCCCTGCTCGAATAAAACGTAAAACGGTATCTGCCATTGTGGCATCGTCACCTAAAACTTCCGATAAAACAGCAGGGAGGTTAAAATGTCTCCGCAAGGCGGCTAAAAGGGGGCAGTCCAACAATATGTGGACGACTGTCAAATTGGAGCCACACCGACATTGGGCTGGGTCCTCACCCCGAAGGAGATGTCCATGGGTGAGCCACGTATGCCCAATGCGGAGGCGACATAAAACCACTGAGTCCCGTCGTGAACCGCGCATGGAGGAGCGCCATGCAACCGTCGTTTCCTTGACCACCCGGAGCTTGTTGGGCGTGCGCAGGCTACGCCAGATTTGTTGGTAATAGGCAGTTAATATCGAATTTTCAATAGTGCGTTTGCTGCTGTTAATCGGGTTTTTATTATCTGGTTGGTTCAACAATCGGTAATACAAAACTGCCGCACCATACATTAACCCGCCAAGGTCGCTGATGTTCCACTTGTCGCAGCCATCGTGGATTTGCCGTTGCCCAATAGTGGTTATTATGTCAGTTTACTTTACCTTTGTTTGTGAATGACGCTTCGTCACTAAACAGAACGCGTGGAAAAAATCTGTTATCGTCCGGTAAGTTACTTTGTGCCCAATGGCAAAACTGTACACTACGTTGAAAGTCTTCGGCATGCAAATCCTGGTGCATAGAAATATGGTATGGGTGAAATTTATGTTGATGTAGAATTCACAACACCGACGTTTTTGAGATTCCTGTCTCTTTAAGTAACGTAACTATTCGACGAAAGGTCCGCACACTTGGATCATGTCTTCCAGGATAACGAATCATTTACATAGCACAGGTCTATTGGGAATTTTGATCACAATAGTCATACATAAATAGCATATCGACGTTTTCTGAAATTGGTAAACGGTCCAGTTTAACACGATTAATGTATCACGAAGCAAATACCGTCCAGACTGGCGAAATGTTACGCGATACCACGTAATTATACATTTGTGACTATTACAGTGCCATCTATTACAAAGCCAAAAAGGGGTTCCAAATAAAACATTCATATTTATTTACGTACTAGACGAATATGTAATAAAAATGGGGATACCTATATTAAAAACTGCAGTTGATATCCGTTTGACCTACTGTAGCGGCATCGAGCGGGCCAACCATAGCGCCATCTGTTTTCCCCTTCAAGCTAGAAAAGTTTTGTTCTTTGTATTTTTTTCGTTTGATGCTTATTTCGTGAGATATTTGACCCGGTCACTATCAATGGACCACCCTGTATAGCCAAGAAAGTTAAACCATTTACCGTGGGTGACTGTGAAAGGAGTGATAGTGATTGCCGCTTAAGGAAGGTGTCCACATTTGGTTGGAGACTTTGAAAAAGTTATTCGACGTATTCCGAACATGGCTGCAGATGTACAATAAGAACTGGTGTTACGGCAGTAAGTTTATACATCATTCTTTAGCTGTCGATGAGAGTACTGACATATCAGATACCGTAGTTAGTTATTTTCATTTGTGGCGTCGATGATAAGCTGAATATAACAGAGGAATTTTTATCTTTGTTCCCACTCGAGGCCATCACCACTGGGTTGGACATTTTCAAAGGCGCAGAGAAAGCTGTTGAAAACGTTGGAATAAGTTTGTTTATGTCGCAACGGAAGGGGGTTCCGTCTGTGGTAGGAGTTAATGTGGGAGTAATAGCACAGGTGAAGCGAAGTATGAAACATGTTTCTGGTACAACACAAGAACTCACTGCTGTCCACTCTATACTTCATATAAAGAATCTAAGCCCAAAATATACGAAAATTAGAAATATTATGGATATGATCACCAGGCCTGAGACATAGACAATTTAAAAGTTTTATTGAAGAATGTGGTACTCAGTATGGTGATCTTCCTTATTTTTAAAAATGAAATATCATTCATGAGAAGTCTAAATCAGCCTGTTCCTCAGACGCAAGAAGAAATCTGGATTTGTGACGTAGCATTCCTTGTTGATTTAACAGGCCACTTAAAAAATTTAAATACTACACTCCAAGAAAAAAGCCACCTCATAACAGGTATGTACTACAGAATTAAAGCCTTCAAAATTGCACTGAATCTGTGGGTGAATCAACTGCAAGCTGGAAACACTGCGCATTTTCCGAAGCTCCTGATGTTACTCTCTCTAAAGAATATGTGCAAATTCTGGAAGCTGTTCGTCACTGGTTTGAACCCAGGTTTGAAAATCAGGAAATACTCTCAATATGTTTCAGTTGTCTACAACACCGTTTTCCGTGGATGTTAACAATATTCCTACCAGGTTCCAAATTGAATTGTTAAATTTACTGTGTGACGATTTAAAGTAAGCAGTCAACATTCCGAAGATTGGTTTGAACACCACAGTGCTTTACTAGGCATGGTCCCGTTTGGAGGTGGTATGCCATTGCCTTCCTCCGACCTTCGAACTGACTTACACAGTCAGTTAAAGGGGGACCTACAGTTTAACGTGGATTCCGAACCACGATGCTATTCGATATTTTTCACATCAACAACACTGCCAGAGGTGAAAGAAGTGAAAAGTGATAGATAAAAATCCTAGAACATGGCGGGTATCGAACCCGCTGGCACTCTACCCCTGTGCTCCTCAAAACAGATTTCCGGTGTTGTATGCACTTGCTTGACGGATATTATGTATGTTCAGTTCTACGTATATGTGCGAACAATTATTTTTATTATGAAATTAGCAAAGGTCCAAACCGAAACACCTTGCCAGTCTTTGCTTAAAAAATCTCAGAAATTGTATCCTAACATTGAAAAAACTAGCCAAAGAAAAACGAAATGGAAAATGTCGGAAAATGTCTACATAATTGTAATGTACAGATTTGCTCTAGATAAAATTGTATTATGTCCTACATTAATATGTTCTCATGGTAAAGAGACGATAACAATTGTCTGTAAT
Source organism: Locusta migratoria (assembly GCA_026315105.1). NCBI lineage: Eukaryota > Metazoa > Arthropoda > Insecta > Orthoptera > Acrididae > Locusta > Locusta migratoria. The sequence continues at coordinate 328,847,806 of CM048755.1, read as the reverse complement.
CTGTGTCTGTGATATCGTAGACCTCTCTGTGTTCTTCACACCAGGTCTGTTTCCTCATTCGTGTGTTTCCTAAATTGCTGTGCTTCACACGCTGCATTCTGTTTCTCCGCGGCAGCAGTACACAGCGCGTGACGTCACACAGTCAACTAAGGCACTAGAGATGGGCAATCTGCTCCTGAACTGATTCAAAGAGCCAGATCCTTCTAAGGAGTGAGTGATGGATGAATCCAAAAAAAAGAGTGGTAGTTCATCTGATCAGAAAAGTCCCTTTGGTGACAGCAATAAGCTGCATAAGCATCCCTTGCCACATTCTTCAGAAGTTTCCTAAACCAATTGCTACATGCTTCAGAAGTTTCATAAGCTACAAAATAAATGTGCTATAGACCAAGTGCAAGTATAAAACTGCAAAAAATGAGCGCCTAAACACATGCAGCGCATCCGCGCTGCGAGTCGAGAATCGGTGAGTCGCGCAAGCACCGCGGTTCAGTGAGCGCGCAGCTCCCGAATCCCGCTAGCTCTCTGCTCCGCAGGACTCCGGCGATCGGGGCAATCAGACCGCCAACTGAGTCGGTGAGTTAGCTGGTTCACCGGTTCACCTCTCCCCACCACTCCCAACTCCGCTCGCTTGCGGAGCCGCCCGTGTGGCGCGCTGCTCATTATTCCCCCCACTCCTCTGGCGAACCGCATGGTGCCGAACAAAGCGACTCCGCGCATTTCTCTGCTCGCTTACAGAAACGATCATCTGAAGCAACAGAAACCGTCATATAGGCTAATGTTCTATTCCGAATAGTTTTCGAGATGAAACGTATTTATTTAATGTTATCTGTTTTTTCTTAATAACAGAAAATCTGCAGTCGGTAGCAAAAACGCGTTACAGTACAAAATTAAACTATATAAAATTTCTGCGAAAAATATCCTACTCCAATTTTGTCGAACACTTGCAGTTTGTATAAAGGGAGCAAGAGAGACAAAGTCTTGTGTAATGTGCATTCTGTTGCTTAAATTTCGTAAGCCCATATCACGCAGTTTCCTCACTTGATAGACAAGTGTCATGTAACACATTATGCGTCTTTTATGCATCTACACTATTTTGGACCATTGAAAACAATGACTATATAATCGAATAACAAAGATAACAACAATGTACATTAATGTTTTCTATATCTGAAACCATTCAGTTTCGAGAATGTGTCCATTTGAAATTTTTGCTGCTGGCGTCAAATCTTTGACAATAACAACAAACTTGTTTTCGAAGAGAGAGAGAACACTAGGATGAGATGTCTGTAATTACGTTTCTGAGTAAAATATCTTGCTATAATGTTTCATTACGAATTTAACGTGTTTGGTACAGTAGGATGTGTGTGTTTGCAATTAAAGATAAACTATATTGGGAAGCACTTAAAAAATAATTTGCAGTGCTCTGTATAGAGAATATATAAAACTTTGCACAAATAACAGGTGAAAGGGTTGTAGTTACAGGAAGTAAAAATATAAGGTGGAACGGAAATCTTGCCAGGAACTGCAAAACTTAGAATTTAGGAGCCCAGAACGCTGCCCCTGTACTGCGCCGACTGCAGTTATTTACCTAATTATTTCTTTAGCTAAGACTCTCTTCGAACTTAATCAATTGTTGATGGTTTGTACTCACAAAAGAAAAACTCATTGACGACATAGTCGAAAGTATCTGTACTCGTCGTCGTATTTTCGAAGAATTTGGCTGGAGATTTTCACAGTCTTTTTTTTTTTTCGTATTTGAAGTTATGAATGAAATAGTCCACGAGGCATTTCTCGCTTTGTAAGTTAAAGGACATTACTCTTTTGACGCCTTATTTCCTAAATTAAATAAAACTTTATTGCTTACTCTGGAGCTATCATATGTTACTGTTTATGGGTGCCAGACTTTAGTTTTTAGAAACAAGTGATCGGTTCCAGCGACCATTTTGTAGCGAGAACCTGTCGCGTTCACGTAAGACACCCGGCCGTGTCGCCGAACGTCGCCGCTTGTAGCTGCCGTGTCGCGTCGCTGAATATCGCGCGCTGTCGCTCGCTTTTGACGCTCACGTAGGACACGGCCTTATTGCGCACGGCTATTCCGCTGCGGCAGTTGCCACGTTCTGCACGGAACTCTCGCGATCTATCACGTTTCATTCAACTCGCTTAAACTACTCACTGTATAAATATGGAACTAGTATTTTTATTCTGCAAAATATTGTATTTTTTAAATGAAAGTATAAAAATATAAAAATAAAATTTTTTTCTTTTTCCAATATTTCACCTGCAAAAATATTTAAATTCTGTTATGACATGTTTAATTTTTAATGTAGGTGTAACTAACAAATTTTAATTCTCGATACTACTGACTTACAATAAAATTGTTACTCTTCTTTCGCAATATGGCTAAATCAAATAAAAGTATAGTGACAAAAAATAAATGTGACATCGTTTTACGTTTTTTTATCAGTTGGTGAGTCGGTGAACCATGAAAAAGAACTAGTTCATCCCAGTGAACGACTATTTCTGATGCGATCTCTGAAAAGATCGGTTTTGCCCATCTCTATAAGGCACTAGATATACCGAGCTGAACAATCCGCCATTTTGAATCCCATTCCGATAACAGTGTTGTATGCATTGTGTGGTGTAGCGAAGAGAATCAGCGAATATTTTGTGGTTTTATTGTTTCAAAGTGTGAAATGGTTGGCTGTGCTCCTACAAACTGCTCAAATAATAACAAACATGGTCGCTGTAAGTTTTATCAAATGTTCAAATGTTTGTGAAGCTTATGGGACTTAACTACGGGGTCATCAGTCCCTAAACTTACAAACTACTTATGAACTACTTACGAACTAGGACGGCACAAATATCCATGCCCGAGGGGGGATTCGAACTCCCGACCGTAGTGGCCGTGCAGACCGTGACTGGAGCGCCTCAGTCTCCTCGGCCACCGCGGCCGGCGATTGTATTTTAAGTGATGCATTAGTGCAGCTGGCTTTTCCCAGCTAGTAGTTTTTAAATTATTTTATTTCGAATTAGTTCAGTGTTTAATTTAAATGTCTCTCAACACGGGAATATGTAGGTCTAAACCAAGCTGTGAACAGAATGTCTGAAAAGATAAAAGAAATTGAACATCGCAAAAAAAGCAAAGAGGAAAGAAGTCGTACATGAAAGGCATTAAATTCAAAACTTAGCATGCAACATTCACTTTATTTCAAAGTGCATGTTACCAGAGAGACTATTTAGTCATTATCTAACGAAACCAGACGTTCAAAGTTATTAAACACATTTTGATGTAAAGTTTTCTCTGAATTATGGTGTGTGTAAAATATGCAAGGCATTAGTGGGGCCGGCCGCGGTGGCCGAGGGGACTAAGGCGCTCCAGTCACGGTCTGCACGGCCACTACGGTCGGGGGTTCGAATCCCCCCTCGGGCATGGATATTTGTGCCGTCTTAGTTCGTAAGTAGTTCATAAGTAGTTTGTAAGTTTAGGGACTGATGACCCCGTAGTTAAGTCCCATAGACTATACAAACATTTGAGAATTAGTGGGGGGAATACGGAAAGTACAATAACGCAGTTTAAAATTATTCCGTGACTGTTTCCGAATGCAACTCTTAGTTACCGTAAACGTATGTGGACGTATCATTTATAAACCACAAAATACGATAATTGTAACGTATTTTAACTGTATGTGGTAAATATTTAGAACCGCATCATATGCCTTACTTTAGGATGTAAGTGAATGTATCACGTCTCTAAATATCCATCTAATCACTAACTTTAAGTTGCTTTCATCTTATAGTCAAATGTAAACAAAAAATTACTATGATATAATATTTTATGCATTAAGAAAGTATATTTAATGGCCTTAAGAGCATATTAAAAAAGTAAGTGTTCCATCGTCGTTAAATGCGCGCCTTAAACGTGGGATTCAAAATGGCGGATTGTTGTGCTTGTACTGTACAGTGCTCTACGGTCAACTCTGCTTCCTTGTGAGCAGACAGAGCGGCCTGCGCTGACGTCACACCGGCGCTGCCTGTCCTCCCCTGAAATATCATTCGCTGAAGTAAGTCACAAGGCGGAGGGAAGTGTTTGTTGATTAATCGTGAATGACAGTTATTGAAGAGCATTGTGGAGAAAAGTAAGCCGCGGAGAAGCGGCCGAGCGCAGCCGGGCGCCGTGGCTTCAATCGACTAATCGACGACAAGACAATCAAATTGATTGTGGAACATAATGGAAAGCAATTCACGAGAAGACGAACTCAGAGCCGACTCTACTGTGATTGTTCCTACGGGGCGATAGAAACGTCCTAAATAATAAAAAAATTTAAAAAATCGTAATAATAAGGATTTAAAAAAAAGTGGCTCAGCGCGCCCGGTCAGGGGGCTGAACGCCCTCTGCAATAAAAAAAGCAGAGGCAAGAACACAACAAACATAACCGAACAAACATGATCAGCGTCCGCAACGAATAAAACTACCCATAGAGCAAAAAAAAAAAAAAAAAAAAAAAGTGCTTTGAGGCGCTATGCTACGATGCGCGAGGCCGTTCTCCGTCGGGGGTTTGAATCCCTCCTCGGGCAGGGATGTTTGTTATGTCTTTAGTATAAACTAGTTCATAAGTAGTTTGTACGTTTAGGGACTGATGACCCCGCAGTTAAGTCCCATGAGCTTTACAAACATTTGAACTTTTTTTTTTCTTTTAGAAAAGTAAGAGAACGATAACTTTCGAAAGTCACTGCAGAATTGAATACCGTACTCGCGAGTTCCATAAGCTGTGAGTTGCAGGGGGATATTGAATTCCTAAGGCACACACGGCGATCTACATCTACTTGGGATACCCGTAACAAGAAAAAGTGATGTCCAAACCATGGAGCAATAGAAGAGAAGCATTTATTCGGATGAGTCTTGATTCACACTTTTTCCAACTTTTAACAGAGTCGTCTGGCGTACACCGTTACAAGTCTACGACACAAATTGTTTGTTGCCAAAAGTGAAACATTGTGGAGTTAAGGTGATGATTAGGGCAGCCAACCATGGTCTTACATGGACATCACGGTCAGTTTAAAATGTTACATTACTGCCAAGATTTATAAGATTTATAAGGCAACTTTGCCGCGGTGGAGTAACCGAGCGGTCTAAAGCTTCTCGCTGGGGAACGCGCGGTTGCTCGCCGTGGAGGTTCGAGTCCTCCCTGGGGCATGGGTGTGTGTGTTGTCCTTAGGTTAGTTTATCTTGGTTTAAGTAGTTTGTAAGTTACGGACTGATGACCACGCAGTTTGGTCCGAAAGATTTACAAACATCTGAACATTTTATAAGACTACTTTGACTGATCAGGTCCAAACCGTGTGCCGCGGTCTGCGGCGCACCAGTCACAGTCTGCACGGCCGCTAGGGTCGGGGGTTCGAATCCCCTCTCGGGCATGGATGTTTGTGTCTTCTTTAGTATAAGGTAGTTCATAAGTAGTTTGTAAGTTTATGGACTGATGACCCAGAAGTTAAGTCCCTTTAGCTTAACAAACATTTTAACATTTCCAAACAGTGGTAAAATATTGGTTCCTCAACGGTGTTACCAGGAATATTCAAAGGAAAAGGTACGAAAAGACACTGTGGGTATAATTGGAGTCTTTATTCAAAAGTAATCACAACTCTCCCACTGTTTAACGAGCCGAAGTCCGTTTCTAATGACCACGCTGTCGACGGTACGTTAAACTTCAAACTTCCTTCCTTTCTTTGAGCCGAAGGATTCCTTGTTCAAAGAATTCCTGCGGCTGTGACAAGAGCCAGTCCTCTACTGTGTTCTTCAATTCGTCGATCGAATTGAAGCGCTTCACTTTCAGATGAGTATTTAGCGAACAAAACAGATGGAAGTCACAGGGTAACATGTCCGGGCTGAAGGGCGAATGCTCAAGCTGTTCCCACTTGAACTTGCCCAACGAGCCAACGAGCATATGGAATAGGTTCACAGATTTGTGACTAGCTCTAAGACTTCCTAAGTAATAGAACGCAGTACGTTGTTCTCGACGGCTAGTGTTCACCATAGACGAGTCTATAGTTAGGCGTGCCCCAGGGGAGTGTGATAGGATGTTCAAATGTTTGTTAAGCTTAAGGGACTTAACTACGGGGTCATCAGTCCCTAAACTTACAAACTACTTATGAACTACCTACAACTAAGGACGGCACAAATATCCAAGCCTGAGGGGGGATTCGAACCCCCGACCGTAGTGGCCGTGCAGACCGTGACTGAAGCGCCTCAGTCCCCTCGGCAACCACGGGCGGCGTGTGACGGGACCGCTATTATTTTCTATATATATAAATGATCTGATGGACAGAGCAAATTGTAATTTGCGGATGTTTGTTGATGATACTGAGGTGTATGTGAGGGTGTCGTCTTTAATTGACTGTAATAGGATACAGGATGACTTAGACAAAATTTCTAGTTGGTGTGAAGAACTGGAGCTAACTCTAAATGTAGAAAAATGTAAGGTGATGCGTATGAGTAGGAAAAACAATCCCACAATGTTCGAATACAGCATTAGTAGTGAGCTTCTTGATGCAGTCGCGTCGTTCAAATATCTAGGCGTAACATTGCAGAGCGATATGAAATGGATGAGGATGTAAGGACAGTTGTGAGTAAGGCGGACAGCCGACTTCGGTTTATTGGGAGAATTTTGGGAAGATGTACTTCACCTGTAAAGGAGACCGCGTATAAAACGCTTGTACGACCACGTCTTGAGTATTGCACAAGTGTTTGGGACTCGCAGCAGATCAGTGTAAAGGAAGACATAGAAGCAGTTCAGAGGCGAGCAGCTAGGTTTGTTGTTGCTAGGTTCGACCAATGTGCGAGTGTCACGTAAATGCTCCTGGAACTCAATAAATTGGGGATCGCTGGATGAAAGATGACGTCCTTTTCGTGAATTTCTGTTGGGGAAAGTTAGAGGACCGGAAATTGAAGCTGAGTGTAGTACGATCTTTCTGCCGCCTACTTGCATTTCACTTAATGATCACAAGGACAAGATAAGAGAAATTGGGGCTCGTACGGAAGCATGGGAGTGGAATAGGAAAGGAAATGCCTAGTAGTGGTACAGTGTATCCTCCGCCACGCACCTTACGGTGGACGGCGGAGTATGTATGTAGATATAGATGTAGAATACACTTTGTGTGACCCTGGAGACGTGTGGACGCGCGTTATTATGAAGCAGAATCGCTCCGTCCGTGAGCAGTCCATTGCTCTTGATAGACTTGCGTAGGCTACAGAGTGACTCACAGTACACGTCACTGTTAATGATCTTTCCGTTCTCGAGGATTTCGATGAGTATCACATCTCGGACGTCGAAAAAGACGGTGAGCATCACCTTGCCTGCTGAGTGCGCAGCCTTGAATTTTTTAGGGGCAGGTGACGATGACTTTCGATTGTTAAGACGTTTCATATCTTTTCATTCGAACATCTCTCGTAAATTGTTCTAAGACCCTTACAACTCGCATTGTCTAGAGCTAGTTAGGTGAACACTGTCATAGGCCTGCGCCATATCACAGTATTAATGAGCCTTTGTGAACAAATTTGGACACAAGGGTGTGTGATCGTTGCCCACCTCCATCATCATCGTTACCTTAGCTTGCCACTATATTGCAGGATTATTTGCAAAAGATTCCTTTGAAAATCAAACAGGTCCTGTATTTTTCTACTGCGAGAGGGCTGGCAACCGTTTTGAATTCCTATAGCGGTGGTAATAGTACCGGACCAATATGCCGCGCGCTTTAACACGCAGATTTCCGGTACGCAAGAGTATGCAGGTTCCGGTTCGAATCCGCACGGCAGATTAACGACGCGGATGAGTATGCCGACAGCTTAGGGAAAGATAGGCGTGGAATTGTTGTATATTCCGGCTACGACACGTTATCGATCTGCTTTGGGGGCCATGCGCGACCCCTTCCTCACCTCTGGCAGTATTCGTAAACAGGAAATTCGCCAAACTGTTTACCTGCAGCTGGCGAGAGCGCAGCCCGTGGGCGTTCGCGGGTGGAGACACACTTGTCGCAGGCAAATACTCGCTAAGGGCCCACATAGGTAGCGCGCCGCCACTCACTCATTAACCCTTATATATTCTCAATTTTTTAAACACTGATTTTTATAACGTTCACATATGTTATTTGTTAGTGACCGCATATGATAGTAATTTAAAATCGTCAGTTGTGAAAGGAAGTTGTTCAACACTGGCCCTTACCACATAATTTATGTCGCGCGGGAGTAGCCGAGCGGTCTGGAGCGCGACGTTACGGATCGGGGGTTCGAATCCCCCCTCGGGCATGGATGTGTGTGTTGTCCTTAGGTTAGTTTAACTTAGTTTAAGTAGTTTGTAAGTCTAGGGACTTATGACCAAAGTAGTTTGATCCCATAAGAATTAAAAGAAAAAACAAAATGTTTTCATTTTACAAATTTTCAGCAATCAGTCGTAAAAATTATTTATTTATTGGCAGATTTAGATTTCGACCACTGTCCCCTTTGTACACTGAAACCCTGCAGTTTACCGGCGAATTATTTCATCTAGAAAAACTTTCGCGCATTTTCACTTGTATAATACTACACGCAGACAGTTGGAGTATACATACCTCCTCGCAGTAGGAGGGGCAGGCGGGAAAGGGAGGTGTAATGGTGTGGCGACAGGAAGGGCATTCGGCCAACTCTTCAATTTACTTCGTTAATTCTTCGTCTGTGAAGGTGAAAAACGCCTCAAAAACGAAGAATTTCGCCGCATGCTGCGGAAGATATCCCCCCCCCCCCCCCAGAGAAACTTGTTAACTATTAGTTTCTCCACCACTGGATACTTGCTGTTGCCGCAACTGTCCAGCTCCAGTTGCATTTATTGGTGCTTTGTTTAAGCCCACACTACCGGTTTCGGCCTCTATGTTAGGCCATTGGCCTTAAGCTAAATTGTTATACTTCCTGTATAAAAATTTTAAATTGACGACACGCCCACTTTTCACATAGCCTCATAGGCCGCTATATGTTCCGTTTTTTATCCTAACTGACATTTATAATATTTTACTATTGACCTTTACATTTTATCAACTAATGTTTAGAATTTTATGCTTGCAGTGATGTAATGTTTATATCAGAACACATCAGAACATGCCGATTATAATGTTTTGGAATGTTAAATATGACACGCCCATTTTTCTCATGTCGCCATTGGGAGCCAAAAGTTTTAAATTCTCTGAGTTCTATTGTTTTAATTACTTGACGTTGCTTTCTCTACGGTATAACGTAAGTTTCCTTCTGTTTCTGCACAGTACCTTTTTACATATGTAACATTATATCTTGTACCATGTAATTTTAGTAAACTTATTGCTACACATTATATGCAGGTCTGTCACACTTGAAAATGGCCTAACATAGAGGCGGAAACCGGTAGTGTGGGCTTAAATAAAGCACCAATAAATGCAACTGGAGCTGGACTTTCATTATACTTGTTAACTACGCTGAATCGATAGTTAAACCACGGGAAGCCGCACAATCGGGAGAAGTATTAGGAAAAGATAAGCGTGAAATTGTTGTATATTCCGGCTACGAAACGTTATCGATCTGCTGTGGGGGCCATGCGCGACCCCCGCCTCGCCTCTGGCAGTATTCGTAAACAGGAAATTCGGCAAACTGTTTACCTGCAGCTGGCGAGAGCGCAGCCCGTGGGCGTTCGCGGGTGGAGACACACTTGTCGCAGGCAAATACTCGCCAAGGGCCCACGTAGGTAGCGCGCCGCACTCACTCATTAACCCTTATATATTCTCAATTTTTTAAACACTCATTTTTTATAACGTTCACATCTTATTTATTAGTGACGGCATATGATAGTAATTTGAAATCGCCAGTTATGAAAGGAAGTTATTCAACACTGGCCCTTAGCACATAATTTCTGTCTCGCGGGAGTAGCCGAGCGGTCTAGAGCGCCACGTTACGGATCACGCGGCCTCCCGCGTCGGGAGTTCGAATCCCCCCTCGAGCATGGATGTGTGCGTTGTCCTTAGGTTAGTTTAACTTAGTTTAAGTAGTTTTGTAAGCCTAGGGACTTATGACCAAAGTAGTTTGGTCCCATAAGAATTAAAAGAAAAAACGTAATTTTTTACTTGTAGAAATTTTCAGCAATCAGACGTAAATATTATTTATTTATTGGCAGACCTATATTTGGACCACTGTGTGGTCATTATCAATGATTGCGAGCAAGATTATTAATAGGTCATCAATTTAAAGAGAGGATTTTGAAACACTTGCTGCACATACAATTAAGATGTTCAAAAGTTTGTTAAGCTTAAGGGACTTAGCTAAATGTTCAAATGTTTACAGAGTATGGGACTTAACTACGGGGTCATGAGTCCCTAAACTTACAAACTACTTATGAACTACCTTATGCTAAAGACGACACAATCATCCACGCCCGAGGGGTCATTCTATCCCCCGACTGTAGCGGACGTACAGACGGTGACTGGCGCGCCGCAGACCGCTCGGCCACTGTGGCCGGCTACATTTAAGACACCAACTATTATACATTTTTACCACCAATCATATATCAAAGGTAAATGATACTCATTAATACAGCACATTTTAAATTAAAAGTGCCTATTAAAATTATAATAAAACATAACTATTACTACCATAAACATACCACAAATAATTTTTTTTATTTTGTATGAAACTTTAAAGAGGGCGCCTTAGTCGTAAATGACGAATACTGACGTCAGCTGTGTAACAATTGTAACAGCTCCATCATTATGAACGCAACTTCCAATATGGAGGTCGAGATGTTTTAAGATTTTAATCGTTTTTTAAGGTATGTATTTTATCATTGACTATAATTGAAACTTGTACAACTAGCTTATAAATTGACACGTATTTTATTCTAACTGGTTCTTTTGTATTTATTTTAGCATTGATAATGACCAAACACTGGTCGAAATCTAGATCTACCAATAAATAAATAATAAAGTAAAATACAGTCGTTGAGCACAGGTTCCACCATCGAATCAAGCCTGATAATTTCCTACATTACTGTTAAACAGGAGTTATCACATTAAAACGTATTTACGCTAACCAATGTTTATCATTAGGAATTTGATAGTCTTTACTACTACAAAAAGTTAATTATTAGCAGCGGTGTAGTCGCCGAGCGAGCTAAGGCGCCTTGCCCTGAGGTTAGTTTAAATAATCTGTAAGTCTAGGGACTGATGAGCATGGCAGTTTGGTCAAACAGGTTAACAAACATTTGAACTGTAATTATTATGTAATCATCTTATAGAAAAATGTACAGTCGTCTTAATCGCCGATCTAACCCAGACTGTGTTTAATACTGACATACATTTTCTTGAGTAAAGACCCTTCAATGGATGAGTGAAATACCAGTATGTTTAAGTTACTCAGCCGATCTGGTAAATAACGAATAATCAATGAGTGCAAAATCAACTAGCCACTGTAATATGCGTATATGTACACTACTGGCCATTAAAATTGCTACACCAAGAAGAAATGACGATGATAAACGGGTATTCATTGGACAAATATATTATACTAGAACTGACATGTGATTATAGTTTCACGCAATTTGGGTGCATAGATCCTTAGAAATCAGTACACAGAACAACCTCCTCTGGCCGTAATAACGGCCTTAATACGCCTGGGCGTTGAGTCAAACAGAGCTTGTATGGCGTGTACAGGTACAGATGCCCAAGCAGCTTCAACACGATACCACAGTTCATCAAGAGTAGTGACTGCCGTATAGTGACGAGCCAGTTGCTCGACCACCATTGACTTAGACATTTTCAGTTGGTGAGAGATCTGGAGAATGCGCTGGCCAGGGCAGCAGTCGAACATTTTCCGTATCCAGAAAGGACCGTACAGGACCTGCAACATGCGGTCGTGCATTATCCTGCTGAAATGTAGGGTATCGCAGGTATCAAATGGAGGGCAAAGTCACGGGTCGTAACACATCTGAAATGTAACAACCACTGTTCCAAGTGCCGTCGATGCGAATAAGAGGTGACCGAGACGTGTAACCAATGTCACCTCATACCATCACGCCGTGTGATACTCCAGTATCTGACCTTTCAGAATGGTCAGTTTCCTGACAGATTAAAGTACTCAGTAGTGAAACCACTTTATAAAAAAGGAGAAAGGGATAATTTAGACAACTATAGACCTATTTCTATGCCATCGGTTTTTTCTAAAGTTATTGAAAAGGCTGTATATTCAAGATTAATTGATCATTTCAGTTCACATAATTTATTGCCAAACGTACAGTTTGCTTTTAGAAGTGGTTTAACGACTGAAAATGCTATATTTTCGTTTCTCTGTGAGGCACTTTATGGGTAAAATCAGAGGCTACGGACATTAGGCGTCTTCTTTGATTTAACAAAAGCGGTTGATTGTGTTGATCACAAAATATTGTTGCAGAAGTTGGAACATTATGGAATACGGGGAGTAGCTCACAACTGGTTCACCTCTTACTTTAATAATAAACAGAAGGTAATTCTCCGCAGTGTAGAAAATGGCTATGACGTACACTCCCAATGGGGCACAATTAAGTGTGGGTCTGTTTTGGGACCATTGCTGTTTCTTATTTATATAAATGATATTATTTCGACTATAACAGGTGACTGTAAAATATTTTTGTTTGCTGATGATACCAGCTTGGTAGTGAAGGATGTTGCTCGTAATATTGACACAGTATCAAATAATGCAGTTCAAGATACGTTCATGGCTTGTAGAAAACAAGTTGATGTTATATCACAGTAAAACTCAGTTTTTACAATTTCTAACACATAATTTGACGAAAGCTGACATTTTGATTACACATAATGGGCATGTGATGAGTGAGAGTGAACAGTTCAAATTTCTAGGTGTTCATATAGACAGTCAGCTGTCATGGAAAGCCCATGTTCAGGATCTTGTTCCAAAACTAAATTCTGCTATATTTACCATTAGAACAATATCTGAAATAAGTGATTTTTCAACACGAAAAGTAGTCTATTACGCTTACTTTCACTCACTTATGACGTACGGCATTGTTTTTGGGGTAACTTGCCTGATGCAAAAAGGATATTTCTGGCTCAAAAACGGGCGGTTCGAGCAATATAAGGTGTAAATTCGCGAACGTCATGTCGACCCCTTTTAAGTAGTCTGGGAATTTTTACTCTGGCGTCACAATACGTTTTTTCTTTAATGTCGTTTGTTGTTAATAATATCAGCTTATTCCCACGAGTTAGTAGCTTTCACTTGGTGAATACTAGACAGAAGTCGAATCTAAATTTGCATCACACCACCTTACACTTGTGCAGAAAGGTGTACAGTATTCTGCGGCATCCATTTTCAATAAGCTGCCACAAGAACTAAAGAATCTTAGCACTAATCCAAACGCTTTCAAATCTAAATTGAAGAGTTACCTCATGACTCACTCGTTTTATTCTGTCGAGGAACTCCTAGAAAACCTAAACAATTAAGCTAATTCATTTTTTTGTTCAAATGTTCAAATGTTTGTATAGCTTATGGGACTTAACTAAACTTAACTAAACTTACAAACTACTTACGAACTAGCTAATATTAAGGACGGCACAAATATCCATGCCCGAGGGGGGATTCGAACACCCGACCGTAGTGGTCGTGCAGACCGTGACTGGAGCGCCTCAGTCCACTCGGCCACCGCGGCCGGCCATTTTTTCTTTATTGATCCTTTTCACTTTGTCTTAAGATTGTCGTGTGCAAAGGACTACTTAAATTTTTCTATTACCATTCTTAGGTAACAATGACCATGGAGTCTCACTCCTCAATTGGGTCCTATGGAACAGTAAAAACCAATAAATAAACAATAAATAACGCTTCCAATGTGCGTTCACCGCGATATCGCCAAACACGGATGCGACCATCATGATGCTGTAAACAGAACTTGGATTCATCCGAAAAAATGACGTTTTGCCATTCGTGCACCCAGGTTCGTCATTGCGTACACCATCGCAAGAGCTCCTATCTGTGATGCAGCGTCAAGGGTAATCGCAGTCATGGTCTCCGAGCTGATAGTCCATGCTGCTGCAAACGTCGTCGAACTGTTCCTACAGATGGTTGTTGTCTTGCAAACGTCCACATTTGTTAACTCAGGCATCGAAACGTGGCTGCACGATCCATTACAGCCATGCGGATAAGATGCCTGTCATCTCGACTGCTAGTGATACGAGGCCGTTGGGATCCAGCACGGCGTTCCGTGTTGCCCTCCTGAACTCACCGATTCCATTTTCTGCTAACAGTCATTGGATCGCGACCAACGCGAGCAGCAATGTCACGATACAATGAAACGCAATCGCGATAGGCTACAATCCGACCTTTATCAAAGTTGGAAACGTGATGGTAAGCATTTTTCCTCCTTACACGAGGCATCACAACAACTTTTCACCAGGCAACGCCGGTCAACTGCTGTCGGTGTATGAGAAATCGGTTGGAAACTTTCCTCATGTCAGCTCGTTGTAGGTGTCGCCACCGGCGCCAACCTTGTGTGAATGCTGTGAAAAGCGTCTGTAGCGCGTCATCTTCGTGGTGTAGCAGTGTTAATGGCCAGGAGTGTATATTTTGCGTTATTCTTTCACGGTACCTTTTCCATATAAATCCTTTCCTACTCAGAAAGATAAAGTGCACTTACCTATCCGTTGATCTGTTACAAAACTAAATTTCAGAAGAGGGTTCCAGGTTCGAGGATAATTGGGGGATCGGATAATTGGGGATGAAGGTGACAATCAGAGTTATAGTAGAACAGTCATTTTTAATAAGTACGGTACACTTAAAGTTGCCCTATGGCCAATATACAATGGTACAGAAATGAGTGAAAGCTATAATAAGAGAAGAACTGAATGTTTCTACTGTGAATGACCTCAGAAGCAACAAGTATGCCTAAGTAGAATAGAGGTCCATTCCCTGTGAAGACCTAAAAAGAAGCGAACGAGCGCAGCGTTTACGGGGCTTAGGTGTTCTCCGCGATACGATAGAAATTGTTATACACGCGTATACGCACGCAGCGCCGCAACCGGCGCCCTTACACACCTCAGACCCATAATGACAATCTACAACTTTTTGCCGCTTTTCGCAGTTCTGCAGTATTAGCATCTCGTCTGTCTACCACACCCACAAATCGTTTATACTGGTGATAAAAGTATAAAAATGTTCAAATGTTTGTTAAGCTTATGGGACTTAACTACGGGGTCATCAGTCCCTAAACTTACAAACTACTTATGAACTACTTACGAACTAGGACGGCACAAATATCCATGCCCGAGGGGGGATTCGAACCCCCGACCGTAGTGGCCGTGCTGACCGTGACTGGAGCGCCTCAGTCACCTCGGCCACCGCGGCCGGCGATAAAAGTATAAATTGCAAGGCTCTCCCTGTGTTTAACATCTAATTGGCCAATTTTATTACCAAGCCTTGTGTTAGACTAGAGTTCAAGCCTGTGAAACGCGACACTAAAATCCTGATGTGAAATGTTTGAAAGTGACAATATGCAACGGAATGCTAACGACGCAAGAAATAATTGCACCCTGTATCATCTAACCTAAGGTGAGTAACCTTAGCATTACCATGTTTTTGAATTGACTCTTACCCAAACGAACTGAAATGTAACTCATCTTACACAAGATTCATCTTAAATACAAATACTGCCACTGTTTCTCATGCGCCGCGGTGGAGTAGCCGAGCGGTCTAAAGCGTGTCGGTGCGGAGCGCGCGGTTGCTCGCCGTGGAGGTTCGAGTCCTCCCTGGGGCATGGGTGTGTGTGTTGTCCTTAGGCTAGTTTACCGTAGTTTAAGTAGTTTGTAAGCTACGGACTGATGACCACGCAGTTTGGTCCGATAGATTTACAAACATGTGAATTTGTTTCTCATGCTTGGCAGAAGATTCTACTAAACCAATGAAATAAGGGGCACTAACTACTGGAAGGTGAGTGTCTAATTATCGTTCCACTACGATGATGACTGTACATTCCAAAAACAAGAAAATGTTCAAATGTTTGTTAAGCTTATGGGACTTAACTGCGGGATCATGTCCCTAAATTTACAAACTACATATCAAGTAAATTACACTAAAGACAGCACAAACATCTATGCCCGAGGGAGGATTCGAACCCCCGACGGGGAACAGCCTCGCGCATCGGAACATAGCGTCTCAATGCGCTCGGCCGATCCGCCGCGGCATAAACAAGAAAGACAAAATGTAACAATGTTCAGTATGTAATTAACTAATTAATTTACGCCTAGACAGAGCTGAGCAACGAATGAGATTGAATTACCCTGCCCATCGGATCTCGGTACCTTGCCCAACTGTGCATGTGGGCGGCGACGAGTCTGCGTTGGTTGGAAGGAGGTCAGGTGGCTCTCAGCCGTCGACAGCTCCAGGAACTGCATCGGTAAACACTTCGGCGAATTTTCTGCGTCTTAAGACGCGTCTAGTACTTCCCGGGAATCGACAACTAATTATCCCCTACTCTTAAATAAGTTCACGAAAGAGCCCTCAGCAAGTAATTTACTTTATTAAGGAGGGCAGTTTCCATAGCAAGGAAACAATAACGTCAAACTTTTCAGTCTGGAAAAATAAAGGTCAGAAGTTATTTTTAGCGACACTTAATTTATTCTGAACCTGAGATAAGCTCCTATCGAAATCGGCACTTAGAGTGAAGCTCTCCTACGTTGTTGCTCTTGTCTTCAGTCCGGAGACTGGTTTGATGCAGCTCTCCACTCTGCTCTATCCTGAGCAAGGCTCTTGATCATCTCATAAGAACGGCAACCTACATCCATTTCAATCTGCTAACTATATTCATCTGTTGGTCTCCTTCTGCGCTTTTTTATCCCACACACTTCCCCCAACGCCCCGATGTCTAATAATGTGTCCTATCAATCGCTCTCTTCTTTTAGTCAAAGTAAGCCAGAAATTCCTTTTCTCCCAAATTCTAATCAGTACCACCTCATTAGTTACGAGATCCACCCACCTAATCTTCAGCATTCTTCTGTAGCACCACACTTCAAAAGCCTCTATCCTCTTCCTGTCCGCGCTGTTTATCGTCCATGTTTCACTCCCATTGTGAGATTACCGCCCAATAGAAATATTGGTAATTAATAGCATTTGATAATTAAACAGTATGAAGTTCACTGCAAACATTGACCATGCCAATGCACTAAATGTTACACAATTTTAATCTTATTAATTATGGTAGCAATGTATGTACACAGTTGGGTGACAACATTTATAGTTAGGCCATAGGTAGAAATTCTCCACGTTGAGATTTGCTGTGTGCTTGTAGCTGACGGGAGGCCAGCGAGCAGGCCGACGTTGGTGGCTTGTTCCAGCTTAGGATTTTCCAGTTTCGTTTCCGATGAGGGGAGAGAGGGACAATGGCGAGTGCCAGGCACAATGCAGTGGATAGCGTGAAATAAAATATTCTAATACTACTGGCATTTGAAGTAATACGATGCAGTTAGGAACCTTTAAGGCCCTCATTACAAAATAGCCTGTTGACAAATAAACAATACATTAGCTGATATAGTCACATCTGGCGTAATATGTTTAATTGACAATGAAAAGTAATAAATTACCAATGAATACAAGACAGTTACACAACTAGCATGGCAATGTTTGTTTATAAAAATAATATATTAACTATTTCTCATTTTATTTTCAATTACTCTTGTGTATTTTATCTTGAAGTATTCAGTTAAATCACTTATCTGTGATATAAGAAATTGCACGATTATGATAAATAGTACAAAGGATGTTAATACCAATATAAAAACCTAAGAAGACATTTATTTAATGTGTAGTGTAATTATTTTGATTTTAAGTAGAGTTTTAGAAATGTATTGGCTGAGCTCTGTACGTTGGCAAATCGGTTAGAACAGCTCACATGGGGAAGTCGATGACGTAGGGAAAATACCCGGCAGTTGAGCTTTGGGCGCGCGCAGGAAGTGACGAGGCGGGAGCAAGTGGGGTGGCTGGCCGGGCGGCATCGCTCTGCATCAGTCGGCATTTGAATCTCCAGGTGGAGGTTATAGATTTGTGTGTGGCAATCGCCACGTGTGGTTGCTCGTCGTAGACTGCACCAAGCTGAATCGAGTGCTACTGTGTGTTGGTGAATATTTAGCCGGTGGAACAAGGTGTGCATGGCATTGAATTAAAGTGACTGTGATTTGTTAATGTAACACGTGTCGTCGCATAGGCATGAACATAAACGGTGTTTGAGACAGCCACATGGTGTGAAAACAATTTGCGACAAATATTCATTTTGTTCTGGGGGCTCACGAGCTATAACTTTATTTGATAAATGTGTCGACGTACAGACGTATCAGCCACAGGGTTCTAATATTGTGAAATAAACAACATAAAGTGAACTTTTACGTGTTTTCAAAAATAGTAGTTAGTACACCCTTTTCTCTCATGAACTTGACTTGATTATGAAATTTTTTTGTTAATCATATGCAGGGAAGGAAAGCTGCGAACGTGTGATATCATCCCCTAGAAAACGAGTCAAACAGTAGCAATCACAGTTCCAGTGTTTTTGCATGTTTAGGAATTTGGTTCGCAGTTAGTGGTTGTGAGTTTTAAAAATTAAACTTTCCCTATTTTAAACTCTCACCCCAACCTTCACTCTCGCACCATACAAGGCAACACTCCACACAAATACCTTCAGAAATGACTTCATTACATTTAAATTAATATTCGATATTAACAAATTTCTATTTTTCAGAAACGCTTTTCTTCCCATTGCCAGTCTGCATTTTATATCCTCTACTGCGACTATCATATGTTATTTTACTGCCCAAGTAACAAAACTCAAACCACCTTATAATTACGTAGGCTTCCGCGGCCAGAGTCAGATGACATAAAAGTTTTCTGGGTGGTTAAACGCAAGATAAGGGAAGCCTTCGAAATTGTAAAACACCCTAAAAACATGAAGAGAGAAGATGGACTCAGCCTTGACCCCTCTTGGCTACCACCCATCACAGCGAAATAGTCCGCACTGACAACACAACACGCGAGCGTCACTAGCAAGCAACTGCCGCCGCGCGGCCCACGGCCAGCAGGAGAGAAACGGAAGCCCTCACCCCATTCGCCGATGACCACCAATCATGTCTCGCTATGCAAGAAGCAACGGCTAACCCCCACTCCCTCCACCTCAGCATCCTATCAAAATAAAGTTCCATTCTTCCGCCAAAAATTCACCAATAACATCGCTTATTTTTAAAAATTATGACGTAATGTCTAATTGAAAGTAATATAAAGTGTAGTAACAACCAGCTCACATCAGTATACCCAGATGAAGGCCACTGTAACGTTGGCCGAAACGTCGGTTATTTAAGTAGTAGCCTTACATCATGACGCGGTACAACACCCAGAAAACTTTTATGTCATCAAACCACCTTTATTGATTCCTTATCTAATTCCTTCAGCACCGCCTGATTTTCTAAGACTACATTCTATTACCCTTGTTTTGCTCTTATTAATGTTCATATTATATGCTGCTTTCAATACACTGTCCATTCCGTTCAGTTGCTCCTCTAGGTCCTTTGCTGTCTCTGACAGAATTACACTGTCGTCGGCGGCAAAACGCAATGTTTTTATCTCTTCACTGTGAACTTTAATTCCTTCTCCAAATTTCTTCTTGCTTTCCTTTATAGCTTGCTCAATGTACAAATTGAACAGCATTGGAGAAAGGCTACAACCTTCTGATATAGTGCGCGCTTTGTGCGACGCTCGTGGCGCACTAGATGTAGCCTAGGCGGCGGCCTGTAGCACTAGTGTGGGCGCCGTGTTTAATTACACGGTGCGCGGACATATCACACCTCTCCCCTTCGAGCAGCCGGGATTCAGAACACTGAATGTCAATTTGCTCAGAGCCACTATCACTACCACTGTCGCACAGACGCCGACGCTGAACTACTGTATATGGCTGCGGTAGGTGTTTGCGACGTGTTGCTCGCTGGGAGATGATAGGTAATGATGGATCGATTGCTGCGGCTGGGAGATAGGGGCCGAAGGTGGCTGCGTGGCCGGCAGCAACCAGGTGAGGGACGGACTCTCTGACGTGGTGGCATTGACTACCCTCGGGCGCCTCGCTCAGGATTTGCACTCACATCCGACGGATCGGGCTGCTCAACTAGCGCTGTCGAGTTGAAATCTGCAGGAGAGGTAGGCGCGTCACGTAGCTGACCAAGTTTGGTGACCAAGCAGGCATTCGTGGGCGGAGTTGCCCGAGATGACGCGTAATTTCCCCATCCGGCGTACGAAGGACGCAGAGACGGCGGCCTTCGCAGCGAGTGACAGTTGCTGGTGTCCATTTGGTGGGCCTACCATACATTCTGGCCCAAACCGTAACCCCCGGACGGAACCATGACGAGGTGCTCTAGCTGCACCTGTGGTGGAGGAACTAGCGAGTGAAGCGTGGTGCGGGCTTGCCGACCGTGTAGCAATTCCAAATGTTCAAATGTTTGTAGAGTCTATGGGACTTAACTATGGGGTCATCAGTCCCTAAACTTACAAACTACTTATGAACTGAGACTTTAACTTTTCCCGGCGTAATGAGTGTTCAAACAACTTACGGGTATGCTGCCGGGTGACGTCGTCGACAACCGCCGATATTTCGGCAGGAGAACACCCTGCCATTCTCAAGGCACAACTGCACTTAACCTCAATTAGCTGCAACGAATCTGACAGAGGAACGCGAGTGAAGAGAGACACAACATCAAAACTCACTAAAATATCAGAGTCATTCAAACGCAATCCCTGCAATCGACGTAAGAAATCCGCCGAGTTCTTAATGTGGTGTTCACACCTGCCCACCATTGGACTCAAAAAACTAGCAAGATGTTTAGCTACACGATATGTCGGAGCACCAATGTTAGACACTATAGGCCTCAGAGGAATGTTCTGTTTGTGAACCTTAGGAAGGCCATACAATCTAGGTGGAACAGCACAGTAAGAATTAAGACTTTTGATGGTCTCCGGTGAGTACAACCTTGCAGTTGTGGCGTGTCATATATTGGTCAGACAATCAGGACTGTGGAAGAGCGGTGTATTGAACATTAACGTTACACGCGCTTACAACAGCCCAATAAAGCCGCTGTTGCAGAACACTGTCTTGACACCGGTCATCCTATGGAATACAACAACACGGAGATCCTGGCATGCACCTCCACCTATTGGGATAGTGTTATTAAGGAAGCTGTTGAAATTAAACTAGCAAGCGACCTTATAAACAGAGATGGTGGTTTTTGTTTAAATTCTGTTTGGAATCCGGCACTGTCTCTCGTCAAAAAACAGAGGGATAAAATTAATGCTGCCTCATCTGTTGATTAAGTCACTATCGATATTTTTGATGTTTGGTCACCTTTGGTTGTGTTGACTCTGCAGTGACTTGTACTGTGTGTGTTATCTTCCTTGTTTACACTTTGCAAACCGAGGTATTAAATACGCTTGCACATTGCTTCCTTAAGTGCAGTTGTGCCTTGAGAATGGCAGGGTGTTGTCCTGCCGAAATATCGGCGGTTGTCGACGACGTCACCCGGCAGCATACCCGTAAGTTGTTTGAATACTTACGAACTAGCTAACCCTAAGTACGTCACAAATATCCATGCCCGAGGGGGGATTCGAACCCCCGACCGTAGTGGCAGTGTAGACCGTGACTGGAGCGCCTCAGTCCCCTCGGCCACCGCGGCCGGATGTAGCAATTCCGCTGGACTCTTATCACCTAGTGGGGTGAAGCGATATGAAGCCAAGAACCTGTCTAATGCAACATCGGTTGAGGAAGACTTGATATATTTGCGCATCTGATTTTTAAAATTCCGCACCATTCTCTCACCCTCCCCATTAGACTGTGGATGGAAAGGTGGGGCCAGGACATGGCGGATACCCCGTTGGGCACACAACTCTTTGAATTCATGAGAAGTAAATCGTGGCCCGTTGTTTATAACCAGGGTAACATGAAGCCCTTCCATGGCGAATAACTTCGAGAGTGCTGCAATTGTCACAGAGGAAGACAGGTGCGTGCAGCGTGCAACAAAAGGGAACTCTGAATACTCATCCACAACAAGGAGCCAGTACGAGTTCAAAAAGGGTCCCGTGTAGTCCACATGTATGCATTCCCAGGCTGAGGCCAATGTGTAAGCGAAGCACGGGAGGCCACCTGCTGTGTGCCACATGTCTCACATACATTTACTAGTCGTACAATGTCAGTGTCCATACCCGGCCAGAAAACGCGAGCCGGCCGCGGTGGCCGAGAGGACTAAGGCGCTCCAGTCACGGTCTGCACGGCCACTACGGTCGGGGGTTCGAATCCCCCCTCGGGCATGGATATTTGTGCAGTCCTAGTTCGTAAGTAGTTTGTAGGTTTAGGGACTGATGACCCCGTAGTTAAGTCCCATAGACTATACAAACATTTGAACAAACATTTTGAAAACGCGACGCCGCGCCAATGCTTTATAGTGTTTGTAAATCTATCGGACTCAACAGCTAGGTTGTTAGTCCGTAGCTTACAAACTACTTAAACTGCAGTTACCGTCATGGCCAGCCCAGGGGCGCATCCACTGGGTTTCGCTCGGTGGACATCCATGGCCACCCTTAGGTTTATACGTTACTGGCACACGTGTAATCACTGCAGTATTTATGTAGTTAATAGCACGTAGGTAACCTACAAGTAGGAAGTAGGAACCCCTCAGTAGACTTTGCAGTAGTTTCTAGAATGATATAGAGTTAAGTAAATCACTGTTAATTAGAGTTGTATAAATTAGGACCCATTAATTGTATTCAAATGTTCAAATGTTTGTATAGTCCATGGGACTTAACTACGGGGTCATCAGTCCCTAAACTTACAAACTACTTATGAACTACTTACGAACTAGGACGGCACAAATATCCATGCCCGAGGGGGGATTCGAATCCCCGACCGTAGTGGCCGTGCAGACTGTGACTGAAGCGCCTCAGTCCCCTCGGCCACCGCGGCCGGCATTAATTGTATTGGTGATGGGTTGTAGTATAATTATGAAATAAAGATTTAAAAAAAACCTACTTAAACTAAATTAAACTAACATAAGAACAACACACACATCCATGCCCGAGTGAGGATTCGAACCTCCGACGCGGGAGGCCTTGCGATCCGCAACGTGGCGCTCCAGACCGCTCGGCTACTCCCGCGCGGCGCCAATGCTTTAGTGCGGACGATGCCCCCAGTGGTCCGCGTGCAAGAGGCGAAGAAACTCACGCCGGAGAGCACTAGGAATCACTACTAGCGGCGGAGAATTTACCGGCTGCAGCAAAAGCACTCCGTCGCGCACGGCCAGCTGGTATTGGAAGGAGTAATAATTGCGAAGGGAGCCCGAAGTCCCCGAAGAGGAG
Organism: Locusta migratoria; assembly: GCA_026315105.1. Lineage (NCBI taxonomy): Eukaryota > Metazoa > Arthropoda > Insecta > Orthoptera > Acrididae > Locusta > Locusta migratoria. Next base: position 328,824,417 of record CM048755.1, on the reverse strand, counting down.
ACTCCGGCCACCCATATTGAACATAACGCACTACTTGATGCAACACCGGATCTGACGCCACTGCTGCAGAAACCCGGTCGGAATTGAGGGGGGAATCCCTCGACCGTCTGCTGCGCCTCATCATAAATGTGGAAGCACAGAAGTGCATCGTGATCAAAAGCAGCATCCGGTCCAATCGGCAGACGGGTCAATGCGTCAACATTTGCATGCTTCGCTGTAGGGTGGAAATGGATCTCATCGTGAAAACGAGAAATAAACAACGCCCAACGCTAAAGCATGTGTGCAGCTTTGCCCGGTAGTGGGACCGAGGGGTTGAAGAGGGACACCAAAGGCTTGTGATCTAGATGAAATTTCGTACCGTACAGGAAAACATAGAATTTCTTAAGAGCATACACGATTGCCAGAGCTTCTTTTTCTATTTGAGAGTACTTTGACTGGCCCGGTGTAAGCGTTTTGGAGGCGAATGCGACTTCAGGGAATCGCTGCGAAAGAACAGCACCCACCCCGTACTGAGATGCGTGCGTCGCCAAAACCAAGTGCTGACCAGCGTGGAACGTCAAGAAACACGGAGCAGAAAGTAATTTGTCCTTAAGTGACCAAAAGGAAGCCTCGCACGCGGGGGACCACTCGTATTTGGCACCCTTCCGTAACAAATCACAGAAAGAACGCGAAAGAGTTCAAATGGTTCAAATGTTTGTAGAGTCTATGGGACTTAACTACGGGGTCATCAGTCCCTAAACTTACAAACTACTTATGAACTACCTACAACTAAGGACGGCACAAATATCCATGCCCGAGGGGGGATTCGAACCCCCGACCGTAGTGGCCATGCAGACCGTGACTGGAGCGCCTCAGTCCCCTCGGCCACCGCGGCCGGCCGCGAAAGAATGGAGGCCCCTGGAATAAATTAGTGATAATACGCAATTTTTCCCAAGAAGGCCTGCAATCCCTTATCAGACTAGCGCGCGGCAACGCTGTCACGGCACGCACGTGCTCCGTAATGGGGAAACACCTCGTCCCGATAACGTGAATCCGAGCTACTCGATAGTTGGCTGTAAAAATTGGCAATTTTGAGATTGCATTTGAGTACCTTGTCTTGTAACACAGAGAATAAGGTTTGCAAATTGTTCACATCTTCCTCATTAGTGCGCCCAGTGACCACTGTAATCCAAATAGTTGATAAATCCTGGAATCGGGTGTGTAACTTTCTCTAAAAAGCGTTGGAAAATAGCTGATGTGCTTGCAACCCCGAAGGGAAGACTTAAGTTTTGATAGAGTCCAAACGGGGTGTTGACTACCAGTTTGCTTTTCAACTCCTCGTCTAATGGCAGTTGTAAGCATGCTTCCGCCAAGTCTATTTTCGAGAAATATTGTCCACCAGACAATTTCGAGAGCAATTCATCCTGTCGAGGCATGGGATATGTGTCTATAATGGATTGAGCATTAATCGTGGCCTGAAAGTCCCCGCAAATGCGGAGTTTGCCAGAGGGTTTGACAATGACTACCAATGGTGTGGCCCAATCAAGAGACGCAACCGGGCGAATAACGGCAGTATCTGTACGGCGGTCCAATTCCTTTTTTTACCTCTGCTTTCAGGGCAACGGGTACCTCACGTGCCCTGAAGAAACGAGGACGGGCTGTTGGTTTCATGGTAGTGTGAGCTTGGAAGGAGGAAACAAAACCCAGTCCTGGCGACGAGAGAGGAGCATATTCAGAACAAAGACTCAAAAGACGGATACGGCACTTGGTCCGATACTAAATGAACTTCATCGAATAGAGAAAACTCGAAGGCTCGAAAAGCATCCATACTAAACAGGTTCGTTGTCGAGGCTTGATCCACTACTAAAAACGTGATTGTACGGACCACCGAGCAATAGGTCGCTGGTACTGTGAATTGACCTAACACAGGAATAGATTGTTGGTTGTAACTCAAAAGCTTCCACGATGACGGTAGCAGGGGGGGGGGGGGGGGGGTAATCAAAGATATACCTGCATCTGCATCCGCGGTTCAGAACATTTACTTCAATGAAAAGCTTGGCAGGAGTGTGTTTGTGTGTGTGTGTGTGTGTGCGCCGCAACGTTATTAATTTCCATAACCGTATCACGTGCGGGTGGCGCCGGTGCCGAGCGGTATACTGAAGAAATGTGCCCCTTTTTTCCTACAGTGCCGACATGTGGCCCGACGACGCGGGCAATCATTACATTTATGGCTAGAAAAACATTCGGGACAAGATGGGAATGGAGTCGCCCATTTACCGGAGCGAGAAGGCCGTCGTCTGTACTGTTGAGCTGAGCTGTCCTGTCGTCGGACCTGTGACTGGAGTGGATGGTTTGAGGTAACCGCTGTCACCTTCCCCGTCGCATCAGCGGAAGGGCACCGAGTAGAATAGGGCGGTTGGTTGAACGCGGAAACGTCGCCCCATGTGTCGATAGCGCGGGCCGCTGCCCACGTAACCTCGAAAGCCTGAGCGATTTTCAAAACATCGGCTAAGGTGGGGTCATCCTGCTGGAGGGCACGGTCGCGGATTTCCCTGTCAGGAGCCAAGCGTAGGATAACGTCCCGAACCGTGCGATCTGCATAGGATTCCTTGTGAACGTCCGCAATTAAATTACAACGACGGCTAAGCCTCTGCAGTTCGGCCGCCCAGGCCCGGTACGTCTGATTGGGTTGTTTATGACTTTGGAAAATTCGATACTAGAGATAAAAAAAAAAGTTCAAATGTTTGTATAGTCTATGGGACTTAACTACGGGGTCATCAGTCCCTAAACTTACAAACTACTTATGAACTACTTACGAACTAGGACGGCACAAATATCCACGCCCGAGGGGGGATTCGAACCCCCGACCGTAGTGGCTGTGCAGACCGTGACTGGAACGCCTTAGTCCCTTCGGCCACCGCGGCCGGCTACTAGAGATCACTGTCTTCGTCCGCTGGCAGTAATACCCAGAAAGCAAGGAACACATATCTTCAAAAGAGAAGGAAAATGGATCGTGCAGCGGCGTCAGTTTACACAAAACATGATGCACCTGAGGAGAACACCTTGAAAGAAACAAGGCGCGACACACCGTAGGGTCCGTAACACCAAAAGCCTGAAAGTGATGACGTAACCGATGCTCGTACTTGTCCCAATCTTCCGTGGCCTCATTATAGGAAAGAAAAGGAGGGGGACCGACGGCACCGCGACGAAGTAAACAATGTAGTTAAGAGGTCAATCTACTGTTTATGCTGTTGCAGCAGTTGCTGTTGCTGTTGCAGCACCTGAAGTAACACGGAGTCCGGAGTAGTCATAGAGGACGAAGGAAACACACATACGATACTCCAGAGAAACAAGGAAAAGACTAGACACCGCCTCCGTAGAACAGGGTCGGTACGGAGGCGGCGGAACACGCGTGCAATGCGACCGACTCGTCTCCAAGTGCTATGTTGACTGCTAACCCACGAAAACATAACACGCTCGGATGAAGTCACACCACAGTCTATCACAGACACTCGCGAAACTCTCTAGAAAAAAAATTGCAGATCAAGCGATACTAGCGCTCCAAGCGGTCAGTAGGGAATAACAGTGGAATGGCATGATACAGACTGAGAAGATGCCGTTTTTAATGCTGTTACTTTCATATTTCCTAGTCACTACGTTGTTGTGAACTTATTAATACAAATATGAAAACATCATTAAAGTAATATCACTGCTTCTATTAATGTCAGTCTATAGTAACGAATTATAATCAACAGTGCAGTGTAATTCATACAGGTTCGAGTCCTCCCTGGGGCATGGGTGTGTGTGTTTGTCCTTAGGTTAGTTTACCTAGGTTTAAGTAGTTTGTAAGCTACGGACTGATGACCACGCAGTTTGGTCCGATAGATTTACAAACATTTGAATTCATACAGTTCACAATACCGGGGTCTTATTAATATCATCAAACACTTTTTGAAAGCAGAAATGAATTGCAACTTGATGAGCTCGAGTATAATAGGAACTCATAACGTTTATGTTCGCGTGCTCGGTACGTACTGACATGTTACAAGAGTTTTGTTTTAAAGGAGCTCGGACATCGTAATATTTTCAACATTACTCACGATTTTTACATTGTAGGGGACTAGATTCTACATCGCCGTATAAAATATCTTTTCACCTTCTCCTTGCTTCTGTGCCTTTCGTGTACCTATCATAATGTTTTTAGCTACTTGGCAGGTATCTAACTGAATATCTTCAAGAATGTGACGTGCTAACATTAATAGATTATATATGGGCTTATTATTTGTTTGTAGCTACGTATTCACTTTACCAAACTAGTAGGTGACCGCCAAAATATGTTGGTATACAGGCTTATAATTTTTGTGAAACTGAAGTATGAACCTAAGCAGGCTTTACTGGAATAGTTGATTAACCTAAATGATCCTGACGTCCTTCCAGAAGAATGGTGCTTCGTTTTTTAAACATTTAAAGTAAATTGTTTCCTTTTGGCACAAACCACATTCTCCAACATCCGACTATCATTTCAATGTCGATCATTGACATTCAAATACTAACAATCATTGTTTTAGTACGTTATTCTATGTTAGCCACCTTTGAAGGTAGGGATTCAGAAGCAACATATCAGTGAACTCATGATTTTCGGCGTGTAAGTACTTACAAATCAATTTTTACTTTTATTATTCAGAAACATATGGATGGATTTACAATTAAAATATCATATCTAACAAGTAATATTAGTGTTTTCATTTTTAATTCATTCCAGAAGAACAGACTATTATGTTGAGATTGAGGGTGTAACTCGTGTAAAATCAATGTTGCGAGATTTGAACGATCTATTACAGGTGTAATAAACTATCATTTAAACCAGAAGTAACTTAAAAAAATCAGGAACATCTGGGTTAACCGCTACTGGAAGCATTCAGACATTGGTTTTATACAGCAGTAATGTTATGAGATAGTGGTCAAGTATTTGCGATTCTGATTAAGAGCAGAAGTTTGGACGTGAATGAATTGTTAAATATTTACTTCTAAAAGTATAACTAACCACTTGTTATTCATAACATTAATCTGTTACTTCTGAGCATCCTTTGCAAATGAGAGGTTTCCGAATTATTTTCGATAGCTACTATAATTTATAGCGCCACAAAAGCTCATAAATACGAAGGTATTATGAATGTGCTGCCTCACTCCAAATACACATTCATTACTTAATCGTTTCGCGGAATGTTTTTACGACCCAGCCGCTTGGCAGCGCTGCAGTCGCGAAGTTGCAGGAATTCACTGGGAGTTTCGTGACTCTTAAGGCTAGTTTACACGGCGACACTGGCCAGTTTACACTGCGCTACTGGCCAGTGCACATGCGCAGAAGTCGTTCGTGCAACTCGCTGGCGAAACTGAAACAGTTTCGGCACCTTCCAACTTTGGCGAAACTGATTGCGCGTGTTTTTAGGTTAGGTGATAACCAATACAGAACAAAACACAACATAAAGGGGGAAAGGAAAAAATAATTCGGTTTTTTGAACATATATGCGATGCATAGGTGTTTAACGATGAAAATTTCAGGAATTAGCAGCGGCGTGTTAGTGCTCTTGAAGCAATTATTCGTGAATTAAATATTGATGGGTTGACGATTAGTGAATTGCAGACTAAAGTACATTCAATTCCAAATACCTATACAAACGAACTATGGCAATCGTGGATTTGGGTACACGGTACTGTAGAGACGAGTATCTACTTGACAAGAAACGTAATGCAATTTGAAATTTCAGTTCTGGTAAAAATGCTTCATGCATAACAGTATCTTGTTTCTTTATTGCATTACTAACTCTGTTTAAAAGGAACGTGAACTGCTCTGTTGACATTCTAAGTTGATTAAAATGACTTCTAGGGTCTTCAATAACAATTCCTGTCAGCAAGGTCGCTGAGCAACCGCGCTGACGTCTTTTTTTAATCCAGTCACGAATTCAGACATGTTTCTTATTCTTTTTATATTTAGTCTTATGCAGCGACTTCACACAGAGAAGCAATAGCTCCGCCACAACTCTTACAGCTACCAAAACTTTCATTCTACGGCGACTACAGAACTGACAAAACAACGAAACTGAAGTGTACAGTATTGGCGCCGTGTCTACAGACATACAGGAAACTAGTTGCGCGCAATTCATTTCATGCAACGAGTGTCGCAACCTAGTGTCGTTGTGTAGACTAGCCTTTATGTAGGACTCTGGTCACACACCAAACGGCCGAAGCGTTGCGCCGTGTGCTCGCGCCTTCTCATGTGGAGCGCGCTTTCTGCGGCACCAGGCGGCGGCCTGTAGCACTAGTGCCGGCGCCGTTTTTAATTACACGGCGCGGGACATATCACCCTTCAACCCTGATAACTGCTGTCTCGTTTTTCTGCAAGTTGTAAATAGCCCTTTCTTCCTTATATTTTACTTCTGCTGATTTCAGAATTGGAAAGAGTCTATTCCAACCAGCATTGTCAAAAGCTTTCTACAATTCTACAAAAGCTAGAAACGTAGGTTTGCCTTTCCTTAACCTCTAGCGACCTCATGTATCATATATCCGTTCAAATGAGTTTCCCACACACTGGGTGCCGTTTTTCGTAAAAGTGCCGACTGTATCGTATTCGCTACACTCCACAGAACAACGAGGCAGCCTACTCATAGTGACCACTACGTGTCAGGAGGAGTCGATAACAAGTGTGTTTTGGACAAGTAAATATGGCATCAAGAAAGAAAGGTTAGTATTGCCAATTCGTTAAGTATTTCTTTTAAATCAGTACTAAAATGTTGCTAATAGATCCCTGAGTACAAATCAATCAAAGAAAGTACGTGAAAGACGATTTTCCTTCTGAAAAATCGTATTTTCGTAAATGTATCATATATGATACATCGGGTCTCAGTGACTACTTTTCATATGTCTGTCAGCAAATGGCGGATGTCTGCATTTTATGTTAGTGATTCGTTACTTCTTCGTTATGTAATGTTTTTAGTGCGTATTTCACGGCTTTCATAATGTGATAGGCATTACTAATGCTTCTAGTACGAATAAAACTTCACAAACGTGAATTGAAAATCTAAATCTAAATATTATTGACAGGTCTATCTGATTCAGAAATTGCTCAGCTTCTGGATTCTGGATGAGGTCATTGACGCTAATTGTTCCGATATCGAAATTGATCACGACTGTGATGACGACGACGCTGAAGTTAACAAACAGGGAACGCAAATGGCAGCAACTAAAGAAGAAAATGAAGTTTCAGACAATGAAACTTCAGCACACCCAACACAAATGCATGAAAGTCCATCTCCTAGAGATGCAACACAACGTTGGCGCTACAGATCAGAGTTCGTAATGTTTTTAGTGGTTTTTATAGGTATGAGTTTGAATTATTGTAAAACAATCATTTTTAAGCAACATTGTTGTTTCTATTTTAGATTTTCACCCAATATCTCGACTTCTATGACCTCTACATCATCAAGTTCTGATGCAGACGCTATCAGTACAGGAACTAGGAAACCCTTTGAATATTTTAATAAGTATTTAAATGAAGATTTCTTTATTTATATGGCAGAGAAGACAAATATGAAATATGTTTCATCATACGGAAAATCTCTCAACACCACCCCAGATGAGATCAAGAAATATTGGACTGCAAGTATTATCATTTCACTTATTGGATATCCTAAACCCAGAGTGTGTTGGGAACAACGTACCAGATAGCCAATTGCATTTTATTCCTACAAGAACGTGTAATGAGACAATTTTGTGCATTTTTTAGCATTAGGAGGTGTATATGTCATTGAAATAAGCAAAAATAAAGAAACATTTATTTTTTCACCGCGTGTCACATTGTCTCGATAGCAACCAAATGTGTCGTATATCATACATAGCCTACAACAACATGTAAAAATAAAAAAAATAAAAAAGTACTTTTCATGAATATTTTACCATCAGTGGTGCCAATAAACACATGTAAAGCTGTTTGGTTCAATTTACTGTTTAAATCTGGCTTCAGGTCTCTAGAGGTTAATCTATCTTCTAAAATAAGCCGTAAGGTGAGTATTGCCTCCCGTGTTTCTACATTTCTCTTGAATCCAAACTGGTCTTCCCCAAGGTCGGCTATTACCAGCTTTTCCACCCTTCTGTAAGTAATTCGTATTAACATTTTGCAACAATGGCTTATTAAACTGATGGTTCTGTAATCTTCACATCTGTCTGCACGTGATTTCTTTGGAATGGGGATTATTACGTTTTCTTAAAGTCTGAGGGTATTTCCCCTGTCTCATACATCTTACGCACCAGGTCAAATAGTTTTGTCATGGCTGGCTCTTCCGCAGACTTCAGTAGTTCTGAGGTAATGTCGTCCACTCCAGGGACATTGTTTCAACTTAGATCTTTCACTGCTCTGTCAAATTCATCTCTCTGTATAGTATCTCCTATTTAATTTTCATCTAGATCCTCTTCCCTTCCTACAATATTGTCTCTAAGTTCATTTCCTTTGTACAGCCCCTCTATATACTCTTTCCAACTTTCGACTTTCCCTTCTTTGCTGAGAACTGGTTTTCCATCTGAGTTCTTTATATTCATACAGCTGCTTTTCTTGTCCCCAAATGTTTCTTTTATTTTCCTGTAGGCGGCATCTATTTTTCCCTAATTTACACATTCATTTACAGACTTGCATTTGCCTTCTAGCCACTCCTTCTTATTTATTTTGCATTTACTGTCAGTCTCATTTCTTAGTCGTCTGTACTCCATTTTTCCTGTTTCATTTACTGCATTTTAAATTTTCTCCTTTGCTCAATTAAATTTAGTGTGTCCTGTGATATCCAAGGATTTTTTATAAGTCTTGCCTTTCTACCTTTTTTGTCCTCTGCTCCCTCTGAAATTCTGAAGAAGTTCAGATTCCTTCACTTTATCCAGGTCCCATCTCCTTATTTTCCTACCTTTCTGCAGTTTTTCAGTTTCAGCCTACAGTTCATGACCAACAAGATATGGTCAGATTCTACATCTGGCCCTGGGTATGTCTTACAGTTTAAAACCTGGTTCCTAAATCTATGTCTAACCATTATAAAATATATTGGGTACCTTCCAGTGTCTCCTGGTTTCTTCCATGTATACAACCGTCTTTCGTGATTCTTAAACCAGGTGTTTGATGTTCTGTGTAAAATTCTACCAGGCGATCTCCTCTCTCATTCCTTTTGCCCAGTCCATATTCACATACTATTCTTCCTTCACTTCCTTTTCCTACTACTGGATTCCAGTCCTCAATCACAATTAAGTTTTCATCTCCCTTAATTGTCTGAATGATTTCCTTGATCCCCTTATCATCGGCAGAGCTAGTGGGCATTGAAACTTGTACTACTGTGATCGGTGTTGGCTTTGTATCTATCTTGATTATGATAATGCGATCACTGCGCTGTTCATAGTAGTTTAACCGCATTCCTAATTTCTTATTCATTATCAGACCTACTCCTGTAATACCCCCAACTGATTTTGTATTTATAATCCTGTACTCTCCTGACCAGAAATCCTGTTCCTCTTTGCACCGAACTTCACTAATCCCCACTACATCCAACTTTAGCCTGTCCATTTCCCTTTCTAAATTTTCTAACTGTGAATGTTTTATTTAGAACACTATTTTCGCTTTTTGATGGATTTATTTACGTACTAGATGAATATGTCATAAAAATAGGAGGGTACATATTAAAAAGAAATTCATTTGATATCCGTTTGACCTATGGCGGCGCCATCTAGCGGCCAACCATAGCGCCATCTGTTTTCCCCTTTAAGCTAGAAACGTTTGGTTCTTTGTAGTTTTTTCGTTTGATGCTTATTTCGTGAGATATTTGGCCCAGTCATTATAAATGGACCACCCTGTAATAGCTGGCCAGGTATGAACTTTTCGTTGCTAGTAGTGTAAAATAATTTTAAGGACCTCTTTTCGAAATTTTTCTCAGTATATACCCACTATACATTAATTGTGATAGTTTTTATAGCTTCAAATAAAAAATCATGCATTGGGTGGTTAAACCCTATTGAGCATGTCTGGGATGCACTTGGCAGATGCCTGGCTGCTAGACCAGCACAACGGTTGCAGAGCTCGATATTTCACTCATGGAAGATATCCAAATATTCCAGAAGAGCTGACTGATAACCTCATACTATCCACTCGACGCAGGTGTGCTATTGTACTGACCACATCATATTACAGGGCACCGAGAATGACTTTTTCAGTACTATGGTAGACTCGCTCTAAGTAAACGTCATGTAAACCTCAAGTAAAGAGTTGAACCAGCAAAGTATCGTACAGTATCTCACACAAATTACAACTGTATCCGATATCTGAATAAAATACGTTACCATGTGTATATTTTGTGTGATATCTCACTTCAAATGTTCAAATGTTTGTAAATCTATCGGACCACACTGCGTGGTCATCAGTCCGTAGCTTACAAACTACTTAAACTAAGGTAAACTAACCTAAGGACAACACACACACACACACACACACACACACACACACACACACACACATGCCCCAGGGAGGACTCGAACCTCCGACGGCGAGTAACCGCGCGCTCCGCAGCGAGGAGCCTTAGACCTCTCGGCTATATTTTACTTTATCCCCTAATTGTTTTTAGCAGTGTATGCAAGAGTCAACAACTGCGCTTTAGTCTGACTGAAACTCAGAAATGCCTTCACCCATATGAATTAAGTTTTATTTATTTATTTACTAGCTGAAAACCCGGCTTTGCCCGGGTATTTATTTATTTATTTATTGTTATATTTCCTTATTCGTATGCTTATCCTTACAGAGAAAGAGCTGAAGACATTGTAGCACGCATTGACCAAAAATATGGTATGTGGCATCACGTTTCGCTGTATGTAACCTCCTTGCTATAGAGTCGCAAATGTCATCATTGGCCTTCAGTTCGAATTTTTTTTATAATTTGACAACTTTCAACCACCATATCTTCCACCCCCTTGTAGCTATCGGCATGGAACTGCTATGGTGTACAATGGCAGACTCCGGACAACAATTACATACAGACCATTCGTTTCCGTTCTGTAGTTTTCGTTGCAGAGCGAAATATTAACACACACACGCGTAGAATTTTTATTTACACCGGTAACTTTCCATCCCAATATACTCCAGCGTTTTATCATTATCAACCCTTAAGCAAAAATGCAACCAATAAAACCATTTTCAAAGAGTAAATATAATTTTCAAACAGTAATTATTGTTCCGCATTTCGCGTTATATACTTCAAATTACTAAATATCTATCAGATCACTATAAAACCGTGCCTAAAAGCTTCCTCAGGTATAAATTAGTAACTGTACAAATGTTTAAGGCACTGCGTCTTGTCGTTCGGACGTGATAAGCGTACACTGAACAGACATTCACATTTATAGATATAGATTTATTACACACATTAATACAAGAGTGATTTAGAAAAAAAAAAATTGGGTAAACCCAAACGAATAGCTGAAAAAACGTTAACATGGATATTGGTAATTTTGTGAGGGGAGCATCGTGACTTCGGATTAGATTGGTATTTCATGCGCGGCCATACCGATCTTCCGACCTCGAGAACATTTTTCACACTTGATCTTCAAAACAAGAGAAATATCACAGTCCTCATAAGATTTAGTACGGTGCATGGCGGTCAGACACCTCAAATCAGACTGTCACCGTTTGACTGAGCACCATGAATAATGTGGTAGGGAGGGGATGAACAGAGAAAGGGCACAGAAGAAGAGGGACGGGGAGTGGGGGAGGTGATGACAGGAGTAGGGGGATGGCTATGTGTGTAGAGGAGTGGTGGAGGAGGACGAGGCAGAGATAGGAGACAGAGAGAGGAGAGGAGGAGATGGACAGAGAGAGAAGGGTGCAGTGCATGGACTAATTGAATAATTCAATGAATAAATTAATACCGGAGCAACTCCGGGCTTTCAGGTAGCTAATACAGTGAGTAGCCTAAGTGGACAAAGACGTAAGAAAGAGGCACGGAGGTGGGGAAGTGATGGGCAGAGAGATTGAGGACAGGAGTGTTGGATGTATATTCAATTCCCACACATGGTAATAGCGAAGCACTGCCGTGTTTGCTAGTACAATAATAAAGATTCCCACTACTGAAAACTAAAACTCAACTCCTAATTATAATTAAATGACTACTGCTAAGAAATATTCATATATAAATAAAAATCCGTTGCCGCATGTCTGTAAGAGCGTAAGACTCTACTGATTTGAGTGACTTTTCGTTCTGTTCGTAATTCTCAGGACAAGGTTTGTATGCCTGAAATTTTTAGAAAATGTACTGAAAAACGGGAAAATTTGAGAAAAATGAAATTGCTTCTTTCAATGTCTTGGTCGCGATCCAATAACTCTTAGCAGAATATGGAATCGGTGGGTTCAGGCGGGCAATACGGAAAGCCGTGCTGGATCCCAATGGCCTCGTATTCCTAGCAGTCGAGATGACAGGCATCTTATCCGCATGGCTGTAACGAATCGTGCAACCACGTCTCGATCCCAGAGTCAACAGATGGGGACGTTTGCAAGACAACAACCATCTGCACGAACAGTTCGACGGCGTTTGCAGCAGAATGGACTATCAGCTCAGAGACCATGGCTGCCGAGCGCTGATGACCTCGATGTTGAGCGCCCTAAAACACCACTCATCATCATCACTATGGCTGCGGTTACCCTTGACGCTGCATCACAGACAGGAGCGCCTGCGATGGTGTACGCAACGACGAACCTGGGTGCACGAATGGCTAAACGTCATTTTTTTCGGATGAATAAAGGTTCTGTTTACAGCATCATCATGGTCGCATCCGTGTTTGACGACATCGCTTTGAACGCAGATTGGAAGCGTGTATCCGTCATCGCCATACTGGAATATCACCCGGCATGATGGTATAGGGTGCCATTGGTTACACGTCTCGGTCACCTCTTGTTCGCATCGACGGCACTTTGAACAGTGGCCGTTATATTTCAGATGTGTTACGACCCTTCATTCGATCCCTACATTTCAGCAGGATAATGCAGGACCGCATGTTGCAAGTCCTGTACATACATTTCTGGATACGGAAAATGTTCAACTGCTGCCCTGGCCAGCACATTCTCCAGATCTCTCACCAATTGAAAACATCTGGTCAATGGTGGCCGAGCAACTGCCTCGTCGCAATACGTCAGTCAGTACTCTTGATGAACTGCGGTGTCGTGTTGAAGCTGCATGGGCTTCTGTACCTGTACACTCCATCCAAGCTCTGTTTGACTCAATGCTCAGGCGTATCAAGGCCGTTATTACGTCCAGAGGTGGTTGTTCTGGGTACTGATTTCTCAGGATCTATGCACCCAAATTGCGTGAAAATGTAATCACATGTGAGTTCTAGTATAATGTATTTGTCCAATGAATACCGTTTATCATCTGCATTTTAATGGACAGCAGGCCAGTCATTAAAGAGAGTCGAATAAACCTTTCCATGTTTTACCCACAGGCAGTTTTCAGTGTATTCGAGAGTCGGTAAAGCATCCGCACTATTCGTATCCTCTCCGAACGCAAGACCAAAAATATTGGTCATCAGGAAGCGTTGCGTTGATTTCAGTCAAAATACGAACAAATAATTCTCAAAACGATGTATTCCCACTTATTGCATTTCAATTATTTCGTTATCCTCTGTAACTGTCTTGTTTCAATGTCACTTATGTAAATAAATGTTTCGTTCCACGAATTTCTTCTCCACCAGCTGACTGGCAGACAGCGCAAACCTAAAACACTAAAGATATAAACACATACAAGCATTCGTTTTTCCCTCGTTCTATATGGGAGTTTGAAGAGGAAAGCAAGTAACTAGTAGCAGTACTGAGTACCCTCCCCCACTCACCTTTGGGTGGATTTTTCTGTATTTCAGATATGTCTTTGTTCATGCGCTAAAATAAAGAGCAAATATTCTGTTTCAAACCGTGACTACGTTTGCTTTTACAGCTAAAATAACAAACGCAATAAGTGTGGTAACACGGAATTCCACATAACAATAGTACTGCATCTATATACAAAGTTACTACTATCATTATGTCATTTACAACAGTCATTATAGCAGTATCTCCCCAGTTTATGAACACGTGAAAAAGAAGTCTGTGGTTGCAATTCGTTGGTATGTATTTCATGGTGTTTTCACAAAATAGTCAAATGCACTTATGCCGGCCGCGGTGGCCGAGGGGACAGTCCGCGTCAGGCAGCGCAGCGGTGCGGTTGGCGTGTTTACGTCCCGCCGCAGTGTCTCGCGCCTGAGGTTGTTTACGTAACTCAGCCGCCTCTACGCGACTTACTTGATAGAGCAAGCATGGCTCAATCCTGGAGACATTCGACCTTGAAGATCAGTTTTTCGAAAGCATATCCACGACCGAAGGCACTGGACATCGAACAGTTTATTAGAGACGAAGTGAAAGTTGCCTGTAGCGAAGTTGTAGGTATTCACTTTTCGATAGTGAGCAGTGTCGTGTACTTAAAGCTCATCAACGACGCGGTCTGCGAGAGAATTCTGAACGCGACCAGAAGTGGACTGAAGTTCCGTCACTCGGACGGACATATTGGTGAAGTGACAATTGAACACACGGGTCTCTGCACGATAAGGGTATTTGAACTTCCATTTGAGGTGCCAGAAGAAACAGTGATTTCCGCGCTTCGCCCTTATGGGCATGTGATCAGTCACCAAGCTGAAAAATGGGCACAGTTTACGACATTCCCCGTGCTCAATGGGGTGCGGCAAATACGTATTGAACTGAAAAAACATGTTCCATCTTATCTGACCATCGGTGGATGCCGTGCAATAATAATTTATGACGGCCAGCCGAAGACGTGTTCAGGCTGTGGACAAGAAGGACACCTGCGTTCCCAGTGCATGCAGCGCAGGATCACACAGTTGCCACCTGGGGATGAACAGCTCCCGCCTGCACCGACGACTCTTCCGGTGACGTATGTTCAGGCTCTCCAGCATCCTGTGCCGACGTACGTTAAGGAACCCTCACTGAACGCTGTAGCGCACGAAGGAAACGAGGACAAACTGGAAACTACGTCCACGACCGATCGTATACCACCAACGAATAATGAGGTGTCTCAGGTTGAGGAGATGGACGCCACATCACCGGTAGTGCCTAATGACGTTCTTGCAAAAGACCAAACAGCAGTGCACCAATCGACAACAGACGACAAGACGACGGCCAACGTACAGTCGTCGCTCTTACACCCGGCCGAAAATCCTGAAGGCACCGACCTACCACACCACCAGACTGACACTATTGAGAAGATGGATGTCGAAACTGAAGTAGTACCGACGTCTGCCTTCATCACTACGGAGACGGCGTCAGATGACTGCCGACCGACCTCCGATACAGAACACCACGTCCGCAAACAGCGCTCCCCGCGGAAACGCAAGAAGAGGCGCCATTCGCCTTCTGATGATCAGATGCAAGATAAGGACGAGGAACCGACGTCGGATGAAGCAACTGACTCTGCCTCTCAGGTGTCCGGTATCATCACTCCCCGTCTGACACGTCACGATACAGCAGCGACAACACCTGCTCCTGTCTCAGATTCACCTTCACCTGCTACTGAACACCAACATGAGACTCAGGATGAAACATCCCCTCCACAACTACGAAGTTTCACGTCTGACGCTTGGGCAGACGATATCGAGAATGAAGCGGAAGATCTTGAGGGAGTCGAGGGTAGAAGTGCTCCCTCGGCTGCATCCAGCACTCCCCTATCACAATGACTGAGGCTGCACCAACAGCTTCCATGGCGCCGCCGGATCCGCCTGCTGACGATGTACTGAACAACTCAATAGAAGGTCTAGGCGCACAGACATACCGGCTCGCTACCGTTAACATCAATAACATACGTGCACGCCACAAATTGGCCATGCTACAGGATATGCTCAATGCAGCGGACATCGACATTGCCCTCCTTCAAGAGGTGCATGTAGAAGACTTCACAGAACCCTACGGATACACGACCTGCATCTCCCATGCGTCTGCCACTGGCAGTGGAGTGGCGATCATCCTCCGTGAAGGTCTTCTTGCTGAAGATGTCGAGTATCTTCCTGACGCCAGAGGGATGGCTATCACTGTCCAAGGAGTTCGAATAATTAACGTCTATGCGCCGTCGGGATCGGGACGCCGTCGTGAACGATCCACCTTCTTCGCAGAAGCGATCACACCCCTCTTTGTGGGACAACAAGACGCCTTGATAGTAGGAGGGGATTTCAACTGTACTCAAACTCCGAAGGATCAATTACCTCGTCACTCTCCGTGCATGGAACTCGGAGCACTCGTCCACAATCTTCGGTTGGTGGACTCATGGGAACATGTTCATGGCGACCGGCCTGGCTTTACGCATTTTACCAGCCATTCGTCTAGCCGCATTGATAGGATTTACATCTCGTGTTCCATTGTCAGAGGGACGAGAGCAGCCGAAGTATGGCCTGTAGCGTTTTCTGACCACGAAGCCTATATTTGCGACCTTACCCTCAGACGTCAGAAAGTATGGCACAGCCGTGGTCCATGGAAGCTGAATGTGTCCCATCTCGCCTTTCCAGAATGTTGGCAGCTCGTAGAGAACACAAGGAACAACTGCAAACGCCGACGCGGCGCCTACCAGTCTGCCCTTGCTTGGTGGTTATTCTGTGCTAAGCCTGCCCTGCGGAAGACTTTGATAGGGTATGGGAGAGACGTAGCGGCATGGAGGCGACAAACAAAGGACTTTTACTTCAATATTTTAAGGGAATGTACCAGAATGCCATATTCACCTGCGAGGCAGACTATGGTGAATCACGCCAAAGCCCAAATCATCAGACTTACATGCCAGCATCTTGAAGGAACGATAGTCAGAGCCCGTACTGAAGACAGAGTAGCTCAAGAGAGTCCCTCCATGTACCATATCATCAGAGAACGACGGCGTCGACGAAGGGCCTTGATACACGTGCTGACTACAGATAGAGGACGATACGACACCCAGAGAGATATAGGACATGTCCTTCACGCTCACTATACGCAGCTGTACTCAGAGCTCCGCCACCCCCCAGAAGTAATCGAAGCGGTATCCCAGCTCACATACGGCAAAATTCCACAAGCTGCGGCTACTGAACTGACAGCCGATATAACAGAGGAGGAAGTCACTGAAGCGATACAGATGGGACCCGCCAATAAGTCGCCAGGCCCTGACGGCCTCCCTCTGGAGTTCTACAGGGCCTTTCAACAACTGCTAGTACTAGTCTGGACGGAAATCTGCCGCGATCTCATGTCCCCCACGGTGCAGATCCCTGAGACGTTTTGCGAAGGGCTTATCATACCTATACACAAACCACGAGGTGGGACCAACATCAGCGACTACCGCCCCTTGACCCTACTGAATAGCGACATGAAGATCTTCACTCGACTGTTGGCAGCACGACTCAAGCACACGGTCCGATACGTTGTTTCACAGGATCAGGCATCTTTAGGTGGCAGTCATAACATTCGCACTGCCCTCTGCCGCTATCGCGATATGATCGCACTTGCCAAGACAAATAAAATGCCTTGAGTTTTGGCTTGCCTCGATTTCAGCCAAGCTTTTGACAGAGTCGACCACACATTTTTAAAGGCCGTAATGCAACAGATTGATTATGCCGAGACCATCGTAGCGTTATTGGTGCGTCTCCTTCACGGTGCGACATCAAGAGTACTGTACAACGGACGCCTCACACCGCCGATCCTCATCCAGAGATCGGTGCGACAGGGGTGCCCCCTATCAACGATATTGTACGCCCTCGGTTTGGAACCGCTGCTCTGTGGCTTTCGACAACGCTTGACAGGGATCACACTCGGTGGACATACTTTTTGCTGCACTGCCTATGCCGACGATCTGGTTCTCTTTCTTCGTGGTGAAGACGACGTCCGCGCAGCTTTGGCGTGGGTGGCGACCTACGGCGCAGCATCGGGCAGTGAACTGAATGTACACAAATCGCACGCTCTATCTATAGGTGACGGGCTGCCCGATAGGTGCGTGGCCCCATTGAGAATAACAGACACAATGCGCTGTTTGGGCATTGATTTTACAACTGACCTGCGGCGGACGATTGCCCTCAACAGTATGCGCCTATGGCAACAGATTAGGGCAGGGATAGGCGACCACCGTCTTAGAACACTAGACATTCTGCAACGGGTGCGATATGCTAACGTCTATTTGGCGTCGCGCATCCCCCATGTTGCGCAGACACTGCCGATCCCGCCATATCTGGCCCGCAGCATGCTGGCGGCTATGGGGTCTTTTGTAAGTACCGGTATGCTCTTCAAGATTCGTTACGACTCCCTCACACTACCGAGGAACAGAGGTGGTTTAGGACTTTTTCACGTTCCGGACAGAGCACGGGCCTTATTTGTAAGCTCTCACATGAAGATATGGCGACAGTGTCCGACGAGTCTTACAAGCCTGCTGCTAGAGGCCTTAAGGCCGATCTCCCTCACCCCTCCAATACCACTATCCGACATTCCAGCCCCTTTCTTTTATTTCGGGCAATTCTTCCTCGACCTCAGCTACATGCGTACCGCACTTCCGCCCACACAATTGATATCGGCGAGGGCAATATACAACATCATGGAACTGAGCAGAGCCCCGAACGTGATAGAATCAAAACACCCCCATATTAACTGGCGTGTTGTGTGGCGAGCGGTGAGCGCGCCCACTCTCAACACAGACGTACAGTCTGCGTGGTACATCACAGTCAACGGGAAGCAGGTGTGCCAGTATCGCCTCCACCGAATTCATCTTGCGGACTCTCCTTTGTGTACCAAATGCGGAGTCGTGGATACAGATGAGCATCGCCTTGACTGTGGATCGGCGAAGGATGTTTGGTATTTGGTGCGCCAGGTACTGGCTTTCTTCACACGCACAACCCCCGAAATGATAACTACCAAATCGCTTCTCTTTCCAGAAGACTCGTATTACCCGACAGCGAAAACTAACTCTGTTCAATGGATATGTGGCCACGCTGTACACTATTTGTTCGGCGATGGAGAGAAGACTGTACTTGATTTTTGGAACTATATAAACGAGCGACATTGTGCAATAGTTAGGAACCCCAAGTACCGCGAATATTTTTCCAATTTTCTTTGGAGTGCGTTCCATAACCCGCCTCGCAGCTGGAATATCGATGAAAGGAGAAGTTGACCCCAGAACGACAGAAGCACTGATTGAACTACAACCGGCAACGAAAGAAATCGAGAAGACGTTCATTGATAATCCGCAGCTAGACCTTCCTTGGAACGCACCATGTCGTAATGCGACGACCTCTTTATTTTGTTTTTACGCCGGATGTGGAACGGCAGTATTTTCTACATAAAAATGCAGAACTATACATACTAATAAAGAATATACATGAAGCAACTATTTATTTCTCCCTTTTCCCAATTACAAATCTACATATATCTTTATGGGCCGATGCGAAAATTAAAAAAAAAAAAAAAGGGGGGGGGGGACTGAGGCGCTCCAATGACGGTCGCCACGGCCACTACGGTCGGCGGTTCGAATCCTCCCTCGGGCATGAATATTTGTGCCGTACTAGTTCGTAAGTAGTTCATAAGTAGTTTGTAAGTTTAGGGACTGATGACCCCGTAGTTAAGTCCCATAGACTATACAAACATTTGAACTTTTTTTTTTTTTTTTTTTTTAATCTCGTAGAGTATAGTTGTGTTCAATTAACAGAAAAACCTTTTAGGTATTAAGACGGAAAAAAAGAGAAAAGGAAAAAAATACTAACAACGGTTTTTTATTTTATTTTTATTTTTTCTTCTTCAGGTAGATTGATGCTTTTCGGTCATTTGTTCATGTTCGTTCTGGATTGTTCGTTGACGATTTTGCTCAGTTTTTTTTATTAGAGATGGCGTTGTATCCTTTCTTTTTATCTCTTTTCATTGGTTCTTCAGTTTGATCGGTCCTTTGTGGTCGTTGGTTTTTGTTTTATTTTGATTGTTTTGTCGTTGAGTCCATTTTTTAGTTACAGAGGGTATTACAAACTAATTCGGCGCCCATTACGCTACGCCGAACAGCTGCGAGAGTAATCCATAATTCTCGTACCTTCGACGGCAGATGTTACCTGCTGCCGGCCGCGGTGGCCGAGGGGACTGAGGCGCTCCAGTCACAGTCTGCACAGCCACTACGGTCGGGGGTTCGAATCCCCCCTCGGGCATGGATATTTGTGCCGTCATTAGTAGTAGTTAGTTCATAAGTAGTTTGTAAGTTTAGGGACTGATGACCCCGTAGTTAAGTCCCATAAGCTTTACAAACATTTAAACATTTGTTACCTGCTAGCATGGTATTTTTAGACACTTGATTACAATTCATTGTCCTAATAAAGACTTGTTTTTGACAATTTTCAGTGCGCCATTGCTTTGAAATGACAAAACTTGAGTTATAATAAGAAAATTATCAACTACTCAAAGGAATCTGGCTTATACAAAAGAGTGTTTCGGGCAAGGTTTTGGGCGAGGGATGTCACGTAACTTATTTCCGAACGCCAAATATACACTACGTTCCTTCCAGGCTGTAGTCATGCGTAACCAGAACAGGTAAAGAAAATAAACAAATTACCAAAGCAAGATAGCTGATAATATTTTAACGGAAAAAGATAATGAAAATGTGGGAGAGATATTAAAATATTAGTTTAAAGAGGTAAAAGTTCAAAAAAGAGTACGTTTGTCAAATATCAAATAATTTTGGCTGTTTTTTAAAATACGGTCAGAAAGAACATTACTTGTCGAGTGCATAGACATTATCACAATAGTAGAGTCGTAATCGTATCGTCTATAATTTTTTATTATTTATATTTTTATTATATTTGTCCGTAATGTTTGCAAAAAATCATAAAACTATAGACAAATGTAAAGCGGGCCGTAAAACACGACAGTACGATTTTTTTCAATCATTTCCAACGGAAAACAGTGAAGTATTTGTGGCTAGCTTTATAATCCTACCTGTTCGTAGATTAAAACCATACGATACATGCACATTAAAACTACTACCTCACAGATACAGTAGGTGAGAAAAAGATCGCTAATGCCTTGTGTTGTAATGATTTCAAACGATTTACCCATTCATTCTCCCTTCTATTTCCAATCAAGGTTCCCCTTGCAATAACAATAAATAATATCAGAGATAGGGGGTGGAAGAGTAGGATATGACAAATGGGAGAGTGAGGAAAAGGGGGATAAAAAGAGGGGGAGGAGGAGACGAATAGAGAAAGGGTAGGAGAAGGAAATTGGGGTGCATATACAATTCTCATAATATTAGCAATTACGAAGCACTGCCTGGTTCACTAGTAATAATTAAAGAAATAATTAATAATGTATACACACTCAACATTTGCTGTTCTCGTTGTTACTGTAAATATGCCTAATTCGCCGCGGTGGAATGGACGAACACTCCAAGGTTCCTAGCAGCGGATTGCGCGTTTGCTCCCCGTCGGAGGTTCGAGTCCTCCCTCGGGCATGGGCGTGTGTGTGTGTGTGTGTGTGTGTGTGTGTGTGTGTGTGTGTGTGTGTGTGTGTGTGTATTATCCTTAGGTTCTTTTAAGTAGTTTGTAAGACTAGCGACTGATAACCACAATAGTTAAATCCCATAGATTTGATGAACATTTTTATGCCTAATAAGTAGCTCTTATACCGGGTGATCAAACAGTCAGTATAAATTTGAAAGCTTAATAAATCACGAAATAACGTAGATAAAGAGGTAAAATTGACACACATGCTTGGAATGACATGGGGTTTTATTAGGACAAAAATAGTTCAAAAAAAGATCTCTTGCGCACGTTGTTTGGTGATGATCGTGTGCTCAGCCGCCACTTTCGTCATGCTTGGCCTACCAGGTCCCAAGACCTCAGTCCGTGCGATGATTGCTTTCGTGTTACCTGAAGACGCAAGTGTATCGTGATCGACCGACATCTCTAGGGATGCCTCACCATAACTCCGGACATGCTTTACAGTGCTGTTCACAACATTATTCCTCGACTATAGCTATTGTTGAGGAATGATGGTGAACATATTGAGCATTTCCTGTAAAGAACATCATCTTTGCTTTGCCTTAATTTTTATGCTAATTATTGCTCTTCTGATGATATGAAGCGCCATCTGTCGGACTCTTTCGAACTTTTTTTTCTAATAAAACTCCGTGTCATTCCAAGCATGTGTGCCAATTTTTACTCTATCTACATTATTCCGTAATTTATTAAGTTTTCAAATTTATACTGACTTTCTGATCACCCGGTATATCTCCAGCTGGCCTGGCGTGAAATAACTGACTGAATAAATATGGAAATTTGTGACATCTTTCAGGACAATCAGTTTCAATTTTCTGTTTAGCAATGACAATTTCGGCGAACATTTTTGAATGGGGTTTGCCCCAAACTCTCTAGACAATAGTATTACTCGACTGGTTTACTATCTTTATTGACTGTAAGCGCTACTCGTGAAAGCACCCGTGGCCATTCATCCTGGCGAGGAAGCATATCTCTCTTTACCCATTTGTGTGGCCTCGGGTTGCGCTCCATACAGAAGGGCCATCGGAATGACAGACAGAAGGCGTCTGCCGGTGGCTCGATGCGGCCACCTGTCAAAAGAGTTGTGCGGGTCAGGTGCGGCCTTGGCCGCTGTCGTTATCGACCAGTGGGGACATATGGCTGTCGGCGACCGCCTCTCATCAGCCTCTCGCCGCGGCCTCACCTACAGCACCGTCCTGCGCTGCCGCCTGCACCTCATATCGCATACACTAGGGATGGGAAAAACCGACCGGTTAAAACCGATACCGCGATTTTAGTTTTGAATAACCGGTTTTTTCGGTATTTATTTGGTGTCGGTTGTTCAAATGTTCAAATGTTTGTTAAGCTTAAGGGACTTAACTACGGGGTGCCGGCCGCGGTGGCCGCGGGGACTGAGGCACTCCAGTCACGGTCTGCACGGTGCGAGGGTGAAGGTCGGGGTGAGAGTTTAAAATAGGGAAAGATTAATTTTTGAAACTCACAACCACCAGCTACGAACCAAATTCCTAATCATGCAAAAACACTGGAACTGTTATTGCGAATGTTTGACTCGTTTTCTAGGGGATGATATCACACGTTCGCAGCTTTCCTTCCCTGCATATGATTAACAAAACAAATTCATAATAAATTCAAGTTAATGAGAGAAAAGGGTGTACTAACTACTATTTTTGAAAACACGTGAAAGTTCACTTTATGTTGTTTATTTCACAATATTAGAACCCTGTGGCTGATACGTCTGTACGTTGGCACATTTATCAAATAAAGTTATAGCTCGAGAGCCCCCAGACAAAATGAATATTTGTCGCGAATTGTTTTCACACCACGTGGCTGTCTCAAACACCGTTTATGTTCATGCCTATGCGACGACACGTGTTACATTAACAAATCACAGTCACTTTAATTCAATGCCATGCACACCTTGTTCCACCGGCTAAATATGCACAAACACACAGTAGCACTCGATTTAACTTGGTGCAGTCTACCACGAGCAACCACACGTGGCGATTGCCACAGACCAATCTCAAGTCACCACCTCGAGATCCACATGCCGACTGCTGCACAGCGACACCGCCCGGCCAGCCACACCACGTGGTCCCGAGCCCTCACTTCCTGCCCTCGCGCGCGCGCGCGCCAAAAGCTCAACTGCCGGGGTTTTTTCCCCTACGTCATCAACTTCCCCATGTGAACTGTTCTAACCGATTTGCCAACGTACAGCGCTCAGCCAATACATTTCTAAAACTTTACTTAAAATCAAAATAATTACACTACACATTAAACAAATATTTTCTTACGTTTTTATATTAGTATAAACATCCTTTGTACTGTTTATCATAATCGTGCAATTTCTTATATCACAGATAACTGATTTAACTGAATATTTCAAGGTAAAATACAAAAGATTAATTGAAAATAAAATGAAAAATAGTTAACATATTATTTTTATAAACAAACATTGCCATGCTAGTTGTGTAACTGTCTTGTCTTCGTTGTTAATTTATTACTTTTCATTGTCAATTAAACACATTACGTTAGATGTGAATATATCAGCTAATGTATTGTTTATTTATCAACAGGCTATTTTGTAATGAGGGCCTTAAAGGTTCCTAACTGCATCGTATTACTTCAAATGCCAGTAGTATTACAATATTTGTGCACTGCACTGTGCATGGCACTCGCCATTGTCCCTCTCTCCCCTCATCGGAAACGAACTGTAAAATCCTAAGTTGGAACAAGCCACCAACATCGGCCTGCTCGCTGGACTCCCGTCAGCTACAAGCACACAGCAAATCTCAACGTGGAGAATTTCTACCTATGGCCTAACTATAAATGTTGTCACCCAACTGTGTACATACATTGCTACCATAATTAATAAGATTAAAATTGTGTAACATTTAGTGCATTGGCATGGTCAATGTTTGCAGTGAACTTCATACTGTTTAATTATCAAATGCTATTAATTACCAGTATTTCTATTGGGCGGTAATCTCACAACGGCCACTACGGTCGGGGGTTCGAATCCCCCCTCGGTCATGGATATTTGTGCCGTCCATAGTATAAGGTAGTTCGTAAGTAGTTTGTAAGTTTAGGGACTGATGACCCCATAGTTAAGTCCCATAAGCTTAACAAACATTCGAACATTTGAACTACGGGGTTATCAGTCCCTAAACTTACAAACTACTTCTGAACTACCTACAAGTAAGGACGGCACAAATATCCATGCCCGAGGGGGGATTCGAACCCTCGACCGTAGTGGCCGTGTCGGTTGTAACCGTTTTTTTTAGTTATTGCCAAGAACCGGGTAAAAAAACCGGTACGACTACTTCCTTCTAGTAGTGGTTCAAAATGTGCATTTTGTAAATAATTAAAAAAAATTAAAACTAGTAGACCCTAATATTTAGGGATATTCCTAAAATTTCCACTGCTGTGAAAGATTAGGTCATCGCAGTAACTAAGAAAAGCGATCAGTGATAATTTAAGAACAATCCCGGCAATCAGGAAACGCGAGGCATAGAACTTAAGGACTGGTGCTGCTATTGAGGCATCGATGCACCTGTTGCCGTGTGGCGTGGCCTATTAGACGACGCGCGTGCACCGGCAGTGTACGAGACTGGCCTCCGTCTGGTCATGCTACAGTTCCTTGCTGTCGTCGCCAGATATTGGTTGTGTCTTACATGGCACCATCCCGACTGTGGAAGTACTTCACGAAGTACGGTATCGGTGAGGTACAATGCTCCATTTGCTTTAAAGAGCTGAAAACGGGTAGAGGTACTACAAACATGCTGTGTCATTTAAGGAGAAAGCATCCAAAATGTTGCTTGGAAGAGAAGGTAAATTCGATTCATATACCTTCATATAACTTTTAAGGTATGCTAACAAGTTTTATTAATGTGATTTCTTGAAAGCGAGGGGCTTTTTTAATAACTAACATGGGTTTAGGTCACATTGATCGTGTGGTGCCTCGCGAGGTAGCCGTGCGGTCTGAGGCTCCATGTGCGGCTGCGGTCATCCCTCGGTCATGGGTGTGTATGTTATCCTTAGCGTAAGTTAAAGTTAGATTAAATAGTTTTTAAGTCTAGGGACCGATGACTAAGCAGTTAGGTCTCATAAGAACTCACACCCTTCTGAACATTCTTTGATCATGTGGTGCACAGCTTTTCTAGTTCAATTTGCCTAAATTTACACTGACAACAATCATTTAGTCGGAACTGTAACTTCATTTTTCGAAATACTTCTGCAGCACTGATTGAAGTTTATTTACTGACTGTAAAGGTAAAGCAGTCAACAATCCGAAGATTGGTTTGAACACCACAGTGCTTTACTAGGCATGGTCCTGGTTGGAGGTGGTATGCCTTTGCCTTCCTCCGACCTTCGAACTGACTTACCCAGCCAGTTATAGGGGGACCTACAGTTTAACGTGGGTTCCGAACCACGGTGCTACTCGGTATTTTTCACATGAGCAATACTGCCAGAGGTGAAACAAGTGGAAAGTGACAGATAAAAATCCTAGGACCTGGCGGGGATCGAACCCGCGACCTTCGGATTTGTAGTCTGGCACTCTACCACTGTGCAACCGAGGCGCTTACTGAGGCGCTGGCTCACAAGTCCAACTTACGGAGTGCTTGGCTGAATATTCGCAACTGCCGGATGGAAATACTAGGCCAGTAAATCTGTATGCTTCGTATATCGTCTTCTACGGACTCCTGGCTTGGCTTACACACACTCAAGAAGGCGTAGCATTGGGACTGGATCTTGGAAAATATGGAAAGACTAGTTATTTGTCGTATAACGTAAATTTACCTAAATTTTAACTAAGTTTCTGTTTCGGCCGAAACTAGAAGAACCGAAAATTCGATTACGGTTTCTGTTTCGGCCGCAAAATATGTTTCGGTCGAACTCTACTGGAAATAATAACAATAAAAAACCGAAAACCGGTTGTTTAAAAAATCGGTTATCTTGAGCAATTTTTACAGTGCGGTAAACTGAAGATGAAAAGAATCGGTATAACCGAAATCCGGTTGTTTCAGCAATAACCGCCATCCCTAGTATACATTGCGAGTTCTCTCCCAGTTCTTTACTACCAAAGTGTCGTTAGTAAATTCCTATGAATACAAAAATGTTTAAAAAAAATGTTACACAAGTTATATTAAAAACTTTAAATTTTAACAGTGAACGGAAGTAATTTTTTTATGTTTAAACACTTGGTTAACAATACTCGCCTGGAGGCGCTGAAAAATGTTAATTTAAAATTATTTTCTTTTAATATTTAATCGAGGTATTTCTTAAGCTGCATTTTATCTTGTACCTTTGTGTTCATCTTCCTAAATATTTTATGTTTATTGCTTTTTGAGACATAACAGTGTTATAAAACTAGTCAAATAAAGAGGGCGCCAGGCACCTACTGCCTGCAAGCTTAGCTGCTTCGTTCAATCCATATCAGAATCAGAAATGTAAAATTTATGTAGTTTAATGTTATTGGAAAGAATAGTTTTCTTTCAGATGTAGATATGGACAAAATTTCCCCTGCCGCGGTGGAGTAACCGAGCGGTCTAAAGCGTCTCGCTGCGGAGCGCGCGGAGGTTCGAGTCCTCCCTGGGGCATGGGTGAGTGTGTTGTCCTTAGGTTAGTTTACCTAGGTTTAAGTAGTTTGTAAGCTACGGACTGATGACCACACAGTTTGGTCCGATAGATTTACAAACATTAGCCGGACCCTGTGGGAGGAACAGCTTGAACTATATATTATTTGTGCTATGGAAACACTTTCAGTATTTCCACAGCACAAATAATACCTTTGCCTGTTCATTTCAGGATATAATATATAGTTCAAGCTGTTCTTCCCACAGGGTCCGGAGAGTCCGTACCTTGTATTGAAAGAAAATAGTCGTTATAATCAGACTAGTATCCGAAGTTGCTTGATATGGTTATCAGGACATCTGGAAATTTTGTCCATATCTACATTTGAAAGATAACTATTCTTTCCAATAACATTAAACTTTATTCTTTCTTCGTTAAGAACTACATCAGTTTTACATTTCTGATTCTGAAACGCTTAACATGCACTGCTCAGCCCTTTTTTATTTATATGCTTATGCCTTTTGACAGTAGAAATGATTTTATGCGGTGTACTCAGTACTCGAGACTGATACGTAATCTCTACTTATATAAAAGCGAAAGGAAACTCATTCATACACTCACTCACTCACTGACTAAACACGAAATCTCGAAAACTACTTCTCCTATGACGCTGAAATGTGGCAAAAATGTAGTTTATAGGTAGTAGACGTCAGCTAAGAAACGATTTTGCGATAGGGCCGATAGTTAAGGAGGTATGACGTCATAAACAATAAAAACTTCTCCGTCTTGCGGCACGTGATACTGTTCCTTTATCAGTACACTGTTTCAGAAGGTGAGCACTTAGCGACTAGCAAAAAACTTTAAACATAATTTCAAACTTTTGGGAAACTTTTTCTCGCTGGCAACCATTGCAAAATGATGAAAGGAAAAAAGTTTCTCGCTTACTACTTTTCCGCTGTTCGCGGAGTGAAACTACGGCATTCGGTAGAACGTTGCAATTTATAATTTCGACACTACATATTGTACCTGCAAGAAATTTTACAAACAGTGTACACACATATAGTTCAATGTACCTTCTAAATTGTATCGGATACGTACTTCATGAGATACGAGCACATAAACAGTCACGTTCATGGAAAACCGCCCCATCACGCACCTAGTTTTAATCTATAACTTCTTTACTACTAATTACATTCGCAATAGATTTTTGAGACATACAGTATTTATACAAATGAATATATACCTGAAAAATTATACCATTGTACAACATATAACTCAGTAAATATGAGATCATATATACTGCGATCGGTAAAAACTTTTCAGATCAGGTATCACGTTTTATCACATTTCTTATTTACTGCTAAGACACTTCTGTATTCCTGTGAGCTTAAGAAAATTCCTGAAAGATGAGAGTGCTGTTGAAAACCTTGAAACAACTTTGAACTGTGAAGCGCACACCGCTGTTAGGAAGAAGCAATACATATCTATAGAGCTACAAGGAAAGGAAGAGACTGAAACAGAGTACAACCGACGGATACCCATTATTTGCGACAGATCTGGCCTTTACGTTTAAGAGACTGCGGTTTGCAGAGGGACTTGCATTTTCTATTATGATTAATAAATCACAGGGCAATCTACTCAATACTGTGCAGTATTTGAAATCTCCATGTTTCTCACTCGGACAGCTTTCTATCGCTTGCTCTGGCATGGGCTCTCCACAGAAAATATTCATATTGTATCCTGGACAAGTCACAAAAAATTTTGGTTATAGTCAAGAAAAGAGTGAATATTAACGTTTAACAACCTTCCGACAACGTGGTCATTAGAGGCGGAGCTTACGCTCGGATTGTTTGGGAAAGGAAATCGCAATTTGAAGTTTTTGCGTATACTATGTTTATATGTATAGTGTAGTACAGCAAATGTCCAAGAGTACTATACGAACTTTCATGGGGACTCATAGGTCAACTGGAAGTACCTTGGGCAACATATAAGCTTCATTTCATCAAAATCGGATCAGGGGAAGAAAAGATATAGTAATTTGTAGTTTCTGGTGTATGCTAAGCTTGAATTGCAATGTAGTATAGCAAAGATCCGATAGAAGCGCTGTTATTTACACAGTATACCAAATAACTACTGGATGACGATGCTCATAACAAAGGTTTAATACATTAAAACAAGGGCTACGATTAACGATTTTCCTTATGGTAGCGGTGTGGTGTATTGACATTGGCAACGGCCGTTGAATCCTTCTTGAAAAATCAGTCACGTAGAATGAGGGGAATAATTCTTTATGTTCACGATGAAATAAATAATTTATGCTGTTCTGGTCAGTAAATTAATCATCCCCCTAAAGCTAATAGTTCGTCGTCAACGATAGCAAACTAATCCGCTGCCACTGCTGTGAGACGGGGGCTGTAATTAGTCTATTTTTCATACTAACCTTGTGTTACTGTATCTTTCTATTTAAATTAATTATTGAAATATCTAACATTTTTCTGTGTAGATCTTTATTTATTTTGATTTCTGTGCCTTTGGGGACACATCAGGGGTGATGGGCTCCTGGGATTGTAGTACATTCTATGTTTATATGAAAATTTCGGGATTTTAATGTTTATTGGCGCAGCTTGGCTGCTAAAAAATGGTTTTACGTGTTGGGCACGGTCAGGCCGCGCAGAGCAGAGAAGCTCTTGGGGATCTCCCCCTCCCACCAACTTTCCCTCCCCTTCGGGGACCTGTTTGGCGCCGACGCTACAGGCGGCGGAGTATACCTGGCAGAATTTTTTAGAGTGTTTGGGACGCTTTACACAACGCTGGCCCGCGGTTTACGGTGGGCGATAGCGGGGACTGCCTTTTTAGTCATTCGGCCGTTTCGCAAGAGAGGAATTTGCCGGATACAAACAATAGCAGAGTGCTCTGGGCCCCGGGCTGTTTATGGGGACATAGTGCCCTTTAGGCGTTATCTAAAAAAACTTCCTAGAAAGCAGTAGAGTTTGAACACAGTTAGTGTGACAAATGGTTTGGTTGAGAGGAAACCTTTCCGCCCATCTGGCACCCCAGGGGTTTAGCTCCAGGGGCTGTATATATAGCACAACGTTAACATTTTTAGGTCGTGTGATCGTAGCTAGGAGCAAGGTGAAATTCCTTGCAGGGCATTCACCCTGGAAACGGTGAAATCCGCGGGAAGCGTTGGTAGCGTGGGCAGAGCCTCTTGGCAGCCGCAGAGAACGCGTCCTGATTAGGCAGAGTATTTTAGTATGACAGCTAAACAATTAGTCAACGGCGCTACGCCATCCGATTGGTTTGAGTATTAGCCGTTAGCAGATATTGATGCGTCTTTTCGCGCGTGGGTGTGGCCGCCCGGCACTTGCCGTGAGCTGCGGCAGAGCGCGAGGACGTACGAGGACTCCTGTTTGTGCGTCCGAGGGGTAAAGACCTCGGGAGACTCCTGTCTGAGCGTACGAAGTGTACGGACCTCGGGAGACTCCTGTTTGAGCGTCCGAAGTGTACGGACCTCGGGAGACACTGAATACTCCGTTTAGATTCGCGGGAAGGACATCGTCTTAAACAGTCCTCTGGTTAGACTTTTGTGTGATTCCGAAGATTCGGACCTTGTAGAACTTGCGTTTACTTCACAGACGTTACATTGTCCTGTGGTTACGCTGTGAGCGGCCACAGTTTAGTTTCCGTTTTGCTAGAAGTCTCTATTTGAGCATTCACGCTTTTGCGAATCGGGCATTATTTTTACAGATCTTATTACGCAAGTGACTGATCGATTTGTGCCAAGTGGCCTTTGTGTCACCTATGCAAAATATTGATTAGTCTACTAGCGTGATAGAATCGCACAGCAACTGCCTAGCGACGCCGAAGCCAGTGACGCTGAGTTAAGTAACATGTCGACCCTGCTTAACAGGTCGCAGCAATTACGGTCGGATAAAAATTTCAGCTCATCCGCTCCCACCACCTGCTGCCTGCGAGCCTGAGACGCTGCCGGCAATGATCATCTGTGTGGGTAAGGTGACGCACTCGCTGGAGGGTTATATGAATCAGACTTGTTGTATTCTGTGCCTTATTTTATTCTTTTGAGATCTGCCTATTTACTTTGGGGAGCTAAGGGCTAACGATAATTTCAACCCCCTGTGTAGCCAATCTAATAGCATTCTGTTTTGCAAATCCTCCGACCTTTGACTCTGCCAGTCATTTTTGTGACTCAATATTTTAACATTTATAAAAAATTGTTTGAATACCATTATCTGTTTTACATGATAGGAAATGTCATCTAATTTATTTTTTGTATGTTTAACTATAATAAATTGATTTTAAGCATTTCGTCTTTCATTTAAGAACATTCCTTTTTCACTATTTTGGAGGGGAAACAGAATAGTTTACACTGCAAGTAAAATTTAATCCAGGTAGGACACAAAAATTTTTTTTCTTCCTAGCTGTTTCCCATTATGGAGAAATTGTAGTTTTGCGTTACCCTACTGAAAGATTACTTTCCAGAATTGAAGACAAGGAACGGCTTCAACATGTAAAAAATTCTAATGGCCGCTGTCCAATTTACAGACTGTGCGAACCAGAGCTGTTATTGTTGAGTAAGCTGTGATACTCAGCTGTATCTGGGTCTGAATTACGATAACAAATGGTATGATGTAATGTTTCATCTCCGTGGAGGCTCCGCACACGGATGCTGTTGCTCGTTGGAACACACGACGAGGCGCCGTATATGATCCGCGTTTCGTCTTTGATTGCGACACTAACAGTGCGTCTTCCTCTGAGTCAAACCGTCTGCTCTTGACTAAGAGTAGGTTTATGCCGCATCCCCGCTGCTCGCAGCTCGCTACGCGCTCCTGGCACACGGCAGCGGTGGAGTAGCCGAGCGGTCTAAAGCGTCTCGCTGCGGAGCGCGCGGTTGCCCGCCGTGGAGGTTCGAGTCCTCCCTGGGGCAGGGTGTGTGTGTCTGTCTTTTTTTTTTTTGTGGTTTTAGGGCGCACAACTTCTATGGTCATTAGCGCCCAGCCAAGAACTTAGATTCACTAGATCTCAAAAAATTTGGTGACTGTCAGAGAATCAAGAAAAGGCTAAAAACGAGAGTTAAAAGACAATTAAAAGGGTTAAATATCCTTCGATAAGTTGGCCAATTTGATAAAACGCAAAACTCGAGCCGCTGCTCGTGTGTCATCAGCTAAAATTTCCTCCAGAGTTGACGGAAAGTGAAGGGCTACACGGAGATGATTAAAATTAACGCAAGTCAGTAAAACATGTCGCACTGTCAGCAGTGCCCCGCAGGAGCACAGCGGTGCAGGGTCAGCGGATAGCAAGTGACGGTGGCTGAAACGGCAGTGACCGATCCGCAACCGGGCCAGGATGACCTCCTCCCGCCGAGAGGGGCGTGAGGAGGTCCTCCAAGCGGTCGGGATCGGTTTTACAGCTCGCAATTTATTGTTGTACAGTGAAAGCCACACACTGTGCCATGACGACACGATTTTCCGGCGAAGAGCCCTTTGAACATCGTCCGATGGGACGCAAAAGGTAGCCATGCGAGGCAAAAGAGCTGCGGCCTTGGCTGCTATGTCGGCGGTCTCATTTCCGGGCACTCCCACGTGGCCAGGGACCTACAGGAAAGAAACGTGACAGCTGTCATCAGCTACCAACTGGAGGGAGCGTTGGATCCGATACACGAGAGGATGGTTCGAGAAAGGGTCCTTAAGACTCTGCAGGGCACTAAGGGAGTCCGAACATATGGCATAGAAAGGTTGGCGGTGGCGGCAGGTGTACAAAACGGCCTGGTGGAGGGCAAAAAGCTCAGCCGTGAAACTCGAACACCGGTCAGGGAGCTTGTATTGGAACCGGTTGTCCCCCACGACGAAGGCAGATCCGACACCGGCAGTGCTCTTGGAACCATCAGTGTAAATAAATACGGCATTATCGAACCGCGAACGGAGTTCGACAAGCCTCGAGCGGTATACCAAATCCGGAGTGCTCTCCTTGGGGAGCGGACTAAGTTCGAGGTGTGTGTGAACCTGGGCCTGATGCCACGGTGGCAATGGGCTTTCGCTCAACCGAAGGGTGGAAGGAAGGGTACAATCGAGCCGCTGTAGCAGGCGGCGAAACCGAACTCCAGGTGGAAGTAAGGCAATCGCAGACAACTGATATTGGCGATCGAGTAAGTCGTCAAAAAATAATCGGTAGGATGGATGGTTGGGCATCGACCGCAAGCGGCATGCGTACCGACACAAGAGTATGTCACGTCGAGTGGTCAAGGGTAATACAGCAGCCTCGGCATACAGACTTTCAACAGGGCTGGTATAGAATGCACCGGTCGCCAGACGTAATCCCCGATGGTGTATAGAGTTGAGACGGCGGAGAATCGACGGCCGTGCAGAAGAGTATACAAGGCTTCCGTAGTCGAGCTTCGACTGAACAATGGCCTGGTAAAGGTGAAGCAGGACGGTACTATCCGCTCCCCATGACGTGCCACTGAGGACACGAAGAACGTTAAGGGATCGGGCACAACGGGCGGCCAGGTAGGACACGTGTGTGGACCAGCAAAGTTTACGATCCAACATGAGTCCCAAGAATTTCGTAGTCTCCACGAAAGGGAGAGCAACAGGGCCGAGATGTAGAGAAGGTGGAAGAAATTCCTTGTATCTCCAGAAGTTTATACACACAGTTTTCTCAGTGGAGAATCGGAAGCCGTTTGCGATGCTCCATGAATATAGACGGTCAAGACAGCGTTGAAGAGAACGCTCCAAGAGACACGTCCGCTGCACGCTGCAATAAATTGCGAAATCGTCAACAAAGAGAGATCCGGAGACGTCGGCTGAAAGGCAATCTACGATCGGATTGATTGCAATGGCAAAGAGCGCCACACTCCAGACGGAGCCCTGTGGTACCCCATTCTCCTGGCAAAAGGAACTTGCGATCCGCCAAAAACGCTTGAATGAAAAGAGGGATGCGGCCCCGAAGGCCCCATGTGTGCAATGTGCGGAGAATGCCCGCTCTCCAACAGGTATCGTATGCCTTCTCCAAGTCGAAGAACACTGCTACTGTTTGACGCCTCTTTAGAAAGTTTTTCATAATGAAGGTCGACAACGTAACGAGGTGATCAGCAGCAGAGCGGTGTCGACGAAAACCGCATTGGATATTAGTCAGGAGGCGGCGAGATTCGAGGAGCCAGACCAACCGAGCGTTAACCATGCGTTCCATCACCTTACAGACACAGCTCGTCAGAGAAATAGGACGATAGCTGGAAGGAAGATGTTTTTCCTTCCCTGGTTTGGGGATGGGGACAACAATGGCTTCACGCCAACTTGTGGGAACATGACCTTCAGTCCATATGCGATTGTAGGTACTAAGAAGAAAACACTTGCCCGCAGGAGAGAGGTTCTGCAGCATTGCAATATGAATGGAATCGGGCCCGGGAGCAGAAGATCGGGACTGGGCGAGAGCACGGTCTAGCTCCTGCATGGTGAAGGCGACGTTATAATTTTCATGATTAAAAGAGTGGAAAGAAGGCGGCCGTGCCTCCTCTACCTGTTTGCGAGGGAGAAAGGCAGGGTGGTAATGGGCAGAGCTCGAAACCTCCGCAAAGAAACGGCCCAATGCGGTGGAAACGTCAGAGGGGTCCACGAGGACTTTGTTCTCCACGGTCAGGCCAGGAATCGGGGAGTGGACCTTGATGCCGGATAAACGGCGTAGGCCACGCCAAACAAACGTGGAGGGAGTAAAACGCTTAAAAGAACTAGTAAAAGCAGTCCAGCAAGCTTTCTTGCTGTCGTTTATGATGCGACGACATTGCGCTCTCATACGTTTATAATGTATGCAATTCTCCAAAGTCGGGTGGCGGCGGAAGGTGCGTAAAGCACGGCGCCGGGCTCTAAGCGCGTCGCGGCAGGCTGCAGTCCACCAAGGGACCTGGATACGACGTGGAGAAGAGGATGTACGAGGTATGGAACGTTCAGCAGCGGTAAGAATAACCTCTGTGAGGTAGTCGACCTGACTGTCACAGGTGGGAAAATTCTGATCGTGAATAACAGCCATGGAAGAATAAAGCCCCCAGTCGGCTTTAGAAATGTTCCAACTGGTGGGACGAGGAGATGGGGAATGATGCAGAAAGTGGATGATACAGGGGAAATGGTCACTCGAGTACGTGTCAGAAAGTGCATACCACTCAAACCGACCGGCAAGCTGAGGAGTGCATATTGCGAGGTCTATATGGGAATAAGTGTGTGTTGTGTCTGAAAGGAAGGTCGGTGCACCGGTGTTGAGGCAGACAAGATCGAGGTGGCGGAGAAGGTCCACCAAAAGGGAGCCTCTTGGACAAGGTGCCGGAGAGCCCCATAGGGGGTGGTGGGCATTAAAGTCGCCTACCAACACGAAAGGTGAAGGCAGCTGGTCAACAAGGTGTAGCACATCTGCCCTAGTAAGGGCAGATGACGATGGCGAATAGATATTACAGAGGGAGAAGGTAAATGTGGATAAAGTGATGCGGACGGCAACTGCCTGTAGGTGAGTGTGCAAGGAAATGGGATGGAAATAGACATCGTCTCGAAGGAGCATTAGAACCCCTCCATGGGCTGGGACACCTTCCACGGGTGGCAGGTCGAACCGCACAGAGGTGTAGTGTGGAAAGTCTGCACGATCACGTGGACGCAACTTAGTTTCCTGGAGGCAGACTAGAAGCGGGCAGTGCAATCGAAGGAGTAGTTTTAACTCCTCCCGATTAGAACGAATGCCGCGAATATTCCATTGAAGGAGCGCCATGATAGAAATGAGAGAAGAAATAAGGATAAAAACCAACTAGCAAGCGGGGTCACCTCGACGGCCGCTGAGGACCGGATTTCGAGGGAGCACTGCTATCGCTGTCCAGGGGCAAAGGGTCGTGGTCCATAGGTTCGACCGACGCGCCTGCCAACTCCCTGAGTTGATCAGGAGGGGCAGATTCCACCGCCGGTAGAGGGCCGGGTGCCCGACAGACGGAGCGACCCGGTGAAACAGAAGACGGCCGAGGCCGGCAACTGTTTGACGGCGTGACGGATGGGTCACGCCTCGGCGGGGAAGGAGAGGAACTCTTTTTATTGTCAGCTCTTCTGGAAGAGTGACGACGGGAAGAGGCATTTGACGGTTGGGAAGCCTGAGAACGTAGAAAATCCTCACGGACGGGTTCCTTTTTCAAGGTCCGGGCATCTTGTTTAGGTGCCCGCGGTTTACTAGAGGTTGACGAACACTGTACCTTAGAAGCAGCAGGAGGAAGCGGGGACGTGGAACGGGCAATCTTCGGGCTGGCGGATCGCACAACTGTGTCAGCGAAAGTGAAGTCACAAGTCTGGGTACTGGAATCCTTGGTAGGTCGAGTTGAGGTGAGTACCTTACTGTATGTACCCGCTGGGAGGACAGTGGGCTTTCGACTCGCCAACAACTTTCGAGCGGCAGATGTCGATACCTTCTCGGTAACACGAATTTGCTGGATTACCTTCTCATCCTTTTATAAAGGGCAGTCGCGAGAGGAAGCCGCATGGTCACCGTTGCAGTTTAGGCAGTGAGGGGACGGAGGTGTGCAATCCCCCTCATGGGCGTCCCTACCACAAGTGACACACTTTGCTGCATTTGGGCAATGTTCACGGGTATGGTTGTACCTGTGGCATTGAAAACAGCGCGTTGGGTTAGGCACATAAGGGCGGACGGAGATGACTTCATACCCTGCTTTGACCTTCGACGGGAGGTCAAATCTGTCGAACGTCAAAAACACAGTACGAGTCGGTGTCAGTTGGTTATCGACCTTTTTCATTACCCTATGGACGGCTGTCACACCCTGGTCGGACATATAGGATTGGATGTCTTCATCAGACAACCCGTCAAGGGATCTCGTGAAGACTACCCCCCATGACGAGTTGAGTGTGCGATGTGCTTCCACCTTGACAGGAAACGTGTGTAACAGTGTAGTCCGGAGTAGTTTCTGAGCTTGGAAGGCACTTTCCACTTCCAGCAACAATGTGCCATTGCGCTGACGTGAACAGGTTTTAACAGGGCCAGCAATTGCATCTACACCTTTCTGTATAACGAAAGGATTGACAGAATTGAAATCCTTTCCGTCGGTGCGAGAGACAACAAGAAATTTAGGTACATTAGGCAGAGTCTTTTTTTGCTGAGGCGAATCTAACTTACGTTTCTGGGTCAACGTCACTAAAGAAGAGAAGGAAGTCATCGCGGAAGTGTCCCCCGTGATTACCGGCGTCTCCGATGGCGCGCTCCTTCCTAGTGGGGGCCCTCTCCGAGGGCTTACCCGCCTTAGGTGATTGTTCACACCTCAGGTCACACCTCCCGAGAACTGACGGAGGGACCAATCGGCACGTTCGGAAGGTACCAGCTCGGGTAATCACCCCTCCCTGGGCCTGGCCTTTACCAGGGGGTACGTACGTGCCCTACTTGTCTACCCGGGGCGGGGAATTACGTGTTACCCCGTCACCTGCTACGCATGATATGCGTGGGTCGGCCTTCAGACACG
Organism: Locusta migratoria; assembly: GCA_026315105.1. Taxonomy (NCBI): domain Eukaryota; kingdom Metazoa; phylum Arthropoda; class Insecta; order Orthoptera; family Acrididae; genus Locusta; species Locusta migratoria. The sequence goes on along the minus strand of CM048755.1, from coordinate 328,786,784 downwards.
CACAGGGAGGAAAGAAGAAGAATAGAGGAAGTGAAGAGAAAGAAGGAAAGAAGTGTCTCAAACGCCGAGGCGGAGACTAATGAGGAGGAGAAGAAGGCTAGGAGAGGACAAGGAGAGAAAGACAGAAACGAAGGGCAAGAGAGGAAGGAACGAAGGAAGAAAAACGACAACAAGAACCACCGTAGCTCACGAAATATGCCCGTCTCCGGGCGAAGGCATAAACCGGGAGGGAAAGTGAAGCAGCCTGGGGCAGAAGAAAGGCTGCTCCGGCTTGGGGCCCCGTGCGCGCCACACACGTACCCACAAAAGAACTGTGGGCCCCCTGGGGGGTGTGTGTGTCTGTGTTTGTCCTTAGGTTAGTTTACCTAGGTTTAAGTAGTTTGTAAGCTACGGACTGATGACCACGCAGTTTGGTCCGATAGATTTACAGACATTTGAACATTTTTTCCTGCCACACGTCAGCCCGCGGCTCACCGGAGTTTGCGCTAACGCTGTACCCTCGTTGATGGCACATCGCTACTCGCTTCCAAAGGGCGGTAGTTAACCCCGCAGCTCTTCATATCGCTAACGTTGGTGTGAATAATAAAAAGTCTTCCCTGCATCGTCTGACGACAGTGAAAGTATTCATTTGCTGAAAAGATGCAGTTATTGTAAATGAGAAGAAAAGGATGGAGTGCATCCTATGAATGCAAAACGTCTGAAGTGTGTAAACTTTCACCAGGTCTACCAAAAAACACAAAAAGTATCAGAGCGCTTGTTCAGGCAGTTTTGAATGTCGCAAATTCCTTTTCATTATATATTAAATATTATCTGAGCAAAAAAGGCTAAACGGATAAAAATTCGGACCAACAATGTTGATGCCATTTCCGTGGAGGAGCGACTGGTGCTGGCTCTGAGGAAATACAGGAGGAGTCTGTTGCCTGCCAGTACGCGAATCACCAGAATCAACACTGTACTCACCGTTATAACTGAATTAAACCGAATTCAAGTTTCCACTAGCTTCAAATGTTCAAATGTTTGTGAAGCTTGTGGGACTTAACTGCAGGGTTATCAGTCCCAAAACTTACAAACTACTTATGAACTACCTTATACTAAAGGCAGCACAAACATCCATCCCCTAGGGGGTATTCGAACCCCCGACGGGGTACGGCATCGCGCATCGCAGCATAGCGCTTCAATGCGCTCGACCACTCCTCCGCGGCTTCTCCACTAGCTGGTCTAGGTTCAAAATTATGACTTAGCAACAACATACTGTCGGAATACGGGCACAGTACTGATCCTGTGCGGGCAGATTCACATGACTTGTATTTAGGAAGCTTTCCCAAACTCTCTATGAACTGCTGTCTATCACTATTTTTTATTTATTTATTTTTTAACATCGCATATTGCTGAAATTGGCAGAAAAAAATGTTCAAATGTTGTATAGCTTATGGGACTTAACTACGGGGCATCAGTCCCTAAACTTACAAACTACTTATGAACTAGCTAACACTAAGGACGTCACAAATATCCATGCCCGAAGGGGGATTCGAACCCCCGACCGTAGTGGCCGTGCTGACCGTAACTGGAGCGCCTCAGTCCCCTCGGCCACCGCGGCCGGCTGGCAGAAAAATATCTTTGTCAAAATATCGTAGAAAAACCAGTTATATCAAATAGAGAAGGCATTTATGGAGACAGACGGATATCAAAAAGTAACAGAAACGTCAGTATATACATTCACGAGTAGGAGAATTTACAGTAGGAACAATTACTTTAACACACAGATATAAAAAACTAACAGAAACTTCAGTATATACATTCACGAGTAAGAGAATTTAGAATAGGAACAATTACTTCGACATATAGACCGCACGCAGCGAGTAGCTGCCAAACACGGCACGGCTAGAGTGACCTTGAAGCAGCCAATCACAGCTTAAGTTTCATGACATACGGCGATGGTCGTGGTGCGAAACACAAACCAGTTTGATATCATCGCGCCGCGGTTGAGTAGCCGAGCTGCTTATGGCGCCTTGCTGCGGAGCGCGCGGTTGCTCGCCGTCGAAGGTTAGAGCGCCGCGGTGGAGTAGCCGAGCAGTCTAAAGCGCCTGTCTGCGGAGCGTGCGGCTGCTAGCTGTCGGAGGTTCGAGTCCTCCCTGGGGCATGGGTGTGAGTGTTGTCCTTAGGTTAGTTTACATTAGTTTAAGTAGTTTGTAAGCTACGGACTGATGACCACGCAGTTTGGTCCGATAGATTTACAAACATTTGAACATTCTGAATTTTGATATCATCGCCTTTCGAGCGATTGTGCAGGATGAAAGCGCCCACAAACGCTTGACCTAGCACCGCCGTGCCATGCCGGCGAGCTGCGAGGTGGCAGCATATACGCACCCTTAGAATCACATAATTTCTTCCACATCCAGTGATATGTTTTGAGTATAAAGGACAATCAAAAGGTTTCTCTGAAGGCGTTGCTGCAGCGTATATAAAACGTAGCGCGATTGCGACGTAGCGTGCATTTCTGACTTACGTGTAATAAATGTTTAAATGTAAACTACGAGCCGGCCGCGGTGGCCGAGGGGACTGAGGCGCTTCAGTCACGGTCTGCACGGCCACTACGGTCGGGGGTTCGAATCCCCCCTCGGGCATGGATATTTGTGCCGTCCTAGTTCGTAAGTAGTTCATAAGTAGTTTGTAAGTTTAGGGACTGATGACCCCGCAGTTAAGTCCCATAAGCTTTACAAACATTTGAACATTTTTTGTAAACTACGACGTTATTAAATGAGTAATAATGGCTGCAGAACTGGAAATTTCTCTTCCCTCTGACATGTCCGATAGAACAGACACTATTGTGCCGGGACTTCCCGCGATGTTATTGCTCTAATGAAGTATCTCTGCTCTACGATTCGCTTTGCGATGAGCCCCCTTCAATTTGTAATCATTCGGAGTCGCACAGGTGATACGATTTGTTTCTCAACTGCTTGTGTTTCGAACACAATCCTGCTAATTATGAGGCACACCTCACGACCCCAGCTAAACTGATGTTTACGTTTAAATGCATTTCGCCTCTGCCGAATGTTTGGCCACTTTCCACAGACATTGGCACTAGAGCACAAATTCTGAATAACCAAACCACGGCCAGCAGTCTTTAAATTAATTTCAAAAGATTAGGAGACACAACTTTTCAATAACAGGTTCATTTTAGCAAACATGTGCATTTAAGGTGAGAATTAATTCCTCAAAACAAAGAGAGCAAATTCAGTATCAGTAAATTAAGAAACAATTAAAATCACTTGAGAGCAAGGGGTGCACCCCACGTTTGATTAAATTTAATTCTTCACAATAGAGTGTATTTAACATTAACATTACAGCAGGGGGTTGTTTAAATTTAATGCTTCAGAGGAGTGCAGGAAAACTCATTACAAATATGAGAATATTATCAAATACATAAAAAAAGAGAAGGTCCGAATTGTAATCACAGTCGAAAACCATAATTTTCAACTTCTCAAGTCCAAGTGTAAAATACTCTTGTGATCTTAAACAGTCATTGGTTTCTAAGATAAAACAAAGCTTTCTGATGACAGAGTTACTGATTGCGATGTATTCTGCCTGTTACTGTCAGTTATAAATTGACACTGCCCCAAATGATAGCAAAGTGATTCAGTTTAATACGGATATTGAACAATGGGGAAATTTGACGTTCTTCACTTGGTGTTTCGAAAGGTGAAGTAGATATAATCGGGCCTGTTAAAAATATAAGCCTGAAAGGGGGGGAGGGAATCGAACGCATATACTGCAGATATTAACTACATGCGATCCACTTTTCTTTTTTTTTTTTTTTTTTCAAAATCTTTTCTATTCTTCTTTTTTGTTAACAGAAATATTTCTTCCATGGTATATCCAAGAACTCAGTGTTGCATTTCCTTTTGCATTGGATAAAAGAGGACTGAAAGATGTACTTCTTTCCAATGAGCTTCTTTGTTGAATAGTACATGTTATAAATTTTTCGGATTTTCTGCACTGAAAATTCAAAGAAAACTTAAATCTGTTTATAAACACAAAACTTTTCCTTGTAATTATATATGAGCCACTTAAGAGGCTTTCACTTTAGTAAAAAAAAACGAAAGTAATGAAATAAAACTGTGTAGACATTTACTTATACGTCAGTGTTTTCTTTAGAAAATTCGCATATAATATTCGATAATCTTTTATTTGTTCTAACTGGTGCTGTTGTATTGTCAAATACATCAAAAAGTCTTCTTTGCTTTTTTCTTCATTTCTAAGAATGTAGAATACCGCATGTCCCATGATCCAGTTCACAGCATTCCTTTTGGCATTTGGGTATGGCACTTCTTCGGGGTGTAATAGTTTCGTTGGTGTTATAGAGTTATCTGATGTTCGTAGTATAAGCGAGAGTACATGCCGAACATAACCCCAAATATCCTTGATTTTGTCACATGTAAATTTGTGCTCGTCTGTGTCTATCAAGTCACACGTGCTGCAATTTGGTGATTCCGCCAAGCGTATGGTATGTAGCCGTAAAGTCGTCGGTATCTTCCTGTTGACTGCTAAATACCAAGTAGATCTTACGTTTGTGGGTAAATTGCGGTCGTGAATATTCTCCCATATCTTCTTCCAGTTAAAATGATTATACTTCTGTTCTATCACGTTTCTCGGTTTTCTGTCTATCAAGTTGTTGTATACTTCTCTTACTTGTTGAATGTTTTTCTGGGGAACTGCCCTGCGAATGTAGCTGTATTCAATGAGAAAATGTTTGAGGTGATACAGCTCGTTCGGGATGTGGCGCACATCTACTGGCGGGTCCATGCTGATTGGGGCTATCTCATCCAGAAGATGAGCTACCAAGTTGTTGGCAGAAACTTTCCATTGTCGGTAGGTCTTGCAGATGTAAAGCGCCTGTGCCTTACTGTAAACATCTATGAGATTAAGGCCGCCATCTTTGTGCATTAGAGTAAGGGTTTCATATTTCACTTTGAAAATCTGACCTTTACTAACGAAGTGGCCGAGCGCTGCGAGCATTCTCTTTCCCATCTCTTTGGGTAATGGCAGAACTTGAGCTACATAGTTCACTTTGGCCGTTATGTATGTATTAACAAGCCGAACTTTTTGTATTTCATCGAGGTTTCGCAGGCTGTGAACTTGTATTCCGGCTCTCATACTCGTCAATATTCTTTTGTAATTGAGGGCAGCCGTTTGTCGTATATTCCGTGTGTAAACTATACCTAGACATTTCAATCTGTCCGTTTCCGTCAGTTGTCCTTCCGCTCTGATGTTATTGCCACTTCCAATGGTCATAATTCGTGACTTTACGTTGCTCAGTTTGGCCGCAGATGCAAGTTCATACTTCTTAATAATGTCAAGAGAGGTTTGGAGCTCCTGTTCACTTCTTACTACAAGTCCTACGTCGTCAGCCTATGATTTGCAGACAATATTTTGTCCATGTATCTGTAATCCCTGCAACCCTTGTGTTAGTGTACGTAAGAGAGGCTCGATGGCTATAGCAAATAATAACACGGACAAGGGGCATCCTTGCCTAACAGAGCTATTGATCTTTATTGGACTGCTTAATAGTCCATTTATATTAATTTTTGATGTGCCATTCTTTAATAAATGCCCGATCATCTCGATGAAATGTGAAGGGAAATTCATCGCTCTCATGGTGTTGTAAAGATAATTGTGATTCACTCTGTCAAATGCTTGTTCAAAATCAAGGGACACTATTGCACATCTAATTTTTACATGTCTCAGCTATCGCTATTATGTCCCTGTAATCACTTAGCGCGTGAAAAATTCTTCTGTCTTTGCCTACACTTGTTTGATACGGTCCTGTGACAGTGTTTATTACTGCACGGAGACGTTGCATCAGAATTCGCGTGAAGATCTTGTAGTCGCTGTTCAAAAGCGTTATAGGCCTGAGATTGCTGATGGACTTGCCTGCTGTGGTTTTGGGAACGAGAACCACGGTCCCCTCGCAGAATTCTTTGGGAATGTGTGTACTGTGGTTCATAAGTTCATTACATATGCTAGTTAGTTTACTGAGCACTTTTGGCTGAACGTTTGATACAATTCTGCCGGGATACCGTCAGGTCCGGGTGATCTATTTTTGGGCCTTCTGAGTATCGCGTCTTCTACTTCGTCTTCTGTGATTTCGGCAGTGAGGCTGTTTGCTTTTTCCGGACTGAGTCTTCCTGGTACCCGTGTCGTGAAGTCCTTTTGTGCCGTCTCGTCTGTAGGTTTCGTGGCTAGGAGCTCTGAAAAATGCTTCTGTATCTCTTCCTTTATGTCGCGTTGATTGGTTAATAATCGTCCATCACTGGCCCTCAGCTCGGTAAGAATTTTTCTGCTTTTCCTTTTATGTTCCTGTATGAAATGGTATACGGAAGTTGTTTCGTCTTAGACGGTATTGTGCTGCCGTGACCGTATTTTGCATCCTTCTAGTTGTTTCCTCTTTAAATTGTTTATTTTAGCTTGAATTCTCTTAATCTGTACATAATTATTAATTATTGCTGCATCCCGTTTATACAATTCTCGCAGACACTGAAAATAAAATTCTACTGTTTTCTTCTGCCACTCATTCTTCTCCCGTGAGTAATTTTTCATGGTTCTCGTTATCGCAGGTTTAGCGCATTTAATCCACCAACTGATCGGTGAGCTGAACTGAGTGAACCGTTTTTCGCATGCTTCCCACGTAGTGTCAAAAGCTGCACGACATCCTGGATCCGACAAGTGGCTTACGTTAAGTTTCCACTGACCTCGGGCCTTATAGGTCCCTTGTTTCTCCAAATCAATGGTACACATAAAAGCTGCGTGATCTGAAAAGACGGTGGGCCATATTTCCGAAAGTAGGATACATTCCTTAAGATCAGCTGATGCGTACATCCGATCTAAACGACTTGCCGAGTGATTCGTGACGTGCGTGAAGCCAGGCATGTCACCATGCTTATACTCCCAGGTGTCAACAAGTCCTAACTGATTGACAATGCTTTCAAGCTCAACTGATTTATTATAATTTGGCGTCTGATCCTTTGGGTGTATGACACAATTAAAGTTCCCGGCAAATATTACATGATCATGTCCGGTCCCAAAGAGTGGTACTATTCCGTGTTTGAAAAATTCTTCTCGTTGCCGTCGTTTTCCAGTTCCTGAAGGCGCGTAGACATTGACTATTTTGGTGTTGTTTATCGTACATGCTATTCCTCTGCTGTTAGGTAGTTTCTCTATTCGTCTGACTATAATACCTTCTTTTGTTAAAATGGCTGTTCCGAGTTCAGTAGTATAGCCAGGGTTAGCTATAACATTATATCCTGTTATTTGATCCAGATCAATTGCATCTGTCACTTCTTGTAACATAACGATGTCTATATCTGCGGCATATATCACGTCCTGGAGAAGTCGCAGTTTGAGTGCGCTCCTTATCTTGTTGATGTTGATTGTGGCTAACCGATATGCTTGTAGTTCGGTCATATTATATTGGTAATGATTTATATTTGTTTTAAATTCTAAACTTTCTGTAATTCTATCATTCTTTCTATGTTTCCTTCTATCTTACTACTAACAAATTTCAGTTTAATAAAAGTCTGGGTCATCAGTTACTGCTGTGTCTTTCGCCGGTGAAGGTCTATTGTCGTTGGTTCTGCGTTCTTCAGTCTTCTGTGTCATTTCATCATTCGTCTCCATCAATTCTTGATCTTGGTTGGCATCTTCATGGTCGTCAGCCCAGTTTTGAGGAAGGTTACCTTTCCGTTTTTCCTTTTTCCACTCGGTGAGGTCAGGAGGTTGTTCTTCACAGTCCGCTTTAGTTTTTGTCGTCGTTTTCATCTTCACAGAGTTTCCTGACGTTTCCGTGACGCCGCCGTAAGAGTCTTCCGTTCGTGACTTTTTGACGGTTTTTTGGCTGCTGTCACGCGTTTTCCCCGTTGTGTCGTTCGACTTCTGTCGCAACTGTTTTGCTTTCTCTCGCAGTGCAGGTGCAGTTTTTTCAGCTCCCTGGTGGGCAATCCGACGTTTTTTATTGTCCGTAGATTGTTTATCCGTAGACGATTCACCGGACGTAACTGTTTGGAAGTTGTGCTCCGTCTCCTGCTCATTGTTTAATCCCTCATTCGGGGCTTCTGTATTTGTACTGTCGTGCTCAAGAGCCGCAGACTGACGTTCTTCGTTTTCTGCTGGCAGTTCTACAGCAATTTCCCCATCATTATATTCTGGGGCGTCGGTTTCCATTCCGATTTCATCAATTTGTTCTTCGATATTAGGTACCTCCAACTCTGCGGTCGTAGCCTCAGGTGCGGACGCACGAGCTGCCGCAACGTAAGTCAGCGGTAGCTGCGACATCGTGTTCTGAACCACTGCTTCTCCTGTTGGCAGCTGCGCCACTCTCCTTTGCATACATTCAGCACGAACGTGTCCTGTACCACCACATCCTGCACACGTTCTAGGTTGTCCTTCATATATCACAATAGCTCTATGGCCACAGACACTAATATAAGAAGGTATGTGTTTGATCATATCGATTTTGACCTGCCTCACACCATTAAGGACCTTAAATTTGTGAGCACCTGTCCATCTCTCTGCGACATTACTGATAACGGTTCCATAGGGTTTCAGAACAGCATTTATATCGTCAGCGGTAATTTCGAATGGCAGTTCGAAAATGCGTAGTGTTCTAATGCCAAACCCAGCTTGACTCACTCTAACTTCGCCGATATTACCGTCTGAGTGTTTAAATTTCAATTTACCTCCACATCTAACAACAATATCATCACACATCTTGGCATTTTTCAACTTAATGAAGACTGTGCTACTACAGATCGATGGGCAAATTCCAATCATGTCATCCTCTGCTATCTTTACAACCTCCTCCATGAAATTCTCTACTTCAAACGAACTAGGTCTAGCAAAGCTTTTGTCAAACATAAATTTCAGCGTGTCAACACGTACAGGTTCTGCCATGGTTAGTCTAAGTTGAATACATGAGGAAACGCTCTACGGCGTTAAACTCACCAACACAGCGCTCGGCCAGCCGCAGCTGCGACGTAAACACAACACGTCCTTACCGCTCGCCCGCCGACAGCGGAATGGACCACTATGGAAAGGTAAAGTGAGATACCTTTCCCAATGACTGAAAAATAGGACTTACCATCTGCGTAAAAATTAAGCAAATGAAGATAATGCAAGTTTGATAGCAGCTTCTAGCGAAATGAAAGGAGGAGCACTTGTGATGAGAATATGAAACAAGGAACAAAGTGTCGCCATACGATTTTCTAGAATATGTAATTCATTCTATCAAGACCAAAGAGACGAAAAGAATCGTCTACTCGTAACGATTACGGCGTAACTGCTGGTGATGTTTTGTAAATAAAAGTGTAAAGCGCCTGATGAATGAGCTTTCCAATCTCCAGACTACCAGAAACAGAGAAGGACGAAAGAAACACGAAGCGGTTATACTAAATGTGAGTGAACACGGATTTCTATCAGTATCACGCAGTTGGTGTAGTTTGTACATAGTTTCTTTCTCAGTTGTTCATTCTAATGACCTCTGTAGGCTATCACAACATTGAAGTGATAATTATTGGAGTGTAACTGTTAGATTGTTAATTATTTCATCACATTCAATCGAATATAACTCAATGGACAAAGCCTATTACATTTCATCTTATAGCCTATCAGAAATTCGTAATAACGAAAAAAAATCGCACTGACGTGTTTTACGGCCCACTTTAGATTTGTAGTTTTATAAGTTTTTGGAAACATTTTTGGACCACAATAATAATCTAAATAATAATTAATTAATTAATAAGAGTGTCTGAAACCATTTTAGGAAAAAATTTAAGTAAGGGAAGGTTTCGAACCACCGACCTTTCGCGTCACAGTCCAGCACCTTGCTCACTACGCTACGGTTATAAACCAAAACAGAAGTTCTTTAATCTCATACTATTGATGGACGTTGTTAACTGATGTTAATATAGCATTTGTAGACATTAGATTATCATTTATCGTACGAAGAACGATGTGTTTTTGTTAATTCCTCAGTGTGCCGTTGCTTTGAAATGACAACGTGTAAGTTACAATAAGAAAATCATCAAATACGCGAGGAATGTCATGTGACATCTCCGAAAGGCTGGTTTTCGTTAATTCAATGGAGGGTGTCAAATCTCCGTTATTTTTACAAATATGTCTCAAACGATACGAGATATGAAAAAAACATAAGGGAACTAAGTTGTAGAGAATTTTCTCCTCTACCAATTAGGTTATTCAATTTTCGCGTCAGATGAACGGTTCGTTTGCAATAACAATTATATTACAAACGGCTTTTTTTGGTTTTACTACCTTTTTTTTTTTTTTTTTCCGAAAAATTTGAAAAAGGGAGGTTCTGGTCTCTGGCGGCCTGTAAAATTTGGTGCTGATCGGTTGAACGGTTCGTCTTAAAACAGGGAACACGTTACGGACAGACAGACAGACGGACAGACAGACATACATCCATCCCAAAATCGCCGTTATTTTTGCAAATATCTTTGAAACGCTACGAGATATGAAAAAAAAAAAAACATAACAGAGCAAAGTTGTAGAGAATTTTCTCCTCTACAAATTCGGTTACTCAATTTTCGTGTCAGATGAATAGTTAAGCCGTTATTTTCATTTTTATTTCGAGCTGTCAAAAGACGATCGCAAAGGCCCACTTTTAGTGTTACTGCCGTAACCTATAGTGGGCCAAAATGTTTCAATGTTTGTAAATCTAAAGGACTGAACTACATTCATCATCAGTCCTTAGGCTTACAAACTACTTTAACTTAAAGTAACGTATGCTAAGTATACCACAAACACCAATGCCTGAGGGAGGACTCAAATGTCTGACGGCGAACAACCACGCGCACCGCAGTAAGTCTCCTGCTGTGTTTGTAGCCCGCAGTTGCTCCGCGGCGGTGTCGGTGCGCTGTTTCTCATAAGGCAGCGTGGGCCCTGTTTATAGGCGCGGCTGCGGCTGCGGCGGCGGCCCCTCCGCTCATCCACTGCGGCGTCAAAATACCAGCGGCTGCACTTCCACACCGCTTACACGGCGACAAATGGGGCCGTTCGGTGCGCCATATGTCCGGCCGCCAGGTGGGAACAGCGTGCTCAAGGTCACTGCGGCTGAACCGCCTGCTGTGTGAGTGACGAGCGGAGACTCCGCAAAATCACCGCGGTTGCTCCGCCGTGGAGGAACCGCGGACTATAAAAACAACATCTCACGTGATGAAATGGATGCCCTAAGTGAACTCCGTTAACAAGGAGGATATTGTTGTTTTACCCGTATACAAGGGTACAACAGTAATATTGGCAAAATGAGCGAGTTGCTTGAAGAGACCATCTACAAAGAACTGAAAAGTGACCCCACAGTGAAGATAGCTAGACAGACGCAAGCTCTACTCAAAAGTTCTAGAATCGATGTCGATACAGTCAGGGGGCGCACGTCGAAGGTCCCAGTGCCTCCAAAAATATACGGAGTACCGAAGGTACATAAGAATGAATGTCATCTGAGGCCGATTGTGAATGGGATAAACTCTCCCACATATTACCTGGCAAAACATTTGGACCACAAATTACGAATACTTGTTGGTCACACAGACACTCACGTGAAAAACTCCACGCATTTCATCCAGCTTATACGGGAACAACAGGTGCTACCTACAGATCTTATGGTGAGGTTTAACGTAAAACCTCTGTTTATCAATGTGCCTGCATCGGAAACCATCAACATCCTCCAGAATCAAATACCGCCAGACATCTGCGTCCTGGTACAATTGTGCTTGTCTTCAACATATTTCAGTTGGCAGGGAAAATTTTATGAACAGACAGACAGAGTTATAATGGGTTCTCCCCTTTCACCTGTAGCAGCTGAAGTATTTGAGGAAGCCTTTGAACAGACAGCACTAAACACTGCACCGCTATGTCCACACTGTTGGATGAGGTATGTGGACGACACATTCGTCATGTGGCCTCATGGAGAAGCAGAACTAAACTGATTCCACCAGCACCTCAACAGCTTGCACAAGAACATACAGTTTGTGGTGGGAATGGAAACTAACGGAGCTATTACTTTTCTGGATGTTCAAATGTTTATATAGTTTATGGGACTTAACTACGGGGTCATCAGTCGCTAAACTTACAAACTACTTACGAACTAGGACGGCACAAATATCCATGCCCGAGGGGGGATTCGAACCCCCGACCGTAGTGGCCGCGCAGACCGTGACTGGAGCGCCTCAGTCCCCTCGGCCACCGCGGCCGGCAGCCTTTTCTGGATGACGAAGTGTGTAGAACATCTAACGGTACACTAGGACACAGAGTCTACAGGACACCGATGCACACCAATAGGTACACTTGACAGCAAAAAAAGTGGATCACCCCTGAATTCCTAAGTGGAGACTGCACCTCACGCTACGCAACCATCATTACACAGATGCGTCGCAGGTTGTCAAATCATTGCACAGTACAGTTATTACGTACCCACAATAGGTACTAAGTAAGTCTCCTATTTCTCAAAAAAATGTTCAAATGTTTGTATAGTCTATGGGACTTAACTACGGGGTCATCAGTCCCTAAACTTACAAACTACTTATGAACTACTTACGAACTAGGACGGCACAAATATCCATTCCCGAGGGGGGATTCGAACCCCCGACCGTAGTGGCCGTGCAGACCGTGACTGGAGCGCCTTATTCCCCTCGGCCACCGCGGCCGGCTCCTATTTCTCCTTATGGCATTCAGGAAGGTACAAACAAATACTTTCGTACAACAAATACAGAATAAACGTCATTAGAGATGAGACAGTAACACTTGTAAATTAAATTTAGTTGCAATAAGTGAAAAGTCAGATACTTTATCACACTTGTTTAGTGACATGATATATGTTTGTTCATGACCTGAATCTTAACGCACTGTTAAGCAAAAAACAGTTGTCTGCCTGATCGAGATGCGATTACAGGTCACGCACTTTTTCGTGGCCCCTCTCTGATCGGCGGAAGACGGCTGAGCTCGTGTGTCATCGGAATGTTTATGCTCTCTACCAGCCCAAACTCGTAACAGCATTGTACACCGTAGACCTCGTCAATGTATTGTTGATTTGTGATTCGTATTGATTATTGTCTTCCACTTTGTTATTTGCTAAAATAAGTCCACATACCCCGACGACTTCTTTTATAAGAAAGAAGGCTGACCTTGAAAGTGGCGTGAAGAATGTTAACTCTGATTTTTATTCTGTAACAATAAAAAGACGCAGAGAGCATTCTTACACCCGCTTAATAAGTCCCTTTCAAATATTAACATTTCGTAGATATGCGTTCCACTTTTCTATTACTCAAACAGAAGGTGATTTTTAATTTCGTGTTTCATCTGTAACGCCTTAACCCCTTACATGTCGTTTCTTTTAAAACCTGTAATCTATACGACGTAAGCTGCCGGCACTGGGGGAAAGAGGCGGGGTTTGTTCTAACAGCCAATCCGCTATGAGCTGAATGCAAGCTTCAGCTCCCAACATTCTCCGCTCAGGGGCCACGTTTCAGGGCGCGTGATCTCTAGGCATAAATAGACGTAAAACACTGACGTTTTCATTAGTTTCTTAGACCGCTGTCTGAACCCAGAAATAAATGATAATCTTAGCACTGCACCAGGAGTTGCATGAAGCTCCTATTGTTGCTGAGAGGTAACCGCTGAAGATACGTAATATAGTGCAATTCACAGATGTCATACATCATAAAGTTGTGGTATAGAAGACAGTGTATTGATGATTTGTTAACTAAGCACAGTCAGATGTCACATATCAAATATGTTCACAAATAGCGTTATACTGGTACCTGAAACGACGATACAATTAATTTTTCCCCGGCAGGGACTCGAACCCAGCTCCATTTGCTATTTTATAATAGGAAGGAATACTGCTGATATATTTATTGTTTCTTCCGGGCACTCCAACCCTGCACATGCCGTCACTCTTGACCTGACACCATGTTGTTGTTATGGTCTTCAGTCCGGAGACTGGTTTGATGCAGCTCTCCACCCTACTCTATCCTGAGCAAGCCTTTTCATCTCCTCATAAGAACGGCAACCCACATCCACTTGAATCTGCTTACTATACGCGTCTCTAGGTCTCCCTCTGCGATTTTTACCCCACACACTTCCCTCCAATGCTAAATTCACGATTCCCTCATGTCTAAGAATGTGTACTACCAAGCGATCCCTTCTTTTAGTCAGGGTATGCCAGAAATTCCTTTTCTCACCAATTCTGTTCAGTACCTCTTCATTAGTTATGCGATCTACCCACCTAATCTTCAGCATTCTTCTGTAGCACCACATTTCAAAAGTCTCTATTCTCTTCCTGTCCGCACTGCTTATCGTCCATGTTTCACTCCCGTACAAGGCAACACTCCATACAAATGCCTTCAGAAAAGACTTCCTTACGCTTAAATTAATATTCGATGTTAGCAAATTTCTCTTTTTCAAAAATGCTTTTCTTCCCATTGCCATTCTGCATTTTATATCCTCTGTACTGCGACCATCGCATGTTATTTTACTACCCAAGTAACAAAACTCATCTACCACCTTCATTGATTCGTTACCCAATCTAATTCCTTCAGCATCGCCTGATTTTCTAAGACCGCATTCCATTATTTTTGTTTTGCTCTTGTTAATATTCATTTTATACGCTCTCTTCAACACACTGTCCATTCCATTCAACTGCTCTTCCAGGTCCTTTGCTGTCTCTGACAGAATTACAATGTCATCAGCAAAACGCAATGTTTTTATTTCTTCCCCCTGAACTTTAATCCCTACTCCAAATTTTTCCTTGCTTTCCTTCACCGCCTGCTCGATGTACAAGTTGAATAACATTGGAGAAAGGCAACAACCCTGTCTTACTCCCTTCCCAACTGATGCTTCCCTTTCATGCCCTTCGAGTCTAATAACTGTGGTCTGGCTTTTGTACAAGTTGTAAATAACTCTCCTTTCCCTGTATTTTACCCCTGCTGACTTCAGAATTTGAAAGAGTGTATTCCAGTCAACATTGTCAAACGCTTTCTCCAAATCTACAAAAGCTGAAAATGTAGGTTTGCCTTTCCTTAATCTATCTTCTTAGATAAGACGTAAAGTGAGTATTGCCTCCCGGGTTCCTATGTTCCTCCTGAATCCAAACTGATCGTCCCCAAGGTCAGCTTCTACCAGCTTTTCCATTCTCCTGTAGATAATTCGTGTTAAAATTTTGCAACCATGACTTATCAAACTGATGGTTCTATAATTTTCACACCTGTCTGTGCCTGATTTCTTTGGAATAGGAATTATTACATTTTTCTTAAAGTCTGAGGGTATTTCGCCTGTCTCATACATCCTACACACCAGTTCAAATAGTCTTGTCATGGATGGCTCTCCCAGAGACTTTAGTAGCTCTGAGGGTATGTCATCTACTCCTGGGGCCTTGTTCCGACCTAGGTCTTTCAAGGCTCTGTCAAATTCATCTCTCAGTATGGTATCTCCTATTTCATCTTGATCTACTTCCCCTTCCCTTCCTACAACATCGTCTCTAAGTTCATTTCCTTTGTAGAGCTGCTCTATGTGCTCTTTCCACCTTTCAGCTTTCCCTTCTTTGCTGAGAACTGGTTTCCCATCTGAGTTCTTGATATTCGTAGAGTTGCTTTTCTTGTCCCCAAATGTCTCTTTTATTTTCCTGTAGGCGGTATCTACTTTTCCCCTTCTTATAAATTCTTCTACAGATTTGCATCTGGCTTCTAGCCACTCCTGCTTAGCCATTTTGCATTTCCTGTCAATTTCAGTTTTTAGTCGTCTGTACTCCATTTTGCCTGTTTCATTTACCGCATTTTTATATTTTCTCCTATCATCAATTAAATTTAGTATTTCCTGTGATATCCAAGGATTTTTTGTAGGTCTTGCCTTTCTACCTATTTTGTCCTCTGCTGCCTTCACTATTTCATCTCTCAATGCTACCCATTCCTCTTCTACTGTTTTATTCCCCCCTGTTTCTGTCAATTGTTGCCTAAATCTCCCTCTGAAATTCTCCAGAACTTCACTTTCCTTCAGTTTATCTAAGTCCCATCTCTTTATTTTCCTACCTTTCTGCAGTTTTTTCAGTTTCAGCCTACAGTTCATGACTAACAAGTTATGGTCAGAGTCTATATCTGCCCCTGGGTATGCCTTACAGTTTATAACCTGGTTCCGGAATCTATGTCTTACCATTATAAAATCTATCTGATACCTCCTGGTCTCTTCCATGTATACAACCTTCTTTTGTGATTCTTAAACCACGTGTTTGTTACGATTAAATCATGTTCCGTGCAAAATTCTACTAGGCGACTTCCTCTTTCATTCCTCCTGCCCAGTCCATATTCACCTACTATTTTTCCTTCTCTTCCTTTTCCTACTACCGAATTCCAGTCTCCCATCACAATTAAGTTTTCCTCTCCCTTAACTGTCTGCATAATTTCCTTTAGCTCCTCATATATTTCTTCGATCTCCTCATCATCGGCAGAGCTAGTTGGCATATAAACCTGTACTACTGTTGTCGGTGTTGGCTTCGTATCTATCTTGACAATGATAATGTGATCACTGTGCTGCTCATAGTAGTTTACCTGCATTCCTATTTTCTTATTCATTATCAGTCCTACTCCTGTGATACCCCCAACTGATTTTGTATTTATAATCCTGTACTCACCTGACCAGAAATCTTGTTCATCCTGCCACCGAACTTCACTAATCCCCACTATATCTAGCTTCAACCTATCCATTTCCCTTTTTAAATTTTCTAATTATCCTACGCGATTAAGGGATCTAACATTCCACGCTCCGATCCGTAGAATGCCAGTATTGTCTTTCCTGATGACAGCATCCTCCTGAGTAGTCCCCGCCCGGAGATCCGAATGGGGGACTATTTTACCTCCGGAATATTTTACCCGAGAGGATGCCATCATCATATTTCCATACAGTAGAGCTGCATGTCCTCGGGAAAAGTAACGGCTGTAGTTTCCCCTTGCTTTCAGCCGTTCGCAGTAGCTGTGTGGCAAAGCCACATTAGCTGATGTTACAAGGCCAGCTCAGTCAATCATCCAGACTGTTGCCCCTGTAACTACTAAAAAGGCTGCTGCCCCTCTTCAGGAACCACACGTTTGTCTGGCCTCTCCACAGATACCCCTCCGCTGTGGTTGCACCTACGGTACGGCTATCTGCATCGTTGAGGCACGCAAGCCACCCACCTCGGCAATGTCTGTGGTTCATGGGGGTGGCCTGACACCATGAGGCGTCAACTATCACATTGTCGTTCACCAGTAGTTAGGATCACACCGTTCGCAGAGACATGGAAGGGGTTTGGTATTTTGCGAAAACTTTGTTTAGTTTAGTAGAGCATGGACATGTGCAATTTTGATTTGCGTTCTTTATTGGAGTTACTGGAGGTGTAGATGGTATTTTTGTGGCTCCTAAAAACTGTTACCGCCAGCGGGAATCGGGCCCATACCTTAGCTATTACAAGTTAACCACATCCCGGCCTCCAGCGTTGGCATAATGTTTTGTCATAATGGAGTACTCATTAGACAGTACTACCAGTCAAAGAGCCCAGAGGAGTCTGGCTAGGTAAGACATTCTAGGCCGCACGGGATGGCCACGTAGTGTGAGGCGCCTTATCGCGGATTTTGCATGATATTATACTACGTTTTAGTATGCTACATTACGATTTGGTATGGCATTCTGTAATAAGATTATTTAACTATGAGCTCATTATAATAAAGATTGTTGGGTAGCTGTCGCCACCATAACTTGAAGCCGCGGTGGAGTAGCCGAGCGGTCTAAGGCGTCTCGCTGCGGAGCGCGCGGTTGCTCGCCGTCGAGGTTCGAGTCCTCCCTGGGGCATGGGTGTGTGTGTTTGTCCGTAGGTTAGTTTACCTAGGTTTAAGTAGTTTGTAAGCTACGGACTGATGACCACGCAGTTTGGTCCGATAGATTTACAAACTAACATAACTTGAATATTAGGCATTTTTATAGTTATGAGGAACGTTGATTATGCGTTAAAAAATTTGAAATTCGGAAAGTAACTTCGTTTTGACATTTATTCGCCACGTTCAGGAACGCAAACAGACTTCGATGAAGGAGGTTTCCGTGATTTACTAGTATGGTCAGTGACAAGGTATCCGATAACTGGCAAGTGTGTCGAGCAATTATTCTTCACGGTGTGGCTGCCTTCAATAGTCACACTGAGGTTAAAAAACAGCAATGTGGATTCTGACACAATGTCGCATCGAAAATTCCATTTCAAAGCTTGGATACTGGCATTTGTCGGAATAGATGTCCATTTTAATGGCGACAATAGTGCTTACGCGGTAAGGTTCAGTTGTCCATTATATCCACGTGCTTTTCCAGAGTCAACGACAGAGAAATAATGAAAGTGATTTAAAAAATCTGCCAAGCACAAAATTGTGAAAAGAAGCACGGAGATGCAGATAAAAATTTCAAGGGAGGGGTAGCAGGAGGGAGGGCGGGATCTAGGAATGAACAGGAGTGCAGAACTGGAAAATAAAAGAGTGAAATGCTTGCAAAGTGCTCCTTACTTAGACATAGATCACAGTTTGTTTTAGGGCCGAGAGAAAAGGAACGAATGTTTTACAGAACGAAGGATGGATTATCGGAGATATAAAAGAACACTGCTTCATAGAGAGGACCCATGGACAGTAAAGAAATCAGACATTAAAAGAGACAGTATTGTTTTAACGGAAACCACAATTTTTGCAGCTTTTTGGGGGAATAGACGAAAAGGGCAACTGAGGTTATAATGTAAGGCAGGTGACAGAGAGAAAGAAGGAAAAATTAACAACGAATAAATACAAGACAAATCGTTTGCATATTTTGTTAAGGACGGAGGGTGTATTAATGGATGGAGGGGAGGAGAGAGACGTATTTGAAATAACAAAAATTACTTTAACAGCGTCCATCTAAACTGATTACTCTGTATGCATGGAGTCTAGGTATAAATGAATAAAAATAGGATACTGAGTGAAATGAGAAGCATTGAATTAATATTTGTGCTACGGGCGGGAATCGAACCCAGACCTCCAGACTTCCTTTAATTCAATGCTTTTCCTTTCACTTCATTTCTTTGACATACTGATGTAGAAAACTGTCTCTAGGTATATAAATTTGTAATAAAATAGGATAATAAAGGAACTGTATATTTAAAAAAAATCAATTTAAAGGCAGCTCGAAAGAAAAAGAAACTCATTTTATTTCTTCTATAGTCTCGCTTAGGAGATTTAAAAAAATAAAAAATAAAATAAAAAAACAAAAAACAGAAAAAAACAAATAAAAAATATTTTAAAGTACCATTTATTCAGAATCCCTCATTTTTTGTTTCTTTCATAATATATCTCAGCGTAGAATCTATAACGCCGTCAGACCAGCTTCTCTTCAGTATGAGCGACGACTCTATCTCGAGTTGATTGCTCGCAGTGAGACGGCCTGATTCGTATTTCGGCTGTCTGCTTTTACTATGATGCCAGGAAGTAAACATTCTGTATTTACGTCAGAGCCCCACTCTGCGCTGTGCTGGGCATCACCGCGACCGCCAGCTTGCTGGCTTCCACCAAGCCTCGCCTTGGCACGAGCTGTGGTTGAAATGTTTGTATAGTCTATGGGACTTAACTACGGGGTCATCAGTCCCTAAACTTACAAACTACTTATGAACTACTTACGAACTAGGACGGCACAAATATCCATGCCCGAGGGGGGATTCGAACCCCCGACCGTAGTGGCCGTGCAGACCGCGACTGAAGCGCCTCAGTCTCCTCGGCCACCGCTGCCGGCGAGCTGTGGTTGACCGGCCAGCCCATAGCTCTCGAGCCACGGCTAATACAGGCACAGACCGCAATACCAGACTCAAACGTTTCTCCCAATCTACCCAAGTGTGTAGTATGAACTACCACAGCTAGAGCTATTTTGCTATAAAATGAGCAGCCACTTTATCTTTTGACATTTCATTCAAATATTTAACGAATTTAAAGAATAGAATCATGATAAACGCAGCTACCACATAATGTTTCATCTAGATAGCAATCATACAACACAGGAAACTATCTTTTCAGCGCTCTGCATTAGATTTAGATACAAGAAAATATGTATTCAACCTAGAAAAGTACGTATGTTTTAAAATTAAAACATTCTGGTGGGAACAACACAAATATATACATGTAGTATATCATTCACGTTTTGTGCACTTATAAAGTGTTCTCATTGTCTCTCAAACAATAAGTGCTACGAAAGAGAAATACCTTGTGCTGAAGCCTTTCATTTACACGAGTGTTCTGTTATTCATAGTGAAGTGTTCCGTAATGGGTTCATAGGATCGCTTTAGTTTCTCGACTGTTCCACGCTTATAAGATGATCGAGAAAAACAAGTGCCAAAAAGGATATACGCGAGTTATAATTACCATTATATTATTCTTAAAATTCAAATAAATTGTTTGAATGTGTGTGGTATGCTAAGTTCAACAGTCCCTAAACATACACACTACTTAAACTAACCTATTCTAAGGACAACACACACATACCCATGCCCGAGGGAGGACTCGACCCTCCTACGCGAGCAGCAGCCCGATCCATGACATGACACTTTAGACCGCGCGGGTAATCTGCGCGGCCATCTTACAATTGTAACATACATGTATATTTCGTAGTTAACGTTGTTTTCAATTTTACCCACCAGAAATTTTGTTAGGTATATAATCCTTAATTTTTTTTTGTTTATCGAATTCTCAAGGACTGACGAAAATTTCTGGTAATCATGTGTTGAACAATGCGCATATTTATGTTTAGGGCCAATTGTCGAATATCATTTAAAAATTGGCTCTGCTTTTCTGAGGTGCTTACTAGGCAGCAGCATAATCTGCCACAAATATTTCTCAATTCGATATAGCAGTTTGTAGCTCTGTCAGAGAGTGGGTAAAATGTTACTCGCGCTCCAGTTTGTAAGTGAGAGCTGCTGCCTCTTAATCTTTAAAGAGCGTCGACATTTTCATGAAAGAAGCGAACAGTTGCAGCGTGAATCGCCTCCTCATTGCCCTTGTGAAGGCCGATGCAGGTAATTCAGAAAGTAGGGATCGAGAATAGTTGTAGTTGCTACGTGAAATTCATCACCCTTGTTTGTAATCATATATGTGATAAGTAAATGACACACCGAAGTTCAATTTTCAGACATTTTAATTGGAATACCACCAATAAGTGAATCTTGAAAGGTTCTTCTAAATACATATATGTGTCGTGACTGTTCTTTCGAAAGAACAGACACCACATATATATACATAATTAAGGAGGAGACGAGAACAACTCCAGCCCCCAGAGCAAATGCACACTACGTCTGAACTCTCGAGGTAATCGGCAAAGTGCCACGAGCAGTGAGTGCAAATTGGAAACGGCAACTACGTGAGCAGTGTGAGGAAGTTTGAGTCTTGTGGGTGGCGTGGGGGGAGAAGAGTGGTAGCCCGCGCACCTGCGATGATCGTTGTTTTTCCGCTCGTGCAGTGGTTACCGTAACTGCTCATATAGCAGTAGGAACTGGACCCGAATTCCGGCTGGGCACAACTGTTCAACTTCCCCAATCCGTGCACTCAGTGGCCACAAACAGCTTGTGAGGGATTATTTCTTTTAATCTAGATTCTTCTCTGTCATTCCAGGAAGCAGTACAACTATCACCAGACATGATCCACCATGTTGTCATTTCACTATCATAGTCGTACCAGGAAGATCATTTGTCTACAGGCAATGTCTTTCTCGAGTGGTCCAACACCTTAGGAGAACATCTTGTGCACACATTATGCATGGCTTAATTACTTCTCCTACGACGTGAGGTCGAGAATTGATGTATTTATACTGAGGGAGACGAATGGAATGTTTCACCGATATATAAAGAAAATAAAAGTAATCCACTGAGTTACAGATCCATTTTATTGATATCGACATGTAGCAGGACGTTTGAATAAATACTTTATCCAGCGTTATGAAATCTCTAGAAAAATTAACATCAAACCGGCAAAGGTTTCTAAATCTTTACGCTTGTGAGACTTTGTCGATACTATATTTTCATGATCTACTGAGTACTCTCAAACTAATTTCATATTTATAGGGTGCCAAAACAATTTTTGGTATCTTCAACGCCGCAGTGGAGTGGCCAAGCGCATTGAGGTGCTATGCTCCGATGCATGAGGCCGCTCCTCGTCGGGGGTTCTAATCCCCCCTCGGGCATGGATGTTTGTGTCGTCTTTAGTATAAGGTAGTTCATAAGTGGTTTGTAAGTTTAGGGACTGATGACCCCGCAGTTAAGTCCCTTAAGCTTAACAAAAAAATAACTATCTTCAGCCATAATCAACTTCCAACCATATCGCTTTCCTAAGTTGTGCGACTGGACTCGTGACGTCCTATCTGCAAGGTAATAGTTTGCAGTAACAGACGAGGAGTCATCTAGTGAAAAGGACATGGCGAGTGTAATTCTTTCAGCAAAGTGAAGTAGACTTCTCCTGATTCGAATATATATTCGAAATATTTAAAGAGCAATCAGAATATTGCTCTTAGATTTGAGACAGTTAATGCTGCCCACTACTAAACTCAGAAAAGCAATGTCAATTGCGAAATGAATTTGAATTTGTATCTTCACGGCGCAAATGGCGACAGTTGACCTTAAACATCAATATGCATTTGGCTCTGAACATAAGTACTCAGTGTTTCGTCAGCATTCTAGATATCAATAAGCAAAACAAATTTGAAGGTTATAACGAAATTCCTGGGGGTGCAATTAAAAACAAAGTTAACTGTGAATAACACATGTTTTGGCGAAGGTGAAACAAACGGTCTGTTATTGACACTACCATTAGGAGATTTACACGTCTCCTAAGGAGACTGCCAACCCTACAATTGTTCCCCCCTCTTATGCAGTACTGATGATTAGTGTGTGATTATTACCTGATGGTTCAAATGTTCAAATGTTTGTATAGTCTATGGGACTTAACTGCAGGGTCATCAGTCCCTAAACTTACAAACTACTTATGAACTACTTACTAACTAGGACGGCACAAATATCCATGCCCGAGGGGGGATTCGAACCCACGACCGTAGTGACCGTGCAGACTGTGACTGGAGCGCCTTAGTCCCCTCGGCCACCGCGACCGGCATTACCTGATGGAATAGAGGGAGGACGTCGAGAGGTGTGGTAGTTTATAATACATGTTAGGGTAGGTTTGCAGAAACTTTTGATACTTCGAGGGTTGAGCCTGGCTTTGCGACCGGGGCCTGTATTAGCCGTGGCTCGCGAGTTAAGGGCTGGCCGGTCAACCACAGCTCATGCCGAGGCGAGGCTTGGCGGAAACCAGCCAGCTGGCGGTCGCGGCGGCAGGCAACAGCACTCAGCACGGTGCAAAGCGGGGCTCTGACGTAAATACAGAATGTTTACATCCTGGCATCATAGTAAGAGCGGAAAGCAGAAATACAAATCATTCTGTGTCACTGCGAGCAATCAACTCGAGATAGAGTCGTCGCTTTTACTGAAGAGAAGCTGGTCCGATAGCGTTATAGATTATATGCTGAGATGCATGACGGAAGAAACAAATAATGAGGGATTCTGAATAAATTATTAGTCCTTCAAATGTTTTTTTAATCTCATCTCTATATTTCTTAAGTGAGAGATTGTGGATGATCTCTTGGCAACAGAAATAAAAAATGTGTTTCTTTGTCCTTTGAGCTACCTTTAAATTGAGGTTTTTTTTTTAACATACAGTTCCTTTATTATCCTATTTTTATTATAAATTTATATACCTAGTGACAGTTTTCCTTGTCAATATGGGAAAGACATTGAGTGAAGGGAAAGTATTGAATTAAAGTAGGTATGGAAGTCTGGGTTCGATTCCCGCCCATGGCACAATTTTTATTTTAACAATTTTCTGTATCAATACGTCTCTCTCCTCCCCTCCGGCAGGCAGCGGTGGCCGAGGGGACTGGGGCGCTTCAGTCACGGTCTGCACGGCCACTACGGTCGGGGGTTCGAATCCCCCCTCGGGCATGTATATTTGTGCCGTCCTTAGGATAAGCTAGTTGATAAGTAGTTTGTAAGTTTTGGGACTGATAACCCCGTAGTTAAGTCCCATAAGCTTAACAAACATTTGAACATTTTTTCCTCCCCTCCATCCATTAATACACCCTCTGTCTTCCACAAAATACTCAAACAGTCTCGCATTTACTAATAGTTAATTTCTCTTCTGTTCTCTCTCTCTCACTCGCTGCCGCCGCTCTTGCATCATAACCTAAGTTACCCTTCTGGTCGGTTCCCTTACAATACAGTGATAAAATCTATTGGTTTCCGTTGACAGCGTGCAATCTCTTTTAATTTATGCTTTCTTTACTGTATATCAGTCCTCTCTATGAGACCGTGTCCTTTTATACCCCCATACCTATAATAAATTCTTCGTTCTGTGAAATACAGAGCTCTGGTGTTTCAATTGACCTCCTCTGCTTTCATCCCAACAAAATATATCGTTACACATGGTATATATTTCTCGTTTTAGAAACCGTTTTCTAATGCATCATGTCTTGAATTGGGCTTCTGCTCGCGTCGGTGGTTCGAGGCCTTCCGCGGTCTTGGGTGTCTGTGTTGTCCTTATGTTAAGATAGTTTAAGTAGTGTGCAGACTGATGACGTTAGCAGTTAAGTCCAATAAGATTTCACACACATTTTTCATACAAACTAGAGCGAAACGAGACTATGGGTATATAAGCATACAGAAACATATCCTACAAAATCTCCACAGAGCATGCTAAAACGTAGTATATTATCATACGCAAAACTACGTAATTCTACATACTGTATATAACTTTTTGTTATAGTCCTAATGGACAAATCACCTGAGGTCTTTAGTCCCTACCTAGCCTTACATGCTACTTTAATTAATTTACGCTAAGGAATACACACACACACACACACACACACACACACACACACACACACACACACACACAACTACACATGCCCGAGGAAGGAGTCGAACCGCTGGCTGGAGCGACCGCAACTCCGCGACAAGACGCCTCAGACCGTGAGGCCAAGAAATTACTGTTACGTAGACAGATACCGCCGAACTATTTTACTTCTCGTACCATGTGTTCTGCACTCCATTTTGACGAAAAACATTATACTGCCACATCTGAAAATCGGTAGTTGATTGGGCTGATGCCACCTTGTAATGGCTGAGATATGATTTGATTCCTGCTGCGGAAGCAGTTTTTAACAATCGCAAATGTCCCCCTCTCCACCTCCAATGGCGGCAAGTGTGGAATTTAGGACTGTGGCGTCTTTAAAATCATATTACACATGTCCATTCGCTACTGACTAGAACAAAGTTCGATTAGTTTTCGTTGTTTCTTCAAAATGCCAAACCCCTCCAGGTCTCTACGAACGGCGTTCGAGTCCCAGGCAGCACAACGTTATTTATTGCGCTACTTCAAAATGTTTGTAAATCTATTGGACTCAACTGCTTGGTTATTAGTCCGTAGCTTACAAACTACTTAAACTAAGGTAAATTAACCTAAGGACAATACAAACACCCATGCCCGTAGGGGGGACTCGAACCCCCGACGGCGAATAGCCACGCGCACCGCAACATGGCCTCCAGTGCGCACGGCTAATCCGCCGCGGCTTGCGCTACTTCTAGCCGAACATATGCACATCCCGCTAATGGTGAGAACACTAACTATTTCATCTCTTTCCGTATATATAATAAATAGTGAATAGAGCCGGGGTTGGGTCCCTGCCGGGAAAGAAGTCAATTGTATCGTCATTTCAGGTTCAAATACAGCGCTATCTATGAATTTATTTAATATCTGGCGTGTGATCCTGCTTCGTTAACGATTCATATAGGTAATGCGTTCTATTCCACAATTTTATGACGTCTGACACCTGTGAGTTGCATTATATACCTTTAGTTGTTATCTCTCGGAAACAATTTGAACTGGTGCAATGCTAAAGTTAACCGGGTTCGGACATTGGCCTTGTAAACGATACCAATGATAAGGGCAATGTCTTACGTCTCTTCATGCCTAATCTAGTCTCCATCAGAAACGCAAGCTTTTTTTGGTCAACAGTGCGTTCAAATTCAGAGCACGAACGAAAACTCGTTGTGTCATTGAATGGGTTTGATAAGGTACTCGATTTGTAACTTATTGTAATTAAATTTAATTTACGTTGCTTTCTCGACTCTAATAACTTGTATTCTAATGTTTTTGCATGACGGTATTTAATTACATGTGAACCGACTGCCATAAGGAGCAATGTTCTTTTGTACCCATTGTGAATAGTCGAATGACTGTTGAATGTGTAGTACCCGCAACACAGATACGTTAGTTGGGTTGCATTCAGCACTGATCCACTTTTTTTGCTGTCAAGTGTACCTGCATGCAGATTATCATCATCATCATCCAACACAGAAGAACGCTGCATTACGTATGCTGACAACAAGAGCTCATGGGATTAGCGATGATGACAACCTACAACAAGAACTGCGTCACCTGAAGACAACATACCACGCGAATGGATACAGCAACAGGGCCATACAACAAGTTATGAGGTACAAGGAAGACAAGATAGGCAATGATGCAGAAGAAACTGTTCCTATAGCTCCTCTACCTTATGTGAGAGGCGTCAGCGAACGTATAGGCAAGGTCTTTATCCGAGGAGGAATCAAACCGATTTTCGAGGTTGGTCGCAAGATCCGTGACCTGTTGAGGCTCACAAAGGAGCCCATAAATTTCCTCCACACTGCAGGTGTGTATGAATTCCAATGCGAGAGCGGTGAAGTTTATGTTCAAAATGTTTGTAAATCTATCGGACCAAACTACGTGGACATCAGTCCGTAGCTTACAAACTACTTAAACCTAGGTAAACTAACCTAAGGACAAACACACACCCATGCCCCAGGGAAGACTCGAACCTTCGCAGCGAGACGCTTTAGACCGCTTGGCTACTACACCGCGGCAGGCGAAGTTTATGTTGGTGAATCCGGGAGACCCATCAACGCTCGCTTTTCGTAACATGAACGTTACATACGATTGTGACAAGTCAACAAGTCAACTGTAGCAGAACACAAGAAAGAATGTGGCGGTAGTATTAACTTCCGAGAACCTCTTGTCCTTGCCCGGGAACCGTGGATGCAACAACGCAGAGTAAGAGAAGTCATCGAAATAATTAATCGAGCTAACAACATTTTTAGGGAGGATGGCTACAAGTTACCTTCAACGTGGCTGCCGGCAATCCCTGCCAGGGGACGGCGTGTGCGCCAGCCAGAGGCTCCACTTGACCCGGGTCTGCAGTAGAAACAGCGGCCACAGTAGAACTGAACGTTTGCAGCAGGAAACACCTTTCTCAGTAGTGGGAAAACGATTTAGAGCAAAAGTACTTTTAACTACTATAGAACTTTAGGAATTTTGACACTATCGTAAAATCTCTTTTTCATAACAATGTTAAATGTTGCTTAAGGATTACTCGATGTTTTATGTGACAGAGTTTGTTATATCATTGCAATGAGTGTGATAATACTTTTGATTTGTCAATTATTGTAATAAAGTGGAATTACAAACGTTAAGAACTTCATAACGTGTTTCCTTTCATTTGCAACATCGTGGTGTTAATTTACAATGTTTGTATAGCTTATGGGACTTAACTACGGGGTCATCAGTCCCTAAGCTTACAAACTACATATGAACTAACTAATACTAAAGACGGCACAAATATCCATGCCTGAGGGGGAATTCGAACCCCCGACCGTAGTGGCCGTGCGGACCGTCACTGGAGCGCCTCAGTCCCCTCGGCCACCGCGGCCGGCTGTTATTTACAGTTTGGATGATTGCCATAATGAGAAGTGTTCTCTAGCGGATCCATTTTGAATAGTCAAACAACTATACCGCAAAGTGATTAGAGTAGCCGCAAGACAGGTAGTTACAGGATGCATGCTCATCAGGCGGAAAACCATTCAGGTCGTTCAGGTACTTTTGAAAATGATATTACGTGCACAAAATTGCAGTTCTTCTTAAAATAACGCACACTTGAGTTTGATATGATTAATCCTTTAAGAAAAACGTACACTAAATTTACACTGCATGATAACCTTACTCACTGTATGAGGCCTTCGTTAATCAATCTTGGTTCTCTTAACTTCACTCCGAAAACTGTCTTGAGCAGTTAAACCGGCAAGCCACGCGCAATGGAAATATTTTAGACCTTATAGCCACGAACAGGCCTGACCTAATTAACGATGTCTGTGTACAGACAGGAGATGGTGACCAAAGTTCATAAGCCAATCAAGAAGGCTAGGAGCGTGTTTTTGTTGGAAAGAGCCGATAAGCAAATGTTAGGATCGCACTTAGAAAATGAATGGGCATCGTTTAATTCCGGGACTATGGATGTAGAGGAATTGTGGACTAAATTTAAGTGCATTGTAAATAAAGGGTTAGAGAAATGTGTGCCAGTAAAGACGACGTTCTTTTCGTGAATTTCTGTTGAGGAAATTTAGAGGGCCGGAATTTGAAGCTGAGTGTACTACGATCTTGATGCCGCCTACTTACATTTCGCGTAGTGATCACAAAGACAAGATAAGAGAATTTAGGGCTCTTACGGAGGCATATAGGCATTCTTCTTTCCTCGTTCTACTTGTGAGTGGAATAGGAAAGGAAATGCCTAGTGGTGGTACAGTGTACCGTCCGCCACGCACCTTACGGTGGATTGCAGAGTATGTATGTAGATGTAGATGTAGAAGTTAAGAGAAACAGGGAAACACATTACAATTAGTGGAATTAAGCTTTACAATGGCCACCAGTTACTCAGCCTGTCGGAACACAGTGATCTTCAGCGTAGGCGCAGAAACTAATCAGTGGTAAGCACGACACGTTGGCATGCGCGTACCAAATTCCCAGTTAGGTTAGATGTATAGACTAAGTTTCTGCAACGGGATAAGAGAAAGACATAAGTTCACTTTCCTTGGCAAGACATTTAAACATATTCAGTACAGTTCGAGACCTTTTAAACAAGTAAGCGCCAGAAAGAAGTACCAAAACAAATCCAGCCATCAGTTTTGTAAGCACAGTTCTAAGCAGAATCATAGACAGTGTAACGTGCAAGCAACTATTCATAAATTCTGTACTGAAATCTGTTCCCAGTTGAAATCGACTGCAAAACAAGTCACAAATGTCAATGTTCGACGGCTCACCCCTGAGCGCCTATGCAGCGAGACGTACACAACTGAACCAGTTACTCTTCCGGAAAAGAACCTCCTCTGAATAGAAACAAGTGGTCTCATCATTTATCGGCCCACCGGTTTCCGACCACGGCTATGAGGTCCAAGACCAGGAGACGTGCTGCAAGTATCACTTCCCACTGGTACCGGTACTGCAAAGCCAAACATCCTCTCTCTGACGTCGACGGCGAGACGTGATGCTGCCGCTTGCACCTCCCCACTGTTTGCACATTCTCATCACGCTTGCGTAAAATCTCTTCCTCTTTTCCGGCGCTACCGGCGCCCTCTCGAAACCACAAACAGTGCAGCATCACTTACTGAACTCAAAAGACGCCGCTATCGATTCAATCTTATCAATTTGCTGATCTAATATATAAAGCAGAGTCTGTACGTGTTGCATACAAATCTACAGATTTGTTCTAACCTTTATGAAATTTTGTACACGTAAGCTTCATTCCATGAGGACGGTCGCCGAATGTGTAAGAATCACGTACGATACATAGTTCACGAGATATGACGTCATAAACAATGAGATGCGCGGAAAACCGCGGCATTTAGCGACAATGCTGATCATTTTCTCCTAAGCCATAGGACCGATTTCAACCAAATTTGGTACACACATTCCTTATCGTGAGGTAACAATTTCTGTAGGGCTAAGGATCACATATGACACATGGTTCAGAAGATATGACGTCATAAACAATAGGAGTCGCAAAAATCTGCCACACAATGTGGCGAGACTTTATAAACACACGGTATGAGAATGACAGTACTTAGCGACTTGCAACAACCTTGAAACATGATTTGAAACCTTTCTTAAACTTTTTCTCGCTGACAACCATAGCAAAATGATGTAAGGAAAAATGTTTTACTTACTACTTTTCCGCTACTTATGGAGTAAAAGTACGGAATTCGGTATGACGTTACAATTTATAATTTCTACTCTACAAATTGTAGCCGCAGTAAATTTTACAGACAGTATACACGTATATAGTTGAGTGCACCTTCTAAATTGTATCACAGTATGACACGTAGTTCATGATATATGAGCACAAAAACAGTAACGTTAATGGAAAACCACACCATCACGCACCAAGTTTTAATCTATTATTCTTTACTACTGATTCTATTCCCAAGAGATTTTACAGACATACAGCCCTTATAAAAAGGAATATATACCTAAAAATGGCAGGAATAAATAAATAAATACGCTGGCAACGCCGGGTTTCCAGCTAGTTTTTTAATGATTTGGACAGCGTTGTTGTTTTGTTTTTTTAAAGCTTCAAAGACTATTATATATTTAAAATTACAGGGGTTGTCAACCCAGCAAACTGTGTAATTATAATACACCTTTGATTAACATTGGAGGAAGTTGCAAGTATCTATGTTGTTACCACTTTTTTTTCAAATAAATTGTTTAATAAATTAGATTTTATTCTACCCTCAAATTCCAGCAGCATTGTTCGCTGGTCACTTGTATCAGAGAGCGTGTTTCCTATTTTTACGTGAGGGGAGAAAAGTAATCGAGATACTAATTATTAGTTGGTGACCAGTGTTAGAAATAGCTCCTATTAAATTTATTTTATTGTGTTCGCGGCGCTGTTCTTCGTTCGTGGTTGTTCCAGCTTGGAGTCTGGTCGAGAAAGGCAGGTCATCGACACAGAAAGTCTTCGAAAACCCTTTTTATAACATGAGTTACGCGTTTGTGGATGAAAGGACGAAGGGAACGCAGCGAAACATATTCAGCGCTTGTGGGCTCTGCCTTGACCGTGCCTGTAAACATTTCGCAGGAATCCTTGGGAGAGGTGCTCTTTTGTAGGCAGTTGTTAGCAGATCTTCAAAACGATGTGTTAGGTTTTGTGGTTGCCTCGCCGAAGCGAAAACAAATTTTCCTGGGAACAGGCTCGAATCGATCATTTGGTAAGCAGAATTCGCGATGTTTGCGTCGTTAGTAAGGATCACACTGTATGGACTGAAGTTCGGAAATTGTAGGACGAGATTTTAGCCGTACAGCTGCAAATGTTGTGTTAAAATTGGCAGGGAGAGGACTGTCATACTGGTTTTAGGGGACCGTTAATTTGTTCTGGAGACTACCTAAAAGTAACACGTTCATGGAAATTCTTAACAAAGTTTCAGGATTGTCCGTCAAAGATATTGATAAGTTACTGGAACTTATGTGCTTAATATTAAAAATAAACGAGCAGGTTAATATATTACATGTTAGTCGCAGTATACTGCTACAGCTTATTAAACCCTTAGCCATTGGGAGTTGGCCAGAATAGCATTAGAGAACCAGGAGACATTATGGAATTTTATGAAACACTCTTGGATCGCATGAAAATAATATAACTGTCTTTACCAGTTAGCACATTATTAATGCCTAACGCAATTCGACTTTTCGTCATTTTCGAAGGCTTCAAAAGGACATTGGTATTAGTATTCCATAACACATTTTCCTGAAACATAACAAATAACTTTATACTTACACAATCTTTGTTAAAAAATCCTCTCTTCAAATAATTTGTGTCACAAACATACGTCATATGTAACAGATGTTTAAAGTACATATCCCCGAGCACTTCTTTGTTACAAGGACATGTGCTTAATGACGTCTGCCTGACCGACCAGTAACTATGTAAAGCCTCCGCCAGATGGCGTTACTGTCTTTGTGTTCCCCTTTCTCACCCCTCCCTTCATATCTTTTTTTTTCTTTTTCTATCCTATTCTACACTCCTGGCCATTAAAATTGCTACACCACGAAGATGACGTGCTACAGACGCGAAGAAGATGCTGTGATATGCAAATGATAAGCTTTTCAGATCATTCACACAAGGTTAGCGCCGGTGGCGACACCTACAAATTGCTGACATGAGGAAAGTTTCCAACCGATTTCTCATACACAAATAGCAGTTGACCGGCGTTGCCTGATGAAACGTTGTTGTGAAGCCTAGTGCAAGGAGGAGAAATGCGTACCATCACGTTTCCGACATTGATAAAGGACGGATAGTAGCCTATCACGATTGCGGTTTATAGTATCGAGACAGACAGGAGCGACTGCGATGATGTACGCAACGACGAACCTGGGTGCACGAATTGCAAAACGTCATTATTTACGATGTATCCAGGTTCTGTTTACAGCATCATGATGGCTGCATCCGTCTTTGGCGACATCACGGTGAACACACATTGGAAGCATGTATTCGTCATCGCCATACTGGCGTATCACCCGGCGTGATAGTATGGTGTGCCATTGGTTACTCGTCTCGGTCACCTCTTCTTCGCATCGATGGCACTTTGAACAGTGGCCGTTACATTTCAGATGTGGTACGACCCGTGGCTCTACCCTTCTTTCGATCACTGCGAAACCCTACATTTCAGCAGGCTAATGCATGACCTCATCTTGCAGGTTCTGTACGGGCCTTTCTGGATACGAAAAATGTTCGACTGCTGCCCTGGACAGCACATTCTCCAGATCTCTCACCAATTGAAAACGCCTGGTCAATGGTGGCCGAGCAACTGGCTCGTCACAAGACGCCAGTCACTACTCTTGATGAACTGTGGTATCGTGTTCAAGCTTCATGGGCATCTGTACCTGTACACGCCATCCAAGCTCTGTTTGACTCAATGTCCAGGCGTATCAAGGCCGTTAATACGGCCAGAGGTGGTTGTTCTGGGTACAGATTTCTCAGGATCTATGCACCCAAATTGTGTGAAAATGTAATCGCGTGTCAGTTCTAGTATAATATATTTGTCTAATGAATTCCCGCTTATCACTGCATTTCTTCTTGGTGTAGCAATGTTAATGTCCAGTAGTGTAGTAACTTTACATTATTTTATTCAATTTTAAGTAACTGAGTGCTGTGCAAAGCAGTTTCCTGTTACATTACATAATTTTAAAGAGTGCTGTACAAAACAGCTTTCTGTTACATTGTGTGCCGCGGCGGATAGGCCAAGCGTATTGAGGCGC
Source organism: Locusta migratoria (assembly GCA_026315105.1). Classification (NCBI taxonomy): domain Eukaryota; kingdom Metazoa; phylum Arthropoda; class Insecta; order Orthoptera; family Acrididae; genus Locusta; species Locusta migratoria. The sequence continues at coordinate 328,753,539 of CM048755.1, read as the reverse complement.
TATGCTTCGATGCGCGGGGCCGTTCCTCGTCGGGGGTTCGAATCCCTCCTCGGGCATGGATGTTTGTGTCGTCTTTAGTATAAGGTAGTCCATAAGCAGTTTGTAAGTTTAGGGACTGATGACCCTGCAGTTAAGTCACTTAAGCTTAATAAACTTTTTTTTGTTACATTGTATTTTCATATCTTTCAGGCCACAAGGCATTAAGTAAAATCTTTGAACTGTAAGGAGGCTGCATAACTGAGATTAATATTACTATATAAAATTGTATGAGTACCACCAAATTTCATTTTGTGACCTGTACAAGGCTCAGTTCCATTCACTGACTAATTACCTCCTCCTCAGCTCTCCGCATAGAGTTTCATAATTTCTTTATGTACACCACATTTCAATAAATAGTAGAATATATATTTAGTAATTTAAATTTATAATTATGAACTAGTGGGTAATATTTTATTTCGTGGGCATCATCCTCTATAGTTCTGTTACCTTTTAAAACATTACACTAAGATCAGCACTTCTTGGCTAATATTTATTCAATAATACTGAAAATTTATGTATAGTGTTTCTCTATATTTTCAATGAAGTTGATATACTGTAATGTTTTGTACATTAAATACCTGTCCCAAAAATCTTATACTTTTAATGTTAATCTCTTTTACTACTCTCTTAGTCTCCCCCACCCTTGCATCTACTTATCAAATCCCAAACTCTGACAATGGTAACAGTAATGAGAACCCTTATGTATGTGGTGTGAAATCACTGTATGACAAATTGCAGACACAGTCTAATCTTATGAATTATACATTTACATGAGGTGTCTATTCCGAAAGTACAGACGTCACTCATGATCCTGCAGTTGTTATTATTTCATATTCACAAAATATGTGACATCAACTGCGAATGGGCAAAGCTGAAAATATGTACCCAGCCGGGACTCGAACCCGCGTCTCCCACTTTCTAGGCAGTTGCGCTGACCCCTACACCACTGGGGACACAGTGATCACTGCACCTGCATGGACTACCTAAGCACGCCTCCCGTCAGACACAAATTTCCAGCTTTACCCTGCCCATAGTACTCAAACTCGTAGTCACTTTGTACTAATTCCCTTACCCTTACGGAAATTAGTACAATGTGGCTACGACTCTGAGTACTGTGGGCAGAGTAAAGCTGGAAATTTGTGTCTGACGGGAGGCGTTCTTGGGTAGTACTTGCAGTTGCGGTGGTCATTGTGAGCTCGGTGGTGTAGTGGGCAGCGCAACTGCCTAGAAAGCGGGAGATCCGTTTTCGAATCCCGGTTGGGTAGACATTTGCAGCTTTGCCCATTCGCAGTTTATGTCATATATCCTGTGCTTGTGTATTATACTGTAGACACTACCCAAATTATTGATCTTTGTGTGTTATATTTCAACATTACTTACAAATATTATCTTTTATTTTTAGAGGTTTAATTTTAATGGTTTTGATCAGGTCTGTCTCTCCTAACTTTGTTTAATGATTTATAAACCAGAGCAAACATGTGCAACTTATCTGTGAAAGTTGAATTAGAGGAGACTCTAAGTACTGCCAGTTACCTTCATTTCGAGCTGAGATGCAGCTCAGCTGTAGTTTCATAGTTCACTGCCACAAGAAATCTATTTTAAAAATAAAGTACTACGAGTACTCTGTATGCAAAGTAGTTAAATACCATGTATCATCCATTCGTGTAAATAACTGGTTTATTTGCCTAAGTATCTGATGTCAATTTGCCCAAAAATACGGGTAACAGCACACACTTTGGCAACACTGATTCAGTATATAAAAAAGCTGTCATAAAAAAGAGCCCTTTTAGTAGCGGTAGCAAAAGCCAAAAAGAGCGGACGAACTAGGAGCAGCGGACGATTATGCCAAACGTATCTCGCTTCATAGTTCGTTGGGTTCTTTTCCGAAGACCGACGGGCAATAGCGAGAGGGCGCGTAGCAACGCCTTCTGCAGAGGAGTCATGTCAAGGTGAGCGTCTGCCTGCTAGATTACATAGTTCAGTGCTACAAATTTTCTGTTTTGATGTGTTCTGCATTCTGCAATATCTGACTAATAAATTCCATAATGCCACGATATAGAGATAACTCTAAACTTAAACGCGAGAACTTATCCACAAAGTGTTTCTTTTGGTTTGCGTGACATCGTTAGCGGCTGAAGCAGCAAGCGCATGAAGCAGCTAGGTGGGGGAACTTCCCCCTCCACCTACACCCGCAGACCACGTCGCTCAGCCGTCACTGGGAGCGGACGAACTAAAAGAGCGAAATAGTTTGCGGCAGAGCCGCGAACTAAAGTGAGAGCTCCCGATCGCGAACTATTATGCGCAAGTCTAGTAGTTATACTCTTTTTAAGTCAATAGTTCGTACGGTTAATCACAATGATATGGCTGTAGTCATAATGTTCTATATGAATTAACATACATCACGTTTATTCGTTGCTAAGCGGCAATTCGCGTAACCTGAAACAGTTATATCTTTGAATTAGGTTCTATTATAACGGTCTCAAATTTTTCCAAATTAAATGAATTCTGCTAATTTCGTTATTTGTAAGATCAATATTCCTGTTCATTTTAATATTTACTGTAGCAATAATTCTCAAATAGGTTCCTATCCGGTAGTAATACAGAAACGTGACTGTCCAAAGATAATAAAACACACACACACACACACACACAACACTTTTCCTTCAATTACAAATGAAATACCGCGGCGGAGTGACAGAGTGCATTGAGACGCTATGCTTCTATGCTCGAGGCCGCTCCCCGTCGGCGGTTCGAATGACCCCTCGAGTATGGATCTTTGTGTCGTCTTTAGTATAAGGTAGTTCATAAGTAGTTTGTAAGTTTAGGGGCTGATGACCCCGCAGTTAAGTCCCTTAAGCTTCACAAACATTTGAACACAAAAATGAAATATACCTTTTTACAGTAAATACACTACTGTGACACAGTGCTTTTATCTTTCGATATATTTGGAAATATGTTAAGTCACGGTGCTTTCACATATATTTTAAGTACACTTCGCAAACTGTAATACACGTTTGCATCTTGACAATTCCACAGAGTTTATTAGCTCGAGCAAGGAACTGCGAAAGAGATTCAAACTTGAATGATTTTTAAATACGTTGATAATGAACTGTATTATAGTCTTGAACGACAGCTATTAACATGCTACGGCAGATTAGACAGAAAAGACTCAATAAACAGACTAGATAAAGTGGATAATTTCTGTTTATATGGAGCTAGAAACAAAAAAGGAAAGTACCAGTGGTACTTTGCTCGCTTACTACTCTTTTCACGTATTTAGAATTTTACAAAAACCTAAGCACAAGAAACTAAAATTTTGATAATGCAACCACGAATGTCTGGCTACTGTCAGGTGTCCAAAAATAATTTTCTAATATCAACGGTCGGTTTCAAACCAGAGGGTACCAGCCTCAGATCATAAACGAAATTTATGCTTTACGAAATTTCACTCACCACCTTTCCACTACGAACGCGAAAATATATTGTTGACTGCCGCCTTCATAAGTAGAAAAGGTCGCATGGCAAAATACACTACTGGCTATTAAAATTGCTACACCAAGAAGAAATGCAGATGATAAACGGGTATTCATTGGACAAATATATTATACTAGAACTGACATGTGATTACATTTTCACGCAATTTGCGTGCATAGATCCTGAGAAATCAGTACCCATAACAACCACCTCTGGCCGTAATAAAGGCCTTGATACGCCTGGACATTGAGTCAAACAGAGCTTGGATGGTGTGTACAGGTACAGATGTCCATGCAGCTTCAACACGATATCACAGTTCATCAAGAGTAGTGACTGGCGTATTGTGACGAGCCAGTTGCTCGGCCAAAATTGACCAGACGTTTTCAATTGGTGAGAGATCTGGAGAGTGTGCTGGCCAGGACAGCAGTCGAACATTTTCCGTATCCAGGATGGCGTGTACAGGATCTGCAACATGCGGTCGTGCATTATCCTTCTGAAATGTAGGGTTTCGCAGGGATCGCATGAAGGGTAGAGCCACCGGTCGTAACACATCTGAAATGTAACGGCCACTGTTCGAAGTGTCGTCAATGCGAACAAGAGGTGACCTAGACGCGTAACCAATGATGCCCATACCATCACTCCGGGTGATACGCCAGTATGGCGATGACGAATACACGCTTCCAATGTGCGTTCACCGCGATGTCACCAAACACGGATGAGACCATCAAGATGCTGTAAACAGAACCTGGATTCATCCGAAAAAATGACGTTTTGCCATTCTTGCACCCAGGTTCGTCATTGCGTACACCATCGCAAGCGCTCTTGTCTGTGATGCAGCGTCAAGGGTAACCACAGCTATGGTCTCCGAACTGATAGTCCATGTTGCTGCAAACGTCGTCGAACTGTTCGTGCAGATCGTTGTTTTCACTGTTCTTTTGAACCAAAACATCCAGAAAAGGAAGTTTCCCATCGTTCTCTACCTCCATCGTAAATTTAATATTGGGATGGAGACAATTAAAATGGTCTAAAAAATGATTTAAAGCATCCATACCATGGGTCCATTTTAATTGTCTCCATCCCAATATTAAATTTACGATGGAGGTAGAGAACGATGGGAAACTTCCTTTTCTGGATGTTTTGGTTCAAAAGAACAGTGATGGGACCTTAGGACATGGAGTGTATCGCAAGCCAACGCATACCGATCTTTATCTCCATGCGACGAGCTGTCATCCGCCACACCAACGTATGGGGGTATTGCGTACTTTAGTAAAAAGAGCGTACGCCATTTCTGATGCTGAACATCTGGGTGAAGAACTGGAGCATCTCAAAGTGGTCTTTCAACAGAATGGGTACACTGCTCAACAAATTTGTCGTGCATTTCAATTTGGTCCAAAAGGTGAACCATTAGAAGACAATTACAAGTCTATTGCCTTTTTGCCTTTCGCCGGGAATATTTCCTCGAAAATTTCAAGAATTTTAAGAAGATTCGACATTAAAAGTGTTTTTATGCCCCCACCTAAGACTAGGGCCCTCCTTGGGTCAGTCAAAGATGATTTAGGACTGAGGAAACCCGGTGTTTATAGTATTCCTTGTTATTGTGGTAAAACTTACATTGGCCAAACGATCCGCACTGTTCAGGATCGGTGTGTGGAACACCACCGTCACACTCGGTTGCTCCAACCTGAAAAATCGGCTGTTGCTGAACATTGTTTGAATGAGGGACACAAGATGTTGTACGATGAAACTAAACTGATTGCTCCTGCTTCCCGCTACTGGGAATGTGTACTCAAAGAATCAATGGAAATTCGTATGGCCGATAATATTATTAATAGGGACAAGGGTTTTCCACTAAGTAAAACTTGGAACCCGATTTTATCTGACATCAAGCAACAACGGTCTTCATTTCGACCTGCTGTTTCTTTAAACTAGCCTTGTTTTCGACCCATCGTTTTTGCCGTTTTTCTCCACCGGCGCGCTACTGTTTCCATTGCGCCTAGGTGGCTTCTACTTTGGTTTCGCGCACGCGCGGTGGGTCGTCAGCAGTGTATAAAGGGGCTGCGGTTTCTTGTTCTTTATCAGTTTCCGGCGAGTTAGTGTTCTGCGCTCTCACCTGAAGATGGCAGCCAGTTGGTCTGTTGAAATATCGTGTCTGGTTGACGACGGTATCCGGCTGCATACCCGAGATCAATATTATCAGTTACTACGCCGGGAAAGTCTACGCAACCACAATAAATGAATAGATAATTAAACATGGGACGGGGAGCATGAAATCATAAACCACAGGTTTGATACTTTAAAATCATAATCTATTCAGAAAAATAACAAGGAAATAAATGTGGGTAGACCAAATTAAGCACATACCTTGTACAAAAGTGAGTTAAAACATATAATTATTGCCCGTATTAAAATTGTTTCAGCCCTTTATGAATATAGAGGTAACGTGGGAGGAAATATTCAAATACGCAAAGGGTAGCTGAAAGCACGTTCATTCATTCACAGACACGCGCATAATGCTTAGCGGTATATTAAAGGAACTGAAACACTTGAAAGCAGCGGCGAAACGAAGTGTCGGCGGCGTCTTGACGAGATGGCGGGTGTCTTCATCACAAATTTGATGATACTGTGCACTAAAACGAACTAATGTCTGGAGAGGCAGCGGCTCACTATTCTTAAGTACCACGTGGTGTGCGACCACGCCGAATTTCATAACAATTACAAACAGGAATTAATTCAGAACAAGCAAATAAAGCTCGCGCGAGAATTCGTATAGAAGAAAGCTAGTATTAACAAAAGCATGGCTGAAGGCCGATGTAACGACCGTTACGAAAGCACGTGGTGCAATCGGTCATACAAGACAGGAAAGACGGAATCAAACAAGAAAATCTGAGAAATATTTAGCATACTCGCGGATACAGAAACAACGCGAAAACTTTAGTTAAAAACACAAGGAAATTCAAAAATACTAGGTTTACACACAGGATGAAGGCCACACACGTGTATTCCACCTTGAGCAAAACCGGACATGCAATCATCACTGGAATAAAAATGCAAGTAATAAATTTACACTTAATTTATTCGTGTTCAGTAAATTAAGGAACACTTCGCCTGTCATAGCGAAAGAATTACTCAAAAGAACTATCACTGAAAAACCAAGACTGCCTGGACACAAATAAATCAAAGTCCTAACAGCATGCCTTGCCCTCAGCATGATTCGGCGGATTACTCACTTCCACAGTCGTGGGAACCAGAATGAAGAGTGAAGACTAAAGCTCTAAGCCCTCGGAAACCCCCCCCCCCCCCCGCCATACACCGGATGTAGAGCGTGCTAAAGGCGACGCAGAGAGCGTTCAGAGACTGGTGTTTACCAATCTTTGCTACCTGGCCAAGACAATTACCTCTTCAACAGCTCCCAAAGATGTCTCCTGTCACCACTTTCTTCCAAGATTAGGTTGGTACGACACTAAGAACACGGCCACCTCGCCACCTTGCCAAGTTCAAATGTTTGTAAAGCTTATGGGACTTAACTACGGGATCATCAGTCCCTAAACTTACAAACTACTTATGAACTACTTACGAACTAGGACGGCACAAATATCCATGCCCGAGGGGGGATTCGAACCCCCGACCGTAGTGGCCGTGCAGACCGTGACTGAAGCGCCTCAGTCCCCTCTGCCACCGCGGCCGGCCCTTGCCAAGTAAGCTTAGGTTCGTTCCAGCAGCTGCCAGACGGCTAATTTCAAGCGCTAAGAAACATATTACTGCGCATGCGCAGCTACTGTGACGTAAAAACCTTTGTTTGATACTTGCACTGCTGGAACGCATTTTGCACTGTTTCTGGCTGCAGGCGAAGGTGAGTTTAAAGGAATAATTAAAATACTTTCCTTTCTAATAACGAAGAAGTGTAAACGAGAAATATCTGATCTCAAGTGGAATTGCAGTGACTTCGAAATAATCAAAAAATACGCAACAAACATACACGTATCACGTGATGGCTACCCCCTCTCTAACTCAGACCTTTCTGCGCATGCGCAAATTGTCAGCTTGACCGCGCCTGAAATAATTTTCCGGGTAGCGCCTGGCTGCTTGCGGCAACTGCTGGAACACCAAACAGCCACACTCCAAGTAGCCAGAAACGGGAGAAGGCGCTGCTGGAACACAATTTCAGCGTTGCGAATGCGCGTCAAGCAGTCTGGCAGCTGCAGTAACGAACCTCTTGTCTCTGGCGACCTAACAGACGCTAGCGCAGACGACAAACGAAGCAATGCGGTCTTAACTACAGGAAAACGAGGCCTAAAGCGGGAGGCGGCGACTTTAAGCCACTGCGCGGCAGTCAATATTAAGAGCACACATTCACATTCACATTCACATGATCACAGAAGATTCAAACATATATAAGCATGGGGCACTGATCATTCATAAAAAGAATAAAATAATTAATACACAAATAGATAGCATTAATGTTGCTGAAACACTTTAGGTTAATGAATAAATCAAAATGGAACCCGGCCACACATTCAGTGGACGTGTTTCAGTGTATGAGAAATCGGGTGGAAACTTTCCTCATGTCAGCACGTTGTAGGTGTCTGCAGAGGCGTGCAGCTGGCCTGCGCTGCTCGCCCTGTCCCGTATCCGCGCCTCCCGGCCGGGCCTGGCCACGCCCGCCTACCCGCCGAGCCCCGGTCCGCCCGGCGCTCTGCTGCTAGCGCCCGCCACCCGTGGGAAATACACTGTTCCGATTTTCACACTGTAAAAACTGTTCACGTTACAAACGACCATCCCACATCCGTTTATTAACTTAGTTTTTTCTTAAAAGCTTTACTTTCTTTGGAAAAAATAACATGTCTGCTTTTCATTCCGCGTGAGTTTTTAGTTTCATAATGCTTTTAACTCGATTCTGAAGAAACTATGAGGTTAAAAAAATTGTTTTTTTGACATCTGATAGTACAGCAACTTAGCTTTCTAACAAAGCATTCAACTTTTCATTTACAAATCATGTATTAAAAAAGTTTGATAGTGGGCAGCTTACTAACCGATGCATCTTAGAACACAAATTAACCCGAGTGTAATAGAGCTGTCTCAAATCATGAGTAATTGCGAGTTAATGAGCAGCATCAGTGCTGCGATAGCAAGTATACGCATTCAGCGCGTGTTCGAACTGCGTTTCTGTGGACATTTCGCTAAATTACTTGACGTTTCCCTGCTGCAAAAAAAAAAAAAAAAAAAAAAAAAAAAAAAAAAAAAAAAAAATTAATTAATAAATAAAAATAAGAATAAACGTTCAGTTGCAATCGAGGTCATTAGAAACGACTAACTGGTAGAATGTTGGGAGGTACAGCTCACGATTAACCACTCCAAGAGAAGTAAACTAATTACTGTTCCTCGATACAGGCGTGTGGACCATTGTTGTTGTTTTCTTTTAGTTTATATTTCCCCCTTTTCCCTTTGGCTGGTGGTAGCTGTAACCCCGAGGGAGTCACCACTATTCGAGAGGTGTGACATTCAAGGTCGCAGTCGCTGGACAGTCTTTCATGTATCTTGAAACACTTAGGATTTTTCCTCACTGACTGAATTGTCAGTGTACTATCAGTTGCGAGGGAAAAAAAACTGACGTGCGCAGTAATGCACCTGGTAAAAGCAGAACGTCCAATTTTGTGATGCAGAAGCAAAACAGAAGCCGAATCGGCTCGCGCCGGAAATATTAAACATGTTGAAAGTCGTTGGCTTCGCGTTAGGCGGCTCCAGCAAATTTGTAGGTAGTTTTATACTTTGCTCAGTATTTACTTACACAGTGTTTCACTTTCACTTCATATTAAACTATGTGATGGCTCTAACATCAAGAACAAGATTATTCCTTAAATCTCTTCAATTCCTTGTTCCTAGTAAATCTACGTATTTCATGTATGTGACAAAAAATTGCCCTACGATGATGTGATATTTAATTTTGTTCAAGGTTGTCCAACTAATTATCTAGCTAAAATTCTGACAACGTAAACAGGAATTCTTTAAAAAGCCAGTAATTTGCGAACACGGTATTCGTCTGCTATTTTTTTACGTTCCTAGAAACTGAAGGATGAGGAAGAACGTCTTTGGCACTTGCAGTGGGGTACTGTGCTCCTATCTCCATCAAAGTCTGTGCGAGGTCTCGAAATGTTCCCCCTCAACTGTGCTGAAGGGCCTAAAATGTATTGCACACATTCTTACACATTTCTCCAGCACAAAATATTTTGCTCGCCCTGGAATATTGCTACAACCGTTCAAATCAGTATTCAGTAAGCTTTGCAGCTATTCAGGTGCCGTAACAGCGTAGTGGTACTGCCATCACGGAACCACAATAATTTACGGCAGCCATTACACTCTGCAAATCCCACAGGTTTATTTTCATTACTTACAATCAACAGAAAACGCTCCCATACAATGCCGTCTCCAGATGTCTTTAAACGCTTGTAGATTCTCTCCGCGAGATTCCTGGAAACGTCGGTTTGGCCCACTTTAGGTTACGGTAGTAGCACTAAAAGTGGGCCTTTGCGATCGTCTTTTGACAGCTAGAAGTTTAAATGAAAATAACGGCTTAACCATTCATTTTACCTGAAAAGTGAATAGCCGAATTTTTAGAGGAGAAAATTCTCTATAACTTTGCTCTATTATGTTTTTTTCATATCTCGTATAGTTTCAGAGATATTTGCAAAAATAATGGAGCTTTTGGGATGTATGTATGTCTGTAACGTGTTCCCTGTTTTTAAGACGAACCGTTCAACCGATCAGCACCAAATTTTACAGACATAATTATAGGCCGCCAGCGACCAGAAACTCCCTTTTTCAAATTTTTCGGACAAAAAATACGGTAGTAATGCCAAAAAAAAGCCGTTTGTAATATAATTGTAATTGCAAACGAACCGTTCATCTGACACAAAAATTGAATAGCCTAATTGGTAGAAAGGGAAAATTTTTTACAACTTCGCTCTATTATGTTTTTATCATATCTTGCATCGTTGCAGAGAGATTTGCAAAAATAACGGCGATTTGACGATGTCTGGCTGAAACGTGTTCCTACTTTTTAGGTCGAACCGTTCAACCGATCGGCACCAAATTTTATAGACATAATTGTTGGCTACCAGAGGACAGAACCTCACTTTTTGAAATATTTCGGACAAGAAATGCGTTAGTAATAACAACGAAAGCCGTTTATAATGTAATTTTAATTGCAAATAAACCGTTCATCTGACGCGAAAATTGAATAAACGAATTTGTAGAGGAGAAAATTCTCTACAACTTTGTTCCCTTATGTTTCTTTTATATCTCGTATCGTTTGAGAGATATTTGCAAAAATAACGGAGTTCTGACACCCTCCATTGAATTAACGAAAACCAGCCGTTCGCAGATGTCACGTGACATTCCTTGCCCAGAACTCTGAAGCATATGCCAGCCATCTTGCGTTGCGTATTTGATGATTTTCTTATTGTAAACTACACGTTGTCATTTCAAAGCAATGGCGCACTGAAGAATTAACAAAAACACGTCGTTGTTCGTACGATAAATGATAATCTAGTGTCTACAAATGCCATATTAGCATCAGTTAACAACGGCCATCGATAGTATGATATAAAAGAACGTAACTCCTAACTGTTAGCTGTAGCGTAGTGGGCAATGCGTTGGTCTGTGACGCTGAAGGTCAGTGGTTCGGAACCCGCCACTACATATTTTTTCCCCTAAAAGGGTTTCAGACACTGTTATTAATTAATTTTTTATTATTTAGATTATTATTTTGGTCCAAAATGTTTGCAAAAACTTGTCTAGTCCTTGCACGTTGGTACGATCTCTCCTGTTCGCTATTTATTTCAGACATAACGATCGATAACTCATAAATTTCAATGTAGGTAACATAAAAGGCGCGTGAAGTCTACGCTGTATTACAACGTCTTGCTCAGAACTGTCTGCATTCTCCCGCTCGCAGCGGCGTTGTAGCGACACCAGCTAGAAGACAAGGCCTCACAACAGGCCGTGCCTACGTCACACTTAAGAGGCCGCGGCCGCGTGCCCCAGCCAACAGCCAGTCAGGTGGCGGCCGCGGCCTCTAAGTGTGACGTAGGCACGGCCTGTTGTAAGGCCTTGTCTTCTAGGTGGTGTTGGTTGTAGCGCTGTTGCACGGGCCGGACGGGTATCTGCTCGCCCGGCGATTGTCGGGACTGGACGGCGCACCTTGGCTCGCTCGCTGTGTACAGCGGTGCAGTGGGTCTGGACTACCCTTGGCGCGGGCAGCAGAGCGCAGCGGCCGGACGCAGGCGAGCTCGGGCGGGGAAATGTGGCGCGCTGCACGGCTCTGGGTGTCGCCACCGGCGCCAACCTTGTGTGAACGCTCTGAAAAGCTTATCATTTGCATATCACAGTATCTTCTTCCTATCGGTTAAATTTCGCGTCTGTAGCGCGTCATCTTCGTGGCGTAGCCATTTTAATAGCCAGGAGTTTAGGAAAAATCATAACTCGAACAGAGAGATTTGGGTGTTCTTACACCATGGGCGCTTTTCGCGAATGTAAGGAAGGGAGCTTAGGGTTTAACGTCCCGCCAACAGCGTGGTCATTAGTCCCTCTCCTGGAAACCGCACCTCCAATCCGTCCGTGAAAAATCCCTCTCCCGCCTCAACCTCCTCAAGCTTCTGTCCGACCTGACACGGGGCCTTAAACCCTCCACCATCCTCTTTACCTACCGCTCAATCATGCGTCCTATCCTCTGCTGCTTCCATCCTGCTTGGGTCTCCCCTCCCCCTGCCCACTACGAATTCCTCCAGATCCTAGAACGCTCGCCCTCCGCCTTGCCTCCCATCCCCCACGCAGATCCTCTACGACGTGATTCCCTTTCCTCACCTTCTGAAGTTCCTTGAACATCTCCGGCTCCGCTATGTGTCCCGTAAAATAGAATCTCGCCACCCAGTTGTCTCCCACCACTTGCTGCATCCTGGGCCTCTGCCACGCCGATACCGTATTATCCCTCCCTCCCTTCACCTCCACACTCTCCACGTCCTCTCCGTGGGTAACTTCCGTCAACTCCCTCCCCCGAATGACGCCCTCCGTCCCGACATCTAGCCTTCCTTTCAACCTTATTCCATCCCCGTATTTGTACGTCTCCCTTCCCTCCCCCCCCTCCCACCGCTCTCATCCCTGTCCACTCTCCCGCTTGGCTCTCCTCTCCCAGCTCCTTCCCACGATGAGTTCTTGCGCTTTCCCCTCTCCTCCCTCTTCCCCTCCTCTCCCATCTTTCTCCCATCGCGCCTCCCCTTCCTTCCCTTTTCCCACTGCGGGGCGCCCGTTCGACATATTTTGACAGTGCGCCGTTTAGTGTTGTGCCAGTGTTTGTTCTTCGGAGCCGGCCGCGGTGGCCGAGGGGACTGAGGCGCTCCAGTCACGGTCTGCACAGCCACTACGGTCGGGGATTCGAATCCCCCCTCAGGCATGGATATTTGTGCCGTCCTTGGTATTAGTTAGGTCATAATTAGTTTGTAAGTTTAGGGATTGATGACCCCGTAGTTAAGTCCCATAAGCTATACAACCATTTGAACAACATTTGTTCTTCGTGCTCAAGTGGTATTTAACACATAAGCAGCCGCCAATCAGGCAGAATATTAGTGTTGTCATCCGTTTTAAACAACGGCTTCATCATCGTGTTCTGTGCACCACAATGTGATTTTAACTACCCTGAATTTTTAAGTTCTGTCACTGTGTGATATAAACCACCGTGGCAGTTTTAATTCTAAATATGTTTTCCTCCAACTTCTTTTCTTTATGTCTGTTCTCTTCATTTTAACCTCCATTGTAGTGTTAAATTCATCAAATTTTATCACCTTTCTCTGTCTTTTTCTATCGCCTTGTCAACTTTGTAAATGCACTCGTGTGAAGAGCAGCAGTTAAGCTGCTGCCAGCCTGCCACCTCCGGTAGCTTTAAAATACCAATAGAGAAAGAAAAAAATGGTCATTAGAGACGGAGCTAACGCTTGGAGTTTTGGGTAAGGATGGGGAAGGAAACAGGCCGTCCCGTTTGAAAGGAACCATCCTGACATTTGCCTGGAGTGATTTAGGGAAATCGTGGAAAACCTAAATCTGGACGGCCGGAGGTGGATTAGAACCATCGTCCTGCCGAATGCGAGTCCAGTGCGTTACCAGATGCCAGGTGCGAAGAGATGCCGTAATGGGTAACGTAGAAATAGATTGTTTGTAGAGTCTATGGGACTTAACTACGGGGTCATCAGTCCCTAAACTTACAAACTACTTATGAACTACTTACAACTAAGGACGGCACAAATATCCATGCCCGAGGGGGGATTCGAACCCCCGACCGTAGTGGCCGTGCGGACCGTGACTGGAGCACCTCAATCCCCTCGACCACGGCGGCCGGCAGAAGTAGATATCATCGGAGTGTAGTGCAGCAACTAAAATCACTTAACTAGAACAAGTCTTCTGGTCCGGATTGTATACATATTAGATTTCTGTCTGATTATGCTGAAGCGATAGCCCCTTACTTAACAGCTATATACAACCGCTCTCTCAAAGAAGGGTCTGTACCAAAAGATTGGAAAGTTGCACAGGTCACACCTATATTCGAGAAAGGCAGTGGGAGTAACCCACCAAACTACAGGCCTATTTCATTGACGTCAATTTGCAGCAGGGTTTTGGAACATATCCTGTATTCAAATATTATGAATTTTCTCGAATAGAACGATCTATTAACCCAAGATCAACACGGATTTAGAAAATATCGTTCATACGAAACACAACTAGCTTTTTACTCACACGAAGTGATGAGTGCTATCGACAAGGGTTCTCAAACTGATTCCGTATTTCTTGATTTCCAGAAGGTTTTTGATACCGTACCTCACAAACGGCTTTTAATGAAATTGCATGGTTATGGTACATCGCCCGAAATTTGCGACTGGATAGGGGATTTCTTGTCAGAGAGGTCACAGTTCGTAGTAATCGATGGTAAGGCATCGACTAAAACAGAAGTGATATCGGGCGTTCCACTGGGTAGTGTTATTGGTCCTCTGCTGTTCCTTATTTACATAAACGATTTAGGGGAAAATCTAAGTAGCTCTCTTAGGTTGTTTGCAGATGAAGCCGTCATTTACTGTCTAGTAAAATCATCTGAAGACCAAAACCAACTGCAGAACGATCCAAATAAGATATCACTGTGGTGTAAAAATTGGCAGTTGACTCCAAATAATGAGAAGTGTGAAGTCGTCCACATGAGTACGAAAAGAAATACGTTAAACTTTGTTTACATGATAAATCAATCAAAACTGAAGGCCGTAAACTCCACAAAATACCTAGGAATTACTATTACTTCAGACATAAATTGGGAAGAACACGTAGATAATGTCGTGGGAAAGGCGAACCAGAGATTGCGTTTTATTGGCAGAACCCTTAAAACATGCAACAGAACTACAAAAGAAACTGCATACACTAGGCTTGTCCGTCCATTTTTGGAGTATTGCTGCCCAGTGTGGGATCCTTATCAGGTGGGTTTGACGGAGGACATCGATAGAGTCCAAAGAAGGGCAGCTCGTTTCGTATTGTCACGATACAGGGGAGACAGCGTTACGGAAATGATACAGGATCTGGGATGGGAATCATTACAACAACGGCGCTTATCGCTGCGGCGTGGGCTACTTGCGAAACTCCAATCGCCAACATTCTCCTCCGATTGCGAAAATATATTGTTGACACCCACTTACATAGGTAGAAATGATCATCAGAATAAAATCCGAGCTCGAACAGAGAGATTCAGGTGTTCTTTCTTCCCGCGCGCTATTCGAAAATGGAATGGGAAATAAATAGTATAATGGTGGTTCGATGAACCCTCTGCCAGGCACTTAAATGTGATTTGCAGAGTATCCCATGTAGATGTAGATGTGTTGTTGTTGTTGTGGTCTTCAGTCCGGAGACTGGTTGGATGCAGCTCTCCACAATACCCTATCCTGAGCAGCCTCTTCATCTCCACATAAGAACGGCAACCTACATCTGTCTGAATCTGCTTACTGTATCCATCTTTTGGTCTTCCTCTGCGGTTTTTACCCCACATACTTCCCTCCAACGCTAAATTCACAATTCCTTGATGTCTAAGAATGTGTCATACCAATCTATCCCTTCTTTTAGTCAAGGTATGCCAGAAATTACTTTTCTCCCCAATTCTGTTCAGTACCTACTCATTAGTTACGCGATCCACCCATCTAATCTTCAGCATTCTTCTGTAGCACCACATTTCAAAAGCCTCAATCCTCTTCCTGTCCGCACTGTTTATCGTCCATGTCTCACTCCGACACAAGGCAACACTCCATACAAATGCCTTCAGAAAGGACTTCCTTAGGCTTAAATCAATATTCGATGTTAACAAATTTCTCTTTTTCAAGAACGCATTTCTACCCATTGCCATTCTGCATTTTATATCCTCTGTGCTGCGACCATAATTTGTTATTTTACTGCCCAAGTAATAAAACTCATCTACCTCCTTTATTGTTTCGTTCAGGATCACCTGATTTTCTTAGACTGCACTCCATTACCCTAGTTTTGCTCTTGTTAATGTTCATGTTATATGCACCTTTCAGGACACTGTCCATTCCGTTCAATTGCTCTTCCAGGTCCTTTGCTGTATCTGACAGAGTTTCTATGTCGTCGGCAAAACGCAATGTTTTTAATTCTTCCCCCTGAACTTTAATTCCTTCCCCAAATTTCTCCTTGCTTTCCTTTATAGCTTGCTCAATGTACAAATCGAATAACATTGGAGAAAGGCTACAACCCTGTCTCACTCCCTTCCCAACCACTGCATCCCTTTCATGCCCTTCAACTCTGACAACCGCTGTCTGGTTTTTGTACAAGTTGTAAATAACCTTACGCTCCCTATATTTTACTCCTGCTTGCTTCAGAACTTTAAAGAGTTTATTCCAATCAACATTGTCAAAAGCCTTCTCCAAATCTTCCAAAGCTAGAAATGTAGGTTTGCCTTTTCTTTATCTATCTTCTAGGATAAGCCGTAAAGTGAGTATTGCTTCCCGTGTTCCTACATTTCTCCTGAACCCAAACTGATCTTCCCCGAGGTCAGCTTCTCCCATCTTTTCCATCCTTCTGTATATAACTTGCAGACTCTGCATACAATTCCATTCGCGGAACCTATCGAGATTGCGCAGTGGTACATCTACATCCATCCATCCCCCATTACGGCGGGGCTTCTTTTTTAAAAGACAGGGAGGGAAGGTCAGTGCATAGTTGACAAAGTTCCTAAAACACCTCCTCTCTTTCATGCCTTTCCTCGGCAATGTTACCATTGCACTTCGTGCCAGTGCCCTGGTTTGTAAACGGGGCAGCACTGCAAGCGAGGTGCCGTGTCGATATGCAACTTCAGTGCACGTCTAAAATCACTCTTTTACTAACCTTGTGTCTTCTGTCGTAGTTGATGTCCCATTGCGCAGTTGAAGCACTCAGGTCGCGCATCCGTTGTACCTGAAGTGATGCTTAAAGAAGTGTTGAAATGTGGCTAGGAAGTACTGCACTACGAATAACTTTAGCTTTTGTAGGATGCCAGTGCTTGTTTTTATAGAAGATATGCCAGTGTATATCCAAGCACAAGTATACAGACTGAGAATATTAAATATATAAACGATTCATAACGTAGGGTAAGGTGGTACAAATTCGATATAGGTACAATTCTGATCAACATAAGTTTTCGCGCCATTTGTCAATTTCATGGTGTCTCGTTGTGTGGCGTTGTAGTGCGGCAGTTTTCTACAGCTCCTCCTGTCTTTTCCAAGAATATACCACTTTGTGCTACGGAGATATAATTTTTTTTCCTTTTAAGAGGTAAGTGAAGCTACTTAGTCCAACGCGCTCTTATACATTTTCTGGTTAAGGGTGATTTGATTCGCTGCTAAATATGCAATGTTTGCTACCACGAAGTGTGCATTGGTGCCTTAAGGAAAAAGTGCTTTCTATGTGGAAGACGCCCATTATCAAAATTGTACGAGGAAGTGATCATAATTGTACCGAGTGTGGTATATTTTCGATCGATTTTTCTCAATTCTATAAACTTTTCTAGTATTTATACCAACTATTGTAACTGTCTAATATTTGTGTTATATATTCATTAAACATCCGGGAACAAGTGAAATGGTTGAAATTATTTATTTTCTCAATATATTTCCAGTTACAATGACATTTGTCCGAAATGATCAAAATTGTAGCACCTTACCCTATAAACTGTCCCTGGCCCGCACATGAATGTGCAAGGTATCGCTCGACTGACTGCCGCCGCCTCTCGCTGCGCGCCACAAGCCACCATTTTGGCGCCAAGCGAAACTTCTAGACTAACATTGTTCAACTTATTACAAAATATACAAATAATTAAATCTTTCAATTGACCGAAATATAGCTTACCACAAAAGCATTGTAGAAAGTATACAAGTAATTTTTAATAGACATAGGAAAGTTAAATATTAATAAAAGAAGCTTAAAGTTTTGGCGAACAACTAGTATAGGCGGGAGCCAATCAGATCTCAACTTGCAATAGGGGCGGAGCTTTCCCACGGGATACAAGCTCATCTACTGTCTCTCTCTCAGCCGGCCGCGGTGGCCGCGGGGACTAAGGCGCTCCAGTCACGGTCTGCACGGCCACTACGGTCGGGGGTTCGAATCCCCCTCGGGCATGGACATTTGTGCCGTCCTAGTTCGTAAGTAGTTCATAAGTAGTTTGTAAGTTTAGGGACTGATGACCCTGTAGTTAAGTCCCATAGACTATACAAACATTTGAACATTTTCTCTCTCTCACACCCTTTCTACTATTGCGTCACACGGTTCTCCAACCGAGAAAACTTGTTTAACACCTAATATATTGATATGCGAAATAAACGGCTCCGTGTCAGCCCCCTCACACCATACAGAAGGATGTAGATGTACCACTGCGCAAACTCGCTGGGTTCCGCGAATGGAATTGTGTGCAGGCAGTCTGCGAGTGGTTGTAGGAACTGTCTGGTGGGAGTGATTCGCGGAGTATCGCAGCAGACAAAGAGGAGGGGGAAAATCAATTGGCGGGTGCGACCTGGCCACGGCGCGTGGGCGAGCCCGCCTCGCGCCTGTCACGGCTGACGGGGGAGTAGCATAGCACAGCGCTCTGGAACCACGCGTTACGCTACGGACACACTTGCGTTTTTTGAAGCTGGACGCTCAGCGTCTAAAGAAGCAGCGTTAACCCTCTCATGCACGAATTACCAATCCGACAATGAATAAAATTTCTGAAACTTCCTGGCAGATTAAAATTGTGTGCCGGAACCGGGACTCGAACCTGGGACCTTTGCCTTTCGCGGGCAAGCGCACTACCGACTGTGCTATCCCGACACGACTAACGATGCCGCCTCACAACTTTACTTCCGCCAGTACCTCGTCTCCTACTTTCCAAACTTCACAGAAGCTCTCCTGCAAACACGCAAGACTAGCACTCCTGGAAGAAAGGATATGGTGGAGACATGGCTTAGCCACAGCCTAAGGGATGTTTCCAGAATGAAACTTCACTCTCCAGCGGAGGTACCAGGTTCGAGTCCCGGTTCCGGCACACAATTTTAATCTGCCAGGAAGTTTCATATCAGCGCACACTCCGCTGCAGAGTGAAGTTTCATTCTGGAAACATCCCTTAGGCTGTGGCTAAGCCATGTCTCCACCATATCCTTTCTTCCAGGAGTGCTAGTCTTGCGTGTTTGCAGGAGAGCTTCTGTGAAGTTTGGAAAGTAGGAGGCGAGGTACTGGCGGAAGTAAAGTTGTGAGGCGGCATAGTGAGTCGTGTCGGGATAGCACAGTCGGTAGTGCGCTTGCCCGCGAAAGGCAAAGGTCCCCGGTTCGAGTCCCGGTTCCGGCACACAATTTTAATCTGCCAGGAAGTTTCATATCAGCGCACTCTCCGCTGCAGAGAGAAGTTTAATTCTGAATAAAATTTCTGATACAATATTTGATAACTTAAAACCTATCTTGTGCAGAATTCATCATAATTTATCTAAAAAAAAAATTGTTTCATAGACGAAGAGGGAGGTGTCCTCAACTGAGGTCAGTGAGTACGAAAACTGCTGTATTTTACATGGAATATTTATTAATAGTATCAAAGAATACAATAAGAGTGTACACTATTTTGTATTTTTTGAACAGTGAAATTGTTTCAGGAACTCAGGACACACAGAAAGGTTACACTTTTATCAAATATAACGTGTTTTGCGTCGGCAGTCCCGATCATGACACCTCTTGGGAATACGATCATGAAACTTGGCTGGCCAGCGTTATACCCCATCGAAGCGTAGTTCGTTGGGTACCGAACTACAGTAGGCTGGTGGTTTTTTTTTTTTTTTTCGCTGTACAGACCTGGCTGAAGGCCTACCCTACTCTTTCTTGTAATCTCTACTTTCCGTTTGTGTTTTATCCTGACGACTGACACTGCTGTCTAGGAGACATTCTAGCATTCATTATTAGTCCTCATATGCGGTACCTGTGGTTTTACAGTCACCTCAGATGTAAGAAATGAGACAAAATTGAAGTGTCCTCATTTGAGGACGCGATGCATGAGAGGGTTAAAAGGCGCCAGGTGGTGGCCGCATTATATACAGCGGCTTCTTACAGGCGTCCTACCGACCAAAGTTGTGAATGTGGCCATATGTGGCTCAGTAGCGTTTCACACCTGCATGGGTGACATCGCAGCATTGAGAAATGAATGTATTAAGTAAACAGTCTGCAACAATAATATGTGCTGCATTGTTACTGATTCGACGGTGACAAAAAAGACGTATTTGGATTCATCCAATAATTGAAGACAGATCAGAGAGGGGAAAATTCACTCTGATACACAACAAACTTAAAGAAAACCCTGAAAAGTTTTTTGAGTACTACAGGATGTCTATTAAGTCATACGAAACTCTACTGTCTAATGTATAGAGTGCTATTACTGGAAGAAATACTCGACTACGTGATTTTATAAGGGCTGAAGAAAAACTACTCTGACGTAATTGAAGTTTTATTATTTGTTTACAATGCATAATAGGTCACGATTGAATCTTCTGATTTGTTTATGAGTAGTTATTAGTCTTGTGTAGTTCGCGAACGAACTACTTCCGAAGAGCGCTCCCACAGGCGAACTAGTGCGAAGATCCCTCGCCTTTTAGTTCATCCGCTCCTTTTCTGAAGACTGACGGGGAGCAGCGAGAGGACGCGAGAGCGCGCAGAATCGCGTGATTCCCTTCTGCCAGTTACCTTCATTTCGAGGTGAGATGCAGCTCAGCTGTAGTTTCATAGTTCACTGCCACAAGAAATCTATTTTAAAAATAAAGTACTACTAGTACTCTGCATGCAAAGTAGTTGAATACCATTGTATCACCCACTCGTGTAAATAACTGGTTTATTTGCCTAAGTATTCGATGTCAGTTCAAAAATGTTTGTTAAGCTTAAGGGACTTAACTTCGGGGTCATCAGTCCCTAAACTTACAAACTACTTATGAACTACCTACAACTAAAGACGGCACAAATATCCATGCCCGAGGGGGATTCGAACCCCCCGATGTCAGTTACTCTGAGGTAAGTGAAGTTTTATTACATATTTTATTATTTGTTTACATTGCATAAAATGACAGCTAGCCAACCGTCTCTTTTTTGTCTGTTTTTATAATCCTCATTTTGAATGTCGTATAAAAATGGTCGAGCTTGAACTTCTAAGATAATACGTTCGCTGTCAAGTTCAATTTTTTCCATCTCACTCATCGAAAAAAACTGTAATAATACTTGACTCCACACACAACTGTGCGTTGACAGACTGCACAGATAGTACTGAGTTCACGTGGGAACGCAATGTGAGGAGCGTCTTTTGACGCAGCGAATGGGCGCCGGCCCATCCGATGGCGCCTGACCTTGAGGATGCGCCTTCCCAATGACGCTGTCAGAAAAAGACGCCGTGTGTGGCCACTGCCGGCCTTCTGCAGCCTGCCTGTTACTGTACCGTCTTTTGACGCTCAGCGTCCAGCTTCAAAAAACCCAAGTGTGGCCGTAGCCATGGACCACGCGGCTTCCCGCCACGGAGATTCCATTTCTATGTGTGTTGTCCTTAGTGTAAGTAACTTGTAAGACTAGGGACTGACGACCGACGTAGTTTGGTCCGATAGAATTAGAAACAATTTGTATAGGTTATGGGACCGTCTTATGCAACTGTAAATTAGTCTACTTTAGACCAGACGCGTTTCGCTTTATTCTAAAGCATCTTCAGTGGTCAGCTGTACAATAAATGGTTTGTATTACATTATTTGTTTGAGATTTTACGAAATTCGATCTGTAATAGTTCTCATGCAATTGGATTGTTTTGATTCTGAATAAATTGGACTATTAATATTACTCACGAATTATTTTATGTTTTTGTCTTCATGTGTGGTTTGTAGCACATTGTCACTTGCTGTCACTGCTACAAACCACACATGAAGACAAAAACATAAAATAATTCGTGAGTAATATTAATAGTCCAATTTATTCAGAATCAAAACAATCCAATGTTTTATGTTTTTGTCTTCATGTGTAGTTTGTAGCACATTGTCACTTGCTGTCACTGCTACAAACCACACATGAAGACAAAAACACAAAAAAAAAAAAAATTCGTGAGTAATATTAATAGTCCAATTTATTCAGAATCAAAACAATCCGATTTACTAGACAGCTGATGGTTAAAGATGCATTTAATCAGATGTATGACGGCTGTTAACTCTCAGCTTACTAAAACATATTTCCGTAACATTTTCTTCCCTACATCGTGATAATACAATACGAGCTGCCCTCACCTGAACTTTCTCTAAATCGTCTTGCAGTCCCACTTGTTTCTTTAGTAGCACTGTTGCATCTTCTAAATGTTATGCCAATGAAACCTAGCCTTTGGTTCGTCTTCCCTACAATATTTTCTGTGTGTTCTTTTCAATTTAAGTTGTTCGTAACTGCAATTCTTCGGTATTTAGTTTAATTGACGGCCTGTAGATTTGACTGGTTTATCGTGTAAATGAAGTTTAACGGATTTGTTTTATTGGTCGTGTGGATGACTTCACACTTATCATTATTAAAGGTCAGTTACCAATTTTTGCACCAATGAGAAGTCTAATAATTCCCTTGCTCTTTTTAACACTATGCACACCATTAAGAAAATCACGATATAATAACGCAAAAAACACAGCTTTTCAATGAAAAAAAAAATGCAAATCACACACTCAAAAGTGAAAGTTACCGTTATCAGATCAGGCAATACTCAGCGGTCGTGCTATTCGGAAATCTTCTCCAATGTTCTGAAAAGTGAGTTTAGGCCAGGCGATGGGTGAACTTTCAAACTGGAAGTGATAGTACTTGTGGAATCATATAGAAGTGTACCAATATTATCTGAAAGAGTGTTCAACTCTATCAGAGGTAAGCGTACCGTCGCGTTTCCACTGAAAAAAAAAGGCTATATATATTTATTAATGTTTGTCTCTATGTCCTCTATGTGTTCATAAACCCTTCATTTATTGCAATGAAACTTTGGTAAACTGTTCACCGTACGCCCACGAAGGTTCCTGACCATAAAACAGAGCACCACACATAGCTCAGGAGATATGACGACATAAATAATGAGAGGCCACCGTGTGAGAATATCCAGAATTATTCGTCAATTATTGGAAAATGGGAATATTTAGGGACCCGCAACAAAGTCTGCATGTAATTTCGGACGTTTATGAAGCGTTTTGAAACAGAACAAACCCCCCCCCCCCCCCATACACACAAAATGATGGAACGAAGTTTACCGCTCACAACAGTTTCGCTGTAGATGAAATAAAACTGTCGCATCAGGCATGACCTTCTATTAAATAAAGTTACCATTAGAGATTTGCATGTTACTATTTTTTTTGTCTGCAAGTCCCCCTTAATTCTCTTGCATCCATAATTATGCAATCTGTTTTCTTATTCTTTATCTATATGAAAGCGAAAGGACACTCACTCACTGACAAAACACGAAATCTCGAAAACTACTTCATCGATCCCCGCCAGGGCCTAGGATTTTTATCTGTCACTTTCCACTTCTTTCACCTTTGGCATTATTGCTCATGTGAAAAATACCGAGTAGCACCGTGGTTCGGAACCCACGTTAAACTGTAGGTCCCCCTATAAATGGCTGGGTAAGTCAGTTCGAAGGTCGGAGGAAGGCAACGGCGTACCACCTCCAAACTGGACCATGCCTAGTAAAGCACTGTGGTGTTCTAACCAATCTTCGGATTGTTGACTGCTTTACCTTTTTTACTTCATCTATGAAGCTGAAATTTGGCAGGAATGTAGTTTATAGGTTGAAAACGTCAGCTAAGAAAGTATTTTGTGATTAGGTGCATATTTCTCCTACAGACTCACGAAATGTACAGTTTCATTCCGATCTTCACGAAATTTCGCACGCTTGACCTTCGAAACAAGAGGAAGGTCACCGTCTACCTTAAGTTTCATACGGTGCGTGGGGGAGGGTACTTCGCAACATAAAAATGGATCCCTAAATACCTTGATCGCGCCATAACTTGAAAAAAACCTGAGGATTTCACAGTTCCTTTTTTTGTTATCGTTATTCTCAGAACAAGGGTTGTATGAAATAAAACTGAAATATTTGAGAATAACAAAGTGCATTTTTCAATGTGACCCTGCGTTTCTTTTGCATAGATATCTATAGTTTTGTTCCGATACTGATTAAATTTTGCACACTGTACCTTCAAAACAAAAGGAATGTCACTGTCTGTATTAAATTTAGTTCGGTGCATAGTGGAGGGTGCTTAACGTACGGAATTTTAGAAAATGTATAGTTTTGCTCCAATCTTTATGAAATTTTGCACATGTGACCTTTAAACCAAGAGGAAGATCACTGGGTACATAAATGTTTGTATGGTACACGACAGAGCGTACCTTGCAGAAAACTTTACCGAGAGAGGGAAAGGTGGAAACGAACAGAGAGATGGGAGAGAAAGATGTGGATGCAGGGAGAGGGGGGAAGGGGATGTGGACTACGAGAGTGTGGGATAAATAAACACCCGGGCAACGCCGGGTTTACAGCTAGTAAATAAATTTAAAATCGCTGGCTAATACAGTTAAGCCGGGATAAACTGGCTACTGCGAATAAATTTCGATTTAAAATGAGATTAATTATCGCCGGTGGAAATACATCATAGCCTAGGCCCGCGTGCCCCGCGCTGTCGGCGGTGGGGCCGCGAGCGGAGGCATGGCCCGCCCGTCTAATGTTTCTAATTCTACACATTTCTTCGTTTTTTGGCCTCGACTTCCGCAGTTGCAGTTATACAATTTGTATAGGTTATGGGACCGTCTTATGCAACTGTAAATTAGTCTACTTTAGACCAGACGCGTTTCGCTTTATTCTAAAGCATCTTCAGTGGTCAGCTGTACAATAAATGGTTTGTATTACATTATTTGTTTGAGTTTTTACTAAATTCGATCTGTAACAGTTCTCATGCAATTGGATTGTTTTGATTCTGAATAAATTGGACTATTAATATTACTCACGAATTTTTTTATGTTTTTGTCTTCATGTGTGGTTTGTAGCACATTGTCACTTGCTGTCACTACTACAAACGACACATGTTACGGAAATATGTTTTAGTAAGCTGAGAGTTAACAGCCGTCATACATCTGATTAAATGCATCTTTAACCATCAGCTGTCTAGTAAATCGTTAAAAACCATGTAGTTTCGGTTATGAACCATCATCATAGATAAAAAGGTATTAAAACAGATTAGTCAAATGCGTTAAATAAAATAAATCTGGCTAAAAACAGCAGGAGTCAATTTCACTAAAAATACAACAGTCATATTGTATTACCCTAACAGTCAAACAAGCGGTACATACTCTAACAATTGTGTGAACAAGTTGTAAGGCTATCGCTTCGTTGCGCTCTAGATTGTTTGACTGATAGGATAATCTAGTATGACTGTTGTATTTTTTGTGAAATTGACTCCTGCTGTTTTCAGCCATATTTATTTTATTTTATGCATTTGATTAATCTGTTTTAATATCTTCTGATCTATGATGATGGTCCATGACCGAAACTAGTCGATTTTTAAGGATTTAATAAACAGCTGATGGTTAAATATGCGTTTTATCAAATGTTAAGGAAATTTTATGGGATTTAGGGTAGAAATCAATAAAAGAAAGGCGTTATTCCTTGCCGCGTGATTTATTTGCAAAATTTCTTTCACGAACTTTCTCTTCAGAATGCGAACCCATTTTGTTAACACCCACCTACATCGGGCGACATGATCTTTATAATAAGAGAACTCTGATCGAAAATGGAAAGATTTAGGTGATCCTTATTCCCGCGCGCTATTAAAGAATGAAACGGTAGAGAAATATCATAAATCGGTTCGATGAACCCTCTGCGCCGGCCGCGGTGGCCGAGGGGACTGCGGCGCGCCAGTCACAGTCTGCACGGCCACTACGGTCGGGGGTTCGAATTTCCCCTCGGGCGTGGATATTTATGCCGTCCTTAGTGTTAGCTAGTTAATAAGTAGTTTGTAAGTTTAGGGACTGATGACCCCATAGTTAAGTCGCATAAGCTATACAAACATTTGAACATTTTTTGAACCTTCTGCATGCACTTCAGTGTGAGTTGCAGAGAATTTATGTTGGTGTAGATGTTGGTAATCTGCACACCTGAACAGAAAAAGTAATTAACGGTACGTTCTCTACCAACTATGTGAAGAAGTTGTAAGTATAAGGGCTAACGCTTCGTGGCGCTCTAGGTCGTCATTTTGCGTCTATGGTTAGCTTCCAATCATGATGAAAATAACGAATTATTTTACATCCATATACACATTAAAAGACCTGTAAATTAATTACTGGAATGTTAACAATAACAGGGTAACGCCAACAGTGTCGTGTGGGGACGCAAAACAAGTTAAAAATAACGAGCTTTATTCATTCCTTTATTTACCGCGCATAAGGATGGGACGTAAGACGTTCACGATTGCTGGGATTTGGAGGAAAAGTAGAAATATTGCAGTAAACGCGAGCTGTTGGTGATAAAATATACAGAAAACGTGCCTGCAAAATGTAAAGCAACTGGTGACTTGAGATCTGATAGTATATCCCGAAGGGTGAACATTTTACAGAAAGGGGTCAGTTTCTGTTTGTGCAACTGATGTAACTGAAAAGAAATTTCAGCGAATGCTTTTTCTGCACAATGAAATATATTTAAAAAGAGAGAGAGAGAGATAGTTCAGCTCATGAAGTTGTAGTTACGGCATTAATAACAACAAAACTAGCCGGCCGCAGTGGCCTAGCGGTCTGCGGCTCGCCAGTCACAATCTGCACGGCCGCTACGGTTGGGTGTTCGAATCCCTCCTCGGCCATGGATGTTTGTGTCGTCTTTAGTATAAGGTAGATCATAAGTTTATGGAATGATAACCCCGCAGTTAAGTCCCTTAGGCTTAACAAAAATTTAAACAACAAAACTGAAAACTTCAGAAACTGCATGCACAAAGAATTTCAGAAATAACAGTTAATAACTACCAAACTATTTTAAAGAGCATATAAAATAGAAAAAACTATTTGCCTGACGGGCATTATAAGCCGCGAGCTTTGCCTTTTGCGGGCAAGCGCTCTACTGACTGAGCTAGCCTAGCACGAGGCGAGGTTCAGGTGAAAGTAAGCTAAGTCGGTTGATCGCTTGGCCGCGAAAAGCAAAGGCCCCGGTTCGAATCCTAGTGCGGCACACGTTTCATATCACCGTACACTCAGCAGCAGAGTGAAAAACTCATTTCGTCAGGATATAAAATAGTTCAAACACTAATGCCATCCACGATTTTGAAACTCAAAGTAACGTGCAAGATTTGGATAGCGCGTATCTGCCCGTATTCTTTTTCAACTAAGGCACCTATTCTCATATCGTAACTTAAATGAGAAACAAAATATCTACATCTACATTCATACTCCGCAAGCGACACGATAGGCGAAGGGTACCTTTAGTAGCACTATCGCTTCTCCGCCGGCCGTGGTGGCCGAGGGGACTGAGGCGCGTCAGTCACGGTCTGCACGGCCACTACGGTCGGAGGTTCGAATCCCCCCTGCGGCATGGATATTTGTACCGTCCTTAGTGTTAGCTAGTTCATAAGTAGTTTGTAAGTTTAGGGACTGATGACCCCGTAGTTAAGTCCCATAAGCTCTACAAACATTTATTTATTTATTCGGTTGTCCCTCCTATTCCAGTCCCGTATTGTTCGCGGAAAGAAAGATTGTCGGTATGCCTCTGTGCGGGCTCTAATCTCTCTGATTTTATCTTCATGATCTCTACGCGAGATATACGTAGGAGGGAGCAATATACTGCTAGACTCCTCAATAAAGGTAAGTTCTCGACAAAAGCCCGTACCGAGCGACAGAGCGTTTCTCCTGCAGAGCCTTCCACTGGAGTTTAGCGATCATCTCCGTAACGCTTTCACGATTACCAAATGATCCTGTAACGAAGCGCGCTGCTCTCCGTTGGATCTTTCCTACTTCCTCTATCAACCCCACCTGGTATGGATCCCACACCGGTGAGCAGTATTCAAGCTGTGGGCGAACCTACTTCCTTTGCTTTCGGACTGCATTTCCTTATGATTCTTCCAATGAATCTAAGTCTGGCATCTGCTTTCTCGACAATTGATTTTATATGGTCGTTCCATTTTAAATCACTCCTAATGCCTACTCCCAGATAATTTATGGAATTAACTTCGTCCAGTTGCTGACCCGCTATAGTGTTGCTAAGTGATACAGGATATTTCATTATGTGTATTCGCAGCACATTACACTTGTCTACATTGAGATTCAATTGCCAATACCTGCACCATACGTCAATTCGATACAGATCCTCCTGCATTTCAATACAATTTTCCATTGTTACAACATCTCTATATACTACAGCGTCATCTGCAAAATGCCTCAGTGAGCTACCGATGTTATCAGCAAGGTCATAGCCAACATGCTAGCGCATGGTAATAGTAAAATTACGCTAATTATCGATGAAATTACCACACTCAGTCAGCTGATAGTCCATCTGAAGACTACACTTCTGGATATGGAGCACCCAACTAATGCTTTTTGCGCAATATTGAATGGCAAGGTGTCATTGCTGAAGGTATATTTAGTGCATTCATTGCATATCGGTAGCACTGTGATTCCATGAGGAAATTCTTAAACAGAATCTTGTGTCAGTCATTCTAGGAAGAAAGAAGGATACAATTATTTTAGTAAAGTATCAGTTTCCCAATATTTTGTTCTAGTATTGTTTCAGTCACATGATACAACTTTCCATAACCAATTTTTGAGTTATATTTCGCATCACATGTAAACCACTTAAAAGCTTTTCTTGATAAACTGTGTGCAAATTACCACCAGGCACCTAAAATGCCAGGGTTTGTTCTTCAGCAGTTGTCAGAACTTGGGAGTTGCCTTATAATTTGCGACATTACAATTTATTCGCCCCATAAGAAGATTTTTCGCCAGTTCAGGTGTTTCCCGAAAGAAAGTAAAACATTGACGCGTTGCAAACAGTAAAACTGTTGAACGCGTGAATATCGAAAAAGGAGCAAGAAATAAAGGGAATCGTACAATATTATCTTTTAATATCAGAAGACATTGAAACTCCATAACTGTCTACGGATTTGGGCACTTCCACTCGGCCGGAAAATTCTGGTGCAACTGGTAGAGGAGCAGAAATCAGAATCTTGGGTAAACGTTTTATGTTACAAGAAAGACGATTTTAAAAGTGTCCGTGAACATCTTGTTGAGAAATATAATATGTCTAATCTGGCACTTACGTATATTAGTCAAACGATATCCAGGAGCACGGAATCCGAAACCCTCCCCATCTGGTTGTAGGCCA
Source organism: Locusta migratoria (assembly GCA_026315105.1). NCBI lineage: Eukaryota > Metazoa > Arthropoda > Insecta > Orthoptera > Acrididae > Locusta > Locusta migratoria. The sequence goes on along the minus strand of CM048755.1, from coordinate 328,724,120 downwards.
CGACGTAGAAACATTTGATTTTCAATATTTACAATGCTGTCGTGTTATACTCTTTGAAAAGTATGATCTTTACGTTAAAATGTTTAACTGTGTACTTTGAAAGTTCCTGACAGATTAAAATTGTGTGCCGTTACCGGAATTCGAACCTGGGACCTTTGCCTTTCGCGGACAAGCGGTGAACGGTCTTTTTTTTTTTAAGTGGGTGTGGAGGGGGGGAGTGGGCGGGGGTGCTCGACCCGGTGCGGATGGTTTGTTAGTGTATGTTCGTGGTACATACTTCAGTTTTTTTTATTAGAGAGAGCGTTCATCCCTCTCACTGAACGCGCTGAGCCACCGCGCCGGCAAACCGTCTGAGCTATCCTGGCACGTCTCCTACTTTTCAAACTTGACACAAGTTCTCCTGCGAACCTCTGCTGCAGAGTGAAAGTTTCATTCTATGTTTTTGTCTTGAGTCAGCGTGAGTCGAGGCGCGTAAATGCGTGTAATTTATTGATATAGTGCAGTAGTTCCCAATGTTGTTTGTAATGGGTTCCACATTCTTTCTGGAAAATTTTCGCGACACAGTGTATGTGCAATTACTTTTCAGTAATACTTTTTACCACCACGAAGAGAAAGTAATTACAGACAACGAATAATATTTCATCTCGTAAGAAAATTACTTTATATAAATTAGATGGTAAGTCTAGTGAGATTTTTGAAATGATTAAATCTTGGGTGTTAATGGTGGCTTCCGGATAAAGACTGAATCTTGTTGATTTTAGACGTAAATCGTTTTCCACGCAAAGTTTGTTTCTATATTTCTTAAAAATAATTACAAAACGCACTCCTAAGTCAGTAGTTATAAATCCCATTGATTACTTCAAAGCTGTATTTAAAACCATTCGATACTCTCCCTTTTCTTATTCGAAATTAAATTAAGCTTGAATCTTCGAAGAACGTTTCCAGGGAAAAATTACGTAAAAGTTGCATAAGGGAGTCTTGCTCAGATGTTAATAGGTGTACCTTTTTTACGCTTATCGCCTACAATCAGATGTGTTACCCATAACATTTCGGAGGGAATTCTTGCAAAGTAAAACAGAAACCACTTCACAGCAATACTTTTCGATAAACAAATAACTTTCATTGAGCCTAACGTAAAAAAACTAGTTCGTAAAAACTTTAAACGTAAACATTAAGCCGTAAGCATTACACTTTCATATTGTGAAGTGGTATAACTTAATTTAAATGTTCAAATGTCTGTAAAGCTTATGGGACTTATCTGCGGGGTCATCAGTCCCTAAACTTACAAACTACTTATGAACTAACTTATACTAAAGGTAACAAAAACATCCATGCCCGAGAGAGGATTCGAACCTCCGACGCGGGAGGCCGCGCGATCCGCAACGTGGCGCTCCAGACCGCTCGGCTACTCCCGCCCGGTTGGTATAACTTAATTGTTACTTTTCTTTGTGGGGTGAAAAGTAACATCACGAAAATAATAAGTGTTATCAAAAACACTTTATTGTTTTTCAATCCTAAGGAATTTTACTCCGATATTTTAGGTCGTCCGACGACCCAGTTGAATACATAAAGGGACCATTAATGGGTCGCGACCCACAGTCTGGGAACACCTGATCTAGTATTTAAAAATGAGAGCTCTTAGTTACTTCCAACAACCTTTACACATCATTTTATACCTTCGCCAATCTTTTTCTTTCTGACAATCTACACTCCCCTCACAAAATAACGAAAGAAGTTTATCGCTTATTAAAATTTCACTGTTACATGCATCAAACTTCAGTGTCAGACTTAATATTTCAAATTATTACTCCTTTACTGCTTATTATATTCGCACCACGATTTATAGATAGTACAGAAACTGAATATAGTTCCAACAAAAAATCCAAATGTTTGTAAATCTATGGGACTTAACTGCTCGGTTATTAGTCCCTAGCTTACCAAGTACTTAATAGTCCCTAGTTTACCAACTACTTAAACTAAGGTAACCTAACCTAAGGAGAACATCCCCATTGAATCGAACCCCCGACGGTGAACTGCCGCGCGCACCGCAGTACGGCGCCTCAGTGCGCACGGCTATTCCGCCGCGGCTAGTTCCAACATTATATCATTGTACGACAGATCGGTCACGATATATTGCGTCATAAGCTTTGGAGGGAAGTGTGTGGGGTAAAAATCGCAGAGGGAGACCAAGAGACGCGTATAGTAAGCAGATTCAAGTGGATGTGGGTTGTCGTTCTTATGAGGAGATGAAAAGGCTTGCTCAGGATAGAGTAGGGTGGAGAGCTGCATCAAACCAGTCTCTGGACTGAAGACCACAACAACAAACAAGCTTTTAGATGCGGAAAAAACGTAGCTTTTGCCAAAAGTTGTGCGCAGATGTGAGCACTTAGTGATTTAAAACAACTTAAGCCGGCCGTGGTGGCCGAGGGGACTGCGGCGCGCCAGTCTCGGTCTGCGCGGCTATTACGGTCGGGGATTTGAACCCCCCCCCCTCCCCCGGGCATGGATATTTGTGCCGTCCTTGGTCTTAGCTGGTTCATGAGTAGTTTGTAAGTTTAGGGACTGATGACCCCGTAGTTAAAGTCCCATAAGCCCTACAAACATTTGAACATTTTTGAATAAAACAACTTAAAATGCCATATGAAATCATTTCTATCCTTTCTCACGATTATATACTTAAAGGTACACATTTACCACATTAACTCATTTGTAAGACAAACAGACGTTATTACCACACGTTGTTATCGTCATTGCCTCGATTACGCATTTTTAATAATCATGCATGGCGGCTAATTACTGTGGTCGAAATAATTTCATTCGGATTTCTTTCCTGTACTTATTTATTTATTTTCGCAATAGCCAATTTCTCCAAGCCTCATTGAATTAGGCTTACATGTATTAACAAATGATGGCATCCTCAAATTAAGCCGTACCTGGACACCAATCCGGATTTGGCGCTTTTCGCGAGCGGTCGCCTTATTATTTTCCCGTTATCAGGACCTTCTCCTCCATTTTAACACCCCCTATCACTCGCCAGTATTCTGCCTTCTCGGCGCCTTGCTTCAGCGTCATTTTGTTGCTGTCAGTCTATTGAGAACAAAAACTGATTTAAATCATTTCGACTACATAATTGGTCACCATGTAGGAATAATCTTGCCTCTCTGCGTCTAGTGGCGCTCCACTGGTATCCAGACCATATCCAGATAACACTGGTGGAGGTTAGCAGCCCTGTGACGGGCAGATCCTTGGACAACTTTAATGAAAGAAAACGTGCTATCTCCTTACATTTCAAACAAGAAAATTATTTTTCTCCAGAGTATGAGGATGCGACCGTGATTAATCTAGAAAGTGTGTCTAAAAACGTTTACAAAGTCAAATGCATATCGGATTTACAAGTATCATATTCTCATAGGAATGGAGGGTAGCAAAGACTATTTAGGGCTACTAAAGTCACGGGGGAATGGCCCCGCAGTCTGATGCGCCATCTCACGGATTGGGTGACCGTTCTCGTCGGACGTTCGACTCCTCCCTCGGGCATGTGTGTGTACGGGTGTGTGTGTGTGTGTGAGTGGGTGGGTGGATGGGTGTGTGTGTGGCCGGCCGCGGTGGCCGAGGGGTCTGTGACGCACCAGTCACGGTCTGCACGGCCACTACGGTCGGGGGTTCGAATCCCCCCTCGGGCATGGATATCTGTGCCGTCCTTGGATTAGCTAGTTCATAAGTAGTCTGTAAGTTTAGGGACTGATGGCCCCGTAGTTAAGTCCCATAAGTTTAACAAACATTTGAACATTTTGATATCATGAGACGCAGTCACCTTGCCATGGATGGTGCATCCACCACTTGCTTTGTGTATTTGATGATTTTCTTATTATAACTCAGGCGTTGTCATTTCAAAGCAATGACACACTGAAAATTATCAAAAACACGTCGTTTTTAAAACAACGAATTACAAACTCATGCCTAAAAATACCATGTTAGCAAATAACACCTGTCATCGATGGTACGAGAATTACGGATTACTCTCGCAGCTGCAGTGGCGAACTAAGGCTGTCGGAGGCCCGGGTGGCGGCAAAACAAAATGAGGCCCCCCGTCCACTTGGACAAACATGTATTACTATAAAAAAGTTACTTTTGAGAGCCGGCCGCGGTGGCCGCGGGGACTGAGGCGCTCCAGTCACGGTCTGCACGGCCACTACGGTCGGGGGTTCGAATGCCCCCTCGGGCATGGATATTTGTGCCGTCCATAGTATAAGGTAGTTCGTAAGTAGTTTGTAAGTTTAGGGACTGATGACCCCCTAGTTAAGTCCTATAAGCTCTACAAACATTTGAACTTTTTTGTGTGTGTGTGTGCGTGTGTGTGGTCCTTAGCATAAATTAGTTTAGCTAGTAAGTATGTCTAGGGACTGATGACCTCAGCAGTTTGATCCCTAAGATTTACAAGCCTTTTAACATTTATTCACGTGCTACCAAGTACAGGAGATGCTGAAAGTTTTGCCCAAACGCATCGAGACACGCCTTATATCGACGCTGAATTGAACAGCGTACACTCTCAAATTTATCTCATGTATTTCGAATACATCCTGCTGCTGCATCAATCGTGCCCGCTAGTTCTTCCATCGATGTAACACGCGTTTCATAAATAAGGCGCCCGCACAGGATAAAACCAATTGGAGACAGGTCGGCTCATCGTGGTAGACATATTACTGGTGCATGCCGTGCGGTCTGGGGCGCTAGCTCCCACCGGAGGTTCGAATCCTACCTTCGGCACCGCTGTGTGTGAATATCATTGTTACCATAAGTTAATTTCAGTAGTTTGTAAGTCTGGGAACCGATGACCTTAATACTTTGGTACGTTATGATTACAAACATTTGATACGGCCCGTCGCGACCTGTGTAGCGGCCTGGAAATGTTGCCTGCAGATGTGTCCTCACGTGTCTGCTGAATTGAATGCGGCGATGATTAGGCATCACAACATAATTCACCATGTCCGGCGAAACATGATCTACACAATTTGTTATCGTTAATAATTTAGCGATTTCAGTGTTTCTGGTTTTTTAACAACAGTTATCTGTGTTAAACTGTACGGCATCAAAATACTTGTGAATAAGGTGGACAACCGACTTCGGTTTATTGGGAGAATTTTGGGAAGATGTACTTCACCTGTAAAGGAGACCGCGTATAAAACGCTTGTACGACCACGTCTTGAGTATTGCTCAAGTGTTTGGGACCCGCAGCAGATCAGTTTAAAGACATAGAGGCGGTTCGGAGACGAGCAGCTACATTTGTTACCGGTAGGTTCGACCAATGCGCGAGTGTCACGGAAATGCTCTGACAACTCAATTGGGGATCGCTGGAAGAAAGACGATGTTCTTTTCGTGAATTTCTGTTAAGTAAATTTAGAGGGCCGGAATTTGAAGCTGAGTGTAGTATGATCTTGGTGCCGCCTACTTACATTTCGCGTAAAGATCACAAAGACAAGATAAGAGAAATTAGGGCTCGTACGGAGGCATATAGGCATTCTTTTTTTCCTCGTTCCATTTAGGAGTGGGATAGGAAAGGAAATGCCTAGTAGTGGTACAATGTCCCTTCCGCCACGCACCTTACGGTGAATTGCGGAGTATGTATGTAGATGTAGATGTACTTATACCTTCTTTACTGAGTTTAGTCATGAACCGAACAATAATCTAAGAACTGCTCACTAAATTTAAAAATATTAGGTCTATGCTACAACCGCACGACACGTCGCCTGCCGTATCGACTGCCCGGCCGACAGTGCTGCTCCACAGGTTGCCATCCCGAAAGGCGCCAAACCGTGACGCCAAGCCAAGTGCACAAGCCAAGTGCGAGTATGTGCCCTGTCTTGCGGGTTGCATACACTACAAACGCCTCCGCTGTAATTGCGCGAGTACAGCGAGCCTTAAGGCTAGTTTAAACGACGACACTACGTTTCATGAAACTGCGCTACTGCCCAATGCGCATGCGCAGCAGGCCTTCGCGCAACTCGTTGACGAAACTAAATAGTTTCGGCACGTTGCAACTTTGGCGAAACTGAATGCGCGTGTTTTTAGGTTACGTTATGACCAATACAGAACGAAACACAACATAAAGGGGGGCAAAGGAAGAAATAATTAAGTTTTTGAAAATATATACGATGCATAGATGTTTCGGCCATTTTAACGACGAAAATCTCAGGAATAAGCAGCGGCGTGTTAGTGCTCCTGAAGCAATTATTCGTGAACTAAATATTGATGGGTTGACGATTAGTGAATTGCACTCTCAAGTACATTCAATTCCAAATACCTATACAAACGAACTATGGCAATTGTGGATTTGGGAACACGGTACAGGTACTGTAGAGACAAATATCTACTTGATAAGAAAAGTAATGCAATTTGTAATTCCAATTCTGGTAAAAATGCTTCACGCATAACACTATGTCGTTTGTTTATTGCATTACTAACTCTGTTTAAAAGGAACGTAAACTACTCAGGTGACGTTCTAAGTTGATTAAAATAACTTCCATGGTCTTCGATCATAATTTCTTTCAGCAAGGTCGCTAAACAACTGAGCTGACGTCTTTTTTTTTATCCAGTCACAAACCCAAACACGTTTTTTTATTCTTTTTATGTTTAGTCTTATGCAGTGACTTCACACAGAGAAGCAATAGCTCCGCCACAACTCTTACAGCTGCCAAAACTTTCATTCTACGGCGATTACGGCACTCGCAAAACAACGAAACTGAAGTGTATAGTATTGGCGCCGTGTCTACAGACACACACGAAACTAGTTGCGCGGAACTCATTTCATGAAACGAATGTCGCAACCTAGTGTCGTCGTGTAGACTAGCCTTTAAGGCTAGTCTACACGACGACACTAGGTTTCATGAAACTGCGCTACTGGCCAATGCGCATGCGCAGCAGGCCTTCGCGCAACTCGTTGACGAAACTAAATAGTTTCGCCACGTTGCAACTTTGGCGAAACTGATTGCGCGTGTTTTTAGGTTAGCTTATGACCAATACAAAACCAAAATACAACATAAAGGGGGGAACGTGACAAATAATTCGGTTTTTGAACATATCTGCGTTGAGTTGGTGTTTGTGCGATTTTAACGGCTTGTTAGTGCTCTTCTGGCAATTATTTGTGAAATTAAATATTGATGGGTTGACGATTAGTGAATTGCAGACTAAAATACATCCAATTTGAAATACCTATCAAAACGAAGTATGGCAATTGTGGATTTCGGAACACGGTACAAGTACTCAGAGACGAATATCTACTTGACAAGAAACGTAATGCGATTTGTAATTTCAGTTCTGGTAATTATGCTTCACACATAACGGTAACTTGTTTCTTTATTGCATTACTAACTCTGTTTAAAAGGAACGTTAACTGCTCTGGTGATATTCAAAGTTGATTAAAATCACTTCTAGGGTCTTCAATCACAATTTCTTGCAGCAAGGTCGCTGAGCAAACGAGCTGACGTCTTTTTCTATTCCAGTCACGAACCCAAACACGTTTGTTATTCTTTTTATGTTTAGTCTTATGCAGCGACTTCACACAGACAAGCAATAGATTCGCCATAACTCGTACAGATACTAAAACTTTCATTTTACGACGACTACGGCACTCACAAAACAACGAAACTGGAGTGTATGGCATTGGCGCCGTGTCTACAGACATACACGAAACTAGTTGCGCGCAACTCATTTCATGTAACGAGTTTCGCAACCTAGTGTCGTCGTGTAGACTAGCCTTTAGTGCGCTGGCGCAGCCGCCCCATCGTACTCGCGGGCTCACACAGTAGCCACCAGACATGAGCTCCGCGGGTACTCTGACGTCGTAACCGTACTCGCTATGTCCGTGAGCTCGGAGATTCAACACGTTTGTCTACGCCACTGCCTCTATACGTTTGTAATTCATACAAGTCTACTGTTTTATTCCAAAGATGAGATGTTGCACACATCTTCAAAACAAGAGGAACGTCCCTGCCTTCATAAAAATACGTGTGTTGCATGGCGGAGGCTTCTTTACTTATGGATTTCGACAAAATCAACAGTTTTCATACGATCCTGTAGAAATTTTGTACGCTTAATCTTCAGATCAAGTATTCATCCGTTTCTTTCTGCAAGGTGTTGAGACAAATTCAAATGTTTGTATAGCTTATGGGACTTAACTACGGGGTCATCAGTCCCCAAACTTACAAACTACTTATGAACTAGCTAATTCTAAGGACGGCAGAAATATCCATGCCCGAGGAGGGATTCGAACCCCTGACTGTAGTAGCCGTGCAGACCGTGACTGGAGCGCCTCAGTCCCCTCGGCCACTGCGGCCGGCAAGGTGTTGAGACAACTTCATATCATTGTAGTGAAGATAGTTTCCACTAGGGCTGGGCATATGATACTCGCGTCCGAACATGTTCAGGATTTCCCGATACAGCAGAGAACTCGATACAGTATCGAACTGTTCGAACACTCAGATAACAAATGGCTCTCGCTGCGTATCCCCAAACGATACGCGGGAAATATTGAAGTTACGGAGCTATCGCTTTGCTCAGAACTAATTTAATGGTAAGTACAAGTACATGTAAAAAAAATTTAAAAGTGATCAACATTATGAAAAATTGTATTTTTTTTTAACAGTGAATACGTTACCTGTCTGGTGTCACTGCAAGATACGAATGATTGATAAACAAAATATCTGCTACTATAAGAGAACTAATGCATCACAGTACTGACGGCTAACATTCAAGGGGAAAAATGTGAATCCTTCATAATTAGAAATTACATTTAATGTGATTATGAGAGATAGGTTGCAAATTATCATTCCATTCCCTGTTAATATGACACAGTAAAAAGGTAATGCAGTCAGCAATCCGAAGATTGGTTTGAACACCACAGTGCTTTACTAAGCATGGTCCTGTTTGGAGGTGGTATGCCGTTGCCTTCCTCCGACCTTCGAACTGACTTACCCAGCCAGTTATAGGGGGACCTACAGTTTAACGTGGGTTCCGAACCACGTGCTACTCGGTATTTTTCACATGAGCAATACTGCCAGAGGTGAAAGAAGTGGAAAGTGACAGATAAAAATCCTAAGACCTGGCGGGGATCGAACCCGCGTGCTTTAGATTTGTAGTCTGGCATTCTACCACTGTGCAACCGAGGCGCACATAACACAATAACAGATAAAAATATTACCGCCTTTTAATCGCCTAGAAAAATATATTAAAAGATATGAAATACGGAAAACATTAGAAATTTAACACCCAATAAGACAAATAAGTCATATAAAAGTAAACTGTAATTGCGATCTCGCAATAAACGGTGGACGAGCTGATGTGTACGTAGTATGAAAAGGCGTCGCTAGATCGCAGCACTAGAATTTTAAATCGCGATTGGTATCGTTTACTTGTAGCCGATATTCGTTACTGTTTTCACTTATACCCTGCACCCTAGAAGCTACTACAGTCGGAATTTCACACTTACTAGTCCCCATGGTACATTAATGACACTCTATCTTCGTTATAAATCATATACTGCACAGCACAGAAAAGATTTATGAATATCATCGTTGTAAACCACCTGACATTGCTAGATAGCATCGTGATCGAATGTTCGAACATTTCCCGAGATTTCCCGAACTGTGACGTAAATTGTTCGAACGGTTCGAGTCAAGTTCAAACCCTGCTCTAGTTTCCACTCATTGTTGCTGCACTCTCATTTAACTCATTAGGTTTAATAATTCTTTCACCTCACTAAGATGCTCTTGCAGATCAAGTGAAACTTTGTCACTCCATATTAAACAAACTATTCGCAGAGGAAAATAATTGTACACATATTATAGTTTGATGTAATAAAGGCGTGAATTTATTTTCATTGCTGTTACTGTGTATAGTTACGGCGTAGCATCAAATTAAGTGAAGCATTGCACGAAAATGGAGAATGTGATGTGGTAAAAAATATACTGCATAGAATTTTTGGTACAGTCGATGTTCGCTCAAAGGTTGTTGTATTTGAAATTAGACAATATTCCTACTTTTCATTTCAGACTGAGCATAACGATATGTTAATACGTTTTCGAGACACTGGTGCTCCATTTCCGTCCATGCGCAATGGTAATCACATGGTCAGATGAATCGTCATATTTCATACTCATTTTGGGGACGAAGTGTTACTTTGTTCATTAGTGCGTTAAAAATTCATATCGCGAAATAAATGTATTACAGTGCACGAAAAATCTGGACGATGTCAAACTACTACGAAAATAAATGATGCTGATTTTACATCGGAATGACAAAAAGGCAGTTTTCGGAAATATAATATGCTATTATATAGTACGCCATTGACTTACGTGACGCGGCGGAGTGTCCGAGCGGGTTGAGGCGCTATGCTCCGATGCTCCGTTCCCCGTCGGGGGCTCGAATCCCCCCCCCTCAGGCATGGATGTTTGTGCTGTCTTTACTATAAGGTAGTTTATAATTAGTTTGTAAGTTTAGGGACTCATGACCCCGTAGTTAAGTCCCACAATCTTAAAAAAAACATTTTGAAAATTACGTGAATGTAATTTGCAAGAGACTATCGCAAATGAACCGGAACTGGAGATATTTTTGAGTTACGGTAGGCAATGAAAGCTCACAATTGTCTGTGTTTTAACGAAACGAAACCTTTATTTCATGTATTAAATAAAGAATGACCTAGGCTTCGAATCAGAAGCTCATTTTACAGTAAATAACTGCTTCCAAAAATGAAAACCAAGTAAAGATAAACGTACTAACTCCCGAAGCTATGGAATGTTGATTTGAGCTATCTATCTATCTATCTTTGAGATTCTGACCACATTACGTAAGGATTCAAAAATTCTTAAGCATTAATTACAGGAACTGTCACAATTCTGACAAAATTACCTAGAATTTTGTCAGTTCCTTAGAAACAAAGTGATTGGTTTTCTTTATTTAACAAACTGTAAAATGTTGCACCCATTATCTATTACATTATCGACGATATCTTACTTTGAAATTAGAATTTTCTGCTTTGGTTGTTGATCATGTGATGCTGAACTATTTCACTAAACAAAACTGTACAGATATAAGTAACCAGTAATTGAAAAGTATTATTTACAAATGAAAAAAGGACGAGGACTTAAGAGTTGTAAAACGAATCACTAGTCTATGACAAACACTTTCAGTCATAAGGCAATATTGTTCGTACAGCCAATAATCTACGGACTGGGCGGTCGCTCCCGCCGAAGGTTCCAGTCCTCCCTCGGTCATAGGTGTGTGTGTTATCCTTAGTGTAAGTTGGTTTAACTAGTTTGTAAGTCTGTGGACTGATTACTATAGCAGTAGGGTCCAATAGTTTTACATACATTGTAACATTTTGAAGAACCAACAATAGTGCCACTTTCGACACAGAGCGTACGGCAGAGTGCTCGCCCGCTCCCCGCCTCCCCTTTCTGTGCCTCGGCTGCAGCGACACGCAGCCCAGCGCAGGTGCAGGTCGCATCAGCGTCCTGTCCCCTCTACTGCCAGTCTGCGCGGCCCCATTAGACTGCGCTGTGCCACCCGTCTCAACTTGCGTCCGGCCTGGTCAGCCGCTGTGCTGCTCGGTTGCGCACGTAGGACGAAACATCATATCTCTTCGCAATGGTTACAAAGCTTGTACTAGTCAAAGTATTACTCGTTCACCTTACAACTCCAGTTTCAACTGTACATTCTGTTAACTCATTCTTGAACAAAAAATCAATCGAAATGAATAATAAGAATAAATAAAGCTATTGTTTCACGGTCAAACAATGCAGCAGCGCGTTTGAAAAAAAAAAAGGGTACAATCGTTTTTAATATATTCCTGTAAAGGAAAATGTGAAATAAAATAGCCAGCCGCGGTGGCCGAGGAGACGGAGGCGCTCCAGTCACGGTCTGCACGGCCACTACGGTCGGGGGGTTCGAATGCCCCCTCGGGCATGGATATTTGTGCCGTCCTTAGTATTAGCTAATTGATAAGTAGTTTGTAAGTTTAGGGACTGATGACCCCGTAGTTAAGTCCCATAAGCTTAACAAATATTTGAACATTTTGAAATAAAATAAATAAATAAAATTGTAATGTTACTATAGAAAAACTGGAGCGAATGTATAATACATTTTCTAGTAATACATGTTTTCAAATAAAATCTGTCGGAATGAAAATAAAATTGTTGTTTCGTGATGCAATGACTTGAGTTTCGCGGATAGCTGACAAAACTTTAGATTTTAGAGAATTCGTAAGGGAAGTACCCGCCGCCATGTACCAGACGAATCTTATGTATACAGTGACCTTTCCCTAGTTTTGATCAGCAAGTGTGCGAAGTTTCGTCAAGATCGCAATAAAACTATAGATTTCGTTCAAATGTTGGAATGTTTGTTAAGCTTATGGGACTTAATTGCGGGGTCATCAGTCCCTTACAAAACACTTATGAACTTATACCACAGACAAATATATACAGACGGGAAACCTCCGTAAGGGCCCAGTCCCACGCTCAGGGGGTGCGGGGCGGGGGGTTCTGAAGCGCCGCGGTGGAGTAGCCGAGCGGTCTAAAGCGTCTCGCTGCGGAGCGCGCGGTTGCTCGCCGTGGAGGTTCGAGTCCTCCTTGGGGCATGGGTGTGTGTGTTTGTCCTTAGGTTAGTTTACGTAGGTTTAAGTAGTTTGTAAGCTTTTTTTTTTTTTTTTTTTTTTTTTTTTTTTTTTTTTTTTTTTTTTTTCTCTGAAGCAGTTCCGTAAGATGTCCCATGATGGCGCTGCGGTCAGAAGCAGCCCTTTAAACTGGCCAGAGCAGGCGGCAGGTAGCGGCTGCCCCCACCACCACCTCCCCTCAAACGCCGGACACAGCCGTGGCCTCGTGGCAGGCGGCACGAGCTCTCCCCTCAGCCTCCCCTCCACGCTACCCTCAGAAGCGCCTCTAGTGTCGTCTACCGGTACTAAGCCAGGGAACCGCCTGACACCTGCTAGCATCTTACGGAACTACGAGGGCAGCGTAGGACACTGGTTTAGAGGGGGCTGCTACTCTGTATATGTTACTCTGTGCGTATACTAAGGACGACACAAACATCCATGTCCGAGGGAGGATTCGAACCTCGACGACGCCGCGGTGGAGTAGCCGAGCGGTCTAAAGCGTCTCACTGCGAAGCGCTCGGTTGCTCGCCGTGAAGGTTCGAGTCCTCCCTGGGGCATTGGTGTGTGTGTTTGTCCTTAGGTTAGTTTACCTAGGTTTAAGTAGTTTGTAAGCTACGGACTGATGACCACGCAGTTTGGTCCGATAGATTTACAAATATTTGAACATTTTTGAACCCAGACGCGAGACGCCGCGCGATCCGCAACGTGACACTCCAGACCGCTCCCAACTCCCGCGCGGCATAGTTTTTATGGAATTCTATAAGTGAAGAACCCTCCGCCGTCAACCACACGAATCTTTTATATACACCGTCCTTCCCCTTATTTTGAAACCAAGTGTGGAAAATTTATTCAGGATCGTAATAAAAATTAAGATTATAGAAAATTCGTAAATGAAGAAATGTATCACAAATGTTATGTAGACAGTGACCTTCCCTTGCTTCTGATCAGCAAGTATGCGAATTTTAATCAAGATGATAGAAACGTAGGTTGTAAGGCATTCTGTAACTGAATTACCCTCTGTCATGTACTACACGAATCTTATATAATAGTGACCTAACAATTGTTTTGAAAGTGACGAGTGAATATTTGTTCATTTTGGAATAAAACATGCCACAAACACACAAGCACTGTATGAATAAAGAGGAGGTAGCCACATAGATAATTATCACGCGTGATTTTATATGCCACTCTTCTGTAACAGTCACAAGTCCTGCTCGTCTCGCCAAGCTCGCTGTACCCGTAGGCCCGCCGGCTCGGCTCGTTGTACCCGCGGCCCACTGTACCAGCACCCTCTATAGAAGAAAGCCTGCGCACGACGTCACAACATGGCGGCGGTGAGAGGCTTAGAGTCCTCTGAGAGATTGTAAACATTAGCATTGCACGCTGTTTATAGTGCATTCTTTCGTTCAGGAGTGTATTTATTACGTAAATTGGTATTGTGTACCGTGTGATCGCTACGCTGGACGATTTGTGTGTGTGAGAACAACGTGTGATCTCTTTTTTACTGACAAAAGGCCGTTTCGCTGTTCTGTGCCGAAATGTAGAGAAAAAAAATTATGCCGCGGTGGAGTAGCCGAGCGGTCTAAAGCGCCTCGCTACGGAGCGCGCGGTTGCTCGCCGTGGAGGTTCGAGTCCTCCCTGGGGCATGGGTGTGTGTGTTTGTCCTTAGGTTAGTTTACCTAGGTTTAAGTAGTTTGTAAGCTACGGACTGATGACCACGCAGTTTGGTCCGATAGAGCTACAAATATTTGAAACATTTTTTTTTTTTTTTTTTTTTTTTTTAGAAAATTACTACGACTGTGGCACCAAAATTACCGTCTTTAAACGTCCGGAGAAGAATAAGCTAATGGGGGTGGTTACGTAAATAAAATGAATCGCAATATCTAACGGTATACAGTCATGACTTAAAACTCTTTTATAAGGTTAAACAAAAACGAAACATTACTCATTAACTTGAAGAAGGAGCCAAGATAACCTGGGAATTCTTGATATCCATTTCTTCTTCTCCGGACTTTTAAAGACGATAACTTTTGGGGCACAGTCGTAATTTCCTCTACATTTCGGCACAGAACAGCGAAACGGCATTTTGTTAGTAAAAAAGAGATCACACGTTGTTCTCACACACACAAATCGTCCAGCGTAGCGATCACACCGTACACAACGCCAATTTACGTAATAAATACACTCCTGAACGAAAGAATGCAGTATAAACAGCGTGAACTGCTAATGTTTAGAATCTTTCAGAGTACTCTAAGCCTCTCACCGCCGCCATGTTGTGACGTCGTGCGCAGGCTTTCTTCTATAGGGGGTGCTGCCACGAGCGCAGCGGAGCGAGCCGGTGACGTCATAACGCCCGCTAACGGGTTTTAAGCAACATTTCGGACCCCGTTTCAGATCTCTGGTGCACACCAGCACGCCGTACGATACGTGGGAACACTGGATCCAGCAGAGGGCTCCACCCGAGCGATCCTGGGCGCGGCTAAGCGACAGCGTCCTCCGCGCCAGCCGCCAGAACTACGGCACACCCATTTACGGCTTGCAATAGCCGTTTACAGTAGGGTTGCCAGATCTCCGGGCGCCGCCCGGAGTGCCCGGGTTTGGAATGAATTCTCCGGGTCTACGGGCCAATAACTCTCATCTCCGGGCTTGAATGTAACCTAATTTTTTTTTTTTTTTTTTTTTTTTTTTTTTTTTTTTTTTTTTGACCGCCTCAGTGCGCTGGGCCATTCCCGGCCGGCTTCTCTCTAGTAAATATGAATAACTTTATATAAATGTCAATTTCTTATTGGAACAAAACGCTACTTTTCTATTCTTCCTCTGAAAACTTTTCATTCTTGCGTCGGTAGTAATCGGCTAGCGCATTATTCAGCAAACACTGTTGCGGCAACGTGTCAACTGGCGACGTCTATTACTTGTGTTCGTTCGTTCATTGTTTGTTATCAGTTTACCGGCAATTTTTGGAATACTCGGATCGTGTGTGAACAGACAAGCTTACATTAACTCAGATTAGTGAGTAATAACAGTGAAATTAAGAGACGATATCTAAGTTCGATCTTGCTGGGAGGGTGGAGATGATTAGATTTTTTTCTTCTTTTAGAATTCACGTGTAATCCTGGGGGGGGGGGGGGAGTTGGTCGCAGTTGAGGGGGGGGGGATGAGTCATTGTCCAAGGGGGAGGGGGCACGTCTGGTCTCCGGGCCTGTCTCGAGTTCAATCTGGCAACCCTATCTGTCAGAGGCGTGCAGCGGGCCTGCGCTGCCCGCCCGGGCCTGTAGCCGCGCCTCCCGGGCGGTCCTGGCCACGCGCTGCCCGGCCTGCCGGCACCAGCCACACCGGGCAGCGCGGGTACCCGACTACCCGCCGAGCCCCGGCCGCCCGTGCCGCTCTGCTGCTAGCCGGGACACGCACCAGCACCCCCTATAGAAGAAAGCCTGCGCACGACGTCACAACATGGAGGCGGTGAGAGGCTTAGAGTCCTCTGAAAGATTGTAAACATTAGCAGTGCACGCTGTTTATACTGCATTCTTTCGTTTCGAAGTGTATTTATTGCGTAAATTGGTTTTTGTGTACCGTGTGATCGCTACGCTGGACGATTTGTGTGTGTGAGAACAACGTGTGATCTCTTTTTTACTGACAAAATGCCGTTTCGCTGTTCTGTGCCGAAATGTAGAGGAAATTACGACTGTGCCCCAAAAGTTACCGTCTTTAAACATCCAGAGAACAATAAGCTAATGGGGGTACTTACGTAAATAAAATGAATCGCAATATATAACGGCAAACAGTCATGACTTAAAACTCTTGTATAAGGTTAAACAAAAACGAAAACTTACTCATTATCTTAAAGAAGGAGCCAAGTTATCCTGGGAATTCTTGATATTTTGGGCCAGTCGTAATTTCCTCCACATTTCGGCACAGAACAGCGAAACGGCATTTTGTCAGTAAAAAAGAGATCAGACGCTGTTCTCACACAAACAAATCATCCAGCGTAGCGATCACATCGTACACAACATCAATTTACGTAATAAATACACTCTGAATGAAAGAATTCACTATAAACAGCGTGCACTGCTAATGTTTACAATCTTTCAGAGGACACTAAGCCTCTCACCGTCGCCATGTTGTGACGTCGTGCGCAGGCTTTCTTCTATAGGGGGTGCTGCACGCACCCGCCAGCCGCTACACTCTTAGCGGGAAATACACTGTTCCGATTTTCACGCTGCAAAGACTGTTCACGGTACATACGACTATCCTACATCAGTTTATGAACTTAGGTTTTTCCTTACAAGCTTAACTTTGCATGTGAAAAAAATGTAATAAAATAAAATAAATAAAAATAAAAATAAAATGTCTACTTTTCATTCCGCGTGAGTTTTTAGATTCATAATGCTTATCACTCGATTCTGAAGAAACTATGGGGTTAAAAAAATATGATTTTTGAACATGTAATAGTACAGAATCTTAGCTTTCTAACAAAGCATTCAACTTTCCATAATTCATAAATGTCGTCATTTACAAATCGTGTATTGAAAAAGATAGCAGGCAGCTTACATGACCTATGCATTTTAGACCATACATTACCGCGAGTGAAATAGATCTGTCTCATTTCACGAGTAATTGCGAGTTAAGGAGCATCAGTGCCGTGATAGCAAGTGTATGTATTCAGCGCGCGTTCTAACAGCGTTTCAGTCGACATTACGATAAATTTCTTGATGTATCCTTCCTAAAAGAAAAAAAGGAAGATCGGGTTGTTACGTTCAGTTGCAATCGAGGTCATTAGAAACGATTAACTGGTAGAATGTTAGAAGGTTCAGCTTACACTCAAGCACTCCAAGGGAAGTAAACTAATTACTGAAACTTCCTGGCAGATTAAAATTGTATACCGGAACCGGGACTCGAACCTGGGACCTTTGCCTTTCGCGGGCAAGCGCACTACCGACTGTGCTATCCCGACACGACTCACGATGCCGCCCCACAACTTTACTTCCGCCAGTACCTCGCCTCCTACTTTCCAAACTTCACAGAAGCTCTCCTGCCAACCATGCAAGACTAGCACTCCTGGAAGTGCGCTTGCCCGTGAAAGGCAAAGACCCCACGTTCGAGTCCCGGTTCCGCCACACAATTTTAATCTGCCAGGAAGTTTCATATCAGCGCACACTCCGCTGCAGAGTGAAAGTTTCATTCTGGAAACTAATTACTGTCCATCGATAAAGGCGTTTGGTCCATTGTTGTTTTATTTTTCCCCCTTTTTCCTTTGGCTGGTGCGAGCTGAAACCCCGAGGGAGTCACCACTATCGGAGAGGTGACATTCAAGGTCGCAGTCATCAGTTTTGTATCGCTGGACAGATTGCATGTATCTTCAAAACACTTGTAATTTTTCCTCACTGAATGAATTTTCAGTGCAGTATCAATTGCGAGTAAAAAAGAAAAAGAAAGAGCGCAGTAACGGATCTGGTAAAAGCAGACAGAAGACGTCCAATTTTGTGCTGCAGAAGCAAAACGATAGCCGTATCGCCTCGCACCGAAAATATTGAACCTGTTGTAAGTCGTCGGCTTTGCGTTAGACGGCTCCGATACGTTTGTAGTCAGTTTTATACTTTGCTCAGTATTCACTTACACAGTGTTTCACTTTCACTTTATATTAAAGTAAGTGATGTCTCTAACATGAAGAGCAAGATGACACCTTAAATCTCTTCAGTTCCTTGTCCCTGGTAAATCTACGTATTGTCATGTGTGTGACGAAAAATGATATGCCCTACGATGATGTGATAATATTTAATTTTATTCAAGGTTGTCCTACTAATTATCTAGCTAAAATTCTGTCAAGTTAAACAGGAACTCGTTAAAAAGCCAGTAGTTTGCGAAATGAGTAAGAATTTCATTCAAAGTGAGTGCTTCAATACCCTCAACGACTTGCTGGTGGAATTCATCTTCCTTTAGAAGGAAATGTCAAAAACATAACTGAAGAACATTTGGAGGGACTTGAAAAATTTTCAAACATTATTTCCCTTCCTTGTCTACTAATAGCAATGGGATTCGCAATCTCTTGGAAGAAGCAATAATTTTAGAATCCACATAATTGCAAATTAATAGTAATAGGAAACGTCCAGTAACTTAAAGTCATATAAATCTTTGGTATAGCTAAGAGATAACACCTTTATTACATGTCTCGTTCACTCTTTGTGCGAAAATACTTTCAGTTCTAACACTTAGATACAAATAAATACAGAAACACTTTTCTTGTTGAAAGTAACCAGAGACTCGCTTGAACGTCTGTGTATTCTCTACTAAAAATTTTAGCCGATTAATTCCATAACAGGTTAACAGACAAGTGTAAAATACTTTAATATTATATACTGCACTTCTCCATTATGCAAAAGTCTGCATCTGCCCTTTTGATATGAAACCATTGATGCGTAAACTACAAAAACCATTAGTTGTATGTAGAAGTAACAAACCTTTTCGTTTATTATTTTTGTATTTCACTTTATTTAATTTTAAAAATGTGGAGTTTAAACTACTATATATCTGCGATATGGTAATAGGACAAAAACGTTTAAGAGGCACTGTGCTTAGGAATTTAAAAAATAAACTCTACATAACATCACAGCTTTTACGACAGAGCGTAATTGTCTTTTGGCTGAATATTTGGTTGTTACAATTAAAAGATGAACTAATGAAGAAATATTAGAAAGTTTCTTGATTTAAGTAGCGTCTACTCCTTGCACATTGGCATGATCTGTCATATTCGCTATTTATTTCAGGCATAGCGATAACGTATAAATTAGGTAGGTAATCAATATGCGCGCGATGCCTTCGCTCTTATTAATACAACGAGTTGCGCAGCGCCTTGTGTAGCGCTGTTGCACGGGCCCGGCGGGTAGCCGCTCGCCCGGCGCACAGAATAAGGAGTATACAGAAACTCCCGCTGCAGTCTGTCGTCCAAAATTTAGTGCGCATGCGCCGAATCGGCCATCTTGAAAAGCAGTAAACGCGTGGTTACTCCCTACTCTGTTGCGTGTTAATGCGCCGTCTTTGTTTGTTAATTGTGTGTTTTAACAGCCTGAATCGCATAAAAGTAAACAAGTATTTGGTACAGTTCAGTGCAGTGAAAAGAAAGAACTGTGTGTCAGTAGTTGGAGCTGTTCAGTTTTTATTATGAGCAGCAATAAAAGAAAAGGGGCCGATGGTGTTCAGCACCTAATTGACGCAATAATTCTAATACAAATAAGGATATAAGTTCCTTCACCTTCCCAAAAGATGCTGAGCCGTAAGTGAACGTCGCTATATGTGTAGTGAAAGTTAAATGTTATCAGTTCCGAATGAGAGTAATGTGTGCATAATTATTAAAAGTAGGCTTGCTTCTTCTCTTGTCGATAACTATCGCTGTTGCTGTTGTTGCAGCAGTTCAACAGCATCTAAATGTTGAAGTACATTTATATTTTATAAGTTTAACGTTGCAGGGAATAATATATAATGAATGACAAAGAATAGTGCGTAAGTAGGCAGGTAAAATTTTACTTGCGGCATTGGAGGCTTAGTGTGCTAATGTTGCCAACGAATGCTCTTCGGATACTCAAACAAATAGATTAAGGGGAATAATTATTTTATGCTGTTCCTGCTCTGTGGTTGACAGATTCCTCTATATGCCCTTCTCCGATCAGTAAATTAATGATACCGCTAAAGCAAATACAACTTTTATATATGCCCAGACGTCATTAGTTCTGTGTAATCACAATCTACTGCTAAGCCTGACTCAATATTTTGTGCGAATTTATTCGTGTCAAATAAAACCTGGCAGTTGTAAAGTCACTTTCTTGTTTATAACTAATTTCCCAAACATAACTCCGCGTTATTTGGGATTTTTCTAGAGATAAGCACCAAATAAAACGATCATCGATTCCACTGTACATTTTCGTAGTTGTATTAAAATTAGGCCTATTTCTTTCGTTGGATTACAATTAGGTGCAAGAAGAGGACGCAAAATAGATGAGAGCATAATGAAAAGCCGTTTCCTTTCGTAAAAGTCGGTGAGATTAGCTGCAGTTCGTAAAAAGTCCATTTCCAGGCAAAGTACTAAGTGGCTATAGTTCCGCGTTTACTGCTTTTCAATGTGGCGGCGAGCGCAACGCTTGGTAACATACAGATCAAAGGCGCCGCCCCCAGCTTTCCCTTCTGTATGCTCCCTATTCTGTGTCCGGCGAGTGTCGGGACTGGACGGCGCACCTTGGCTCGCTCGCTGTGTACAGCGGTGCAGTGGGGCCCCATTATACTACCCTCGGCGCGGGCAGCAGAGCGCAGTGGCCGGACGCAGGCGAGCTCGAAGGGGGGGGGGGGGGTTAATGTGGCGCGCTGCACGGCTCTGCAGTCTATCACACACAGTCGCGAAACTCTCTAGGAAAAAAATTGCAGCTGAAGTGATACTAGCGCTCCAAGCGGCCTGTAGGGAATAACAGTGGAATGGCACAATGCAAACTGAGAAGTTACCGTTTTAATGCTTTTACATTCATATTTACTGGTCACTGAACGTTGCTGTGAACTTTCTAATACAAATGCGAAAACATCATTATTGTAATATCACTGCTTCTGTTAATGGCAGTCTATAATTTAACAAACTGTCAGTGCAGTGTAATTCATACAGTTCACAATACCCGAGTCACATTAATATCGTCTGAAGCCTTTTGAAAGAAGAAATGAATTACAACCTGATGTGCTGAAGTATACAAAAGGAACTGCTTATGATTATGTTCGCATTCTCGATGCTTACTGACATGTTGCACGAGTTATGTTTTAGCGAATTTCGGACATTGTAATGTTTTGAAAAGTACACACGATTTTCACATTGCAGGGTACTAGATTCTATATCGCCGTTTAAACCATCTTTTCACCTCGACCTTGCTTCTGTGCCTTTCATGTACCTATCATAATTTTTTAGCTACTTGGCAGGTATCAAACTGAATATCTTCAAGAAAGTGACGTGCTAACATTAACAGCTTATATATGGACATATTTACTTGTAGCTACGTATTCACTTTATCAAACTACTAGCTAACCGACAAAATATGTTAGTAAACAGGGTTATCATTTTTGTGAAGCTGAGGTACGAACCAAATGCAGTCATTCATACATTGCTTTTATTCAGCAGTAATATTATGAAGTAGTGGTCAAGTATTTGTCATTCTCATTCACAGTAGATGTTTGGACGTGAATGAATTGTTAAGGATTTACTTCTATACCTAAAAGTATAACGAACCACAGTAAATGAACGCCTGTTTTAATAACATTATTCTGTTACTTCTGAGCATCCTTTGCAAATGAATTATATTTTTGACATTTGCTACAATTTATAGCGCACAAAAGCTCGTAAATACGAAGTTATTTTGAAAATGCTGCTTCAGTCCAAATACACAGTCATTACTCAATCGCTTCGCGGTGTGATTTTACGATCCGGCCGCTTCGTAGCGCTGCAATCGCGAAGTTGCAGAAAATCACTGGGAGTTTCGCGACTCTTTATGTTCGACTCTGGTTTACATGCAGTCTCTCATCCGACCGTCGGCTATTGGGACTTGTAGTATTAGTAGTAGTAGCAGCAGCAGCAGTAGTGTAGTGTACTGTATTGTGTTGTAAAGAACGGACAAGTAGGAATTGTAATGGCCCGGATCGCCAATCGGAATAGACTTCAGTTACAGAAGAAAATAAATTTATGTTGACAGCATCTGTGTTCTGTTTATACCAATCTGAATAGTAAAATATTGTTCTCACCAATAGATTGAAGCTTCTGATTATAAACCTTCAATTCCAGAATTTATGACAAAACATTGTTTTCTTTTTTATGCTATTTCTAGTATGATTTACCTAATGCACGAATTCTCTCAACATATAAAAAAAGAAGCATTAATTTATTATTCGTTTTCAAATTTTATAGTTCTGGCTGTCTTATCATTACTACAACACTGTGAAATTTGACCTACTGCAATCACACTAGAATACTGAAATCAGAAAGTTGACAAACCCTACCTTTCGCACCTGTAAATCTATCTTTCACTTTCAATCGCTACTATTCACAATAAACTAGGCACACGTTAATTCCAAACGTATAAAAATTTCCTCTAAAACCTACTGCTCTTCACAGTGAGCTTCAGCATGAATCCATTTTCTATTACAGCGAAGTCAACCGTTCAACGTACCACTGGTTACTGTACTCGATCTCGTCGATGAATAGCGCAGGTTGCGCTTCTCATGATCGTTACTTTCAGAAACCATGTTGATTCCTACAAAGGAGAAAAAATTAAATGTTTGTAAATCTATGGGATTTCTGTGGTTGTCATTAGGTTTACAAACTACTTGAACAAACTGAAACTAACCTAAGGATCACACACACACACACACACACACACACACACACAAATACATACATACACACACATACCCATGCCCGAGGGATGACTCGAACCTCCGACGGCGAGCAAACGCGCGCTCCGCAGCAAGGCGCCTTAGAACGCTAGGAAACTCCAACGCGGCTACAAAGGAGATTACAGATTTCCAGAAATGTCGTAATACTCGAACGTAAAATGCGTTCCAAAATTCTGCAAGTGAACAACGTCAGAGATACAGGCCTATAGTTTTGCCCATCTGATTGATGGGAATTACGTGCGCTTTTTTGAAATGCTCAGGAACGCTTCGCTCCTCTGTACACTTACGGAACACTGCTGAAACAAGGGACAACTTGAAAAAACAAATGGAAACGACAAAGCTAAATTTTTGATAGAACTTAATACACTGCTGTCCATCATCAAGTTTGAAAGTAGATCTAATATCAATTATAATAAGACTAAATGAAAAGTATGTGGAATGTCTCCCCAATTGTGCGATTGGATTCACGATTTCCTATCATAAAGGACACAATTCCTTGTAATTGACGGTAAGTCATCGAGTAAAACAGAAGTGAATCTAGCGTTCCCCAGGGAAGCGTTATAAGTCCCCTACTCTTCCTTGTGTTTATAAAAGATTTAGGAGACAATCTGAGTAGCTCCCTTAGACTGTTCGTCGATGATGCTGTCGTTTATCGGTTAGCGAAGTCAACAGAGGATCCAAAGCAACTGCAAAGTGATTTAGATAAAATTTCTGCATGGTGCGAAAATGGGCAATTGACACTAAATAAAGAAAAGTGTGAAGTAATACACGTGGCCACTAAAAGAAATCCGCTGAACTTCAGTTACGCGGTAAATCAGTTAAACCTTAAAGTCGTAAATTCTACCAAGTACCTAGGAGTTACAAATACGAACAACTTAGACTGGAGAGAACACATAGAAAATATTGTGGGCAAGGCGAACCAAAGGTTACGTTTCACTGACAGAACGCTTCGAAGATGCAACAGCTCCAACAAAGAGACTGCCACATCATACTTGTGCGTCCTCTCCTGGAGTTCTGTTGCCCATGTGGGACCCTCACCAGGTGGGACTGACGGAAGATATTGAGAAGGTTCAGAGAAAGGCAGCTCGTTTTGTTTTATCACGGGGGGGGGGGGGGAGCGTCACGGAAATTTTGCACGAATTGGGGTGGAAATCATTAAAATAAAGACGTTATTAATTGCGGCGTGATCTCTTTGCGAAGTTACAATCACCGACGTTTACTTCTGAATGTGAAAATATTTTGCTAGCACCCACCTACTTAGGGATACATGACCATCCCAATAAAATAAGAGAAATCAGATCGAAAACGGAACGATGTAGGTGTTCTTTCTTCCCGCGCGCTATCAGAGAATGGAACGGTAGAGAAAAGTTATGAAAGTGGTTAATGAACCCTCTGCCAGGCACTTAAGTGTGATTTGCAGAGTATCTATGTAGATGTAGATGTAGATATAGTCTTCGTTTCAAAAGGAACAAATTAACAATGAATACTAAGATGCTTGTTTACGATCTATTATACTTAGGGCAGATGTCGTCAACGACATTGAAGGGCAGAATAATACTGATGGGTTTTAGGAATTTCAGGAATCTGAGCTTCCGAAGGATCTGGCAGGAGAAGCTAACTATTGGACTGTTTTACCAATTTTGACTCACGGAAAGGAGACAAATGTACTCGGACAACCATTCAACAATCGAGGGAGGTAAGTATCTTGAGAAGTACTAGAAGAGACAGAGAAAGAAACAAACGGGTCAAGAGGCACACTAAAATGGAAGATGCAGTTATGACAGTAACGAAAGTAAAATCAAGGTGACCAGGACTTGTAGCCAGGCGAAATAATAATGGATGCTTAGAAAAGTGGTATATGCGTCACGCTGCAATTCAGTGATCATTATTGAAATACTTTTTCTTTCCTTCATATATAATTAGGTTAATTTTCGTTATGTCTTCCTAGACTAATATTGTACAAACTTTATGAAAGAATAACGAAATATTTCTTGTAACATACATATTTCTATGAAAAACTTAAACTGTTTTTAAGACCATGTAGTAAGTGAACTGGCAAAATCGGAGGCTTGGTGCCTCATAAAATCTTAGAGGTCGAAGAGTTATAGGCCGTCGGTAGAGGTTCAAAAATGTTCAAATGTTTGTTAAGCTTATGGGACTTAACTACGGGGTCATCAGTCCCTAAACTTACAAACTACTTATGAACTACTTACGAACTAGGACGGCACAAATATCCATGCCCGAGGGGGGATTCGAACCCCCGACCGTAGTGGCCGTGCTGACCGTGACTGGAGCGCCTCAGTCACCTCGGCCACCGCGGCCGGCGTCGGTAGAGGATTCGTGTTGGAGCTGCGTTGATGCTATAGTTGGTGGGTCCGCAGGACTTTGCAGCTGCGAGTAGCGTAGCTGGATACGACGGCAACAGTGTACTAGTTGCTTCTTATAAGGCTCCGTGATGTACAAAAGGAAGAATTCTGTAGAACAACGCAATCTCTTGGTTATTACGACTACCAGCTATATTATCATAGGGAATTGAACTGTCTTTTGTGGAAGTGGGAAACATTGTTAGTACTACGCTACTATTTCGCATCTGCTGCAGTACGAACCGTGAGATCAAGCCAATACCGACGTATAGAGACAAAGGTTTGCCTTATTTTTACATAACAACAATAATATATGAGGAGCAACTTTTCAAAACGCATTTTGTCCACTGGTGGACAAAATTGAGTTCGATATGGAATCCGGTATTTTCTTACCCGCTCCACACACTCCAGCGATCAGATTGTGTCAAAATGCATTTTAACACCTTCAAAAAGAGCGCTGAAAAGTAGCAGATGCAACAAATAGCATTTCGTCCTCTACTGCATTAAGTTCAACATTTGCCTTTATTTTGTTTTATTAAGCTATGTTGGCTGCAATGTAAGACTCGTGGACTAAAGTGAAACCATTTAACTGACCAACAATGATAAGTTAATATTCGTTTTCAGTATTACGCCGTTGCTGTGTATAAACGTTTATCAATCTGTCTGTTAGGAAGTCAAGCGTAAAATCGTTGTTGTGCTAAGATGGAGAGTATTTTGGCGAGTGAATGTCTAACTGTTGGAGAGGAAATGAATCGTGGAACGAGAAAACGAATGACGAGAAAATCAAAAAGAGCAGATTGTGCAACAGAACCCAACAAAACGCACTTTGTTCATCACTAAAGTGTTCATAGCTTGAAAGTATAAAAACTATTTCCTTCTATTAAATATATTTGGATCAAAAGCACTACCTGAGTATGTGGTGCAAAATTCGGAAAAATTAATCGAATATCTTTTGCAGTATACGTTTGTCGCTTGTCCTGAAAAATTTACTTTTAGGGACATAATGCGTTTTGAAAAGTAGCTCCTCATATGTAGACAGTTAAAATTTTCAAAATACCTTATTTTCAGGAACAATACCTGCCTTCAGTGTTTCTACATCCTGACTGACATTCCATAAATTATGATTTTGACACTAACTAAGCCTATTGATTTTAAAGTATTGAAAATATTGGAAACATCATAATGTGGCATATTTTACAAACGTGCCTATTCATTAAGCTATATTGATTAATTTTCACCTCAATGTGATTGTATCGACATCTTATATACCGAATGTCATTCATTTAATAAACTTGTTGCTCATTTTGAAGCAGAGGAGAATTGTAACTGATGATATTTAGGTAGTTGTCTATTACTACAGGTAAGCCATGCACCTTCATAAGGAGCTATATGGTCTCACGCTCGAACGCTGAAAGAAAGGAAAAAATATAGTGTAGTCATTATATTCCAGAATTCCAGAATTTTAAAATTCAGTATTTAAGTAACAGAGCAAACTTTTTAACCGAGCTGGACGTGGAACTTCTTTATGGCTACTTACTAGTCGACATTAGTCCTCGAAAATATTAAAAGTCCTCCATACCCACTTCCCTGCCCCTCATACCAACTATCATACGGGAGCTCTTACAGCAGCTATTATTCTTTTATTTTTTTAATTTATTAATCACCATATGTATTCTGATTCTTGAAGTTTCTCCCGGCGCAATGAGTATTCGATGAAATTTGTCGACTGCAGCAGGATACCATTGACCTCCTGGCACAATATTTCGGCTGACTTTGGTTCAGCCATCTTCAGCTGAATATCAGTCACTCTCCTCAAGATGGCTGAACGACTGGCAGCCGAAATATCGTGCCAGGAGGTCGACGTTATCCGGCTGCAATCCCGAAACTCCATCGAATACCATATTTATTAAATGAAAAGGTTTTGATTTACTTAAATTTAGTGCCACTCTATATGCAATATTTGTTTCCGTGCAAGTACTGACTAACGTTTCCGGGGAAAGTAGAACCAATTACAATGTGAATATAATTCTAATTATTCTCAACTAATTGAAAAATTTTCACTTTAATACCAGTGACTGTACTTTTCCATTATTTTAATAGTATGTCTCTAAAGTATGAAATCTGATGTATCCAGATGATCAGTCGAAACTGAACTATACAGAATCACCTAAAACTTGCACCGCAAATATTGCGGAAACGGAAAAAGCGATTGATGTGCGGTTTTCACAGAATGGATTGGTAGTCAAAGACTCGTATTGTTAGCCAATGAACAGATTGTAAAAATACCTAGAAAGTGTATTTTTTATGCAAACATACAATTTTTCAAATGGAACAATGGTTGTTTGTATCATGTACTGGAATTTTTGACACCACGTGTGTACAAAGAATTTTAAATGACATTTTTATCATGTTTACATTAACAGCTACAACCATTCAAAGTTTAGAGTGCGGAGGCTACGACAGCGTATCTAAATGGCTGGTGGTCATGAGACAGTGGGCCGTGCCCAAGGGGATAGCCACTCGGCCAAACAGCTACGCTATCGCAGCCGCCACCCCCGAAACTTTGAACGGTTGTAGCTGCCAAACTAAACGTGATAAATATGTCATTCAAAATTATTCTACAGTGGAGGGTTAAAGTATCTGCATAGGCCCTTAAAAGGCAAAAAATTGCCTAGTGGGGAGAAAAATAAGAACAGTGAGAAAGATAGTCCAATACCCTGAGAAAATATAAGCTTAGTGTCCATGGAATAAGAGATCGCGGACATACTACACAAGTTCAAGCAGTTTTCGCAATGGGATCCGAATGATATGTGTAACTAAAACGTAATACTGAAAATAATGGAAACTTCAGCTGTTCACATAGGAAACACGAACGGTCATATTAGATATATGGAGTGGATTGAGGAGAGTAAAATAGATTCCTCGGAAAAATCTATTGTCAATACCCTAGACTCTTCCAACAAATCAGTGGACAATAACTCGTAATGGATTATTTTGAAACCAGACTTAAAGAAATAAACAACAAAGTGTAGTCCTGTACTCGGGCTGAAGGACTTGATTAGCGCAACCTTGATGTGAAGTTAGATCTTTAATCATTATACGAAACAAAGAAATGAGATATTAAATTATTAATACGTTATATCTGATATTTATGGGCACATACGGGAAAATAACTTTTCTACATCTCCCCGAGAAGAATACAGTTTTGATAGCAGAATCAAAGCTCCGTGGAGATGCCCAGCCTTGGACAGTTAGCATAGCGGGTTGCTGCCAAGCAGTGCAGGATATTGGTTTTAAAGAGCAACACTAGTTTCACAGAAAGAAAAAAGGAAAATATAAAGAATACTTGAATAGGTCTCGGCACTGACGAGGAAGAGAAAAGTATATACAGATAACATTGCAGAGAACTGTGTGAGAGTGTAAACGAACTGTTCATAAAGAAGCAGCTCGCACACGTATTGCACACAAAAATTCAACAAAAAAAAGTTCAAATATTTGTATAGCCTATGGGACTTAACTACGGGGTCATCAGTTCCTAAACTTACAAACTACTTATGAACTAACTAAGACTAAGGACGACACAAATATCCATGCCCGAGGGGGGATTCGAACCCCCGACCGTAGTGGCTGTGCAGACCGTGACTGAAGCGCCTCAGTCCCCGCGGTCACCGCGGCCGGCACACAAAAATTCCCTTGCACTGTTCAAGATTATGACAGTTCTAGCAGAAATCAATAGAGCTACGTGTCTCCGCTTATTGAGTTAAGGTTATGTGTCGTGGCGAGAAAATAAGAACTAATATCATAAGGTAACAGGCTCAACCAGAATAACAACAAAAATAATAATGTAAATTAAGGTCATGAGACTTGATATACTGAACAGAGGAAGAAGAGAAGGAACAGACTCCTGACCTAGAAGCGGAAACAGCCGTGTGC
Organism: Locusta migratoria; assembly: GCA_026315105.1. Classification (NCBI taxonomy): domain Eukaryota; kingdom Metazoa; phylum Arthropoda; class Insecta; order Orthoptera; family Acrididae; genus Locusta; species Locusta migratoria. The sequence goes on along the minus strand of CM048755.1, from coordinate 328,694,771 downwards.
AATACCTGTAGATAACCGTTTATAAAACGGCAGTGGGACAACCTCGAGTTGATTGAGGTAGTAGGTATCGTTATCACTATTAACAGAACAACAAATTTAATACTGATAATGAGGTTAATTTAAACAAAAGAAGAGAGTTTCACGGAGAAAAGAATGTTCAAAGAGAAACGTAGAAGTAATGAAGAAGAAATGAACCTTACATGTGTAATAAAATAGGTATGATATTTAAAATAAAATCGGAAGATGTTAAAGTACCAGAGACATCGAAGTTCAAAACAGATGCAATTTCAGCAGCAGTCCCGCAGAACCTCCTGACGGTAAAACAGTCTATCAAAAGTTATAATTTGTAGGAGTAATAAGTACAACTTCGTCAAATGTACGACGGTTCAGCATAACGGAATAGAAAGAGGCGAAAGAAAACTAATAAGGGGAGCGATAGGGCTATGACATTTCACAATCTTAATAAAGTTACGGAAGCGAAGGGAGAGAGCAATCGATGGAAGACGCTTCTCAATCCCGACGAAATTCTTGCGTTTATAGAGGAGGCTTCCGAGAGATGCAGATGACTCAGCAAATAAGTTTTACCACCTCGAGCAGAGTAAAAAAATGAAACTTTCCAGAGGAGTGGAAAATAAATATAATAGAGAGGAAGTCAATGCAGCCGTTAGACTCCCTGACCTTAATGAGAAACGGAAAGAACATACTAGTGCATTAAAACACACCAGAGGTGAGACGTATACCGCAACAAATGAAAATGTACCTATATAGAGACCGAAAATATCTCGGCCAAATTAAGCTGATTATTTGATAGTGAGGTGCATCATTCGTCAGTGTCAAGATGTTGAAAACAGAAATGTATGAAGTCACTTTATTTATTCAGCAGTTGGTCTGGGTTTTTTCCCGGTGTGAATATATTCAATTTCTTCAAGAACATTTAAATGAAAACTTTTAGCCGCCCAATGTAGGCCTGGCACCAGTAGTTGGTCACCTGTAGTTCCCCCTTGTGCTTTCTGTCTTTTATGTAAGCTTTTATAGATTTAAGTTACGACAGTGAACATCGTGTTCAGTAAGGAACAAATCACTCCGTAGTTGTAAAAATGTTTTTATACATTTTTAATATTTCAACCCTTCATTATAATCAGTTTTTTTATTGTTGTTAACAGATCTGAAGACTTTTTTTTTTATGGGACTTAACTACGGGGTCATCAGTCCCTAAACTTACAAACTGCTTATCTACTACCTTATACTAAGGACGGCACAAATATCCATGCCCGAGGGGGGATTCGAACCCCCGACCGTAGTGGCCGTGCAGACCGTGACTGGCGCGCCTCAGTCCCCTCGGCCACCGCGGCCGGCAATCTGAAGAGTAACAGCTGGCCCTAAGCAGGTCACTTAAGAAATATAAGCAATCCGAAGACTCGCGTTGAAATATTTAATTCAAATCAGGAATGCGGTAAGTCTCGTAAGACACATATGGCTATTTTTGATATGCAAAGAAAAAAAAATTAAATATGATGAATTCTTTGTGACGTAAGTGTATAGGAGAGTTCATTGTCAATGTTAACCTGGAAAATGTAGTGGAATAATTAGTTAACTTCCCACCACAGAAAAACAAAGACAGCGTAAGAATAAGGATTTACAGAAGCAAAGTTTAGAAAGAAAGAATTTAGTTACTATTAAGGCTTTAACTAGGAAGAACTTCTGCAGACGACCACGATAATCTGACATTGAAACGGTGGAATGCTGTAGAAATCGGCTGGGAAAGAGACGTTCCCTTCATAAGACCAGTTAACCAGACGGAACATTTATTTCCCAGCTGACTTCTGCTGCAGTACATTTATGTAAAGATATTCCATTTTTTTTAATTGTTTGATGTTTAACTTTTTGCTGTAATCGACATATAAAAACTTTGAGCTATCGATTGCAAATTCTTCTTGTGAAGTATAGTGTGCATATTATTTTTGCAACTTAACAGAATTATTTCATGGCTAAAAATACTATGTATCTTGGTTGTACAGAAGTTTTTGGTAATGTTTATTGTTATGAGTGTAAAAAAAACTATAATCTATTCCAAACGCAAAGTATATAAAAAGATACTTTCCCGTTGCTGATGTGAAAGGAGCCAAGCTTTGGCGCACATGGGGAGACACTGATACACGAAGTGTATCTGAGAGGCAGTTATAAGTGTGTCTGTGACGAAGCGAGAGCGAGGAAGCATCTCACGGGAAAGTGGACGCTTTTATCTGCTGCGAGTGTGTTTAAGTTAGCCTCGGAAGATGGAACAATGGCCAGTCTATCTTGCTACTGAATTTTGGGCACGTAATAAATAGTTGACAGCGCCAAGAAGACAATACTGCGCCATACACCTAGAGCAACATTTTTTTTTTTTTTATTTTTTTTTTTTTTTTTTTTTTTAAATAAGGGACTTAACTACGGGGTCGTCAGTCCCTAAACTTACAAACTACTTATGAACTACTTACGAACTAGGACGGCACAAATATCCATGCCCGAGGGGGGATTCGAACCCCCGACCGTAGTGGCCGTGCTGACCGTGACTGGAGCGCCTCAGTCACCTCGGCCACCGCGGCCGGCGAGCAACATGTGGTGATAGTTATGCCTCAACTTGCGCAATTACGCAACTTCTAGTCCAGAGCACGGGATACTTAAGAAGGTTACGTACCTTTAGATTTGTAATGTGGTTGGACCAGTTAGAAAGTACTGCATTTGTTTAAAATAATCATTCACTTAAACTAATATTTGTTTTCACTGGCCGGCCGCGATGGCCAAGCGGTCTGCGGCGCGCCAGTTACGGTCTGCACGGCCACTACGGTCGGGGTTCTAATCCCCCCCTCGGGCATGGATATTTGTGCCGTCCTTAGTATTAGCTAGTTCAAGGTAGTAGATAAGTAGTTTGTAAGTTTAGGGACTGATGATCCCGTAGTTAAGTCCCATAAGCTATACAAACATTTGAACTTTTTTGTTTGTTTGTTTTCACTGTAATTTATCCAACGCACTTACCCTGTTAGGATATTATCCTAGAGTGCAAATATCCGAACGTCTTATATAAAAAGTAAATGACGAATAATAATACTTGCTAGATCAAATTAATAATCTGAAGTGTTCTGATGTTTGGAGCAGTAAAATTAAAACGAATGAATAACTTTAGTCAATAGTCAATATTGTGCTTTACTTCAGTCAGTACTGAGCTTGATTCTGAAGTGCCTGTAACGTAAACCTTGAGAAGGATGGATTCTGTCATTTTATTATTGACATGCAAATTTTATTTACGTGACACATTAATATGGATGTATACCAGTGTGCTATTTTAGCAATTATTGATATAGCAGTGATTAAAAATTACGACAGGTATGTAATTATGTAATTGTAGACAGATAAGATTGATTGCTATATATAATGCAGCTCATATTGTAAAAAAAAACTAGATGTATTAGGTCTGAAGATGGCGTCTAGCACGCCGAAACCGGTCATATAATTAAAAGAAGAAAGCAATCTTGACTGAAAACCTTTTATTAAATAACTTTTGCTTTTGGCTCTAGTGTTAGTTCAAAATGTTTCGCAATACTTTCACAGTGAAACAACGAAAAGATAATTCAAAAAATTAAATAAACAACGGAAAAACGTTTCAGTATCAATAAGTTTGCAGTAATAAAGTTTTCCGAAATGCGTAAGTGCAGTAGTAGAGCAAAGTTTCCTATCATTTTCCTCGGATTCAATTAACAACAGTAATAATCACTAAATATTATAAAAATGTTTTAAATAGCCTAAAGTATTTGGATAAATAATTGATGTCGATTAGTATAATGAAAAGCTGTGAAATGTGTATTGTACCAGTTTAAGGGTCGTCACTGCATTAAGAGAAAACCTGTCATTAAAATAGTTCACAATACACTTAATCGAAAACTAACTCAATATTAGTTTGTTGTTGAAAATTTTGTGGAATTTCTGTGTGTATATAAAAAGTGAATGACTTAGGGAAACCTATGCCCAAAAAATTCTGTACCGTTTGATGACTATTAGTGAAGTGCAAAAACTTTTTTCATATTCAGAATAGTAATTGAATAGTGAGCAAAGTAGCTTTTGTCTGCCATGTCATTAACATTCCTCTCTATAGAGATCGCAGATTTTTATAGTACTACAAACATTACGTTCTCTGCTTGTCTGTACATAGTTTTTTTAAAGTTACAGTGATAGCAGGTTTCAGTGAAGTTGTGGGTAATAACTTGAACATTTTAATGCCTAATTAGACTGGCGACCGTATGAATATCATTTAGTGAACTGATAAATTCTTGTACGTTATGCTTGACTTCCTTTTATTAGTTCATCCGTTCAAATTTACATGCCTGTTGGAAGTGTCTTACCTTAGGTACACGCATGGTTAAATTAAAAAATCCCACCACGGTTCGTGCCCTTACAGTCCCTCCTCAGTCAGATTCATCGTTTAATAGGCACATACAGGGCATAGCGTAACAGGTAGTGCTACATACGGTAAGGTTACATATGGCTATCTGACGACAGAAACAGGACAAGTTACACGTGGCTGCAGTGTAACAAGACTGAGAAAGGTTACACCGTGAATACAATGGCCTTCTGTAGAAGTCCACCTTAGTTAAAGGCCTAAAACCCACGCAATTTAAGTGGGATATACAGGCTGGTCCATTGATAGTGACCGGGCCAAATATCTCACTAAATAACTATCAAACTAAAAATCTAAAAAGAACAAAACTTTTCTAGCTTGAAGAGGGAAAACAGATGGCGCCGTCCTAGGAGTGTTTACGTGTCTCTGCGTTTGCATACGTGTGCCTATAAGATTCTTTGGCCCTTCAGTGTATATCAGTCTTTCATTATGTACTAAAACTGTTCAAATGTTTGTAAACCTATGGGACGTAACTATTCTGGTCATCAGTCCCTAGGCACACAAACTACTTTAACTTACGCTGAGGACAACAAATACAGCCATGCCCGAGGGGGAAACCAGCGAGCAGCGGCGTGCTCCGCAGCTAGGCGCCTTGGAGCGCTCGGTCACTCCACCGCGGCCATTATGTACTAAGCCAGTCTATTCATTGTTTTAATTACTGCAGGTCAGCACACTTACACAATGAAAGACTCTTAAACAGTTTTCTGATTCAAAGACAGCTCAGTAATGAGCATAAACTAGTCATAATCTCTATCTATATAAAAGCGAAATGACACTCATTCATATACTCACTCACTCACTGACTAAACACGAAATCTCGACACCTACTTCACCTATGAAGCTGAAATTTGGCAGGGAATGTATTTTATAGGTAGTAGACGTCAGCTAAGAAACGATTTTGCGATAGTACATATATACGCGGGCCGCTGAAACATTGACGTTTCGCGTTACGGCGAGGTAAGTTGGCTACACTGCTTTAGCGACGTTACAACACTAGCCTCTATACGCACAGCAGAGAAAATGGTTTTCAATTGCATCTCGTAAATGTAAGCTATTGAGCAATAAAAGTGCATGTAATAATTCGTTCTTGAGCAGCAATTAATTAACGGCATATTAATGAAGACCAGAGCACAACAATGCACACGCTTCACGACAGATACGAAATAAGTAATAACCAAGATAGTAACTTCTCTCTACGTTTTATAATCAGAATGCTTTTCACTCACCAATTTACGGTGACAATGGTACAACTACATCCAGCTCCACATCTTCACTGTTGTCGTCACTGCCAAAATTGTCGTCATCACCAAGACAAATCATTAACCGTTCATGATTACTGATGATCCCTTCCATTGTTTGCGGTGCCCGAATCAGTTTCTCAACGTGCTCGACCCTTTTTTTTTAAGATGCAGCATACACATTGGCAACCGCTTCATGCAACAGCTTTTCCACCTCTGTTATTGTGGAAGACTTATTGTTCCTTAAGTAATTCTTCACGTCACTCCATACCAATTTTATAGGGTTAAAACGGCAGTGAAATGGGGGAAGATTTATTACGTTGTGACGCTGCTCCTTTGCGATTTCGTCTACTGCATATGCGTGTGTAATAGGCTTACTTTGTTTCACGAGCGAATATAAAAGAAGTTTTGACATTGATATATCTGCAGCAACATTTCTTTCTTGTAACCACTGCACCATAACTGCTTTCCGATCGTTTGAAACGAGAATGAACTTCCTGCTCAGAGCATACGCTTCGAAGTTTTTATTAATACGAAACTGAGAATTTGCTCAGAAAATGACAAACGTCTTTTCGGTGACATTATCCAATTACTTGAACTCGGAAAGTCAAGTTAAACCACTCACAGTAAAACAAATCGCAGCGAAAAAAGCACACACAACGTAAACACGCGGTAGACGCGATACACAACTTTGTTTACGGTAACACAGAACAAAGCCGGCAACGCGGGAACGTTGACGTCACGGCACGTGACCACTGGAAGTGTTTATCGCGCTCTGATTGGATCGTTCCTGGCGACTAACGCCTCGCGCTTCTTGCTCTTCACTTGTTATTTGTAAACGTCAAATGCAAAGTTTCAGCGGCCCGGGTATAGGTTAGGAGATATTACGTCATAAACAATGAAAATTTCCCCGTCTTGCGGCATGCTGTGGCAGTCCCTGACCGTGTAGAGTGCCCGCATAGCAGGCAGCCAAGGCGGGCTGCTGAGCTCCCTTCCGTAGGCGCTCACACGTAATAACATAAACACAAACAACGGCCGACGGCAGAAGAAACGGCGCTGTACGGCGGCACTACATTACGGTCAGCCAAGTGACAGTCCCAACCAATCACAGCAGAGTACCCGTTGTAGCCCTCCGCCGATGCCGGCTTCATAAGCGCACCGACGGAGTGTGGAGAGCAGCAGGGGGGGGGGGGGGGGTGTAAATTCGAATCACGCGCTTTGCTTCTGTGACGTCACCTGGCAGCAAGCGCCGAGCAGTTGTCGCGATGTGTAAGCAGGAAGTTGTTTTGCGCTCGCTCGTTTCGTGACCTGTTAAGTGTTCGGATAGAAAGTACCTTTCTTGTATTAGGGAACAATTTTTCCTTATATTCTTTCTGTAATTATGAGTAAGAATACTTCGTGTTGTGCTGTTGCGGAGTGCAATAACAGTGGACGCAAACGGAAGGCATTTTGTACCATCGGTTTCCAAAAGATGAGGAACTTCAGCGCATATGGATCTCTCGCTGTAAACGACAAGGCGAGATAACTGTCAAAAATGCCAGAATTTGTTCCGAACATTTTTGTGAAGCCGACTGATAAAATGGTATGTATGAAAGTAGTATGCAGTTCAATGTTCATAGTAATTAAATAAGTAAAACAAAAGCATTAACACGAAAATCGGCTGCTAAGTTTGCGTTGTAACGAAAGTTTTCTTTATGTAATATATAAAAATGAAGGCCTGTGTTTGTCCGTATGCTATGCCTGTCAATGTCATTCAGTCGATTGCGATAAAACTTCGTCAACTTATTGCATGACCTAGCGTCACGGTTATAGGGATAGTAAAATTTCGAAATACGCACTCTAAGGGGGTGAAATCATGGTATTATATAAAACAGAAGCACATTTTCTCTCTGTATGTCCCTTTAACCTTCTATAACTCAAGAACTACTGAACGTATCGTGATGAGGTTTCTTTTAAATTGTAGGTCTCACAATAGTCTAAAAAAAGTCCGCGAGAGCATATGTCTAACTTTTAGGAGTGAAGCATATGTACCATTTCTGTCTCCTAAGGCGCTGGCGCAGGATGGCTTCACACTACATAAATGGTGGTTGTGGGAAATCTATAAAAGTTAGACATGTGCTCCCAGGAACTTTATTTTAGATCTGTATCAGCTCTACAATTTAAAAAAACCTCATCACGAAACGTTCAGTGGTTCTTGAGTTAAAGACCTTTAAATATTACCCGTGCCAAGTCGCGGGGACAGGACGGGTTAGCTAGTGGTTAATAATGTTTGAAGCTTTTCTTTTTCAGTGATTTGTGTGTTAGTATGTATATATATATATATATTAATCACAAGCGTGTTCCACCGCTTAAAAGCAATGTTTTTTGTCGAATGAGGAAAGAAAAGATGGAGAAGATGTGTTCACGGCGGCCTTATAATACAGCTGCCGAGTGACGCAATACAGCGGTAACCAATGACAGTGAAGAAGCCCAAACTGGCGTCTACGTACCTTGGGAGGGCAGTGCATACTTAGCCACCGGCCGCTCCTACGCCGGATCCAGCTGCCGCCGCACTCAGCGTAGTTTCCTCTGTAGTGTAGTTGCTTTTCTTTGGCCTAGCGCCACGTATAATAGTTCATTGTCTGTGACTGACCATCTGTTTTCTTGACGTTGTTATTGTACGCCCAGAAGGTTCTTTTGTTTAATAAACCTGTCAGCAATTGTTAGGAGTTGTTGTCTATCCTGCAAATGGCAGGACTTAACAGAATTGGCGACGGGGATGGGATGTTTGTGTTAGTAGTAATGCAGCCCTTGAGGAATTTGTTCACTCCTTGAGGCGCTCAGAGGGTTGGCGCACTCCCCAGACGTAACTCACACAGTAGATTCCATTGCCGGAAAATTGAACAGTCTGCATATCTCACCGCCGACGGTTCCCGCTTTCGATAGAGCTTTGGAACCATGGCCGAATTATGTAGAGCGGCTGGAACAAAACTTCCTGGCCCACGGAGTCCTGGAGGAAAACCGGCGTCGGTCTTTTTTGTTAGCAACAGTCGGTCCCCAGGTGTATCGCTTGAGCAGTCGCCTCCAGATCTCTCGTATGCTCACATAAAACACTGCTTGCCTGAGTACTTTGACGCACAAATACGTCACCTCCGCTCGCCAGGTTTTCTTTTCCTGTCGAAAGTCCCCAGATCAGACATATCGGGTATGGATTACGACGCTGCAAGGTCTATCTCGCGATTGTAAAGTCAGGTGCACCAACGTCGCAATCCTATGCTCCTTGATTGATTCGCGATATGGTGGTGTTTCACGCTCCTGACGAGGGTCTTCCAACTGAGATATTATTATTTATGCTGTTCTGGTCAGTAAATTAATCATCCTCCTAAAGCGAATAGGTCGTTTCCAACGATAGCAAACTAAACCGCTCCCACTGCAAGTAATAACCACTAAATTGTATATAGAGTAGAAACATCTGTGGAGTGAGCATTGCGTTCCGTGCATCTTCTCAACATTATGCTGGAATTACCACGTGATACTGAGACAAATCCACTCTTTCCACACATTTATTTACTATTACGACTGGTTTGTACCGCATTGTCTGCAAAGAAGCACCACCTCCTTTTCGCAGAGCAACCACATAACCTAAAATAATATGTAAATAGAAGTCACAGAAGAAACAAAAAAGTTGAGGAAGCGTCGCTAAAAGGGTCATTACACATAGCGTCTTAACCGAACAAAAAGGGACCAAGATGAAGTAGATTTTTCCCAATATCATGGACATTTCCACCCTAACGTTGAGGGCACAAAATCTGTTTTGCGCATCTGAATGCTCACCCCAGAGATATTTCTGCTCTCTGCTTGCCACTAGAGATAATATACACACGCGAGCGACAAACTCATCAAAAACGTCTCTGCTTTCATAATTGTTCAGTACAATATTGTGATTAAAATTTGCAATGACTTTTGGTGCGAACTACATTAAGATAGAGAAACGCATCTTCTTTTGCAGAGACACTTGCACTTAGCTTTAATCCAGCTTCTGAATATATAGTTCTGCTACACAAGGTCGATTTCAACTTCATTCTTTACGAAGCAATCACTGCAAGACGCGAGGACATATATTAGCAGAAACAGTGGCCGATGCTGTTAACACAGACAAGAAAATTCGCTGGAAATACTATATTTAATGGAAAGTCCTATACAGACGATCAGCTGACGCCATTCCTTCAACGATTACCCAGATGTACTTTATCGCACATTGACACCATCATGACGTCTTATTTAAACGGAAATGAACTGCTCTGTTGATTGAATTATCAGACTTCTAACATTCGTCGAGTTTTCGATAATAGGGAGCACTGCATACAGAATAACTACATTGTCCCCAGTGCGACACTGTAACATACTAATACTTCAGCATACACTTACTGTGACAGTGACAGTTTAGTACTACACCATAAATCGAGACATGGTGCTGTTATTATTATTACTATTTATCATCTCAACGATATGTTTTCAGAAGTTTACGCCAAACAGACAATTACACACCGCAGTCCTAACTGTATTAACACAACCTAACATTAAATTTACATCGTTCCGGAGTACGGACTTTAATTAATTTCACTTTCTGTGTGAGAATCTTTATGAAAATTCATCGTTTTCGTCAATGACATCTACTTAAATTTGACATCTTGGCTATGAGAACTGAATTTATTGACAGAGGGATCCAACAAGGATTCTGTTTTCGCTGACCTAGATCCGAAACCCTAAAAACCATGATACACACAGGTCCCTCTTTAACAACCGCTGCGAAGCACAGACATATAAGCTAGTTAAAAATAAAATCGCCACGGCAGAATAGCCGTGCGCACTACAGCGCCCAGCTGTTGGGCCGCGCCGTTCTCCGTCGGGGGTTCGATTCCTCCCTCGGGCATGGGTGTTTGTGTTGTCCCTAGCGTAAGTTACTTGTACGTCCTTCTTTGGAGTATTGCTGCCCCGTGTGGGATCCTTATCAGGTGGATTTGACAGAGGACATCGAAAAAGTCCAAAGAAGGGCAGTTCGTTTCGTATTGTCACGATACATGGGAGACAGCGTTACGGAAATGATACAGGATCTGGGATGGGAATCATTACAACAACGGCACTTATCGCTGCGGCGTGGGCTTCTTGTGAAACTCCAATCGCCAACAATCTCCTCCGAATGCGAAAATATATTTTTGATTCCCACTTACATAGGTAGAAATGATCATCAGAATAAAATGCGAGAAGTCAGAGCTCGAACGGAGAGATTCAGGTGTTCTTTCTTTCCGCGCGCTATTCGAGAATGGAATGGGAGATAAATAATATAATGATGGTTCGATGAACCCTCTGCCAGGCACTTGAATGTGATTTGCAGAGTATCCCATGTAGAAGTTAGTGTAAGTAGTTCGTAAGCCTACGGACTGATGACCAACGTATTTAAGTCACTTAGATTTACAAACATTTGAACATTTGAAAAATAAAATCATTACGATTTTTAAAAAAAATGTTGAAATGTTTGTATAGTCTATGGGACTTAACTACGGGGTCATCAGTCCCTAAACTTACAAACTACTTATGAACTACTTACGAACTGTGACGGCACAAATATCCATGCCCGAGGGGGGATTCGAACCCCCGACCGTAGTGGCCGTGCTGACCGTGACTGGAGCGCCTCAGTCTCCTCGGCCATCGCGGCCGGCCATTACGATTTTGACATAGAGTTTTATACCATACATGTTTAAAATTAAAGCTCGCTACCCCACCATTACAATGTCAATCAACACAAATCGAAACAATACATCACGGCCTCCGTAATTCTGCGATTTTTACCAAAGTAGTTTCTTCCGTTTTCTGGAGACTTTCTTTTCATCCTGTGTACCCAAGTAATTTTTCTTCTGTGTCGTCGTTAGTAAATTTTCTCCCTGAGTGAATTATCTGCTCAGACTTGGGAGTTGTAGACTGGTGTATATGGCCTGCACGTCTTCCGTATTGCTGTACAGGGACGTTAGCAGCGCAGGGGTGGGGAAGAGAAGAGGCAATGGTCCAATCGCCTGGTAGACGAACGCCGCACAGACAGTGAGTTACTCGTCGCAAGGAGGGCGGCCGATCGTTCCGACGGGAATCGGGGGAAATGGCCCTCTGGGTGGTAATCGCGTTAGCGCCGCTGCCGGAACCAACGCCACGTGTCTCAGCCGCCGAGGCCAGCAGGCTAGACCGAGGTACCGAAGCACTGCAAAACCCACCTGCTGCAAACAGCCCAGGGAAGTGCTGCTGTTCCTACACTTCATAAACAATCTACCAGACAATCTGAACAGCTCTCTCAGACTCTTCGTGAACGATTCTGTCGTTTATCGGTTAGTAAAGTTAAAAAAAAAAAGTTTGTAAATCTATCGAACCAAACTGCGTGGTCATCAGTCCATAGCTTACAAACTACTTAAACCTAGGTAAACTAACCTAAGGACAAACACACACACCCATGCCCCAGGGAGGACTCGAACCTCCACAGCGAGCAACCGCGCGCTCCGCAGCGAGACGCTTTAGACCGCTCGGTTACTCCACCGCGGCGTTAGTAAAGTCACCGGATGCTAAAAAGCAACTGGAGAACGATTTAAATAAAATATCTGTATGGTGCGAAAATTAACAATTCACCCTAAATAATGAAACGTGTGAAGTCAACCTAATGAGTACTAAAAAAAATCCATTAAATTTCATTTACATGTTAAATCAGTTAAATCTACAGGCCGCAAATTAAACTAAATACCTATGAATTACAATTACGTAGAAAATTAACAGTGTGAAGTTAACTATATATGTACTAAAAGAAATCCATTAAACTTCATGTTGTTGTAGTGGTCTTCAGTCCGGAGACTGGTTTGGTGCAGCTCTCCACCCTACTCTATCCTGAGCAAGCATCTTCATCCCCTAATAAGAACGACACCCTACATCCATTTGAATCTGCTTACTATATTCATCTGTTGGTCTCCCTCTGCGATTCTTACCCCACACACCTTCCTCCAACGCTAAATTCACGATTCCTAGATGTCTAAGAATGTGTCCTACCAATCTATCCCTTCTTTTAGTCAAGGTATGCCATAAATTCCTTTTCTGCCCAATTCTGTTCAGTAACTCCTCATTAGTTACGCGATCCAGCCACTAATCTTAAGCATTCGTCTGTAGCACCACATTTCAAAAGCCTCTATTCTCTTCCTGTCTGTACTGTTTATCGTCCACGTTTCACTCACATGCAATGCGAAACTCCACACGAATGCCTTCAGAAAGGACTTCCTTACGCTTAAATTAATATTCGATGTTAACAAATTTCTCTTTTTCAATTATATATTTTTGAAGATGTTACAGCGTCCAATCAATGAAATAAATCGCAATTTGCGATCAGTTATGGCTGCACTGTACTAGGTTTAGATGGAATACCAAAGTGCGGCGATTGAAAATTTGTGTCGGGCTGGGATTCGAACCCGGGATCTCCTGCTTACTAGGCAGACGCGTTGACCACTCCGCCACCGAGGACACTGTGACCAGCCCGACTGCAGAGGACTCTTCCCTGCACGTCTGTGGTATAGGAAAGAGACAGCGTGGCGAATGGAGATTTGTGTGTGGCGGGAGACGTGCAGGGAAGAGTCCTCTGCAGTCGGGCTGGTCACTGTGTCCTCGGTGGCGGAGTGGTCAACGCGTCTGCCTAGGAAGCAGGAGATCCCGGGTCTGGCCGTTCGCCTGTCAACACCTAGTGCCGCTGTTGTGTGACCGGTCCGCAGGTAGAAAGTTTACCGGGAGACCCCCCCGTCCCCGGCCGACATCGGCGCCGCACCTGCTGGTTGAGCTGCCTTGCCTGCTCCCAGCCGTAGCTGTAGCTCCTGCTCGCCGTAGCATCTTCTCCGAACGTCTACGATCAACGATTTTGGGTGAGTCCATCATGTCTACCTTCAACAGATCCAACACCACAGTGCAATGCGCATTTGAACGCGAGTACGAAAGGCCCACCGCTTACGAAATTGAAGAATGGATGCATGACGAGCTGCGAATAGGGGAAGACGAAGTAGAAGGTTTGCAGCTAGACTTCACTTTGTACAGTCTGTTCGTGAAACTAAAAACGGAGGTCCGATGCAACACTCTCGTGGGAATTAATGGTGGAAATCGGGAGTTCAAGCACAGGGACGGTAAAGTTAGCAAGGTAAAAATTTCGTACGCGGCCAGTGGCGTGCGAAGTATCAAGGTGTTTAACTTGCCCTTTGAAGTGCCAAACGTCGAAGTCCAACGACATCTCAAGCTCTACGGGGAGGTCCTGTCCGTGACTAGAGATTTCTGGGGCGAAGGTCACCGATACAAAGTCGATTCCGGTGTCAGGTCGGTAAAGATTGTCCTGAAGAAGCACGTGCCGTCGTTCCTCGTTATAGGAGGGCACAGGGCTGTTATACAGTACAGCGGGCAACCCCCTACGCGCTCCATCTGCAGCTCTACGGAGCACATGCAGGGAAGCTGCCCGAGGAACAAGAGGCTAAATCAGCGGCCGCGTGCAAACGCAGACAGTAACGCTCAAGAGACGGTGACTCCGTCATACGCCGGAGCGGTGACGGGCGAAGCGCCGCTTGCCACGGTGGAAGCGGCACCACCGCAAGCCACGGAGACCAAGCACCAGCCGGCCGAGGCCGAGGCCGCCCCTGGGGAGAAGCGGCAGGTAAGCGCAGACCAGGTCAACGACATCGACGTGGAGATGGAGGCCGCCGGCGTCGCCGCCGCCGCCACCACCCTCTCCCCCGCTAGCCGGCCGGAGAAAGTGGCGCAGCCCCCTCGTCCGCGCCCGCCCCGCCGCCAGCCGTGGCTGTCATTCACAGCAGCCAGCCGGCCGGGCCCAGCGCTGACACGACCGCGCCCACCTCGTACACCGAGATGCGCGAACAGACGATTAAGAAGCAAGTTACTAAACTTGCGCGAATGTTAAAGGAATCGGACGACGAACGGAAAGAGTCGAACGAGGACCACCCAGAGTCACCGAAATCAAAAAGAAGACGTAACAGGCGGCGAAGCCGGAGCAAGGAGTACATGGAGGTATCCGAATCGGAATCCCAGGACACTCCGGCCGCAAACACGAGAGACAAAACGGTGGAGGGGGTCAGCCTACGGCCAGATCGGCCACAGTAAAACCAATAAACACCGCAGCAAAGCCACGCCTGACGAAACATGCACGGGTCATCTAATTACACGATAATTACAAGCAATGTAAACAAAATGAGCTCGGACGTAAAAATAGACGCGCTTACAGAGTTCTTGCGACACAGAGCAGCAGACGTTGTTCTATTGCAAGAAGTAGTAACCACAAAAATAGAACATGTACCGGGGTACAACGTATTCAACAACATTGATCCAGAAACTGGTCGAGGAACGGCAATCTTAGTCAGACAAAGTATACCAACTGGTGAAGTAAAACAAATGATCGACGGAAATGGAATTGCAGTGACCATAGAAGGAACCGTGTTCATAAACATATACGCCCCATCAGGGACAGAAAATAAGAGAGCGAGAAGCAAATTCTACAATGAAGACATCTGTGAGCTCCTTATTCACAATAACAGAAACATCATTCTCGGTGGCGACTTTAACTGCGTTACATCACCAGAAGACCAAATCCCGATACCGAATATAAGTGCAGACCTCCAAGAACTCTTACGACGTCTCAAACTGAACGACTCGTGGCGTCTGATGCACAAGAATCACACAGAATACACGTACCACTACAACAGCGGAAAGAGCCGATTAGACAGAGTGTACGTGAGCAGAGAAATGGCCAGCTCTGTCTCACATGTGGAAGTCTGTCCTGTAATATTCTCTGACCACTGTGCATATCAATGCAACATCCGACTGGCACAGAAGAAAACCGCTCCAAACAAAGGTAGGTGGAAACTGAATACTCAGCACCTTCGGGACGACAACCTACGAGCAGAAATGTCCAAAACAGTGGAAGAATGCACAAGGAAGCGAGGCAATTACAACTCCACCACTCGGTGGTGGGTGGAATGCGCCAAGCCAGCAATGAGGAAATGCTTAATAAACTACAGCGCAGAGAAGGCTTTCTGGCGAAAGAACACGGCAGACTTCTACGCACTCTGTCTGAGAGACGCCCTAAACGCCCCGTTAGATGACCCGATGCATATGAAACGCGTCAGACATATAAAAGCGCGACTGCTCAACATTAAAAGAGGGAGAATGAAAGGAGTAATCACAAGAAGCCAGCCCCACGGCGGCGTCGAAGAGGAACCTGTCACACTGCACCATCTACACAGAGAGAGACAGAGGGCCAGCGGCAAGACCATCACAGAACTGCTGGACAGACAGGGAAACAAACTGACCACCAAGAGCGACATAATGTGCCACACTCAACAACACTTCTCCTGCCTCTTCAGCAGGGAGGAAAACGACGACGGCGAAGTTATGAGTATCCTACAGGAAGCTCCCCGACTTCTAACAAACGAAGACCGAGCCCTCCTTACAGAACTCATAACAAAGAGCGACCTGGTAAACATCTTGAAGGCGACTGCAAAAGGAAAGGCACCAGGAGCCGACGGTATCCCGGCTGAATTTTACATACAGTTCTGGGATATCGTAGGCGAAACGATGGCAGAAGTCGCAAACGAGATAATAAATGGAACGGAAATACCGCCCACCTTCCTCGAAGGGACGGTTATTCTAATTCTCAAGAAGAAGGCAGCGAAAACCTTGGACGACTACAGGCCCATAACGCTACTGAATAACGATTATAAACTAGTAGCAAAATGTCTGTCAGAGAACATGAAGGCCGCAATGAAGAAGGCCATGAGCCCATGGCAGACCTGTGCAGTGCTTGGCAGGAACATTTTCGACGCCGTCAATACATACAGGGACGTAATCTCGCACGCCGCGGCAACAAACACCACCGCCGCGATCATTTCAATTGATCTTCACAAGGCTTTCGATAGGATCAGTCACAGCTACCTATTAAAAACGCTCATTCATCTTGGTTTTGGTCCAAAATTCACAGGAATAGCGAAGAACATAATTTCTAAAGCAAACTCGAAAATAATGGTAAACGGATGGACATCGGGAACAATAAAAATACAAAAATCTGTACGCCAAGGATGCCCTCTTTCGATGGCCCTATTTACGATAGCTCTCGACCCACTATTACATAAATTGGATAACAACATAAGAGGATATCAAGTAGGCGATGTCTCAGTCGCATGCATGGCATATGCAGACGACATGGGAGTCTTCGCATCTGATGAAGAAGACATCAACAAAACGGCAATAATTATGAAGTCGTTTGAAAGAGCAACAGGTGCCAATACCAATCCCGCGAAAACTGCACTGCTCGCCATAGGAAATGGAAGACTAACACCAGCAAAGCCGTGGTATAAAGTTGTGGACAAACACAAAATACTCGGCATAAATATCCAAAAATGTCCGTTGAAGATGGCAGCTGACAACTGGAGCAACATCCTCCATACCATTAGGGGGCTCGCCAGGACACACGCAGACAGGAACCTCACTCTCTCACAGAGGGTAGAACTCATAAACGTGACGATCCTATCGAAAGCCTGGTACATGGCGCAAATCTTAAATGTACCACTGGAGATAGCACGCGCACTGAACAGCGCTGGCTACTACCTACTATGGCGGAGAGAAATATTTAAAGTCTCTCAGGAAACGTGCTTCCTCTCAAGGGAACAAGGTGGGGTTGGCTTAGTGGACGTCAAGAAGAAATGCGCTGCTCTGTTGCTCCACAGACAGCTGAAAACGGAAGAAAGACACGAGGACAGCATCACCAGCACTCTCGTGAGAGGTTACAGGCCGCAGTCCGAAGAGGCGCCAGTCTACGCCGGGCACATACCGTTCAAGCTGCGACACATAAAACACCTCACTATTGATAGAAGCTATGTGATCGCCTCAATACAGAACCCGAGCCAAAGAACGACACGAAAAGTATATGGAGTGCTGCGGGGGATTACTGCCAAGGCCAAAATAGAGAGAAAGCTTCCAGACTTCGACTGGCCACGAGTCTGGAAGAATATCTCAGAAAACGCCTTACCAGCCCACGCTAAAGACTCGTGGTACAAAGTAGTGCACCGGACTGTGCCCACAAACGAGAGGCTGGCGCTGATCAGGCAAAGAAACTCGGACAAATGCGGTGCCTGTGACAAAAAAGACACATTGGAGCATCGATTCTCGTCCGGACAGAGCGGCGTAATCTGGGAAACATGTAGAAAAATGTTGGCACTGATAAACAGGACAGACCCACGAGCCATCTCGATCACGGCACTTACCGTCCCTGATGCATGGACCTTTCCGAGGCCAAAACGAATAGCCACTATGTGGCTAATAGCAATGACAGCCCATCAAGTCATAACAGAAAAGCAGAAGGACCAACTACAATTCGTAACAGACCTGTGGGAAGAAAACAAAAGGGCCAAACAGCGTGTGAAATACCGAGAAACGTTCCAAAATTACTTGGACATCTCGCTGAAGGCAGCCTTTGAGGAGGCGCTGCGACGCCGCCGCCGCCAACGCAGCCGCGACCGCCGCCGCCGCCGGCCACCCACAACGCGACGCCGCCGACGCCCTCCCAGTCCCCACCACAGCCCAGCAGGGGACGCCCGCCCGACCAAAGTGTGTCTCGTGTGCTTGCATAAAGTGTCGAAGTGCCAAGCAAAGAGTGCAGTGCGTGTGCCTACAAAACGAGTGATTAACACGAGCAAAGTAACAAATTTTAAATGTATTTCTTATTAGTTCTTAATGTAACGCTCTAAACTGATCAGTAGTTATTAAATTGTTCTCTCTCTCTCTCTCTCTCTCTCTCTCTCTCTCTCTCTCTCTCTCTCTTTCTCCCACTAGCGCACTCTTTCCGTTTTCTTTACTGTAGCTTACATGGTAGTCCACATGCGAGTTCTGCCTAATCCATTTCATTTGTAGCCTTTCTTTGTTAGCCTTACGAATTTATCTTATGTGTTTTTTTTTTTTATGTTGTCTACGATAGCCCTTGTTTGATGCATTTCTGACATTAAAAAAAAAATAGTTCATAATTTTTTTTTCTTCTCTTTCAGGGAGACTAAAAATGATAAAATGTAATACACAAAACAAACTCACGCATGTAAAATCAGTGTAAATATTGTTATTTGTACATCAAATTTTAATAAACGTTATTTAAAAAAAAAAAAGGTTCGAATCCCGGCCGGACACAAATTTTCATTCGACGCACTTTGGTATTCCATCTAAAGCTAGTACAGTGCATCCATAACTGATCGCAAATTGCGATTAATTTCATTCTCCTTTTCAAAAACACTATTCTTCCCATTGCCATTCTCCATTTTATATCCACAGTACAGTGAAAATCATGTGTTAATTTACTGTCCAAGTAACAAAACTCTTCTACCACCTTTATTGCCCCGTTACCTAGTCTAATTCCTTCAGCATCGCCTGATTTTCTTATACTCCACTCCATTACTCTTGTTTTGTTCTTGTTAATGTTCATCTTATACACATCTTCCAATACACTGTCCATTCCGTTCAACTGCTCTTCCAGGTCCATTGCTGTCTCTGACTGAATTACAATGTCATCAGCAAAACGCAAAGTTTTCATTTACATTATAAATGAGTCAAATCTACAGGCCATAAATTAAACTAAATACCTAAGAGTTACAATTACGTACAAATTTCGTTGGAACGAACACACAGAAAATCTCGAGGGGAAGGCCAACCAAAGGCTACTTTTCACTGGCTGAACACTTAGGAGATGCAACAGTGCTACTAAAGAAACTGTTTACACTTCAAATTCAAATGTTTGTAGAGCTTATGGGACTTAACTACGGGATCATCAGTCCCTAAACTTACAAACTACTTATGAACTAGCTAATACTAAGGACGGCACAAATATCCATGCCCGAGGGGGGCATTCGAGCCCCCGACCGTAGTGGCCGTGCAGACTGTGACTGACGCGCCGCAGAACACTCGGCCACAGCGGCCGGCTCTACGCTACACTTTTGCGTCCTGTTTTGGAATATTGCTGCGCTTTGCGGGATCCCCACCAAGTGGGACTGACGCAGGATATACAGAAAGTTTTAGAGAAGGGCAGCTCGTTTTGTATTATAGCGATACAGGGGAGAGAGTGTCACGGAAATTATGCTCGATTTGGGATGCGGAACACTGAAAGAAAGGCGTTATCGCTGCGGCGAGATCTATTTGCGAAATTTCTTTCACAAACTTTCAGAATGCATACATACATTCTTAGCATCCACAGACATAGGGACACGTGATCATCATAAACAGATAAATCAGATCAAAAACGGAAATATTTAGGTTTTCCTTTTTCCGGCGCGCTGTAAGAGAATGGAACGGTAGATAAAAACACTGGTCTAAACAGTTATGGAATCAGTTGAAATATATAGATTCTGAAGTGTTGTGATAGGCAGAATAAACTAAAATCTTTCGACATCATACTATCGGTTCTGTGGAGTGGAGAAAACAACATTACTCCAACCGAGATAGTGGTAACAACAGGAAGTTGCTGCAGAGGGGGTTTGTGTTGACTTGTGTTTACTCTACTAAAAAATTACATAAGCAGTTGGGTTCAGATAGTTTGGTGAGCAGGTAGTGCAATGTAACAAAAACGTGACTTACCCGAAGCTATGGCATGGAGAGTCTTAGGAAGGTTTGAAGCGAGACAGACGCAGAGGGAGGTGGCTGCAGCTATGTAGTGTCCAAAGGCGTAATTACCAGGACCCGGAGGCGATTTCAGACAACGGAGACTATTAATAGAAATCAAGGCCCAAGGTTGTCCACGGGTAACACCAACAAGATATGACCGTTATCTCTGGTTAACACTCCGTCGAGGCAGGAGACTGAATGCAACGCGCCCTCCAGACAGGACGCACAATATCAACACATATACTGCCTACAGGAGTATGGCCTTAAAGCACCGAGGCGAACAGTGTGTGTCCCATTAAAACAATGACCCGCAGAAACTGGGCGGAGGAACATCAGGATTGGAGTCGCAATGAATGTCACCGAGTTCTGTTCACAGATGAGTCAAGATTTTGTTCAAAATGTTCAAATGTTTGTATAGTCTATGGGACTTAACTACGGGGTCATCAGTCCCTAAACTTACAAACTACTTATGAACTACTTACGAACTAGGACGGCACAAATATCCATGCCCGAGGGGGGATTCAAACCCCCGACCGTAGTGGCCGTGCAGACCGTGACTGGAGCGCCTTAGTCCCCTCGGCCACCGCGGCCGGCCAAGATTTTGTGTTCAGCCGAACGTGGAACATCACTATATCATGGTTGTGCAAGAATGGTGTGAGCAAGAGTCAGTACTGGCAGACGTACAAGACCTCTATGTCGCGCAGAATGGCGTTTTGACTGCTCAGAAGTATAGAAGACGAGGTCCTTCGACCTTTTGTTGTGCCCTGCGCTGGTGCTGTAGAAGGGTGGTTCCTTTTGGTGGACGATAACGCTCGTCCCACAGAACTGCTCTAGTGGACAACATGCTTGAAGCTGAGGGAACTGAACGGATGGAGTGGCCATAAGACTTACAAACATTTGAACATGTCTGTGATGCTCTTGGCAGACGCATTGCAGCCAGTGCAGCACTCCCACGACGGTTGCAGAGCTGGATATTGCATTCATGGAAAAATAGCCAAATATCATTCAAGAGTTTATTGATAACCTCCTACTATCTATGCCAGGCAGTTGTGCAACTGTACTGGTCGGCCGGCCGCGATGGCCGAGGGGACTGAGGCGCTCCAGTCACGGTCTGCACGGCCATTACGGTCGGGGGTTCGAATCCCACCTCGGATATGGATATTTGAGCCGTCCTTAGGATTAGCTAGTTCATAAGTAGTTTGTAAGTTTAGGGACTGATGACCCCGTAGTTAAGTCCCATAAGCTTATACAAACATTTGAACATTTTTTGTACTGGTCGTCCGAGGTGATCGCATATCATATTGGAGGGCAACGAGAATAACTTTTTCACTATTATGGTAGCCCCATGGTGCCTCGCTCTAAGTAAACCCCATGTAAACCGCAGGTAAAGAGTTGAGACAGCAAACTATCATACTGTGTCACACACAAATTACAGTTGTAAACAATATCTGAATAAGATCCGTTACCGCCGCGGCGGAGCGGCCGAGCGCATTGAGGCGCTATGCTACGACGCGCGAGGCCACTCCCCATCGGGTGTTCGAGTCCCCCCTCGGGCATGGATGTTTGTGCCGTCTTTAGTATAAACTGGTTCATAAGTAGTTTGTATGTTTAGGGACTGATGAACCTGCAGTTAAGTTCCATAATCTCTACAAACAATTTGAAATTTTTTTTGAACAAGAGGCCGTTTCTGTCTATCATTAATTATTTTCAGCAGTGTATTATGAAATCGGTTCGATAAACCCTCTGCCAGGCACTTAAATGTGATTTTCAGAGTAAATACATAGATGTACATCAGGGCTGGGCAAATGGCGTTTCGCGAGCACGGGCGCTCTCAGCGGCTGCCACGGCCTGCTCGCGGCTCCCCCCACTCCGCCAGCCAGCAGTGCCCCCCCCCCCCCCCCCCCACTCTACTCGACTAGCCGCGCACCTCACTACACCACGCGGAACCACTCCTTCTGTTTACTTGTGGAAATCGCGTCCGGTGTTCATGATAAAGCAGAACTAGTGTCTGGAAAATGGCTGAGGAGGACGTAAAATGTTTGAAACGAAAGTCTTCTGAACACCCACAGTGGGAAGAAGAGTACTTTTTTGTTGGAACGCAAAGGGGACCTCAGTGTTTGTTTCGCAATTCAACATTGTCTTCATGGAAGAAGTACAGTGTGAAGCGTCATTTTCAACTGCTTCACGAAAAAGATGTAGTTAGTTTGACTAAAGAAGAACGAAAAGTGAAACTTATAAAAATGAAACAGAAAAAGGAGAAAGACGCAAGTATACTTGCAGATAATTATGTTATTAATTCAATTTACTGCTGTTTTTAATATGTTGTGTGCATTTTCCATATATTTTACCTTCTCCTGTACGTATTTACAGAAAGAAAACCTTCTAATCCACAAAGCTGTAGTGATGAGAGTAAGCTATCATGTAGCTCTTAAAATAGCTAAAACTGCGCGGCCCTTCAGCGATGCAGAATTTTTGAAAGAATGTTTTGTTGCTGCCGCAACCATTTTGTGCCCAGCAAATCTTCCTCTTTTTGAAACCGTTCTTCTTTCACGGAGAACGGTTAGCAGGCGCATTGAAGAAATGACAAACGACGTGGAAGCTCAATTGAGAGACAGGATCAAAGATGTAGTTTTCTTTTCTATAGCATTGGATGAAAGCACTGATGTATGTGATGTTGCTCAACTTGCAGTCTTTTTGCGAGGCGTTGATGGTCAGCTTAATGTGGTTGAGGAACTCTTAGATTTAGTGGCAATGCATTACACAACAACGGCCGACGATATATTTGCTTGCTTAGAAAATATAATAGAGAAATACGAGCTTTGTTGAGAAAAACTTGCAACAGATGGGGCTCCTGCAATGATTGGTCACAAGTCTGGAGTGGTTGCTTTGATAAGAAAAAAGTTGAAAGCAGTCGGTGTCCAGCAGGAAATACCAGCAATACATTGCGTTCTTCATCGTTTTAATTTGCTAGCCAAATGTGCCAAACTAGTTGGCGTCATGGATTCACGATTTCCTATCAGAAAGGACACAGTTAGTTGTAATTGACGGTAAGTCATCGAGTAAAACAGAAGTGATATCTGGCGTTCCACAGGGAAGCGTTATAGGTCCCCTACTCTTCCTCGTGTTTATAAACGATTTAGGAGATAATCTGAATAACTCCCTTAGACTGTTCGCGGATGATGCTGTCGTTTATCGGTTAGTGAAGTCAACAGAGGATCAAAAGCAACTGCAAAGCGATTTAGACAAAATTTCTACTTGGTGCGAAAATTGGCAATTGACACTAAATAAAGAAAAGTGTGAAGTAATACATATGACCACTAAAAGAAATCCGCTGAACTTCAATTACGCGATAAATCAGTCAAACCTTAAGGTCGTAAATTCTACCAAATACCTAGGAGTTACAATTACGAACAACTTTGACTGGAGAGAACACATAGAAAATATTGTGGGGAAGGCGAACCAAAGGTTACTTTTCATTGGCAGAACGCTTAGAAGATGCACCAGTTCCACCAAAGAGACTGCCTACATAACACTTGTGCGTCCTCTCCTGAAGTACTGTTGCCCCTTGTGGGACCCTCACCAGGTGGGACTGACGGAAGATAGTGAGAAGGTTCAGAGAAGGGCAGCTCGTTTTGTTTTATCACGTTACGGGGGGGAAAGCGTCACGGAAATGTTGCACGAATTGGGGTGGAAATCATTAAAAGAAAGATGTTATTCATTGCGGCGTGATCTGTTTGTGAAGTTTCAATCACCGACTTTTAGTTCTGAATGTGGAAATATTTTGCTAGCACCCACCTACTTAGGGAGACATGACCATCCCAATAAAATAAGAGAAATCAGATCGAAAACGGAACGATTTAGGTGTTCTTTCTTCCCTCACGCTATTAAAGAATGGAAAGGTAGAGAAAAGTTATGAAAGTGGTTAATGAACCCTCTGCCAGGCACTTAAATGTGATTTGCAGAGTATCTGTGTAGATGTAGATGTAGACAATTAACATTCTCAGATCGCACGGTTTGGGACATAGACAACTCAAATCGTTCCTGGCAGATCTCGAGTGTGAATACGGTGATGTTCCATATTTTTGTGATTTACGCTGGTTGCGTCGAGGTGTTGTTTTAGAACGATTTTTTAATTTACGTAAAGAGATAGCATTATTTATGGATGCGAAAGGAAAACCAGTGAAAGATCTGGACGACTCACAGTGGATTTTAGACCTTGCGTTTTCAACTGACTTAACGAAGCATCTAAATAGCTTGAATGTAGCTTTGCAAGGTAAAAATAAGGTAATCAGTGAAGTTTTAGACACTATTTTGGCTTTCAAGAGAAAATTGCTTTTGTGGGAAAAGCAACTGTCAGAAATGTCAAGTGTACACTTCCCGAGCGTTGCACTAATTGTCAGTGAAAACAATTTGGAGAAAGAGAGGCTCAAAGAACATTTTCATGACTTTCTAACGGTGCTACAGTCTCTCGAAGAAAATTTCGACAGTAGATTTGAAGACTTAAATCGACTTGAAAGCGATTTCAACCTTTTTGCAACTCCTTTTGCAGTTAACGTGGAAAATGTTTCTTCTGAAATTCAGTTAGAGCTCATTAACTTTCAATGCAATCGTGTGCTGAAGGAGAAGTTTCGCACTGCAGAAAACTTGGAAAGCTTCTATAAATATTTTCCACGTGAACAGTTTCCATTGTTATCAAAACAGCTGCTCGTGTGTATAGTTTTTTTGGAACAACATACTTGTGCAAAAGTGTTTTCTCCATAATGAAACAGACAAAATCGAAGCTTAGAAGTAGTGTGACTGACGTTCATCTGACTGGTGCAGTGCGCCTAATGACCAGCAATTTCACACCAAATATCGAGATGTTGGGTCAAAATCACTTTAAATAAATCCAGAATGATGTAAATTAATGCTTATTTCTTTTTTGTTCGTAGCACCTCTCCTCTGAAATGACAATTCTTTAATGTGTATGTCACCTTGTTGGTTATCTTGATAGGAAACTGATAGGCTTTGCGATCATAGAGTTTCTTCCCCTTTATGTTTTCTATATATCATAGGAGTTAAGTTTAGGTATCCCTTTTACTTCCTCCAGGGAGAAGGTTTTTGTTTTATACTTGATAAATTATACTTATCTTAATAGTTCCTAGGTTTTTGCTTCTCGCAGCAGGTATATTTTATTTTCCTTTAGCTTACAAATTTTCCCATGTACTTATTTGGTTATTTTTTAGACGTTCTTTATCCTACCACAACTTCGTTTTGGTACCACTGACATAGGCAGGGAACTTATTCCATTGCTCTCAGGTCTTGAGTTCTGGAAATTTTTTCCCTTTCAGAATGGTGTCAGTTTTCATCCTTTCCTAAGGATGTAATGAACCTTAATAATTGTTACCTTCTGACCGACCAGTTTCTCGACATTGTAATGAAGCAAGTTTTTAGTTGCAGAAAGTTCAGTTATGTTTCATTTTGTTTAAAAAAAGTCTACACAATTCTGTGAAACTTATAACGTAAAATTTAGAACAAGAGTATTTTCTTAATTCTTTACGTCTACGTCCTGCTTGTGGCCACGAAAGTAGATTTTACAGTGGTTCTAAACTGTGCTTCATCCTTACATGAGCAACCGTTGCATGGTACAGGATACACAAATTTCCGGGTAAGCACTATTAACACTTACTTCCCACTCAAACATGCTGTGGCAGATGTGATTGTACCGGTGCCCTTTTCACGGAAGCCGCATCAGCTTGAAACGACCTCACGTGCAGTAAGTATTTGAGCTTGTCCTTACAGCTGCACAGCTGCCCCCTACCCGTGCACTGTGCACAGCTCTGCTACCGCCCTGCTGGCTCTCGAGGCCGCTCAGCGCTGTCCACGCGGCTCTCGCTGCTCGCGGGCAGCTCTCGTGCCCACCCCTGGTGTAGATCTTACAAATGATTTAATGTGCTAAATATTTGACTGTAACCATGCGAGCAAGAAAAAGGGTTAAATGGGTTGAAATTCTATTCAAAGCTTGTTGAATGGTACAAAGTGCTCTCATTATGAAACACTGGATGAATTTATGGTAAGCTCCGTTTCACTATATCCAAAAGCCATTTTCATGCGTCTCAATGTAAATGGCGTTATCAACCACAGGAAACCATTAACGAAGATCTGTGCAATCACGAAAGACTTTCATCTAAAACGATTTACGAGATTTTCACTACAAAACAGACGTTTCTTCGTTACTCTACAAAATAAAAGAGCTGATGTAGGACACAGAGAAATGGGGTCCCATGAGGGAATAAGGTATCCCCAGTAATTTATACTAATGACCAGTTAGTTTACCCTGTCACAAGATTTCTTATTTACGTAGATGATACAGTGGTTACTGCCCAAGGAAGAACTTTTGAAGGGTGAAAGGAAAACTAACAACAGGTCTTAAAAAACAGTCGGACTACTATGATAGCAACTAGCTGAAACCAAACCCTTTAAGAGGCACAAGTGGCTCATTCCACTTAGGGAATGGGGACGACAGCAAGAGACTAAAAATAACCACGAAGGGACAACAGCTAAAATACTAGAATGCTCCAAAATGTCTGGTAGAAAAATTTGGGCTGTTCCCTCACCGTCAGTGACCACTGCACCCACACAAAAATGGAAATGCGCTGGGAATAATATTATTCAAAACTGACATATGACATCCGGATTTTCTCCACACATCTGCCCTTTCTTTGAGCTTTTCCGTTGCTGAATATCCAGCACCTCTGTAGTAGAAGTCCAACCACGTAAAGCAGATAAATATAGCTCCAACTGAAATACGAAGTATTATAACAGCCTTAACGAAATCCACTATCTCTTTGGCGTAGCAACTCCACATATGAGCAGAAGAACGGCAGCAGAAATAGAAAGGAAAAATCAGGAGACAAACCCAAGATATTCACCGTTTGTATGTGAACTTCAGTCACCATAAGTGAAATAGACAAAGAATTTTCTTCAGAAAGCAGAACCAATTCCGACACCACCCACCAACCGTAGAACACAATGCTGGGGCAGTTCATCATAGAAGTAATATTCGAACAATCCAAAGAACAAATTGCTGCAGATCGTCACCTCCGTGTGTTTAACCCCTAACTACTATCTGCGCGGCGTCACTGACGGAGCACAGTGTTAGCGTGCCGCTGTCGCCTCGTAGCGCCTGGCCAGTCGGCTTGGTGAGCGCGGCCTGCTAAGCGACAGTTGTGGCTGTGGCCTCTCTCTCGCTGTTGTTGTTCCGTGTCGTGTTTCGCCATGGCAGGAAAAGCTGGACGCATTTTACGTGAAGCAGATGTGGATGATCAAGAATGTTGCGGTGAATCCTCCGATGACTTTGGCGACAGCGATAAAGACCCTGATTTTGAGGTATTTAGTGAACATGATACTCATTCAGAACAGGAACCTGAAATGATGAAGATGTGACACCTGATGATGACGAAGCAGCTTACTTCTTCGGTAAGAACAGATGTTTTCGATGGCGAAAAAAGCGGCCAGCAGCCAACATCGTGTTACAACATCCTGGACTGCGACAGACGGTTCAAAGTCTTGGCGAAAACCCTTCTGCTTTGGCGGTATGAAATCTGTTCTTTACGCAAGATATTCTAGACGAAATCGTTCTATGGACAAAACTGAAAATATCGCAGCTTAGAGCACAGTATGCGAAAGATCGCTTGTCCTATCTACAAGATGCTGACGTCATTGAATTGAAGGCACTAATTGGCCTGTTAGTGTATTCAGCGGTTTTCAAATCTGGGCACAAATCGGTTTACAGCCTATTTGCAACCGATGGAACAGGCAGAGATATTTTCAGATGCACTGTTTGCAAGGAAAGATTTTTGTTTTTACTGTATTCATCACGATTTGACAACCCAGATGATCGGGAGAAAAGAAAGGAAATAGACAAGACAGCAGCAGTTTCACAAATCTTTCTGCGTATAATCGAAAACAGTCAACTTTGCTATTCTGTAGGTACAACAGTATGTGTCGATGAAGAACTTGCTGTTCTTTTCGTAGCACAAAAAATAAAAATGTACTGCAAATTGCGCTGTGTTTTATCTGTCGTCATGTTATTCACACTACATTGTTTAAAAAAGTCAAATTTCTACTAATGCCACATCTAAGAAGTGTAATAAACGACAGGAAGTCATGAAAATATATATTTAGCAAAACACTAGGTTATACGGAAAATAAGAGAGCGGTCTGAGAGACCCCTCCATAGTAGTTGCGTTCCTGTCAACGTCTATAGTAGTTAAGGGTTAATGGGCTACGATCTATTTGTAAACGTAAAGCATCAAAGGAACAAAAAGTGTCAAATTATTTATCATGTACTTTCAATATTGAGATAAATCATGAATTACGTATCTCGTCACAGAAAAGACACTAGCTCCACAGCGCTTTATGCACGTCAGTCGAACTTGATAATGGCAATATCTGAAACAAGCTTTAGTGGGTATAGCCAGCACAAGCTGAGTAAGTAAGGCCTACAATTTGCGGCAAATTTGGAATCCTATTACGAAATTGTCATTTTTGACCTTGAGTATGCAGTAGAGAGCAAAAATAAAAACAACAAAAACATCTTTACCTACAAATGCACGAGTTTCTGTCCACCATCGCGTAGTATTCTGGTGCCAATGATTTTAATTATGATTGACCTCTAGATTGAAGTTCCTCATGGCTTGTAGGATGCACAGTGAAGCCAAAATATAAATTAGTTAATATCACATATTAGCCACCATCTCTTTAGATAGCAAATGCCGAGCGGGAGTAACCGTGCGCTCTAAGGCACTTTGCCGCGGAGTGCGAGGTTGATCCCCGTCGGAGGTTCGAGTCCTCCCTCGGGCATAGTTTGTGTGTGTGTGTGTGTGTGTGTGTGTGTGTGTGTGTGTGTGTGTGTGTGTGTGTTCTTAGCATAAGTTAGTTTAAGTAGTTTGTAAGTCTAGGGACTGATGACCATTGCAGTTTGGTCCCATAGCTTTACAAATATTTGAACTTCTTTCAAATCTCAAATTTCAAAATTGAAAAATAATTCCCACTGATGATAACACGGATATTAGTGGAACATACATGGGAAAATTAACATAAATTTAAGTCACTTGCATACGGCGAAATATCCTTACCATTTATTTCTGCGCAAACACGGAAGAGCAGCAACGTCAACAAGATTATTATATTAATGTGTTTCAAGTTCATAATCCTACCTTGCCAAGACGAAGTCATAGTACAATGAACTAAGTAGAAAATTAGAAACCTGCAGTAACAGAGAGTGTAGCTAGTTTCAGTTAAATGGGCGTAGCAAATAACACCTCCCAAACGATGAACGCCCACAGTATAAGAGGTTGTGGAAGTACTGCGCTTTACGCGGCCGCCATCTAACTCCATCGTGGTAACCACCGGTGAAACCAGAAGGAGGGTTCAAGCTGGCCAATCCGATTTCTCTGCCAGTTAATGGTGTCTGTTGTCCGGCTCTGCAAAGGCATCGATCCTCGGAAGGCACCGTTCACAAACAGGCTTCACTCATCCACAACGAAGCAGTAACGTTTCTCAAAGCAAATTAAGTTTCCCAGAAGGGTATCAAAGCGAAACCACCCACCCCCCACAGATAGTCCAACTGAAAGACGGAGACGTGAGCAACGGTACAAACATCGCCGCTGCGCCACTTACTGTTACCAGCAGCTCCTTTGCTTTGCTCCCCAATCCGCAAAAGAAGATACCGTCTCACATCAAGAGAAGACCCCACTACAGCACTTCCTGTATGTACTGTGGTAGCGACCAGATAGCAGAGATAAGGAATGATTCTCAGCCGTAGAAATGAAATTTAGAAGAAGTGGACAAAGGGGAGCGTGCTGTGTATGGTTAAAATTTTTTTTTCTAACATGGTCGCCTAGCATCACTTTTAGGTAAACGATACCGAAGAATAGGCATCTGACTTTGTTTCTTTGTTATGGCTCAGCATTTTAACATTAATTTATGTAAATACGGGATCTGCTAATTCGTAGGCACTTGCGCTGACCCCAACACCACTGTGTAATCAAGCACGTCAGATACAACTGTTCCCTTTGCGACCTTCCTATCGGTACTCACCAATGCATTTTGTTCAAAACAACTAATCTTCAAAAGTTATTGATCAATAGTTTTGGTATTTTCATACAACGTTGCATTCTAATACAGGATGGTTTTTATGTACGCATTTGTCTAATGTGTTATATATAATCTGTATATACAAAAATTCATAATCCGATATATAACATTTATTTAAAATAAATAGGTACATAGAAACACGTTAGTATAACAATGCAGTGTTGTGTCAGAATTTGAAAGCAATCCGTCAACTACTTTCAAAGATATAAGATTATGAACATAGCAATGAACAGGTCTCTAGTTTAGTCATAAGAGGATATAAAAGAAGGAGTGGCCGTTCGATCTAAGGCGCCCTGCTACGGGGTGCACGTCTACTCTCCATTGGAGGTTCGATTCCTACCTCGCGCGTGCGTGTGTGTGTTTTGTCCTAATCATGAGGTAGTTTAAGTAGTTTGTAAGTTTAGGGACTGATGACTACTGCAGTTTGGTCCCACAGCTGTACAAACATTTCACATTTGTAAAGGGGGGAAAGGAGTAGATCACCACGGAAAGTGTGATGAGGAGATGGACAGGGAGAGGACGGGAGCTAAAGGTGCAGGGAAAGAGGGGAAGGAAGATTGGATGGCAATGAGTAGGGGGGACGGAGGCGGGGGGGGGGGGGGGAAGATGTACCAGGTGGCCCACGGGCGTCGTCCTTTTCAGTTTTATGTTTCCCGCATACGTTAGTGCAAGACGTGTTGCCTTGTCCAAAGGGGACCTGCACCTCCACTGAGCTGTGCTGCCACCTGTGTACATTTTCTTCCTCCGTTTTGGCCCACTTTAGGTTACGGTAGTAATACTAAAAGTGGGCCTTTGCGATCGTCTTTTGACAGCTCGAAATTTAAATGAAAATAACGGCTTAACTATTCATCTGACACGAAAACTAAATAACCGAATTAGTAGAGGAGAAAATTCTCTACAACTTTGCCACTTATATTTTTTTCATATCTCGTAGCGTTTCAAAGATATTTGCAAAAATAACGGCGATTTTGGGATGTCTGTCTGTCTGTCCGTCCGTCTGTCTGTCCGTAACGTGTTCCCTGTTTTTCAGACGAACCGTTCAACTGATCATCACCAAATTTTACAGACATGATTGTAGGCTGCCAGAGACCAGAACCTACCTTTTTCAAATGTTTCGGACAAAAAGTACGGTAGTAATACAAAAAAAAAGCCGTTTGTAATATAATTGTAATTGCAAACGAACCGTTCATCTGACACGTAAATTGAATAACCTAATTGGTAGAGGAGAAAATTGTCTACAACTTAGCTCCCTTATGTTTTTTCATATCTCGTATCGTTTGAGACATATTTGCAAAAATAACAGACATTTG
The DNA here is from genome assembly GCA_026315105.1 of Locusta migratoria. Classification (NCBI taxonomy): domain Eukaryota; kingdom Metazoa; phylum Arthropoda; class Insecta; order Orthoptera; family Acrididae; genus Locusta; species Locusta migratoria. The sequence goes on along the minus strand of CM048755.1, from coordinate 328,662,963 downwards.
ACACTCTCCATTGAATTAACGAAAACCAGCCGTTCGGAGATGTCACGTGACATTCCACGCCCAGAACTCTCTGTGGCATACGCCATCTTGCGTTGCGTATTCGATAATTTTCTTATTGCAACTTACACGTTGTCATTTCAAAGCACTGGCGCACTGAAGAATTGACAAAAACACATCGTTCTTCGTACGATAAATGATAATCTAGTGTCTACAAATGCCGTATTAGCATCAGTTAACAACAGCCATCAATAGTATGAGATTAAAGGAGTTGTCTTTTGATTGATAGCCGTAGCAAGGAGGGCAAGGCGTTAGACTATGACGCTAAAAGTCGGTGGTTCGGAACCCGCCACTACGTAAACTTTTTTTTTTTTTTTTTTTTTTCCTCAAAGGTTTTCAGACGCACTTAGTAATTAATTTTTATTATTTAGATTATTATTTTGGTCCAAAATGTTTGCAAAAACTTATAAACCTACAAATCTAAAGTGGGCCGTTAAACACGTGAGTGCGATTTTTTTCTTCTTTTTCTTCTTCTTTATTGCTATTTCACACCCGTATACATATACATACAGGTAGACCTCCTTCCTCCTGCTTTCGCTCTGACAAGGTGGCGAGGCCGTTCGGTAGTAGTTCGAGTGAGGTCTTACAGTCAAACAGGTAACTTCTGCAATGTATTCAAGGGAAGACTACACAGATGATACTGCAATGCATCCGGGGCTCGAAGGCTGTATTGACAACGTTTTCCAACGCGACGTGTACCTTCTACGCACGTTTTCAGACGTACAGAGATGCGTTTAAGAACCGAGGGCGCTTTCTAGGGCCAACGTGTCGTGGAAAGACCAATCCGCGACGCACCTGGTGTTTCCCAGAACGTTATTAAGTATTCTGGAGCACATTCCACGCGAGGTGAGCAGACCTTAAATGAAAATATTACGTACTAACTACGTAGTATAAACAAAAATGATATCGAGATAATTTAGGTTACAGTATCTTTGTACTCATAATATAACATGATCATTGTTATTAATACTGCGTAAGTCATTAGCTATCACCCACTAATACATAGGACAAAGAAGAACTGCAGCAGAGTTGGGGTTTTCGAGTTCTTCGGTACAAAGGATATACAGCTGTATGGAAAAGATTTCCAAAATCGGGTATCGTTCTGCAGACTTCTGTTGAATAAAGTAGGCGTAAATCGGAACATCATCAGGCAGATTTTATGGGTAGATAAATGCTATTTCACCAATGACGTCATTGTGAATCTGGGATCCTGCAAATCCTCACTGGTTACGACCACATCACATGCAAGCGCACTGCGGTGTTAACGTATGGTGCGGGATTCTAGGAGACAACAGTGGACCAATTTATTTGCCTCCCAGACTAACTGGTGGGCAGTATTTTGCAGTTCCTGCAGAATGAGGTGGACCTTGGACGCATCCTGTAAGACAACCCACTCCAGTTACCTGTGAGGCACTGGTTTCAGCACGATAGTGCACCACCCCATTATTGTGCAGGGGTTTGGGAATATCTAAACAATGTGTACCCCGAACGGTTCATAGGTTGTGGTGGTTTCATTCAATGGCCAGCGAAATCGCCTGACTTAACTCCCTTGGATTTTTTCTTATGGGGATACTTCAAATCCTGGATTTACGACACGGAACCGGAAAACCCAGATGTGTTGAAAGAACGAATACGACATGTTTGCGCTTCAGTACCAGCATAAATGTTAAGAGCTGTTCATGCTAATACCGAGAGGCGCTTACACCAGAGTATCCATCAAGGTAGACGTACATTTCAACATTTGTATTATGACTGTTATAATAATGAAAATGTGTCAGTGTATGACATAGGTTTATCTTCTCATGCATTATATTCATTACTATTTATTGAAGTTAAAGACAGAATACCTCTTATTTCATATTGCCCATTGTGAATCACGAATTGTTGGTTATAAATTAGAGTTGTTAATAAAGTAGCCCCCTTCCTACAGAAAGCAAGTTGTCCAGTGACAGACTGTAGGAGAAATTATCGCTGTAAATTATGTGTTTTCCAGCGCCAGTATCAGGTTTAGAAAGGTCTCCTCCCTGTTGATTTGAAGTCCCATGAACTTATCTGGTTAGGAAATCCTTCCGGCGTCAGTGGTATCCGGGATTAACCAACGTCAGTAAAGGACGGCGTCCATAGGCCACCTGGTACAGGGTGAAGTGAAGAAGTAGATTCACAGAGAGAGGAGGGGCAGTGTGTGGGCATGGAGAGTGAATCAAGGAGAGGGGCAGACAGATAAGGGGAGCAGCAATTGTAGGATCCATAGTTCATTCCCATTCACAAAGCTCTATGGAATTTCGCGTATTACGTGTTCTCTCTCTCTCTCTCTCTCTCTCTTTTCTTTTTTTTTTTAAATCTGTAACGAGCGACGGCAACGCCTGACTTTGTATGAATGATGTTGAGCCGTGGATCAGCTGGAATCGTATTTTTTAAACCGTGGTTCAAATGGAAACTCGAAACATCAATCAAATTAAAAATTCAAGACAAAAGAGATACTAAAAATTAAAGGTAAAGCAGTCAAAAATCCGAAGATTGGTTTGAACACCAAAGTGCTTTACTAGGCATGGTCTGTTTGGAGGTGGTATGCCTTCCTCCGACCTTCCAACTGACTTACCCAGCCAGTTATAGGGGGACCTACAGTTTAACGTGAATTCCGAACCACGGTGCTACTCGAAATTTTTCACATCAGCAAAAATAGAAAAAAAGTCGACTGGCACCGTGGTTCGGAATCCACGTTAAACTGTAGGTCCCCCCATAACTGGATTATGCTGAACAAAATAGAAACTACAAGTTATTGAGAAAATGGGTAATGTTACACAAAAATATTAGTAGTCTAGGAGAGGATAAAAGGACAGGACGTCACAGATAAAATGGTGCCCACCACTGTCAATGATGTCTTTGAAATGCATCGAGACTTTTGTTTCGATTTGGCATTATTATATTTATATATAATGTGACTGTTAATTAAAGGGGTGCGTAATTATAGTGACTGATGATGGCTGGCAACGACGGACCGGGAGTGGTTTACAGGTCTTTGTTTCGTCTCAAACTACATGGCAGTGTGTAGCGCGGTGCCTCTTCTGACGTGCGCTGGAGAGCCGCAGCTGGTGGCCGTACATACTAAGTGCAAGCATTAGGGAAAGCGATTGTCAAAATTATTACCTGAAAACAACAAAATTCATACTGACGTGCTTTACGGCCCACTTTAGATTTGTAGTTTTATAAGTTTTTGCAAACATATTGGACCAAAATAATAATCTAAATAATAAAAAATTAATTAATAAGAGTGTCTGAAACCCTTCTAGAAAAAAAAAATTAGGTATGGCGGGTTCCGAACCACTGTCCTTCAGCGTCACAGTCCAACGCATAGCCCACTATAACAATTGGAAGTTGCGTTCTTTAATCTCATACTATTGATGGCCGTTGTTAACTGATGCTAATATGGCATTTGTAGACACTAGATTAACATTTATCGTACGAAGAAAGACGTGTTTTTGTTAAATCTTCAGTGCGCCATTGCTTTGAAATGACAACGTGTTACAATGAGAAAATCATCAAATTCACAACGCAAGATGGCGTATGCCAGAGAGAGTTCTGGGCGATGAATGTCACGTGACATCTGCGAACGTCTGGTTTTCGTTAATTCAATGGAGCGTGTCAAAACTCAGTTATTTTTGCAAATATCTCACAAACGATATGAGATATATATATATTTTAAAAAAAAGGGAACATAGCCGTAGAGAATTTTCTCCTCTACAAAATCGGTTATTCAATTTTCGTGTCATATGAATGGTTAAGCCGCTATTTTCATTTAAATTTCGAGCTGTGTTACTACCGTAACCTAAAGTGGGCCAATATTATTAGAGTATAGGAAATTAAGTTCTAAATAGTTTTTCTACTTCACGAAACTCGAGCCAAGGTGGAAAAATATTGGGCTATTTTCGAAGAAACTGTTTTCTTAATTTTGCCGATTGCTTCTTTATGTATTGATTTCTTTGCTAATTTTCAAGCTGTATCGAAAAACTAGATTGTCAATAACTCGTTGACGTTCCCAAACTTGTAATTTACTGCAAGTATAGTCCGTGATAAGTCAAAAAACTACGCGTTTTAAAAATATATTAATTATGTTTCCATTTATAACTGTTTTTATACATTTTCACAGAACTTTGACCAACAGCAACGGTTTTAGATCAATTTTATCGTAAACAGTTGTACCACCAAGCTATTAAATATTTTTTTTAAATTTTGTTAATGATTACCATTAAAAATAGCTTGCGAAAACTTGCACTTTTGTTAGACGTGTTTTCTTAACTATCAGTTTTTATATTAAAGCTGAGAAAACTTTGTCCTTTAAAAAATCTAATGGGCGTGGTTAGCATTTAGTGCAATGCACATGGAAGAAGTTAGTATTGATCAATTTCATTTTCCAGAGAAAATATTAGGATTTAATTCATTGTTTTATTAGAATTGGTAACTGAGTAATAAATTGAAGCGTCAAACGCTTAGTGCGGCAGCTAGAGATGGCGGCAGAGTGGGGTAACCAGCGCGCGTACACTCTGACACTTAACCAGATACGTTGCGTTATTTTAAAATTTGTACCAGAAATAAGTAAGTAAGTAAGTAAATTCAAGGATATCCGCAATAAGTGCAACGAAACTATCATGAATTAAAAAAAATACTACATTACGAGAGAAATACTACTGTAATAATACAGCAATTATTAAAAGTCTATAAAGGTAAACAACTAAATCAAATAAAATTATGATATTTTGCGGTGTATTCTTCTTCTAAGGCTAAACATTAATGTGACATTGGTATTCATCTCATCAAGCTACACCAGGGAAAGTGCAAAAATGCTTTAGCACACGACCAGAAGTGAAGATATGAGAGATTTTGCAAGCGTGCTCCCCTTTAAATCAGATTTCAGAGCGAGAGCCAACAGCCACCCGCTACAGCTGATGGGCGTCGCGCTCGCACGCCCCACTTTATTACTCAATTATTAATACTAACAAAACGATGAAAATATACCAGCATTTTTGTCGAAGATATAAGTATTCAATATTAACTTCTTCCAAGTGCATTGCTATAACTGTTAATTATGTTTACTTGATAATTTGGAAGTGTTTTCGGTTGCAGAAAGTTGTAGAAAGATTTTATTTGTAAATTCGTGAAAATATGTCACCAAATCATTTCTTTAAAAGGGTTTTTCATAACATAGAAATTGAGTCATTTGAAAAAAAAAAGCCAAAAAAGCACATATCTTCCTAGGTCATTTTTAAGCTTATTATTAATAAAATCTTAAGACCTATTGTATAGGATTGTAGCACAGCCCTATACGAAGAAAATAAGCAAATGTTCAAATGTTTGTAGAGCTTATGGGACTTAACTACGGGGTCATCAGTCCCTAAACTTATAAACTACTTACGAATTAGCTAATACTAAGGACGGCACAAATATCCATGCCCGAGGGGGTATTCCAACCCCCGACCGTAGTGGCCGTGCAGAACGTGACTGGCGCGCCGCAGACCGCTCGGCCACCGCGGCCGGCAAGAAAATAAGCCTAAAACCTTTTCTGTAAATCGATGTTCTGGGAACATTTAGCCAGTTACCTAAAAGACCGTGACAGGTACCTCATTTTGTTTTTCTTTAATCCGAAATGTCGATTACGCCATTAAACTCTCCGCGTCTGTAGGAATAATAATGTGTACTACAATTAGGATCGATTTCTACAAACTTTTTGGTGGTGGGAATAAGTACTGCTAGTGAAATTTCGGACGTTTGGAATCGCGGACTCTATGAAAGGCGACAGGGAGTGGAGTGGAACCGTAACGGGACTCTGGACCGCGGCAGAAACGCACGCTCGGGGGCCACCCAGAACTGTCTTCCTCAAGACGCGCGTCTTCTCAGAAAGTTATAGTCAGCACCACAGTTCCATATGAAAGAGAACGTGGGCACGTTAGTCACGCATGAAATGGTGCGGGCTCGGTTTTGTAGTGGTAGTAAATGTCACAGGTTTGCAGAACTTTCTAACTCGGTATCGTTTTCCTTTTGTGTTGGCATTCAAAGAAATGGAATTATTCGGTATTTCCCCGACCCCCAGCTTTGTCTTTCGCTGAACTTCAAACATCCTCCATTGTGTAAGCATATATGTAATTTTGGTCATCATCTTACGATAATAAATATTTAGATTGTATGAACTATTTCATTTCAGCCGCCCTTTCATCATTCTTATTTAATGCAAGTGTATTTTTGTCATTCACGGAAGGTATCATCAACAATATAGGCACGTAGCTAATTAAAGTCCAATAAACTCCCTTCATATTCAGTGCTTAATAAAATGTACTATTCCAAACGCAGTCGGATAGCAGATAAGCGAGCGTCACTTCAGCTGTATTGCAAAGTCCATGCGTTCCACGTAATCGAAAAAACTCTCGACGCATCCTGTAGTAATGTGTTTCAGATCCCATTGTAATCTGCCTGGCATACGTCTTATTAACGTAGAGATCACAATCAGCGCACTTGACGGCTTGTCCAGTGCACATTTTTTTTTTCTTTTTTTTTTTTTTTTTCAATTCCCACTAGCAAAACTCCCGCAGTTTTCCCAGTCCTTCGGTAATAATCTCCATTTAAGAATTCGTTTTGCAGACGTGTCTATTTCTTTTGACTCCAGTATTGATCATGATTATAATGATTTAAAGTTATGGGTTTTAGGTGTATCTCGAAAAGCGTTATTCTTATATAGAAAGGAAGGACGGAAGCTCGGAGTTTAACGTCCCGTCGACAGCGTGGTCATTAAAGACGAAGCCTACGCTCGGAATGTTTGGGTAAGAATGTGGAAGGAAATCGGCCGTCCCCTTTCAAAGGAACCATCCCGGCATTTGCCTGGAGTGATTTAAGGAAATCACGGAAAACATAAATCTGGATGGCCGGAAGTGGATTTGAACCACCATTCTTCCGAAGGCGAGTCCAGTGTGTTACCATTACCCCACTTGTCTCGGTATTCTTAAATTTTAATAACTGCAACAGAGATGTTTATTATTCCTTAAATTGTTAGAGTTTGAAACCGATCGCCGTTTAGAACACTTAGCATCCGTCTCCAGACCCTAAAGGCTAGGATCTTCTTGCTACCACCGTCCTTGTATGGCCACGAGTGAGACACAATACGTTGTCGTCAAGCCGATATACCAAAGAATCAGGCGTTTTCATTCATGCTGTGTTCAGTTTCCCTGCATGACTGTATCGGCGATAGAAGCTCACATGTCCACCTGGTAACGGTTCTACTCTATACGCAGCTTTCCGAAGCGACCAGTATTCTCTTTCCAGGAGCTGACTAATACTTCGTCTGACGAGCATACTTGCTGCTGTCCATAAGACATCTAACGCCTTAAACATTGCTGAAAACTGGTACATCCACGGTTCGCGCGCCGATGAAACGACGATATAATTCGTGACAAGCTTCTTCACAGCAATTTGTTGCCACCACGCACAAAACCAAATTATTATAAACAGAATTCACGCGAAACAGGTAATGACATTTAATTTCATTTGCTTACCTTAAATTCTACCACGATGCAGCTCTATCGGCTTTGGCGATGGATGAGGACTGCAATAGATGAACAACGAAACCGTGAATGAGTCGGGCCAATCGATCGCTGTGAGTCAATAGCTGTTCTGTACTTCAGAGGGATTGCAACACTTAACGGAGATTAAACCACGACAATTCTGACAACTTGCAAAAGTATCTATCAATGGTTGAGTGAAACAACTGAACACGAACGTGTTACAAGCTACAAGAACGTGTTGGTGACGTGCATTACAAAAGAACCAACTCTCTACCGTAGGAAAGCCACACAAAGCCGAAACGAATAAATCAAATATCTTTTTGTATTGTTTCTCATTGACATTCATGGTGATTTGCATATCGTATATATCTTTATTTTTAATAGGTTGCTGATGAAGCAACGTTTTCGGACCATGAACATGTCCATTTTTAAACATGAAAATCTCCAATGATACCGCCTGAGGAATTTCGGTACCGTACCGCGCATTGTAGACTAATATACAAAATGTGTAGAGATTTCTACATCCGATATTTTCTTGGTGGTTTTTTTCATCTGCATTGTTTTTACAGAAGAAGCTTACCAGATTTTTTTAGAAAATACATGTGCACGTTCGCTGCACACTTGGCAGCTAGAACTTCAAAATATTGCAGATATTTTGTCTGTAGCATCGAAGGAAATATCAAATTGAAATTGCTCATGCAAGGGGTAGAACATGGTATAGAGTGTCATGTTATCTCCGCCCTTTTTCCATATCATGATATTTCTAAGAACATTGTCTCAGGTAGTACAGGATATCCTCATCTTGTTCCCTAATGAAATGTATATTTGACAGTCATGGATGTTTTAATTAAATAATGGCCAAATGACTTCCCAAACTGGTTGCTTTTCATAGACACCTGCTCATTACGCAGGAGAATGCCAGATGACTTTCTACGACAAAAGATCTTCTCCTCCAGGAGGTCCATAATCTGCCTTTCCCTGTCTTATGTAGCAATCTGAACCCTTTTGTTGGACTCGTGCGTGTGTGTGTGTGTGTGTGTGTGTGTCGACTCTGAACTAGACGTGGAGCAACGTTTGAGTTCTAAATTATATCACGTCCTTATGTTCACTGATGTAACGACACTTACGAAATTTTTACCAGGCTAATTTTAACTTTTGTTACGAAGATCTCGAGATATTACAGTGTTAACGCTTTTATGAAAAATCAAAAAAGAGTTTAGTGGTTTATTTCGCCACTACGACAATGATTTACGTTTGCTTGACATATTTTTACATAAGAATGCAAGTATATGTTTTACAATAATTAACCTTAGAAAATTTATCACGATTTTTAGTATCTTTTATAGTAACAATTTCTATAAATAGTATCTCTTATGTTAATTATTTACTGGATCACTGCACCACTAGTGTAAGAACGACTGTACATCATTTGTATATTGTATATTTGTGTATTGACGTATTTGTGAATGGGTTTCCAGCTATAGCTACTGACTTTATGTTAAATTGGTTGTAATATTAATACGTTGGAAATAAAATTGGATACGTTAGGCACTTTTTGCAAAGAGGAAATTACTTGAACTACGGCGTAAGTTACGGCTTGTGGGCATATGAGCGCCTCCTCCTCACCTTCTATGGTGAAACATGCTCGCTGCTGTGCGTGCTAACGAAATGGTACTGTTCATTCGAAATAAAAGCTAACCTCTGTTTGTCCATTATTCAGTTTGTTATTTCGGAGCCCCCACATACTAATGCACGAACGTGTACCGTATAAATCGATTAAATGGGACCCAATAGGATGTGGTTGGGCTCTGAAAACTTCACTACGTCTAAGTATAGGGACGTCAACACACGTTTGTCACAATGCCCCCCCCCCTCAAAAAAAAAAGTTCAAACTAGATTTAAATAAATAAAAACAAGCAGGGAACTGTTTAGTTGAAAGCTTTTACGAAGACCAGTTTGTTTTGCTCTATGCAGACCACAAAAATGTTTTAAAATTAACACTTATGACTGCACTTGACTTTGTCCTCTGCTTCTGTACCAACACTAAAAGTGCATTTACTTGCCACGCGAAACATACAAAACAGTTCAGAATACACCCGCAATATTTCTAAAGTTGCCTGTAGGTCCAAATAGATGAGAATTTCCCACTAGCTAGAGCACACGAAATGTGCCAAAGTTCGCTAGTGACCATAACTTAAATAAGTGTTAGATTATTTGTTCAAAATGAAAGCCCCACTTGACATATCGATGCAAAATATTACTACCTAAAACACACACACACACACACACACACACACACACACACACACACACAAACACACACAAACGTCCTTACGAACACAGACCCCAAATCACATGAACTACACGACAATATCGTCATCCATGGACATAGAAGCTGCTCCTTCCTAGGGCAAAATACGTTTGCCCCCGTTATACGCACTTCTAGAACAAATCAAGTATTTCCTCACTAAAAAAAATCGCACTTTACATTTGACTGTAGTTTTATGATTTTTTGCAAACATTTCGGACAAAAATAATTAAAAAAATATGGACGATACGATTACGACACTATTATTGTGATAATATCTATGAACCCAACACGTAATATTATTTCTGACCATATTTTAACAAACAGCCAAAATTATTTGATATTTGAGTTTAGCTTTGACAAACATACTCTTTTTTTTTTTTTTTTTTTACTTTTACCTCTTTAAATTATTATTTGAATATCACTCCCACATTTTCACTATCTTTTTCCGTTAAAATATTATCACATGTATTGCTTTTATAATTTGTTCTAAGTTTATTTTCTTTGCCTGTACTGATTACGAAAAATTATAGCCTGGAAGGAACGTAGCGTACATTTGGCGTTCGGAAATCAGTCACGTGACATCTCTCGCCCGAAATCTCTTTTGCATATGCCATCTTAATCTGTGTATTTGAGGATTTTCTTATTATAACTCAAGCTTGGTCAATTAGAAGAAATGGGGCACTGAAAATTATCAAAAACACGTCGTTTTTAGGGCAATGACTTATAACCTAATGTCTAAAAATGCCATGTTAGCAGGTAACATCTGCCATCGAAAACGAGAATTACAGATTACTATCGCAGCTGTTCGGCGTAGCGTAATGGGCAGTGAATTAGTTTGTGATGTACGAACATCTTAGACTGTGGCTCGAAACTTTCCGGGTGCGCGCTCGGTCAGATGCGTGAGGCCGTTCCCCGTCGGGGGTTCGAATGCCCCCTCGGGCATAGATGTTTGTTCCGTCTTTAGTATAAGCTAGTTCATCAGATAATTTATATAGATAGAAAATAATAGCGGTCTTATCACACTCCCCTGGGGCACGCCCGACATCACCCTAGTCTCTGAACACTCGCCATCGAAAACTTTTTCAACTATATATCTGGAGGGAATTGGAAAACTGTAAGATGGTATACTTTTTTATTTATTTTTCTTTTGGTCTGGTGGCGTTGTAATGTCTGAACGTCTCCGGATTGCAATCAATAAACGTTTACAATAGAGCTTACTTTGTACTTTAGTTTTACAGAACACCATAGTTCTTCATACCCATATATATTTTGCTGTTACCGGCGCGATAGTCAGCGTGCTCGACGCCCTCAGGAACGAAAAACCTGAATCAACGACGAAACGATCAAAATGAAACAAAACAACATCCACAAAGGACCGATCAAACAGAAGAACCAATGAAAAGAAAGAAAAAAGAAAGAGGGCTCAACGCCATCTGTAATAAAAAAACTGAACAACTCAACGAACAACTCAGAACGAACATGAACAAACGACCGAAAATCATCGAACTACCAGAAAAAAACAATAATAATAATAAATAAAAATGTAAAAAAAAAAAATAGAAAACAGACACTGGTATTTTTCCTTGCTTCCCTAAGGTTTTCGCACACTCTTGTTAATTGAATACAACTATATTCTTCAAGATTCCGATTTGATCACAGGTTGTTACCTTTCTCTGAAAAGAACTAACGCACATTTTAAAGGAAGCACTCTTAAATATGCACAACTTTAAACATTGCAGAACATAGCTCTAATTAATAAAAGTGCCCAAAACCCTTTTAGGAACCAAGGCCGAAAAAAAACAAAACAGATTAGCGACCGGCTTCGAAGTATGGACCATATGCATCACAAACTAACGCGCTGTCGGTTACACTACGGGAAACAATTACGAAAGTATTCCTTAAAAATTCTCGTACTATTGATGGCACTTGTTAACTGCTAATATGGCATTTTTAGACACTAGATTATGATTTATCACACTAAGAACGACGTGTTTTTGTTAATTCTTCATTGCGTCATTGCTTTGAAATTACAAAGCGTAAGTTATAATAAGAAAATCATAAAATACGGAAAGCAAACTGGCGTATGCCAGACAGAGTTCTGAGCGAGAGCGAACGCCTGGTTTACGTAAAATCAAGTGAAGGTGTCAAATCGCCGTAAGTTTTGCAAATATCTCTGTAACGGTGCGAGTTATGGAAAAAAAATAAGAGAGCAAAGTTGTAGAGAATTTTCTCCTCCTCAAATTCGTTTATTCAATTTTCGTGTCAGATGAACGGTTTATTTGCAATTAAATTTCCATCACAAATGGCTTTTTTTAGTGTTACTAACCTATTTTTTGTCCGAAATATTTGAAAAAGGGAGGTTCTGGTAGACGGAGGCCAACAATTATTTCTTTAAAATTTGGTGACGATCGGTTGAACGGTTCGATCTAAAAAGTGGGCACACGTTACATTCAGACGGAGAGAGAGAGAGAGAGAGATCGCTGTTATTTTTATAAATATCTATTATACGTTGCGATATATTAAAAATCGTAAGAGAGCAAAGTTGTAGAGAATTTCTCTTCTAGAAGCTCGTTTGTTCAGTTTTAATATCACATGAATGGTTAAGCCGTTATTTTCATTTAAATTTCGAACTGTAAAAAAGGCGATCGCAAAGGCTCACTGTTAGTGTTACTTCCGTAACCGTAACCGTAATCTCAGAAAATCTGGCGATGCTGAAGGAATTAGATTAGGTAATAAGACAATAAAAGTAGTAGATGAATTTGTTATTTCGGTAGCAAAATAACTTCTGATGGCCGAAGTAAATGAGATATAAAACGCAAATTAGCTATAGGAAGGAAAACGTTTGTAAAGAAGCGAAACTTGTTGACATCCAATATTAATTTGGATGTTAGGAAGTCCTTTTTGAAAGCATTTGTCTGGAGTGTAGCATTGTATGGGAGTGAAACGTGGACGATAAGGAGTTCAGACAAAAAGATGATTAACCCTTTCGCTACGGTGAACGTGTGCAGAAGTCGGGAGCGAACGTGCTCCACAGACACAGGCGGTGGACTGCTGCAGCAGTCGTGTGCTGCCTGTGCCGCCCAGCCGGTGGACTGCTGTAGCAGTTCCGCCTCGCCTCATATTTCTCCGCTTCACTACGCTCGACTTGTGTGGAAGTTTGACTTCCACTTGCGTTGTCTGTAGAGCGCAGAAGAAGCGGAAGCAGACTAAAACATGTTGTGAGGAATGCAATACGACACTTTGCGCCTTTCCCTGCTTCAAAATTTGCCACACACAAAAGAATTTTTGAAATGTAACACTGTGAAATGATATTCTCGTGATGTAATGCTATTGAAATGTAACGTAAAGCAATTGTAAATAAATATTATTTAACAAGCGAAATATGCGTTTATAATAATGAAGTCCACACCCCACCAGAGCTGAATCCAAAACTTGGATCTTTTAGAATTTACGAAAAAATTACGCGAATTATCTGAAAGAAGGAAGAAAACTGTTTCTATTCCCAATGAATTTTCCCTAATAAATATATAGTATAAAGTTCAATAATCGCGATAACACTGAGAGTGTGAAAGCAGGACAGAGTAGCGCCGTGGGGAGTGCGGAAAATGCGGCGTACAGCGGGCACGGCCGGGCGCGACTGGCGCTCGTCCACAGCGCACGGCGCAACAAGCACGGCGCCGGAGTCAAAGGGTTAAATCTTTTGAAATGCGGTGCTACAGGCGAATGATGAAAATTAGATGGGTAGATCACGTAACTAATGAGGAGGTGCTCAACAGAATTGGAGAGAAAAGGAGTTTCTGGCATATTCTGACTAAGTGAAGGGATAGATTGGTAGGACACATTCTGAGACATCAAGGAACCGTCAACTTGGCATTAGAAGGAAGTTTGCGGGGTAAAAATCGTAGAGGGAGACCGACGGACGAATAGAGTAAGCAGATTCAAAAGGATGTAGGTTGCCGTAGGTGTTCTCAGATGAAGAGGCTTGCACAGGGCAGGGTAGAGTGGAGAGCTGCATCAAACTAGTCTGCGGACTGAAGACCACAACAACAACAAACCATAACCTAAAGTAGGCCAATACATAAATACTTAATTCTATTGGTTAAATTGCATATTATACTTTTAATCTAACAAAAAATTTTCGCTTAATCCGTTCCTGCACTAAGTTTACCATAGTTTTATGAAGCGACTACTCTGACTGTCTTAAAGCACGTCTCCCTCCACACCACATACTTTAATTCTGCCTCAATGTTCCCTGTGAAATACCTATCAAATTGTCAAGGATCTCCGTTATTGGAATAGCACCCTAGCAAAGATCGTGAATGCGAGCAATTCCGCCTTATTCCTCAGACGGAGGTGATATAAATATCAATAATAATACAGTTTCTTGGGAAAATATAGTCTCGTTACACCAAAGGTATTAAATATAATGAAAGGCACTGAATTGAGGCATTGGCCTACCTAGTAAGCAGGAGGTCCCAGGTTCGCCACAGCACAAATTTTAATTCTATGCCTCTCCTTTTATTTAATACCTTTGGTATAACGAGACTGTCTGTCTCAAGGAACTGTATTATTATTGATATTCAGAATGCTGAGCTTTCACAAATAATAAAATTTCAAATCTTTCACCGAATTTTATAAAATCTTAAACAACGTACCACACAAACGAACTTTTATGTGGCAGCATGTCCTACGTTAAGCTAAATCTAATTATGTTCCTAGTAGAAAACTGATGCACAGTTTTAATTAACCAACAATCCTAAATATCATTCTTATTAACTAAAGACGCTAAGTTCACGTTTTCACTCTGTGAATATTTTAGCACAACAGATGTTGGAAACATTTTCAAGCCTTCCTGCCAGCCAGTTAACACGACAGTACTAAGAAACAAAACTCAGAAAAACAATTTCTTTGTCTACAAAATTGCATCTGGGTACCATAAGAAGGTAGGATTCAAAACCATCCACCCTCTATGATATCCAGACTTCATACTATAAGACTAAGAGTTATAATGAATATCGTCAGAAAGAAGTAGCTGTTAATGCTTTGCATGAAATGGAAGTTATATTCAGGTTTCAGCAACAGCTCGATACATTTATAATACGCCGTTCCAACTGCACTGTTTAGAAGACAGACTTCTCTAACCAATAGCATCTAAGATTAGAGCAGTTGACAGTTTTATACCAAATAAATTATTAAAAGAAGGTACACAAAACAGGTCAGGACACTGTTGCAAAAGCAACGGAAATGGCATGCTAGATTTAAACGAACACAAAATCCCCAGAATTGGCGATCCTACACTGAAGCTCGAAATTTAGCGAGGATTTCAATGCGAAATGCCTACAATACTTATCACAACGAAACCCTTTCCTGAAATTTGACTGAAAACCCTAAGAGTTTGGTCATATGTTAAAATACTAGGGGAAAAACACAAACAATACCCTCACTACGTGATAGTAATGGCGATCCTGCCGATGATAGCACTACAAAAGCAGAGTTACAAAACGTAGCTTTTAGAAACTCATTCACCAAAGAGGACGAAACTAATATTCCAGATCTACATCTACAACTACATGGGATACTCTGCAAATCACATTTAAGTGCCTGGCAGGGGGTTCATCGAACCACAATTATACTATTTATCTCCCATTCCATTCTCGAATAGCGCGCGGGAAGAAAGAACACCTGAATCTCTCTGTTCGAGCTCTGATTTCTCTTATTTTATTCTGATGATCATTTCTACCTATGTAAGTGGGAGTCAACAATATATTTTCGCATTCGGAGGAGAATGTTGGCGATTGGAGTTTCGCAAGTAGCCCACGCTGCAGCGATAAGCACCGTTGTTGTAATGATTCCCATCCCAGATCCTGTATCATTTCCGTAACGCTGTCTCCCGTGTATCGTGACAATACGAAACGAGCTGCCCTTCTTTGGACTCTTTCGATGTCCTCCGTCAAACCCACCTGATAAGGATCCCACACTGGGCTGCAATACTCCAAAAATGGACGGACAAGCGCAGTGTATGCAGTTTCTTTAGTAGTTCTGTTGCATCTTTAAAGGGTTCTGCCAATAAAACGCAGTCTCTGGTTCGCCTTTCCCACGATATTATCTACGTGTTCTTTCCAGTTTAAGTCTGAAGTAATAGTAATTCCTAGGTATTTTGTGGAGTTTACGGCCTTCACATTTGATTGATGTATGTTGTAAACAAAGTTTAACGGATTTCTTTTCGTACTCATGTGGACGACTTCACATTTCTCATTATTTAGAGTCAATTGCCAATTTTTACACCATACTGATATCTTATTCAGATCGTTCTGAAAATTTTGCAGTTAGGATGTAATCTCTAGCTGCTTCCGACACCTCGCCTTGGACTCGAGTGGCGCTGCGGTAGGCGACCGAGTGGCGAGCGTGTAGTGTGGACGGCCGTGCCGGTCGAGCGTGGCCAGCTCGAACGAGTGTGCAGGAAGTCGAGCGCAGCCACATGCCTTGCCGCAAGCCTCAGCACCGACACCTGTCGGACTGTCATAGAACGACGTGTATCACGCGATTCGAGCGAGCAACCGAGCGAGGTGCAGACCTCTAGTGCCGACAATACCCCCAGGCACATTGTTGCGCATTTTCTTGGAACTTGAACTTCAATTGTAGATTTCATTGCTACTCAGAACTTTCATATTACATCCTAGAAAGGTGCCAATGAACATAAAGTTATACTCCTATCCATTATGTAATAATCCTTCGATAAGGATGACTGGGGTGTTATCAACACCTGCTCCCCTCCCCTATGCCTTCCTCTCCCACATAGACCGCTCCTTCACGACCTATGTGATTGCTGCCGACCTTAACCTTTCTTCCCGTCCGCCCGCTGAACTCCGGCGGTGGCGTCAGTTCGTCACCACCTCGCTCCGGGGCGACGTCCTTCCTCTTCCCCGCCCAACCCGCCCCGAAAGCAACACCACTCCCGACGTCGTCCTGGCGTCTCCCAACCTCCTAGGGCGCATCACGGCAGATGTCCTCGACCTTATAGGCAGTGACCACGCCCCTGTCCTACTTACCTTTGACCACCGCCCCCGCCCTGCCCGTGCTCCCCGTCCTATGCCCCCTCCCAAACTCGTTCATGATTATTCCCGTGCCGACTGGGATGCCTACCGTCGCTCCATTGACACCTCGGTCGCAAGCCACCCACTTCCCCTCCGCACTCCCGACGATATTGATCATGCCTCCTCCTTCCTCCAGCAGACCGTTGCTGACGCGGTCCATGCCCACATCCCCACCCGGGCGATTTATCCTCACCGTCCTACCCTTCCTCCACAGGCCGTCCTTCTCCTTCGCGAATCCCGTCGTCTCTACCGCTCCTTCCTCCGGACCCGTGACCGGGACACACTCCAACGCCACCGGCAAATCCAACGCCACATCCGAAACCTCTTGTCCGCGAAAAAACGCCGGGACTGGCGCCAGACATGCACCCGCCTCAATTCCACGCTCCCTGTCAACTCCTCCAAGTACTGGCATGCCTTCCGCCGCCTTACTGGCGGTCATTCCTCCCCCCACTACCCGCTTCTCCATGATGACCGTCCTTTTCCTGACAACGCCAGTAAGGCAGAACACTTTGCCTCCTACCTCTCCGAAGTCTTCTCCATTCCTGATGATCCTCTCTTTGACTATTCTCTCTTCCCGGACGTCCATGAGCGAACCGATACCTCCACTCCTCCGCTCGCCCCCGGCTTCCAGTACTTGGACCACATTCCCCCCTCCGAACTGAACACACCCATTACCGCCCGTGACATCATTGACACTCTTCGGACTAAACGCAACACCGCCCCTGGTCACGACCGGCTGACCTACCGTCACCTCCGGGCTTGCCCCCCCTCCTTCCACGAAGCTCTTGCTACCTTATATAATGTCATCCTTTTCACCGGCTTTTACCCCGACCTGTGGAAGACCTCCCGTATTCTCATGTTCCTAAAACCGGATAAGCCCCCATCCCAGACCTCATCCTACCGTCCCATCAGTCTTACCTCCGTGTTCAGCAAGGTCCTGGAAACCATCCTCTCCCGTCGTATCCATCAGCACCTCCATCGCCACCAGTTCCTCCCCCTTTCCCAATGTGGCTTCCGACCCTCCTTCTCTGCCGATGACCAGCTCCTTCGCCTTACTCATCTCCTTTCTGTCCAACTCAACTCCCGTCGCTCCGCAATTTTTGTCTCCCTTGATATCCAAAAAGCCTACGACCGTGTATGGCATTCCGGTCTCCTCTTCAAGCTCCAGTTCTACGCCCTTCCTATTAATTACGTCCGCCTCATTGCTTCCTTTCTCACCCGCCGCCCCTCCTATGTCACTGTCTGCAACTCCGACTCCCGTTTGTTCTACCCCTCTGCCGGGGTGCCCCAAGGCTCCGTCCTCTCTCCTCTCCTTTATCTCATCTACTCCGCCGACATGCCCCAACCCGAGCCTCCCGTTTACCTTCTACAATATGCTGACGACACCGCCTTCCTAGCCCTCGCCCCCTCCCTTGCCCGCTCCCAGTTTTTGCTCCAGTCCCACCTCACCGAGTTCGCCTCATGGTGCAACCGGTGGCTCCTCTCCGTCAATCCTGACAAATCCCAGGCAATTATCATAGGTCGTACCACCCGCTCCTTCCGTCTCCATGATTTCTACCTCACCCTCCACAACTGCCCTATCCGCCACACCCCCACCCTGAAGTACCTTGGCCTAACCCTCGACCGTAACCTCTCCTGGACCCCCCACTTCCGCACTGTCCGACAGAAAGCCCTCTCCCGCCTTAACCTCCTCAAACTCCTCACCGGCCGGACGTGGGGTCTCAGCCCCTCCACCATTCTCTACACCTACCGGTCCCTCATGCGTCCTGTCCTTTGCAGCTTCCATCCTGCCTGGATCTCCGCTCCCACATCCTACTATAAAACCCTCCAAGTCCTCGAGCGCCACGCCCTCCGCCTCGCCTACCGCATCCGGCTCCCGTCCCCCACGCGGATCCTGTATGACCTGATCCCGTTTCCCCACCTCCTCGAATATCTCCAGCGTATCCGTATCCTCTATACCACCCGTAAAATTGACTCCCGCAACCCCCTGGTCCACCCCATCCTTACCAACCCTGGGCCTCTGCCACGCCTCTACCGCGTTATACCCCCTTCCCTTCATCTCCACACCCTCCATGTCCTCTCCCAGGGTAATTTCCGCCGCCTCCCCCTTCCTGATGACGTCCTCCGTTCCGACATCTACCCGTCCTACCAGCTCTGATCCGCCACCCATAGATAAAGTGCCCCCTCTCCTCCCTCCCCTTCCGCTCCCCCGCTTGGCTACCCCCCTCCCTGCCCTGGAGTCCCTACGGCTCTTCCCTGCCGCCCCCCTTTTCTTCACCGCCGTTTTTTTTTCCCTCTCCCCCACGCTTTGCTCCGCCCCCCTTTTTATCGGGGTCCTGGACCGACAGTTTTACAAGTGCTACGTCAAGTGTTGTGTGTTGTGCTACAGTGAAGTGTGTGTTTTTTAACTGCGTCCACCGCAACCAGACAAGTGTCGCACCGTGTATTTTACTTAGTGTCTCTGTGTACTCGCCGTCCTGTGTTCTTGTCGTCCAACATGTGCTTTTTACGTCACCGTGGCTCCTCGTTTTTAACTGACTACATCCGGTTTTTGTTCACCTGTCAACTGTTTGTACCTCCAATTGTCGCCATGTATGTGTCATTGTTCCTCCATTGATTTTTCGCCTGTCATGTATTTTAAATTTTCATCTCATCAATGTCTTTTATTCTCTCGGCTGAAGAGCAGCCTCTGGAGCTGCTGCCAGCCTACTGGTGTAATCGCTGGTGTGGAAATACAATAAAGAAAAATATATATATATATCAACACCCTGCGCGACTGCTTAAGGGTTAAGCTGCAAGTGCTAAGGGGTGAATGTAGTTGACTCATAAGTGCAGTCAGTGTAGCATATGGAAGTTTGGGACGGTCCTGGAGTCATGTTCTGGTAGCCTAGTGGTTAAGGCGACCGCTCGCGAAAAGTGGGGAAACCCGGGTTCGAGTCCCGGCCCGGCACAAATTTTCATATGTCACTATTTGGTAGAACATCTATACCTTATACAGTGACGCTAAGAGAAATTCTCTATTGCGAAAAAATATTGATAAATATATCAACACTGTAAGTCGTTGCCATACAGTAATTTAACCTTGGTTTACCACACAGATTTGTGACTGGCTGGAACACTTCCCAAGTAATAGAACGCAGTACGTTGTTCTCGACGGCGAGTGTTCATCAGAGACGAGTGTATCGTCAGGCGTGCCCCAGGGGAGTGTGATAGGACCGCTATTATTTTCTGTCTATATAAATAATATGATGGACAGAGTAAGTTGTGATTTGCGGCTGTTTGCTGATGGTGCTGTGGTGTATGGGAGGGTGTCGTCTGTAACTGGCTGTAATAGCATACAGGATGACTTGGACAAAATTTCTAGTTAGTGCGAAGAATGGCAGTTAGCTCTCAATGTAGAAAAGTGTAGGGTGATGCGCATGAGTAGAAAAAGCAATCCCATAATGTTCGAATACAGCATTAGTAGTAAGCTTCTTGATGCTGTCGCGTCGTTCAAATATCTAGGCGTAACACTGCAGAGCGATATGAAATGGAACGAGCATGTAAGGACAGTTGTGAGTAGGGCGGACAGCCGACTTCAGTTATTGGGAGAATTTTGGGGAGATGTACTTCACCTGTAAAGGAGACCGCGTATAAAACGCTTGTACGACCACGTCTTGAGTATTGCTCAAGTGTTTGGACCCGCATCAGATCAGTTTAAAGGAAGACATAGAGGCGGTTCAGAGACGAGCAGCTAGATTTGTTACCGGTAGGTTGGACCAATGCGCGAGTGTCACGGAAATGCTCCGGCAACTCAATTGGGGATCGCTGGATGACGTTCTTTTCGTGAATTTCTGTTAAGTAATTTTAGAGGGCCGGAATTTGAAGCTGAGTGTAGTACGATCTTGCTGCCGCCTACTTACATTTCGCGTAAAGATCACAAAGACAAGATAAGAGAAATTAGGGCTCGTACGGAGGCATATAGGCATTCTTTTTTTCCTCGTTCAATTTGGGATTGGAATAGGAAAGGAAATGCCTAGTAGTGGTACAGTGTACCCTCCGCCACGCACCTTACGGTGAATTGCGGAGTATGTATGTAGATGTACGACTCGTAAGTACGCTCTCCCCTGCAAGTAAACGTCCGCGCCACGTCGCGGTGTGATTACAGAGACTGCTCCACTCGCCAGGCAATTATTTTTAAACGACCGGCCGGGTAATTTTAGCACGCGCAGGGCCGTGAGGCCGCAGAGAGCGCAGAAATCCTGGAATTGCGCTGTTAATATGTCGCGGCACCTCGCAGGCCAGTCCAATTTTTCCGCGCGCGCAGAATACCGAGCGCGCCACTTAACGCTGCCGGCCGGCCGGTCGATAAGATCCAGAGAGGGCGCGCTGTTCATCTGGACGTAGCCGCTAGTCTGCCAATAATACCTGCAGTCAATAACATCCACATCCCTCGCCCGCCGCATTCCTGAAGTTGGGTGCCTCGCGCCTCGACAGCGCGAATCCGAAATAGCACTCTATTAGCGAATGCTTCCCGGGCACGTCAAGTATTCATACGCTTCTAGGAAAGCGCCACCCGGTCACGACGCCTCTTGTTATTGGTGAAAGCTTCTGAGAAGCGCTACCAGGGCACTCTGTCGTTAATACAATATTGTCAATAGCCGCCCCATATTCTTGAAACGTTGGAAACACCACATTCCTCTCAATAACATTTCTCGGAAGACGCCACCTGGACACTCTGTCCTTTATACAGTATGGTCAACAGCCGCCCCATATTCTTCAAACGATGGAAACACCACATTCCTCTCAATAAAATTTCCTGGAAGACGCCACGTGGGACGCTCTCGTTATCGGTGAAAGCTTCTGAGAAGTACCAAGGGCACTCTGTCCTTACTCAGTGGAACGCCTGCATAACCTTCGCCAGATTCAGACTGGCCAGATACACACTCGCCAACATTCATTTATTGTTATTATTATTAAGCACCCCATTTAACAAAAACTACATTTTTAGCTTACATAAGCTTTAAAAAAGTCTGCATAGTATTGCAGTACTCTCACAGTGCATTAAGGAACATTTCTTTGAACACGTCGCTTGCCACGACAAGGCTACTGGCACTGGCTACTTCCGACTGCGAGAGAAAGCGCAGTGAGGTTCCCGCTAGTTTCGTAGTGGTGTCAAAGTGGTTGTGGGGGTAGGAGTCTAGGAGAAGCGCAGTGAATTTTGGCCCACTTTAGGTTACGGTACTAACACTAAAAGTGGGCCTTTGCGATCGTCTTTTGACAGCTCGAAATTTAAATGATAATAACGGCTTAACTATTCATCTGACAAGAAAATTGAATAACCTAATTCTCTACAACTTTGCTGTCTTATCTTTGAAACGCTACGAGGCATGAAAAAAACATATTTGCAAAAATATCGGCGATTTTGGGATGTATGTCTGTCTGTCCGTCTGTCTGTCTGTCTGTCGATAACGTGTTCCCTGTTTTCAAGACGAACCGTTCAACCAATCAGCACCAAATTTTACAACATGATTGTAGGCCGCCAGAGACCAGAACCTCCCTTTTTCAAATTTTTCGGACAAAACATACGGTAGTAATACCAAAAAAAGCCGTTTGTAATATAATTGTAATTGCAAACGAACCGTTCATGTGACATGAAAATTGAATAACCTAATTGGTAGAGGAGAAAATTCTCTACAACTTAGCTCCCTTACGTTTTTTTCATATCTCGTATCGTTTGGGACATATTTGCAAAAATAACGGAGATTTGACACCCTCCACTGAATTAACGAAAACCAACCGTTCGGTGATGTCACGTGACATTCCTCGCCCATAACTCTCTCTGGCAATCGCCATCTTGCGTTGCGTATTTGATGATTTTTCTTATTGTAACTTAAACGTTGTCATTTCAAAACAATGGCGCACTGAAGAATTGACAAAAACACATCGTTCTTAGTACGATAAATGATAATCTAGTGTCTACAGCCGGCCGCGGTGGCCGAGGGTACTGAGGCGCTCCAGTCACGGTCTGCACGGCCACTAAGGTCGGGGTTCGAATCCCCCCTCGGGCATGGATATTTGTGCCGTCCTTAGTGTTAGTTAGTTCATTAGTAGTTTGTAAGTCTAGGGACTGATGACCCCGTAGTTAAGTCCCATAAGCTATACAAACATTTGAAACATTTACTGTCTACAAATGCCATATTAACATCAGTTAACAACGGCCATCAATAGTATGAGATTAAAAGACAAATCTTTTGATTGATAGCCGTAGCGTAGTGGGCAAGGCGTTGGACTATGACGCTGAAGTTCCCCTAAAAGGGTTTCAGACACACTTATTAATTAATTTTTTTTTTATTTAGATTACTCTTTTGGTCCAAAATGTTTGCAAAATCTTATAAAACAAAAAATCTAAAGTGGGCCATAAAACACGTCAGTGCGATTTTTTTTCCTTGCGTAGATACAGCGCCGCGGTTGAGTAGCCGAGCGGTCTAAGGCGCCTCGCTGCGGAGCGCGCGGTTGCTCGCCGTCGGAAGTTCGAGTCCTCCCTGGGGCATGAGTGTGTGTGTTGTCCTTCGGTTAGTTTACCTTAGTTTAAGTAGTTTGTAAGCTACGGACTGATGACCACGCAATTTGGTCCGATAGATTTACAAACATTTGAACATTTTTATTCTTCTTTTTGAAGATACAACGATCCGGTCGCTACAGCCTGCGCTGTCGGCAGGCGAGGTGGGCGGTGAGTGGTGACGTTGATAACTGCACAACAGCCTGTGGGGTGGTGTCACAGCCGAGCGGTCTAAAGCGTCTCGCTGCGGAGCGCGCGGTTGCTCGCCGTGGAGGTTCGAGTCCTCCCTGGGGCATGGGTGTGTGTGTAGTCCTTAGGTTAGTTTAGCTTACTTTAAGTAGTTTGTAAGCTACGGACTGATGACCACGTAGTTTGGTCCTATAGAATTACAAACATTTGAACTTTTATTTGGTGGTGTCACCTGCGCTGGCGCTCAGGAGGCGGTTCAAAAAATGTTTGTATAGTTATGGGACTTAACTATGGGGTCATCAGTCACTAAACATACAAACTACTTATCAACTAACTAAGACTAAGAACGGCACAAATATCCAACCCCCGACAAATATCCAACCCCCGACCGTAGTGACCGTGCAGACCGTGACTGGAGCGCCTTAGTCCCCTCGGCCACCGCGGCCGCCCAGGGGGCGGTGCCGGCTGTCAAGCACCGAAATTAAGCTAGCAACCCCACCATAAAAAAGCAAAAAACATTTATACCAGAATTTTGTGCTAATTTGTTGCTCTATTCAAACATTTTCTGTTCGAGTCGTTTAGCCTGAAATCGAAATTTAAGAGTACGGTGCTAGCTTAATATTAAGCTAGCACCCCCACCTCTGAAAATCACATTTCCAAACAAAATTACGGAATTACAACCACGTGGGAATTTTGTGCTAATTTTGTGCTCTTAAATGACGCAAACCCCAACCTTCCAGCTGCATTATTTATGTAAATAATAGCAATTTTAAGTATTTTCGCGCCGCGGGATCAATAGTAAAGTACCTCAATGGAATTTGTTTGAATTATGTGCTTTTAAGATATCCAGGTCCCGAATTTTGTTCTCCACGAGAAATGTTAAATTTCGGACTTTAACTTCATTTAATCAACGCTCGAGACAATAGTAAAGTACAGTAACGGAATTTGTTGCTCCTAGTATAACAATGCCAAACTATAGTTTGAATTATGTGCTTTTAAGATATCCAGGTCCCGAATTTTGTGCTCGACGAGAAATGTCAAATTTATATTAAGCTAGCACTACACTCTTAAATTTCGGTTTCCGGCTAAACGGCTCGAGCACAAAATGTTTGAATAGAGCAACAAATTAGCACAAAATTCTGGTATAAATGGTTTTTTTATTGTTTATGGTGGGGGTGCTAGCTTAATTTCGGTCTGTGAAGCCTCTTGTCAGCTCCTGCTCGGCCTAATGGGATACCCGCACGGAAATCGGTCGCAGCTCCATGCAATTGTTACGGACGTGCGCAGCCGTGCAGGTGCATCCGCCTGTCAGGTCTTAGAGATGCCCAAAAGCGCCGCCTAGCGGAACTCTCTACCAGCGTTAAGTGCTGTCGGAAAGACCCAATTATCGAGAATTTTCCAGAATCTCCTATCGTGAAAATACAAAACAGCTCTCTGCGTTCTAGATTTCACCAGAAGTGTTCACCGTTGCAAAGTGCTTTCGGGAAGACCTAATTATCAGCAGTCTCCAGAAAAACGTGCCTGGTATCACACTCCAGAATCTATTCTCGTGAAAAATACAGTTCCCCAGTCTGCAGTTTTCACGATCCACAGAATTCCAGAAACACCTTGAAAAGCATCATGTATGTTTACCAAAATGCTATAGGCGAAATTCCCAATGATCAGCAACGTCCAGAAGACGGCTCCGTCTGCATTCCTAGGTTGAGAAGATTCTTACAATATCGAGCGCCACTCAGCCTGGCGAACCACAGAGAAATTTGGCTAAAATACACTTCCGTTTCACAGTTCCCGGGGGAATTCTGCGGCCATACCGATAGCGGGGGCATAACACAGCACCTAAGCGATCCATCGATGATCGGAGCACCTTGAAAACCAGCGGGAAAGCTTTAAGGGGGAGAAAAAAAAAACATTCACAATTTCCAGCAGTCTCCAGGAAAATATATATGTTCGTTATCCACCCCAAGAATCTCTTCTCGCGGAAATACATTTTACCACTCTGCAGTTTTCTCTATCTACAGAACTCCAGGAACACGTTGAGCCGGCCGCGGTGGCCGAGGGGACTGAGGCGCTCCAGTCGCGATCTGCACGGCCACTACGGTCGGGGGTTCGAATCCCCCCTCGAGCATGGATATTTGTGCCGTCCTTAGTGTTAGCTAGTTCATAAGTATTTTGTAAGTTTAGGGACTGATGACCCCGTAGTTATGTGCCATAAGCTATACAAACATTTGAACACATTGAAAAACAACAGTGGTATTTACCAAAGAGTTTTTAGGAAAGAAAAATTCCCAATAATCAGCAGATTCCAGAAAACGGAGGTTTTTCCAACAGTCGTATATTGAAGCATTCATCGCAACGCCATTTGTTACAAACGTAACATCCAACCAAGTCTACCCATTTCTACAACTAAATGACCATACTTCCAACGTAATTTCTTTAGAGACCATCGTAACCGGGCAACATCAGTAATGGCAAGTAGGCCTTATCTGGATAATTTTAGAGTCATTACGCCCATTTTTACTAAAGTTTTAACCCGACTCTCCGTAAGATACCAGCATTGTAACACCAGCAAGATGTGTCCAATCGCATCGTAAGCATCGCTAACAGTCGATATGAATATATCACAACCACAATACTTCACGTACATCTACAACTGCACGACACCTCTGCTTTACAACACATCAAATAATTATCCAGTCTGAATACAAATATATCACAGCGGTGGACTCCAACTCAGTCAGCTACAGAACACAATACCAGAAGGAAAGGACACTCCAACGCTCTACTCGACGCAACGTCCAACCGAGCAAGCTCTCACAAAACCAGTACCACCCCAGTACCACCCAGGTGGTATTTACCCTATAAGCTTCAATCTACTTACAGTCAATTCACACTATCGCTAACCGCCTCGACCACATATTTTGTAGCAGTTTACGTCACCAGTAAGAGAAGAAGAAACGCTGCACGCTACTGCGATAAATACTACATACATGTTGTATAACACACACAGCCCGCCAGCATGCCCGTTATGACCACGATCGACTGAGCCACTCTCTCGTACCAAATGTTCAAATTGTTCAATTTGTTAAGCTTATGGGACTTAACTACGGCCGGCCGCGGTGGCCGAGGGGACTGAGGCGCTTCAGTCACGGTCTGCACGCCACTACGGTCGGGGATTCGAATCCCCCCTCGGGCATGGATATTTGTGTCGTCCTTAGTTGTAGCTAGTTCATAAGTAGTTTGTAAGTTTAGGGACTGATGACCCCGTAGTTAAGTCCCATAGACTCTACAAACATTTGTATTTGCACTTAACTACGGGGTCATCACTCCCTAAACTTACAAACTACTTATCAACTAGCTTATCCTAAGGACGGTACAAATATCCATGCCCGAGGGGGGATTCGAACCCCCGACCGTAGTGTCCGTGCAGACCGTGACTGGAGCGCCTCAGTCTCCTCTGCCACCGCGGCCGGCTCTCTCGTACCGAAGCGTCTTGAACTAAATTATTGATGAAGTTTCGAGCATATTACTTTCTAGGTCACTCATGCCAGTCTATATGTTCAAATAGGATGCGTTATTATTGGCCCACTTTAGGTTACGGTAGTAACACTGAAAGTGGGCCTCTGCGATCGTTTTTTGACAACTAGAAATTTAAATAAATATAACGGCTTAACCATTCACCTGACACGAAAATTGAATTACCGAATTTGTAGAGGAGAAAATTCTCTGCAATTTTTCTCTTTTATGTTTTTTCATATCTCGTATCGTTTCAAAGATATTTGCAAAACTAACGGCGATTTTGTTATGTATGTCTGTCTGTCTGTCCGTAACGTGTTCCCCGTTTTTAAGACGAACCGTTCAACCGATCGACACCAAATTTTACAGACATAATTGTAGGCCGACAGAGACCAGAACCTCCCTTTTTCAAATTTTTCGGACAAAATATACGGTAGTAACGGCAAAAAAGGCGTTTGTAATATAATTGTAATTGCAAACGAATCGTTCATCTGACACGAAAATTGAATAACCTAGTTGGAAGAGGGGAAAATTCTCTACAACTTCGCGCCATTATGTTTTTTCATATCTTGCATCGTTGCAGAGATATTTGCAAAAATAACGGGTATTTGACGATGTCTGTCTGGCTGTAAGGTATTCCCACGTTTTAGGTCGTACGTTCAACCGATCGGCACCAAATTTTGCAGACATAATTGTTGGCTACCAGAGACCAGCACCTCGCTTTTTGAAATATTTCGGACAAGAAATACGTTAGTAATACCAAAAAAGGGCGATTGCAATGTTATTTTAATTGCATATAAATCGTTCGTTTGACGCTAAATTGAATAACCTAATTTGTATAGGGCTTTGTTCCCTTATGTTTTTTTTCATATCTCGTATCGTTTGAGAGATATTTGCAAAAATAACAGAGTTTTGACACCCTCCACTGAATTAACGAAAACCAGCCGTTCGCAGATGTCACGTGACATTCATCGCCCAGAACTCTCTCTGGCATAAGCCATCTTGCGTTGCGTATTTGATGATTTTCTTATTTTAACTTACATGTTTTCATTTCAAAGCAATGGCGCACTGAAGAATTAACAAAAACACGTCGTTCTTCGTACGATACATGATAATCTAGTGTCTATAAATGCCATATTAGCATCAGTTAACAACGGCCATGTACAGTATGAAATTTAAGAAACCAACTTCTAAGTGTTAGCCATAGCGTAGTGGGCAATGCATTGGACTGTGACGCTGAAGGTCAGTGGTTCAAAACCCACAACTACTTTTTTTTTCCTAAAAGGGTTTCAGACACACTTATTAATTAATTTTTTATTGTTTACATTATTATTTTGATCCAAAATGTATGCAGAAACTTATAAAACTACAAATCTAAAGTGGGCCGTAAAACACGTCAGTGCGATTTTTTTTATTATTATTATTTACGATAGCATTCGTCGCGAAGCATCTCAATCAGATCCCTTCTCGAGTAGAACAAGCCATACAAACTAAACAGTGTGGCAAATTCACTCATCCCAATTAACATTCTTAAATTCCTACCTAAAACACACTTTTCCTGTATTCGACTACTATTGGACTGCACTGCGCTAACAGACGACACCAGACATCAAACTTACGATTGCCGGCCGCGGTGGCCGAGCGTACTGCGGCGCGCTAGTCACGGTCTGCATGGCCACTACGGTCGGGGGTTCGAATCTCCCTCGGACATGGATATTTGTGCCGTCCTTAGTATTAGCTAGTTCATAAGTAGTTTGTAAGTTTAGGGACTGATGACCCCGTAGTTAAGTGCCATAAGCTCTACAAACATTTGAACATTTTGAAACTTACGATTGCCTGTGAAACAGACATGAATTGCAGCAACAGT
Organism: Locusta migratoria; assembly: GCA_026315105.1. Lineage (NCBI taxonomy): Eukaryota > Metazoa > Arthropoda > Insecta > Orthoptera > Acrididae > Locusta > Locusta migratoria. The sequence goes on along the minus strand of CM048755.1, from coordinate 328,633,844 downwards.
ATACTAGGTCAAATCACGTATCGATTAACAGATATACGATCACGAGAGACAGCATAGGCTTACAGACATTAGTCGGAATTCCACACGCAGGACTTCAGACTCAAAGTGACGCTAGCTGTACACACAAGACGTTACACATCACCTCATCAAACCTGACTACACTGGCATTCACACACAATCTTCAGTCATCCAGACTAGACTTTGCTTTGCAGCTACATAAGCAGGACGCCAAGCCAGCACCTACAGTCAACGATTTTTTGTACTCTCGATGACGATGATGTAGCTTATCATCGAAAGCTCGAGTATTTTTTTTAATCTGATATGGCGTTCGTTATACCCAGAGAACTTTTTACATGAGGCTTAATGCCTTGGTGAATTGCGTAAATAAATAATACGCTCGATTTCATAGGCGGAATTTATTTTCCTTTAACCAACCAACAATATATACATATCTGTTTCACACAAGCAAAACACTATTTTTTCTAATTATTTTGTCAAGTAGGCTCAACCACAGAAATCGTGTAAAAACTCTAAAATATGACGCGTTTCAAGGGCCAAGCCCTCATCAGATAATCTGTACAATAATCTTAAAACTTAAGACAATAAAAATCTAAAACGTAATAAAAGAAAACGTGGTTACTTCCCTTGTATCCGCGGTGGAGTAGCTGAGCGGTCTAAGGCGGCTCGCTACGGAGGTTCGAGTCCTCCCTGGGGCATGGGTGTGTGTGTTGTCCTTAGGTTAGTTTACCATAGTTTAAGTAGTTTGTAAGCTACGAACTGATAACCACGCAGTTTGGTCCGATAGATTTACAAACATTTGAGCTTCCCTTGTAACCGTGTCTACGCAGAGAGCTCCTCAGCATAATGTGCTTCGTCAGGATTCAAATCAGACCCCAGCACTGGCGGCGCATAACACTACCGAAATGCACAGAGTCAACAACCTCCGTGCATTTCGGTAGTGTTATGCTCCGCCAGTGCTGGGGTCTGGTTTGAATCCTGACGAAGCACAGTATGCTGAGGAGCTCTCTGCGTAGACACGGTTACAAGGGAAGTTCAAATGTTTTCTTTTATTACGTTTTAGATTTTTATTGTCTTGGGTTTTAAGATTCTTGTACAGATTATCTGATGATGAGGGCTTGACCCTTGAAACGCGTCATATTTTAGTGTTTTCACACGATTTCTGTGGTTGAGCCTAGTTGACAAAATAATTAGAAAAAATAGTGTTTTGCTTGTGCGAAACAGATAATGTATATATTTTTCTTTGTTGGTTAGTTAAAGGAAAATAAATTCCACCTATGAAATCGAGCGTATTATTTATTTACCCAATTCAGTGCCATCTCCAAAACTATCGAAATAGTTGAAATCTCCATTACTCGAGTGAATATAACCAGAAAAAGAATCTTCTTTAGATTCTGCCAGACCAGAAACACTTCATGGGTAAATACGTTTATCGAATAACATATAACACATTTATGTAAGGTATATTTCTGAGAAGCTAGTCAATAGATATTTTAAGAAAGGATATTTTTTTAATATTTTCAGAAGTAGGGAGAGAATTATACCACCACCAAATAGATCCTTTAGTTACATGCACTGCTACTACCCACAGTGGTTTATTGTTCAAATGTTTGTAAGTTTTATGGGACTTAACTATGGGGTCATCAGTCCCTAAACTTACAAACTACTTATGAACTACTTACTAACTAGGACAGCACAAATATCCACGCCCGAGGGGGGATTCGAACCCCCGACCGTAGTGGCCGTGCGGACCGTGACTGAAGCGCCTCAGTCCCCTCGGCTACCGCGGCCGGCAGTGGTTTATTCCACAGGTTGCTGTTAACTGAATCTTCAGCGGTATTGGTCCGTTATATTTTTTTGAATCACTGTAGAGAACAAGTTGCAGTTAAAACTATACCTACATCACAATCAGATCATGAGACTACGTAGCACTTAATTAAATCAACAAGACAGGTAACATCGAGACACTTTCCGAATTCCATCTCTAGCTCATCAAGGAATGTGTTCAACTTTAAAAAAAAATTAGTGGCGAACGCTACTCATGCCTCAGGCGGCGGCCAGACCCTTCCCTCTCCGTACCAGATGTAGGGAGCGTTCAAAGCGATGAAGAGTGTGTTCTCAGAGCCTACTGTCACAGAGTAAGACAAATATATACAAACGGGAAACCTCCATAAGGGCAACAATGCACTGGCCGCCTCCCGCGGCGGTTGGCGGGTAGCGGCTGGCAATTTCTGTAGGACAACGCACTGGTCGGCGCATCGCCGCTGTGCCGGCGGAAAACTCGGCACACAGAACACCAAAAATAACAGAAGTGCAAACACCATGTTATCACACGGAAACACAGAACGACAGCAGCGCTACTAGTGGCCTGGCAGTGAACTTTCAATCCGAAAAATGTGGCGCGAAAATCCATATGTTTAAGGCTAGTTTACACGAGTACACTACGTTTCATGAAACTGCGCTACTGACCAGTGCGCATGCGCGTCAGGCGTTCGCGCAACTCGGCGAAACTAAGCAGTTTCGGCTCCTTCCAACTTTGACGAAACTGATTGCGCGTGTTTATAGGTTAGGTGATAACCAATACAGAACAAAACACAACATAAAGGGGTTGAGGGAAGAAATAATTCGGTTTTTGAACATATATGTGATGTATAGGTGTTCGTGCCATTTTAACGATAAAAATTTCAGGAATAAGCATCGGCTTGTTAGTGCCCTTGAAGCAATTATTCGTGAATTAAATATTGATATGTTGACGATTAGTGACTTGCAGACTAAACTACATTCAATTCCAATACCTATACAAACGAACTATGACAATTGTCTATTTGGGAACATGGTACAGGTACTGTAGAGACGAATATCTATTTGACAAGAAAAGTAATGCAATTTGTATTTCAGTTCTGGTAACAGTGCTTCACGATTAACAGTATCTTGTTTGTTTATTACATTACTAACTCTGTTTAGAAGGAACGTAAACTGCTCTGCTGACATTCTGAGTTGTTTAAAATAATTTATAGGGTCTTTGGTCACAATTTCTTACAGCAAGGTTGCTAAGCAACAGAGCTGACTTTTTTTTAATCCATTCACGAAACCAAAAACGTTTCTTATTCTTTTTATGTTTAGTCTTATGCAACGACTTCACGCAGAGAAGCAATAGCTCCAGCACAAGTCTTACAGCTACCAAAACTTTCATTCTACGTCGACTACGGCACACACAAAACTACGAAACTGAAGTGTATAGTATTGGCGCCGTGTCTACAGACATACAAGAAACCAGTTGCGCGCAACTCATTTCATGAAACGAGTGTCGCAACCCAGTGTCGTCGTGTAGACTAGCCATTACTTCTAAATACACGAATGAGAAAACGTTATATTGGTGTTAGACGACAATATTTTTCCATTTATTCTTTGAGGGTGGACTTCATAGAAAGGTTTTTGAGACCTTGCAAAGTAATATATACGAGAAATTTAAATCAAAAACTAACATTAATTGCTTGTGGCTGTTGTTTACAGTCGGCCAATCTTCGTAAATGATGTCGTGGTAATCTTTTTGACTGTAAAATTGTTTGTTTCTAAAACTCGGTACTGCGATTTTCACCGTGTGGCGTTATCCCATGGAAATAAATGTGATTTTGCGCATGTCAGACTAAAAGTCATCTGATATTGCGTGCATCTATGTAAATGATTCAGTTTTCACATACGCTAAGGCACAATTATATTCACTCATGTGACCAAAAGAGGAATAGTAGGTTGTACAAATAAATAATTTTACAGCCATATACACTGTCCTGCAAACAAGAATGTAGGCCTACTGTAATGTCTACAAAAACCAATTTATTTTTATTTCAGTTGATTACTATTTATGCATCTTCAGTCATATGAAATGGAACTTCTGTACAGTTCAAAGAAATGAAATTTATGAAACTTACAAAATGCACACAGAAGATCGCAATTAGGAAGACGTTGCTATAGAACCTCAGCACAGAACACCACCTACGAATCGAAACAAATATGGAGGACTGTAAAGCGTAAATCATCCAATAGGAAAGCGAGATGAAAAATCGCAGCGCTCTATGTGGCCTGGCATCGAACCAACATCGTGTTACCGGAAATCCCTATATGAGTTTCACCCCCCTGACTCGGCAGCCGCGCGGTCACGCGGTGGCGCGGGTTTCGACAGATGGCGTGGGGCACAGGTGGCAGGGGGGGGCGGGGTATTCGACATGAGCACACTTGCACCGGACACAACAGGTTGCCTCGTTTCACCCGTGACCTCTGACAGGATCACGCTGTGATGGATACGGAGAAAATTATTTTCGAAGTGGAAAATCGTCCAGCCGTCTGTAATATGAAGGCGAACGAATATAGTGACAGAAATTTAAAGTTTAAAATGTGGGAAGAGAGAATAGAAAAATTTGGAGGAAAGGAGGAGTTATGTTGATTTATGTATTTCATCCTGTGAAACCTTATGGTATTACAATATTTAACCGGAATAACAACACTCTTACCTAATTGTTACCAGCAGATTTTCTTCAGGGTCTATACATGACCGCAAGTTTGTCGTCACTTCGGTTATTGTTCTACTGATTTTGGAAAGTAGTTTGTCGAAGGGAGATGTTGACATCCTGGTGTAGTTAAAATGTATACTTATTACTTTCGCAACTCCCCATAAAAAGTGACGAAAGCTTCTTTAGTACTTCTTTCTTGCAGGTTAGGGTGCATCCAGTACCTATGTTTTGTGTTTCTCCGGCGTCTTTCCTTTCTCAAACGTCGTAGCAGAGCCAAATGGCCACAACAACCTCTGCAGACACTTTCATTTTTGTGTATTGTCAATAACTCAAACAAAAATTTTAAGTTGATCCCACGCACTGCTACATAAACCACTGCGAGAGCGAGCGCTGCAACGGGACCTGCAGAACAGGTGTCAGAGCTGGTGTAGTCGGCAGTGCGGTGAGGGCCGCGGGAACCACAGAACCGCGCGCCGCGCCTCGAGGCGGCTGGCGGTGGCGGCCAGTGCAAGGGACACAGCGGCGGAGACCAAGCACCGCGGCGGGGACCGGCGCACTGCGTGCTTGCCCGGTCCCACGCTCAGGGGTGCGGGGCGGGGGGTGCTGAAGCAGTTCCGTAAGATGTCCCATGATGGCGCTGCAGTCAAAAGCAGCCCTTTAAACTGGCCAGAGCAGGCGGCAGGTAGCGGCTGCCCCCACCACCACCTCCCCTCAAACGCCAGCAAGCCGGACACAGCCGTGGCCTCGTGGCAGGCGGCACGAGCTCTCCCCTCAGCCTCCCCTCCAAGCTACCCTCAAAAGCGCCACTAGTGTGGTCTACCGGTACTAAAGGGCCCTACACACGGTCAGATTTATCCGGACAAATTTATCAGCAGTCCGATAAATTGTACGTGTGAAGGCTCTTCCAGACCAACTTTTCTTGTCTGATGGTTGGTCTGGCCTGACCGTCCGACATCCGACCCCCCCCCCCCACTCCCCTGTACAAATTGTACCGTGTGTAGCGCTCCTCGACCAACTTCCTGCCTGGCGATCGTCTGCTGTCTGCTCGCAGCGAAAAATAAAGAAGTAAAATGGCGAACGTAGGAGATTTGGATGGCGATCGTGTCGTTATGACGGAATTTTTAGAGAGATACAGAGAATACAGATATTTATGGGACACCTCATTTGAAGGGTACAGCAACAGAGAAGTGAGGAATGAAGCACTCGCTTCTCTGTTACAAATTTTTCAAATAGCGCACCCCAGAGCGACGCTCCTCACCACGAGGGCGCAACATTGATAATATGAGGACCGCCTATAGGCGGGAATTTAAAAAGGTAAGATATGCATATGAAATAGAAATGTTATGAAAATATCGGCTAAACTGCAGAGTCTGTTGCCCTCGCTCTGCAAATGTTCACCACAGCAGTCAACTATAGAGCAGGTATGTGTGTTATTTATTTTGTGATCTGTACGAAACTGTGATCATTTTAAGTGAAAGTAAGGTTTCTTTTTAGTATGTGATGGCGCGTAGACACGATCTATTTACAGTTGCCAACATACACGCCATGCTAAAAACATGGGCAACAGACTCTGCAGTTTTACCAAAATATCCTTGAAATGTAATAATTACACTAACGCCATAAACAGATAAGTTTTTCGTATTTGTGTCGATATTGTGCACTAGTGAATTTATCGTATTGCATGGTATTGCAGGTAAAAGACACCAGGTCATCTGGAGCAGGAGTGGATGGTATCCATACTCCACGCCTGTGGTATTATGACCTTCTTTCCTTCCTCAATGAAAATAACGTAAACACGCGGGCTGGCAAAGAGACAGGAGGCGATGAAGAGGAGGAGGATGATGCCACTAATGTACAGGTAAGACAAATTTTTTATGTTCTTTAGTGTACTGTTTAAGTTGGTTCTTGGGCTAAAATTTTATTTTGTGTCATTGAGATAAGGAAAATGTGCAGTTTAATAAATATTACAGAGTTCTTCTGAGTATCGGTAAATTTCGGTAAGTGTAAAATGCAAGCTGGCAGCATACCAACATATCATGACTGCTGTTGACAGATATTTAATAATAACCTTGGTATACAAAAGGGAGAAATAATTACAGCTAATGTAGTTAAATAGGTATTTACATAGATGTTTTTCTTATACCATTAGTTCACTGAAGGAAATATATTGAATACATCAGTCTAGTGTGGCACAACTTAAGAATACTTGGTGCAGTGTATGGCTATTATACTTTTCTTTGTTTAAGTAATGTGGAGGTCAGCAAGAAGCAAGATTCAACACAATGAATTATTATGTGAATGATTTTTGTCAGTTCCTCAGCTAGTGTCTGTTTACACAAATACTGTGTGTGTGTGTGTGTGTGTGTGTGTGTGTGTGTAGCTATGGATTTCTGATCAAAGTCTATATTTATTAATGGTTTCACTCCATTTACTGTATGGAACTGTATTGTGTTTTATCAACGTTTAATGATAGTCCATTTGTAGCAATCCACTTAATGACTTTCTGAAACACATTTTTTACAAATTAATCAGTTACTTCTTGTCTGTCAAGTGTGATAACTACACTAGAATTATTAGCAAAAACAACCAGCTTTGCAAGTTTGTGAATATATAATGGCAAGTCCCTACAACCAATGTTACCCAGGGTGCAGCAGGAAAAACAGTAAAAGTTTGGGAATGAAAATTTTCATTCCTTGTCTTTTTTACTTGATTAATTAAAGGGTACTTGATATGTGAAGGAGAAATATTTATGGGCATAAATGTAGACTGGGATACCACCCGTCTGCTTTAACCCATGATGTCATCAAGATGTCGAAAACCAGTATATGGGATATCTTAATACTTCTGTATTGCATCTACAAATAATCTGTAGTTATTATAGATAACAGAATGTACCACAGGTCACAGGTCTTGGCCCAAAATTCACACCTTCGGTGCTCACATACAAAAAAAAAAAAAAAAAAAAAAAAGAAAAAAAAAAAAAAAAAAAAAAATCATGGTTAACCTACACCTAATCAGAGAGAAGCTACAGATCACTTTATAAACACAAAATATTAAACTGTTTTGTATGTAAACAAACTACTGTCTTTAACTCAACCACCACATAATCACTCACTCATTATAAAAAAATGAACGCACCTCAAAACTACCGTGCTGTGATTATGTCACGAGTCAAAGGTGACGGGCGGTATCCCCGTCTACAGGTGATCCTATTTATGAATTAAAATACCTGTTTTTGTTGAAATAACACATTGACTTTTTGTGCTGGCTCATAATTAACCCCCTTTATGCTATGATTGCAGTTGCTTTGAGATTTCATTCTTTGTTAAAGATAACCTCAAATACTTCCATGGTTTCATTTCTTTCTGTTATAGCGTGTTAATATATTTTCCTATTGTTTTCAGGAACAGCTATTGGAAGCAGAAGTAAATCGTCCAGGCAAGAGAAGACGGGGGGATAATAGAGAGAGGCAGGAGCTGTTTACAATGGCAAAGAAACTACTCGAGTCAAAGCCAGACCAATGGGAGGGCCTGTCTTTGGCTTATTGCGCTCAGCTGCGTGAGTTGCAAGATGATCAACAGGCAGTAGCTCAAAAACTCATTTCAGAGGTGTTGTGTTTAGGGAGGTTACGGCTCCTGTCACCATTTTCGTCTATCACGATACCCTCATACCCCACCCAAGGAAGAATTATTCCTCCACCAATCCCTTCACCCCCTATTAGGCATGTCCTGTCCTCTCCTTCACCGTCCCCATCCTCCCCTTCCTCATCTTCAATTATGGGCAGTCAACAAACTTCAAATTCGGGTTCCGCTACACCAGTGGAAATCCATCTTACTGAGAGCAGTGATGGCTCCCTGCAAGAGTTTCTGATTATACAATAGCGTTTGTCGTTTTTTGTAATTTTTTTATTATTAAATTGTTTTTGAATTTGAAAAAAAAATAATAAATGACAATGTTTTTAGAATTTGGTTTTATCACTTTCTTTACCTTTTCAAAAACCTGTGATGCAAAAACGTGTCTATTTATATATTAGCAAATGTGTTATCACAAGATTTAAGTGTCAGCAACACCAGTTGTCTGAAACAAGGTAATTGGTAGTGTTCTTTGTCTATTTTCACTGAAATCCATTACAGTTACTACTGATTTATCAAGGTAGTTTCTCAATTTCAGAAAATCTCCAAATTATTGAGAAACCTGAATTTTAGTAATTTCAGTGTCGCAAACTTGAAAGATCATTCTATCAAATAGTACCTCTGTTTACTGTACTGAAGCATTTATCGGAATCAGTGCTCTACTTAATTATCAGTGTTTGGCACAAAGAACAGGAGAGCATCTGTCACATGGAGCTACAGTTATTACATTTGGGTACATTGTTTATCATCATTGTAAGTCTGTGGCAATTTTACTTTTTCCGTGATATATTTAAAAAAATGGTATGTGTTCTTGGTGATCCTTTGTTTATTCACAATTGTAAGGATACTGTAACTAAAATCTTGGAAGCTACACGTTGTATAAAAATAAGCAATTTTCAATAATTCAATCGGTGGTGACTTAAACTTGGTACAGTTTGAATTGTGATACAAGTTAGTGCAAGCAAGATGTCTGAAATGCACACAGTGTACATTAGATTGAAATCAGAGGTAAGTGAATGGTGCAGTGTGCAGTACATTAACTCCTACTTACACTGCTTTACCTAATGTGAGTTCCCCCTATGGGAATGCAAAATACGCCCACTAGGTAAAAGCTAGGCAAAGTATGTATTGTAAAAAATAAAAAATAAACTGAGAATCACATGTGTAGGCACTGATATACAATTAATAATTGTACACATAACCAATGAACTTCACCGGCTAAATTCAGTAACTAGAATTAGCAGTTGGTTTCCAACATCAGCATACTACACCGCCATTGTAGTATCATTTAACCCTTCTGAAGCAATAATCCACATTATTTGAGGACCAACACATATTTCATGTTACCCTAGCTTGTCACAGTTTATGAAAATGTGGTTAGGTAGTAAAGCACAGATTAAGTTCGTCAGAATGCAGTTAGGCCATACATTGTGTGATATAAGAAATCCAAAGAAAATCATTGATATACAATATTAACATTCTAAACCATGGACAAAGAAGCATGTTTTTTGTGTCCCATTGCAAATATGTATCACAGAACATGGTATAATCACTTTCTTGTGTAGTGATATCTTTAAATTTTTATTAGCCTATTAACTTTGCTGTGGTACTTCTTACATGGAATACATACAAAAGTAGAAATGTGAGATATGTGATGAAGTGGTAAGAGGTTACCATTAATGTAACAAACATTCTCTTCCCATGCCCACGTATTTAACTTACATGATTTACGATGGAATATCAAGGTTGCAATTTAACAATAATGAGAACTAAACACTAACTGCAAACACAATTGCCTAGCATCTTACACAATCATAACAAATGAAACACACAGAATCATAGACCATTCCAGTGTTTCACACTGTAAACTGCACTCACATCTTCATGATGAATCAGAACCTCATTTGGGCTCCCTGATGCTATGTGTAACAAGGGATCAAGGGATTCAAAATAAATAGGCACAGAGTGAATTATATTCTTTATTAACATTGCTTGGATTTCCACATCACCAAAGAGGTACCAGGCTTGATGCGTTACTCTTTTTTTTTACATGGCGAGTTCCCCAGTAGGCCTATAAACCATGCCATGACCCCCCCCCCCCCCCCATATATATGAGACTTTCCTGGTGGCTAAAATATGTATAAAATAAAGATTGTTTGACTTAACCAAAGTACAGGCTCGTCAATTTAAACATAGAACACATAAAAAAACACACAAAATAAAACACACATAAAACACATGAAAAAATAAAGATTGTTTGACTTACCGAAAGTGCAGGCTCGTCGATTGAAACATAAAACACACATAAAAAAGTAAAACACACATAAAAACACTTTGTGTAACATCATTCACAGTTTTTCATTAATCATTCATACCAACAATCATTCGTTCGTGAAAGTCTAATTGACCTTCATTATTAAAGTATTCCACGAATACTTGACGCACCTCACTCCCTTCTTCATAGCGGTGCCTTGCTCCTTGAGCTACAGGTAGTAGGGACTGAGACTGCCGCCAGTCGCCAGGGATTAATGTTGACTTGGTGACATCTTCCCTGTCAACAGTTGTGCCTGCTATATAATTCCTGCTCTTCTGGGCCAAATAATTGTGCAAAGCACAGCATGCCAATGCTATACTGTCTATGGCATCCAGGTTAACGCCAAGTGTTTGCAGCAAAACCCGAAATCTTGATGCAAGAATGCCAAAAGCATTCTCAACTACTCGCCTTGATCTGCAGTAGCGATAGTTGTATATGCGCCTCTGCCTTGTAATGCCCTTCAATGGGAATGGCTTCATAACATACTTATGAAGGGCAAAAGCACTGTCTCCCAGAAATACATATGGGGCTACTTTCTCACTATTTTCAAGTGTTGAGGGAGTGGGCAGGTCCAAGTCCTCTTCCATCAGTTTAGGGTAGAACTTGGTTTTGGTGAAAACTGCTGAGTCTGAAACACAACCATTAGTACCTACATGTACATACATAAATTGATAGTTTGCATCTACAACTGCAAATAAAATAATGCTGAAAAAATGTTTGTAGTTGTAAAACAGAGAGCCACTTCCATGTGGTTTTTAATGGCAATATGTTTGCCATCCATGGCTCCTACACAGTGGTTAAAATTCCACTTCCTTTCAAATGTTGTAGCACATTCCTTCCACTCAGCTGCAGATGATGGCATCTGAAACATTGAAGAATTGGGTATAATTTATGATACATAAGATTGTGCATTCCTAACAACCATGATGACATGCACTGATAAGGCAATGTTTTGCAAAGAAAGTAGTTCCCTTTTAATCAACTTATATAGCTTAAGGTTAAATTCAGTTACTGATATATCTACAATAACATCGGCATGGATCAATTGAAGAATGTGATACCATCTGTGACGAAGTATGTAAAATCTTTGTCACAGCAAAGTTGATAGAATATATTTGGAATTACAGATTGATACCATATCATGATTTGGAGCCATATAATGAGAACCAGTTACTACATGTGGGTAAAATTAACTTTTTGGTAATGTAAATTGATGCATTTGTTCATTATTAACTTCCTTCCCTATGATGTCAAACCCGAAGGGTTCAATTGTGCTCATTATACGATTTTGACATAAGTCCAAAAATAGATCAAAGTAACACCCATTACGATGTACTTGAATATCAGATGAATGGTTTGGTTTTAAATTACCTTAATGTATTTGTTCAGGCAACGATAAATAGCGCTGCATGTTTCAGGAATTACTTTGCAGAGCAGCTGTGGAGATATTACGGCGCTGTACTTCAGATCTTCATAAGTTCGGCCAGTGGCAAGAAAACGCAATGTGGCCATCAATCGATCCTCGCAACTTACTGCCGCTCTCATCAGAGTGTCCTTTTTCGCCAAAAACGGCTTTACAAGCTCTAGTAGCTCTGTAAAGCAATCTTCATCCATCCGCAAATAATTGCGAAAATCATCAGCCTCAAGCTCCTTCAGTAAAAGGGCGTGAGTAAACTTGCGTCTCTGTAAAAGCCATTTCTTAGCCCATAGCTTTCTTTCGGTTTTCCTTTACCCTGTTGTCTCCAACACGGCCAAGGCAACCCCTAATCTCTGCTTTTGAGACAAAAACATGACTTTTAATAAAGCACAAAGCACAGCGAACAGTACACACACGAAAACAAAACAAAACAACAGTTCAACAGCCAGACACCAGAGCAGGGAGGCGCTGCAATCGCACGCAGTTGGTCGGAACGTGTGTAGGCTGCTACGAATTTGGTCTGTCAATCGGTCAGTCGGCTGGTCTGACGATAAATCTGACCGTGTGTAGACCGCTTAAGCCAGGGAACCGCCTGACACCTGTTAGCATCTTACGGAACTTCGAGGGGAGCGTAGTGGTTTCGGTGGGGCTATATATTTGTCTGTGCTACTGTCTACCAACCCTCGCTACCTGAGGGAGATAATATCCTCTACTACAGCTCCAGAGAGGTCTCTTTTGTCACTTCCTTCGTCCATGATGAAGTTGGTACTACACTAAGAACAGCCCACTCGCCCTCTTGCCAAGTAAGGGTGTCTCTGGCTCCCCGGCAGCCGCGCCGGTGTGGCCAAGCGCAATTGAGGCGCGATGTTTCGATGCGAGAGGCCGTTCCCCGTCGGAGGTTCGAATCCCCCCTCGGGCATGGATGTTTGTGTCGTCTTTTGTATAAGGTAGTTCATAAGTAGTTTATAAGTTTAGGGACTCATGACACAGCATTTAAGTCTCTTAAGCTTAAACATTTGCCGGCAGTTCAGACGACATAAGAAGCCATGCGTTCTTAACTGAAGTAAACGAGGCCCTAAGCGCGAAGCGGCGACTGTAAGCCATTGCGAGGCAGTCAGTCAATATTAAAAGCAACCTTCCACATTCATACGAACACACAAGCTCAATCACTCGGGTAGAAACACATATAAACATGGGGCATTGATCATTAATAAAGGAATAAAATAAGTAACATACAAAGAAACAGTATTGACTCTACACTGCATGAACTTTTATTTTGGCGCAAATATATATATATATATATATATATATATATATATATATATATATATATATATATATATATATATATATATATGGTAGAAAATGTTCACCTATGCAGGGGAAAAATATAGAAAAAATTACATAACTCATTTAACAATGTGAAATCATTATTTACCTGTTGCCATTGTCAACATCATGCATTTATATGTAAGTCACTCTGCAGGAAAATATTGGTATCTAGCATGATTTCTACTTCGATTAGATGTCTGCAAAATGATAATTTTTTTTTTACTTGACAGAAGTCGTATCTGTTTGTAATTACATTAATGCTCAACAGTGAGTAACATCTGCTGGAGCGCTCTTTGTTGAATTTCTCTTCAATTCACGACTGCGCTGCTTTCTATGGAGGAAACGATCAACTAAATGCTTATAACAGACTCCAATGAATACGATATGCATGGTGTGGCCATCTGTCAACAGGAAGTATGTCTGAAAATGTAACAAAAATTTGCGTTGCCAAACGGCAACACCATGTAGTGTAGGGTTAATGGTGGAGAAACACTTTGGAGTTATGAATAACTCAAAATGGAAGACGACCACACATTCAGTGGACGTGTTTCATCATTTTAGTTTGTCCGAGAGTAAATTTGAATGAAAGTGGTTCCCTAAACAACCCTTAAGTATTTAGGAAGATTTTTCTGCTACACTTTGCACCTTCCCATTATTTTGGTTCAAAACTGTGTAATTATTCGAAGTGTTGTTGTTGTAAACGAAATGTGTCATGAAGTTCTAGATGTACATGAAGTATTGTGGTTGTGATTTATTCATATCGACTATTATCGGTGCTTATGTTGCGAATGGTTTGTTTGTGAGTGTGTGTTTGTGTGTGTCTTGTTGTTGCTAAAACGTGTGTGTATGTAGACTGCGTTTGGTACGCAGGACGGCTGTTAATATCGCCTTGAGCTGATGTGGATCCCTGAAGAGTGTACTGGATCAACACTTTCATTTTACATTGCGCCAGTAATATGTTTCACATATCATAGATGTATATCCTGTAATAACTTGTATTGGGACTGCTGTGGAGTGGAACCTACGATGTCCTTTATGATTTCTTATGTGACGGGTTTTTGTTTCTATCTTTCCACAGGTTCATGGGACGCCGACGTCGATGAAGTCTTGCTGTGGGTTGGTGAAGTGGAAGAGAGCTATTATTTTTCTGATAAATAAAAAAAAATGTTCCTTAGAAGCGTCTCGTTTTCTTTGTTTTCTTTTCTAAAAAACATCGTTAAACCTTACACTTACGTACTTGTCTAGTTTATGATAATCATCTACTTTAGATGTTTAAATGTACCGAGATATTGTAATTTCACCATGCATCCTAGACTGTCTTCCGGTTTTCCAGTCATGCTGTTGATATGTTATAAAAACATGGCTTTCATCTTAATTGTTTGTAGCACAATCAGGTTTGAAAGAATATGCGAGGTTTGTGTATTCGGATGGGATTTTGATCATATATTACCATCGTCTCTCAGGTGGTTTTGAGGGTGTATGTATGTGTGTGTGGCTTAACAGCACTAAACGGTAAGATTATCAGAGCCCTTTGAAGTATAAATATGAACGAATGATATCAAAATGGCATAGATGAGTGAGTCTCTCGCAGATACACACACTATTTTCCAAAAATGTTCAAATGTTTGTATAGATTATGGGACATAACTAAGGGGTCATCAGTCCCTAAACTTACAAACTACTTATGAACTAGTTAATACTAAGGACGGCACAAATATCCATGCCCGAGGGGGGATTCGAACCCCCGACCGTAGTGGTCGTGCATGCCGTGACTGGCGCGCCGCAGTACACTCGGCCACCGCGGTCGGCGGGGATGCGAACCCCCGACCATAGTGGTCGTGCAGACCGTGACTGACGCGCCTCAGTCCCCTCGGCCACCGCGGTCGGCCGCAATATTTTCCATTACCAGTCTTGCTCGACCGCAATATCACGCTAGTTCACGCCATAAAAAAGATGGTGTAATAATTGTCAATGAGCTAAAACCGGGGGCGAAGATAACGAGGGGTGGGGGGGGGGGGGGGGGTAGGGTCAAAACACCCTTCTCCCAGAGAAGCATATCGGTCAAACTGTTTTTTTATTTAAATGGTTTGGATTTTCCGCCGTATGCAAGACACCTGATTTTTCAATTGTTCCCAAACATGTTTCAGCACATTTTGTGCTATCATCAGTGGGATGGTTTATTTTTGTCCTGAAATTATGTTTACTGTACAATAGTCTTTCCAGTTACTTCTAGTTTCATTCGTTTTTAAATTTTACTTAGCTTATCTGACTATATAACTATTTCAGTTTAGTGAATATTAGGCGTAGATATACGAGTATCACATTTCTTACATACCTTTTACAAGAGGCTACATAAAACTCCTTAAGTAGCCTACTTATTTGTTGTTTTGGTACAAACTTATCATCTGCAAACATAACAACAGCTAAGTAAAATTTAAAAACGAATGAAACTAGAAGTAACTGGAAAGACTATTGTACAGTAAACATAATTTCAGAACAAAAATAAACCATCCCACTGATGATAGCACAAAATGTGCTGAAACATGTTTGGGAACAATTAAAAAATCAGGTGTCTTGCATACGGCGGAAAATCCAGACCATTTATCCAAGCAAGCACGGAAGAAAGAAGAACAGCAGCATCAAAAGATGATTATGTTTTTTATTTAGTCGCTCGCATTGCAACCTGTGTCGCAGTTTTAAACGTTGAACGGCTGCAGATATTTTTAATAGTGAACTTCTTGTAAACCTGCCAGAGAACTAAACGTACCTCCAAAGAAAAATTAATTATCTATACTCCTGTCTAAAGCTGTTAATTAAATCACAATTAGTAAAGAGGAGAAGTAAAATAATTACACTGTTAAACATAACTGTTCTAAAAATAGAAAATAAAGTAAATTAATTCGTTTTATAAGTGATTCATTCGTGATTCTTATCGATAAATTCTAATCTATGATTAGTTTTTATGTGTCACACACAGTTCTTAAGTTTAATACAATTTTTTTTTTAATTTTCATTTCCACTCTGTGTATTTAATTATTTAGAAAGCATTCATACAGTATAAATAAAAATATGAACAGATTTATACATTATCATCTCCTTCATCCTCTCTGAGAAATTACATATTTTAAATCGAAGTATTAACAAAATCATGTTTTCCGATAACGAATTTATTTTACAGTGGGAACGTCAGGCGTCGTCGCTAATTATGTGACAGGCGGGGCGAATTTACGCAATCTGTTAACAGTTTTGGGAACACTACATTTACTATGAGCCTTTACAAACTGGACTTACTGTACTGTGCATTATGTCGTTTGTGAAATAGGAGCGAGAGAGGGGTTCAAGTTGGTTGAAGATTGCCGTGATTAGCTGCTGTCACTGTTTTTGAGAAGTCTGATAATTTTGAAGGTGTGCCTTCTGAATGTAGAGAGCTGTTGTCGCGAGAAGGATGTTTGTTTAGTAACGCAGTAGCTGTTTCCCTCGGGTAGTTGAATGACGCAACGCTACCGGCGGCACAGAGTAAAATACGAGGTACGTCCAGAAAGTAAGATCCGTTTGGTTATATAAAACAAACGTGTACAGATACAGAAAAAATATTTATTGTACAAAAATCTACAACTGTTAAACTACTTTTCTACATAGTTGCCGAAATTTTGTAGGCACTTGTCATAGCGTAGCACAAGTTTCTGTATGCCTTCTTCATAGAAGGTTTCCGCCTGTGTATTCAACCATGTGGTAGCATGTTCTTTCAGCTCGTCATCATCGTTGAAATGTTGACCAGCAAGAACAGATTTTTAGGTGGAAGAAGAAGTGAAAGTGGCTAGGAGCGAGGCCCGGGCTGGACGGATGACGATCAAACACATCCCAGTGAAATTCCCGTAAGAGTTGTTTCGTCACATTCGCCATATGAGGTCGGGCACTATTGTGAAAACAAACACCACTTTTTGATGGAAATCTTCTTCTTATACGTAAAATTTGTCCTGTCAACACTTCAACGATGACGAGCTGAATGAACATGGTACCACATGGCTGAATACACAAGCGGCAACCTTCTATGAAGAAGGCATACAGAAACTTGTGCCACGCTATGACAAGTGCCTACAAAATTTCGGCAGCTATGTAGAAAAGTAGTTTAACAGTTGTAGATTTTTGTACAATAAATATTTTTTCTGTATCTGTACACGTTTGTTTTATATAACCAAACGGAACTTACTTTCTGGACGTACCTCGTATATTTTTGTCTGTGCCGGCGGCCGGCTGCACCCTGGCGGATGTATATCGGCTGGCGCTGCGTGGCGAAATCACGATTTTTCACCTTAAACGCGCCTGGACTGGTCACGTATTATACCTCTCTTGTGTATGTATGTGGGTGTGTGTGTTTCATCCATAATGATGTATAGCTCTGAGCATCTGAAGTGGTGATGTCGAACGTTTATTTATTGAATTTTTTTCCTCTTCTTTGAGGATGGGTTTTGATTTTCCAGACTCATCCTCTCGAAGAGTTTATTGAATTTTTTTTAGAGTCGTTCTTATATTCACGTCACCAGAATGACTGGTGCAATTTCGATATGTATGTCTTGCATAGTGTTATTCTTTTCTCTATAATCTAATTTTTTTTAAATGTTGAAAGTATCGTCATTTTGCATCCTAAAACGTATGAAGTATTCCCACTCGTTTACTCCGCATCTGACGATTGACCCAGTTGTAGAACATTATTTGCCCCACCGGACGGTGCCGGGCAGCGCGGGTACCAGACTACCCTCAGAGCCCCGGTCCGCCCGCCGCCCATGGCGCTCTGCTGCTATAGTCGAGCCGCCGAAAGAACGATTCTGACAGCTAGCGGCTATGTTGCCAATGCTGCTAAGCGGCTGTTTGTTGTTACGCCGTGCCAGTGGCCGGCATACGAATATCACGTCCGTATATTTTGGAACCGTTGCTATGTACTACTAAACTGTGAACGACTGTTAACAACCACGAAGTTTGCAGTTAAATAGCAAGGTTTAGAAATATATGTCGAGTTAAAGTTTCATATGTTCCAGTATTCCATTAAATATATTATATAATTTAGTCTTCAGCCGCCGGTCGCGGTGGCCGAGGGGACTGAGGCGCTCCAGTCACGGTCTACATGGCCACTACCGTCGGGGGTTCGAATCCCCCCTCGGGCATGAATATTTGTGCCGTCCTTAGTTGTAGGTAGTTCTTAAGTAGTTTGTAAGTTTAGGGACTGATGACCCCATAGTTAAGTCTCTTAAGCTTAACAAACATTTGAACATTTTTAGACTTCAGCCAATGGTCTCTAGTTGAAAAATTTTGTTTATATATTTCATCTTCTATAACCATTTTCCATAAACTCGGTGTTATTACTCGGACACTGTATTAAGTAGAGTGATTTTTTGCCTCATTCGCTTACGGTCGCTGTTGACTACCATAGTATAGTGTCCGAGTAATACCATCAGATCAGTTTCAACCGCCAGTATATTGGTCACAGAAGTGACTTTCTTACGGTTAGAGGAAGAAGCCATCTCACACACGGCACGAACAAAACCGGTAACGATGAACACGCAACAGATGCTTTGCAGCGACTGAAGCATGAAACCCCTCGCGACCTTGGGTGGCAGGATGGCAACGCGGCACCGTTACCCCGGCAACGTTTACGAATTCCAGAGCTCAGGTTGGTGGTTGAGTATTCCCCCACCCTCTGCGGCCCACGTGCGAGAACTGTCAGGGTCGTTCTTTCGGCGGCCCGACTATAGCGCCCGCCACCCACTACACTCTTAGGCCCAATTGACACAGTTGGCGTGGCACGGACGACCGGCGGTGGAGAGGCAGCGACGCCGCACGGGCGGGACGTGAGCACAGAGTAACATCTGGGACGTGAGCACAGAGTAACATCTGGGACGTGAGCACAGAGTAACATCTGGGACGTGAGCACAGAGTAACATCTGGCACGTGAGCACAGAGTAACATCAGGGACGTGAGCACAGAGTAACATTTGGGACGTGAGCACAGAGTAACATCTGGGACGTGAGCACAGAGTAACATCTGGAACGTGAGCACAGAGTAACATCTGGGACGTGAGCACAGAGTAACATCTGGGACGTGAGCACAGAGTAACATCTGGGACGTGAGCACAGAGTAACATCTGGGACGTGAGCACAGAGTAACATCTGGGACGTGAGCACAGAGTAACATCTGGGACGTGAGCACAGAGTAACATCTGGGACGTGAGCACACAGTAACATCTGGGACGTGAGCACACAGTAACATCTGGGACGTGAGCACAGAGTAACATCTGGCACGTGAGCACAGAGTAACATCTGGCACGGGAGCAAAGAGTAACATCTGGGACGGGAGCAAAGAGTAACATCTGGGACGTGAGCACAGAGTAACATCTGGGACGTGAGCACAGAGTAACATCTGGGACGTGAGCACAGAGTAACATCTGGGACGTGAGCACAGAGTAACATCTGGCACGTGAGCACAGAGTAACATCTGGCAAGTGAGCACAGAGTAACATCTGGGACGTGAGCACAGAGTAACGTAACATCTGGCACGTGAGCACAGAGTAACATCTGGGACGTGAGCACAGAGTAACATCTGGGACGTGAGCACAGAGTAACATCTGGGACGTGAGCACAGAGTAACGTAACATCTGGGGCATGAGCACCGAGTAACATCTGGCATGTGAGCACCGAGTAACATCTGGCACGTGAGCACAGAATTGCATCTGGCACGTGAGCACAGAGTAACATCTGGGACGTGAGCACAGAGTAACATCTAGGACTTGAGCACAGAGTAACATCTGGCACGTGAGCACAGAGTAACATCTGGGACGTGAGCACAGAGTAACATCTGGGACGTGAGCACACAGAGTAACATCTGGGACGTGAGCACACAGAGTAACATCTGGGACGTGAGCACAGAGTAACATCTGGGACGTGAGCACACAGAGTAACATCTGGGACGTGAGCACACAGAGTAACATCTGGGACGAGAGCACAGAGTAATATCTGGGACGTGAGCACAGAGTAACATCTGGGACGTGAGCACAGAGTAACATCTGGGACGTGAGCACAGAGTAACATCTGGGACATGAGCAGAGAGTAACATCTGGGACGTGAGCACAGAGTAACATCTGGGATGTGAGCACAGAGTAACATCTGGCACGTGAGCACAGAGTAACATCTGGGATGTGAGCACAGAGTAACATCTGGCACGTGAGCACAAAGTAAACTCTGGCACGTGAGCACAGAGTAACATCTGGGATGTGAGCACAGAGTAACATCTGGGATGTGAGCACAGAGTAACATCTGGGACATGAGCACAGAGTAACATCTGGGACGTGAGAACAGAGCTCAGGTTGGTGGTTGAGTATTCCCCCACCCTCTGCGGCCCACGTGTGATAGCTGTCAGGGTCGTTCTTTTGGTGGCCCGACTATAGCGCCCGCCAACCACTACACTCTTAGGCCCAATTGACACAGTTGGCGTAGCGCGGACGCCCGGCAGTGGAGAGGCAGCGAAGCCGCACGGGAGGGACATGAGCACAGAGTAACATCTGGGACGTGAGCACAGAGTAACATCTGGGACGTGAGCACAGAGTAACATCTGGCACGTGAGCACAGAGTAACATCTGGGACGTGAGCACAGAGTAACATCTGGCACGTGAGCACAGAGTAACATCTGGCACGTGAGCACAGAGTAACATCTGGGACGTGAGCACAGAGTAACATATGGGACGTGAGCACAGAGTAACTTCTGGGGCGTGAGCACAGAGTAACATCTGGCACGTGAGCACAGAGTAACATCTGGGACGTGAGCACAGAGTAACATCTGGGACGTGAGCACAGAGTAACATCTGGGACGTGAGCACAGAGCTCAGGTTGGTGGTTGAGTATTCCCCCACCCTCTGCGGCCCACGTGTGAGAACTGTCAGGGTCGTACTTTCGGCGGCCCGACTATAGCGCCCGCCACCCACTACACCCTTAGGCCCAATTGACACAGTTGGCGTAGCGCGGACGCCCGGCGGTGGAGAGGCAGCGACGCCACACGGACGGGACGTGAGCACAGAGTAACATCTGGGACATGAGCACAGAGTAACATCTTGGACGTGAGCACAGAGTAACATCTTGGACGTGAGCACAGAGTAACATCTGGGTCGTGAGCACAGTGTAACATCTGGGACATGAGCACAGAGAAACATCTGGGACGTGAGCACAGAGTAACATCTGGCACGTGAGCACAGAGTAACATCTGGCACGTGAGCACAGAGTAACATCTGGGACGTGAGCATGGAGTAACATCTGGGACGTGAGCACAGAGTAACATCTGGGACGTGAGCACAGAGTAACATCTGGGACGTGAGCACAGAGTAACATCTGGTACGTGAGCACAGAGTAACATCTGGGACGTGAGCACAGAGTAACATCTGGCACGTGAGCACAGAGTAACATCTGGCAAGTGAGCACAGAGTAACATCTGGGACGTGAGCACAGAGTAACGTAACATCTGGCACGTGAGCACAGAGTAACATCTGGGACGTGAGCACAGAGTAACATCTTGTACGTGAGCACAGAGTAACATCTGGGACGTGAGCACAGAGTAACATCTGGGACGTGAGCACAGAGTAACGTAACATCTGGGGCATGAGCACCGAGTAACATCTGGCACGTGAGCACCGAGTAACATCTGGCACGTGAGCACAGAGTAGCATCTGGCACGTGAGCACAGAGTAACATCTGGGACGTGAGCACAGAGTAACATCTAGGACGTGAGCACAGAGTAACATCTGGCACGTGAGCGCAGAGTAACATCTGGCACGTGAGCACAGAGTAACATCTGGGACGTGAGCACAGAGTAACATCTGGGACGTGAGCACACAGAGTAACATCTGGGACGTGAGCACACAGAGTAACATCTGGGATGTGAGCACAATGAGTAACATCTGGGACGTGAGCACACAGAGTAACATCTGGGACGTGAGCACAGAGTAACATCTGGCACGTGAGCACAGAGTAACATCTGGGACGTGAGCACAGAGTAACATCTGGCACGTGAGCACAGAGTAACATCTGGCACGTGAGCACAGAGTAACATCTGGGATGTGAGCACAGAGTAACATCTGGGACATGAGCACAGAGTAACATCTGGGACGTGAGCACAGAGCTCAGGTTGGTGGTTGAGTATTCCCCCACCCTCTGCGGCCCACGTGTGAGAACTGTCAGGGTCGTACTTTCGGCGGCCCGACTATAGCGCCCGCCACCCACTACACCCTTAGGCACAATTGACACAGTTGACGTAGCGCGGACGCCCGGCGGTGGAGAGGCAGCGACGCCGCACGGACGGGACGTGAGCACAGAGTAACATCTGGGACATGAGCACAGAGTAACATCTTGGACGTGAGCACAGAGTAACATCTGGGTCGTGAGCACAGAGTAACATCTGGGACGTGAATACAGAGTAACATCTGGCACGTGAGCACAGAGTAACATCTGGCACGTGAGCACAGAGTAACATCTGGGACGTGAGCACGGGGTAACATCTGGGACGTGAGCACAGAGTAACATCTGGGACGTGAGCACAGAGTAACATCTGGTACGTGAGCACAGAGTAACATCTGGGACGTGAGCACAGAGTAACTTCTGGCACGTGAGCACAGAGTAACATCTGGTACGTGAGCACAGAGTAACATCTGGGACGTGAGCACAGAATAACATCTGGGACGTGAGCACAGAGTAACGTAACATCTGGGGCATGAGCACCGAGTACCATCTGGCACGTGAGCACCGAGTAACATCTGGCACGTTAGCACTGAGTAGCATCTGGCACGTGAGCACAGAGTAACAACTGGGACGTGAGCACAGAGTAACATCTGGGACGTGAGCACACAGAGTAACATCTGGGACGTGAGCACACAGAGTAACATCTGGGACGTGAGCACAGAGTAACATCTGGGACGTGAGCACACAGAGTAACATCTGGGACGTGAGCACACAGAGTAACATCTGGGACGTGAGCACAGAGTAACATCTGGGACGTGAGCACAGAGTAACATCTGGGACGTGAGCACAGAGTAACATCTGGGTGGTGAGCAGAGAGTAACATCTGGGACGTGAGCACAGAGTAACATCTGGGACGTGAGCACAGAGTAACATCTGGGATGTGAGCACAGAGTAACATCTGGCACGTGAGCACAGAGTAACATCTGGGACGTGAGCACAGAGTAACATCTGGCACGTGAGCAGAGAGTAACATCTGGCACGTGAGCACAGAGTAACATCTGGGATGTGAGCACAGAGTAACATCTGGGATGTGAGCACAGAGTAACATCTGGGACATGAGCACAGAGTAACATCTGGGACGTGAGAACAGAGCTCAGGTTGGTGGTTGAGTATTCCCCCACCCTCTGCGTCCCACGTGTGAGAACTGTCAGGGTCGTTCTTTTGGCGGCCCGACTATAACGCCCGCCAACCACTACACTCTTAGGCCCAATTGACACAGTTGGCGTAGCGCGGACGCCCGGCAGTGGAGAGGCAGCGACGCCGCACGGGAGGGACGTGAGCACAGAGTAACATCTGGGACGTGAGCACAGAGTAACATCTGGGACGTGAGCACAGAGTAACATCTGGGACGTGAGAACAGAGTAACATCTGGGGTGTCAGCACAGAGTAACATCTGGCACGTGAGCACAGAGTAACATCTGGGACGTGAGCACAGAGTAACATCTGGGACGTGAGCACAGAGTAACATCTAGGACGTGAGCACAGAGTAACATCTATCTGGCACGTGAGCACAGAGTAACATCTGGCACGTGAGCACAGAGTAACATCTGGGACGTGATCACAGAGTAACATCTAGGGCGTAGGCACCGAGTAACATCTGGGGCGTGAGCACCGAGTAACATCTGGCACGTGAGCACAGAGTAACATCTGTGACGTGAGCACAGAGTAACATCTGGGACGTGAGCACAGAGTAACATCTGGGACGTGAGCACAGAGTAACAACTGGGACGTGAGCACAGAGTAACATCTGGGACGTGAGCACACAGAGTAACATCTGGGACGTGAGCACACAGAGTAACATCTGGGACGTGAGCACAGAGTAACATCTGGGACGTGAGCACACAGAGTAACATCTGGGACGTGAGCACACAGAGTAACATCTGGGACTTGAGCACAGAGTAACATCTGGGACGTGAGCACAGAGTAACATCTGGGACGTGAGCACAGAGTAACATCTGGGTGGTGAGCAGAGAGTAACATCTGGGACGTGAGCACAGAGTAACATCTGGGACGTGAGCACAGAGTAACATCTGGGATGTGAGCACAGAGTAACATCTGGCACGTGAGCACAGAGTAACATCTGGGACGTGAGCACAGAGTAACATCTGGCACGTGAGCAGAGAGTAACATCTGGCACGTGAGCACAGAGTAACATCTGGGATGTGAGCACAGAGTAACATCTGGGATGTGAGCACAGAGTAACATCTGGGACATGAGCACAGAGTAACATCTGGGACGTGAGAACAGAGCTCAGGTTGGTGGTTGAGTATTCCCCCACCCTCTGCGTCCCACGTGTGAGAACTGTCAGGGTCGTTCTTTTGGCGGCCCGACTATAACGCCCGCCAACCACTACACTCTTAGGCCCAATTGACACAGTTGGCGTAGCGCGGACGCCCGGCAGTGGAGAGGCAGCGACGCCGCACGGGAGGGACGTGAGCACAGAGTAACATCTGGGACGTGAGCACAGAGTAACATCTGGGACGTGAGCACAGAGTAACATCTGGGACGTGAGAACAGAGTAACATCTGGGGTGTCAGCACAGAGTAACATCTGGCACGTGAGCACAGAGTAACATCTGGGACGTGAGCACAGAGTAACATCTGGGACGTGAGCACAGAGTAACATCTGGGACGTGAGCACAGAGTAACATCTATCTGGCACGTGAGCACAGAGTAACATCTGGCACGTGAGCACAGAGTAACATCTGGGACGTGATCACAGAGTAACATCTGGGGCGTAGGCACCGAGTAACATCTGGGGCGTGAGCACCGAGTAACATCTGGCACGTGAGCACAGAGTAACATCTGTGACGTGAGCACAGAGTAACATCTGGGACGTGAGCACAGAGTAACATCTGGGACGTGAGCACAGAGTAACATCTGGCACGTGAGCAAAGAGTAACATCTGGGACGTGAGCACACAGAGTAACATCTGGGACGTGAGCACACAGAGTAACATCTGGGACGTGAGCACAGAGTAACATCTGGGACGTGAGCACAGAGTAACATCTGGGACGTGAGCACAGAGTAACATCTGGGACGTGAGCACAGAGTAACATCGGGCACGTGAACACAGAGTAACATCTGGGACGTGAGCACAGAGTAACATCTGGGACGTGAGCACAGAGTAACATCTGGGACGTGAGCACAGAGTAATATCTGGGACGTGAGCACAGAGTAACATCTGTCACGTGAGCACAGAGTAACATCTGGCACATGAGCACAGAGTAACATCTGGGACGTGAGCACAGAGTAACATCAGGGACGTTAGCACAGAGTAACATCTGGGACGTGAGCACAGAGTAACATCTGGCACGTGAGCACAGAGTAACATCTGGGACGTGAGCACTGAGTAACATCTGGGGCGTGAGCACAGAGTAACATCTGGGGGCGTGAGCACCGAGTAACATCTGGCACGTGAGCACAAAGTAACATCTGGCACGTGAGCACAGAGTAACATCTGGGACGTGAGCACAGAGTAACATGTGGGACGTGAGCACAGAGTAACATCTGGGACGTGAGCACAGAGTAACATCTGGCACGTGAGCACAGAGTAACATCTGGGACGTGAGCACACAGAGTAACATCTGGGACGTGAGCATAGAGTAACATCTGGGACGTGAGCACAGAGTAACATCTGGGACGTGAGTACAGAGTAACAACTGGCACGTGAGCACAGAGTAACATCTGGCACATGAGCACAGAGTAACATCTGGGACGTGAGCACAGAGTAATATCTGGCACGTGAGCGCAGAGTAACATCTGGGACGTGAGCACAGAGTAACATCTGGGACGTGAGCACAGAGTAACATCTGGGACGTGAGCACAGAGTAACATCTGGGACGTGAGCACAGAGTAACATCTGGGACGTGAGTACAGAGTAACAACTGGCACGTGAGCACAGAGTAACATCTGGGACGTGAGCACAGAGTAACATCTGGCACGAGAGCACAGAGTAACATCTGGGACGTGAGCACAGAGTAACATCTGGGACGTGAGCAGAGACTAACATCTGGGACGTGAGCACAGAGTAACATCTGGGACGTGAGCACAGAGTAACATCTGGAATGTGAGCACAGAGTAACATCTTGTACGTGAGCACAGAGTAACATCAGGGACGTGAGCACAGAGTAACATCTGGGTCGGAGCACAGAGTAACATCTGTCACGTGAGCACAGAGTAACATCTAGCACATGAGCACAGCGTAACATCTGGGACGTGAGCACAGAGTAACATCTGGGACGTGAGCGCAGAGTATCATCTGGCACGTGAGCACAGAGTAACATCTGGGATGTGAGCACAGAGTAACATCTGGGATGTGAGCACAGAGTAACATCTGGGACATGAGCACAGAGTAACATCTGGGACGTGAGAACAGAGCTCAGGTTGGTGGTTGAGTATTCCCCCACCCTCTGCGTCCCACGTGTGAGAACTGTCAGGGTCGTTCTTTTGGCGGCCCGACTATAACGCCCGCCAACCACTACACTCTTAGGCCCAATTGACACAGTTGGCGTAGCGCGGACGCCCGGCAATGGAGAGGCAGCGACGCCGCACGGGAGGGACGTGAGCACAGAGTAACATCTGGGACGTGAGCACAGAGTAACATCTGGGACGTGAGCACAGAGTAACATCTGGGACGTGAGAACAGAGTAACATCTGGGGTGTCAGCACAGAGTAACATCTGGCACGTGAGCACAGAGTAACATCTGGGACGTGAGCACAGAGTAACATCTGGGACGTGAGCACAGAGTAACATCTGGGACGTGAGCACAGAGTAACATCTATCTGGCACGTGAGCACAGAGTAACATCTGGCACGTGAGCACAGAGTAACATCTGGGACGTGAGCACAGAGTAACATCTGGGGCGTAGGCACCGAGTAACATCTGGGGCGTGAGCACCGAGTAACATCTGGCACGTGAGCACAGAGTAACATCTGTGACGTGAGCACAGAGTAACATCTGGGACGTGAGCACAGAGTAACATCTGGGACGTGAGCACAGAGTAACATCTCGCACGTGAGCAAAGAGTAACATCTGGGATGTGAGCACACAGAGTAACATCTGGGACGTGAGCACACAGAGTAACATCTGGGACGTGAGCACAGAGTAACATCTGGGACGTGAGCACAGAGTAACATCTGGGACGTGAGCACAGAGTAACATCTGGGATGTGAGCACAGAGTAACATCGGGCACGTGAACACAGAGTAACATCTGGGACGTGAGCACAGAGTAACATCTGGGACGTGAGCACAGAGTAACATCTGGGACGTGAGCACAGAGTAACATCTGTCACGTGAGCACAGAGTAACATCTGGCACATGAGCACAGAGTAACATCTGGGACGTAAGCACAGAGTAACATCAGGGACGTTAGCACAGAGTAACATCTGGGACGTGAGCACAGAGTAACATCTGGCACGTGAGCACAGAGTAACATCTGGGACGTGAGCACTGAGTAACATCTGGGGCGTGAGCACAGAGTAACATCTGGGGGCGTGAGCACCGAGTAACATCTGGCACGTGAGCACAAAGTAACATCTGGCACGTGAGCACAGAGTAACATCTGGGACGTGAGCACAGAGTAACATGTGGGACGTGAGCTCAGAGTAACATCTGGGACGTGAGTACAGAGTAACAACTGGCACGTGAGCACAGAGTAACATCTGGGACGTGAGCACAGAGTAACATCTGGCACGAGAGCACAGAGTAACATCTGGGACATGAGCACAGAGTAACATCTGGGACGTGAGCACAGAGTAACATCTGGGACGTGAGCACAGAGTAACATCTGGGACGTGAGCACAGAGTAACATCTGGGACGTGAGTACAGAGTAACAACTGGCACGTGAGCACAGAGTAACATCTGGGACGTGAGCACAGAGTAACATCTGGCACGAGAGCACAGAGTAACATCTGGGACGTGAGCACAGAGTAACATCTGGGACGTGAGCAGAGAGTAACATCTGGGACGTGAGCACAGAGTAACATCTGGGACGTGAGCACAGAGTAACATCTGGGATGTGAGCACAGAGTAACATCTTGTACGTGAGCACAGAGTAACATCTGGGACGTGAGCACAGAGTAACATCTGGGTCGGAGCACAGAGTAGCATCTGTCACGTGAGCACAGAGTAACATCTGGCACATGAGCACAGCGTAACATCTGGGACGTGAGCACAGAGTAACATCCGGGACGTGAGCGCAGAGTATCATCTGGCACGTGAGCACAGAGTAACATCTGGGACGTGAGCACAGAGTAACATCTGGGACGTGAGCACAGAGTAACATCTGGGGTGTGAGCACCGAGTAACATCTGGCACGTGAGGACGGAGTAACATCTGGCACGTGAGCACAGAGTAACATCTGGCACGTGAGCACAGAGTAACATCTGGGATGTGAGCACAGAGTAACATCTGGCACGTGAGCACAGAGTAACATCTGGGACGTGAGCACACAGAGTAACATCTGGGACGTGAGCATAGAGTAACATCTGGGACGTGAGCACAGAGTAACATCTGGGACGTGAGCACAGAGTAACATCTGGGACGTGAGTACAGAGTAACAACTGGCACGTGAGCACAGAGTAACATCTGGCACGTGAGCACAGAGTAACATCTGGGACGTGAGCACAGAGTAACATCTGGGACGTGAGCACAGAGTAACATCTGGGACGTGAGCACAGAGTAACATCTGGGACGTGAGCACAGAGTAACATCTGGGACGTGAGCACAGAGTAACATCTGGGACGTGAGCACAGAGTAACATCTGGGACGTGAGCACAGAGTAACATCTGGGACGTGAGCACAGAGTAACATCTGGGACGTGAGCACAGAGTAACATCTGGGTCGTGAGCACAGAGTAACATCTGTCACGTGAGCACAGAGTAACATCTGGCTCATGAGCACAGCGTAACATCTGGGACGTGAGCACAGAGTAACATCTGGGACGTGAGCACAGAGTAACATCTGGGACGTGAGCACAGAGTAACATCTGGCATGTGAGCACAGAGTAACATCTGGGACGTGAGCACACAGTAACATCTGGGACGTGAGCACAGAGTAACATCTGGGACGTGAGCACAGGGTAACATCTGAGACGTGAGCACAGAGTAACATCTGGGACATGAGCACAGAGTAACATCTGGCACGTGAGCACAGAGTAACATCTGGGACGTGAGCACAGAGTAACATCTATCACGTGAGCACAGAGTAACATCTGGCACGTGAGCACAGAGTAACATCTGGGACGTGAGCACAGAGTAACATCTGGGACGTGAGCACAGAGTAACATCTGAGACGTGAGCACAGAGTAACATGTGGCACGTGAGCACAGAGTAACATCTGGCACATGAGCACAGAGTAACATCTGGGACATGAGCACAGTGTAACATCTGGGACGTCAGCACAGAGTAACATCTGGGACGTGAGCACAGAGTAACATCTGGGACGTGAGCACAGAGTAACATCTGGCACGTGACCTCAGGGTAACATCTGGGACGTGAGCAAAGAGTAACATCTGGGACGTGAGAACAGAGCTCAGGTTGGTGGTTGAGTATTCCCCCACCCTCTGTGGCCCACGTGTGAGAACTGTCAGGGTCGTTCTTTGGTCGGCCCGACTATAGCACCCGCCACCCACTACACTCTTAGTCCCAATTGACACAGTTGGCGTAGCGCGGACGCCCGGCGGTGGAGAGGAAGCGACGCCGCATGGGAGGGATGGGAGCACAGAGTAACATCTGGGACGTGAGCACAGAGTAACATCTGGGACGTGAGCACAGAGTAACATCTGGGACGTGAGCACAGAGTAACATCTGGGATGTGAGCACAGAGTAACATCTGGCACGTGAGCACAGAGTAACATCTGGGACGTGAGCACAGAGTAACAATTGGCACGTGAGCACAGAGTAACATCTGGGACGTGAGCACAGAGTAACATCTGGGACGTGAGCACAGAGTAACATCTGGGACGTGAGCACAGAGTAACATCTGGGACGTGAGCACAGAGTAACATCTATCTGGCACGTGAGCACAGAGTAACATCTGGCACGTGAGCACAGAGTAACATCTGGGACGTGAGCACAGAGTAACATCTGGGGCGTAGGCACCGAGTAACATCTGGGGCGTGAGCACCGAGTAACATCTGGCACGTGAGCACAGAGTAACATCTGTGACGTGAGCACAGAGTAACATCTGGGACGTGAGCACAGAGTAACATCTGGGACGTGAGCACAGAGTAACATCTCGCACGTGAGCAAAGAGTAACATCTGGGACGTGAGCACACAGAGTAACATCTGGGACGTGAGCACACAGAGTAACATCTGGGACGTGAGCACAGAGTAACATCTGGGACGTGAGCACAGAGTAACATCTGGGACGTGAGCACAGAGTAACATCTGGGACGTGAGCACAGAGTAACATCGGGCACGTGAACACAGAGTAACATCTGGGACGTGAGCACAGAGTAACATCTGGGACGTGAGCACAGAGTAACATCTGGGACGTGAGCACAGAGTAACATCTGGGACGTGAGCACAGAGTAACATCTGTCACGTGAGCACAGAGTAACATTTGGCACATGAGCACAGAGTAACATCTGGGACGTAAGCACAGAGTAACATCAGGGACGTTAGCACAGAGTAACATCTGGGACGTGAGCACAGAGTAACATCTGGCACGTGAGCACAGAGTAACATCTGGGACGTGAGCACTGAGTAACATCTGGGGCGTGAGCACAGAGTAACATCTGGGGGCGTGAGCACCGAGTAACATCTGGCACGTGAGCACAAAGTAACATCTGGCACGTGAGCACAGAGTAACATCTGGGACGTGAGCACAGAGTAACATGTGGGACGTGAGCTCAGAGTAACATCTGGGACGTGAGTACAGAGTAACAACTGGCACGTGAGCACAGAGTAACATCTGGGACGTGAGCACAGAGTAACATCTGGCACGAGAGCACAGAGTAACATCTGGGACATGAGCACAGAGTAACATCTGGGACGTGAGCACAGAGTAACATCTGGGACGTGAGCACAGAGTAACATCTGGGACGTGAGCACAGAGTAACATCTGGGACGTGAGTACAGAGTAACAACTGGCACGTGAGCACAGAGTAACATCTGGGACGTGAGCACAGAGTAACATCTGGCACGAGAGCACAGAGTAACATCTGGGACGTGAGCACAGAGTAACATCTGGGACGTGAGCAGAGAGTAACATCTGGGACGTGAGCACAGAGTAACATCTGGGACGTGAGCACAGAGTAACATCTGGGATGTGAGCACAGAGTAACATCTTGTACGTGAGCACAGAGTAACATCTGGGACGTGAGCACAGAGTAACATCTGGGTCGGAGCACAGAGTAGCATCTGTCACGTGAGCACAGAGTAACATCTGGCACATGAGCACAGCGTAACATCTGGGACGTGAGCACAGAGTAACATCCGGGACGTGAGCGCAGAGTATCATCTGGCACGTGAGCACAGAGTAACATCTGGGACGTGAGCACAGAGTAACATCTGGGACGTGAGCACAGAGTAACATCTGGGGTGTGAGCACCGAGTAACATCTGGCACGTGAGGACGGAGTAACATCTGGCACGTGAGCACAGAGTAACATCTGGCACGTGAGCACAGAGTAACATCTGGGATGTGAGCACAGAGTAACATCTGGCACGTGAGCACAGAGTAACATCTGGGACGTGAGCACACAGAGTAACATCTGGGACGTGAGCATAGAGTAACATCTGGGACGTGAGCACAGAGTAACATCTGGGACGTGAGCACAGAGTAACATCTGGGACGTGAGTACAGAGTAACAACTGGCACGTGAGCACAGAGTAACATCTGGCACGTGAGCACAGAGTAACATCTGGGACGTGAGCACAGAGTAACATCTGGGACGTGAGCACAGAGTAACATCTGGGACGTGAGCACAGAGTAACATCTGGGACGTGAGCACAGAGTAACATCTGGGACGTGAGCACAGAGTAACATCTGGGACGTGAGCACAGAGTAACATCTGGGACGTGAGCACAGAGTAACATCTGGGACGTGAGCACAGAGTAACATCTGGGACGTGAGCACAGAGTAACATCTGGGTCGTGAGCACAGAGTAACATCTGTCACGTGAGCACAGAGTAACATCTGGCTCATGAGCACAGCGTAACATCTGGGACGTGAGCACAGAGTAACATCTGGGACGTGAGCACAGAGTAACATCTGGGACGTGAGCACAGAGTAACATCTGGCATGTGAGCACAGAGTAACATCTGGGACGTGAGCACACAGTAACATCTGGGACGTGAGCACAGAGTAACATCTGGGACGTGAGCACAGGGTAACATCTGAGACGTGAGCACAGAGTAACATCTGGGACATGAGCACAGAGTAACATCTGGCACGTGAGCACAGAGTAACATCTGGGACGTGAGCACAGAGTAACATCTATCACGTGAGCACAGAGTAACATCTGGCACGTGAGCACAGAGTAACATCTGGGACGTGAGCACAGAGTAACATCTGGGACGTGAGCACAGAGTAACATCTGAGACGTGAGCACAGAGTAACATGTGGCACGTGAGCACAGAGTAACATCTGGCACATGAGCACAGAGTAACATCTGGGACATGAGCACAGTGTAACATCTGGGACGTCAGCACAGAGTAACATCTGGGACGTGAGCACAGAGTAACATCTGGGACGTGAGCACAGAGTAACATCTGGCACGTGACCTCAGGGTAACATCTGGGACGTGAGCAAAGAGTAACATCTGGGACGTGAGAACAGAGCTCAGGTTGGTGGTTGAGTATTCCCCCACCCTCTGTGGCCCACGTGTGAGAACTGTCAGGGTCGTTCTTTGGTCGGCCCGACTATAGCACCCGCCACCCACTACACTCTTAGTCCCAATTGACACAGTTGGCGTAGCGCGGACGCCCGGCGGTGGAGAGGAAGCGACGCCGCATGGGAGGGATGGGAGCACAGAGTAACATCTGGGACGTGAGCACAGAGTAACATCTGGGACGTGAGCACAGAGTAACATCTGGGACGTGAGCACAGAGTAACATCTGGGATGTGAGCACAGAGTAACATCTGGCACGTGAGCACAGAGTAACATCTGGGACGTGAGCACAGAGTAACATCTGGCACGTGAGCACAGAGTAACATTTGGGATGTGAGCACAGAGTAACATCTGGGATGTGAGCACAGAGTAACATCTGGGACATGAGCACAGAGTAACATCTGGGACGTGAGAACAGAGCTCAGGTTGGTGGTTGAGTATTCCCCCACCCTCTGCGGCCCACGTGTGAGAACTGTCAGGGTAGTTCTTTTGGCGGCCCGACTATAGCGCCCGCCAACCACTACACTCTTAGGCCCAATTGACACAGTTGGCGTAGCGCGGACGCCCGGCAGTGGAGAGGCAGCGACGCCGCACGGGAGGGACGTGAGCACAGAGTAACATCTGGGACGTGAGCACAGAGTAACATCTGGGACGTGAGCACAGAGTAAAATCTGGGACGTGAGCACAGAGTAACATCTGGGACGTGAGCACAGAGTAACATCTGGGATGTGAGAACAGAGTAACATCTGGGACGTGAG
This sequence comes from Locusta migratoria, assembly GCA_026315105.1. Lineage (NCBI taxonomy): Eukaryota > Metazoa > Arthropoda > Insecta > Orthoptera > Acrididae > Locusta > Locusta migratoria. The sequence goes on along the minus strand of CM048755.1, from coordinate 328,599,751 downwards.
CACAGAGTAACATCTTGCACGTGAGCACAGAGTAACATCTGGGACGTGAGCACAGAGTAACATCTGGCACGTGAGCACAGAGTAACATCGGGCACGTGAGCACAGAGTAACATCTGGCACGTGAGCACAGAGTAACATCTGGGACGTGAGCACAGAGTAACATCTGGGACGTGAGCACAGAGTAACATCTGTCACGTGAGCACAGAGTAACATCTGGCACATGAGCACAGAGTAACATCTGGGACGTGAGCACAGAGTAACATCTGGCACGTGAGCACAGAGTAACATCTGGGACGTGAGCACAGAGTAACATCTGGCACGTGAGCACAGAGTAACATCGGGCACGTGAGCACAGAGTAACATCTGGGACGTGAGCACAGAGTAACATCTGGGACGTGAGCACAGAGTAACATCTGGGACGTGAGCACAGAGTAACATCTGGCACGTGAGCACAGAGTAACATCTGGCATGTGAGCACAGAGTAACATCTGGGACGTGAGCACAGAGTAACATCTGGGACGTGATTACTGAGTAACATCTGGGGCGTGAGCACAGAGTAACATATGGGGCGTGAGCACCGAGTAACATCTGGCACGTGAGCACGGAGTAACATCTGGCACGTGAGCACAGAGTAACATCTGGCACGTGAGCACAGAGTAACATCTGGGACGTGAGCACAGAGTAACATCTGGGGCGTGAGCACAGAGTAACATCTGGCATGTGAGCACAGAGTAACATCTGGGACGTGAGCACAGAGTAACATCTGAGACGTGAGCACAGAGTAACATCTATCTGGCACGTGAGCACAGAGTAACATCTGGGACGTGAGCACAGAGTAACATCTGGGACGTGAGCACAGAGTAATATCTGGGACGTGAGCACAGAGTAACATCTGTCACGTGAGCACAGAGTAACATCTGGCACATGAGCACAGAGTAACATCTGGGACGTAAGCACAGAGTAACATCAGGGACGTTAGCACAGAGTAACATCTGGGACGTGAGCACAGAGTAACATCTGGCACGTGAGCACAGAGTATCATCTGGGACGTGAGCACTGAGTAACATCTGGGGCGTGAGCACAGAGTAACATCTGGGGGCGTGAGCACCGAGTAACATCTGGCACGTGAGCACAAAGTAACATCTGGCACGTGAGCACAGAGTAACATCTGGGACGTGAGCACAGAGTAACATGTGGGACGTGAGCACAGAGTAACATCTGGGACGTAAGTACAGAGTAACAACTGGCACGTGAGCACAGAGTAACATCTGGGACGTGAGCACAGAGTAACATCTGGCACGAGAGCACAGAGTAACATCTGGGACGTGAGCACAGAGTAACATCTGGGACGTGAGCACAGAGTAACATCTGGGACATGAGCACAGAGTAACATCTGGGACGTGAGCACAGAGTAACATCTGGGACGTGAGCACAGAGTAACATCTGGGACGTGAGTACAGAGTAACAACTGGCACGTGAGCACAGAGTAACATCTGGGACGTGAGCACAGAGTAACATCTGGCACGAGAGCACAGAGTAACATCTGGGACGTGAGCACAGAGTAACATCTGGGACGTGAGCAGAGAGTAACATCTGGGACGTGAGCACAGAGTAACATCTGGGACGTGAGCACAGTGTAACATCTGGGATGTGAGCACAGAGTAACATCTTGTACGTGAGCACAGAGTAACATCTGGGACGTGAGCACAGAGTAACATCTGGGTCGGAGCACAGAGTAACATCTGTCACGTGAGCACAGAGTAACATCTGGCACATGAGCACAGCGTAACATCTGGGACGTGAGCACAGAGTAACATCCGGGACGTGAGCGCAGAGTATCATCTGGCACGTGAGCACAGAGTAACATCTGGGACGTGAGCACAGAGTAACATCTGGGACGTGAGCACAGAGTAACATCTGGGGTGTGAGCACCGAGTAACATCTGGCACGTGAGGACGGAGTAACATCTGGCACGTGAGCACAGAGTAACATCTGGCACGTGAGCACAGAGTAACATCTGGGATGTGAGCACAGAGTAACATCTGGCACGTGAGCACAGAGTAACATCTGGGACGTTAGCACACAGAGTAACATCTGGGACGTGAGCATAGAGTAACATCTGGGACGTGAGCACAGAGTAACATCTGGGACATGAGCACAGAGTAACATCTGGGACGTGAGTACAGAGTAACAACTGGCACGTGAGCACAGAGTAACATCTGGCACGTGAGCACAGAGTAACATCTGGGACGTGAGCACAGAGTAACATCTGGGACGTGAGCACAGAGTAACATCTGGGACGTGAGCACAGAGTAACATCTGGGACGTGAGCAGAGAGTAACATCTGGGACGTGAGCACAGAGTAACATCTGGGACGTGAGCACAGAGTAACATCTGGGACGTGAGCACAGAGTAACATCTGGGACGTGAGCACAGAGTAACATCTGGGTCGTGAGCACAGAGTAACATCTGGGACGTGAGCACAGAGTAACATCTGTCACGTGAGCACAGAGTAACATCTGGCTCATGAGCACAGCGTAACATCTGGGACGTGAGCACAGAGTAACATCTGGGACGTGAGCACAGAGTAACATCTGGGACGTGAGCACAGAGTAACATCTGGCATGTGAGCACAGAGTAACATCTGGGACGTGAGCACACAGTAACATCTGGGACGTGAGCACAGAGTAACATCTGGGACGTGAGCACAGGGTAACATCTGAGACGTGAGCACAGAGTAACATCTGGGACATGAGCACAGAGTAACATCTGGCACGTGAGACAGAGTAACATCTGGGACGTGAGCACAGAGTAACATCTATCACGTGAGCACAGAGTAACATCTGGCACGTGAGCACAGAGTAACATCTGGGACGTGAGCACAGAGTAACATCTGGGACGTGAGCACAGAGTAACATCTGAGACGTGAGCACAGAGTAACATGTGGCATGTGAGCACAGAGTAACATCTGGCACATGAGCACAGAGTAACATCTGGGACATGAGCACAGTGTAACATCTGGGACGTCAGCACAGAGTAACATCTGGGACGTGAGCACAGAGTAACATCTGGGACGTGAGCACAGAGTAACATCTGGCACGTGACCTCAGGGTAACATCTGGGACGTGAGCAAAGAGTAACATCTGGGACGTGAGAACAGAGCTCAGGTTGGTGGTTGAGTATTCCCCCACCCTCTGTGGCCCACGTGTGAGAACTGTCAGGGTCGTTCTTTGGGCGGCCCGACTATAGCACCCACCACCCACTACACTCTTAGTCCCAATTGACACAGTTGGCGTAGCGCGGACGCCCGGCGGTGGAGAGGAAGCGACGCCGCATGGGAGGGATGGGAGCACAGAGTAACATCTGGGACGTGAGCACAGAGTAACATCTGGGACGTGAGCACAGAGTAACATCTGGGACGTGAGCACAGAGTAACATCTGGGATGTGAGCACAGAGTAACATCTGGCACGTGAGCACAGAGTAACATCTGGGACGTGAGCACAGAGTAACATTTGGGATGTGAGCACAGAGTAACATCTGGGATGTGAGCACAGAGTAACATCTGGGATGTGAGCACAGAGTAACATCTGGGACATGAGCACAGAGTAACATCTGGGACGTGAGAACAGAGCTCAGGTTGGTGGTTGAGTATTCCCCCACCCTCTGCGGCCTCTGCGTGAGCACAGAGTAACATCTGGGACGTGAGCACAGAGTAACATCTGGGATGTGAGCACAGAGTAACATCTGGCACGTGAGCACAGAGTAACATCTGGGACGTGAGCACAGAGTAACATTTGGGATGTGAGCACAGAGTAACATCTGGGATGTGAGCACAGAGTAACATCTGGGATGTGAGCACAGAGTAACATCTGGGACATGAGCACAGAGTAACATCTGGGACGTGAGAACAGAGCTCAGGTTGGTGGTTGAGTATTCCCCCACCCTCTGCGGCCCACGTGTGAGAACTGTCAGGGTAGTTCTTTTGGCGGCCCGACTATAGCGCCCGCCAACCACTACACTCTTAGGCCCAATTGACACAGTTGGCGTAGCGCGGACGCCCGGCAGTGGAGAGGCAGCGACGCCGCACGGGAGGGACGTGAGCACAGAGTAACATCTGGGACGTGAGCACAGAGTAACATCTGGGACGTGAGCACAGAGTAAAATCTGGGACGTGAGCACAGAGTAACATCTGGGACGTGAGCACAGAGTAACATCTGGGATGTGAGAACAGAGTAACATCTGGGACGTGAGCACAGAGTAACATCTTGCACGTGAGCACAGAGTAACATCTGGGACGTGAGCACAGAGTAAAATCTGGCACGTGAGCACAGAGTAACATCGGGCACGTGAGCACAGAGTAACATCTGGCACGTGAGCACAGAGTAACATCTGGGACGTGAGCACAGAGTAACATCTGGGACGTGAGCACAGAGTAACATCTGTCACGTGAGCACAGAGTAACATCTGGCACATGAGCACAGAGTAACATCTGGGACGTGAGCACAGAGTAACATCTGGCACGTGAGCACAGAGTAACATCTGGCACGTGAGCACAGAGTAACATCTGGGACGTGAGCACAGAGTAACATCTGAGACGTGAGCACAGAGTAACATCTATCTGGCACGTGAGCACAGAGTAACATCTGGCACGTGAGCACAGAGTAACATCTGGGACGTGAGCACAGAGTAACATCTGGGGCGTGAGCACCGAGTAACATCTGGGGCGTGAGCACCGAGTAACATCTGGAACGTGAGCACCGAGTAACATCTGGGACGTGAGCACAGAGTAACATCTGGGACGTGAGCAAAGAGTAACATCTGGGACGTGAGCACACAGAGTAACATCTGGGACGTGAGCACACAGAGTAACATCTGGGACGTGAGCACGGAGTAACATCTGGGATGTGAGCACAGAGTAACATCTGGGACGTGAGCACAGAGTAACATCTGGCACGTGAGCACAGAGTAACATCGGGCACGTGAGCACAGAGTAACATCTGGCACGTGAGCACAGAGTAACATCTGGGACGTGAGCACAGAGTAACATCTGGGACGTGAGCACAGAGTAACATCTGGGACGTGAGCACAGAGTAACATCTGGGACGTGAGCACAGAGTAACATCTGGCACGTGGGCACAGAGTAACATCTGGCATGTGAGCACAGAGTAACATCTGGGACGTGAGCACAGAGTAACATCTGGGACGTGAGCACTGATTAACATCTGGGGCGTGAGCACAGAGTAACATATGGGGCGTGAGCACCGAGTAACATCTGGCACGTGAGCACCGAGTAACATCTGGCACGTGAGCACGGAGTAACATCTGGCACGTGAGCACAGAGTAACATCTGGGACGTGAGCACAGAGTAACATGTAGGACGTGAGCACAGAGTAACATCTGGGACGTGAGCACAGAGTAACATCTGGCACGTGAGCACAGAGTAACATCTGGGACGTGAGCACACAGAGTAACATCTGGGACGTGAGCACACAGAGTAACATCTGGGACGTGAGCATAGAGTAACATCTGGGACGTGAGCACAGAGTAACATCTGGGACGTGAGTACAGAGTAACAACTGGCACGTGAGCACAGAGTAACATCTGGCACATGAGCACAGAGTAAAATCTGGGACGTGAGCACAGACTAACATCTGGCACGTGAGCACAGAGTAACATCTGGGACGTGAGCAGAGAGTAACATCTGGGACGTGAGCACAGAGTAACATCTGGGACGTGAGCACAGAGTAACATCTGGGACGTGAGCACAGAGTAACATCTGGGACGTGAGTACAGAGTAACAACTGGCACGTGAGCACAGAGTAACATCTGGCACGTGAGCACAGAGTAACATCTGGGACGTGAGCACAGAGTAACATCTGGCACGTGAGCACAGAGTAACATCTGGGACGTGAGCACAGAGTAACATCTGGGACGTGAGCACAGAGTAACATCTGGGACGTGAGCAAAGAGTAACATCTGGGACGTGAGCACACAGAGTAACATCTGGGACGTGAGCACACAGAGTAACATCTGGGACGTGAGCACAGAGTAACATCTGGGACGTGAGCACAGAGTAACATTTGGGACGTGAGCACAGAGTAACATCTGGGACGTGAGCACAGAGTAACATCTGGGACGTGAGCACAGAGTAACATCTGTCGCGTGAGCACAGAGTAACATCTGGCACATGAGCACAGAGTAACATCTAAGACGTGAGCACAGAGTAACATCTGGGACGTGAGCACAGAGTAACATCTGGCACGTGAGCACAGAGTAACATCTGGGACGTGAGCACTGAGTAACATCTGGGGCGTGAGCACAGAGTAACATCTGGGACGTGAGCACAGAGTAACATCTGGGGCGTAGGCACCGAGTAACATCTGGGGCGTGAGCACCGAGTAACATCTGGCACGTGAGCACAGAGTAACATCTGTGACGTGAGCACAGAGTAACATCTGGGACGTGAGCACAGAGTAACATCTGGGACGTGAGCACAGAGTAACATCTCGCACGTGAGCAAAGAGTAACATCTGGGACGTGAGCACACAGAGTAACATCTGGGACGTGAGCACACAGAGTAACATCTGGGACGTGAGCACAGAGTAACATCTGGGACGTGAGCACAGAGTAACATCTGGGACGTGAGCACAGAGTAACATCTGGGACGTGAGCACAGAGTAACATCGGACACGTGAACACAGAGTAACATCTGGGACGTGAGCACAGAGTAACATCTGGGACGTGAGCACAGAGTAACATCTGGGACGTGAGCACAGAGTAACATCTGGGACGTGAGCACAGAGTAACATCTGTCACGTGAGCACAGAGTAACATCTGGCACATGAGCACAGAGTAACATCTGGGACGTAAGCACAGAGTAACATCAGGGACGTTAGCACAGAGTAACATCTGGGACGTGAGCACAGAGTAACATCTGGCACGTGAGCACAGAGTAACATCTGGGACGTGAGCACTGAGTAACATCTGGGGCGTGAGCACAGAGTAACATCTGGGGGCGTGAGCACCGAGTAACATCTGGCACGTGAGCACAAAGTAACATCTGGCACGTGAGCACAGAGTAACATCTGGGACGTGAGCACAGAGTAACATGTGGGACGTGAGCACAGAGTAACATCTGGGACGTGAGTACAGAGTAACAACTGGCACGTGAGCACAGAGTAACATCTGGGACGTGAGCACAGAGTAACATCTGGCACGAGAGCACAGAGTAACATCTGGGACGTGAGCACAGAGTAACATCTGGGACGTGAGCACAGAGTAACATCTGGGACGTGAGCACAGAGTAACATCTGGGACGTGAGCACAGAGTAACATCTGGGACGTGAGCACAGAGTAACATCTGGGACGTGAGTACAGAGTAACAACTGGCACGTGAGCACAGAGTAACATCTGGGACGTGAGCACAGAGTAACATCTGGCACGAGAGCACAGAGTAACATCTGGGACGTGAGCACAGAGTAACATCTGGGACGTGAGCAGAGAGTAACATCTGGGACGTGAGCACAGAGTAACATCTGGGACGTGAGCACAGAGTAACATCTGGGATGTGAGCACAGGGTAACATCTTGTACGTGAGCACAGAGTAACATCTGGGACGTGAGCACAGAGTAACATCTGGGTCGGAGCACAGAGTAACATCTGTCACGTGAGCACAGAGTAACATCTGGCACATGAGCACAGCGTAACATCTGGGACGTGAGCACAGAGTAACATCCGGGACGTGAGCGCAGAGTATCATCTGGCACGTGAGCACAGAGTAACATCTGGGACGTGAGCACAGAGTAACATCTGGGACGTGAGCACAGAGTAACATCTGGGGTGTGAGCACCGAGTAACATCTGGCACGTGAGGACGGAGTAACATCTGGCACGTGAGCACAGAGTAACATCTGGCACGTGAGCACAGAGTAACATCTGGGACGTGAGCACAGAGTAACATCTGGCACGTGAGCACAGAGTAACATCTGGGACGTGAGCACACAGAGTAACATCTGGGACGTGAGCATAGAGTAACATCTGGGACGTGAGCACAGAGTAACAGCTGGGACGTGAGCACAGAGTAACATCTGGGACGTGAGTACAGAGTAACAACTGGCACGTGAGCACAGAGTAACATCTGGCACGTGAGCACAGAGTAACATCTGGGACGTGAGCACAGAGTAACATCTGGGACGTGAGCACAGAGTAACATCTGGGACGTGAGCACAGAGTAACATCTGGGACGTGAGCAGAGAGTAACATCTGGGACGTGAGCACAGAGTAACATCTGGGACGTGAGCACAGAGTAACATCTGGGACGTGAGCACAGAGTAACATCTGGGACGTGAGCACAGAGTAACATCTGGGTCGTGAGCACAGAGTAACATCTGGGACGTGAGCACAGAGTAACATCTGTCACGTGAGCACAGAGTAACATCTGGCTCATGAGCACAGCGTAACATCTGGGACGTGAGCACAGAGTAACATCTGGGACGTGAGCACAGAGTAACATCTGGGACGTGAGCACAGAGTAACATCTGGGACGTGAGCACAGAGTAACATCTGGGACGTGAGCACAGAGTAACATCTGGGACGTGAGCACAGAGTAACATCTGGGTCGTGAGCACAGAGTAACATCTGGGACGTGAGCACAGAGTAACATCTGGCACGTGAGCACAGAGTAACATCTGGGACGTGAGCACAGAGTAACATCTGGGACGTGAGCACAGAGTAACATCTGGGACGTGAGCACAGAGTAACATCTGGCACGTGAGCACAGAGTAACATCTGGCATGTGAGCACAGAGTAACATCTGGGACGTGAGCACAGAGTAACATCTGGGACGTGATTACTGAGTAACATCTGGGGCGTGAGCACAGAGTAACATATGGGGCGTGAGCACCGAGTAACATCTGGCACGTGAGCACGGAGTAACATCTGGCACGTGAGCACAGAGTAACATCTGGCACGTGAGCACAGAGTAACATCTGGGACGTGAGCACAGAGTAACATCTGGGGCGTGAGCACAGAGTAACATCTGGCATGTGAGCACAGAGTAACATCTGGGACGTGAGCACAGAGTAACATCTGAGACGTGAGCACAGAGTAACATCTATCTGGCACGTGAGCACAGAGTAACATCTGGCACGTGGGCACAGAGTAACATCTGGGACGTGAGCACAGAGTAACATCTGGGGCGTGAGCACCGAGTAACATCTGGGGCGTGAGCACCGAGTAACATCTGGCACGTGAGCACCGAGTAACATCTGGGACGTGAGCACAGAGTAACATCTGGGACGTGAGCAAAGAGTAACATCTGGGACGTGAGCACACAGAGTAACATCTGGGACGTGAGCACACAGAGTAACATCTGGGACGTGAGCACGGAGTAACATCTGGGACGTGAGCACAGAGTAACATCTGGGACGTGAGCACAGAGTAACATCTGGCACGTGAGCACAGAGTAACATCGGGCACGTGAGCACAGAGTAACATCTGGCACGTGAGCACAGAGTAACATCTGGGACGTGAGCACAGAGTAACATCTGGGACGTGAGCACAGAGTAACATCTGGGACGTGAGCACAGAGTAACATCTGGGACGTGAGCACAGAGTAACATCTGGGACGTGAGCACAGAGTAACATCTGGCACGTGAGCACAGAGTAACATCTGGCATGTGAGCACAGAGTAACATCTGGGACGTGAGCACAGAGTAACATCTGGGACGTGAGCACTGATTAACATCTGGGGCGTGAGCACAGAGTAACATATGGGGCGTGAGCACCGAGTAACATCTGGCACGTGAGCACCGAGTAACATCTGGCACGTGAGCACGGAGTAACATCTGGCACGTGAGCACAGAGTAACATCTGGGACGTGAGCACAGAGTAACATGTAGGACGTGAGCACAGAGTAACATCTGGGACGTGAGCACAGAGTAACATCTGGCACGTGAGCACAGAGTAACATCTGGGACGTGAGCACACAGAGTAACAATTGGGACGTGAGCACACAGAGTAACATCTGGGACGTGAGCATAGAGTAACATCTGGGACGTGAGCACAGAGTAACATCTGGGACGTGAGTACAGAGTAACAACTGGCACGTGAGCACAGAGTAACATCTGGCACATGAGCACAGAGTAAAATCTGGGACGTGAGCACAGACTAACATCTGGCACGTGAGCACAGAGTAACATCTGGGACGTGAGCAGAGAGTAACATCTGGGACGTGAGCACAGAGTAACATCTGGGACGTGAGCACAGAGTAACATCTGGGACGTGAGCACAGAGTAACATCTGGGACGTGAGTACAGAGTAACAACTGGCACGTGAGCACAGAGTAACATCTGGCACGTGAGCACAGAGTAACATCTGGGACGTGAGCACAGAGTAACATCTGGCACGTGAGCACAGAGTAACATCTGGGACGTGAGCACAGAGTAACATCTGGGACGTGAGCACAGAGTAACATCTGGGACGTGAGCAAAGAGTAACATCTGGGACGTGAGCACACAGAGTAACATCTGGGACGTGAGCACACAGAGTAACATCTGGGACGTGAGCACAGAGTAACATCTGGGACGTGAGCACAGAGTAACATTTGGGACGTGAGCACAGAGTAACATCTGGGACGTGAGCACAGAGTAACATCTGGGACGTGAGCACAGAGTAACATCTGTCGCGTGAGCACAGAGTAACATCTGGCACATGAGCACAGAGTAACATCTGGGACGTGAGCACAGAGTAACATCTGGGACGTGAGCACAGAGTAACATCTGGCACGTGAGCACAGAGTAACATCTGGGACGTGAGCACTGAGTAACATCTGGGGCGTGAGCACAGAGTAACATATGGGGCGTGAGCACCGAGTAACATCTGGCACGTGAGCATGGAGTAACATCTGGCACGTGAGCACAGAGTAACATCTGGCACGTGAGCACAGAGTAACATCTGGGACGTGAGCACAGAGTAACATCTGGGGCGTGAGCACAGAGTAACATCTGGCACGTGAGCACAGAGTAACATCTGGGATGTGAGCACAGAGTAACATCTGGGACGTGAGCACAGAGTAACATCTGGCACATGAGCACAGAGTAACATCTGGGACGTGAGCACAGAGTAACATCTGGCACGTGAGCACAGAGTAACATCTGGCACGTGAGCACAGAGTAACATCTGGGACGTGAGCACAGAGTAACATCTGAGACGTGAGCACAGAGTAACATCTATCTGGCACGTGAGCACAGAGTAACATCTGGCACGTGAGCACAGAGTAACATCTGGGACGTGAGCACAGAGTAACATCTGGGGCGTGAGCACCGAGTAACATCTGGGGCGTGAGCACCGAGTAACATCTGGCACGTGAGCACCGAGTAACATCTGGGACGTGAGCACAGAGTAACATCTGGGACGTGAGCAAAGAGTAACATCTGGGACGTGAGCACACAGAGTAACATCTGGGACGTGAGCACACAGAGTAACATCTGGGACGTGAGCACAGAATAACATCTGGGACGTGAGCACAGAGTAACATCTGGGACGTGAGCACAGAGTAACATCTGGGACGTGAGCAAAGAGTAACATCTGGGACGTGAGCACACAGAGTAACATCTGGGACGTGAGCACACAGAGTAACATCTGGGACGTGAGCACACAGAGTAACATCTGGGACGTGAGCACAGAGTAACATCTGGGACGTGAGCACAGAGTAACATCTGGGACGTGAGAACAGAGTAACATCTGGCACGTGAGCACAGAGTAACATCGGGCACGTGAGCACAGAGTAACATCTGGCACGTGAGCACAGAGTAACATCTGGGACGTGAGCACAGAGTAACATCTGGGACGTGAGCACAGAGTAACATCTGGGACGTGAGCACAGAGTAACATCTGGCACGTGAGCACAGAGTAACATCTGGCATGTGAGCACAGAGTAACATCTGGGACGTGAGCACAGAGTAACATCTGGGACGTGATTACTGAGTAACATCTGGGGCGTGAGCACAGAGTAACATATGGGGCGTGAGCACCGAGTAACATCTGGCACGTGAGCACGGAGTAACATCTGGCACGTGAGCACAGAGTAACATCTGGCACGTGAGCACAGAGTAACATCTGGGACGTGAGCACAGAGTAACATCTGGGGCGTGAGCACAGAGTAACATCTGGCATGTGAGCACAGAGTAACATCTGGGACGTGAGCACAGAGTAACATCTGAGACGTGAGCACAGAGTAACATCTATCTGGCACGTGAGCACAGAGTAACATCTGGCACGTGGGCACAGAGTAACATCTGGGACGTGAGCACAGAGTAACATCTGGGGCGTGAGCACAGAGTAACATCTGGGACGTGAGCACAGAGTAACATCTGGGACGTGAGAACAGAGTAACATCTGGCACGTGAGCACAGAGTAACATCGGGCACGTGAGCACAGAGTAACATCTGGCACGTGAGCCCAGAGTAACATCTGGGACGTGAGCACAGAGTAACATCTGGGACGTGAGCACAGAGTAACATCTGTCACGTGAGCACAGAGTAACATCTGGCACATGAGCACAGAGTAACATCTGGGACGTGAGCACAGAGTAACATCTGGCACGTGAGCACAGAGTAACATCTGGCACGTGAGCACAGAGTAACATCTGGGACGTGAGCACAGAGTAACATCTGAGACGTGAGCACAGAGTAACATCTATCTGGCACGTGAGCACAGAGTAACATCTGGCACGTGAGCACAGAGTAACATCTGGGACGTGAGCACAGAGTAACATCTGGGGAGTGAGCACCGAGTAACATCTGGGGCGTGAGCACCGAGTAACATCTGGCACGTGAGCACCGAGTAACATCTGGGACGTGAGCACAGAGTAACATCTGGGACGTGAGCAAAGAGTAACATCTGGGACGTGAGCACACAGAGTAACATCTGGGACGTGAGCACACAGAGTAACATCTGGGACGTGAGCACAGAATAACATCTGGGACGTGAGCACAGAGTAACATCTGGGACGTGAGCACAGAGTAACATCTGGGACGTGAGCAAAGAGTAACATCTGGGACGTGAGCACACAGAGTAACATCTGGGACGTGAGCACACAGAGTAACATCTGGGACGTGAGCACACAGAGTAACATCTGGGACGTGAGCACAGAGTAACATCTGGGACGTGAGCACAGAGTAACATCTGGGACGTGAGAACAGAGTAACATCTGGCACGTGAGCACAGAGTAACATCGGGCACGTGAGCACAGAGTAACATCTGGCACGTGAGCACAGAGTAACATCTGGGACGTGAGCACAGAGTAACATCTGGGACGTGAGCACAGAGTAACATCTGGGACGTGAGCACAGAGTAACATCTGGCACGTGAGCACAGAGTAACATCTGGCATGTGAGCACAGAGTAACATCTGGGACGTGAGCACAGAGTAACATCTGGGACGTGATTACTGAGTAACATCTGGGGCGTGAGCACAGAGTAACATATGGGGCGTGAGCACCGAGTAACATCTGGCACGTGAGCACGGAGTAACATCTGGCACGTGAGCACAGAGTAACATCTGGCACGTGAGCACAGAGTAACATCTGGGACGTGAGCACAGAGTAACATCTGGGGCGTGAGCACAGAGTAACATCTGGCATGTGAGCACAGAGTAACATCTGGGACGTGAGCACAGAGTAACATCTGAGACGTGAGCACAGAGTAACATCTATCTGGCACGTGAGCACAGAGTAACATCTGGCACGTGGGCACAGAGTAACATCTGGGACGTGAGCACAGAGTAACATCTGGGGCGTGAGCACCGAGTAACATCTGGGGCGTGAGCACCGAGTAACATCTGGCACGTGAGCACCGAGTAACATCTGGGACGTGAGCACAGAGTAACATCTGGGACGTGAGCAAAGAGTAACATCTGGGACGTGAGCACACAGAGTAACATCTGGGACGTGAGCACACAGAGTAACATCTGGGACGTGAGCACGGAGTAACATCTGGGACGTGAGCACAGAGTAACATCTGGGACGTGAGCACAGAGTAACATCTGGCACGTGAGCACAGAGTAACATCGGGCACGTGAGCACAGAGTAACATCTGGCACGTGAGCACAGAGTAACATCTGGGACGTGAGCACAGAGTAACATCTGGGACGTGAGCACAGAGTAACATCTGGGACGTGAGCACAGAGTAACATCTGGGACGTGAGCACAGAGTAACATCTGGGACGTGAGCACAGAGTAACATCTGGCACGTGAGCACAGAGTAACATCTGGCATGTGAGCACAGAGTAACATCTGGGACGTGAGCACAGAGTAACATCTGGGACGTGAGCACTGATTAACATCTGGGGCGTGAGCACAGAGTAACATATGGGGCGTGAGCACCGAGTAACATCTGGCACGTGAGCACCGAGTAACATCTGGCACGTGAGCACGGAGTAACATCTGGCACGTGAGCACAGAGTAACATCTGGGACGTGAGCACAGAGTAACATGTAGGACGTGAGCACAGAGTAACATCTGGGACGTGAGCACAGAGTAACATCTGGCACGTGAGCACAGAGTAACATCTGGGACGTGAGCACACAGAGTAACAATTGGGACGTGAGCACACAGAGTAACATCTGGGACGTGAGCATAGAGTAACATCTGGGACGTGAGCACAGAGTAACATCTGGGACGTGAGTACAGAGTAACAACTGGCACGTGAGCACAGAGTAACATCTGGCACATGAGCACAGAGTAAAATCTGGGACGTGAGCACAGACTAACATCTGGCACGTGAGCACAGAGTAACATCTGGGACGTGAGCAGAGAGTAACATCTGGGACGTGAGCACAGAGTAACATCTGGGACGTGAGCACAGAGTAACATCTGGGACGTGAGCACAGAGTAACATCTGGGACGTGAGTACAGAGTAACAACTGGCACGTGAGCACAGAGTAACATCTGGCACGTGAGCACAGAGTAACATCTGGGACGTGAGCACAGAGTAACATCTGGCACGTGAGCACAGAGTAACATCTGGGACGTGAGCGCAGAGTAACATCTGGGACGTGAGCACAGAGTAACATCTGGGACGTGAGCAAAGAGTAACATCTGGGACGTGAGCACACAGAGTAACATCTGGGACGTGAGCACACAGAGTAACATCTGGGACGTGAGCACAGAGTAACATCTGGGACGTGAGCACAGAGTAACATTTGGGACGTGAGCACAGAGTAACATCTGGGACGTGAGCACAGAGTAACATCTGGGACGTGAGCACAGAGTAACATCTGTCGCGTGAGCACAGAGTAACATCTGGCACATGAGCACAGAGTAACATCTGGGACGTGAGCACAGAGTAACATCTGGGACGTGAGCACAGAGTAACATCTGGCACGTGAGCACAGAGTAACATCTGGGACGTGAGCACTGAGTAACATCTGGGGCGTGAGCACAGAGTAACATATGGGGCGTGAGCACCGAGTAACATCTGGCACGTGAGCACGGAGTAACATCTGGCACGTGAGCACAGAGTAACATCTGGCACGTGAGCACAGAGTAACATCTGGGACGTGAGCACAGAGTAACATCTGGGGCGTGAGCACAGAGTAACATCTGGCACGTGAGCACAGAGTAACATCTGGGATGTGAGCACAGAGTAACATCTGGGACGTGAGCACAGAGTAACATCTGGCACATGAGCACAGAGTAACATCTGGGACGTGAGCACAGAGTAACATCTGGCACGTGAGCACAGAGTAACATCTGGCACGTGAGCACAGAGTAACATCTGGGACGTGAGCACAGAGTAACATCTGAGACGTGAGCACAGAGTAACATCTATCTGGCACGTGAGCACAGAGTAACATCTGGCACGTGAGCACAGAGTAACATCTGGGACGTGAGCACAGAGTAACATCTGGGGCGTGAGCACCGAGTAACATCTGGCACGTGAGCACCGAGTAACATCTGGGACGTGAGCACAGAGTAACATCTGGGACGTGAGCAAAGAGTAACATCTGGGACGTGAGCACACAGAGTAACATCTGGGACGTGAGCACACAGAGTAACATCTGGGACGTGAGCACAGAATAACATCTGGGACGTGAGCACAGAGTAACATCTGGGACGTGAGCACAGAGTAACATCTGGGACGTGAGCAAAGAGTAACATCTGGGACGTGAGCACACAGAGTAACATCTGGGACGTGAGCACACAGAGTAACATCTGGGACGTGAGCACACAGAGTAACATCTGGGACGTGAGCACAGAGTAACATCTGGGACGTGAGCACAGAGTAACATCTGGGACGTGAGAACAGAGTAACATCTGGCACGTGAGCACAGAGTAACATCGGGCACGTGAGCACAGAGTAACATCTGGCACGTGAGCACAGAGTAACATCTGGGACGTGAGCACAGAGTAACATCTGGGACGTGAGCACAGAGTAACATCTGGGACGTGAGCACAGAGTAACATCTGGCACGTGAGCACAGAGTAACATCTGGCATGTGAGCACAGAGTAACATCTGGGACGTGAGCACAGAGTAACATCTGGGACGTGATTACTGAGTAACATCTGGGGCGTGAGCACAGAGTAACATATGGGGCGTGAGCACCGAGTAACATCTGGCACGTGAGCACGGAGTAACATCTAACACGTGAGCACAGAGTAACATCTGGCACGTGAGCACAGAGTAACATCTGGGACGTGAGCACAGAGTAACATCTGGGGCGTGAGCACAGAGTAACATCTGGCATGTGAGCACAGAGTAACATCTGGGACGTGAGCACAGAGTAACATCTGAGACGTGAGCACAGAGTAACATCTATCTGGCACGTGAGCACAGAGTAACATCTGGCACGTGGGCACAGAGTAACATCTGGGACGTGAGCACAGAGTAACATCTGGGGCGTGAGCACAGAGTAACATCTGGGACGTGAGCACAGAGTAACATCTGGGACGTGAGCACAGAGTAACATCTGGCACGTGAGCACAGAGTAACATCTGGGACGTGAGCACTGAGTAACATCTGGGGCGTGAGCACAGAGTAACATATGGGGCGTGAGCACCGAGTAACATCTGGCACGTGAGCACGGAGTAACATCTGGCACGTGAGCACAGAGTAACATCTGGGACGTGAGCACTGATTAACATCTGGGGCGTGAGCACAGAGTAACATATGGGGCGTGAGCACCGAGTAACATCTGGCACGTGAGCACCGAGTAACATCTGGCACGTGAGCACGGAGTAACATCTGGCACGTGAGCACAGAGTAACATCTGGGACGTGAGCACAGAGTAACATCTGGCACGTGGGCACCGAGTAACATCTGGCACGTGAGCACGGAGTAACATCTGGCACGTGAGCACAGAGTAACATCTGGGACGTGAGCACAGAGTAACATCTGGCACGTGAGCACAGAGTAACATCGGGCACGTGAGCACAGAGTAACATCTGGCACGTGAGCACAGAGTAACATCTGGGACGTGAGCACAGAGTAACATCTGGGACGTGAGCACAGAGTAACATCTGGGACGTGAGCACAGAGTAACATCTGGGACGTGAGCACAGAGTAACATCTGGGACGTGAGCACAGTGTAACATCTGGCACGTGAGCACAGAGTAACATCTGGCATGTGAGCACAGAGTAACATCTGGGACGTGAGCACAGAGTAACATCTGGGACGTGAGCACTGATTAACATCTGGGGCGTGAGCACAGAGTAACATATGGGGCGTGAGCACCGAGTAACATCTGGCACGTGAGCACCGAGTAACATCTGGCACGTGAGCACGGAGTAACATCTGGCACGTGAGCACAGAGTAACATCTGGGACGTGAGCACAGAGTAACATGTAGGACGTGAGCACAGAGTAACATCTGGGACGTGAGCACAGAGTAACATCTGGCACGTGAGCACAGAGTAACATCTGGGACGTGAGCACACAGAGTAACAATTGGGACGTGAGCACACAGAGTAACATCTGGGACGTGAGCATAGAGTAACATCTGGGACGTGAGCACAGAGTAACATCTGGGACGTGAGTACAGAGTAACAACTGGCACGTGAGCACAGAGTAACATCTGGCACATGAGCACAGAGTAAAATCTGGGACGTGAGCACAGACTAACATCTGGCACGTGAGCACAGAGTAACATCTGGGACGTGAGCAGAGAGTAACATCTGGGACGTGAGCACAGAGTAACATCTGGGACGTGAGCACAGAGTAACATCTGGGACGTGAGCACAGAGTAACATCTGGGACGTGAGTACAGAGTAACAACTGGCACGTGAGCACAGAGTAACATCTGGCACGTGAGCACAGAGTAACATCTGGGACGTGAGCACAGAGTAACATCTGGCACGTGAGCACAGAGTAACATCTGGGACGTGAGCACAGAGTAACATCTGGGACGTGAGCACAGAGTAACATCTGGGACGTGAGCAAAGAGTAACATCTGGGACGTGAGCACACAGAGTAACATCTGGGACGTGAGCACACAGAGTAACATCTGGGACGTGAGCACAGAGTAACATCTGGGACGTGAGCACAGAGTAACATTTGGGACGTGAGCACAGAGTAACATCTGGGACGTGAGCACAGAGTAACATCTGGGACGTGAGCACAGAGTAACATCTGTCGCGTGAGCACAGAGTAACATCTGGCACATGAGCACAGAGTAACATCTGGGACGTGAGCACAGAGTAACATCTGGGACGTGAGCACAGAGTAACATCTGGCACGTGAGCACAGAGTAACATCTGGGACGTGAGCACTGAGTAACATCTGGGGCGTGAGCACAGAGTAACATATGGGGCGTGAGCACCGAGTAACATCTGGCACGTGAGCACGGAGTAACATCTGGCACGTGAGCACAGAGTAACATCTGGCACGTGAGCACAGAGTAACATCTGGGACGTGAGCACAGAGTAACATCTGGGGCGTGAGCACAGAGTAACATCTGGCACGTGAGCACAGAGTAACATCTGGGATGTGAGCACAGAGTAACATCTGGGACGTGAGCACAGAGTAACATCTGGCACATGAGCACAGAGTAACATCTGGGACGTGAGCACAGAGTAACATCTGGCACGTGAGCACAGAGTAACATCTGGCACGTGAGCACAGAGTAACATCTGGCACGTGAGCACAGAGTAACATCTGGGACGTGAGCACAGAGTAACATCTGGGGCGTGAGCACCGAGTAACATCTGGGGCGTGAGCACCGAGTAACATCTGGCACGTGAGCACCGAGTAACATCTGGGACGTGAGCACAGAGTAACATCTGGGACGTGAGCAAAGAGTAACATCTGGGACGTGAGCACACAGAGTAACATCTGGGACGTGAGCACACAGAGTAACATCTGGGACGTGAGCACAGAATAACATCTGGGACGTGAGCACAGAGTAACATCTGGGACGTGAGCACAGAGTAACATCTGGGACGTGAGCAAAGAGTAACATCTGGGACGTGAGCACACAGAGTAACATCTGGGACGTGAGCACACAGAGTAACATCTGGGACGTGAGCACAGAGTAACATCTGGGACGTGAGCACAGAGTAACATCTGGGACGTGAGAACAGAGTAACATCTGGCACGTGAGCACAGAGTAACATCGGGCACGTGAGCACAGAGTAACATCTGGCACGTGAGCACAGAGTAACATCTGGGACGTGAGCACAGAGTAACATCTGGGACGTGAGCACAGAGTAACACCTGGGACGTGAGCACAGAGTAACATCTGGCACGTGAGCACAGAGTAACATCTGGCATGTGAGCACAGAGTAACATCTGGGACGTGAGCACAGAGTAACATCTGGGACGTGATTACTGAGTAACATCTGGGGCGTGAGCACAGAGTAACATATGGGGCGTGAGCACCGAGTAACATCTGGCACGTGAGCACGGAGTAACATCTGGCACGTGAGCACAGAGTAACATCTGGCACGTGAGCACAGAGTAACATCTGGGACGTGAGCACAGAGTAACATCTGGGGCGTGAGCACAGAGTAACATCTGGCATGTGAGCACAGAGTAACATCTGGGACGTGAGCACAGAGTAACATCTGAGACGTGAGCACAGAGTAACATCTATCTGGCACGTGAGCACAGAGTAACATCTGGCACGTGGGCACAGAGTAACATCTGGGACGTGAGCACAGAGTAACATCTGGGGCGTGAGCACCGAGTAACATCTGGGGCGTGAGCACCGAGTAACATCTGGCACGTGAGCACCGAGTAACATCTGGGACGTGAGCACAGAGTAACATCTGGGACGTGAGCAAAGAGTAACATCTGGGACGTGAGCACACAGAGTAACATCTGGGACGTGAGCACACAGAGTAACATCTGGGACGTGAGCACGGAGTAACATCTGGGACGTGAGCACAGAGTAACATCTGGGACGTGAGCACAGAGTAACATCTGGCACGTGAGCACAGAGTAACATCGGGCACGTGAGCACAGAGTAACATCTGGCACGTGAGCACAGAGTAACATCTGGGACGTGAGGACAGAGTAACATCTGGGACGTGAGCACAGAGTAACATCTGGGACGTGAGCACAGAGTAACATCTGGGACGTGAGCACAGAGTAACATCTGGGACGTGAGCACAGAGTAACATCTGGCACGTGAGCACAGAGTAACATCTGGCATGTGAGCACAGAGTAACATCTGGGACGTGAGCACAGAGTAACATCTGGGACGTGAGCACTGATTAACATCTGGGGCGTGAGCACAGAGTAACATATGGGGCGTGAGCACCGAGTAACATCTGGCACGTGAGCACCGAGTAACATCTGGCACGTGAGCACGGAGTAACATCTGGCACGTGAGCACAGAGTAACATCTGGGACGTGAGCACAGAGTAACATGTAGGACGTGAGCACAGAGTAACATCTGGGACGTGAGCACAGAGTAACATCTGGCACGTGAGCACAGAGTAACATCTGGGACGTGAGCACACAGAGTAACAATTGGGACGTGAGCACACAGAGTAACATCTGGGACGTGAGCACAGAGTAACATCTGGGACGTGAGCACAGAGTAACATCTGGGACGTGAGTACAGAGTAACAACTGGCACGTGAGCACAGAGTAACATCTGGCACATGAGCACAGAGTAAAATCTGGGACGTGAGCACAGACTAACATCTGGCACGTGAGCACAGAGTAACATCTGGGACGTGAGCAGAGAGTAACATCTGGGACGTGAGCACAGAGTAACATCTGGGACGTGAGCACAGAGTAACATCTGGGACGTGAGCACAGAGTAACATCTGGGACGTGAGTACAGAGTAACAACTGGCACGTGAGCACAGAGTAACATCTGGCACGTGAGCACAGAGTAACATCTGGGACGTGAGCACAGAGTAACATCTGGCACGTGAGCACAGAGTAACATCTGGGACGTGAGCACAGAGTAACATCTGGGACGTGAGCACAGAGTAACATCTGGGACGTGAGCAAAGAGTAACATCTGGGACGTGAGCACACAGAGTAACATCTGGGACGTGAGCACACAGAGTAACATCTGGGACGTGAGCACAGAGTAACATCTGGGACGTGAGCACAGAGTAACATTTGGGACGTGAGCACAGAGTAACATCTGGGACGTGAGCACAGAGTAACATCTGGGACGTGAGCACAGAGTAACATCTGTCGCGTGAGCACAGAGTAACATCTGGCACATGAGCACAGAGTAACATCTGGGACGTGAGCACAGAGTAACATCTGGGACGTGAGCACAGAGTAACATCTGGCACGTGAGCACAGAGTAACATCTGGGACGTGAGCACTGAGTAACATCTGGGGCGTGAGCACAGAGTAACATATGGGGCGTGAGCACCGAGTAACATCTGGCACGTGAGCACGGAGTAACATCTGGCACGTGAGCACAGAGTAACATCTGGCACGTGAGCACAGAGTAACATCTGGGACGTGAGCACAGAGTAACATCTGGGGCGTGAGCACAGAGTAACATCTGGCACGTGAGCACAGAGTAACATCTGGGACGTGAGCACAGAGTAACATCTGGGACGTGAGCACAGAGTAACATCTGGGACGTGAGCACAGAGTAACATCTATCTGGCACGTGAGCACAGAGTAACATCTGGCACGTGAGCACAGTGTAACATCTGGGACGTGAGCACAGAGTAACATCTGGGGCGTGAGCACCGAGTAACATCTGGGGCGTGAGCACCGAGTAACATCTGGCACGTGAGCACCGAGTAACATCTGGGACGTGAGCACAGAGTAACATCTGGGACGTGAGCACAGAGTAACATCTGGGACGTGAGCACAGAGTAACATCTGGGACGTGAGCACAGAGTAACATCTGGGACGTGAGCAAAGAGTAACATCTGGTACGTGAGCACAGAGTAACATGTGGGACGTGAGCACAGAGTAACATCTGGGACGTGAGCACAGAGTAACATCTGGCACGTGAGCACAGAGTAACATCTGGGACGTGAGCACACAGAGTAACATCTGGGACGTGAGCATAGAGTAACATCTGGGACGTGAGCACAGAGTAACATCTGGGACGTGAGTACAGAGTAACAACTGGCAAGTGAGCACAGAGTAACATCTAGACATGAGCACAGAGTAACATCTGGGACGTGAGCACAGAGTAATATCTGGCACGTGAGCACAGAGTAACATCTGGGACGTGAGCAGAGAGTAACATCTGGGACGTGTGCACAGAGTAACATCTGGGACGTGAGTACAGAGTAACAACTGGCACGTGAGCACAGAGTAACATCTGGCACGTGAGCACAGAGTAACATCTGGGACGGTAGCACAGAGTACATCTGGCACGTGAGCACAGAGTAACATCTGGGACGTGAGTACAGAGTAACAACTGGCACGTGAGCACAGAGTAACATCTGGCACGTTTGCACAGAGTAACATCTGGGACGTGAGCACAGAGTAACATCTGGCACGTGAGCACAGAGTAACATCTGGGACGTGAGCACAGAGTAACATCTGGAAAGTGAGCACAGAGTAACATCTGGGACGTGAGCACAGAGTAACATCTGGCACGTGAGCACAGAGTAACATCTGGGACGTGAGCACACAGAGTAACATCTGGGACGTGAGCACACAGAGTAACATCTGGGGCGTGAGCACCGAGTAACATCTGGCACGTGAGCACGGAGTAACATCTGGCACGTGAGCACAGAGTAACATCTGGCACGTGAGCACAGAGTAACATCTGGGACATGAGCACAGAATAACATCTGGGACGTGAGCACAGAGTAACATCTGGGACGTGAGCACTGAGTAACATCTGGCACGTGAGCACAGAGTAACATCTGGGACGTGAGCACACAGAGTAACATCTGGGACGTGAGCACACAGAATAATATCTGGGACGTGAGCACACAGAGTAACATCTGGGACGTGAGCACAGAGTAACATCTGGGACGTGAGTACAGAGTAACAACTGGCACGTGAGCACAGAGTAACATCTGGCACGTGAGCACAGAGTGACATCTGGGACGTGAGCACAGAGTAACATCTGGTACGTGAGCACAGAGTAACATCTGGGACGTGAGCAGAGAGTAACATCTGGGACGTGAGCACATAGTAACATCTGGGACGTGAGCACAGAGTAACATCTGGGACGTGAGCACAGAGTAACATCTGGGACGTGAGCACAGAGTAACATCTGGGTCGTGAGCACAGAGTAACATCTGGGACGTGAGCACAGAGTAACATCTGTCACGTGAGCACAGAGTAACATCTGGCACATGAGCACAGCGTAACATCTGAGACGTGAGCACAAAGTAACATCTGGGACGTGAGCACAGAGTAACATCTGGGATGTGAGCACAGAGTAACATCTGGGACGTGAGCACAGAGTAACATCTGGCACGTGAGCACAGAGTAACATCTGGGACGTGAGCACAGAGTAACATCTGGGACGTGAGCACAAAGTAACATCTGGGACGTGAGCACAGAGTAACATCTGGGACGTGAGCACAGAGTAACATCTGAGAAGTGAGCACAGAGTAACATTTGGGACGTGAGCACAGAGTAACATCTATCACGTGAGCACAGAGTAACATCTGGCACGTGAGCACAGAGTAACATCTGGGACGTGAGCACAGAGTAACATCTGGGACGTGAGCACAGAGTAACATCTGAGACGTGAGCACAGAGTAACATCTGGCACGTGAGCACAGAGTAACATCTGGCACATGAGCACAGAGTAACATCTGGGACGTGAGCACAGAGTAACATCTGGGACGTGAGCACAGAGTAACATCTTACACGTGAGTACAGAGTAACATCTGGCACGTGAGCACAGAGTAACATCTGGGACGTGAGCACAGAGTAACATCTGGCACGTGACCTCAGGGTAACATCTGGGACGTGAGCAAAGAGTAACATCTGGGACGTGAGAACAGAGCTCAGGTTGGTGGTTGAGTATTCCCCCACCCTCTGCGGCCCACGTGTGAGAACTGTCAGGGTCGTTCTTTGGGCGGCCCGACTATAGCACCCGCCACCCACTACACTCTTAGTCCCAATTGACACAGTTGGCGTAGCGCGGACGCCCGGCGGTGGAGAGGAAGCGACGCCGCATGGGAGGGCTGTGAGCACAGAGTAACATCTGGGACGTGAGCACAGAGTAACATCTGGGACGTGAGCACAGAGTAACATCTGGCACGTGAGCACAGAGTAACATCTGGTTCGTGAGCACAGACTAACATCTGGGACGTGAGCACAGTGTAACATCTGGGACGTGAGCATAGAGTAACATCTGGGATGTGAGCACAGAGTAAGATCTGGGACGTGAGCACAGAGTAACATCTGGGACGTGAGCACAGAGTAACATCTGGGATGTGTGCACAGAGTAACAACTGGCACGTGAGCACAGAGTAACATCTGGGACGTGAGCACAGAGTAACATCTGGCACGTGAGCACAGAGTAACATCTGGCACGTGAGCACAGAGTAACATCTGGGACGTGAGCACAGAGTAACATCTGGGATGTGAGCACAGAGTAACATCTGGGACATGAGCACAGAGTAACATCTGGGACGTGAGAACAGAGCTCAAGTTGGTGGTTGAGTATTCCCCCACCCTCTGCGGCCCACGTGTGAGAACTGTCAGGGTCGTTCTTATGGCGGCCCGACTATAGCGCCCGCCAACCACTACACTCTTAGGCCCAATTGACACAGTTGGCGTAGCGCGGACGCCCGGCAGTGGAGAGGCAGCGACGACGCACGGGAGGGACGTGAGCACAGAGTAACATCTGGGACGTGAGCACAGAGTAACATCTGGGACGTGAGCACAGAGTAACATCTGGCACGTGACCTCAGGGTAACATCTGGGACGTGAGCAAAGAGTAACATCTGGGACGTGAGAACAGAGATCAGGTTGGTGGTTGAGTATTCCCCCACCCTCTGCGGCCCACGTGTGAAAACTGTCAGGGTCGTTCTTTGGGCAGCCCGACTATAGCACCCGCCACCCACTACACTCTTAGTCCCAATTGACACAGTTGGCGTAGCGCGGACGCCCGGCGGTGGAGAGGAAGCGACGCCGCATGGGAGGGATGCGAGCACAGAGTAACATCTGGGACGTGAGCACAGAGTAACATCTGGGACGTGAGCACAGAGTAACATCTGGCACGTGAGCACAGAGTAACATCTGGCACGTGAGCACAGAGTAACATCTGGGACGTGAGCACAGAGTAACATCTGGGACGTGAGCACAGAGTAACATCTGGGATGTGAGCACAGAGTAACATCTGGGACGTGAGCAGAGAGTAACATCTTGCACGTGAGCACAGAGTAACATCTGGGACGTGAGCACAGAGTAACATCTGTCACGTGAGCACAGAGTAACATCTGGCACATGAGCACAGAGTAACATCTGGGACGTGAGCACAGAGAAACATCTGGGACGTGAGCACAGAGTAACATCTGGGACGTGAGCACAGAGTAACATCTGGGATGTGAGCACAGAGTAACATCTGGCACGTGAGCACAGAGTAACATCTGGGATGAGAGCACAGAGTAACATCTGGGATGTGAGCACAGAGTAACATCTGGGACATGAGCTCAGAGTCACATCTGGGACGTGAGAACAGAGCTCAGGTTGGTGGTTGAATATTCCCCCACCCTCTGCGGCCCACGTGTGAATACTGTCAGGGTCGTTCTTTTGGCGGACCGACAATAGCGCCCGCCAACCACTACACTCTTAGGCCCAATTGACACAGGTGGCGTAGCACGGACGCCCGGCAGTGGAGAGGCAGCGACGCCGCACGGGAGGGACGTGAGCACAGAGTAACATCTGGGACGTGAGCACAGAGTAACATCTGGGACGTGAGCACAGAGTAAAATCTGGGACGTGAGCACAGAGTAACATCTGGGACGTGAGCACAGAGTAACATCTGGGACTTGAGCACAGAGTAACATCTGGGATGTGAGCACAGAGTAACATCTGGGACGTGAGCACAGAATAACATCTTGCACGTGAGCACAGAGTAACATCTGGCACGTGAGCACAGAGTAACATCTGTCACGTGAGCACAGAGTAACATCTGGGACGTGAGCACAGAGTAACATCTGGCACGTGAGCACAGAGTAACATCTGGCACGTGAGCACAGAGTAACATCTGGGATGTGAGCACAGAGTAACATCTGGGACATGAGCACAGAGTAACATCTGGGACGTGAGAACAGAGCTCAGGTTGGTGGTTGAGTATTCCCCCACCCTCTGCGGCTCACGTGTGAGAACTGTCAGGATCGTTCTTTTGGCGGCCCGACTATAGCGCCCGCCAACCACTACACTCTTAGGCCCAATTGACACAGTTGGCGTAGCGCGGACGCCCGGCAGTGGAGAGGCAGCGACGCCGCACGGGAGGGACGTGAGCACAGAGTAACATCTGGGACGTGAGCACAGAGTAACATCTGGGACGTAAACACAGAGTAAAATCTGGGACGTGAGTCGAGAGTAACATCTGGGACGTGAGCACAGAGTAACATCTGGGATGTGAGCACAGAGTAACATCTGTGATGTGAGCACAGACTAACATCTGGGACATGAGCACAGAGTAACATCTGGGACGTGAGAACAGAGCTCAGTTTGGTGGTTGAGTATTCCCCCACCCTCTGCGGCCCACGTGTGAGAACTGTCAGGGTCGTTCTTTTGGCGGCCCGACTATAGCGCCCGCCAACCACTACACTCTTAGGCCCAATTGACACAGTTGGCGTAGCGCGGACGCCCGGCAGTGGAGAGGCAGCGACGCCGCACGCTAGGGACGTGAGCACAGAGTAACATCTGGTACGTGAGCACAGAGTAACATCTGGGACGTGAGCACAGAGTAACATCTGGGACGTGAGCAAAGAGTAACATCTGGGACGTGAGCACAGAGTAACATCTGGGACGTGAGCACAGAGTAACATCAATCTGGCACGTGAGCACAGAGTAATATCTGGCACGTGAGCTCAGAGTAACATCTGGGACGTGAGCACAGAGTAACATCTGGGGCATGAGCACCGAGTAACATCTGGGGCGTGAGCACAGAGTAACATCTGGCACGTGAGCACCGAGTAACATCTGGGACGTGAGCACAGAGTAACATCTGGGACGTGAGCACAGAGTAACATCTGGGACGTGAGCACAGAGTAACATCTGGGACGTGAGCACAGAGTAACATCTGGCACTTGAGCAAAGAGTAACATCTGGGACGTGAGCACACAGAGTAACATCTGGGACGTGAGCACACAGAGTAACATCTGGGACGTGAGCACACAGAGTAACATCTGGGACGTGAGCACAGAGTAACATCTGGGACGTGAGCACAGAGTAACATCTGGGACGTGAGCACAGAGTAACATCTGGCACGTGAGCACAGAGTAACATCGGGCACGTGAGCACAGTGTAACATCTGGCACGTGAGCACAGAGTAACATCTGGGACGTGAGCACAGAGTAACATCTGGGACGTGAGCACAGAGTAACATCTGGGACGTGAGCACAGAGTAACATCTGTCACGTGAGCACAGAGTAACATCTGGGACGTGAGCACAGAGTAACATCTGGGACGTGAGCACAGAGTAACATCTGGGACGTGAGCACAGAGTAACATCTGGCACGTGAGCACAGAGTAACATCTGGGACGTGAGCACAGAGTAACATCTGGGACGTGAGCACTGAGTAACATCTGGGGCATGAGCACAGAGTAACATCTGGGGCGTGAGCACCGAGTAACATCTGGCACGTGAGCACGGAGTAACATCTGGCACGTGAGCACAGAGTAACATCTGGGACGTGAGCACAGAGTAACATGTGGGACGTGAGCACAGAGTAACATCTGGGACGTCAGTACAGAGTAACAACTGGCACGTGAGCAAAGAGTAACATCTGGCACATGAGCACAGAGTAACATCTGGGACGTGAGCACAGAGTAACATCTGGCACGTGAGCACAGAGTAACATCTGGGACATGAGCAGAGAGTAACATCTGGGACGTGAGCACAGAGTAACATCTGGGACGTGAGCACAGAGTAACATCTGGGACGTGAGCACAGAGTAACATCTGGGACGTGATTACAGAGTAACAACTGGCACGTGAGCACAGAGTAACATCTGGCACGTGAGCACAGAGTAACATCTGGGACGTGAGCACAGAGTAACATCTGGCACGTGAGCACAGAGTAACATCTGGGACGTGAGTACAGAGTAACAACTGGCACGTGAGCACAGAGTAACATCTGGCACGTTTGCACAGAGTAACATCTGGGACGTGAGCACAGAGTAACATCTGGCACATGAGCATAGAGTAACATCTGGGACGTGAGCACAGAGTAACATCTGGAACGTGAGCAGAGAGTAACATCTGGGACGTGAGCACAGAGTAACATCTGGGACGTGTGCACAGAGTAACATCTGGCACGTGAGCACAGAGTAACATCTGGGACGTGAGCACACAGAGTAACATCTGGGACGTGAGCACACAGAGTAACATCTGGGGCGTGAGCACCGAGTAACATCTGGCACGTGAGCACGGAGTAACATCTGGCACGTGAGCACAGAGTAACATCTGGCACGTGAGCAAAGAGTAATATCTGGGATGTGAGCACAGAGTAACATCTGGGACGTGAGCACAGAGTAACATCTGGCACATGAGCACAGAGTAACATCTGGGACGTGAGCACACAGAGTAACATCTGTTACGTGAGCACACAGGGTAACATCTGGGACGTGAGCAGAGTAACATCTGGGACGTGAGCACAGAGTAACATCTGGGACGTGAGCACAGAGTAACATCTGGGACGTGAGTACAGAGTAACAACTGGCACGTGAGCACAGAGTAACATCTGGCACGTGAGCACAGAGTAACATCTGGGACGTGAGCACAGAGTAACATCTGGCACGTGAGCACAGAGTAACATCTGGTACGTGAGCACAGAGTAACATCTGGGACGTGAGCAGAGAGTAACATCTGGGACGTGAGCACATAGTAACATCTGGGACGTGAGCACAGAGTAACATCTGGGACGTGAGCATAGAGTAACATCTGGCACGTGAGCACAGAGTAACATCGGGGACGTGAGCACAGAGTAACATCTGGCACGTGAGCACAGAGTAACATCTGGGACGTGAGCACAGAGTAACATCTGGCACGTGAGCACAGAGTAACATCTGGCACATGAGCACAGCGTAACATCTGGGACGTGAGCACAGAGTAACATCTGGGACGTGAGCACAGAGTAACATCTGGGACGTGAGCACAGAGTAACATCTGGGACGTGAGCACAGAGTAACATCTGGCACGTGAGCACAGAGTAACATCTGGGACGTGAGCACAGAGTAACATCTGGGACATGAGCACAAAGTAACATCTGGGACGTGAGCACAGAGTAACATCTGAGACGTGAGCACAGAGTAACATCTGAGACGTGAGCACAGAGTAACATCTGGGACGTGAGCACAGAGTAACATCTGGCACGTGAGCACAGAGTAACATCTGGGACGTGAGCACAGAGTAACATCTGGGACGTGAGCACTGAGTAACATCTGGGGCATGAGCACAGAGTAACATCTGGGGCGTGAGCACCGAGTAACATCTGGCACGTGAGCACGGAGTAACATCTGGCACGTGAGCACAGAGTAACATCTGGGACGTGAGCACAGAGTAACATGTGGGACGTGAGCACAGAGTAACATCTGGGACGTCAGTACAGAGTAACAACTGGCACGTGAGCAAAGAGTAACATCTGGCACATGAGCACAGAGTAACATCTGGGACGTGAGCACAGAGTAACATCTGGCACGTGAGCACAGAGTAACATCTGGGACATGAGCAGAGAGTAACATCTGGGACGTGAGCACAGAGTAACATCTGGGACGTGAGCACAGAGTAACATCTGGGACGTGAGCACAGAGTAACATCTGGGACGTGATTACAGAGTAACAACTGGCACGTGAGCACAGAGTAACATCTGGCACGTGAGCACAGAGTAACATCTGGGACGTGAGCACAGAGTAACATCTGGCACGTGAGCACAGAGTAACATCTGGGACGTGAGTACAGAGTAACAACTGGCACGTGAGCACAGAGTAACATCTGGCACGTTTGCACAGAGTAACATCTGGGACGTGAGCACAGAGTAACATCTGGCACATGAGCATAGAGTAACATCTGGGACGTGAGCACAGAGTAACATCTGGAACGTGAGCAGAGAGTAACATCTGGGACGTGAGCAAAGAGTAACATCTGGGACGTGTGCACAGAGTAACATCTGGCACGTGAGCACAGAGTAACATCTGGGACGTGAGCACACAGAGTAACATCTGGGACGTGAGCACACAGAGTAACATCTGGGGCGTGAGCACCGAGTAACATCTGGCACGTGAGCACGGAGTAACATCTGGCACGTGAGCACAGAGTAACATCTGGCACGTGAGCAAAGAGTAATATCTGGGATGTGAGCACAGAGTAACATCTGGGACGTGAGCACAGAGTAACATCTGGCACATGAGCACAGAGTAACATCTGGGACGTGAGCACACAGAGTAACATCTGTTACGTGAGCACACAGGGTAACATCTGGGACGTGAGCAGAGTAACATCTGGGACGTGAGCACAGAGTAACATCTGGGACGTGAGCACAGAGTAACATCTGGGACGTGAGTACAGAGTAACAACTGGCACGTGAGCACAGAGTAACATCTGGCACGTGAGCACAGAGTAACATCTGGGACGTGAGCACAGAGTAACATCTGGCACGTGAGCACAGAGTAACATCTGGTACGTGAGCACAGAGTAACATCTGGGACGTGAGCAGAGAGTAACATCTGGGACGTGAGCACATAGTAACATCTGGGACGTGAGCACAGAGTAACATCTGGGACGTGAGCATAGAGTAACATCTGGCACGTGAGCACAGAGTAACATCGGGGACGTGAGCACAGAGTAACATCTGGCACGTGAGCACAGAGTAACATCTGGGACGTGAGCACAGAGTAACATCTGGCACGTGAGCACAGAGTAACATCTGGCACATGAGCACAGCGTAACATCTGGGACGTGAGCACAGAGTAACATCTGGGACGTGAGCACAGAGTAACATCTGGGACGTGAGCACAGAGTAACATCTGGGACGTGAGCACAGAGTAACATCTGGCACGTGAGCACAGAGTAACATCTGGGACGTGAGCACAGAGTAACATCTGGGACATGAGCACAAAGTAACATCTGGGACGTGAGCACAGAGTAACATCTGAGACGTGAGCACAGAGTAACATCTGAGACGTGAGCACAGAGTAACATCTGGGACGTGAGCACAGAGTAACATCTGGCACGTGAGCACAGAGTAACATCTGGGACGTGAGCACAGAGTAACATCTATCACGTGAGCACAGAGTAACATCTGGCACGTGAGCACAGAGTAACATCTGGGATGTGAGCAAGGAGTAACATCTGGGACGTGAGCACAGAGTAACATCTGAGACGTGAGCACAGAGTAACATCAGGCACGTGAGCACAGAGTAACATCTGGCACATGAGCACAGAGTAACATCTGGGACATGAGCACAGAGTAACATCTGGGACGTGAGCACAGAGTAACATCTTGCACGTGAGTACAGAGTAACATCTGGCACGTGAGCACAGAGTAACATCTGGGACGTGAGCACAGAGTAACATCTGGCACGTGACCTCCGGGTAACATCTGGGACGTGAGCAAAGAGTAACATCTGGGACGTGAGAACAGAGCTCAGGTTGGTGGTTGAGTATTCCCCCACCCTCTGCGGCCCACGTGTGAAAACTGTCAGGGTCGTTCTTTGGGCGGCCCGACTATAGCACCCGCCACCCTCTACACTCTTAGTCCCAATTGACACAGTTGGCGTAGCGCGGACGCCCGGCGGTGGAGAGGAAGCGACGCCGCATGGGAGGGATGTGAGCACAGAGTAACATCTGGGACGTGAGCACAGAGTAGCATCTGGGACGTGAGCACAGAGTAACATCTGGCACGTGAGCACAGAGTAACATCGGGCACGTGAGCACAGAGTAACATCTGGGACGTGAGCACAGAGTAACATCTGGGACGTGAGCACAGAGTAACATCTGGATATGAGCACAGAGTAACATCTGGGACGTGAGCACAGAGTAACATCTTGCACGTGAGCACAGAGTAACATCTGGGACGTGAGCACAGAGTAACATCTGTCACGTGAGCACAGAGTAACATCTGGCACATGAGCACAGAGTAACATCTGGGACGTGAGCACAGAGTAACATCTGGGACGTGAGCCCAGAGTAACATCTGGGACGTGAGCACAGAGTAACATCTGGCACGTGAGCACAGAGTAACATCTGGGACGTGAGCACAGAGTAACATCTGGCACGTGAGCACAGAGTAACATCTCGGACGTGAGCACAGAGTAACATCTGGGATGTGAGCACAGAGTAACATCTAGGATGTGAGCACAGAGTAACATCTGGGACATGAGCACAGAGTAACATCTGGGACGTGAGAACAGAGCTCAGGTTGGTGGTTGAGTATTCCCCACCCTCTGCGGCCCACATGTGAGAACTGTCAGGGTCGTTCTTTTGGCGGCCCGACTATAGCGCCCGCTTACCACTACACCCTTAGGCCCAATTGACACAGTTGGCGTAGCGCGGACGCCCGGCGGTGGAGAGGAAGCGACGCCGCATGAGAGGGATGTGAGCACAGAGTAACATCTGGGACGTGAGCACAGAGTAACATCTGGGACGTGAGCACAGAGTAACATCTGGGACGTGAGCAAAGAGTAACATCTGGGACGTGAGCACAGAGTAACATCTGGGACGTGAGCACAGAGTAACATCTGGCACGTGACCTCAGGGTAACATCTGGGACGTGAGCAAAGAGTAACATCTGGGACGTGAGAACAGAGCTCAGGTTGGTGGTTGAGTATTCCCCCACCCTCTACGGCCCACGTGTGAGAACTGTCAGGGTCGTTCTTTGGGCAGCCCGACTATAGCACCCGCCACCCACTACACTCTTAGTCCCAATTGACACAGTTGGCGTAGCGCGGACGCCCGGCGGTGGAGAGGAAGCGACGCCGCATGAGAGGGATGTGAGCACAGAGTAACATCTGGGACGTGAGCACAGAGTAACATCTGGGACGTGAGCACAGAGTAACATCTGGGACGTGAGCACAGAGTAACATCTGGGATGTGAGCACAGAGTAACATCTGGGACGTGAGCACAGAGTAACATCTGGGACGTAAACACAGAGTAAAATCTGGGACGTGAGTCGAGAGTAACATCTGGGACGTGAGCACAGAGTAACATCTGGGATGTGAGCACAGAGTAACATCTGGGATGTGAGCACAGACTAACATCTGGGACAAGAGCACAGAGTAACATCTGGGACGTGAGAACAGAGCTCAGTTTGGTGGTTGAGTATTCCCCCACCCTCTGCGGCCCACGTGTGAGAACTGTCAGGGTCGTTCTTTTGGCGGCCCGACTATAGCGCCCGCCAACCACTACACTCTTAGGCCCAATTGACACAGTTGGCGTAGCGCGGACGCCCGGCAGTGGAGAGGCAGCGACGCCGCACGGGAGGGACGTGAGCACAGAGTAACATCTGGTACGTGAGCACAGAGTAACATCTGGGACGTGAGCACAGAGTAACATCTGGGACGTGAGCAAAGAGTAACATCTGGGACGTGAGCACAGAGTAACATCTGGGACGTGAGCACAGAGTATCATCTGGGACGTGAGCACAGAGTAACATCTGGCACGTGAGCACAGAGTAAAATCTGGCACGTGAGCACAGAGCAACATCTGGGACGTGAGCATAGAGTAAAATCTGGGGCGTGAGCACAGAGTAACATCTGGCACGTGAGCACAGAGTAACATCTGGGACGTGAGCACAGAGTAACATCTGGGACGTGAGCACAGAGTAACATCAATCTGGCACGTGAGCACAGAGTAATATCTGGCACGTGAGCACAGAGTAACATCTGGGACGTGAGCACAGAGTAACATCTGGGGCATGAGCACCGAGTAACATCTGGGGCGTAAGCACAGAGTAACATCTGGCACGTGAGCACCGAGTAACATCTGGGACGTGAGCACAGAGTAACATCTGGGACGTGAGCACAGAGTAACATCTGGGACGTGAGCACAGAGTAACATCTGGCACTTGAGCAAAGAGTAACATCTGGGACGTGAGCACACTGAGTAACATCTGGGACGTGAGCACACAGAGTAACATCTGGGACGTGAGCACAGAGTAACATCTGGGACGTGAGCACAGAGTAACATCTGGGACGTGAGCACAGAGTAACATCTGGCACGTGAGCACAGAGTAACATCGGGCACGTGAGCACAGTGTAACATCTGGCACGTGAGCACAGAGTAACATCTGGGACGTGAGCACAGAGTAACATCTGGGACGTGAGCACAGAGTAACATCTGGGACGTGAGCACAGAGTAACATCTGTCACGTGAGCACAGAGTAACATCTGGAACGTGAGCACAGAGTAACATCTGGGACGTGAGCACAGAGTAACATCTGGGACGTGAGCACAGAGTAACATCTGGCACGTGAGCACAGAGTAACATCTGGGACGTGAGCACAGAGTAACATCTGGGACGTGAGCACTGAGTAACATCTGGGGCGTGAGCACAGAGTAACATCTGGGGCGTGAGCACCGAGTAACATCTGGGACGTGAGCATGGAGTAACATCTGGCACGTGAGCACAGAGTAACATCTGGGACGTGAGTACAGAGTAACATGTGGGACGTGAGCACAGAGTAACATCTGGGACGTCAGTACAGAGTAACAACTGGCACGTGAGCAAAGAGTAACATCTGGCACATGAGCACAGAGTAACATCTGGGACGTGAGCACAGAGTAACATCTGGCACGTGAGCACAGAGTAACATCTGGGACATGAGCAGAGAGTAACATCTGGGACGTGAGCACAGAGTAACATCTGGGACGTGAGCACAGAGTAACATCTGGGACGTGAGCACAGAGTAACATCTGGGACGTGATTACAGAGTAACAACTGGCACGTGAGCACAGAGTAACATCTGGCACGTGAGCACAGAGTAACATCTGGGACGTGAGCACAGAGTAACATCTGGCACGTGAGCACAGAGTAACATCTGGGACGTGAGTACAGAGTAACAACTGGCACGTGAGCACAGAGTAACATCTGGCACGTTTGCACAGAGTAACATCTGGGACGTGAGCACAGAGTAACATCTGGCACATGAGCACAGAGTAACATCTGGGACGTGAGCACAGAGTAACATCTGGAACGTGAGCAGAGAGTAACATCTGGGACGTGAGCACAGAGTAACATCTGGGACGTGTGCACAGAGTAACATTTGGCACGTGAGCACAGAGTAACATCTGGGACGTGAGCACACAGAGTAACATCTGGGACGTGAGCACACAGAGTAACATCTGGGGCGTGAGCACCGAGTAACATCTGGCACGTGAGCATGGAGTAACATCTGGCACGTGAGCACAGAGTAACATCTGGCACGTGAGCAAAGAGTAACATCTGGGACGTGAGCACAGAGTAACATCTGGGACGTGAGCACAGAGTAACAGCTGGCACATGAGCACAGAGTAACATCTGGGACGTGAGCACACAGAGTAACATCTGTTACGTGAGCACACAGGGTAACATCTGGGACGTGAGCAGAGTAACATCTGGGACGTGAGCACAGAGAAACATCTGGGACGTGAGCACAGAGTAACATCTGGGACGTGAGTACAGAGTAACAACTGGCACGTGAGCACAGAGTATCATCTGGCACGTGAGCACAGAGTAACATCTGGGACGTGAGCACAGAGTAACATCTGGCACGTGAGCACAGAGTAACATCTGGTACGTGAGCACAGAGTAACATCTGGGACGTGAGCAGAGAGTAACATCTGGGACGTGAGCACATAGTAACATCTGGGACGTGAGCACAGAGTAACATCTGGGACGTGAGCATAGAGTAACATCTGGCACGTGAGCACAGAGTAACATCTGGGACGTGAGCACAGAGTAACATCTGGCACGTGAGCACAGAGTAACATCTGGGACGTGAGCACAGAGTAACATCTGGCACGTGAGCACAGAGTAACATCTGGCACATGAGCACAGCGTAACATCTGGGACGTGAGCACAGAGTAACATCTGGGACGTGAGCACAGAGTAACATCTGGGACGTGAGCACCGAGTAACATCTGGGACGTGAGCACAGAGTAACGTCTGGCACGTGAGCACAGAGTAACATCTGGGACGTGAGCACAGAGTAACATCTGGGACATGAGCACAAAGTAACATCTGGGACGTGAGCACAGAGTAACATCTGAGACGTGAGCACAGAGTAACATCTGAGACGTGAGCACAGAGTAACATCTGGGACGTGAGCACAGAGTAACATCTGGCACGTGAGCACAGAGTAACATCTGGGACGTGAGCACAGAGTAACATCTATCACGTGAGCACAGAGTAACATCTGGCACGTGAGCACAGAGTAACATCTGGGATGTGAGCACAGAGTAACATCTGGGACGTGAGCACAGAGTAACATCTGAGACGTGAGCACAGAGTAACATCAGGCACGTGAGCACAGAGTAACATCTGGCACATGAGCACAGAGTAACATCTGGGACATGAGCACAGAGTAACATCTGGGACGTGAGCACAGAGTAACAACCTGCACGTGAGTACAGAGTAACATCTGGCACGTGAGCACAGAGTAACATCTGGGACGTGAGCACAGAGTAACATCTGGCACGTGACCTCCGGGTAACATCTGGGACGTGAGCAAAGAGTAACATCTGGGACGTGAGAACAGAGCTCAGGTTGGTGGTTGAGTATTCCCCCACCCTCTGCGGCCCACGTGTGAAAACTGTCAGGGTCGTTCTTTGGGCGGCCCGACTATAGCACCCGCCACCCTCTACACTCTTAGTCCCAATTGACACAGTTGGCGTAGCGCGGACGCCCGGCGGTGGAGAGGAAGCGACGCCGCATGGGAGGGATTTGAGCACAGAGTAACATCTGGGACGTGAGCACAGAGTAGCATCTGGGACGTGAGCACAGAGTAACATCTGGCACATGAGCACAGAGTAACATCTGGCACGTGAGCACAGAGTAACATCTGGGACGTGAGCACAGAGTAACATCTGGGACGTGAGCACAGAGTAACATCTGGATGTGAGCACAGAGTAACATCTGGGACGTGAGCACAGAGTAACATCTTGCACGTGAGCACAGAGTAACATCTGGGACGTGAGCACAGAGTAACATCTGTCACGTGAGCACAGAGTAACATCTGGCACATGAGCACAGAGTAACATCTGGGACGTGAGCACAGAGTAACATCTGGGACGTGAGCACAGAGTAACATCTGGGACGTGAGCACAGAGTAACATCTGGCACGTGAGCACAGAGTAACATCTGGGACGTGAGCACAGAGTAACATCTGGCACATGAGCACAGAGTAACATCTCGGACGTGAGCACAGAGTAACATCTGGGATGTGAGCACAGAGTAACATCTGGGATGTGAGCACAGAGTAACATCTGGGACATGAGCACAGAGTAACATCTGGGACGTGAGAACAGAGCTCAGGTTGGTGTTTGAGTATTCCCCCACCCTCTGCGGCCCACGTGTGAGAACTGTCAGGTTCGTTCTTTTGGCGGCCCGACTATAGCGCCCGCTTACCACTACACCCTTAGGCCCAATTGACACAGTTGGCGTAGCGCGGACGCCCGGCAGAGGAGAGGCAGCGACGCCGCACGGGAGGGATGTGAGCACAGAGTAACATCTGGGACGTGAGCACAGAGTAACATCTGGGACGTGAGCAAAGAGTAACATCTGGGACGTGAGCACAGAGTAACATCTGGGACGTGAGCACAGAGTAACATCTGGCACGTGACCTCAGGGTAACATCTGGGACGTGAGCAAAGAGTAACATCTGGGACGTGAGAACAGAGCTCAGGTTGGTGGTTGAGTATTCCCCCACCCTCTGCGGCCCACGTGTGAGAACTGTCAGGGTCGTTCTGTTGGCGGCCCGACTATAGCGCCCGCCAACCACTACACTCTTAGGCCCAATTGACACAGTTGGCGTAGTGCGGACGCCCGGCAGTGGAGAGGCAGCGACGCCGCACGGGAGGGACGTGAGCACAGAGTAACATCTGGGACGTGAGCACAGAGTAACATCTGGGACGTGAGCACAGAGTAAAATCTGGGACGTGAGCACAGAGTAACATCTGGGACGTGAGCACAGAGTAACATCTGGGACGTGAGCACAGAGTAACATCTGGGATGTGAGCACAGAGTAACATCTGGGACGTGAGCACAGAGTAACATCTGGGACGTGACACAGAGTAACATCTGTCACGTGAGCACAGAGTAACATCTGGCACATGAGCACAGAGTAACATCTGGGACGTGAGCACAGAGTAACATCTGGGACGTGAGCACAGAGTAACATCTGGGATGTGAGCACAGAGTAACATCTGGGATGTGAGCACAGAGTAACACCTGGCACGTGAGCACAGAGTAACATCTGGGACGTGAGCACAGAGTAACATCTGGGACGTGAGCACAGGGTAACATCTATCTGGCACGTGAGCACAGAGTAACATCTGGCACGTGAGCACAGAGTAACATCTGGGGCGTGAGCACCGAGTAACATCTGGGGCGTGAGCACCGAGTAACATCTGGCACGTGAGCACCGAGTAACATCTGGGACGTGAGCACAGAGTAACATCTGGGACGTGAGCATAGAGTAACATCTGGGACGTGAGCACAGAGTAACATCTGGCACGTGAGCAAAGAGTAACATCTGGGACGTGAGCACACAGAGTAACATCTGGGACGTGAGCACACAGAGTAACATCTGGGACGTGAGCACACAGAGTAACATCTGGGACGTGAGCACAGAGTAACATCTGGGACGTGAGCACAGAGTAACATCTGGCACGTGAGCACAGAGTAACATCGGGCACGTGAGCACAGAGTAACATCTGGCACGTGAGCACAGAGTAACATCTGGGACGTCATCACAGAGTAACATCTGGGACGTGAGCACAGAGTAACATATGTCACGTGAGCACAGAGTAACATCTGGCACATGAGCACAGAGTAACATCTGGGACGTGAGCACAGAGTAACATCTGGGACGTGAGCACAGAGTAACATCTGACACGTGAGCACAGAGTAACATCTGGGACGTGAGCACAGAGTAACATCTGGGACGTGAGCACTGAGTAACATCTGGGGCGTGAGCACAGAGTAACATCTGGGGCGTGAGCACCGAGTAACATCTGGCACGTGAGCACGGAGTAACATCTGGCACGTGAGCACAGAGTAACATCTGGCACGTGAGCACAGAGTAACATCTGGGACGTGAGCACAGAGTAACATGTGGGACATGAGCACAGAGTAACATCTGGTACGTGAGCACAGAGTAACATCTGGCACGTGAGCACAGAGTAACATCTGGGACGTGAGCACACAGAGTAACATCTGGGACGTGAGCACACAGAGTAACATCTGGGACGTGAGCATAGAGTAACATCTGGGACGTGAGCACAGAGTAACATCTGGGACGTGAGTACAGAGTGACAACTGGCACGTGAGCACAGAGTAACATCTGGCACATGAGCACAGAGTAACATCTGGGACGTGAGCACAGAGTAACATCTGGCACGTGAGCACAGAGTAACATCTGGGACGTGAGCACAGAGTAACATCTGGCACGTGAGCACAGAGTAACATCTGGCACGTGAGCACAGAGCAACATCTGGGACGTGAGCACAGAGTAACATCTGGGATGTGGGCACAGAGTAACATCTGGGATGTGAGCACAGAGTAACATCTGGGACATGAGCACAGAGTAACATCTGGGACGTGAGAACAGAGCTCAGGTTGGTGGTTGAGTATTCCCCCACCCTCTGCGGCCCACGTGTGAGAACTGTCAGGGTCGTTCTTTTGGCGGCCTGACTATAGCGCTCGCCAACCACTACACTCTTAGGCCCAATTGACACAGTTGGTGTAGTGCGGACGCCCGGCAGTGGAGAGGCAGCGACGCCGCACGGGAGGGACGTGAGCACAGAGTAACATCTGGGACGTGAGCACAGAGTAACATCTGGGACGTGAGCACAGAGTAACATCTATCTGGCACGTGAGCACAGAGTAACATCTGGGACGTGAGCACAGAGTAACATCTGGCACGTGAGCACAGAGTAACATCTGGGACGTGAGCACAGAGTAACATCTGGCACATGAGCACAGAGTAACATCTCGGACGTGAGCACAGAGTAACATCTGGGATGTGAGCACAGAGTAACATCTGGGATGTGAGCACAGAGTAACATCTGGGACATGAGCACAGAGTAACATCTGGGACGTGAGAACAGAGCTCAGGTTGGTGTTTGAGTATTCCCCCACCCTCTGCGGCCCACGTGTGAGAACTGTCAGGTTCGTTCTTTTGGCGGCCCGACCATAGCGCCCGCTTACCACTACACCCTTAGGCCCAATTGACACAGTTGGCGTAGCGCGGACGCCCGGCAGAGGAGAGGCAGCGACGCCGCACGGGAGGGACGTGAGCACAGAGTAACATCTGGGACGTGAGCACAGAGTAACATCTGGGACGTGAGCAAAGAGTAACATCTGGGACCTGAGCACAGAGTAACATCTGGGACGTGAGCACAGAGTAACATCTGGCACGTGACCTCAGGGTAACATCTGGGACGTGAGCAAAGAGTAACATCTGGGACGTGAGAACAGAGCTCAGGTTGGTGGTTGAGTATTCCCCCACCCTCTGCGGCCCACGTGTGAGAACTGTCAGGGTCGTTCTGTTGGCGGCCCGACTATAGCGCCCGCCAACCACTACACTCTTAGGCCCAATTGACACAGTTGGCGTAGTGCGGACGCCCGGCAGTGGAGAGGCAGCGACGCCGCACGGGAGGGACGTGAGCACAGAGTAACATCTGGGACGTGAGCACAGAGTAACATCTGGGACGTGAGCACAGAGTAAAATCTGGGACGTGAGCACAGAGTAACATCTGGGACGTGAGCACAGAGTAACATCTGGGACGTGAGCACAGAGTAACATCTGGGATGTGAGCACAGAGTAACATCTGGGACGTGAGCACAGAGTAACATCTGGGACGTGACACAGAGTAACATCTGTCACGTGAGCACAGAGTAACATCTGGCACATGAGCACAGAGTAACATCTGGGACGTGAGCACAGAGTAACATCTGGGACGTGAGCACAGAGTAACATCTGGGATGTGAGCACAGAGTAACATCTGGGATGTGAGCACAGAGTAACACCTGGCACGTGAGCACAGAGTAACATCTGGGACGTGAGCACAGAGTAACATCTGGGACGTGAGCACAGAGTAACATCTATCTGGCACGTGAGCACAGAGTAACATCTGGCACGTGAGCACAGAGTAACATCTGGGGCGTGAGCACCGAGTAACATCTGGGGCGTGAGCACCGAGTAACATCTGGCACGTGAGCACCGAGTAACATCTGGGACGTGAGCACAGAGTAACATCTGGGACGTGAGCATAGAGTAACATCTGGGACGTGAGCACAGAGTAACATCTGGCACGTGAGCAAAGAGTAACATCTGGGACGTGAGCACACAGAGTAACATCTGGGACGTGAGCACACAGAGTAACATCTGGGACGTGAGCACACAGAGTAACATCTGGGACGTGAGCACAGAGTAACATCTGGGACGTGAGCACAGAGTAACATCTGGCACGTGAGCACAGAGTAACATCGGGCACGTGAGCACAGAGTAACATCTGGCACGTGAGCACAGAGTAACATCTGGGACGTCATCACAGAGTAACATCTGGGACGTGAGCACAGAGTAACATATGTCACGTGAGCACAGAGTAACATCTGGCACATGAGCACAGAGTAACATCTGGGACGTGAGCACAGAGTAACATCTGGGACGTGAGCACAGAGTAACATCTGACACGTGAGCACAGAGTAACATCTGGGACGTGAGCACAGAGTAACATCTGGGACGTGAGCACTGAGTAACATCTGGGGCGTGAGCACAGAGTAACATCTGGGGCGTGAGCACCGAGTAACATCTGGCACGTGAGCACGGAGTAACATCTGGCACGT
Source organism: Locusta migratoria (assembly GCA_026315105.1). Classification (NCBI taxonomy): domain Eukaryota; kingdom Metazoa; phylum Arthropoda; class Insecta; order Orthoptera; family Acrididae; genus Locusta; species Locusta migratoria. The sequence goes on along the minus strand of CM048755.1, from coordinate 328,557,123 downwards.
GAGCACAGAGTAACATCTGGCACGTGAGCACAGAGTAACATCTGGGACGTGAGCACAGAGTAACATGTGGGACATGAGCACAGAGTAACATCTGGTACGTGAGCACAGAGTAACATCTGGCACGTGAGCACAGAGTAACATCTGGGACGTGAGCACACAGAGTAACATCTGGGACGTGAGCACACAGAGTAACATCTGGGACGTGAGCATAGAGTAACATCTGGGACGTGAGCACAGAGTAACATCTGGGACGTGAGTACAGAGTGACAACTGGCACGTGAGCAGAGAGTAACATCTGGCACATGAGCACAGAGTAACATCTGGGACGTGAGCACAGAGTAACATCTGGCACGTGAGCACAGAGTAACATCTGGGACGTGAGCACAGAGTAACATCTGGCACGTGAGCACAGAGTAACATCTGGCACGTGAGCACAGAGCAACATCTGGGACGTGAGCACAGAGTAACATCTGGGATGTGGGCACAGAGTAACATCTGGGATGTGAGCACAGAGTAACATCTGGGACATGAGCACAGAGTAACATCTGGGACGTGAGAACAGAGCTCAGGTTGGTGGTTGAGTATTCCCCCACCCTCTGCGGCCCACGTGTGAGAACTGTCAGGGTCGTTCTTTTGGCGGCCCGACTATAGCGCTCGCCAACCACTACACTCTTAGGCCCAATTGACACAGTTGGTGTAGTGCGGACGCCCGGCAGTGGAGAGGCAGCGACGCCGCACGGGAGGGACGTGAGCACAGAGTAACATCTGGGACGTGAGCACAGAGTAACATCTGGGACGTGAGCACAGAGTAACATCTATCTGGCACGTGAGCACAGAGTAACATCTGGCACGTGGGCACAGAGTAACATCTGGGACGTGAGCACAGAGTAACATCTGGGGCGTGAGCACCGAGTAACATCTGGGGCATGAGCACCGAGTAACATCTGGCACGTGAGCACCGAGTAACATCTGGGACGTGAGCACAGAGTAACATCTGGGACGTGAGCACAGAGTAACATCTGGGACGTGAGCACTGAGTAACATCTGGGACGTGAGCACAGAGTAACATCTGGCACGTGAGCAAAGAGTAACATCTGGGACGTGAGCACACAGAGTAACATCTGGGACGTGAGCACACAGAGTAACATCTGGGACGTGAGCACACAGAGTAACATCTGGGACGTGAGCACAGAGTAACATCTGGGACGTGAGCACAGAGTAACATCTGGCACGTGAGCACAGAGTAACATCGGGCACGTGAGCACAGAGTAACATCTGGCACGTGAGCACAGAGTAACATCTGGGACGTCATCACAGAGTAACATCTGGGACGTGAGCACAGAGTAACATATGTCACGTGAGCACAGAGTAACATCTGGCACATGAGCACAGAGTAACATCTGGGACGTGAGCACAGAGTAACATCTGGGACGTGAGCACAGAGTAACATCTGACACGTGAGCACAGAGTAACATCCGGGACGTGAGCACAGAGTAACATCTGGGACGTGAGCACTGAGTAACATCTGGGGCGTGAGCACAGAGTAACATCTGGGGCGTGAGCACCGAGTAACATCTGGCACGTGAGCACGGAGTAACATCTGGCACGTGAGCACAGAGTAACATCTGGCACGTGAGCACAGAGTAACATCTGGGACGTGAGCACAGAGTAACATGTGGGACATGAGCACAGAGTAACATCTGGTACGTGAGCACAGAGTAACATCTGGCACGTGAGCACAGAGTAACATCTGGGACGTGAGCACACAGAGTAACATCTGGGACGTGAGCACACAGAGTAACATCTGGGACGTGAGCATAGAGTAACATCTGGGACGTGAGCACAGAGTAACATCTGGGACGTGAGTACAGAGTGACAACTGGCACGTGAGCACAGAGTAACATCTGGCACATGAGCACAGAGTAACATCTGGGACGTGAGCACAGAGTAACATCTGGCACGTGAGCACAGAGTAACATCTGGGACGTGAGCACAGAGTAACATCTGGCACGTGAGCACAGAGTAACATCTGGCACGTGAGCACAGAGCAACATCTGGGACGTGAGCACAGAGTAACATCTGGGATGTGGGCACAGAGTAACATCTGGGATGTGAGCACAGAGTAACATCTGGGACATGAGCACAGAGTAACATCTGGGACGTGAGAACAGAGCTCAGGTTGGTGGTTGAGTATTCCCCCACCCTCTGCGGCCCACGTGTGAGAACTGTCAGGGTCGTTCTTTTGGCGGCCCGACTATAGCGCTCGCCAACCACTACACTCTTAGGCCCAATTGACACAGTTGGTGTAGTGCGGACGCCCGGCAGTGGAGAGGCAGCGACGCCGCACGGGAGGGACGTGAGCACAGAGTAACATCTGGGACGTGAGCACAGAGTAACATCTGGGACGTGAGCACAGAGTAACATCTATCTGGCACGTGAGCACAGAGTAACATCTGGCACGTGGGCACAGAGTAACATCTGGGACGTGAGCACAGAGTAACATCTGGGGCGTGAGCACCGAGTAACATCTGGGGCATGAGCACCGAGTAACATCTGGCACGTGAGCACCGAGTAACATCTGGGACGTGAGCACAGAGTAACATCTGGGACGTGAGCACAGAGTAACATCTGGGACGTGAGCACAGAGTAACATCTGGGACGTGACACAGAGTAACATCTGTCACGTGAGCACAGAGTAACATCTGGCACATGAGCACAGAGTAACATCTGGGACGTGAGCACAGAGTAACATCTGGGACGTGAGCACAGAGTAACATCTGGGATGTGAGCACAGAGTAACATCTGGGATGTGAGCACAGAGTAACACCTGGCACGTGAGCACAGAGTAACATCTGGGACGTGAGCACAGAGTAACATCTGGGACGTGAGCACAGAGTAACATCTATCTGGCACGTGAGCACAGAGTAACATCTGGCACGTGAGCACAGAGTAACATCTGGGGCGTGAGCACCGAGTAACATCTGGGGCGTGAGCACCGAGTAACATCTGGCACGTGAGCACCGAGTAACATCTGGGACGTGAGCACAGAGTAACATCTGGGACGTGAGCATAGAGTAACATCTGGGACGTGAGCACAGAGTAACATCTGGCACGTGAGCAAAGAGTAACATCTGGGACGTGAGCACACAGAGTAACATCTGGGACGTGAGCACACAGAGTAACATCTGGGACGTGAGCACACAGAGTAACATCTGGGACGTGAGCACAGAGTAACATCTGGGACGTGAGCACAGAGTAACATCTGGCACGTGAGCACAGAGTAACATCGGGCACGTGAGCACAGAGTAACATCTGGCACGTGAGCACAGAGTAACATCTGGGACGTCATCACAGAGTAACATCTGGGACGTGAGCACAGAGTAACATATGTCACGTGAGCACAGAGTAACATCTGGCGCATGAGCACAGAGTAACATCTGGGACGTGAGCACAGAGTAACATCTGGGACGTGAGAACAGAGTAACATCTGACACGTGAGCACAGAGTAACATCTGGGACGTGAGCACAGAGTAACATCTGGGACGTGAGCACTGAGTAACATCTGGGGCGTGAGCACAGAGTAACATCTGGGGCGTGAGCACCGAGTAACATCTGGCACGTGAGCACGGAGTAACATCTGGCACGTGAGCACAGAGTAACATCTGGCACGTGAGCACAGAGTAACATCTGGGACGTGAGCACAGAGTAACATGTGGGACATGAGCACAGAGTAACATCTGGTACGTGAGCACAGAGTAACATCTGGCACGTGAGCACAGAGTAACATCTGGGACGTGAGCACACAGAGTAACATCTGGGACGTGAGCACACAGAGTAACATCTGGGACGTGAGCATAGAGTAACATCTGGGACGTGAGCACAGAGTAACATCTGGGACGTGAGTACAGAGTGACAACTGGCACGTGAGCACAGAGTAACATCTGGCACATGAGCACAGAGTAACATCTGGGACGTGAGCACAGAGTAACATCTGGCACGTGAGCACAGAGTAACATCTGGGACGTGAGCACAGAGTAACATCTGGCACGTGAGCACAGAGTAACATCTGGCACGTGAGCACAGAGCAACATCTGGGACGTGAGCACAGAGTAACATCTGGGATGTGGGCACAGAGTAACATCTGGGATGTGAGCACAGAGTAACATCTGGGACATGAGCACAGAGTAACATCTGGGACGTGAGAACAGAGCTCAGGTTGGTGGTTGAGTATTCCCCCACCCTCTGCGGCCCACGTGTGAGAACTGTCAGGGTCGTTCTTTTGGCGGCCCGACTATAGCGCTCGCCAACCACTACACTCTTAGGCCCAATTGACACAGTTGGTGTAGTGCGGACGCCCGGCAGTGGAGAGGCAGCGACGCCGCACGGGAGGGACGTGAGCACAGAGTAACATCTGGGACGTGAGCACAGAGTAACATCTGGGACGTGAGCACAGAGTAACATCTATCTGGCACGTGAGCACAGAGTAACATCTGGCACGTGGGCACAGAGTAACATCTGGGACGTGAGCACAGAGTAACATCTGGGGCGTGAGCACCGAGTAACATCTGGGGCATGAGCACCGAGTAACATCTGGCACGTGAGCACCGAGTAACATCTGGGACGTGAGCACAGAGTAACATCTGGGACGTGAGCACAGAGTAACATCTGGGACGTGAGCACAGAGTAACATCTGGGACGTGAGCACAGAGTAACATCTGGCACGTGAGCACACAGAGTAACATCTGGGACGTGAGCACACAGAGTAACATCTGGGACGTGAGCACACAGAGTAACATCTGGGACGTGAGCACAGAGTAACATCTGGGACGTGAGCACAGAGTAACATCTGGGACGTGAGCACAGAGTAACATCTGGCACGTGAGCACAGAGTAACATCGGGCACGTGAGCACAGAGTAACATCTGGCACGTGAGCACAGAGTAACATCTGGGACGTGAGCACAGAGTAACATCTGGGACGTGAGCACAGAGTAACATCTGTCACGTGAGCACAGAGTAACATCTGGCACATGAGCACAGAGTAACATCTGGGACGTGAGCACAGAGTAACATCTGGAACGTGAGCACAGAGTAACATCTGTCACGTGAGCACAGAGTAACATCTGACACATGAGCACAGAGTAACATCTGGGACGTGAGCAAAGAGTAACATCTGGCACGTGAGCACAGAGTAACATCTGGGATGTGAGCACAGAGTAACATCTGGGATGTGAGCACAGAGTAACATCTGGGACATGAGCACAGAGTAACATCTGGGACGTGAGAACAGAGCTCAGGTTGGTGGTTGAGTATTCCCCCACCCTCTGCGGCCCACGTGTGAGAACTGTCAGGGTCGTTCTTTTGGCGGCCCGACTATAGCGCCCGCCAACCACTACACTCTTAGGCCCAATTGACACAGTTGGCGTAGCGCGGACGCCCGGCAGTGGAGAGGCAGCGACGCCGCACGGGAGGGACTTGAGCACAGAGTAACATCTGGGATGTGAGCACAGAGTAACATCTGAGACGTGAGCACAGAGTAAAATCTGGGACGTGAGCACAGAGTAACATCTGGGACGTGAGCACAGAGTAACATCTGGGACGTGAGCACAGAGTAACATCTGGGATGTGAGAACAGAGTAACATCTGGGACGTGAGCACAGAGTAACATCTTGCACGTGAGCACAGAGTAACATCTGGGACGTGAGCACAGAGTAACATCTGGCACGTGAGCACAGAGTAACATCGGGCACGTGAGCACAGAGTAACATCTGGCACGTGAGCACAGAGTAACATCTGGGACGTGAGCACAGAGTAACATCTGGGACGTGAGCACAGAGTAACATCTGTCACGTGAGCACAGAGTAACATCTGGCACATGAGCACAGAGTAACATCTGGGACGTGAGCACAGAGTAACATCTGGCACGTGAGCACAGAGTAACATCTGGCACGTGAGCACAGAGTAACATCTGGGACGTGAGCAAAGAGTAACATCTGGGACGTGAGCACAGAGTAATATCTGGGACGTGAGCACAGAGTAAAATCTGGGACGTGAGCACAGAGTAACATCTGGGACGTGAGCACAGAGTAACATCTGGGACGTGAGCACAGAGTAACATCTGGGATGTGAGCACAGAGTAACATCTGGGACGTCAGCACAGAGTAACATCTTGCACGTGAGCACAGAGTAACATCTGGGACGTGAGCACAGAGTAACATCTGTCACGTGAGCGCAGAGTAACATCTGGCACATGAGCACAGAGTAACATCTGGGACGTGAGCACAGAGTTACATCTGGGACGTGAGCACAGAGTAACATCTGGGATGTGAGCACAGAGTAACATCTGGGATGTGAGCACGGAGTAACACCTGGCACGTGAGCACAGAGTAACATCTGGGACGTGAGCACAGAGTAACATCTGGCACGTGAGCACAGAGTAACATCTGGCACGTGAGCACAGAGTAACATCTGGGATGTGAGCACAGAGTAACATCTGAGACATGAGCACAGAGTAACATCTGGGACGTGAGAACAGAGCTCAGGTTGGTGGTTGAGTATTCCCCCACCCTCTGCGGCCCACGTGTGAGAACTGTCAGGGTCGTTCTTTTGGCGGCCCGACTATAGCGCCCGCCAACCACTACACTCTTAGGCCCAAATGACACAGTTGGCGTAGCGCGGACGCCCGGCAGTGGAGAGGCAGCGACGCCGCACGGGAGGGACGTGAGCACAGAGTAACATCTGGGACGTGAGCACAGAGTAACATCTGGGACGTGAGCACAGAGTAAAATCTGGAACGTGAGCAAAGAGTAACATCTGGGACGTGAGCACAGAGTAACATCTGGGACGTGAGCACAGAGTAACATCTGGCACGTGAGCACAGAGTAACATCTGGCACGTGAGCACAGAGCAACATCTGGGACGTGAGCACAGAGTAACATCTGGGGCATGAGCACAGAGTTACATCTGGCACGTGAGCACAGAGTAACATCTGGGACGTGAGCACAGAGTAACATCTGGGACGTGAGCACAGAGTAACATCTGGGACGTGAGCACAGAGTAACATCTATCTGGCACGTGAGCACAGAGTAACATCTGGCACGTGAGCACAGAGTAACATCTGGGACGTGAGCACAGAGTAACATCTGGGGCGTGAGCACAGAGTAACATCTGGGACGTGAGCACAGAGTAACATCTGGGTCGTGAGCACAGAGTAACATCTGGGACGTGAGCACGGAGTAACATCTGGCACGTGAGCAAAGAGTAACATCTGGGACGTGAGCACACAGAGTAACATCTGGGACGTGAGCACAAAGAGTAACATCTGGGACGTGAGCACACAGAGTAACATCTGGGACGTGAGCACAGAGTAACATCTGGGACGTGAGCACAGAGTAACATCTGGCACGTGAGCACAGAGTAACATCGGGCACGTGAGCACAGAGTAACATCTGGGACGTGAGGACAGAGTAACATGTGGGACATGAGCACAGAGTAACATCTGGGACGTGAGCACAGAGTAACATCTGGCACGTGAGCACAGAGTAACATCTGGGACGTGAGCACACAGAGTAACATCTGGGACGTGAGCACACAGAGTAACATCTGGGACGTGAGCATAGGGTAACATCTGGGACGTGAGCACAGAGTAACATCTGGGACGTGAGTACAGAGTAACAACTGGCACGTGAGCACAGATTAACATCTTGCACATGAGCACAGAGTAACATCTGGCACGTGAGCACAGAGTAACATCTGGGACGTGAGCACAGAGTAACATCTGGCACGTGAGCACAGAGTAACATCTGGCACGTGAGCACAGAGCAACATCTGGGACGTGAGCACAGAGTAACATCTGGGACGTGAGCACAGAGTAACATCTGGGATGTGAGCACAGAGTAACATCTGGGACATGAGCACAGAGTAACATCTGGGACGTGAGAACAGAGCTCAGGTTGGTGGTTGAGTATTCCCCCACCCTCTGCGGCCCACGTGTGAGAACTGTCAGGGTCGTTCTTTAGGCGGCCCGACTATAGCGCCCGGCAACCACTACACTCTTAGGCCCAATTGACACAGTTGGCGTAGCGCGGACGCCCGGCATTGGAGTGGCAGCGACGCCGCACGGGAGGGACGTGAGCACAGAGTAACATCTGGGACGTGAGCACAGAGTAAAATCTGGGACGTGAGCACAGAGTAACATCTGGGACGTGAGCACAGAGTAACATCTGGGACGTGAGCACAGAGTAACATCTGGGACGTGAGCACAGAGTAACATCTTGCACGTGAGCACAGAGTAACATCTGGCACGTGAGCACAGAGTAACATCTGGGACGTGAGCACAGAGTAACATCTGGGACGTGAGCACAGAGTAACATCTATCTGGGACGTGAGCACAGAGTAACATCTATCTGGCACGTGAGCACAGAGTAACATCTGGCACGTGAGCACAGAGTAACATCTGGGACGTGAGCACAGAGTAACATCTGGGGCGTGAGCACCGAGTAACATCTGGGGCGTGAGCACCGAGTAACATCTGGCACGTGAGCACCGAGTAACATCTGGGACGTGAGCACAGAGTAACATCTGGGACGTGAGTACAGAGTAACATCTGGGACGTGAGCACAGAGTAACATCTGGCACGTGAGCACACAGAGTAACATCTGGGACGTGAGCACACAGAATAACATCTGGGACGTGAGCACACAGAGTAACATCTGGGACGTGAGCACAGAGTAACATCTGGGACGTGAGCACAGAGTAACATCTGGGACGTGAGCACAGAGTAACATCTGGCACGTGAGCACAGAGTAACATCGGGCACGTGAGCACAGAGTAACATCTGGCACGTGAGCACAGAGTAACATCTGGGACGTGAGCACAGAGTAACATCTGGGACGTGAGCACAGAGTAACATCTGTCACGTGAGCACAGAGTAACATCTGGCACATGAGCACAGAGTAACATCTGGGACGTGAGCACAGAGTAACATCTGGCACGTGAGCACAGAGTAACATCTGGGATGTGAGCACAGAGTAACATCTGGGATATGAGCACAGAGTAACATCTGGGACATGAGCACAGAGTAACATCTGGGACGTGAGAACAGAGCTCAGGTTGGTGGTTGAGTATTCCCCCACCCTCTGAGGCCCACGTGTGAGAACTGTCAGGGTAGTTCTTTTGGCGGCCCGACTATAGCGCCCGCCAACCACTACACTCTTAGGCCCAATTGACACAGTTGGCGTAGCGCGGACGCCCGGCAGTGGAGAGGCAGCGACGCCGCACGGGAGGGACGTGAGCACAGAGTAACATCTGGGACGTGAGCACAGAGTAACATCTGGGACGTGAGCACAGAGTAAAATCTGGAACGTGAGCAAAGAGTAACATCTGGGACGTGAGCACAGAGTAACATCTGGGACGTGAGCACAGAGTAACATCTGGCACGTGAGCACAGAGTAACATCTGGCACGTGAGCACAGAGCAACATCTGGGACGTGAGCACAGAGTAACATCTGGGGCATGAGCACAGAGTTACATCTGGCACGTGAGCACAGAGTAACATCTGGGACGTGAGCACAGAGTAACATCTGGGACGTGAGCACAGAGTAACATCTATCTGGCACGTGAGCACAGAGTAACATCTGGCACGTGAGCACAGAGTAACATCTGGGACGTGAGCACAGAGTAACATCTGGGGCGTGAGCGCCGAGTAACATCTGGGGCGTGAGCACCGAGTAACATCTGGCACGTGAGCACCGAGTAACATCTGGGACGTGAGCACAGAGTAACATCTGGGACGTGAGCACAGAGTAACATCTGGGTCGTTAGCACAGAGTAACATCTGGGACGTGAGCACGGAGTAACATCTGGCACGTGAGCAAAGAGTAACATCTGGGACGTGAGCACACAGAGTAACATCTGGGACGTGAGCACAAAGAGTAACATCTGGGACGTGAGCACACAGAGTAACATCTGGGACGTGAGCACAGAGTAACATCTGGGACGTGAGCACAGAGTAACATCTGGCACGTGAGCACAGAGTAACATCGGGCACGTGAGCACAGAGTAACATCTGGGACGTGAGGACAGAGTAACATGTGGGACATGAGCACAGAGTAACATCTGGGACGTGAGCACAGAGTAACATCTGGCACGTGAGCACAGAGTAACATCTGGGACGTGAGCACACAGAGTAACATCTGGGACGTGAGCACACAGAGTAACATCTGGGACGTGAGCATAGGGTAACATCTGGGACGTGAGCACAGAGTAACATCTGGGACGTGAGTACAGAGTAACAACTGGCACGTGAGCACAGAGTAACATCTGGCACATGAGCACAGAGTAACATCTGGCACGTGAGCACAGAGTAACATCTGGGACGTGAGCACAGAGTAACATCTGGCACGTGAGCACAGAGTAACATCTGGCACGTGAGCACAGAGCAACATCTGGGACGTGAGCACAGAGTAACATCTGGGACGTGAGCACAGAGTAACATCTGGCACGTGAGCACAGAGTAACATCTGGCACGTGAGCACAGAGTAACATCTGGGACGTGAGCACAGAGTAACATCTGGGACGTGAGCACAGAGTAACATCTGTCACGTGAGCACAGAGTAACATCTGGCACATGAGCACAGAGTAACATCTGGGACGTGAGCACAGAGTAACATCTGGCACGTGAGCACAGAGTAACATCTGGCACGTGAGCACAGAGTAACATCTGGGATGTGAGCACAGAGTAACATCTGGGATGTGAGCACAGAGTAACATCTGGGACATGAGCACAGAGTAACATCTGGGACGTGAGAACAGAGCTCAGGTTGGTGGTTGAGTATTCCCCCACCCTCTGCGGCCCACGTGTGAGAACTGTCAGGGTCGTTCTTTAGGCGGCCCGACTATAGCGCCCGGCAACCACTACACTCTTAGGCCCAATTGACACAGTTGGCGTAGCGCGGACGCCCGGCATTGGAGTGGCAGCGACGCCGCACGGGAGGGACGTGAGCACAGAGTAACATCTGGGACGTGAGCACAGAGTAAAATCTGGGACGTGAGCACAGAGTAACATCTGGGACGTGAGCACAGAGTAACATCTGGGACGTGAGCACAGAGTAACATCTGGGACGTGAGCACAGAGTAACATCTTGCACGTGAGCACAGAGTAACATCTGGCACGTGAGCACAGAGTAACATCTGGGACGTGAGCACAGAGTAACATCTGGGACGTGAGCACAGAGTAACATCTATCTGGGACGTGAGCACAGAGTAACATCTATCTGGCACGTGAGCACAGAGTAACATCTGGCACGTGAGCACAGAGTAACATCTGGGACGTGAGCACAGAGTAACATCTGGGGCGTGAGCACCGAGTAACATCTGGGGCGTGAGCACCGAGTAACATCTGGCACGTGAGCACCGAGTAACATCTGGGACGTGAGCACAGAGTAACATCTGGGACGTGAGCACAGAGTAACATCTGGGACGTGAGCACAGAGTAACATCTGGCACGTGAGCACACAGAGTAACATCTGGGACGTGAGCACACAGAATAACATCTGGGACGTGAGCACACAGAGTAACATCTGGGACGTGAGCACAGAGTAACATCTGGGACGTGAGCACAGAGTAACATCTGGGACGTGAGCACAGAGTAACATCTGGCACGTGAGCACAGAGTAACATCGGGCACGTGAGCACAGAGTAACATCTGGCACGTGAGCACAGAGTAACATCTGGGACGTGAGCACAGAGTAACATCTGGGACGTGAGCACAGAGTAACATCTGTCACGTGAGCACAGAGTAACATCTGGCACATGAGCACAGAGTAACATCTGGGACGTGAGCACAGAGTAACATCTGGCACGTGAGCACAGAGTAACATCTGGGATGTGAGCACAGAGTAACATCTGGGATATGAGCACAGAGTAACATCTGGGACATGAGCACAGAGTAACATCTGGGACGTGAGAACAGAGCTCAGGTTGGTGGTTGAGTATTCCCCCACCCTCTGAGGCCCACGTGTGAGAACTGTCAGGGTAGTTCTTTTGGCGGCCCGACTATAGCGCCCGCCAACCACTACACTCTTAGGCCCAATTGACACAGTTGGCGTAGCGCGGACGCCCGGCAGTGGAGAGGCAGCGACGCCGCACGGGAGGGACGTGAGCACAGAGTAACATCTGGGACGTGAGCACAGAGTAACATCTGGGACGTGAGCACAGAGTAAAATCTGGGACGTGAGCACAGAGTAACATCTGGGACGTGAGCACAGAGTAACATCTTGCACGTGAGCACAGAGTAACATCTGGGACATGAGCACAGAGTAACATCTGGCACGTGAGCACAGAGTAACATCGGGCACGTGAGCACAGAGTAACATCTGGCACGTGAGCACAGAGTAACATCTGGGACGTGAGCACAGAGTAACATCTGGGACGTGAGCACAGAGTAACATCTGTCACGTGAGCACAGAGTAACATCTGGCACATGAGCACAGAGTAACATCTGGGACGTGAGCACAGAGTAACATCTGGCACGTGAGCACAGAGTAACATCTGGCACGTGAGCACAGAGTAACATCTGGGATGTGAGCACAGAGTAACATCTGGGATGTGAGCACAGAGTAACATCTGGGACATGAGCACAGAGTAACATCTGGGACGTGAGCACAGAGTAACATCTGGGACGTGAGCACAGAGTAACATCTGGCACGTGAGCACAGAGTAACATCGGGCACGTGAGCACAGAGTAACATCTGGCACGTGAGCACAGAGTAACATCTGGGACGTGAGCACAGAGTAACATCTGGGACGTGAGCACAGAGTAACATCTGGGACGTGAGCACAGAGTAACATCTGTCACGTGAGCACAGAGTAACATCTGGCACATGAGCACAGAGTAACATCTGGGACGTGAGCACAGAGTAACATCCGGGACGTGAGCACAGAGTAACATCTGACACGTGAGCACAGAGTAACATCTGGCACGTGAGCACAGAGTAACATCTGGGACGTGAGCACGGAGTAACATCTGGGACGTGAGCACTGAGTAACATCTGGGGCGTGAGCACAGAGTAACATCTGGGGCGTGAGCACCGAGTAACATCTGGGACGTGAGCACAGAGTAACATCTGGGACGTGAGCACAGAGTAACATCTGGCACGTGAGCACAGAGTAACATCGGGCACGTGAGCACAGAGTAACATCTGGCACGTGAGCACAGAGTAACATCTGGGACGTGAGCACAGAGTAACATCTGGGACGTGAGCACAGAGTAACATCTGGGACGTGAGCACAGAGTAACATCTGTCACGTGAGCACAGAGTAACATCTGGCACATGAGCACAGAGTAACATCTGGGACGTGAGCACAGAGTAACATCCGGGACGTGAGCACAGAGTAACATCTGACACGTGAGCACAGAGTAACATCTGGCACGTGAGCACAGAGTAACATCTTGGACGTGAGCACGGAGTAACATCTGGGACGTGAGCACTGAGTAACATCTGGGGCGTGAGCACAGAGTAACATCTGGGGCGTGAGCACCGAGTAACATCTGGCACGTGAGCACGGAGTAACATCTGGCACGTGTGCACAGAGTAACATCTGGCACGTGAGCACAGAGTAACATCTGGGACGTGAGCACAGAGTAACATGTGGGACATGAGCACAGAGTAACATCTGGGACGTGAGCACAGAGTAACATCTGGCACGTGAGCACAGAGTAACATCTGGGACGTGAGCACACAGAGTAACAACTGGGACGTGAGCACACAGAGTAACATCTGGGACGTGAGCATAGAGTAACATCTGGAACGTGAGCACAGAGTAACATCTGGGACGTGAGTACAGAGTAACAACTGGCACGTGAGAACAGAGTAACATCTGGCACATAAGCACAGAGTAACATCTGGGACGTGAGCACAGACTAACATCTGGCACGTGAGCACAGAGGAACATCTGGGACGTGAGCACAGAGTAACATCTGGCACGTGAGCACAGAGTAACATCTGGCACGTGAGCACAGAGCAACATCTGGGACGTGAGCACAGAGTAACATCTGGGGCGTGAGCACAGAGTAACATCTGGCACGTGAGCACAGAGTAACATCTGGGACGTGAGCATAGAGTAACATCTGGGACGTGAGCATAGAGTAACAACTATCTGGCACGTGAGCACAGAGTAACATCTGGCACGTGAGCACAGAGTAACATCTGGGACGTGAGCACAGAGTAACATCTGGGGCGTGAGCACCGAGTAACATCTGGGGCGTGAGCACCGAGTAACATCTGGCACGTGAGCACCGAGTAACAACTGGGACGTGAGCACAGAGTAACATCTGGGACGTGAGCACAGAGTAACATCTGGGACGTGAGCACAGAGTAACATCTGGCACGTGAGCACAGAGTAACATCTGGGACGTGAGCACACAGAGTAACATCTGGGACGTGCGCACACAGAGTAACATCTGGGACGTGAGCACAGAGTAACATCTGGCACGTGAGCACAGAGTAACATCGGGCACGTAAGCACAGAGTAACATCTGGCATGTGAGCACAGAGTAACATCTGGCACGTGAGCACAGAGTAACATCGGGCACGTGAGCACAGAGTAACATCTGGCACGTGAGCACAGAGTAACATCTGGGACGTGAGCACAGAGTAACATCTGGGACGTGAGCACAGAGTAACATCTGTCACGTGAGCACAGAGTAACATCTGGCACATGAGCACAGAGTAACATCTGGGACGTGAGCACAGAGTAACATCTGGCACGTGAGCACAGAGTAACATCTGGCACGTGAGCACAGAGTAACATCTGGGATGTGAGCACAGAGTAACATCTGGGATGTGAGCACAGAGTAACATCTGGGACATGAGCACAGAGTAACATCTGGGACGTGAGCACAGAGTAACATCTGGGACGTGAGCACAGAGTAACATCTGGCACGTGAGCACAGAGTAACATCGGGCACGTGAGCACAGAGTAACATCTGGCACGTGAGCACAGAGTAACATCTGGGACGTGAGCACAGAGTAACATCTGGGACGTGAGCACAGAGTAACATCTGGGACGTGAGCACAGAGTAACATCTGTCACCTGAGCACAGAGTAACATCTGGCACATGAGCACAGAGTAACATCTGGGACGTGAGCACAGAGTAACATCCGGGACGTGAGCACAGAGTAACATCTGACACGTGAGCACAGAGTAACATCTGGCACGTGAGCACAGAGTAACATCTGGGACGTGAGCACGGAGTAACATCTGGGACGTGAGCACTGAGTAACATCTGGGGCGTGAGCACAGAGTAACATCTGGGGCGTGAGCACCGAGTAACATCTGGCACGTGAGCACGGAGTAACATCTGGCACGTGTGCACAGAGTAACATCTGGCACGTGAGCACAGAGTAACATCTGGGACGTGAGCACAGAGTAACATGTGGGACATGAGCACAGAGTAACATCTGGGACGTGAGCACAGAGTAACATCTGGCACGTGAGCACAGAGTAACATCTGGGACGTGAGCACACAGAGTAACATCTGGGACGTGAGCACACAGAGTAACATCTGGGACGTGAGCATAGAGTAACATCTGGAACGTGAGCACAGAGTAACATCTGGGACGTGAGTACAGAGTAACAACTGGCACGTGAGAACAGAGTAACATCTGGCACATAAGCACAGAGTAACATCTGGGACGTGAGCACAGACTAACATCTGGCACGTGAGCACAGAGGAACATCTGGGACGTGAGCACAGAGTAACATCTGGCACGTGAGCACAGAGTAACATCTGGCACGTGAGCACAGAGCAACATCTGGGACGTGAGCACAGAGTAACATCTGGGGCGTGAGCACAGAGTAACATCTGGCACGTGAGCACAGAGTAACATCTGGGACGTGAGCACAGAGTAACATCTGGGACGTGAGCATAGAGTAACATCTATCTGGCACGTGAGCACAGAGTAACATCTGGCACGTGAGCACAGAGTAACATCTGGGACGTGAGCACAGAGTAACATCTGGGGCGTGAGCACCGAGTAACATCTGGGGCGTGAGCACCGAGTAACATCTGGCACGTGAGCACCGAGTAACAACTGGGACGTGAGCACAGAGTAACATCTGGGACGTGAGCACAGAGTAACATCTGGGACGTGAGCACAGAGTAATATCTGGCACGTGAGCACAGAGTAACATCTGGGACGTGAGCACACAGAGTAACATCTGGGACGTGAGCACACAGAGTAACATCTGGGACGTGAGCACAGAGTAACATCTGGCACGTGAGCACAGAGTAACATCGGGCACGTGAGCACAGAGTAACATCTGGCATGTGAGCACAGAGTAACATCTGGGACGTGAGCACAGAGTAACATCTGGGACGTGAGCACAGAGTAACATCTGTCACGTGAGCACAGAGTAACATCTGGCACATGAGCACAGAGTAACATCTGGGACGTGAGCACAGAGTAACATCTGGCACATGAGCACAGAGTAACATCTGGCACGTGAGCACAGAGTAACATCTGGCACGTGAGCACACAGAGTAACATCTGGGACGTGAGCACACAGAGTAACATCTGGGACGTGAGCACAGAGTAACATCTGGCACGTGAGCACAGAGTAACATCGGGCACGTGAGCACAGAGTAACATCTGGCACGTGAGCACAGAGTAACATCTGGGACGTGAGCACAGAGTAACAATTGGGACGTGAGCACAGAGTAACATCTGTCACGTGAGCACAGAGTAACATCTGGCACGTAAGCACAGAGTAACATCTGGGACGTGAACACACAGAGTAACATCTGGGACGTGAGCACACAGAGTAACATCTGGGGCGTGAGCACCGAGTAACATCTGGCACGTGAGCACGGAGTAACATCTGGCACGTGAGCACAGAGTAACATCTGGGACGTGAGCACACAGAGTAACATCTGGGACGTGAGCACACAGAGTAACATCTGGGACGTGAGCACAGAGTAACATCTGGCACGAGAGCACAGAGTAACATCGGGCACGTGAGCACAGAGTAACATCTGGCACGTGAGCAAAGAGTAACATCTGGGACGTGAGCACAGAGTAACATCTGGGACGTGAGCACAGAGTAACATCTTGGACGTGAGCACAGAGTAACATCTGGGACGTGAGCACAGAGTAACATCTGGGACGTGAGCACAGAGTAACATCTGGGACGTGAGTACAGAGTAACAACTGGCACGTGAGCACAGAGTAACATCTGGCACGTGAGCACACAGTAACATCTGGGACGTGAGCACAGAGTAACATCTGGGACGTGAGCAGAGAGTTACACCTGGGACGTGAGCACAGAGTAACATCTGGGACGTGAGCACAGAGTAACATCTGGCACGTGAGCACAGAGTAACATCTGGGACGTGAGCACACAGAGTAATATCTGGGACGTGAGCACACAGAGTAACATTTGGGGCGTGAGCACCGAGTAACATCTGGCA
Source organism: Locusta migratoria (assembly GCA_026315105.1). NCBI lineage: Eukaryota > Metazoa > Arthropoda > Insecta > Orthoptera > Acrididae > Locusta > Locusta migratoria. The sequence continues at coordinate 328,539,655 of CM048755.1, read as the reverse complement.
CGTGAGCACGGAGTAACATCTGGCACGTGAGCACAGAGTAACATCTGGCACGTGAGCACAGAGTAACATCTGGGACGTGAGCACACAGAGTAACATCTGGGACGTGAGCACACAGAGTAACATCTGGGACGTGAGCACACAGAGTAACATCTGGGACGTGAGCATAGAGTAACATCTGGGACGTGAGCACAGAGTAACATCTGGGACGTGAGCACAGAGTAACATCTGGGACGTGAGTACAGAGTAACAACTGGCACGTGAGCACAGAGTAACAACTGGCACGTGAGCACAGAGTAACATCTGGGACGTGAGCACAGAGTAACATCTGGCACGTGAGCACAGAGTAACATCTGGGACGTGAGCACAGAGTAACATCTGGGACGTGAGCAGAGAGTAACATCTGGCACGTGAGCACAGAGTAACATCTGGGACGTGAGCACAGAGTAACATCTGAGACGTGAGCACAGAGTAACATCTGGGACGTGAGCACAGAGTAACATCTGGGACGTGAGCACAGAGTAACATCTGGGACGTGAGCACAGAGTAACATCTGTCACGTGAGCACAGAGTAACATCTGGCACATGAGCACAGCGTAACATCTGGGACGTGAGCACAGTGTAACATCTGGGACGTGAGCACAGAGTAACATCTGGGATGTGTGCACAGAGTAACATCTGGGACGTGAGCACAGAGTAACATCTGGCACGTGAGCACAGAGTAACATCTGGGACGTGAGCACAGAGTGACATCTGGGACGTGAACACAGAGTAACATCTGAGACGTGAGCACAGAGTAACATCTGGGACGTGAGCACAGAGTAACATCTGGCACATGAGCACAGAGTAACATCTGGGACGTGCGCACAGAGTAACATCTATCACGTGAGCACAGAGTAACATCTGGCACGTGAGCACAGAGTAACATCTGGGACGTGAGCACAGAGTAACATCTGGGACGTGAGCACAGAGTAACATCTGGCACGTGAGCACAGAGTAACATCTGGCACATGAGCACAGAGTAACATCTGGGACGTGAGCACAGAGTAACATATGGGACGTGAGCACAGAGTAACATCTGGGACGTGAGCACAGAGTAACATCTGGCACGTGAGTACAGAGTAACATCTGGCACGTGAGCACAGAGTAACATCTGGGACGTGAGCACAGAGTAACATCTGGCACGTGACCTCAGGGTAACATCTGGGACGTGAGCAAAAAGTAACATCTGGGACGTGAGAACAGAGCTCAGGTTGGTGGTTGAGTATTCCCCCACCCTCTGCGGCCCACGTGTGAGAACTGTCAGGGTCGTGCTTTGGGCGGCCCGACTATAGCACCCGCCACCCACTACACTCTTAGTCCCAATTGACAGTTGGCGTAGCGCGGACGCCCGGCGGTGGAGAGGAAGCAACGCCGCATGGGAGGGATGTGAGCACAGAGTAACATCTGGGACGTGAGCATAAAGTAACATCTGGCACGTGAGCACAGAGTAACATATGGGACGTGAGCACACAGAGTAACATCTGGCACGTGAGCACACAGAGTAACATCTGGGTCGTGAGCATAGAGTAACATCTGGGACGTGAGCACAGAGTAACATCTGGGACGTGAGCACAGAGTAACATCTTGTACGTGAGCACAGAGTAACATCTGGGACGCGAGCACAGAGTAACATCTGGGACGTGAGCACAGAGTAACATCTGGCACGTGAGCACAGAGTAACATCTGGGACGTGAGCACACAGAGTAATATCTGGGACGTGAGCACACAGAGTAACATCTGGGGCGTGAGCACCGAGTAACATCTGGCACGTGAGCACGGAGTAACATCTGGCACGTGAGCACAGAGTAACATGTGGCACGTGAGCACAGAGTAACATCTGGGACGTGAGCACAGAGTAACATCTGGGACGTGAGCACAGAGTAACATCTGGGACGTGAGTACAGAGTAACAACTGGCACGTGAGCACAGAGTAACATCTGGCACGTGAGCACACAGTAACATCTGGGACGTGAGCACAGAGTAACATCTGGGACGTGAGCAGAGAGTTACACCTGGGACGTGAGCACAGAGTAACATCTGGGACGTGAGCACAGAGTAACATCTGGCACGTGAGCACAGAGTAACATCTGGGACGTTAGCACACAGAGTAATATCTGGGACGTGAGCACACAGAGTAACATCTGGGGCGTGAGCACCGAGTAACATCTGGCACGTGAGCACGGAGTAACATCTGGCACGTGAGCACAGAGTAACATCTGGCACGTGAGCACAGAGTAACATCTGGGATGTGAGCACACAGAGTAACATCTGGGACGTGAGCACACAGAGTAACATCTGGGACGTGAGCACACAGAGTAACATCTGGGACGTGAGCATAGAGTAACATCTGGGACGTGAGCACAGAGTAACATCTGGGACGTGAGCACAGAGTAACATCTGGGACGTGAGTACAGAGTAACAACTGGCACGTGAGCACAGAGTAACAACTGGCACGTGAGCACAGAGTAACATCTGGGACGTGAGCACAGAGTAACATCTGGCACGTGAGCACAGAGTAACATCTGGGACGTGAGCACAGAGTAACATCTGGGACGTGAGCAGAGAGTAACATCTGGCACGTGAGCACAGAGTAACATCTGGGACGTGAGCACAGAGTAACATCTGAGACGTGAGCACAGAGTAACATCTGGGACGTGAGCACAGAGTAACATCTGGGACGTGAGCACAGAGTAACATCTGGGACGTGAGCACAGAGTAACATCTGTCACGTGAGCACAGAGTAACATCTGGCACATGAGCACAGCGTAACATCTGGGACGTGAGCACAGTGTAACATCTGGGACGTGAGCACAGAGTAACATCTGGGATGTGTGCACAGAGTAACATCTGGGACGTGAGCACAGAGTAACATCTGGCACGTGAGCACAGAGTAACATCTGGGACGTGAGCACAGAGTGACATCTGGGACGTGAGCACAGGGTAACATCTGGGACGTGAACACAGAGTAACATCTGAGACGTGAGCACAGAGTAACATCTGGGACGTGAGCACAGAGTAACATCTGGCACATGAGCACAGAGTAACATCTGGGACGTGCGCACAGAGTAACATCTATCACGTGAGCGACGTGAGCACAGAGTAACATCTGGGACGTGAGCACAGAGTAACATCTGGCACGTGAGCACAGAGTAACATCTGGCACATGAGCACAGAGTAACATCTGGGACGTGAGCACAGAGTAACATATGGGACGTGAGCACAGAGTAACATCTGGGACGTGAGCACAGAGTAACATCTGGCACGTGAGTACAGAGTAACATCTGGCACGTGAGCACAGAGTAACATCTGGGACGTGAGCACAGAGTAACATCTGGCACGTGACCTCAGGGTAACATCTGGGACGTGAGCAAAGAGTAACATCTGGGACGTGAGAACAGAGCTCAGGTTGGTGGTTGAGTATTCCCCCACCCTCTGCGGCCCACGTGTGAGAACTGTCAGGGTCGTGCTTTGGGCGGCCCGACTATAGCACCCGCCACCCACTACACTCTTAGTCCCAATTGACAGTTGGCGTAGCGCGGACGCCCGGCGGTGGAGAGGAAGCAACGCCGCATGGGAGAGATGTGAGCACAGAGTAACATCTGGGACGTGAGCATAAAGTAACATCTGGCACGTGAGCACAGAGTAGCATATGGGACGTGAGCACACAGAGTAACATCTGGCACGTGAGCACACAGAGTAACATCTGGGTCGTGAGCATAGAGTAACATCTGGGACGTGAGCACAGAGTAACATCTGGGACGTGAGCACAGAGTAACATCTTGTACGTGAGCACAGAGTAACATCTGGGACGCGAGCACAGATTAACATCTGGGACGTGAGCACAGAGTAACATCTGGGACGTGAGCACAGAGTAACATCTGTCACGTGAGCACAGAGTAACATCTGGCACATGAGCACAGCGTAACATCTGGGACGTGAGCACAGAGTAACATCTGGGACATGAGCGCAGAGTATCATCTGGCACGTGAGCACAGAGTAACATCTGGGACGTGAGCACAGAGTAACATCTGGGGCGTGAGCACAGAGTAACATCTGGGGCGTGAGCACCGAGTAACATCTGGCACGTGAGCACGGAGTAACATCTGGCACGTGAGCACAGAGTAACATCTGGGACGTGAGCACAGAGTAACATCTCGGACGTGAGCACAGAGTAACATCTGGCACGTGAGCAGACAGAGTAACATCTGGGACGTGAGCACACAGAGTAACATCTGGGACGTGAGCACACAGAGTAACATCTGGGACGTGAGCACAGAGTAACAACTGGCATGTGAGCACAGAGTAAAATCTGGCACGTGAGCACAGAGTAAAATCTGGCACATGAGCACAGAGTAACATCTGGGACGTGAGCAGAGTGAAACATCTGGGACGTGAGCACAGAGTAACATCTGGGACGTGAGCACAGAGTAACATCTGGGACGTGAGCACAGAGTAACATCTTGGACGTGAGCACAGAGTAACATCTGGGACGTGAGCACAGAGTAACATCTGGGACGTGAGCACAGAGTAACATCTGGGACGTGAGCACAGAGTAACATCTGGGACGTGACCACAGAGTAACATCTGTCACGTGGGCACAGAGTAACATCTGGCACATGAGCACAGAGTAACATCTGGGACGTGAGCACAGAGTAACATCTGGGACGTGAGCACAGAGTAACATCTGGCACGTGAGCACAGAGTAACATCTGGCACGTGAGCACAGAGTAACATCTGGCACGTGAGCATAGAGTAACATCTGGGACGTGAGCACTGAGTAACATCTGGGGCGTGAGCACAGAGTAACATCTGGGGCGTGAGCACAGAGTAACATCTGGGGCGTGAGCACAGAGTAACATCTGGGGCATGAGCGCACAGAATAACATCTGGCACGTGAGCACACAGAGTAACATCTGGCACGTGAGTACAGAGTAACATCTGGCACGTGAGCACAGAGTAACATCTGGGACGTGAGCACAGAGTAACATCTGGCACGTGACCTCAGGGTAACATCTGGGACGTGAGCAAAAAGTAACATCTGGGACGTGAGAACAGAGCTCAGGTTGGTGGTTGAGTATTCCCCCACCCTCTGCGGCCCACGTGTGAGAACTGTCAGGGTCGTGCTTTGGGCGGCCCGACTATAGCACCCGCCACCCACTACACTCTTAGTCCCAATTGACAGTTGGCGTAGCGCGGACGCCCGGCGGTGGAGAGGAAGCAACGCCGCATGGGAGGGATGTGAGCACAGAGTAACATCTGGGACGTGAGCATAAAGTAACATCTGGCACGTGAGCACAGAGTAACATATGGGACGTGAGCACACAGAGTAACATCTGGCACGTGAGCACACAGAGTAACATCTGGGTCGTGAGCATAGAGTAACATCTGGGACTTGAGCACAGAGTAACATCTGGGACGTGAGCACAGAGTAACATCTTGTACGTGAGCACAGAGTAACATCTGGGACGCGAGCACAGAGTAACATCTGGGACGTGAGCACAGAGTAACATCTGGCACGTGAGCACAGAGTAACATCTGGGACGTGAGCACACAGAGTAATATCTGGGACGTGAGCACACAGAGTAACATCTGGGGCGTGAGCACCGAGTAACATCTGGCACGTGAGCACGGAGTAACATCTGGCACGTGAGCACAGAGTAACATGTGGCACGTGAGCACAGAGTAACATCTGGGACGTGCGCACAGAGTAACATCTGGGACGTGAGCACAGAGTAACATCTGGGACGTGAGTACAGAGTAACAACTGGCACGTGAGCACAGAGTAACATCTGGCACGTGAGCACACAGTAACATCTGGGACGTGAGCACAGAGTAACATCTGGGACGTGAGCAGAGAGTTACACCTGGGACGTGAGCACAGAGTAACATCTGGGACGTGAGCACAGAGTAACATCTGGCACGTGAGCACAGAGTAACATCTGGGACGTTAGCACACAGAGTAATATCTGGGACGTGAGCACACAGAGTAACATCTGGGGCGTGAGCACCGAGTAACATCTGGCACGTGAGCACGGAGTAACATCTGGCACGTGAGCACAGAGTAACATCTGGCACGTGAGCACAGAGTAACATCTGGGATGTGAGCACACAGAGTAACATCTGGGACGTGAGCACACAGAGTAACATCTGGGACGTGAGCACACAGAGTAACATCTGGGACGTGAGCATAGAGTAACATCTGGGACGTGAGCACAGAGTAACATCTGGGACGTGAGCACAGAGTAACATCTGGGACGTGAGTACAGAGTAACAACTGGCACGTGAGCACAGAGTAACAACTGGCACGTGAGCACAGAGTAACATCTGGGACGTGAGCACAGAGTAACATCTGGGACGTGAGCACAGAGTAACATCTGGGACGTGAGCAGAGAGTAACATCTGGCACGTGAGCACAGAGTAACATCTGGGACGTGAGCACAGAGTAACATCTGAGACGTGAGCACAGAGTAACATCTGGGACGTGAGCACAGAGTAACATCTGGGACGTGAGCACAGAGTAACATCTGGGACGTGAGCACAGAGTAACATCTGTCACGTGAGCACAGAGTAACATCTGGCACATGAGCACAGCGTAACATCTGGGACGTGAGCACAGTGTAACATCTGGGACGTGAGCACAGAGTAACATCTGGGATGTGTGCACAGAGTAACATCTGGGACGTGAGCACAGAGTAACATCTGGCACGTGAGCACAGAGTAACATCTGGGACGTGAGCACAGAGTGACATCTGGGACGTGAGCACAGGGTAACATCTGGGACGTGAACACAGAGTAACATCTGAGACGTGAGCACAGAGTAACATCTGGGACGTGAGCACAGAGTAACATCTGGCACATGAGCACAGAGTAACATCTGGGACGTGCGCACAGAGTAACATCTATCACGTGAGCGACGTGAGCACAGAGTAACATCTGGGACGTGAGCACAGAGTAACATCTGGCACGTGAGCACAGAGTAACATCTGGCACATGAGCACAGAGTAACATCTGGGACGTGAGCACAGAGTAACATATGGGACGTGAGCACAGAGTAACATCTGGGACGTGAGCACAGAGTAACATCTGGCACGTGAGTACAGAGTAACATCTGGCACGTGAGCACAGAGTAACATCTGGGACGTGAGCACAGAGTAACATCTGGCACGTGACCTCAGGGTAACATCTGGGACGTGAGCAAAGAGTAACATCTGGGACGTGAGAACAGAGCTCAGGTTGGTGGTTGAGTATTCCCCCACCCTCTGCGGCCCACGTGTGAGAACTGTCAGGGTCGTGCTTTGGGCGGCCCGACTATAGCACCCGCCACCCACTACACTCTTAGTCCCAATTGACAGTTGGCGTAGCGCGGACGCCCGGCGGTGGAGAGGAAGCAACGCCGCATGGGAGAGATGTGAGCACAGAGTAACATCTGGGACGTGAGCATAAAGTAACATCTGGCACGTGAGCACAGAGTAACATATGGGACGTGAGCACACAGAGTAACATCTGGCACGTGAGCACACAGAGTAACATCTGGGTCGTGAGCATAGAGTAACATCTGGGACGTGAGCACAGAGTAACATCTGGGACGTGAGCACAGAGTAACATCTTGTACGTGAGCACAGAGTAACATCTGGGACGCGAGCACAGATTAACATCTGGGACGTGAGCACAGAGTAACATCTGGGACGTGAGCACAGAGTAACATCTGTCACGTGAGCACAGAGTAACATCTGGCACATGAGCACAGCGTAACATCTGGGACGTGAGCACAGAGTAACATCTGGGACATGAGCGCAGAGTATCATCTGGCACGTGAGCACAGAGTAACATCTGGGACGTGAGCACAGAGTAACATCTGGGGCGTGAGCACAGAGTAACATCTGGGGCGTGAGCACCGAGTAACATCTGGCACGTGAGCACGGAGTAACATCTGGCACGTGAGCACAGAGTAACATCTGGGACGTGAGCACAGAGTAACATCTCGGACGTGAGCACAGAGTAACATCTGGCACGTGAGCAGACAGAGTAACATCTGGGACGTGAGCACACAGAGTAACATCTGGGACGTCAGCACACAGAGTAACATCTGGGACGTGAGCACAGAGTAACAACTGGCATGTGAGCACAGAGTAAAATCTGGCACGTGAGCACAGAGTAAAATCTGGCACATGAGCACAGAGTAACATCTGGGACGTGAGCAGAGTGAAACATCTGGGACGTGAGCACAGAGTAACATCTGGGACGTGAGCACAGAGTAACATCTGGGACGTGAGCACAGAGTAACATCTTGGACGTGAGCACAGAGTAACATCTGGGACGTGAGCACAGAGTAACATCTGGGACGTGAGCACAGAGTAACATCTGGGACGTGAGCACAGAGTAACATCTGGGACGTGACCACAGAGTAACATCTGTCACGTGGGCACAGAGTAACATCTGGCACATGAGCACAGAGTAACATCTGGGACGTGAGCACAGAGTAACATCTGGGACGTGAGCACAGAGTAACATCTGGCACGTGAGCACAGAGTAACATCTGGCACGTGAGCACAGAGTAACATCTGGCACGTGAGCATAGAGTAACATCTGGGACGTGAGCACTGAGTAACATCTGGGGCGTGAGCACAGAGTAACATCTGGGGCGTGAGCACAGAGTAACATCTGGGGCGTGAGCACAGAGTAACATCTGGGGCATGAGCGCACAGAATAACATCTGGCACGTGAGCACAGAGTAACATCTGAGACGTGAGCACAGAGTAACATCTGGAACGTGAGCACAGAGTAACATCTGGGACGTGAGCACAGAGTAACATCTGGGACGTGAGCACAGAGTAACATCTGGGACGTGAGCACAGAGTAACATCTGGGACGTGAGAACAGAGTAACATCTGGGACGTGAGCACAGAGTAACATCTGAGATGTGAGCACAGAGTAACATCTGGGACGTGATCACAGAGTAACATCTGGGACGTGAGCACAGAGTAACATCTGGCACGTGAGCACAGAGTTAACATCTGGCACGTGAGCACAGAGTAACATCTGTGACGTGAGTACAGAGTAACAACTGGCACGTGAGCACAGAGTAACATCTGGCACGTGAGCACAGAGTAACATCTGGGACGTGAGCACAGAGTAACATCTGGCACGTGAGCACAGAGTAACATCTGGGACGTGAGCACAGAGTAACATCTGGGACGTGAGCACAGAGTAACATCTGGGACGTGAGCACAGAGTAACATCTGGGACGTGAGCACAGAGTAACATCTGGGACGTGAGCACAGAGTAACATCTGGCACATGAGCACAGCGTAACATCTGGGAAGTGAGCACAGAGTAACATCTGGGACGTGAGCACAGAGTAACATCTGGGATGTGAGCACAGAGTAACATCTGGGACATGAGCACAGAGTAACATCTGGCACGTGAGCACAGAGTAACATCTGGGACGTGAGCACAGAGTAACATCTGGCACGTGAGCACAGAGTAACATCTGGGACGTGAGCACAGAGTAACATCTGGGACGTGACCACACATTGTAACATCTGGGACGTGAGCACACAGAGTAACATCTGGGACGTGAGCACACAGAGTAACATCTGGGAAGTGAGCATAGAGTAACATCTGGGACGTGAGCACAGAGTAACATCTAGGACGTGATCACAGAGTAACATCTGGGACGTGAGCACAGAGTAACATCTGGGACGTGAGTACAAAGTAACAACTGGAACGTGAGCACAGAGTAACATCTGGCACGTGAGCACAGAGTAATATCTGGGACGTGAGCAGAGAGTAACATCTGGGACATGAGCACAGCGTAACATCTGGGAAGTGAGCACAGAGTAACATCTGGGACGTGAGCACAGAGTAACATCTGGGATGTGAGCACAGAGTAACATCTGGGACATGAGCACAGAGTAACATCTGGCACGTGAGCACAGAGTAACATCTGGTACGTGAGCACAGAGTAACATCTGGGACGTGAGCACAGAGTAACATCTGGGACGTGAGCACTGAGTAACATCTGGCACGTGAGCACAGAGTAACATCTGGGACGTGAGCACAGAGTAACATCTGGCACGTGAGCACAGAGTAACATCTGGGGCGTGAGCACAGAGTAACATCTGGGACGTGAGCACAGAGTAACATCTGGCACGTGAGCACAGAGTAACATCTGGCACGTGAGCACAGAGTAATATCTGGGACGTGAGCACAGAGTAACATCTGGGACGTGAGCACAGAGTAACATCTGGGACGTGAGCACACAGAGTAATATCTGGGACGTGAGCACACAGAGTAACATCTGGGACGTGAGCACAGAGTAACATCTGGCACGTGAGCACAGAGTAACATCGGGCACGTGAGCACAGAGTAACATCTGGCATGTGAGCACAGAGTAACATCTGGCACGTGAGCACAGAGTAACATCGGGCACGTGAGCACAGAGTAACATCTGGCACGTGAGCACAGAGTAACATCTGGGACGTGAGCACAGAGTAACATCTGGGACGTGAGCACAGAGTAACATCTGTCACGTGAGCACAGAGTAACATCTGGCACATGAGCACAGAGTAACATCTGGGACGTGAGCACAGAGTAACATCTGGCACGTGAGCACAGAGTAACATCTGGCACGTGAGCACAGAGTAACATCTGGGATGTGAGCACAGAGTAACATCTGGGATGTGAGCACAGAGTAACATCTGGGACATGAGCACAGAGTAACATCTGGGACGTGAGCACAGAGTAACATCTGGGACGTGAGCACAGAGTAACATCTGGCACGTGAGCACAGAGTAACATCGGACACGTGAGCACAGAGTAACATCTGGCACGTGAGCACAGAGTAACATCTGGGACGTGAGCACAGAGTAACATCTGGGACGTGAGCACAGAGTAACATCTGTCACGTGAGCACAGAGTAACATCTGGCACATGAGCACAGAGTAACATCTGGGACGTGAGCACAGAGTAACATCCGGGACGTGAGCACAGAGTAACATCTGACACGTGAGCACAGAGTAACATCTGGCACGTGAGCACAGAGTAACATCTGGGACGTGAGCACGGAGTAACATCTGGGACGTGAGCACTGAGTAACATCTGGGGCGTGAGCACAGAGTAACATCTGGGGCGTGAGCACCGAGTAACATCTGGCACGTGAGCACGGAGTAACATCTGGCACGTGTGCACAGAGTAACATCTGGCACGTGAGCACAGAGTAACATCTGGGACGTGAGCACAGAGTAACATGTGGGACATGAGCACAGAGTAACATCTGGGACGTGAGCACAGAGTAACATCTGGCACGTGAGCACAGAGTAACATCTGGGACGTGAGCACACAGAGTAACATCTGGGACGTGAGCACACAGAGTAACATCTGGGACGTGAGCATAGAGTAACATCTGGAACGTGAGCACAGAGTAACATCTGGGACGTGAGTACAGAGTAACAACTGGCACGTGAGAACAGAGTAACATCTGGCACATAAGCACAGAGTAACATCTGGGACGTGAGCACAGACTAACATCTGGCACGTGAGCACAGAGGAACATCTGGGACGTGAGCACAGAGTAACATCTGGCACGTGAGCACAGAGTAACATCTGGCACGTGAGCACAGAGCAACATCTGGGACGTGAGCACAGAGTAACATCTGGGGCGTGAGCACAGAGTAACATCTGGCACGTGAGCACAGAGTAACATCTGGGACGTGAGCACAGAGTAACATCTGGGACGTGAGCATAGAGTAACATCTATCTGGCACGTGAGCACAGAGTAACATCTGGCACGTGAGCACAGAGTAACAACTGGGACGTGAGCACAGAGTAACATCTGGGGCGTGAGCACCGAGTAACATCTGGGGCGTGAGCACCGAGTAACATCTGGCACGTGAGCACCGAGTAACAACTTGGACGTGAGCACAGAGTAACATCTGGGACGTGAGCACAGAGTAACATCTGGGACGTGAGCACAGAGTAACATCTGGCACGTGAGCACAGAGTAACATCTGGGACATGAGCACACAGAGTAACATCTGGGACGTGAGCACACAGAGTAACATCTGGGACGTGAGCACAGAGTAACATCTGGCACGTGAGCACAGAGTAACATCGGGCACGTGAGCACAGAGTAACATCTGGCATGTGAGCACAGAGTAACATCTGGGACGTGAGCACAGAGTAACATCTGGGACGTGAGCACAGAGTAACATCTGTCACGTGAGCACAGAGTAACATCTGGCACATGAGCACAGAGTAACATCTGGGACGTGAGCACAGAGTAACATCTGGCACATGAGCACAGAGTAACATCTGGCACGTGAGCACAGAGTAACATCTGGCACGTGAGCACACAGAGTAACATCTGGGACGTGAGCACACAGAGTAACATCTGGGACGTGAGCACAGAGTAACATCTGGCACGTGAGCACAGAGTAACATCGGGCACGTGAGCACAGAGTAACATCTGGCACGTGAGCAAAGAGTAACATCTGGGACGTGAGCACAGAGTAACATCTGGGACGTGAGCACAGAGTAACATCTGTCACGTGAGCACAGAGTAACATCTGGCACGTAAGCACAGAGTAACATCTGGGACGTGAGCACACAGAGTAACATCTGGGACGTGAGCACACAGAGTAACATCTGGGGCGTGAGCACCGAGTAACATCTGGCACGTGAGCACGGAGTAACATCTGGCACGTGAAAACAGAGTAACATCTGGGACGTGAGCACACAGAGTAACATCTGGGACGTGAGCACACAGAGTAACATCTGGGACGTGAGCACAGAGTAACATCTGGCACGAGAGCACAGAGTAACATCGGGCACGTGAGCACAGAGTAACATCTGGCACATGAGCAAAGAGTAACATCTGGGACGTGAGCACAGAGTAACATCTGGGACGTGAGCACAGAGTAACATCTTGGACGTGAGCACAGAGTAACATCTGGGACGTGAGCACAGAGTAACATCTGGGACGTGAGCACAGAGTAACATCTGGGACGTGAGTACAGAGTAACAACTGGCACGTGAGCACAGAGTAACATCTGGCACGTGAGCACACAGTAACATCTGGGACGTGAGCACAGAGTAACATCTGGGACGTGAGCAGAGAGTTACACCTGGGACGTGAGCACAGAGTAACATCTGGGACGTGAGCACAGAGTAACATCTGGCAGGTGAGCACAGAGTAACATCTGGGACGTGAGCACACAGAGTAATATCTGGGACGTGAGCACACAGAGTAACATCTGGGGCGTGAGCACCGAGTAACATCTGGCACGTGAGCACGGAGTAACATCTGGCACGTGAGCACAGAGTAACATCTGGCACGTGAGCACAGAGTAACATCTGGGACGTGAGCACACAGAGTAACATCTGGGACGTGAGCACACAGAGTAACATCTGGGACGTGAGCACACAGAGTAACATCTGGGACGTGAGCATAGAGTAACATCTGGGACGTGAGCACAGAGTAACATCTGGGACGTGAGCACAGAGTAACATCTGGGACGTGAGTACAGAGTAACAACTGGCACGTGAGCACAGAGTAACAACTGGCACGTGAGCACAGAGTAACATCTGGGACGTGAGCACAGAGTAACATCTGGCACGTGAGCACAGAGTAACATCTGGGACGTGAGCACAGAGTAACATCTGGGACGTGAGCAGAGAGTAACATCTGGCACGTGAGCACAGAGTAACATCTGGGACGTGAGCACAGAGTAACATCTGAGACGTGAGCACAGAGTAACATCTGGGACGTGAGCACAGAGTAACATCTGGGACGTGAGCACAGAGTAACATCTGGGACGTGAGCACAGTGTAACATCTGTCACGTGAGCACAGAGTAACATCTGGCACATGAGCACAGCGTAACATCTGGGACGTGAGCACAGTGTAACATCTGGGACGTGAGCACAGAGTAACATCTGGGATGTGTGCACAGAGTAACATCTGGGACGTGAGCACAGAGTAACATCTGGCACGTGAGCACAGAGTAACATCTGGGACGTGAGCACAGAGTGACATCTGGGACGTGAGCACAGAGTAACATCTGGGACGTGAACACAGAGTAACATCTGAGACGTGAGCACAGAGTAACATCTGGGACGTGAGCACAGAGTAACATCTGGCACATGAGCACAGAGTAACATCTGGGACGTGCGCACAGAGTAACATCTATCACGTGAGCACAGAGTAACATCTGGCACGTGAGCACAGAGTAACATCTGGGACGTGAGCACAGAGTAACATCTGGGACGTGAGCACAGAGTAACATCTGGCACGTGAGCACAGAGTAACATCTGGCACATGAGCACAGAGTAACATCTGGGACGTGAGCACAGAGTAACATATGGGACGTGAGCACAGAGTAACATCTGGGACGTGAGCACAGAGTAACATCTTGCACGTGAGTACAGAGTAACATCTGGCACGTGAGCACAGAGTAACATCTGGGACGTGAGCACAGAGTAACATCTGGCACGTGACCTCAGGGTAACATCTGGGACGTGAGCAAAGAGTAACATCTGGGACGTGAGAACAGAGCTCAGGTTGGTGGTCGAGTATTCCCCCACCCTCTGCGGCCCACGTGTGAGAACTGTCAGGGTCGTGCTTTGGGCGGCCCGACTATAGCACCCGCCACCCACTACACTCTTAGTCCCAATTGACAGTTGGCGTAGCGCGGACGCCCGGCGGTGGAGAGGAAGCAACGCCGCATGGGAGGGATGTGAGCACAGAGTAACATCTGGGACGTGAGCATAAAGTAACATCTGGCACGTGAGCACAGAGTAACATATGGGACGTGAGCACACAGAGTAACATCAGGCACGTGAGCACACAGAGTAACATCTGGGTCGTGAGCATAGAGTAACATCTGGGACGTGAGCACAGAGTAACATCTGGGACGTGAGCACAGAGTAACATCTTGTACGTGAGCATAGAGTAACATCTGGGACGCGAGCACAGAGTAACATCTGGGACGTGAGCACAGAGTAACATCTGGGACGTGAGCACAGAGTAACATCTGTCACGTGAGCACAGAGTAACATCTGGCACATGAGCACAGCGTAACATCTGGGACGTGAGCACAGAGTAACATCTGGGACGTGAGCGCAGAGTATCATCTGGCACGTGAGCACAGAGTAACATCTGGGACGTGAGCACAGAGTAACATCTGGGGCGTGAGCACAGAGTAACATCTGGGGCGTGAGCACCGAGTAACATCTGGCACGTGAGCACAGAGTAACATCTGGGACGTGAGCACAGAGTAACATCTCGGACGTGAGCACAGAGTAACATCTGGCACGTGAGCAGACAGAGTAACATCTGGGACGTGAGCACACAGAGTAACATCTGGGACGTGAGCACACAGAGTAACATCTGGGACGTGAGCACAGAGTAACATCTGGGACGTGAGTACAGAGTAACAACTGGCATGTGAGCACAGAGTAAAATCTGGCACGTGAGCACAGAGTAAAATCTGGCACATGAGCACAGAGTAACATCTGGGACGTGAGCAGAGTGAAACATCTGGGACGTGAGCACAGAGTAACATCTGGGACGTGAGCACAGAGTAACATCTGGGACGTGAGCACAGAGTAACATCTTGGACGTGAGCACAGAGTAACATCTGGGACGTGAGCACAGAGTAACATCTGGGACGTGAGCACAGAGTAACATCTGGGACGTGAGCACAGAGTAACATCTGGGACGTGACCACAGAGTAACATCTGTCACGTGGGCACAGAGTAACATCTGGCACATGAGCACAGAGTAACATCTGGGACGTGAGCACAGAGTAACATCTGGGACGTGAGCACAGAGTAACATCTGGCACGTGAGCACAGAGTAACATCTGGCACGTGAGCACAGAGTAACATCTGGCACGTGAGCACAGAGTAACATCTGGGACGTGAGCACTGAGTAACATCTGGGGCGTGAGCACAGAGTAACATCTGGGGCGTGAGCACAGAGTAACATCTGGGGCGTGAGCACAGAGTAACATCTGGGGCATGAGCGCACAGAATAACATCTGGCACGTGAGCACAGAGTAACATCTGAGACGTGAGCACAGAGTAACATCTGGAACGTGAGCACAGAGTAACATCTGGGACGTGAGCACAGAGTAACATCTGGGACGTGAGCACAGAGTAACTTCTGGGACGTGAGCACAGAGTAACATCTGGGACGTGAGAACAGAGTAACATCTGGGACGTGAGCACAGAGTAACATCTGAGATGTGAGCACAGAGTAACATCTGGGACGTGATCACAGAGTAACATCTGGGACGTGAGCACAGAGTAACATCTGGCACGTGAGCACAGAGTAAACATCTGGCACGTGAGCACAGAGTAACATCTGTGACGTGAGTACAGAGTAACAACTGGCACGTGAGCACAGAGTAACATCTGGCACGTGAGCACAGAGTAACATCTGGGACGTGAGCACAGAGTAACATCTGGCACGTGAGCACAGAGTAACATCTGGGACGTGAGCACAGAGTAACATCTGGGACGTGAGCACAGAGTAACATCTGGGACGTGAGCACAGAGTAACATCTGGGACGTGAGCACAGAGTAACATCTGGCACATGAGCACAGCGTAACATCTGGGAAGTGAGCACAGAGTAACATCTGGGACGTGAGCACAGAGTAACATCTGGGATGTGAGCACAGAGTAACATCTGGGACATGAGCACAGAGTAACATCTGGCACGTGAGCACAGAGTAACATCTGGGACGTGAGCACAGAGTAACATCTGGCACGTGAGCACAGAGTAACATCTGGGACGTGAGCACAGAGTAACATCTGGGACGTGACCACACAGAGTAACATCTGGGACGTGAGCACACACAGTAACATCTGGGACGTGAGCACACAGAGTAACATCTGGGAAGTGAGCATAGAGTAACATCTGGGACGTGAGCACAGAGTAACATCTAGGACGTGATCACAGAGTAACATCTGGGACGTGAGCACAGAGTAACATCTGGGACGTGAGTACAGAGTAACAACTGGAACGTGAGCACAGAGTAACATCTGGCACGTGAGCACAGAGTAATATCTGGGACGTGAGCAGAGAGTAACATCTGGGACGTGAGCACAGAGTAACATCTGGGACGTGAGCACAGAGCTCAGGTTGGTGGTTGAGTATTCCCCCCACCCTCTGCGGCCCACGTGTGAGAACTGTCAGGGTCGGTCTTTCGGCGGCCCGACTATAGCGCCCGCCACCCACTACACTCTTAGGCCCAATTGACACAGTTGGCGTAGTGCGGACGCCCGGCGGTGGAGACGCAGCGACGCCGCACAGGCGGGACTTGAGCACAGAGTAACATCTGGGACGTGAGCACAGAGTAACATCTGGGACGTGAGCACAGAGTAACATCTGGTACGTGAGCACAGAGTAACATTGGGACGTGAGCACAGAGTAACATCTGGGACGTGAGCACTGAGTAACATCTGGCACGTGAGCACAGAGTAACATCTGGGACGTGAGCACAGAGTAACATCTGGCACGTTTAGCACAGAGTAACATCTGGGGCGTGAGCACAGAGTAACATCTGGGACGTGAGCACAGAGTAACATCTGGCACGTGAGCACAGAGTAACATCTGGCACGTGAGCACAGAGTAATATCTGGGACGTGAGCACAGAGTAACATCTGGGACGTGAGCACAGAGTAACATCTGGGACGTGAGCACAGAGTAACATCCGGCAAGTGAGCACAGAGTAACATCTGGGACGTGAGCACCGAGTAACATCTGGGACGTGAGCACAGAGTAACATCTGGCACGTGAGCACAGAGTAACATCTGGCACGTGAGCACAGAGTAACATCTGGTACTTGAGCACAGTGTAACATCTGGGACGCGAGCACAGAGTAACATCTGGGGCGTGAGCACAGAGTAACATCTGGCGCGTGAGCACAGAGTAACATCTGGGACTTGAGCACAGAGTAACACCTGGGACGTGAGCACAGAGTAACATCTGGGACGTGAGCACAGAGTAACATGTGGCACGTGAGCACACAGAGTAACATTTTGGACGTGAGCACACAGAGTAACATCTGGGACGCGAGCACAGAGTAACACCTGGGACGCGAGCACAGAGTAACATCTGGGGCGTGACCACAGAGTAACATCTGGCGCGTGACCACAGAGTAACATCTGGCGCGTGAGCACAGAGTAACATCTGGGACTTGAGCACAGAGTAACATCTGGGACGTGACCACAGAGTAACATCTGGGACGTGAGCACAGAGTAACATCTGGCACGTGAGCACACAGAGTAACATCTGGGACGTGAGCACACAGAGTAACATCAGGGGACGTGAGCACACAGAGTAACATCTGGGACGTGAGCACACAGAGTAACATCTGGGACGTGACCACAGAATAACATCTGGGATGTGAGCACAGAGTAACATCTAGCACGTGAGCACAGAGTAACATCTGGGACGTGAGCACAGAGTAACATCTGGCACGTGAGCACAGAGTAACATCTGGGACGTGAGCACAGAGTAACATCTGTCACGTGAGCACAGAGTAAAATCTGTCACGTGAGCACAGAGTAACATCTGACACGTGAGCACAGAGTAACATCTGGGACGGTAACACAGTGTTACATCTGGCACGTGAGCACAGAGTAACATCTGGCACATGAGCACAGAGTAAAATCTGGGGCGTGAGCACAGAGTATAATCTGGGGCGTGAGCACAGAGTAACATCTGGGACGTGAGCACAGAGTAACATCTGGCACGTGAGCACAGAGTAACATCTGGGGCGTGAGCACCGAGTAACATCTGGCACGTGAGCACAGAGTAACATCTGGGACGTGAGCACAGAGTAACATCTGGGACGTGAGCACAGAGCTCAGGTTGATGGTTGAGTATTCCCCCACCCTCTGCGGCCCATGTGTGAGAACTGTCAGGGTCGGTCTTTCGGCGGCCCGACTATAGCGCCCGCCACCCACTACACTCTTAGGCCCAATTGACACAGTTGGCGTAGCGCGGACGCCCGGCGGTGGAGAGGCAACGACGCCGCACAGGCGGGACTTGAGCACAGAGTAACATCTGGGACGTGAGCACAGAGTAACATCTGGGACGTGAGCACAGAGTAACATCTGGAACGTGACCACAGAGTAACATCTGGCACGTGAGCACAGAGTAATATCTGGGACGTGAGCACAGAGTAACATCTGGGACGTGAGCACAGAGTAACATCTGGCACGTGAGCACAGAGTAACATCTGGGACGTGAGCACAGAGAAACATCTGGGACGTGAGCACAGAGTAACATCTGGGATGTGAGCACAGAGTAACATCTTGCACGTGAGTACAGAGTAACATCTGGCACGTGAGCACAGAGTAACATCTGGGACATGAGCACAGAGTAACATCTGGCACGTGAGCACAGAGTAACATCTGGGACGTGAGCACAGAGTAACATCTGGGACGTGAGCACAGAGTAACATCTGGGACGTGAGCACCGAGTAACATCTGGCATGTGAGCACAGAGTAACATCTGGCACATGAGCACAGAGTAACATCTGGGACGTGAGCACAGAGTAACATCTGGGGCGTGACCACAGAGTAACATCTGGGACTTGAGCACAGAGTAACATCTGGGACGTGACCACAGAGTAACATCTGGGACGTGAGCACAGAGTAACATCCGGCAAGTGAGCACAGAGTAACATCTGGGACGTGAGCACTGAGTAACATCTGGGACGTGAGCACAGAGTAACATCTGGCAGGTGAGCACAGAGTAACATCTGGTACGTGAGCACAGAGTAACATCTGGCACTTGAGCACAGTGTAACATCTGGGACGCGAGCACAGAGTAACATCTTGGACGCGAGCACAGAGTAACATCTGGCGCGTGAGCACAGAGTAACATCTGGCGCGTGATCACAGAGTAACATCTGGGACTTGAGCACAGAGTAACACCTGGGACGTGAGCACAGAGTAACATCTGGGACGTGAGCACAGAGTAACATCTGGCACGTGAGCACACAGAGTAACATCTGGGACGTGAGCACACAGAGTTACATCTGGGACGCGAGCACAGAGTAACATCTGGGACACGAGCACAGAGTAACATCTGGCACGTGAGCACAGAGTAACATCTGGCGCGTGAGCACAGAGTAACATCTGGCGCGTGAGCACACAGAGTAACATCTGGGACTTGAGCACAGAGTAACACCTGGGACGTGACCACAGAGTAACATCTGGGACGTGAGCACAGAGTAACATCTGGCACGTGAGCACACAGACTAACATCTGGGACGTGAGCACACAGAGTAACATCTGGGACGTGAGCACACAGAGTAACATCAGGGGACGTGAGCACACAGAGAAACATCTGGGATGTGAACACACAGAGTAACATCTGGGACGTGACCACAGAGTAACATCTGGGACGTGAGCACAGAGTAACATCTGGCACGTGAGCACAGAGTAACATCTGGGACGTGAGCAGAGAGTAACATCTGGCACGTGAGCACAGAGTAACATCTGGGACGTGAGCACAGAGTAACATCTATCACGTGAGCACAGAGTAACATCTGGCACGTGAGCACAGAGTAACATCTGGGACGTGAGCACAGAGTAACATCTGGGACGTGAGCACAGAGTAACATCTGGCACGTGAGCACAGAGTAACATCTGGCACATGAGCACAGAGTAACATCTGGGACGTGAGCACAGAGTAACATATGGGACGTGAGCACAGAGTAACATCTGGGACGTGAGCACAGAGTAACATCTTGCACGTGAGTACAGAGTAACATCTGGCACGTGAGCACAGTAACATCTGGGACGTGAGCACAGAGTAACATCTGGCACGTGACCTCAGGGTAACATCTGGGACGTGAGCAAAGAGTAACATCTGGGACGTGAGAACAGAGCTCAGGTTGGTGGTTGAGTATTCCCCCACCCTCTGCGGCCCACGTGTGAGAACTGTCAGGGTCGTGCTTTGGGCGGCCCGACTATAGCACCCGCCACCCACTACACTCTTAGTCCCAATTGACAGTTGGCGTAGCGCGGACGCCCGGCGGTGGAGAGGAAGCAACGCCGCATGGGAGGGATGTGAGCACAGAGTAACATCTGGGACGTGAGCACAAAGTAACATCTGGCACGTGAGCACAGAGTAACATATGGGACGTGAGCACACAGAGTAACATCTGGCACGTGAGCACACAGAGTAACATCTGGGTCGTGAGCATAGAGTAACATCTGGGACGTGAGCACAGAGTAACATCTGGGACGTGAGCAC
Organism: Locusta migratoria; assembly: GCA_026315105.1. Classification (NCBI taxonomy): domain Eukaryota; kingdom Metazoa; phylum Arthropoda; class Insecta; order Orthoptera; family Acrididae; genus Locusta; species Locusta migratoria. The sequence goes on along the minus strand of CM048755.1, from coordinate 328,518,340 downwards.
AGAGTAACATCTTATACGTGAGCACAGAGTAACATCTGGGACGCGAGCACAGAGTAACATCTGGGACGTGAGCACAGAGTAACATCTGGGACGTGAGCACAGAGTACATCTGTCACGTGAGCACAGAGTAACATCTGGCACATGAGCACAGCGTAACATCTGGGACGTGAGCACAGAGTAACATCTGGGACGTGAGCGCAGAGTATCATCTGGCACGTGAGCACAGAGTAACATCTGGGACGTGAGCACAGAGTAACATCTGGGGCGTGAGCACAGAGTAACATCTGGGGAGTGAGCACCGAGTAACATCTGGCACGTGAGCACGGAGTAACATCTGGCACGTGAGCACAGAGTAACATCTGGGACGTGAGCACAGAGTAACATCTCGGACGTGAGCACAGAGTAACATCTGGCACGTGAGCAGACAGAGTAACATCTGGGACGTGAGCACACAGAGTAACATCTGGGACGTGAGCACACAGAGTAACATCTGGGACGTGAGTACAGAGTAACAACTGGCATGTGAGCACAGAGTAACATCTGGCACGTGAGCACAGAGTAAAATCTGGCACATGAGCACAGAGTAACATCTGGGACGTAAGCAGAGTGAAACATCTGGGACGTGAGCACAGAGTAACATCTGGGACGTGAGCACAGAGTAACATCTGGGACGTGAGCACAGAGTAACATCTTGGACGTGAGCACAGAGTAACATCTGGGACGTGAGCAAAGAGTAACATCTGGGACGTGAGCACAGAGTAACATAAGGGACGTGACCACAGAGTAACATCAGTCACTTGGGCACAGAGTAACATCTGGCACATGAGCACAGAGTAACATCTGGGACGTGAGCACAGAGTATCATCTGGGACGTGAGCACAGAGTAACATCTGGCACGTGAGCACAGAGTAACATCTGGCACGTGAGCACAGAGTAACATCTGGCACGTGAGCACAGAGTAACATCTGGGACGTGAGCACTGAGTAACATCTGGGGCGTGAGTACAGAGTAACATCTGGGGCGTGAGCACAGAGTAACATCTGGGGCGTGAGCACAGAGTAACATCTGGGGCGTGAGCGCACAGAATAACATCTGGCACGTGAGCACAGAGTAACATCTGAGACGTGAGCACAGAGTAACATCTGGAACGTGAGCACAGAGTAACATCTGGGACGTGAGCACAGAGTAACTTCTGGGACGTGAGCACAGAGTAACTTCTGGGACGTGAGCACAGAGTAACATCTGGGACGTGAGAACAGAGTAACATCTGGGACGTGAGCACAGAGTAACATCTGAGATGTGAGCACAGAGTAACATCTGGGACGTGATCACAGAGTAACATCTGGGACGTGAGCATCTGTGACGTGAGTACAGAGTAACAACTGGCACGTGAGCACAGAGTAACATCTGGCACGTGAGCACAGAGTAACATCTGGCACGTGAGCACAGAGTAACATCTGGTACGTGAGCACAGAGTAACATCTGGCACTTGAGCACAGTGTAACATCTGGGACGCGAGCACAGAGTAACATCTGGGACGCGAGCACAGAGTAACATCTGGGGCGTGAACACAGAGTAACATCTGGCGCGTGAGCACAGAGTAACATCTGGCGCGTGATCACAGAGTAACATCTGGGACTTGAGCACAGAGTAACACCTGGGACGTGAGCACAGAGTAACATCTGGGACGTGAGCACAGAGTAACATCTGGCACGTGAGCACACAGAGTAACATCTGGGACGTGAGCACACAGAGTTACATCTGGGACGCGAGCACAGAGTAACATCTGGGACACGAGCACAGAGTAACATCTGGCACGTGAGCACAGAGTAACATCTGGCGCGTGAGCACAGAGTAACATCTGGCGCGTGAGCACACAGAGTAACATCTGGGACTTGAGCACAGAGTAACACCTGGGACGTGACCACAGAGTAACATCTGGGACGTGAGCACAGAGTAACATCTGGCACGTGAGCACACAGACTAACATCTGGGACGTGAGCACACAGAGTAACATCTGGGACGTGAGCACACAGAGTAACATCAGGGGACGTGAGCACACAGAGAAACATCTGGGACGTGAACACACAGAGTAACATCTGGGACGTGACCACAGAGTAACATCTGGGACGTGAGCACAGAGTAACATCTGGCACGTGAGCACAGAGTAACATCTGGGACGTGAGCAGAGAGTAACATCTGGCACGTGAGCACAGAGTAACATCCGGGACGTGAGCACAGAGTAACATCTATCACGTGAGCACAGAGTAACATCTGGCACGTGAGCACAGAGTAACATCTGGGACGTGAGCACAGAGTAACATCTGGGACGTGAGCACAGAGTAACATCTGGCACGTGAGCACAGAGTAACATCTGGCACATGAGCACAGAGTAACATCTGGGACGTGAGCACAGAGTAACATATGGGACGTGAGCACAGAGTAACATCTGGGACGTGAGCACAGAGTAACATCTTGCACGTGAGTACAGAGTAACATCTGGCACGTGAGCACAGAGTAACATCTGGGACGTGAGCACAGAGTAACATCTGGCACGTGACCTCAGGGTAACATCTGGGACGTGAGCAAAGAGTAACATCTGGGACGTGAGAACAGAGCTCAGGTTGGTGGTTGAGTATTCCCCCACCCTCTGCGGCCCACGTGTGAGAACTGTCAGGGTCGTGCTTTGGGCGGCCCGACTATAGCACCCGCCACCCACTACACTCTTAGTCCCAATTGACAGTTGGCGTAGCGCGGACGCCCGGCGGTGGAGAGGAAGCAACGCCGCATGGGAGGGATGTGAGCACAGAGTAACATCTGGGACGTGAGCACAAAGTAACATCTGGCACGTGAGCACAGAGTAACATATGGGACGTGAGCACACAGAGTAACATCTGGCACGTGAGCACACAGAGTAACATCTGGGTCGAGAGCATAGAGTAACATCTGGGACGTGAGCACAGAGTAACATCTGGGACGTGAGCACAGAGTAACATCTTGTACGTGAGCACAGAGTAACATCTGGGACGCGAGCACAGAGTAACATCTGGGACGTGAGCACAGAGTAACATCTGGGACGTGAGCACAGAGTACATCTGTCACGTGAGCACAGAGTAACATCTGGCACATGAGCACAGCGTAACATCTGGGACGTGAGCACAGAGTAACATCTGGGACGTGAGCGCAGAGTATCATCTGGCACGTGAGCACAGAGTAACATCTGGGACGTGAGCACAGAGTAACATCTGGGGCGTGAGCACAGAGTAACATCTGGGGAGTGAGCACCGAGTAACATCTGGCACGTGAGCACGGAGTAACATCTGGCACGTGAGCACAGAGTAACATCTGGGACGTGAGCACAGAGTAACATCTCGGACGTGAGCACAGAGTAACATCTGGCACGTGAGCAGACAGAGTAACATCTGGGACGTGAGCACACAGAGTAACATCTGGGACGTGAGCACACAGAGTAACATCTGGGACGTGAGCACAGAGTAACATCTGGGACGTGAGTACAGAGTAACAACTGGCATGTGAGCACAGAGTAACATCTGGCACGTGAGCACAGAGTAAAATCTGGCACATGAGCACAGAGTAACATCTGGGACGTAAGCAGAGTGAAACATCTGGGACGTGAGCACAGAGTAACATCTGGGACGTGAGCACAGAGTAACATCTGGGACGTGAGCACAGAGTAACATCTTGGACGTGAGCACAGAGTAACATCTGGGACGTGAGCACAGAGTAACATCTGGGACGTGAGCACAGAGTAACATAAGGGACGTGACCACAGAGTAACATCAGTCACTTGGGCACAGAGTAACATCTGGCACATGAGCACAGAGTAACATCTGGGACGTGAGCACAGAGTAACATCTGGGACGTGAGCACAGAGTAACATCTGGCACGTGAGCACAGAGTAACATCTGGCACGTGAGCACAGAGTAACATCTGGCACGTGAGCACAGAGTAACATCTGGGACGTGAGCACTGAGTAACATCTGGGGCGTGAGCACAGAGTAACATCTGGGGCGTGAGCACAGAGTAACATCTGGGGCGTGAGCACAGAGTAACATCTGGGGCGTGAGCGCACAGAATAACATCTGGCACGTGAGCACAGAGTAACATCTGAGACGTGAGCACAGAGTAACATCTGGAACGTGAGCACAGAGTAACATCTGGGACGTGAGCACAGAGTAACATCTGGCACGTGAGCACAGAGTAACATCTGGGACGTGAGCACAGAGTAACATCTGGGACGTGAGCACAGAGTAACATCTGGGACGTGAGCACAGAGTAACATCTGGGACGTGAGCACAGAGTAACATCTGGGACGTGAGCACAGAGTAACATCTGGCACATGAGCACAGCGTAACATCTGGGAAGTGAGCACAGAGTAACATCTGGGACGTGAGCACAGAGTAACATCTGGGATGTGAGCACAGAGTAACATCTGGGACATGAGCACAGAGTAACATCTGGCACGTGAGCACAGAGTAACATCTGGGACGTGAGCACAGAGTAACATCTGGCACGTGAGCACAGAGTAACATCTGGGACGTGAGCACAGAGTAACATCTGGGACGTAACAACACAGAGTAACATCTGGGACGTGAGCACACAGAGTAACATCTGGGACGTGAGCACACAGAGTAACATCTGGGAAGTGAGCATAGAGTAACATCTGGGACGTGAGCACAGAGTAACATCTAGGACGTGATCACAGAGTAACATCTGGGACGTGAGCACAGAGTAACATCTGGGACGTGAGTACAGAGTAACAACTGGAACGTGAGCACAGAGTAACATCTGGCACGTGAGCACAGAGTAATATCTGGGACGTGAGCAGAGAGTAACATCTGGGACGTGAGCACAGAGTAACATCTGGGACGTGAGCACAGAGCTCAGGTTGGTGGTTGAGTATTCCCCCCACCCTCTGCGGCCCACGTGTGAGAACTGTCAGGGTCGGTCTTTCGGCGGCCCGAATATAGCGCCCGCCACCCACTACACTCTTAGGCCCAATTGACACAGTTGGCGTAGCGCGGACGCCCGGCGGTGGAGACGCAGCGACGCCGCACAGGCGGGACTTGAGCACAGAGTAACATCTGGGACGTGAGCACAGAGTAACATCTGGGACGTGAGCACAGAGTAACATCTGGTACGTGAGCACAGAGTAACATCTGGGACGTGAGCACAGAGTAACATCTGGGACGTGAGCACTGAGTAACATCTGGCACGTGAGCACAGAGTAACATCTGGGACGTGAGCACAGAGTAACATCTGGCACGTGAGCACAGAGTAACATCTGGGGCGTGAGCACAGAGTAACATCTGGGACGTGAGCACAGAGTAACATCTGGCACGTGAGCACAGAGTAACATCTGGCACGTGAGCACAGAGTAATATCTGGGACGTGAGCACAGAGTAACATCTGGGACGTGAGCACAGAGTATCATCTGGGACGTGAGCACAGAGTAACATCCGGCAAGTGAGCACAGAGTAACATCTGGGACGTGAGCACCGAGTAACATCTGGGACGTGAGCACAGAGTAACATCTGGCACGTGAGCACAGAGTAACATCTGGCACGTGAGCACAGAGTAACATCTGGTACTTGAGCACAGTGTAACATCTGGGACGCGAGCACAGAGTAACATCTGGGGCGTGAGCACAGAGTAACATCTGGCGCGTGAGCACAGAGTAACATCTGGCGCGTGAGCACAGAGTAACATCTGGGACTTGAGCACAGAGTAACCCCTGGGACGTGAGCACAGAGTAACATCTGGGACGTGAGCACAGAGTAACATGTGGCACGTGAGCACACAGAGTAACATTTTGGACGTGAGCACACAGAGTAACATCTGGGACGCGAGCACAGAGTAACATCTGGGACGCGAGCACAGAGTAACATCTGGGGCGTGACCACAGAGTAACATCTGGCGCGTGACCACAGAGTAACATCTGGCGCGTGAGCACAGAGTAACATCTGGGACTTGAGCACAGAGTAACACCTGGGACGTGACCACAGAGTAACATCTGGGACGTGAGCACAGAGTAACATCTGGCACGTGAGCACACAGAGTAACATCTGGGACGTGAGCACACAGAGTAACATCAGGGGACGTGAGCACACAGAGTAACATCTGGGACGTGAGCACACAGAGTAACATCAGGGGACGTGAGCACACAGAGTAACATCTGGGACGTGAGCACGCAGAGTAACATCTGGGACGTGACCACAGAGTAACATCTGGGACGTGAGCACAGAGTAACATCTGGCACGTGAGCACAGAGTAACATCTGGGACGTGAGCACAGAGTAACATCTGTCACGTGAGCACAGAGTAAAATCTGTCACGTGAGCTCAGAGTAACATCTGACACGTGAGCACAGAGTAACATCTGGGACGGTAACACAGTGTTACATCTGGCACGTGAGCACAGAGTAACATCTGGCACATGAGCACAGAGTAAAATCTGGGGCGTGAGCACAGAGTATAATCTGGGGCGTGAGCACAGAGTAACATCTGGGACGTGAGCACAGAGTAACATCTGGCACGTGAGCACAGAGTAACATCTGGGGCGTGAGCACCGAGTAACATCTGGCACGTGAGCACAGAGTAACATCTGGGACGTGAGCACAGAGTAACATCTGGGACGTGAGCACAGAGCTCAGGTTGGTGGTTGAGTATTCCCCCACCCTCTGCGGCCCATGTGTGAGAACTGTCAGGGTCGGTCTTTCGGCGGCCCGACTATAGCGCCCGCCACCCACTACACTCTTAGGCCCAATTGACACAGTTGGCGTAGCGCGGACGCCCGGCGGTGGAGAGGCAACTACGCCGCACAGGCGGGACTTGAGCACAGAGTAACATCTGGGACGTGAGCACAGAGTAACATCTGGGACGTGAGCACATAGTAACATCTGGGACGTGACCACAGAGTAACATCTGGCACGTGAGCACAGAGTAATATCTGGGACGTGAGCACAGAGTAACATCTGGGACGTGAGCACAGAGTAACATCTGGCACGTGAGCACAGAGTAACATCTGGGACGTGAGCACAGAGAAACATCTGGGACGTGAGCACAGAGTAACATCTGGGATGTGAGCACAGAGTAACATCTTGCACGTGAGTACAGAGTAACATCTGGCACGTGAGCACAGAGTAACATCTGGGACATGAGCACAGAGTAACATCTGACACGTGAGCACAGAGTAACATCTGGGACGTGAGCACAGAGTAACATCTGGCACGTGAGCACAGAGTAACATCTGGGACGTGAGCACAGAGTAACATCTGGGACGTGAGCACCGAGTAACATCTGGCACGTGAGCACAGAGTAACATCTGGCACGTGAGCACAGAGTAACATCTGGGACGTGAGCACAGAGTAACATCTGGGGCGTGACCACAGAGTAACATCTGGGACTTGAGCACAGAGTAACATCTGGGACGTGACCACAGAGTAACATCTGGGACGTGAGCACAGAGTAACATCCGGCAAGTGAGCACAGAGTAACATCTGGGACGTGAGCACTGAGTAACATCTGGGACTTGAGCACAGAGTAACATCTGGCACGTGAGCACAGAGTAACATCTGGTACGTGAGCACAGAGTAACATCTGGCACTTGAGCACAGTGTAACATCTGGGACGCGAGCACAGAGTAACATCTGGGACGCGAGCACAGAGTAACATCTGGGGCGTGAACACAGAGTAACATCTGGCGCGTGAGCACAGAGTAACATCTGGCGCGTGATAACAGAGTAACATCTGGGACTTGAGCACAGAGTAACACCTGGGACGTGAGCACAGAGTAACATCTGGGACGTGAGCACAGAGTAACATCTGGCACGTGAGCACACAGAGTAACATCTGGGACGTGAGCACACAGAGTTACATCTGGGACGCGAGCACAGAGTAACATCTGGGACACGAGCACAGAGTAACATCTGGCACGTGAGCACAGAGTAACATCTGGCGCGTGAGCACAGAGTAACATCTGGCGCGTGAGCACAGATTAACATCTGGGACTTGAGCACAGAGTAACACCTGGGACGTGACCACAGAGTAACATCTGGGACGTGAGCACAGAGTAACATCTGGCACGTGAGCACACAGACTAACATCTGGGACGTGAGCACACAGAGTAACATCTGGGACGTGAGCACACAGAGTAACATCAGGGGACGTGAGCACACAGAGTAACATCTGGGACGTGAACACACAGAGTAACATCTGGGACGTGACCACAGAGTAACATCTGGGGCGTGAGCACAGAGTAAAATCTGGGGCGTGAGCACAGAGTAACATCTGGGACGTGAGCACAGAGTAACATCTGGCATGTGAGCACAGAGTAACATCTGGGACGTGAGCGCACAGAGTAACATCTGGGACGTGAGCGCACAGAGTAACATCTGGTACGTGAGCACACAGAGTAACATCTGGGACGTGAGCACACAGAGTAACATCTGGGACGTGAGCATAGAGTAACATCTGGGACGTGAGCACAGAGTAACATCTAGGACGTGAGCACAGAGTAACATCTGGGACGTGAGCACAGAGTAACATCTGGGACGTGAGTACAGAGTAACAACTGGCACGTGAGCACACAGAGTAACATTTGGGACGTGAGCACACAGAGTAACATCTGGGACGCGAGCACAGAGTAACATCTGGGACGCGAGCACAGTGTAACATCTGGGGCGTGACCACAGAGTAACATCTGGCGCGTGAGCACAGAGTAACATCTGGCGCGTGAGCACAGAGTAACATCTGGGACTTGAGCACAGAGTAACACCTGGGACGTGACCACAGAGTAACATCTGGGACTTGAGCACAGAGTAACATCTGGGACGTGACCACAGAGTAACATCTGGGACGTGAGCACAGAGTAACATCTAGCACGTGAGCACAGAGTAACATCTGGGACGTGAGCACAGAGTAACATCTGGCACGTGAGCACAGAGTAACGTCTGGGACGTGAGCACAGAGTAACATCTGTCACGTGAGCACAGAGTAAAATCTGTCACGTGAGCTCAGAGTAACATCTGACACGTGAGCACAGAGTAACATCTGGGACGGTAACACAGTGTTACATCTGGCACGTGAGCACAGAGTAACATCTGGCACATGAGCACAGAGTAAAATCTGGGGCGTGAGCACAGAGTATAATCTGGGGCGTGAGCACAGAGTAACATCTGGGACGTGAGCACAGAGTAACATCTGGCACGTGAGCACAGAGTAACATCTGGGGCGTGAGCACCGAGTAACATCTGGCACGTGAGCACAGAGTAACATCTGGGACGTGAGCACAGAGTAACATCTGGGACGTGAGCACAGAGCTCAGGTTGGATGTTGAGTATTCCCCCACCCTCTGCGGCCCATGTGTGAGAACTGTCAGGGTCGGTCTTTCGGCGGCCCGACTATAGCGCCCGCCACCCACTACACTCTTAGTCCCAATTGACACAGTTGGCGTAGCGCGGACGCCCGGCGGTGGAGAGGCAACGACGCCGCACAGGCGGGACTTGAGCACAGAGTAACATCTGGGACGTGAGCACAGAGTAACATCTGGGACGTGAGCACAGAGTAACATCTGGGACGTGACCACAGAGTAACATCTGGCACGTGAGCACAGAGTAATGTCTGGGACGTGAGCACAGAGTAACATCTGGGACGTGAGCACAGAGTAACATCTGGCACGTGAGCACAGAGTAACATCTGGGACGTGAGCACAGAGTAACATCTGGCACGTGAGCACAGAGTAACATCTGGGACGTGAGCACAGAGAAACATCTGGGACGTGAGCACAGAGTAACATCTGGGATGTGAGCACAGAGTAACATCTTGCACGTGAGTACAGAGTAACATCTGGCACGTGAGCACAGAGTAACATCTGGGACATGAGCACAGAGTAACATCTGGCACGTGAGCACAGAGTAACATCTGGGACGTGAGCACAGAGTAACATCTGGCACGTGAGCACAGAGTAACATCTGGGACGTGAGCACAGAGTAACATCTGGGACATGAGCACCGAGTAACATCTGGCACGTGAGCACAGAGTAACATCTGGCACGTGAGCACAGAGTAACATCTGGGACGTGAGCACAGAGTAACATCTGGGGCATGACCACAGAGTAACATCTGGGACTTGAGCACAGAGTAACATCTGGGACGTGACCACAGAGTAACATCTGGGACGTGAGCACAGAGTAACATCCGGCAAGTGAGCACAGAGTAACATCTGGGACGTGAGCACTGAGTAACATCTGGGACGTGAGCACAGAGTAACATCTGGCACGTGAGCACAGAGTAACATCTGGTACGTGAGCACAGAGTAACATCTGGCACTTGAGCACAGTGTAACATCTGGGACGCGAGCACAGAGTAACATCTGGGACGCGAGCACAGAGTAACATCTGGGGCGTGAACACAGAGTAACATCTGGCGCGTGAGCACAGAGTAACATCTGGCGCGTGATCACAGAGTAACATCTGGGACTTGAGCTCAGAGTAACACCTGGGACGTGAGCACAGAGTAACATCTGGGACGTGAGCACAGAGTAACATCTGGCACGTGAGCACACAGAGTAACATCTGGGACGTGAGCACACAGAGTTACATCTGGGACGCGAGCACAGAGTAACATCTGGGACACGAGCACAGAGTAACATCTGGCACGTGAGCACAGAGTAACATCTGGCGCGTGAGCACAGAGTAACATCTGGGACTTGAGCACAGAGTAACACCTGGGACGTGACCACAGAGTAACATCTGGGACGTGAGCACAGAGTAACATCTGGCACGTGAGCACACAGACTAACATCTGGGACGTGAGCACACAGAGTAACATCTGGGACGTGAGCACACAGAGTAACATCAGGGGACGTGAGCACACAGAGTAACATCTGGGACGTGAACACACAGAGTAACATCTGGGACGTGACCACAGAGTAACATCTGGGACGTGAGCACAGAGTAACATCTGGCACGTGAGCACAGAGTAACATCTGGGACGTGAGCAGAGAGTAACATCTGGCACGTGAGCACAGAGTAACATCTGGGACGTGAGCACAGAGTAACATCTGTCACGTGAGCACAGAGTAACATCTGTCACGTGAGCACAGAGTAACATCTGGGACGGTAGCACAGTGTTACATCTGGCACATGAGCACAGACTAACATCTGGCACGTGAGCACAGAGTAACATCTGGCACATGAGCACAGAGTAAAATCTGGGGCGTGAGCACAGAGTAAAATCTGGGGCGTGAGCACAGTGTAACATCTGGGACGTGAGCACAGAGTAACATCTGGCATGTGAGCACAGAGTAACATCTGGCACGTGAGCACAGAGTAACATCTGGGGCGTGAGCACCGAGTAACATCTGGGACGTGAGCGCACAGAGTAACATCTGGGACGTGAGCGCACAGAGTAACATCTGGTACGTGAGCACACAGAGTAACATCTGGGACGTGAGCACACAGAGTAACATCTGGGACGTGAGCATAGAGTAACATCTGGGACGTGAGCACAGAGTAACATCTAGGACGTGAGCACAGAGTAACATCTGGGACGTGAGCACAGAGTAACATCTGGGACGTGAGTACAGAGTAACAACTGGCACGTGAGCACACAGAGTAACATTTGGGACGTGAGCACACAGAGTAACATCTGGGACCCGAGCACAGAGTAACATCTGGGACGCGAGCACAGTGTAACATCTGGGGCGTGACCACAGAGTAACATCTGGCGCGTGAGCACAGAGTAACATCTGGCGCGTGAGCACAGAGTAACATCTGGACTTGAGCACAGAGTAACACCTGGGACGTGACCACAGAGTAACATCTGGGACGTGAGCACAGAGTAACATCTGGCACGTGAGCACACAGAGTAACATCTGGGACGTGAGCACACAGAGTAACATCAGGGGACGTGAGCACACAGAGTAACATCTGGGACGTGAGCACACTGAGTAACATCTGGGACGTGACCACAGAGTAACATCTGGGACGTGAGCACAGAGTAACATCTAGCACGTGAGCACAGAGTAACATCTGGGACGTGAGCACAGAGTAACATCTGGCACGTGAGCACAGAGTAACATCTGGGACGTGAGCACAGAGTAACATCTGTCACGTGAGCACAGAGTAAAATCTGTCACGTGAGCACAGAGTAACATCTGGCACGTGAGCACAGAGTAACATCTGGGACGGTAACACAGTGTTACATCTGGCACGTGAGCACAGAGTAACATCTGGCACATGAGCACAGAGTAAAATCTGGGGCGTGAGCACAGAGTATAATCTGGGGCGTGAGCACAGAGTAACATCTGGGGCGTGAGCACCGAGTAACATCTGGCACGTGAGCACAGAGTAACATCTGGGACGTGAGCACAGAGTAACATCTGGGACGTGAGCACAGAGCTCAGGTTGGTGGTTGAGTATTCCCCCACCCTCTGCGGCCCATGTGTGAGAACTGTCAGGGTCGGTCTTTCGGCGGCCCGACTATAGCGCCCGCCACCCACTACACTCTTAGGCCCAATTGACACAGTTGGCGTAGCGCGGACACCCGGCGGTGGAGAGGCAGCGACGCCGCACAGGCGGGACTTGAGCACAGAGTAACATCTGGGACGTTAGCACAGAGTAACATCTGGGACGTGAGTACAGAGTAACATCTGGCACGTGAGCACAGAGTAACATCTGGGACATGAGCACAGAGTAACATCTGGGACGTGAGCACAGAGTAACATCTTGGACGTGAGCATAGAGTAACATCTGGCACGTGAGCACAGAGTAACATCTGGCACGTGAGCACAGAGTAACATCTGGGACGTGAGCACAGAGTAACATCTGGGGCGTGAGCACAGAGTAACATCTGGGACTTGAGCACAGAGTAACACCTGGGACGTGACCACAGAGTAACATCTGGGACGTGAGCACAGAGTAACATCCGGCAAGTGAGCACAGAGTAACATCTGGGACATGAGCACTGAGTAACATCTGGGACGTGAGCACAGAGTAACATCTGGCACGTGAGCACAGAGTAACATCTGGTACGTGAGCACAGAGTAACATCTGGCACTTGAGCACAGTGTAACATCTGGGACGCGAGCACAGAGTAACATCTGGGACGCGAGCACAGAGTAACATCTGGGGCATGAACACAGAGTAACATCTGCCGCGTGAGCACAGAGTAACATCTGGCGCGTGATCACAGAGTAACATCTGGGACTTGAGCACAGAGTAACACCTGGGACGTGAGCACAGAGTAACATCTGGGACGTGAGCACAGAGTAACATCTGGCACGTGAGCACACAGAGTAACATCTGGGACGTGAGCACACAGAGTTACATCTGGGACGCGAGCACAGAGTAACATCTGGTACACGAGCACAGAGTAACATCTGGCACGTGAGCACAGAGTAACATCTGGCGCGTGAGCACAGAGTAACATCTGGCGCGTGAGCACAGAGTAACATCTGGGACTTGAGCACAGAGTAACACCTGGGACGTGACCACAGAGTAACATCTGGGACGTGAGCACAGAGTAACATCTGGCACGTGAGCACACAGACTAACGTCTGGGACGTGAGCACACAGAGTAACATCTGGGACGTGAGCACACAGAGTAACATCAGGGGACATGAGCACACAGAGTAACATCTGGGACGTGAACACACAGAGGAACATCTGGGACGTGAGCACAGGGTAACATCTGGCACGTGAGCACAGAGTAACATCTGGGACGTGAGCACAGAGTAACATCTGGGACGTGAGCACAGAGTAACATCTGGCATGTGAGCACAGAGTAACATCTGGGACGTGAGCACAGAGTAACATCTGTCACGTGAGCACAGAGTAACATCTGGGACGGTAGCACAGTGTTACATCTGGCACATGAGCACAGAGTAACATCTGGCACGTGAGCACAGAGTAACATCTGGCACATGAGCACAGAGTAAAATCTGGGGCGTGAGCACAGAGTAAAATCTGGGGCGTGAGCACAGAGTAACATCTGGGACGTGAGCACAGAGTAACATCTGGCATGTGAGCACAGAGTAACATCTGGCACGTGAGCACAGAGTAACATCTGGGGCGTGAGCACCGAGTAACATCTGGGACGTGAGCACACAGAGTAACATCTGGGACATGAGCGCACAGAGTAACATCTGGTACGTGAGCACACAGAGTAACATCTGGGACGTGAGCACACAGAGTAACATCTGGGACGTGAGCATAGAGTAACATCTGGGACGTGAGCACAGAGTAACATCTAGGACGTGAGCACAGAGTAACATCTGGGACGTGAGCACAGAGTAACATCTGGGACGTGAGTACAGAGTAACAACTGGCACGTGAGCACAGAGTAACATCTGGCACGTGAGCACACAGTAACATCTGGGACGTGAGCACAGAGTAACATCTGGCACGTGAGCACAGAGTAACATCTCGGACGTGAGCACAGAGTAACATCTGGGATGTGAGCAGAGAGTAACATCTGGGACGTGAGCACAGAGTAACATCTGGGACGTGAGCACAAAGTAACATCTGGGACGTGAGCACAGAGTAACATCTTGGACGTGAGCACAGAGTAACATCTGGGACGTGAGCACAGAGTAACATCTGGGACGTGAGCACAGAGTAACATCTGTCACGTGAGCACAGAGTAACATATGGCACATGAGCACAGCGTAACATCTGGGACGTGAGCACAGAGTAACATCTGGGACGTGAGCACAGTGTAACATCTGGGACGCGAGCACAGAGTAACATCTGGGACGCGAGCACAGAGTAACATCTGGGGCGTGAACACAGAGTAACATCTGGCGCGTGAGCACAGAGTAACATCTGGCGCGTGATCACAGAGTAACATCTGGGACTTGAGCACAGAGTAACTCCTGGGACGTGAGCACAGAGTAACATCTGGGACGTGAGCACAGAGTAACATCTGGCACGTGAGCACACAGAGTAACATCTGGGACGTGAGCACACAGAGTTACATCTGGGACGCGAGCACAGAGTAACATCTGGGACACGAGCACAGAGTAACATCTGGCACGTGAGTACAGAGTAACATCTGGCGCGTGAGCACAGAGTAACATCTGGCGCGTGAGCACAGAGTAACATCTGGGACTTGAGCACAGAGTAACACCTGGGACGTGACCACAGAGTAACATCTGGGACGTGACCACAGAGTAACATCTGGGACGTGAGCACAGAGTAACATCTGGCACGTGAGCACACAGAGTAACATCTGGGACATGAGCACACAGAGTAACATCAGGGGACGTGAGCACACAGAGTAACATCTGGGACGTGAGCACACTGAGTAACATCTGGGACGTGACCACAGAGTAACATCTGGGACGTGAGCACAGAGTAACATCTAGCACGTGAGCACAGAGTAACATCTGGGACGTGAGCACAGAGTAACATCTGGCACGTGAGCACAGAGTAACATCTGGGACGTGAGCACAGAGTAACATCTGTCACGTGAGCACAGAGTAAAATCTGCCACGTGAGCACAGAGTAACATCTGGCACGTGAGCACAGAGTAACATCTGGGACGGTAACACAGTGTTACATCTGGCACGTGAGCACAGAGTAACATCTGGCACATGAGCACAGAGTAAAATCTGGGGCGTGAGCACAGAGTATAATCTGGGGCGTGAGCACAGAGTAACATCTGGGACGTGAGCACAGAGTAACATCTGGCATGTGAGCACAGAGTAACATCTGGCACGTGAGCACAGAGTAACATCTGGGGCGTGAGCACCGAGTAACATCTGGCACGTGAGCACAGAGTAACATCTGGGACGTGAGCACAGAGTAACATCTGGGACGTGAGCACAGAGCTCAGGTTGGTGGTTGAGTATTCCCCCACCCTCTGCGGCCCATGTGTGAGAACTGTCAGGGTCGGTCTTTCGTCGGCCCGACTATAGCGCCCGCCACCCACTACACTCTTAGGCCCAATTGACACAGTTGGCGTAGCGCGGACGCCCGGCGGTGGAGAGGCAGCGACGCCGCACAGGCGGGACTTGAGCACAGAGTAACATCTGGGACGTGAGCACAGAGTAACATCTGGCACGTGAGCACAGAGTAACATCTGGGACGTGAGCACAGAGTAACATCTGGCACATGAGCACAGAGTAAAATCTGGGGCGTGAGCACAGAGTAAAATCTGGGGCGTGAGCACAGAGTAACATCTGGGACGTGAGCACAGAGTAACATCTGGCATGTGAGCACAGAGTAACATCTGGCACGTGAGCACAGAGTAACATCTGGGGCGTGAGCATCGAGTAACATCTGGGACGTGAGCGCACAGAGTAACATCTGGGACGTGAGCGCACAGAGTAACATCTGGTACGTGAGCACACAGAGTAACATCTGGGACGTGAGCACACAGAGTAACATCTGGGACGTGAGCATAGAGTAACATCTGGGACGTGAGCACAGAGTAACATCTAGGACGTGAGCACAGAGTAACATCTGGGACGTGAGCACAGAGTAACATCTAGGACGTGAGCACAGAGTAACATCTGGGACGTGAGCACAGAGTAACATCTGGGACGTGAGTACAGAGTAACAACTGGCACGTGAGCACACAGAGTAACATTTGGGACGTGAGCACACAGAGTAACATCTGGGACGCGAGCACAGAGTAACATCTGGGACGCGAGCACAGTGTAACATCTGGGGCGTGACCACAGAGTAACATCTGGCGCGTGAGCACAGAGTAACATCTGGCGCGTGAGCACAGAGTAACATCTGGGACTTGAGCACAGAGTAACACCTGGGACGTGACCACAGAGTAACATCTGGGACGTGAGCACAGAGTAACATCTGGCACGTGAGCACACAGAGTAACATCTGGGACGTGAGCACACAGAGTAACATCAGGGGACGTGAGCACAAAGAGTAACATCTGGGACGTGAGCACACTGAGTAACATCTGGGACGTGACCACAGAGTAACATCTGGGACGTGAGCACAGAGTAACATCTAGCACGTGAGCACAGAGTAACATCTGGGACGTGAGCACAGAGTAACATCTGGCACGTGAGCACAGAGTAACATCTGGGACGTGAGCACAGAGTAACATCTGTCACGTGAGCACAGAGTAAAATCTGCCACGTGAGCACAGAGTAACATCTGGCACTTGAGCACAGAGTAACATCTGGGACGGTAACACAGTGTTACATCTGGCACGTGAGCACAGAGTAACATCTGGCACATGAGCACAGAGTAAAATCTGGGGCGTGAGCACAGAGTATAATCTGGGGCGTGAGCACAGAGTAACATCTGGGACGTGAGCACAGAGTAACATCTGGCATGTGAGCACAGAGTAACATCTGGCACGTGAGCACAGAGTAACATCTGGGGCGTGAGCACCGAGTAACATCTGGCACGTGAGCACAGAGTAACATCTGGGACGTGAGCACAGAGTAACATCTGGGACGTGAGCACAGAGCTCAGGTTGGTGGTTGAGTATTCCCCCACCCTCTGCGGCCCATGTGTGAGAACTGTCAGGGTCGGTCTTTCGTCGGCCCGACTATAGCGCCCGCCACCCACTACACTCTTAGGCCCAATTGACACAGTTGGCGTAGCGCGGACGCCCGGCGGTGGAGAGGCAGCGACGCCGCACAGGCGGGACTTGAGCACAGAGTAACATCTGGGACGTGAGCACAGAGTAACATCTGGCACGTGAGCACAGAGTAACATCTGGGACGTGAGCACAGAGAAACATCTGGGACGTGAGCACAGAGTAACATCTGGGATGTGAGCACAGAGTAACATCTTGCACTTGAGTACAGAGTAACATCTGGCACGTGAGCACAGAGTAACATCTGGGACATGAGCACAGAGTAACATCTGGGACGTGAGCACAGAGTAACATCTTGGACGTGAGCATAGTGTAACATCTGGCACGTGAGCACAGAGTAACATCTGGCACGTGAGCATAGAGTAACATCTGGGACGTGAGCACAGAGTAACATCTGGGGCGTGAGCACAGAGTAACATCTGGGACTTGAGCACAGAGTAACACCTGGGACGTGACCACAGAGTAACATCTGGGACGTGAGCACAGAGTAACATCCGGCAAGTGAGCACAGAGTAACATCTGGCACGTGAGCACAGAGTAACATCTGGTACGTGAGCACAGAGTAACATCTGGCACTTGAGCACAGTGTAACATCTGGGACGCGAGCACAGAGTAACATCTGGGACGCGAGCACAGAGTAACATCTGGTGCGTGAACACAGAGTAACATCTGGCGCGTGAGCACAGAGTAACATCTGGCGCGTGATCACAGAGTAACATCTGGGACTTGAGCACAGAGTAACACCTGGGACGTGAGCACAGAGTAACATCTGGGACGTGAGCACAGAGTAACATCTGGCACGTGAGCACACAGAGTAACATCTGGGACGTGAGCACACAGAGTTACATCTGGGACGCGAGCACAGAGTAACATCTGGTACACGAGCACAGAGTAACATCTGGCACGTGAGCACAGAGTAACATCTGGCGCGTGAGCACAGAGTAACATCTGGCGCGTGAGCACAGAGTAACATCTGGGACTTGAGCACAGAGTAACACCTGGGACGTGACCACAGAGTAACATCTGGGACGTGAGCACAGAGTAACATCTGGCACGTGAGCACACAGACTAACATCTGGGACGTGAGCACACAGAGTAACATCTGGGACGTGAGCACACAGAGTAACATCAGGGGACGTGAGCACACAGAGTAACATCTGGGACGTGAACACACAGAGGAACATCTGGGACGTGAGCAGAGGGTAACATCTGGCACGTGAGCACAGAGTAACATCTGGGACGTGAGCACAGAGTAACATCTGGCATGTGAGCACAGAGTAACATCTGGGACGTGAGCACAGAGTAACATCTGTCACGTGAGCACAGAGTAACATCTGTCACGTGAGCACAGAGTAACATCTGGGACGGTAGCACAGTGTTACATCTGGCACATGAGCACAGAGTAACATCTGGCACGTGAGCACAGAGTAACATCTGGCACATGAGCACAGAGTAAAATCTGGGGCGTGAGCACAGAGTAAAATCTGGGGCGTGAGCACAGAGTAACATCTGGGACGTGAGCACAGAGTAACATCTGGCAAGTGAGCACAGAGTAACATCTGGCACGTGAGCACAGAGTAACATCTGGGGCGTGAGCACCGAGTAACATCTGGGACGTGAGCGCACAGAGTAACATCTGGGACGTGAGCGCACAGAGTAACATCTGGTACGTGAGCACACAGAGTAACATCTGGGACGTTAGCACACAGAGTAACATCTGGGACGTGAGCATAGAGTAACATCTGGGACGTGAGCACAGAGTAACATCTAGGACGTGAGCACAGAGTAACATCTGGGACGTGAGCACAGAGTAACATCTGGGACGTGAGTACAGAGTAACAACTGGCACGTGAGCACAGAGTAACATCTGGCACGTGAGCACAGAGTAACATCTGGGACGTGAGCACAGAGTAACATCTGGCACGTGAGCACAGAGTAACATCTGGGACGTGAGCACAGAGTAACATCTGGGATGTGAGCAGAGAGTAACATCTGGGACGTGAGCACAGAGTAACATCTGGGACGTGAGCACAAAGTAACATCTGGGACGTGTGCACAGAGTAACATCTTGGACGTGAGCACAGAGTAACATCTGGGACGTGAGCACAGAGTAACATCTGGGACGTGAGCACAGAGTAACATCTGTCACGTGAGCACAGAGTAACATATGGCACATGAGCACAGCGTAACATCTGGGACGTGAGCACAGAGTAACATCTAGGACGTGAGCACAGAGTAACATCTGGGATGTGAGCACAGAGTAACATCTGGGACATGAGCACAGAGTAACATCTGGCACGTGAGCACAGAGTAACATCTGGGACGTGAGCACAGAGTAACATCTGGGACATGAGCACTGAGTAAAATCTGGGACGTGAGCACAGAGTAACATCTGGAGCGTGAGCACAGAGTAACATCTGGGGCGTGAGCACCGAGTAACATCTGGCACGTGAGCACCGAGTAACATCTGGCACGTGAGCACAGAGTAACATCTGGCACGTGAGCACAGAGTAACATCTGGGACGTGAGCACAGAGTAACATCTGGGACGTGAGCACATAGTAACTTCTGGGACGTGAGCACATAGTAACATCTGGGACGTGAGCACAGAGTAACATCTGGTACGTGAGCACAGAGTAACATCTGGGACATGAGCACAGAGTAACATCTGGGACGTGAGCACACAGAGTAACATCTGGGACGTAGCCACACAGAGTAACATCTGGGACGTGAGCACACAGAGTAACATCTGGGACGTGAGCATAGAGTAACATCTGGGACGTGAGCACAGAGTAACATCTAGGACGTGAGCACAGAGTAACATCTGGGACGTGAGCACAGAGTAACATCTGGGACGTGAGTACAGAGTAACAACTGGCACGTGAGCACAGAGTAACATCTGGCACGTGAGCACAGAGTAACATCTGGGACGTGAGCACAGAGTAACATCTGGGACGTGAGACGAGAGTAACATCTGGGACGTGAGCACAGAGTAACATCTGGGATGTGAGCACAGAGCTCAGGTTGTTGGTTGAGTATTTCCCCACCCTCTGCGGCCCACGTGTGAGAACTGTCAGGGTCGTTCTTTCGGCGTCCCGACTATAGCGCCCGCCACCCACTACACCCTTAGGCCCAATTGACACAGTTGGCGTAGCGCGGACCCCCGGCGGTGGAGAGGCAGCGACGCCGCACGGACGGGACGTGAGCACAGAGTAACATCTGGTACATCAGCACAGAGTAACATCTTGGACGTGAGCACAGAGTAACATCTGGGACGTGAGCACAGCATAACATCTGGCACATGAGCACAGAGTAACATCTGGGACGTGAGCACAGAATAACATGTGGTACGTGAGCACAGAGTAACATCTGGCACGTGAGCACTGAGTAACATCTGGCACGTGAGCACAGAGTAACATCTGGGATGTGAGCACAGAGTAACATCTGGCACGTGAGCACAGAGTAACATCTGGCACGTGAGCACAGAGTAATATCTGGGATGTGAGCACAGAGTAACATCTGGGACGTGAGCACAGAGTAACATCTGGGACGTGAGCACAGAGTAACATCTGGGACGTGAGCACAGAGTAACATCCGGCAAATGAGCACAGAGTAACATCTGGGACTTTAGCACCGAGTAACATCTGGGACGTGAGCACAGAGTAACATCTGGCACGTGAGCACAGAGTAACATCTGGCACGTGTGCACAGAGTAACATCTGGTACTTGAGCACAGTGTAACATCTGGGACGCGAGCACAGAGTAACATCTGGGACGCGAGCACAGAGTAACATCTGGGGCGTGAGCACAGAGTAACATCTGGCGCGTGAGCACAGGGTAACATCTGGCGCGTGAGCACAGAGTAACATCTGGGACTTGAGCACAGAGTAACAACTGGGACGTGAGCACAGAGTAACATCTGGGACGTGAGCACAGAGTAACATCTGGCACGTGAGCACACAGAGTAACACCTGGGACGTGAGCACACAGAGTAACATCTGGGACGTGAGCACACAGAGTAACATCAGGGGACGTGAGCACACAGAGTAACATCTGGGACGTGAGCACAGAGTAACATCTGGCACGTGAGAACAGAGTAACATCTGGGACGTGAGCACAGAGTAACATCTGGCACGTGAGCACAGAGTAACATCTGGTACGTGAGCACAGAGTAACATCTGGCACTTGAGCACAGTGTAACATCTGGGACGCGAGCACAGAGTAACATCTGGGACGCGAGCACAGAGTAACATCTGGGGCGTGAACACAGAGTAACATCTGGCGCGTGAGCACAGAGTAACATCTGGCGCGTGATCACAGAGTAACATCTGGGACTTGAGCACAGAGTAACACCTGGGACGTGAGCACAGAGTAACATCTGGGACGTGAGCACAGAGTAACATCTGGCACGTGAGCACACAGAGTAACATCTGGGACGTGAGCACACAGAGTTACATCTGGGACGCGAGCACAGAGTAACATCTGGGACACGAGCACAGAGTAACATCTGGCACGTGAGCACAGAGTAACATCTGGCGCGTGAGCACAGAGTAACATCTGGCGCGTGAGCACAGAGTAACATCTGGGACTTGAGCACAGAGTAACACCTGGGACGTGACCACAGAGTAACATCTGGGACGTGAGCACAGAGTAACATCTGGCACGTGAGCACAAAGACTAACATCTGGGACGTGAGCACACAGAGTAACATCTGGGACGTGAGCACACAGAGTAACATCAGGGGACGTGAGCACACAGAGTAACATCTGGGACATGAACACACAGAGTAACATCTGGGACGTGACCACAGAGTAACATCTGGGACGTGAGCACAGAGTAACTTCTGGCACGTGAGCACAGAGTAACATCTGGGACGTGAGCACAGAGTAACATCTGGGACGTGAGCACAGAGTAACATCTGGCACGTGAGCACAGAGTAACATCTGGGACGTGAGCACAGAGTAACATCTGTCACGTGAGCACAGAGTAACATCTGTCACGTGAGATCAGAGTAACATCTGGGACGGTAGCACAGTGTTACATCTGGCACATGAGCACAGAGTAACATCTGGCACGTGAGCACAGAGTAACATCTGGCACATGAGCACAGAGTAAAATCTGGGGCGTGAGCACAGAGTAAAATCTGGGGCGTGAGCACAGAGTAACATCTGGGACGTGAGCACAGAGTAACATCTGGCATGTGAGCACAGAGTAACATCTGGCACGTGAGCACAGAGTAACATCTGGGGCGTGAGCACCGAGTAACATCTGGGACGTGAGCGCACAGAGTAACATCTGGGACGTGAGCGCACAGAGTAACATCTGGTACGTGAGCACACAGAGTAACATCTGGGACGTGAGCACACAGAGTAACATCTGGGACGTGAGCATAGAGTAACATCTGGGACGTGAGCACAGAGTAACATCTAGGACGTGAGCACAGAGTAACATCTGGGACGTGAGCACAGAGTAACATCTGGGACGGTAGCACAGTGTTACATCTGGCACATGAGCACAGAGTAACATCTGGCACGTGAGCACAGAGTAACATCTGGCACATGAGCACAGAGTAAAATCTGGGGCGTGAGCACAGAGTAACATCTGGGACTTGAGCACAGAGTAACACCTGGGACGTGACCACAGAGTAACATCTGGGACGTGAGCACAGAGTAACATCTGGCACGTGAGCACACAGACTAACATCTGGGACGTGAGCACACAGAGTAACATCTGGGACGTGAGCACACAGAGTAACATCAGGGGACGTGAGCACACAGAGTAACATCTGGGACGTGACCACAGAGTAACATCTGGGACGTGAGCACAGAGTAACATCTGGCACGTGAGCACACAGACTAACATCTGGGACGTGAGCACACAGAGTAACATCTGGGACGTGAGCACACAGAGTAACATCAGGGGACGTGAGCACACAGACTAACATCTGGGACGTGAACACACAGAGTAACATCTGGGACGTGACCACAGAGTAACATCTGGGACGTGAGCACAGAGTAACATCTGGCACGTGAGCACAGAGTAACATCTGGGACGTGAGCACAGAGTAACATCTGGGACGTGAGCACAGAGTAACATCTGGCACGTGAGCACAGAGTAACATCTGGGACGTGAGCACAGAGTAACATCTGTCACGTGAGCACAGAGTAACATCTGTCACGTGAGCACAGAGTAACATCTGGGACGGTAGCACAGTGTTACATCTGGCACATGAGCACAGAGTAACATCTGGCACGTGAGCACAGAGTAACATCTGGCACATGAGCACAGAGTAAAATCTGGGGCGTGAGCACAGAGTAAAATCTGGGGCGTGAGCACAGAGTAACATCTGGGACGTGAGCACAGAGTAACATCTGGCATGTGAGCACAGAGTAACATCTGGCACGTGAGCACAGAGTAACATCTGGGGCGTGAGCACCGAGTAACATCTGGGACATGAGCGCACAGAGTAACATCTGGGACGTGAGCGCACAGAGTAACATCTGGTACGTGAGCACACAGAGTAACATCTGGGACGTGAGCACACAGAGTAACATCTGGGACGTGAGCATAGAGTAACATCTGGGACGTGAGCACAGAGTAACGTCTGGGACGTGAGCACAGAGTAACATCTGGGACGTGAGCACAGAGTAACATCTGGGACGTGAGTACAGAGTAACAACTGGCACGTGAGCACAGAGTAACATCTGGCACGTGAGCACAGAGTAACATCTGGGACGTGAGCACAGAGTAACATCTGGCACGTGAGCACAGAGTAACATCAGGGACGTGAGCACAGAGTAACATCTGGGACGTGAGCAGAGAGTAACATCTGCGACGTGAGCACAGGGTAACATCTGGGAAGTGAGCACAAAGTAACATCTGGGACGTGAGCACAGAGTAACATCTTGGACGTGAGCACAGAGTAACATCTGCGACGTGAGCACAGAGTAACATCTGGGACGTGAGCACAGAGTAACATCTGGGACGTGAGCACAGAGTAACATCTGTCACGTGAGCACAGAGTAACATATGGCACATGAGCACAGCGTAACATCTGGGACGTGAGCACAGAGTAACATCTGGGACGTGAGCACAGAGTAACATCTGGGATGTGAGCACAGAGTAACATCTGGGACATGAGCACAGAGTAACATCTGGCACGTGAGCACAGAGTAACATCTGGGACGTGAGCACAGAGTAACATCTGGGACATGAGCACTGAGTAAAATCTGGGACGTGAGCACAGAGTAACATCTGGAGCGTGAGCACAGAGTAACATCTGGGGCGTGAGCACCGAGTAACATCTGGCACGTGAGCACCGAGTAACATCTGGCACGTGAGCACAGAGTAACATCTGGCACGTGAGCACAGAGTAACATCTGGGACGTGAGCACAGAGTAACATCTGGGACGTGAGCACAGAGTAACTTCTGGGACGTGAGCACAGAGTAACATCTGGGACGTGAGCACAGAGTAACATCTGGCACGTGAGCACAGAGTAACATCTGGGACATGAGCACAGAGTAACATCTGGGACGTGAGCACACAGAGTAACATCTGGGACGTAGCCACACAGAGTAACATCTGGGACGTGAGCACACAGAGTAACATCTGGGACGTGAGCATAGAGTAACATCTGGGACGTGAGCACAGAGTAACATCTAGGACGTGAGCACAGAGTAACATCTGGGACGTGAGCACAGAGTAACATCTGGGACGTGAGTACAGAGTAACAACTGGCACGTGAGCACAGAGTAACATCTGGCACGTGAGCACAGAGTAACATCTGGGACGTGAGCACAGAGTAACATCTGGGACGTGAGACGAGAGTAACATCTGGGACGTGAGCACAGAGTAACATCTGGGACGTGAGCACAGAGCTCAGGTTGTTGGTTGAGTATTTCCCCACCCTCTGCGGCCCACGTGTGAGAACTGTCAGGGTCGTTCTTTCGGCGTCCCGACTATAGCGCCCGCCACCCACTACACCCTTAGGCCCAATTGACACAGTTGGCGTAGCGCGGACGCCCGGCGGTGGAGAGGCAGCGACGCAGCACGGACGGGACGTGAGCACAGAGTAACATCTGGTACATGAGCACAGAGTAACATCTTGGACGTGAGCACAGAGTAACATCTGGGACGTGAGCACAGTATAACATCTGGCACGTGAGCACAGAGTAACTTCTGGGACGTGAGCACAGAATAACATGTGGTACGTGAGCACAGAGTAACATCTGGCACGTGAGCATAGAGTAACATCTGGCACGTGAGCACAGAGTAACATCTGGGATGTGAGCACAGAGTAACATCTGGCACGTGAGCACAGAGTAACATCTGGCACGTGAGCACAGAGTAATATCTGGGATGTGAGCACAGAGTAACATCTGGGACGTGAGCACAGAGTAACATCTGGGACGTGAGCACAGAGTAACATCTGGGACGTGAGCACAGAGTAACATCCGGCAAGTGAGCACAGAGTAACATCTGGGACGTTAGCACCGAGTAACATCTGGGACGTGAGCACAGAGTAACATCTGGCACGTGAGCACAGAGTAACATCTGGCACGTGTGCACAGAGTAACATCTGGTACTTGAGCACAGTGTAACATCTGGGACGCGAGCACAGAGTAACATCTGGGACGCGAGCACAGAGTAACATCTGGGGCGTGAGCACAGAGTAACATCTGGCGCGTGAGCACAGGGTAACATCTGGCGCGTGAGCACAGAGTAACATCTGGGACTTGAGCACAGAGTAACAACTGGGACGTGAGCACAGAGTAACATCTGGGACGTGAGCACAGAGTAACATCTGGCACGTGAGCACACAGAGTAACACCTGGGACGTGAGCACACAGAGTAACATCTGGGACGTGAGCACACAGAGTAACATCAGGGGACGTGAGCACACAGAGTAACATCTGGGACGTGAGCACAGAGTAACATCTGGCACGTGAGAACAGAGTAACATCTGGGACGTGAGCACAGAGTAACATCTGTCACGTGAGCACAGAGTAACATCTGTCACGTAAGCACAGAGTAACATCTGGCACGTGAGCACAGAGTAACATCTGGGACGGTAGCACAGTGTTACATCTGGCAATGAGCACAGAGTAACATCTGGCACGTGAGCACAAAGTAACATCTGGCACATGAGCACAGAGTAAAACCTGGGGCGTGAGCACAGAGTAAAATCTGGGGCGTGAGCACAGAGTAACATCTGGGACGTGAGCACAGAGTACCATCTTGGACGTGAGCACAGAGTAACATCTGGCACGTGAGCACAGAGTAACATCTGGCACGTGAGCACAGAGTAATATCTGGGACGTGAGCACAGAGTAACATCTGGGACGTGAGCACAGAGTTACATCTGGCACATTAGCACAGAGTAACATCTGGGACGTGAGCACAGAGTAACATATGGAACGTGATCACAGAGTAACATCTGGGACGTGAGCACAGAGTAACATCTGGCACGTGAGCACAGAGTAACATCTGGGACGTGAGCACAGAGTAACATCTGGCACGTAAGCACAGAATAACATCTGGCACGTGAGCACAGAGTAACATCTGGCACGTGAGCACAGAGTAACATCTGGCACGTGAGCACAGAGTAACATCTGGGACGTGAGCGCAGAGTAACATCTGGGACGTGAGCACAGAGTAACATCTGGCACGTGAGCACAGAGTAACATCTGGCACGTGAGCACAGAGTAACATCTGAGGCGTGAGCACAGAGTAACATCTGGCACGTGAGCACAGAGGAACATCTGGGACGTGAGCACAGAGTAACATCTGGCACGTGAGCACAGAGTAACATCTGGGACGTGAGCACAGAGTAACATCTGGCATGTGAGCACAGAGTAACATCTGGGACGTGAGCACAGAGTAACATCTGGGACGTGAGCACAGAGTAACATCTGGGACGTGAGCACAGAGTAACATCTGGGACGTGAGCACAGAGCTCAGGTTGGTGGTTGAGTATTCCCCCACCCACTGCGGCCCACGTGTGAGAACTGTCAGGATCGGTCTTTCGGCGGCCCGACAGTAGCGCCCGCCACCCACTACACTCTTAGGCCCAATTGACACAGTTGGCGTAGCGCGGACGCCCGGCGGTGGAGAGGCAGTGACGCCGCACAGGCAAGACGTGAGCACAGAGTAACATCTGGGACATGAGCACAGAGTAACATCTGGGACGTGAGCACAGAGTAACATCTGGGACGTGAGCACAGAGTAACATCTGGCACGTGAGCACAGAGTAACATCTGGGACGTAAGCACAGACTAACATCTGGGACGTGAGCACAGAGTAACAGCTGGGACGAGAGCACAGAGTAACATCTGGGACGTGAGCACAGAGTAACATCTGGCACGTGAGCACAGAGTAACATCTGGGTCGTGAGCACAGAGTAACATCTGGGACGTGAGCACAGAGTAACATCTGGGACGTGAGCAAAGAGTAACATCTGGGACGAGAGCACAGAGCAACATCTGGGACGTGAGCACAGAGTAACATCTGGCACCTGAGCACAGAGTAACATCTGGAACCTGAGCACAGAGTAACATCTGGCACGTGAGCACAGAGTAACATCTGGCACGTGAGCACAGAGAAACATCTGGCACGTGAGCACAGAGTAACATCTGGGACGTGAGCACAGAGTAACATCTGGGACGTGAGCACAGAGTAACTTCTGGGGCGTGAGCACAGAGTAACATCTGGGGCGTGAGCACAGAGTAACATCTGGCACGTGAGCACAGAGTAACATCTGGGACGTGAGCACAGAGTAACAATTCGGACGTGAGCACAGAGTAACATCTGGCAAGTGAGCACACAGAGTAACATCTGGCACGTGAGCACACAGAGTAACATCTGGGACGTGAGCACAGAGTAACATCTGGGACGTGAGCACAGAGTAACATCTGGGACGTGAGCACAGAGTAACATCTGCGACGTGAGCACAGAATAACATCTGAGGCGTGAGCACAGAGTAACATCTGGGACGTGAGCACACAGAGTAACATCTGGGACGTGAGCACACAGAGTAACATCTGGGACATGAGCACACAGAGTAACATCTGGCACGTGAGCACAGAGTAACATCTGGGTCGTGAGCACAGAGTAACATCTGGGACGTGAGCACATAGTAACATCTGGCACATGAGCAAAGAGTAACATCTGGGACATGAGCACAGAGTAACATCTGGGACGTCAGCACACAGAGTAACATCTGGGACGTGAGCACAGAGTAACATCTGGCACATGAGCACAGAGTAACATCTGGGACGTGAGCACAGAGTTACATCTGGGACGTGAGCACAGAGTAACATCTGGCACGTGAGCACAGAATAACATCTGGGACGTGAGCACAGAGTAACATCTGGGACGTGAGCACAGAGTAACATCTGGGACGTGAGCACAGAGTAACATCTGGGACGTGAGCACAGAGTAACATCTGGGACGTGAGCACAGAGTAACATCTGGGACGTGAGCACAGAGTAACATCTGGGACGTGAGCACAGAGTAACATCTGGCACGTGAGCACAGAGTAACATCTGGGACGTGAGCACAGAGTAACATTTGGGACGTGAGCACAGAGTAACATCTGGGACGTGAGCACAGAGCTCAGGTTGGTGGTTGAGTATTCCCCCACCCTCTGCGGCCCACGTGTGAGAACTGTCAGGGTCGTTCTATCGGCGGCCCGACTATAGCGCCCGCCACCCACTACACTCTTAGGCCCAATTGCCACAGTTGGCGTGGCACGGACGCCCGGCGGTGGAGACGCAGCGACGCCGCACGAGCGGGACGTGAGCACAGAGTAACATCTGGCACGTGAGCACAGAGTAACATCTGGGACGTGAGCACAGAGTAACATCTGGGACGTGAGCACAGAGTAACATGTGGGACGTGAGCACAGAGTAACATCTGGGACGTGGGCACAGAGTTACATCTGGGACGTGAGCACAGAGTAACATCTGGGATGTGAGCACAGAGTAACATCTGGGACGTGAGCACAGAGTAACATCTGGGACGTGAGTACAGAGTAACATCTGGGACGTGAGCACATAGTAACATCTGGCGCGTGAGCACAGAGTAACATCTGGCGCGTGAGCACAGAGTAACATCTGGGACGTGGGCACAGAGTAACATCTGGGACGTGAGCACAGAGTAACATCTGGGATGTGAGCACAGAGTAACATCTGGGTCGTGAGCACAGAGTAACATCTGGCACGTGAGCAAGGAGTAACATCTGGGACGTGAGCACACAGAGTAACATCTGGGACGTGAGCACACAGAGTAACATCTGGCACGTGAGCACACAGAGTAACATCTGGCACGTGAGCACACAGAGTAACATCTGGCACGTGAGCACACAGAGTAACAACTGGCACGTGAGCACACAGAGTAACATCTGGGACGTGAGCACAGAGTAACATCTGGGACGTGAACACACAGAGAAACATCTGGCACATGAGCACACAGAGTAACATCTGGCACGTGAGCACACAGAGTAACATCTGGCACGTGAGCACACAGAGTAACAACTGGCACGTGAGCACAGAGTAACATCTGGGACGTGAGCACAGAGTAACATCTGGGACGTGACCACAGAGTAACTTCTGGGACGTGAGCACATAGTAACATCTGGCACGTGAGCACAGAGTAACATCTTTCACGTGAGCACAGAGTAACATCTGGGACGTGTGCCCAGCGTAACATCTGGGACGTGAGCACACAGAGTAACATCTGGCACGTGAGCACACAGAGTAACATCTGGGACGTGAGCACAGAGTAACATCTGGGACGTGAGCACAGAGTAACATCTGGGTCGTGAGCACAGAGTAACATCTGGCATGTGAGCACAGAGTAACATCTGGCACGTGAGCACAGAGTAACATCTGGGACGTGAGCGCACAGAGTAACATCTGGGACGTGAGCACACAGAGTAACATCTGGGACGTGAGTGCAGAGAGTAACATCTGGCACGTGAGCACAGAGTAACATCTGTGACGTGAGCACAGAGTAAGATCTGGGACAAGGGCACAGAGTAACATCTGGGACGTGAGCACAGAGTAACATCTAGGACGTGAGCACACAGTAACATCTGGGTCGTGAGCACACAGAGTAACATCTGGGTCGTGAGCACACAGAGTAACATCTGGCACGTGAGCACACAGAGTAACATCTGGGACGTGAGCACAGAGTAACATCTGGGACGTGAGCACAGAGTAACATCTGGGACGTGAGCACAGAACATCTGGCACCTGAGCACAGAGTAACATCTGGAACCTGAGCACAGAGTAACATCTGGCACGTGAGCACAGAGTAACATCTGGCACGTGAGCACAGAGTAACATCTGGGACGTGAGCACAGAGTAACATCTGGGACGTGAGCACAGATTAACAGCTGGGACGTGAGCACAGAGTAACATCTGGGACGTGAGCACAGAGTAACATCTGGCACGTGAGCACAGAGTAACATCTGGGTCGTGAGCACAGAGTAACATCTGGGACGTGAGCACAGAGTAACATCTGGGACGTGAGCACAGGGTAACATCTGGGACGTGAGCACAGATTAACAGCTGGGACGTGAGCACAGAGTAACATCTGGGACGTGAGCACAGAGTAACATCTGGCACGTGAGCACAGAGTAACATCTGGGTCGTGAGCACAGAGTAACATCTGGGACGTGAGCACAGAGTAACATCTGGGACGTGAGCACAGGGTAACATCTGGGACGAGAGCACAGAGCAACATCTGGGACGTGAGCACAGAGTAACATCTGGCACCTGAGCACAGAGTAACATCTGGAACCTGAGCACACAGTAACATCTGGGTCGTGAGCACACAGAGTAACATCTGGGTCGTGAGCACACAGAGTAACATCTGGCACGTGAGCACACAGAGTAACATCTGGGACGTGAGCACAGAGTAACATCTGGGACGTGAGCACAGAGTAACATCTGGGACGTGAGCACAGAACATCTGGCACCTGAGCACAGAGTAACATCTGGAACCTGAGCACAGAGTAACATCTGGCACGTGAGCACAGAGTAACATCTGGCACGTGAGCACAGAGTAACATCTGGGACGTGAGCACAGAGTAACATCTGGGACGTGAGCACAGATTAACAGCTGGGACGTGAGCACAGAGTAACATCTGGGACGTGAGCACAGAGTAACATCTGGCACGTGAGCACAGAGTAACATCTGGGTCGTGAGCACAGAGTAACATCTGGGACGTGAGCACAGAGTAACATCTGGGACGTGAGCACAGGGTAACATCTGGGACGAGAGCACAGAGCAACATCTGGGACGTGAGCACAGAGTAACATCTGGCACCTGAGCACAGAGTAACATCTGGAACCTGAGCACAGAGTAACATCTGGCACGTGAGCACAGAGTAACATCTGGAACCTGAGCACAGAGTAACATCTGGCACGTGAGCACAGAGTAACATCTGGCACGTGAGCACAGAGTAACATCTGGGACGGTAGCACAGTGTTACATCTGGCAATGAGCACAGAGTAACATCTGGCACGTGAGCACAAAGTAACATCTGGCACATGAGCACAGAGTAAAACCTGGGGCGTGAGCACAGAGTAAAATCTGGGGCGTGAGCACAGAGTAACATCTGGGACGTGAGCACAGAGTACCATCTTGGACGTGAGCACAGAGTAACATCTGGCACGTGAGCACAGAGTAACATCTGGCACGTGAGCACAGAGTAATATCTGGGACGTGAGCACAGAGTAACATCTGGGACGTGAGCACAGAGTTACATCTGGCACGTTAGCACAGAGTAACATCTGGGACGTGAGCACAGAGTAACATATGGAACGTGATCACAGAGTAACATCTGGGACGTGAGCACAGAGTAACATCTGGCACGTGAGCACAGAGTAACATCTGGGACGTGAGCACAGAGTAACATCTGGCACGTAAGCACAGAATAACATCTGGCACGTGAGCACAGAGTAACATCTGGCACGTGAGCACAGAGTAACATCTGGCACGTGAGCACAGAGTAACATCTGGGACGTGAGCGCAGAGTAACATCTGGGACGTGAGCACAGAGTAACATCTGGCACGTGAGCACAGAGTAACATCTGGCACGTGAGCACAGAGTAACATCTGAGGCGTGAGCACAGAGTAACATCTGGCACGTGAGCACAGAGGAACATCTGGGACGTGAGCACAGAGTAACATCTGGCACGTGAGCACAGAGTAACATCTGGGACGTGAGCACAGAGTAACATCTGGCATGTGAGCACAGAGTAACATCTGGGACGTGAGCACAGAGTAACATCTGGGACGTGAGCACAGAGTAACATCTGGGACGTGAGCACAGAGTAACATCTGGGACGTGAGCACAGAGCTCAGGTTGGTGGTTGAGTATTCCCCCACCCACTGCGGCCCACGTGTGAGAACTGTCAGGATCGGTCTTTCGGCGGCCCGACAGTAGCGCCCGCCACCCACTACACTCTTAGGCCCAATTGACACAGTTGGCGTAGCGCGGACGCCCGGCGGTGGAGAGGCAGTGACGCCGCACAGGCAAGACGTGAGCACAGAGTAACATCTGGGACATGAGCACAGAGTAACATCTGGGACGTGAGCACAGAGTAACATCTGGGACGTGAGCACAGAGTAACATCTGGCACGTGAGCACAGAGTAACATCTGGGACGTAAGCACAGACTAACATCTGGGACGTGAGCACAGAGTAACAGCTGGGACGAGAGCACAGAGTAACATCTGGGACGTGAGCACAGAGTAACATCTGGCACGTGAGCACAGAGTAACATCTGGGTCGTGAGCACAGAGTAACATCTGGGACGTGAGCACAGAGTAACATCTGGGACGTGAGCAAAGAGTAACATCTGGGACGAGAGCACAGAGCAACATCTGGGACGTGAGCACAGAGTAACATCTGGCACCTGAGCACAGAGTAACATCTGGAACCTGAGCACAGAGTAACATCTGGCACGTGAGCACAGAGTAACATCTGGCACGTGAGCACAGAGAAACATCTGGCACGTGAGCACAGAGTAACATCTGGGACGTGAGCACAGAGTAACATCTGGGACGTGAGCACAGAGTAACTTCTGGGGCGTGAGCACAGAGTAACATCTGGGGCGTGAGCACAGAGTAACATCTGGCACGTGAGCACAGAGTAACATCTGGGACGTGAGCACAGAGTAACAATTCGGACGTGAGCACAGAGTAACATCTGGCAAGTGAGCACACAGAGTAACATCTGGCACGTGAGCACACAGAGTAACATCTGGGACGTGAGCACAGAGTAACATCTGGGACGTGAGCACAGAGTAACATCTGCGACGTGAGCACAGAATAACATCTGAGGCGTGAGCACAGAGTAACATCTGGGACGTGAGCACACAGAGTAACATCTGGGACGTGAGCACACAGAGTAACATCTGGGACATGAGCACACAGAGTAACATCTGGCACGTGAGCACAGAGTAACATCTGGGTCGTGAGCACAGAGTAACATCTGGGACGTGAGCACATAGTAACATCTGGCACATGAGCAAAGAGTAACATCTGGGACATGAGCACAGAGTAACATCTGGGACGTCAGCACACAGAGTAACATCTGGGACGTGAGCACAGAGTAACATCTGGCACATGAGCACAGAGTAACATCTGGGACGTGAGCACAGAGTTACATCTGGGACGTGAGCACAGAGTAACATCTTGCACGTGAGCACAGAATAACATCTGGGACGTGAGCACAGAGTAACATCTGGGACGTGAGCACAGAGTAACATCTGGGACGTGAGCACAGAGTAACATCTGGGACGTGAGCACAGAGTAACATCTGGGACGTGAGCACAGAGTAACATCTGGGACGTGAGCACAGAGTAACATCTGGGACGTGAGCACAGAGTAACATCTGGCACGTGAGCACAGAGTAACATCTGGGACGTGAGCACAGAGTAACATTTGGGACGTGAGCACAGAGTAACATCTGGGACGTGAGCACAGAGCTCAGGTTGGTGGTTGAGTATTCCCCCACCCTCTGCGGCCCACGTGTGAGAACTGTCAGGGTCGTTCTATCGGCGGCCCGACTATAGCGCCCGCCACCCACTACACTCTTAGGCCCAATTGCCACAGTTGGCGTGGCACGGACGCCCGGCGGTGGAGACGCAGCGACGCCGCACGAGCGGGACGTGAGCACAGAGTAACATCTGGCACGTGAGCACAGAGTAACATCTGGGACGTGAGCACAGAGTAACATCTGGGACGTGAGCACAGAGTAACATGTGGGACGTGAGCACAGAGTAACATCTGGGACGTGGGCACAGAGTTACATCTGGGACGTGAGCACAGAGTAACATCTGGGATGTGAGCACAGAGTAACATCTGGGACGTGAGTACAGAGTAACATCTGGGACGTGAGCACATAGTAACATCTGGCGCGTGAGCACAGAGTAACATCTGGCGCGTGAGCACAGAGTAACATCTGGGACGTGGGCACAGAGTAACATCTGGGACGTGAGCACAGAGTAACATCTGGGATGTGAGCACAGAGTAACATCTGGGTCGTGAGCACAGAGTAACATCTGGCACGTGAGCAAGGAGTAACATCTGGGACGTGAGCACACAGAGTAACATCTGGGACGTGAGCACACAGAGTAACATCTGGCACGTGAGCACACAGAGTAACATCTGGCACGTGAGCACACAGAGTAACATCTGGCACGTGAGCACACAGAGTAACAACTGGCACGTGAGCACACAGAGTAACATCTGGGACGTGAGCACAGAGTAACATCTGGGACGTGAACACACAGAGAAACATCTGGCACATGAGCACACAGAGTAACATCTGGCACGTGAGCACACAGAGTAACATCTGGCACGTGAGCACACAGAGTAACAACTGGCACGTGAGCACAGAGTAACATCTGGGACGTGAGCACAGAGTAACATCTGGGACGTGACCACAGAGTAACTTCTGGGACGTGAGCACATAGTAACATCTGGCACGTGAGCACAGAGTAACATCTTTCACGTGAGCACAGAGTAACATCTGGGACGTGTGCCCAGCGTAACATCTGGGACGTGAGCACACAGAGTAACATCTGGCACGTGAGCACACAGAGTAACATCTGGGACGTGAGCACAGAGTAACATCTGGGACGTGAGCACAGAGTAACATCTGGGTCGTGAGCACAGAGTAACATCTGGCATGTGAGCACAGAGTAACATCTGGCACGTGAGCACAGAGTAACATCTGGGACGTGAGCGCACAGAGTAACATCTGGGACGTGAGCACACAGAGTAACATCTGGGACGTGAGTGCAGAGAGTAACATCTGGCACGTGAGCACAGAGTAACATCTGTGACGTGAGCACAGAGTAAGATCTGGGACAAGGGCACAGAGTAACATCTGGGACGTGAGCACAGAGTAACATCTAGGACGTGAGCACACAGTAACATCTGGGTCGTGAGCACACAGAGTAACATCTGGCACGTGAGCACACAGAGTAACATCTGGGACGTGAGCACAGAGTAACATCTGGGACGTGAGCACAGAGTAACATCTGGGACGTGAGCACAGAACATCTGGCACCTGAGCACAGAGTAACATCTGGAACCTGAGCACAGAGTAACATCTGGCACGTGAGCACAGAGTAACATCTGGCACGTGAGCACAGAGTAACATCTGGGACGTGAGCACAGAGTAACATCTGGGACGTGAGCACAGATTAACAGCTGGGACGTGAGCACAGAGTAACATCTGGGACGTGAGCACAGAGTAACATCTGGCACGTGAGCACAGAGTAACATCTGGGTCGTGAGCACAGAGTAACATCTGGGACGTGAGCACAGAGTAACATCTGGGACGTGAGCACAGGGTAACATCTGGGACGAGAGCACAGAGCAACATCTGGGACGTGAGCACAGAGTAACATCTGGCACCTGAGCACAGAGTAACATCTGGAACCTGAGCACAGAGTAACATCTGGCACGTGAGCACAGAGTAACATCTGGGACGTGAGCACAGAGTAACTTCTGGGGCGAGAGCACAGAGTAACATCTGGGGCGTGAGCACAGAGTAACATCTGGCACGTGATCACAGAGTAACATCTGGGACGTGAGCACACAGAGTAACATCTGGCACGTGAGCACACAGAGTAACATCTGGGACGTGAGCACAGAGTAACATCTGGGACGTGAGCACAGAGTAACATCTGGGACGTGAGCACAGAGTAACATCTGCGACGTGAGCACAGAATAACATCTGGGGCGTGAGCACAGAGTAACATCTGGGACGTGAGCACACAGAGTAACATCTGGGACGTGAGCACACAGAGTAACATCTGGGACATGAGCACACAGAGTAACATCTGGCACGTGAGCACAGAGTAACATCTGGGTCGTGAGCACAGAGTAACATCTGGGACGTGAGCACATAGTAACATCTGGCACATGAGCACAGAGTAACATCTGGGACATGAGCACAGAGTAACATCTGGGACGTCAGCACACAGAGTAACATCTGGGACGTGAGCACAGAGTAACATCTGGGACGTGAGCACAGAGTAACATCTGGGACGTGAGCACAGAACATCTGGCACCTGAGCACAGAGTAACATCTGGAACCTGAGCACAGAGTAACATCTGGCACGTGAGCACAGAGTAACATCTGGCACGTGAGCACAGAGTAACATCTGGGACGTGAGCACAGAGTAACATCTGGGACGTGAGCACAGATTAACAGCTGGGACGTGAGTACAGAGTAACATCTGGGACGTGAGCACAGAGTAACATCTGGGACGTGAGCACAGAGTAACATCTGGGTCGTGAGCACAGAGTAACATCTGGGACGTGAGCACAGAGTAACATCTGGGACGTGAGCACAGGGTAACATCTGGGACGAGAGCACAGAGCAACATCTGGGACGTGAGCACAGAGTAACATCTGGCACCTGAGCACAGAGTAACATCTGGAACCTGAGCACAGAGTAACATCTGGCACGTGAGCACAGAGTAACATCTGGCACGTGAGCACAGAGAAACATCTGGCACGTGAGCACAGAGTAACATCTGGGACGTGAGCACAGAGTAACATCTGGGACGTGAGCACAGAGTAACTTCTGGGGCGAGAGCACAGAGTAACATCTGGGGCGTGAGCACAGAGTAACATCTGGCACGTGATCACAGAGTAACATCTGGGACGTGAGCACACAGAGTAACATCTGGCACGTGAGCACACAGAGTAACATCTGGGACGTGAGCACAGAGTAACATCTGGGACGTGAGCACAGAGTAACATCTGGGACGTGAGCACAGAGTAACATCTGCGACGTGAGCACAGAATAACATCTGGGGCGTGAGCACAGAGTAACATCTGGGACGTGAGCACACAGAGTAACATCTGGGACGTGAGCACACAGAGTAACATCTGGGACATGAGCACACAGAGTAACATCTGGCACGTGAGCACAGAGTAACATCTGGGTCGTGAGCACAGAGTAACATCTGGGACGTGAGCACATAGTAACATCTGGCACATGAGCACAGAGTAACATCTGGGACATGAGCACAGAGTAACATCTGGGACGTCAGCACACAGAGTAACATCTGGGACGTGAGCACTGAGTAACATCTGGCACATGAGCACAGAGTAACATCTGGGACATGAGCACAGAGTTACATCTGGGGCGTGAGCACAGAGTAACATCTGGCACGTGAGCACAGAGTAACATCTGGGACGTGAGCACAGAATAACATCTGGGACGTGAGCACAGAGTAACATCTGGGACGTGAGCACAGAGTAACATCTGGGACGTGAGCACAGAGTAACATCTGGGACGTGAGCACAGAGTAACATCAGGGACATGAGCACAGAGTAACATCTGGGACGTGAGCACAGAGTAACATCTGGGGCGTGAGCACAGAGTAACATCTGGCACGTGAGCACAGAGTAACATCTGGGACGTAAGCACAGAGTAACATTTGGGACGTGAGCACAGAGTAACATCTGGGACGTGAGCACAGAGCTCAGGTTGGTGGTTGAGTATTCCCCCACCCTCTGCGGCCCACGTGTGAGAACTGTCAGGGTCGTTCTATCGGCGGCCTGATTATAGCGCCCGCCACCCACTACACTCTTAGGCCCAATTGACACAGTTGGCGTGGCACGGACGCCCGGCGGTGGAGAGGCAGCGACGCCGCACGAGCGGGACGTGAGCACAGAGTAACATCTGGCACGTGAGCACAGAGTAACATCTGGGACGTGAGCACAGAGTAACATCTGGGACGTGAGCACAGAGTAACATGTGGGACGTGAGCACAGAGTAACATCTGGGACGTGGGCACAGAGTTACATCTGGGACGTGAGCACAGAGTAACATCTGGGACGTGAGCACAGAGTAACATCTGGGACGTGAGTACAGAGTAACATCTGGGACGTGAGCACAGAGTAACATCTGGGGCGTGAGCACAGAGTAACATCTGGCGCGTGAGCACAGAGTAACATCTGGCGCGTGAGCACAGAGTAACATCTGGGACGTGGGCACAGAGTAACATCTGGGACGTGAGCACAGAGTAACATCTGGGACGTGAGCACAAAGTAACATCTGGGACGTGAGCACAGAGTAACATCTGGGACGTGAACACACAGAGAAACATCTGGCACATGAGCACACAGAGTAACATCTGGCACGTGAGCACACAGAGTAACATCTGGCACGTGAGCACACAGAGTAACAACTGGCACGTGAGCACAGAGTAACATCTGGGACGTGAGCACAGAGTAACATCTGGGACGTGACCACAGAGTAACTTCTGGGACGTGAGCACATAGTAACATCTGGCACGTGAGCACAGAGTAACATCTTTCACGTGAGCACAGAGTAACATCTGGGACGTGTGCCCAGAGTAACATCTGGGACGTGAGCACACAGAGTAACATCTGGCACGTGAGCACACAGAGTAACATCTGGGACGTGAGCACAGAGTAACATCTGGGACGTGAGCACACAGAGTAACACCTGGGACGTGAGCACACAGAGTAACATCTGGGACGTGAGCACACAGAGTAACATCAGGGGACGTGAGCACACAGAGTAACATCTGGGACGTGAGCACAGAGTAACATCTGGCACGTGAGAACAGAGTAACATCTGGGACGTGAGCACAGAGTAACATCTGGCACGTGAGCACAGAGTAACATCTGGTACGTGAGCACAGAGTAACATCTGGCACTTGAGCACAGTGTAACATCTGGGACGCGAGCACAGAGTAACATCTGGGACGCGAGCACAGAGTAACATCTGGGGCGTGAACACAGAGTAACATCTGGCGCGTGAGCACAGAGTAACATCTGGCGCGTGATCACAGAGTAACATCTGGGACTTGAGCACAGAGTAACACCTGGGACGTGAGCACAGAGTAACATCTGGGACGTGAGCACAGAGTAACATCTGGCACGTGAGCACACAGAGTAACATCTGGGACGTGAGCACACAGAGTTACATCTGGGACGCGAGCACAGAGTAACATCTGGGACACGAGCACAGAGTAACATCTGGCACGTGAGCACAGAGTAACATCTGGCGCGTGAGCACAGAGTAACATCTGGCGCGTGAGCACAGAGTAACATCTGGGACTTGAGCACAGAGTAACACCTGGGACGTGACCACAGAGTAACATCTGGGACGTGAGCACAGAGTAACATCTGGCACGTGAGCACAAAGACTAACATCTGGGACGTGAGCACACAGAGTAACATCTGGGACGTGAGCACACAGAGTAACATCAGGGGACGTGAGCACACAGAGTAACATCTGGGACATGAACACACAGAGTAACATCTGGGACGTGACCACAGAGTAACATCTGGGACGTGAGCACAGAGTAACTTCTGGCACGTGAGCACAGAGTAACATCTGGGACGTGAGCACAGAGTAACATCTGGGACGTGAGCACAGAGTAACATCTGGCACGTGAGCACAGAGTAACATCTGGGACGTGAGCACAGAGTAACATCTGTCACGTGAGCACAGAGTAACATCTGTCACGTGAGATCAGAGTAACATCTGGGACGGTAGCACAGTGTTACATCTGGCACATGAGCACAGAGTAACATCTGGCACGTGAGCACAGAGTAACATCTGGCACATGAGCACAGAGTAAAATCTGGGGCGTGAGCACAGAGTAAAATCTGGGGCGTGAGCACAGAGTAACATCTGGGACGTGAGCACAGAGTAACATCTGGCATGTGAGCACAGAGTAACATCTGGCACGTGAGCACAGAGTAACATCTGGGGCGTGAGCACCGAGTAACATCTGGGACGTGAGCGCACAGAGTAACATCTGGGACGTGAGCGCACAGAGTAACATCTGGTACGTGAGCACACAGAGTAACATCTGGGACGTGAGCACACAGAGTAACATCTGGGACGTGAGCATAGAGTAACATCTGGGACGTGAGCACAGAGTAACATCTAGGACGTGAGCACAGAGTAACATCTGGGACGTGAGCACAGAGTAACATCTGGGACGGTAGCACAGTGTTACATCTGGCACATGAGCACAGAGTAACATCTGGCACGTGAGCACAGAGTAACATCTGGCACATGAGCACAGAGTAAAATCTGGGGCGTGAGCACAGAGTAACATCTGGGACTTGAGCACAGAGTAACACCTGGGACGTGACCACAGAGTAACATCTGGGACGTGAGCACAGAGTAACATCTGGCACGTGAGCACACAGACTAACATCTGGGACGTGAGCACACAGAGTAACATCTGGGACGTGAGCACACAGAGTAACATCAGGGGACGTGAGCACACAGAGTAACATCTGGGACGTGACCACAGAGTAACATCTGGGACGTGAGCACAGAGTAACATCTGGCACGTGAGCACACAGACTAACATCTGGGACGTGAGCACACAGAGTAACATCTGGGACGTGAGCACACAGAGTAACATCAGGGGACGTGAGCACACAGACTAACATCTGGGACGTGAACACACAGAGTAACATCTGGGACGTGACCACAGAGTAACATCTGGGACGTGAGCACAGAGTAACATCTGGCACGTGACCACAGAGTAACATCTGGGACGTGAGCACAGAGTAACATCTGGGACGTGAGCACAGAGTAACATCTGGCACGTGAGCACAGAGTAACATCTGGGACGTGAGCACAGAGTAACATCTGTCACGTGAGCACAGAGTAACATCTGTCACGTGAGCACAGAGTAACATCTGGGACGGTAGCACAGTGTTACATCTGGCACATGAGCACAGAGTAACATCTGGCACGTGAGCACAGAGTAACATCTGGCACATGAGCACAGAGTAAAATCTGGGGCGTGAGCACAGAGTAAAATCTGGGGCGTGAGCACAGAGTAACATCTGGGACGTGAGCACAGAGTAACATCTGGCATGTGAGCACAGAGTAACATCTGGCACGTGAGCACAGAGTAACATCTGGGGCGTGAGCACCGAGTAACATCTGGGACGTGAGCGCACAGAGTAACATCTGGGACGTGAGCGCACAGAGTAACATCTGGTACGTGAGCACACAGAGTAACATCTGGGACGTGAGCACACAGAGTAACATCTGGGACGTGAGCATAGAGTAACATCTGGGACGTGAGCACAGAGTAACGTCTGGGACGTGAGCACAGAGTAACATCTGGGACGTGAGCACAGAGTAACATCTGGGACGTGAGTACAGAGTAACAACTGGCACGTGAGCACAGAGTAACATCTGGCACGTGAGCACAGAGTAACATCTGGGACGTGAGCACAGAGTAACATCTGGCACGTGAGCACAGAGTAACATCAGGGACGTGAGCACAGAGTAACATCTGGGACGTGAGCAGAGAGTAACATCTGCGACGTGAGCACAGAGTAACATCTGGGAAGTGAGCACAAAGTAACATCTGGGACGTGAGCACAGAGTAACATCTTGGACGTGAGCACAGAGTAACATCTGGGACGTGAGCACAGAGTAACATCTGGGACGTGAGCACAGAGTAACATCTGGGACGTGAGCACAGAGTAACATCTGTCACGTGAGCACAGAGTAACATATGGCACATGAGCACAGCGTAACATCTGGGACGTGAGCACAGAGTAACATCTGGGACGTGAGCACAGAGTAACATCTGAGATGTGAGCACAGAGTAACATCTGGGACATGAGCACAGAGTAACATCTGGCACGTGAGCACAGAGTAACATCTGGGACGTGAGCACAGAGTAACATCTGGGACATGAGCACTGAGTAAAATCTGGGACGTGAGCACAGAGTAACATCTGGAGCGTGAGCACAGAGTAACATCTGGGGCGTGAGCACCGAGTAACATCTGGCACGTGAGCACCGAGTAACATCTGGCACGTGAGCACAGAGTAACATCTGGCACGTGAGCACAGAGTAACATCTGGGACGTGAGCACAGAGTAACATCTGGGACGTGAGCACAGAGTAACTTCTGGGACGTGAGCACAGAGTAACATCTGGGACGTGAGCACAGAGTAACATCTGGCACGTGAGCACAGAGTAACATCTGGGACATGAGCACAGAGTAACATCTGGGACGTGAGCACACAGAGTAACATCTGGGACGTAGCCACACAGAGTAACATCTGGGACGTGAGCACACAGAGTAACATCTGGGATGTGAGCATAGAGTAACATCTGGGACGTGAGCACAGAGTAACATCTAGGACGTGAGCACAGAGTAACATCTGGGACGTGAGCACAGAGTAACATCTGGGACGTGAGTACAGAGTAACAACTGGCACGTGAGCACAGAGTAACATCTGGCACGTGAGCACAGAGTAACATCTGGGACGTGAGCACAGAGTAACATCTGGGACGTGAGACGAGAGTAACATCTGGGACGTGAGCACAGAGTAACATCTGGGACGTGAGCACAGAGCTCAGGTTGTTGGTTGAGTATTTCCCCACCCTCTGCGGCCCACGTGTGAGAACTGTCAGGGTCGTTCTTTCGGCGTCCCGACTATAGCGCCCGCCACCCACTACACCCTTAGGCCCAATTGACACAGTTGGCGTAGCGCGGACGCCCGGCG
This sequence comes from Locusta migratoria, assembly GCA_026315105.1. Taxonomy (NCBI): domain Eukaryota; kingdom Metazoa; phylum Arthropoda; class Insecta; order Orthoptera; family Acrididae; genus Locusta; species Locusta migratoria. The sequence goes on along the minus strand of CM048755.1, from coordinate 328,474,671 downwards.
GTGGAGAGGCAGCGACGCAGCACGGACGGGACGTGAGCACAGAGTAACATCTGGTACATGAGCACAGAGTAACATCTTGGACGTGAGCACAGAGTAACATCTGGGACGTGACCACAGTATAACATCTGGCACGTGAGCACAGAGTAACTTCTGGGACGTGAGCACAGAATAACATGTGGTACGTGAGCACAGAGTAACATCTGGCACGTGAGCACAGAGTAACATCTGGCACGTGAGCACAGAGTAACATCTGGGATGTGAGCACAGAGTAACATCTGGCACGTGAGCACAGAGTAACATCTGGCACGTGAGCACAGAGTAATATCTGGGATGTGAGCACAGAGTAACATCTGGGACGTGAGCACAGAGTAACATCTGGGACGTGAGCACAGAGTAACATCTGGGACGTGAGCACAGAGTAACATCCGGCAAGTGAGCACAGAGTAACATCTGGGACGTTAGCACCGAGTAACATCTGGGACGTGAGCACAGAGTAACATCTGGCACGTGAGCACAGAGTAACATCTGGCACGTGTGCACAGAGTAACATCTGGTACTTGAGCACAGTGTAACATCTGGGACGCGAGCACAGAGTAACATCTGGGACGCGAGCACAGAGTAACATCTGGGGCGTGAGCACAGAGTAACATCTGGCGCGTGAGCACAGGGTAACATCTGGCGCGTGAGCACAGAGTAACATCTGGGACTTGAGCACAGAGTAACAACTGGGACGTGAGCACAGAGTAACATCTGGGACGTGAGCACAGAGTAACATCTGGCACGTGAGCACACAGAGTAACACCTGGGACGTGAGCACACAGAGTAACATCTGGGACGTGAGCACACAGAGTAACATCAGGGGACGTGAGCACACAGAGTAACATCTGGGACGTGAGCACAGAGTAACATCTGGCACGTGAGAACAGAGTAACATCTGGGACGTGAGCACAGAGTAACATCTGTCACGTGAGCACAGAGTAACATCTGTCACGTAAGCACAGAGTAACATCTGGCACGTGAGCACAGAGTAACATCTGGGACGGTAGCACAGTGTTACATCTGGCAATGAGCACAGAGTAACATCTGGCACGTGAGCACAAAGTAACATCTGGCACATGAGCACAGAGTAAAATCTGGGGCGTGAGCACAGAGTAAAATCTGGGGCGTGAGCACAGAGTAACATCTGGGACGTGAGCACAGAGTACCATCTTGGACGTGAGCACAGAGTAACATCTGGCACGTGAGCACAGAGTAACATCTGGCACGTGAGCACAGAGTAATATCTGGGACGTGAGCACAGAGTAACATCTGGGACGTGAGCACAGAGTTACATCTGGCACGTTAGCACAGAGTAACATCTGGGACGTGAGCACAGAGTAACATATGGAACGTGATCACAGAGTAACATCTGGGACGTGAGCACAGAGTAACATCTGGCACGTGAGCACAGAGTAACATCTGGGACGTGAGCACAGAGTAACATCTGGCACGTGAGCACAGAATAACATCTGGCACGTGAGCACAGAGTAACATCTGGCACGTGAGCACAGAGTAACATCTGGCACGTGAGCACAGAGTAACATCTGGGACGTGAGCGCAGAGTAACATCTGGGACGTGAGCACAGAGTAACATCTGGCACGTGAGCACAGAGTAACATCTGGCACGTGAGCACAGAGTAACATCTGAGGCGTGAGCACAGAGTAACATCTGGCACGTGAGCACAGAGGAACATCTGGGACGTGAGCACAGAGTAACATCTGGCACGTGAGCACAGAGTAACATCTGGGACGTGAGCACAGAGTAACATCTGGGACGTGAGCATAGAGTAACATCTGGCACGTGAGCACAGAGTAACATCTGGCATGTGAGCACAGAGTAACATCTGGGACGTGAGCACAGAGTAACATCTGGAACGTGAGCACAGAGTAACATCTGGGACGTGAGCACAGAGTAACATCTGGGACGTGAGCACAGAGCTCAGGTTGGTGGTTGAGTATTCCCCCACCCACTGCGGCCCACGTGTGAGAACTGTCAGGATCGGTCTTTCGGCGGCCCGACAGTAGCGCCCGCCACCCACTACACTCTTAGGCCCAATTGACACAGTTGGCGTAGCGCGGACGCCCGGCGGTGGAGAGGCAGTGACGCCGCACAGGCAAGACGTGAGCACAGAGTAACATCTGGGACATGAGCACAGAGTAACATCTGGGACGTGAGCACAGAGTAACATCTGGGACGTGAGCACAGAGTAACATCTGGGACGTGAGCACAGAGTAACATCTGGCACGTGAGCACAGAGTAACATCTGGGACGTAAGCACAGACTAACATCTGGGACGTGAGCACAGAGTAACAGCTGGGACGAGAGCACAGAGTAACATCTGGGACGTGAGCACAGAGTAACATCTGGCACGTGAGCACAGAGTAACATCTGGGTCGTGAGCACAGAGTAACATCTGGGACGTGAGCACAGAGTAACATCTGGGACGTGAGCAAAGAGTAACATCTGGGACGAGAGCACAGAGCAACATCTGGGACGTGAGCACAGAGTAACATCTGGCACCTGAGCACAGAGTAACATCTGGAACCTGAGCACAGAGTAACATCTGGCACGTGAGCACAGAGTAACATCTGGCACGTGAGCACAGAGAAACATCTGGCACGTGAGCACAGAGTAACATCTGGGACGTGAGCACAGAGTAACATCTGGGACGTGAGCACAGAGTAACTTCTGGGGCGTGAGCACAGAGTAACATCTGGGGCGTGAGCACAGAGTAACATCTGGCACGTGAGCACAGAGTAACATCTGGGACGTGAGCACAGAGTAACAATTCGGACGTGAGCACAGAGTAACATCTGGCACGTGAGCACACAGAGTAACATCTGGCACGTGAGCACACAGAGTAACATCTGGGACGTGAGCACAGAGTAACATCTGGGACGTGAGCACAGAGTAACATCTGGGACGTGAGCACAGAGTAACATCTGCGACGTGAGCACAGAATAACATCTGAGGCGTGAGCACAGAGTAACATCTGGGACGTGAGCACACAGAGTAACATCTGGGACGTGAGCACACAGAGTAACATCTGGGACATGAGCACACAGAGTAACATCTGGCACGTGAGCACAGAGTAACATCTGGGTCGTGAGCACAGAGTAACATCTGGGACGTGAGCACATAGTAACATCTGGCACATGAGCAAAGAGTAACATCTGGGACATGAGCACAGAGTAACATCTGGGACGTCAGCACACAGAGTAACATCTGGGACGTGAGCACAGAGTAACATCTGGCACATGAGCACAGAGTAACATCTGGGACGTGAGCACAGAGTTACATCTGGGACGTGAGCACAGAGTAACATCTGGCACGTGAGCACAGAATAACATCTGGGACGTGAGCACAGAGTAACATCTGGGACGTGAGCACAGAGTAACATCTGGGACGTGAGCACAGAGTAACATCTGGGACGTGAGCACAGAGTAACATCTGGGACGTGAGCACAGAGTAACATCTGGGACGTGAGCACAGAGTAACATCTGGGACGTGAGCACAGAGTAACATCTGGCACGTGAGCACAGAGTAACATCTGGGACGTGAGCACAGAGTAACATTTGGGACGTGAGCACAGAGTAACATCTGGGACGTGAGCACAGAGCTCAGGTTGGTGGTTGAGTATTCCCCCACCCTCTGCGGCCCACGTGTGAGAACTGTCAGGGTCGTTCTATCGGCGGCCCGACTATAGCGCCGCCACCCACTACACTCTTAGGCCCAATTGCCACAGTTGGCGTGGCACGGACGCCCGGCGGTGGAGACGCAGCGACGCCGCACGAGCGGGACGTGAGCACAGAGTAACATCTGGCACGTGAGCACAGAGTAACATCTGGGACGTGAGCACAGAGTAACATCTGGGACGTGAGCACAGAGTAACATGTGGGACGTGAGCACAGAGTAACATCTGGGACGTGGGCACAGAGTTACATCTGGGACGTGAGCACAGAGTAACATCTGGGATGTGAGCACAGAGTAACATCTGGGACGTGAGCACAGAGTAACATCTGGGACGTGAGTACAGAGTAACATCTGGGACGTGAGCACATAGTAACATCTGGGGCGTGAGCACAGAGTAACATCTGGCGCGTGAGCACAGAGTAACATCTGGCGCGTGAGCACAGAGTAACATCTGGGACGTGGGCACAGAGTAACATCTGGGACGTGAGCACAGAGTAACATCTGGGATGTGAGCACAGAGTAACATCTGGGTCGTGAGCACAGAGTAACATCTGGCACGTGAGCAAGGAGTAACATCTGGGACGTGAGCACACAGAGTAACATCTGGGACGTGAGCACACAGAGTAACATCTGGCACGTGAGCACACAGAGTAACATCTGGCACGTGAGCACACAGAGTAACATCTGGCACGTGAGCACACAGAGTAACAACTGGCACGTGAGCACACAGAGTAACATCTGGGACGTGAGCACAGAGTAACATCTGGGACGTGAACACACAGAGAAACATCTGGCACATGAGCACACAGAGTAACATCTGGCACGTGAGCACACAGAGTAACATCTGGCACGTGAGCACACAGAGTAACAACTGGCACGTGAGCACAGAGTAACATCTGGGACGTGAGCACAGAGTAACATCTGGGACGTGACCACAGAGTAACTTCTGGGACGTGAGCACATAGTAACATCTGGCACGTGAGCACAGAGTAACATCTTTCACGTGAGCACAGAGTAACATCTGGGACGTGTGCCCAGCGTAACATCTGGGACGTGAGCACACAGAGTAACATCTGGCACGTGAGCACACAGAGTAACATCTGGGACGTGAGCACAGAGTAACATCTGGGACGTGAGCACAGAGTAACATCTGGGTCGTGAGCACAGAGTAACATCTGGCATGTGAGCACAGAGTAACATCTGGCACGTGAGCACAGAGTAACATCTGGGACGTGAGCGCACAGAGTAACATCTGGGACGTGAGCACACAGAGTAACATCTGGGACGTGAGTGCAGAGAGTAACATCTGGCACGTGAGCACAGAGTAACATCTGTGACGTGAGCACAGAGTAAGATCTGGGACAAGGGCACAGAGTAACATCTGGGACGTGAGCACAGAGTAACATCTAGGACGTGAGCACACAGTTACATCTGGGTCGTGAGCACACAGAGTAACATCTGGGTCGTGAGCACACAGAGTAACATCTGGCACGTGAGCACACAGAGTAACATCTGGGACGTGAGCACAGAGTAACATCTGGGACGTGAGCACAGAGTAACATCTGGGACGTGAGCACAGAACATCTGGCACCTGAGCACAGAGTAACATCTGGAACCTGAGCACAGAGTAACATCTGGCACGTGAGCACAGAGTAACATCTGGCACGTGAGCTCAGAGTAACATCTGGGACGTGAGCACAGAGTAACATCTGGGACGTGAGCACAGATTAACAGCTGGGACGTGAGCACAGAGTAACATCTGGGACGTGAGCACAGAGTAACATCTGGCACGTGAGCACAGAGTAACATCTGGGTCGTGAGCACAGAGTAACATCTGGGACGTGAGCACAGAGTAACATCTGGGACGTGAGCACAGGGTAACATCTGGGACGAGAGCACAGAGCAACATCTGGGACGTGAGCACAGAGTAACATCTGGCACCTGAGCACAGAGTAACATCTGGAACCTGAGCACAGAGTAACATCTGGCACGTGAGCACAGAGTAACATCTGGCACGTGAGCACAGAGAAACATCTGGCACGTGAGCACAGAGTAACATCTGGGACGTGAGCACAGAGTAACATCTGGGACGTGAGCACAGAGTAACTTCTGGGGCGAGAGCACAGAGTAACATCTGGGGCGTGAGCACAGAGTAACATCTGGCACGTGATCACAGAGTAACATCTGGGACGTGAGCACACAGAGTAACATCTGGCACGTGAGCACACAGAGTAACATCTGGGACGTGAGCACAGAGTAACATCTGGGACGTGAGCACAGAGTAACATCTGGGACGTGAGCACAGAGTAACATCTGCGACGTGAGCACAGAATAACATCTGGGACGTGAGCACAGAGTAACATCTGGGACGTGAGCACACAGAGTAACATCTGGGACGTGAGCACACAGAGTAACATCTGGGACATGAGCACACAGAGTAACATCTGGCACGTGAGCACAGAGTAACATCTGGGTCGTGAGCACAGAGTAACATCTGGGACGTGAGCACATAGTAACATCTGGCACATGAGCACAGAGTAACATCTGGGACATGAGCACAGAGTAACATCTGGGACGTCAGCACACAGAGTAACATCTGGGACGTGAGCACAGAGTAACATCTGGCACATGAGCACAGAGTAACATCTGGGACATGAGCACAGAGTTACATCTGGGGCGTGAGCACAGAGTAACATCTGGCACGTGAGCACAGAGTAACATCTGGGACGTGAGCACAGAATAACATCTGGGACGTGAGCACAGAGTAACATCTGGGACGTGAGCACAGAGTAACATCTGGGACGTGAGCACAGAGTAACATCTGGGACGTGAGCACAGAGTAACATCAGGGACATGAGCACAGAGTAACATCTGGGACGTGAGCACAGAGTAACATCTGGGGCGTGAGCACAGAGTAACATCTGGCACGTGAGCACAGAGTAACATCTGGGACGTAAGCACAGAGTAACATTTGGGACGTGAGCACAGAGTAACATCTGGGACGTGAGCACAGAGCTCAGGTTGGTGGTTGAGTATTCCCCCACCCTCTGCGGCCCACGTGTGAGAACTGTCAGGGTCGTTCTATCGGCGGCCTGATTATAGCGCCCGCCACCCACTACACTCTTAGGCCCAATTGACACAGTTGGCGTGGCACGGACGCCCGGCGGTGGAGAGGCAGCGACGCCGCACGAGCGGGACGTGAGCACAGAGTAACATCTGGCACGTGAGCACAGAGTAACATCTGGGACGTGAGAACAGAGTAACATCTGGGACGTGAGCACAGAGTAACATGTGGGACGTGAGCACAGAGTAACATCTGGGACGTGGGCACAGAGTTACATCTGGAACGTGAGCACAGAGTAACATCTGGGATGTGAGCACAGAGTAACATCTGGGACGTGAGCACAGAGTAACATCTGGGACGTGAGTACAGAGTAACATCTGGGACGTGAGCACAGAGTAACATCTGGGGCGTGAGCACAGAGTAACATCTGGCGCGTGAGCACAGAGTAACATCTGGCGCGTGAGCACAGAGTAACATCTGGGACGTGGGCACAGAGTAACATCTGGGACGTGAGCACAGAGTAACATCTGGGACGTGAGCACAAAGTAACATCTGGGACGTGAGCACAGAGTAACATCTGGGATGTGAACACACAGAGAAACATCTGGCACATGAGCACACAGAGTAACATCTGGCACGTGAGCACACAGAGTAACATCTGGCACGTGAGCACACAGAGTAACAACTGGCACGTGAGCACAGAGTAACATCTGGGACGTGAGCACAGAGTAACATCTGGGACGTGACCACAGAGTAACTTCTGGGACGTGAGCACATAGTAACATCTGGCACGTGAGCACAGAGTAACATCTTTCACGTGAGCACAGAGTAACATCTGGGACGTGTGCCCAGAGTAACATCTGGGACGTGAGCACACAGAGTAACATCTGGCACGTGAGCACACAGAGTAACATCTGGGACGTGAGCACAGAGTAACATCTGGGACGTGAGCACACAGAGTAACACCTGGGACGTGAGCACACAGAGTAACATCTGGGACGTGAGCACACAGAGTAACATCAGGGGACGTGAGCACACAGAGTAACATCTGGGACGTGAGCACAGAGTAACATCTGGCACGTGAGAACAGAGTAACATCTGGGACGTGAGCACAGAGTAACATCTGTCACGTGAGCACAGAGTAACATCTGTCACGTAAGCACAGAGTAACATCTGGCACGTGAGCACAGAGTAACATCTGGGACGGTAGCACAGTGTTACATCTGGCAATGAGCACAGAGTAACATCTGGCACGTGAGCACAAAGTAACATCTGGCACATGAGCACAGAGTAAAATCTGGGGCGTGAGCACAGAGTAAAATCTGGGGCGTGAGCACAGAGTAACATCTGGGACGTGAGCACAGAGTACCATCTTGGACGTGAGCACAGAGTAACATCTGGCACGTGAGCACAGAGTAACATCTGGCACGTGAGCACAGAGTAATATCTGGGACGTGAGCACAGAGTAACATCTGGGACGTGAGCACAGAGTTACATCTGGCACGTTAGCACAGAGTAACATCTGGGACGTGAGCACAGAGTAACATATGGGACGTGATCACAGAGTAACATCTGGGACGTGAGCACAGAGTAACATCTGGCACGTGAGCACAGATTAACATCTGGGACGTGAGCACAGAGTAACATCTGGCACGTGAGCACAGAGTAACATCTGGCACGTGAGCACAGAGTAACATCTGGCACGTGAGCACAGAGTAACATCTGGCACGTGAGCACAGAGTAACATCTGGGACGTGAGCGCAGAGTAACATCTGGGACGTGAGCACAGAGTAACATCTGGGACGTGAGCACAGAGTAACATCTGGCACGAGAGCACAGAGTAACATCTGGGACGTGAGCACAGAGTAACATCTGGGACGTGAGCATAGAGTAACATCTGGCACGTGAGCACAGAGTAACATCTGGCATGTGAGCACAGAGTAACATCTGGGACGTGAGCACAGAGTAACATCTGGGACGTGAGCACAGAGTAACATCTGGCACGTGAGCACAGAGTAACATCTGGGACGTGAGCACAGAGTAACATCTGGGACGTGAGCACAGAGTAACATCTGGGGCGTGAGCACAGAGTAACATCTGGGGCGTGAGCACAGAGTAACATCTGGGACGTGAGCACAGAGTAACATCTGGGACGTGAGCACAGAGTAACTTCTGGCACGTGAGCACAGACTAAAATCTGGGACGCGAGCAGAGAGTAATATCTGGGACGTGAGCACAGAGTAACATCTGGGACGTGAGCACAGAGTAACATCTGGGACGTGAGCACAGAGCTCAGGTTGGTGGTTGAGTATTCCCCCACCCACTGCGGCCCACGTGTGAGAACTGTCAGGATCGGTCTTTCGGCGGCCCGACAGAAGCGCCCGCCACCCACTACACTCTTAGGCCCAATTGACACAGTTGGCGTAGCGCGGACGCCCGGCGGTGGAGAGGCAGCGCCGCCGCACAGGCAAGACGTGAGCACAGTGTAACATCTGGGACATGAGCACAGAGTAACATCTGGGACGTGAGCACAGAGTAACATCTGGCACGTGAGCACAGAGTAACATCTGGGTCGTGAGCACAGAGTAACATCTGGGACGTGAGCACAGAGTAACATCTGGGACGTGAGCAAAGAGTAACATCTGGGACGAGAGCACAGAGCAACATCTGGGACGTGAGCACAGAGTAACATCTGGCACCTGAGCACAGAGTAACATCTGGAACCTGAGCACAGAGTAACATCTGGCACGTGAGCACAGAGTAACATCTGGCACGTGAGCACAGAGAAACATCTGGCACGTGAGCACAGAGTAACATCTGGGACGTGAGCACAGAGTAACATCTGGGACGTGAGCACAGAGTAACATCTGGGACGTGAGCACAGAGTAACATGTGGGACGTGAGCACAGAGTAACAATTGGGACATGAGCACAGAGTAACATCTGGCACGTGAGCACACAGAGTAACATCTGGCACGTGAGCACACAGAGTAACATCTGGGACGTGAGCACAGAGTAACATCTGGGACGTGAGCACAGAGTAACATCTGGGACGTGAGCACAGAGTAACATCTGCGACGTGAGCACAGAATAACATCTGGGGCGTGAGCACAGAGTAACATCTGGGACGTGAGCACACAGAGTAACATCTGGGACGTGAGCACACAGAGTAACATCTGGGACATGAGCACACAGAGTAACATCTGGCACGTGAGCACAGAGTAACATCTGGGTCGTGAGCACAGAGTAACATCTGGGACGTGAGCACAGAGTAACATCTGGCACATGAGCACAGAGTAACATCTGGGACGTGAGCACAGAGTTACATCTGGGACGTGAGCACAGAGTAACATCTGGCACGTGAGCACAGAATAACATCTGGGACGTGAGCACAGAGTAACATCTGGGACGTGAGCACAGAGTAACATCTGGGACGTGAGCACAGAGTAACATCTGGGACGTGAGCACAGAGTAACATCTGGGACGTGAGCACAGAGTAACATCTGGGACGTGAGCACAGAGTAACATCTGGCACGTGAGCACAGAGTAACATCTGGGACGTGAGCACAGAGTAACATTTGGGACGTGAGCACAGAGTAACATCTGGGACGTGAGCACAGAGCTCAGGTTGGTGGTTGAGTATTCCCCCACCCTCTGCGGCCCACGTGTGAGAACTGTCAGTGTCGTTCTATCGGCGGCCCGACTATAGCGCCCGCCACCCACTACACTCTTAGGCCCAATTGACACAGTTGGCGTGGCACGGACGCCCGGCGGTGGAGACGCAGCGACGCCGCACGAGCGGGACGTGAGCACAGAGTAACATCTGGCACGTGAGCACAGAGTAACATCTGGGACGTGAGCACAGAGTAACATCTGGGACGTGAGCACAGAGTAACATGTGGGACGTGAGCACAGAGTAACATCTGGGACGTGGGCACAGAGTTACATCTGGGACGTGAGCACAGAGTAACATCTGGGATGTGAGCACAGAGTAACATCTGGGACGTGAGCACAGAGTAACATCTGGGACGTGAGTACAGAGTAACATCTGGGACGTGAGCACAGAGTAACATCTGGGGCGTGAGCACAGAGTAACATCTGGCGCGTGAGCACAGAGTAACATCTGGAACGTGAGCACAGAGTAACATCTGGGACGTGGGCACAGAGTAACATCTGGGACGTGAGCACAGAGTAACATCTGGGATGTGAGCACAGAGTAACATCTGGGTCGTGAGCACAGAGTAACATCTGGCACGTGAGCAAGGAGTAACATCTGGGACGTGAGCACACAGAGTAACATCTGGGACGTGAGCACACAGAGTAACATCTGGCACGTGAGCACACAGAGTAACATCTGGCACGTGAGCACACAGAGTAACATCTGGCACGTGAGCACACAGAGTAACAACTGGCACGTGAGCACACAGAGTAACATCTGGGACGTGAGCACAGAGTAACATCTGGGACGTGAACACACAGAGAAACATCTGGCACATGAGCACACAGAGTAACATCTGGCACGTGAGCACACAGAGTAACATCTGGCACGTGAGCACACAGAGTAACAACTGGCACGTGAGCACAGAGTAACATCTGGGACGTGAGCACAGAGTAACATCTGGGACGTGACCACAGAGTAACTTCTGGGACGTGAGCACATAGTAACATCTGGCACGTGAGCACAGAGTAACATCTTTCACGTGAGCACAGAGTAACATCTGGGACGTGTGCCCAGAGTAACATCTGGGACGTGAGCACACAGAGTAACATCTGGCACGTGAGCACACAGAGTAACATCTGGGACGTGAGCACAGAGTAACATCTGGGACGTGAGCACAGAGTAACATCTGGGTCGTGAGCACAGAGTAACATCTGGCATGTGAGCACAGAGTAACATCTGGCACGTGAGCACAGAGTAACATCTGGGACGTGAGCGCACAGAGTAACATCTGGGACGTGAGCACACAGAGTAACATCTGGGACGTGAGCACAGAGAGTAACATCTGGCACGTGAGCACAGAGTAACATCTGTGACGTGAGCACAGAGTAAGATCTGGGACAAGGGCACAGAGTAACATCTGGGACGTGAGCACAGAGTAACATCTAGGACGTGAGCACACAGTAACATCTGGGTCGTGAGCACACAGAGTAACATCTGGGTCGTGAGCACACAGAGTAACATCTGGCACGTGAGCACACAGAGTAACATCTGGGACGTGAGCACAGAGTAACATCTGGGACGTGAGCACAGAACATCTGGCACCTGAGCACAGAGTAACATCTGGAACCTGAGCACAGAGTAACATCTGGCACGTGAGCACAGAGTAACATCTGGCTCGTGAGCACAGAGTAACATCTGGGACGTGAGCACAGAGTAACATCTGGGACGTGAGCACAGATTAACAGCTGGGACGTGAGCACAGAGTAACATCTGGGACGTGAGCACAGAGTAACATCTGGCACGTGAGCACAGAGTAACATCTGGGTCGTGAGCACAGAGTAACATCTGGGACGTGAGCACAGAGTAACATCTGGGACGTGAGCACAGAGTAACATCTGGGACGAGAGCACAGAGCAACATCTGGGACGTGAGCACAGAGTAACATCTGGCACCTGAGCACAGAGTAACATCTGGAACCTGAGCACAGAGTAACATCTGGCACGTGAGCACAGAGTAACATCTGGCACGTGAGCACAGAGAAACATCTGGCACGTGAGCACAGAGTAACATCTGGGACGTGAGCACAGAGTAACATCTGGGACGTGAGCACAGAGTAACTTCTGGGGCGTGAGCACAGAGTAACATCTGGGGCGTGAGCACAGAGTACCATCTGGCACGTGATCACAGAGTAACATCTGGGACGTGAGCACACAGAGTAACATCTGGCACGTGAGCACACAGAGTAACATCTGGGACGTGAGCACAGAGTAACATCTGGGACGTGAGCACAGAGTAACATCTGGGACGTGAGCACAGAGTAACATCTGCGACGTGAGCACAGAATAACATCTGGGGCGTGAGCACAGAGTAACCTCTGGGACGTGAGCACACAGAGTAACATCTGGGACGTGAGCACACAGAGTAACATCTGGGACATGAGCACACAGAGTAACATCTGGCACGTGAGCACAGAGTAACATCTGGGTCGTGAGCACAGAGTAACATCTGGGACGTGAGCACATAGTAACATCTGGCACATGAGCACAGAGTTACATCTGGGACATGAGCACAGAGTAACATCTGGGACGTCAGCACACAGAGTAACATCTGGGACGTGAGCACAGAGTAACATCTGGCACATGAGCACAGAGTAACATCTGGGACGTGAGCACAGAGTTACATCTGGGGCGTGAGCACAGAGTAACATCTGGCACGTGAGCACAGAGTAACATCTGGGACGTGAGCACAGAATAACATCTGGGACGTGAGCACAGAGTAACATCTGGGACGTGAGCACAGAGTAACATCTTGGACATGAGCACAGAGTAACATCTGGGACGTGAGCACAGAGTAACATCAGGGACATGAGCACAGAGTAACATCTGGGACGTGAGCACAGAGTAACATCTGGGGCGTGAGCACAGAGTAACATCTGGCACGTGAGCACAGAGTAACATCTGGGACGTAAGCACAGAGTAACATTTGGGACGTGAGCACAGAGTAACATCTGGGACGTGAGCACAGAGCTCAGGTTGGTGGTTGAGTATTCCCCCACCCTCTGCGGCCCACGTGTGAGAACTGTCAGGGTCGTTCTATCGGCGGCCTGACTATAGCGCCCGCCACCCACTACACTCTTAGGCCCAATTGACACAGTTGGCGTGGCACGGACGCCCGGCGGTGGAGAGGCAGCGACGCCGCACGAGCGGGACGTGAGCACAGAGTAACATCTGGCACGTGAGCACAGAGTAACATCTGGGACGTGAGCACAGAGTAACATCTGGGACGTGAGCACAGAGTAACATGTGGGACGTGAGCACAGAGTAACATCTGGGATGTGGGCACAGAGTTACATCTGGGACGTGAGCACAGAGTAACATCTGGGATGTGAGCACAGAGTAACATCTGGGACGTGAGCACAGAGTAACATCTGGGACGTGAGTACAGAGTAACATCTGGGGCGTGAGCACAGAGTAACATCTGGCGCGTGAGCACAGAGTAACATCTGGCGCGTGAGCACAGAGTAACATCTGGGACGTGGGCACAGAGTAACATCTGGGACGTGAGCACAGAGTAACATCTGGGACGTGAGCACAAAGTAACATCTGGGACGTGAGCACAGAGTAACATCTGGGACGTGAGCACACAGAGAAACATCTGGCACATGAGCACACAGAGTAACATCTGGCACGTGAGCACACAGAGTAACATCTGGCACGTGAGCACACAGAGTAACAACTGGCACGTGAGCACAGAGTAACATCTGGGACGTGAGCACAGAGTAACATCTGGGACGTGACCACAGAGTAACTTCTGGGACGTGAGCACATAGTAACATCTGGCACGTGAGCACAGAGTAACATCTTTCACGTGAGCACAGAGTAACATCTGGGACGTGTGCCCAGAGTAACATCTGGGACGTGAGCACACAGAGTAATATCTGGCACGTGAGCACACAGAGTAACATCTGGGACGTGAGCACAGAGTAACATCTGGGACGTGAGCACAGAGTAACATTTGGGTCGTGAGCACAGAGTAACATCTGGCATGTGAGCACAGAATAACATCTGGCACGTGAGCACAGAGTAACATCTGGGACGTGAGCGCACAGAGTAACATCTGGGACGTGAGCACACAGAGTAACATCTGGGACGTGAGCGCAGAGAGTAACATCTGGCACGTGAGCACAGATTAACATCTGTGACGTGAGCACAGAGTAAGATCTGGGACAAGGGCACAGGGTAACATCTGGGACGTGAGCACAGAGTAACATCTGGGACGTGAGCACACAGTAACATCTGGGTCGTGGGCACACAGAGTAACATCTGGGTCGTGAGCACACAGAGTAACATCTGGCACGTGGGCACACAGAGTAACATCTGGGACGTGAGCACAGAGTAACATCTGGGACGTGAGCACAGAGTAACATCTGGGACGTGAGCACAGAACATCTGGCACCTGAGCACAGAGTAACATCTGGAACCTGAGCACAGAGTAACATCTGGCACGTGAGCACAGAGTAACATCTGGCACGTGAGCACAGAGTAACATCTGGGACGTGAGCACAGAGTAACATCTGGGACGTGAGCACAGAGTAACATCTGGGACGAGAGCACAGAGCAACATCTGGGACGTGAGCACAGAGTAACATCTGGCACCTGAGCACAGAGTAACATCTGGAACCTGAGCACAGAGTAACATCTGGCACGTGAGCACAGAGTAACATCTGGCACGTGAGCACAGAGAAACATCTGGCACGTGAGCACAGAGTAACATCTGGGACGTGAGCACAGAGTAACATCTGGGACGTGAGCACAGAGTAACTTCTGGGGCGTGAGCACAGAGTAACATCTGGGTCGTGAGCACAGAGTAACATCTGGGACGTGAGCACATAGTAACATCTGGCACATGAGCACAGAGTAACATCTGGGACATGAGCACAGAGTAACATCTGGGACGTCAGCACACAGAGTAACATCTGGGACGTGAGCACAGAGTAACATCTGGCACATGAGCACAGAGTAACATCTGGGACGTGAGCACAGAGTTACATCTGGGGCGTGAGCACAGAGTTACATCTGGCACGTGAGCACAGAGTAACATCTGGGACGTGAGCACAGAATAACATCTGGGACGTGAGCACAGAGTAACATCTGGGACGTGAGCACAGAGTAACATCTGGGACGTGAGCACAGAGTAACATCTGGGACGTGAGCACAGAGTAACATCTGGGACGTGAGCACAGAGTAACATCTGGGACGTGAGCACAGAGTAACATCTGGGGCGTGAGCACAGAGTAACATCTGGCACGTGAGCACAGAGTAACATCTGGGACGTAAGCACAGAGTAACATTTGGGACGTGAGCACAGAGTAACATCTGGGACGTGAGCACAGAGCTCAGGTTGGTGGTTGAGTATTCCCCCACCCTCTGCGGCCCACGTGTGAGAACTGTCAGGGTCGTTCTATCGGCGGCCCGACTATAGCGCCCGCCACCCGCTACACTCTTAGGCCCAATTGACACAGTTGGCGTGGCACGGACGCCCGGCGGTGGAGAGGCAGCGACGCCGCACGAGCGGGACGTGAGCACAGAGTAACATCTGGCACGTGAGCACAGAGTAACATCTGGGACGTGGGCACAGAGTAACATCTGGGACGTGAGCACAGAGTAACATGTGGGACGTGAGCACAGAGTAACATCTGGGACGTGGGCACAGAGTTACATCTGGGACGTGAGCACAGAGTAACATCTGGGATGTGAGCACAGAGTAACATCTGGGACGTGAGCACAGAGTAACATCTGGGACGTGAGTACAGAGTAACATCTGGGACGTGAGCACAGAGTAACATCTGGGGCGTGAGCACAGAGTAACATCTGGCGCGTGAGCACAGAGTAACATCTGGGATGTGAGCACAGAGTAACATCTGGGTCGTGAGCACAGAGTAACATCTGGCACGTGAGCAAGGAGTAACATCTGGGACGTGAGCACACAGAGTAACATCTGGGACGTGAGCACACAGAGTAACATCTGGCACGTGAGCACACAGAGTAACATCTGGCACGTGAGCACACAGAGTAACATCTGGCACGTGAGCACAGAGTAACATCTGGGACGTGAGCACAAAGTAGCATCTGGGACGTGAGCACAGAGTAACATCTGGGACGTGAGCACACAGAGTAACATCTGGCACATGAGCACACAGAGTAACATCTGGCACGTGAGCACACAGAGTAACATCTGGCACGTGAGCACACAGAGTAACAACTGGCACGTGAGCACGGAGTAACATCTGGGACGTGAGCACAGAGTAAGATCTGGGACGTGACCACAGAGTAACCTCTGGGACGTGAGCACATAGTAACATCTGGCACGTGAGCACAGAGTAACATCTTTCACGTGAGCACAGAGTAACATCTGGGACGTGTGCCCAGAGTAACATCTGGGACGTGAGCACACAGAGTAACATCTGGCACGTGAGCACACAGAGTAACATCTGGGACGTGAGCACAGAGTAACATCTGGGACGTGAGCACAGAGTAACATCTGGGTCGTGAGCACAGAGTAACATCTGGCATGTGAGCACAGAGTAACATCTGGCACGTGAGCACAGAGTAACATCTGGGACGTGAGCGCACAGAGTAACATCTGGGACGTGAGCACACAGAGTAACATCTGGGACGTGAGCGCAGAGAGTAACATCTGGCACGTGAGCACAGAGTAACATCTGTGACGTGAGCACAGAGTAAGATCTGGGACAAGGGCACAGAGTAACATCTGGGACGTGAGCACAGAGTAACATCTGGGACGTGAGCACAGAGTAACATCTGGGACGTGAGCACAGAGTAACATCTGGCACGTAAGGACAGAGTAACATCGGAGACGTGAGCACAGAGTAACATCTGGGACGTGAGCACACAGAGTAACATCTGGGACATGAGCACACAGAGTAACATCTGGCACGTGAGCACACAGTGTAACATCTGGCACGTGAGCACAGAGTAACATCTGGGACGTGAGCACAGAGTAACATCTGGCACGTGAGCACAGAGTAACATCTGGGACATGAGCACAGAGTAACATCTGGGACGTGAGCACACAGAGTAACATCTGGGACGTGAGCACAGAGCAACATCTGGGACGTGAGCACAGAGTAACATCTGGCACCTGAGCACAGAGTAACATCTGGAACCTGAGCACAGAGTAACATCTGGCACGTGAGCACAGAGTAACATCTGGCACGTGAGCACAGAGAAACATCTGGCACGTGAGCACAGAGTAACATCTGGGACGTGAGCACAGAGTAACATCTGGGACGTGAGCACAGAGTAACTTCTGGGGCGTGAGCACAGAGTAACATCTGGGTCGTGAGCACAGAGTAACATCTGGGACGTGAGCACATAGTAACATCTGGCACATGAGCACAGAGTAACATCTGGGACATGAGCACAGAGTAACATCTGGGACGTCAGCACACAGAGTAACATCTGGGACGTGAGCACAGAGTAACATCTGGCACATGAGCACAGAGTAACATCTGGGACGTGAGCACAGAGTTACATCTGGGGCGTGAGCACAGAGTAACATCTGGCACGTGAGCACAGAGTAACATCTGGGACGTGAGCACAGAATAACATCTGGGACGTGAGCACAGAGTAACATCTGGGACGTGAGCACAGAGTAACATCTGGGACGTGAGCACAGAGTAACATCTGGGACGTGAGCACAGAGTAACATCTGGGACGTGAGCACAGAGTAACATCTGGGACGTGAGCACAGAGTAACATCTGGGGCGTGAGCACAGAGTAACATCTGGCACGTGAGCACAGAGTAACATCTGGGACGTAAGCACAGAGTAACATTTGGGACGTGAGCACAGAGTAACATCTGGGACGTGAGCACAGAGCTCAGGTTGGTGGTTGAGTATTCCCCCACCCTCTGCGGCCCACGTGTGAGAACTGTCAGGGTCGTTCTATCGGCGGCCCGACTATAGCGCCCGCCACCCACTACACTCTTAGGCCCAATTGACACAGTTGGCGTGGCACGGACGCCCGGCGGTGGAGAGGCAGCGACGCCGCACGAGCGGGACGTGAGCACAGAGTAACATCTGGCACGTGAGCACAGAGTAACATCTGGGACGTGGGCACAGAGTAACATCTGGGACGTGAGCACAGAGTAACATGTGGGACGTGAGCACAGAGTAACATCTGGGACGTGGGCACAGAGTTACATCTGGGACGTGAGCACAGAGTAACATCTGGGATGTGAGCACAGAGTAACATCTGGGACGTGAGCACAGAGTAACATCTGGGACGTGAGTACAGAGTAACATCTGGGACGTGAGCACAGAGTAACATCTGGGGCGTGAGCACAGAGTAACATCTGGCGCGTGAGCACAGAGTAACATCTGGCGCGTGAGCACAGAGTAACATCTGGGACGTGGGCACAGAGTAACATCTGGGACGTGAGCACAGAGTAACATCTGGGATGTGAGCACAGAGTAACATCTGGGTCGTGAGCACAGAGTAACATCTGGCACGTGAGCAAGGAGTAACATCTGGGACGTGAGCACACAGAGTAACATCTGGGACGTGAGCACACAGAGTAACATCTGGCACGTGAGCACACAGAGTAACATCTGGCACGTGAGCACACAGAGTAACATCTGGCACGTGAGCACAGAGTAACATCTGGGACGTGAGCACAGAGTAACATCTGGGACGTGAGCACAAAGTAACATCTGGGACGTGAGCACAGAGTAACATCTGGGACGTGAGCACACAGAGTAACATCTGGCACATGAGCACACAGAGTAACATCTGGCACGTGAGCACACAGAGTAACATCTGGCACGTGAGCACACAGAGTAACAACTGGCACGTGAGCACAGAGTAACATCTGGGACGTGAGCACAGAGTAACATCTGGGACGTGACCACAGAGTAACCTCTGGGACGTGAGCACATAGTAACATCTGGCACGTGAGCACAGAGTAACATCTTTCACGTGAGCACAGAGTAACATCTGGGACGTGTGCCCAGAGTAACATCTGGGACGTGAGCACACAGAGTAACATCTGGCACGTGAGCACACAGAGTAACATCTGGGACGTGAGCACAGAGTAACATCTGGGACGTGAGCACAGAGTAACATCTGGGTCGTGAGCACAGAGTAACATCTGGCATGTGAGCACAGAGTAACATCTGGCACGTGAGCACAGAGTAACATCTGGGACGTGAGCGCACAGAGTAACATCTGGGACATGAGCACACAGAGTAACATCTGGGACGTGAGCGCAGAGAGTAACATCTGGCACGTGAGCACAGAGTAACATCTGTGACGTGAGCACAGAGTAAGATCTGGGACAAGGGCACAGAGTAACATCTGGGACGTGAGCACAGAGTAACATCTGGGACGTGAGCACAGAGTAACATCTGGGACGTGAGCACAGAGTAACATCTGGCACGTAAGGACAGAGTAACATCGGAGACGTGAGCACAGAGTAACATCTGGGACGTGAGCACACAGAGTAACATCTGGCACGTGAGCACACAGTGTAACATCTGGCACGTGAGCACAGAGTAACATCTGGGACGTGAGCACAGAGTAACATCTGGCACGTGAGCACAGAGTAACATCTGGGACATGAGCACAGAGTAACATCTGGGACGTGAGCACACAGAGTAACATCTGGGACGTGAGCACAGAGTAACATCTGGGACGTGAGCATAGAGTAACATCTGGGACGTGAGCACAGAGTAACATCTGGCACGTGAGCACAGAGTAACATCTGGGACGTGAGCACAGAGTAACATCTGGGACGTGAGCACAGAGTAACATCTGGCACGTGAGCACAGAGTAACATCTGGGAAGTGAGCACAGAGTAACATCTGGCACGTGAGCACAGAGTAACATCTGGGACGTGAACACAGAGTAACATCTGGGACGTGAGCAAAGAGTAACATCTGGGACGTGAGCACAGAGTAACATCTGGGACGAGAACACAGAGTAACATCTGGGACGTGAGCACAGAGTAACATCTGGCACTTGAGCACAGAGTAACATATGGGACGTGAGCACAAAGTAACATCTGGCACGTGAGCACAGAGTAACATCTGGCACGTGAGCACAGAGTAACATCTGACACGTGAGCACAGAGTAACATCAGGGACGTGAGCACAGAGTAACATCTGAGGCGTCAGCACAGAGTAACATCTGGCGCGTGAGCACAGAGTAACATGTGGCGCAATAGCACAGAGTAACATCTGGCGCGATAGCACAGAGTAACATCTGGGACGTGAGCACAGAGTAACATCTGGGACGTGAGCACAGAGTAACATCTGGCACGTGAGCACAGAGTAACATCTGGGACGTGAGCACAGAGTAAGATCTGGGACGTGAGCACAGAGTAACATCTGGGACGTGAGCACAGAGTAACATCTGGGACGTGAGCACATAGTAACATCTGGCACGTGAGCACAGAGTAACATCTGGGACGTGAGCACACAGAGTAACATCTGGCACGTGAGCACACAGAGTAACATCTGGCACGTGAGCACACAGAGTAACATCTGGCATGTGAGCACACAGAGTAACATCTGGGACGTGAGCACAGAGTAACATCTGGGACGTGAGCACAGAGTAACATCTGGGACGTGAGCACAGAGTAACATCTGGCACGTGAGCACAGAGTAACATCTGGGACGTGAGCACAGAGTAACGTCTGGGACGTGAGCACAGAGTAAGATCTGGGACGTGAGCACAGAGTAACATCTGGGACGTGAGCACATAGTAACATCTGGCACGTGAGCACAGAGTAACATCTCTCACGTGAGCACAGAGTAACATCTGGGACGTGAGCACACAGAGTAACATCTGAGACGTGAGCACACAGAGTAATACCTGGGACGTGAGCACAGAGTAACATCTGGGACGTTAGCACAGAGTAACATCTGGTTCGTGAGCACAGAGTAACATCTGGCACATGAGCACAGAGTAACATCTGGCACGTGAGCACAGAGTAACATCTGGGACGTGAGCACAGAGTAACATCTGGGACGTGAGCACAAAGTAACATCTGGGACGTGAGCACAGAGTAACATCTGGGACGTGAGCACACAGAGTAACATCTGGCACATGAGCACACAGAGTAACATCTGGCACGTGAGCACACAGAGTAACATCTGGCACGTGAGCACACAGAGTAACAACTGGCACGTGAGCACAGAGTAACATCTGGGACGTGAGCACAGAGTAACATCTGGGATGTGACCACAGAGTAACCTCTGGGACGTGAGCACATAGTAACATCTGGCACGTGAGCACAGAGTAACATCTTTCACGTGAGCACAGAGTAACATCTGGGACGTGTGCCCAGAGTAACATCTGGGACGTGAGCACACAGAGTAACATCTGGCACGTGAGCACACAGAGTAACATCTGGGACGTGAGCACAGAGTAACATCTGGGACGTGAGCACAGAGTAACATCTGGGTCGTGAGCACAGAGTAACATCTGGCATGTGAGCACAGAGTAACATCTGGCACGTGAGCACAGAGTAACATCTGGGACGTGAGCACACAGAGTAACATCTGGCACGTGAGCACAGAGTAACATCTGGGACGTGAGCACAGAGTAACA
The DNA here is from genome assembly GCA_026315105.1 of Locusta migratoria. Taxonomy (NCBI): domain Eukaryota; kingdom Metazoa; phylum Arthropoda; class Insecta; order Orthoptera; family Acrididae; genus Locusta; species Locusta migratoria. The sequence goes on along the minus strand of CM048755.1, from coordinate 328,452,581 downwards.
TCTGGCACGTGAGCACAGAGTAACATCTGGGTCGTGAGCACAGAGTCACATCTGGGACATGAGGACAGAATCACATCTGGCACGTGAGCACAGAGTAACATCTGGCACGTGAGCACAGAGTAACATCTGGGTCGTGGGCACAGAGTAACATCTGGCACGTGAGCACAGAGTAACATCTGGGACGTGAGCACAGAGTAACATCTGGGACGTGAGCACAGAGTAACATCTGGGACGTGGGCACAGAGTAACATCTGGCACGTGAGCACAGAGTAAAATCTGGGACGTGAGCACAGAGTAACATCTGGGACGTGAGCACACAGAGTAACATCTGGGACGTGAGCACACAGAGTAACATCTGGCACAGAGTAACATCTGGGACGTGAGCATAGAGTAACATCTGGGACGTGAGCACAGAGTAACATCTGGGACGTGAGCACAGAGTAACAACTGGGACGTGAGCACAGAGTAACATCTGGGACGTGAGCACAGATTAACATCTGGGACGTGAGCACAGAGTAACATCTGGGACGTGAGCACAGAGTAACATCTGGCACCTGAGCACAGAGTAACAATTGGGACGTGAGCACAGAGTAACATCTGGGACGTGAGCACAGAGTAACATCTGGGACGTGAGCACAGAGTAACATCTGGGACGTCAGCACAGAGTAACATCTGGGACGTGAGCACAGAGTAACATCTGGGACATGGGCACAGAGTAACATCTGGGACGTGAGCAAAGAGTAACATCTGGGGCGTGAGCACAGAGTAATAATTGGGACGTGGGCACAGAGTAACATCTGGGACGTGAGCAAAGAGTAACATCTGGGGCGTGAGCACAGAGTAATAATTGGGACGTGAGCACAGAGTAACATCTGGCACGTGAGCACAGAGTAACATCTGGGACGTGAGCACAGAGTAACATCTGGGACGTGAGCACAGAGTAACATCTGGGGCGTGAGCACAGAGTAACATCTGGGACGTGAGCACAGAGTAACAATTGGGACGTGAGCACAGAGTAACATCTGGGACGTGAGCACAGAGTAACATCTGGGACGTGAGCACAGAGTAACATCTGGCACGTGAGCACAGAGTAACAACTGGGACGTGAGCACAGAGTAACATCTGGGACGTGAACACAGAGTAGCATCTGGCACGTGAGCACAGAGTAACATCTGGGACGTGAGCACAGAGTAACAATTGGGACGTGAGCACAGAGTAACATCTGGGACGTGAGCACAGAGTAACATCTGGGACGTGAGCACAGAGTAACATCTGGCATGTGAGCACAGAGTAACATCTGGGACGTGAGCACACAGAGTAACATCTGGGACGTGAGCACACAGAGTAATACCTGGGACGTGAGCACAGAGTAACATCTGGGACGTTAGCACAGAGTAACATCTGGTTCGTGAGCACAGAGTAACATCTGGCACATGAGCACAGAGTAACATCTGGGACGTGAGCACAGAGTAACACCTGGGACGTGAGCACACAGAGTAACATCTGGCATGTGAGCACACAGAGTAACATCTGGCACGTGAGCACAGAGTAACATCTGGGACGTGAGCACAGAGTAACATCTGGGACGTGAGCACAGAGTAACATCTGGGACGTGAGCACAGAGTAACATCTGGCACGTGAGCAGCTCACACTGCAAGGGCGCGCGACGGCCGTCCTACCAGTCTCTCAAAATATGTCGTCGTCGTCACACGAAGATTGCGACGCGCTGGATCTTTCGCAGTTACTGAATTTTCAGCATCGCACAAGATATTGGGTACGTCCACTGTGGTTGAAAAAAAGGGAGGAAATACGGCATATTCGATGTGATACAGGAGCTGAATATGTATCCTGACCGTTTCCAGAATTTTTACAGAATGTCGCAAAAGTGTTTCTACATTGTGTTAGACAAAGTGAAGGACAGCTTTCACAGAAAAGCAAACTGGAGGCAGCCTATTTGTCCAGAAGAGAAAAAAAATGTTCAAATGTTTGTTAAGCTTATGGGACCTAACTACGGGGTCATCAGTCCATAATCTTACAAACTACTTGTCAACTACCTTATACTAAAGACGGCACAAATATCCATGCCCGAGGGGGGGATTCGAACCCCCGACCGTTGTGGCCGTGCAGACCGTGACTGGAGCGCCTCAGTCTCCTCGGCCACCGCGGCCGGGCTGTCCAAAAGAGAGATTACTGGATTACCTTCAGGTAAACTAACATAGATATCTTTGTATGTTCTTTAAGCAAGCAGTTGTTTCAAACGTTTTCTAAAAGCGTGAATAAATAATCATCATTTATCGCTGTGCAAATGAAGAGTTGGAATGGTGTTGTATCTGACGCCCTGAATCTACTGGTTAAAATGTTTCACACTCACGTTATTTTAGCACCATTTTCGCTCCAAAAACATTCTTTGTGGAGGCGAACAATGAGCAAAGCGTAAAAGCATTATTATACAACAGGGCTCTGACATGCACAAGAATTCTCGATAATTTCATCGTTTGTACGAGGTAAGAGGCAAAAGAGAATATTGTATGCAAACATACAAGAATTTTGCCTAAAGTCTTAAGTTTATAACAAATATGCGGTATACACATTTTGTGGAGATATAATTCTCATGGTGTAGCCTATACGTATTTCAGTAATGCAAATTGTTCATCTAGGAAAAAGAGTATTTTCTCACAAAGATAACAAAATCAACGTTTTAGGAACTGTTACAAAATAGGGAGAATGACGTTTTAACTCTTATATAGTGTTTGCATCAAGAAACCCTAAAAAGATAAATAGAAAACATTTTTTCTTTTTCGCCTAAAATATGCTCTCATTAATTACAGCGTTGTTCGGGTGAACGATTCAGTTATGCATAATCAGTAACGATTATGATCGTACAGTTGCGGATACGTTTCTGTTATACGACAGGACTTGACGATAAACTGGAAATCGTCGCCCATTTTGAACCTTGAATGAGAGAAACTGCCGCGCGCCACCTGTACGCGCCCTTTCGCTGCGCCACTGGTGGAGGCAGACGGTCGCGGCGCGTCCCGCCACGCCACCTCTGTGTCAACTGAAATGCTGCATTTGTTAACATGCAGGTGGTTCCTGACAGTGCCACGTCCGAGCCAGGCGTCCGCACCGCGCCAATTCTGTGTCAATTGGGCCTTAGTGGGAAATCACACTGTAAAAACTGTTGACGTTATAAACGACCATCCCACATCGGTTTATTATCTTAGTTTTTCCTTACAAGCTTTACTTTCCTTGGAAAAAATAACATGTCTGCTTTTCATTCCGCGTGATTTTTTAGTTTCATAATGCTTTTCACTCGATTCTGAGGAAACTATGGGTTTAAAAATCCTGATATTTGAACATCTGATAGTACAGCAACTTAGTTTTCTAACAAAGCATTCAATTTTTCATTTACAAATCATGTATTGAAAAAGTTAGATAGCGGGAAGCTTACTGTCCGATGCATTTTAGAACACACATTAACGCGAATGTAATAGAGCTGTCTCAAATTATGAGTAGCCGGCCGCAGTGGCCGAGGGGACTAAGGCGCTCCAGTCACGGTCTGCACGGCCACTACGGTCGGGGGTTCGAATCCCCCCTCGGGCATGGCTATTTGTGCCGTCCTAGTTCGTATGTAGTTCATAAGTAGTTTGTAAGTTTAGGGACTGATGACCCCATAGTTAAGTCCCATAGACTGTACAAACATTTGAACATTTTTGAAATTATGAGTAATTGCGAGTTAATGAGCAGCATCAGTGCTGCGGCAGCAAGTATCCGCATTCAGCGCGTGTTCGAACAGCGTTTCTGTGGACATTTCGCTAAATTGCTTGATGTATCCTAGCTGCTAAGAAAAAATAAGTAGATAAATAAAAATAAGAATAAACGTTCAGTTTCATTAGAGGTAGAATGTTGGAAGGTACAGCTTACGCTTAACCACTCCAAGGGAAGTAAACTAATTACTGTTCCTCGATACAGGCGTGTGGACCATTGTTGTTGTTTTCTTTTATTTTATATTCCTCCTTTTCCCTTTGGCTGGGGATAGCTGAAACCCCGAGGGAGACACCACTATTCGAGAGGTGACATTCAAGGTCGCAGTTATCAGTTTTGTATCGCTGGACTGTTTTTCATGTATCTTGAAAACACTTGAGATTTTTCCTCACTGACTGAATTGTCAGTGAACTATCAGTTGCGAAAAAAAAAAAAAAAAAAAAAAACGTGTGCAGTAATGCACCTGGTAAAAGCAGAACGTCCAATTTTGTGGAGCAGATGCAAAACGGTAGCCGAATCGGCTCGCGGCGGAAATATTAAACATGTTGAAAGTCGTTGGCTTCGCGTTAGCCGGCTCCGGCAAATTTGTTTTATACTTTGCTCAGTATTTACTACACTGTGTTTCACTTTTACTTCATATTAAAGAAAGTGATGGCTCTAACATAAGGAACAAGATTATTCCTTAAATCTCTTCAGTTCCTTGTTGCTAGTAAATCTACGTATTTCTTGTATGTGACAAAAAATTATATGCCCTACGATGATGTGATATTTAATTTTGTTCAAGGTTGTCCAACTAATTATGTAGCTAAAATTCTGCCAATGTAAACAGGAAATCTCGAAAAAGCCAGTAGTTTGCGAACACGGTATTCGTCTGCTATTCTTTTTACGTTCCTAGAAACTGTTGAAGGATGAGGAAGAACGTCTTTGGCACTTGCAGTGGGGTACTGTGCTCCTATCTCCATCAAAGTCTGTGCGAAGTCTCGAAATCCTTCTCCCGCAATTGTGCTGAAGTGTCGCAAATCTATTGCACACATTCTTACACATTTCTCCAGCACAAAAGATTTTGCTGACCCTGGAATATTGCTACAACCGTTCAAATCAGTATTCAGATAAGCTTTGCAGCTATTCAGGTGCCGTAACAGCGTAGTGGTACTGCCAACGAATCCAATGCACGATAGAAAAACTATTGTTCCATTTAAAAATTATATTTTTGTGCTGTAACTCTTTGGAAAATGATACAATAAACTATGTTCATAGCTCCGCAGAAAGTGTAACATTTCTTGTGTTGACCTACCGCATTAAAATTTCCCGTCACCTATTATTTTATAAGTTACAGAGGCAAACACACTTAGTGAAACACCCTATATATTACAACAAGGATACCATTTTTAAAAGAAAAAAAAATTGAGCAAGGAATATCCAAGGGAGTTACACTAGATATAATTAACAGTGGGCGCTACAGGCTTTGCTTAGGCAAGTATACAAACACCAGCAGTATAACTGAACCGTGCTTCTAGACATTGACCGGAGCACACTTTGCAATTTAGAATGAAACCTCATCACATAACATAAACGACAATTTGCAATACATAAGACTACAATCTACTGGCCCGAAAAATGCAATCAGTAACTCTGAACACATTAAAATAATGGGCCTGTTATGATTCTGCTTAGACAATATAAAATTATGACACAAGTCAGTTCTGAAAATTTCGCAATGAGCAGGGTAATTAAATAGCGCCTTTTAAAATACTAGGCAGAACACGTTGCGCAAAGAGAGAGAGCTTACACCAGGGGTGGGCACGAGAGCTGCCCGCGAGCAGCGCTGAGCGGCCTTGAGAGCAAGCGGTGCGGGTAGCACAGCTGTGCACAGTGCACGGGTAGGGGGCAGCTGTGCGGCTGTCAGGGCGCTTTGTTGAGTAAGGACAAGCTGAAATACTTACTGTACGTAGAAAACACATAAGGTCGTTTCAAGCTGATGCGGCTTCCGTGAAAAGGGCACCGGTACAGTCATATCTGCCACAGCATGTTTGAAATGTTCAAATGTTTGTAAAGTCTATGGGACTTAACTACGGGGTCATCAGTCCCTAAACTTACAAACTACTTATGAACTACTTACGAACTAGGACGGCACAAATATCCATGCCCGAGGGGGGATTCGAACCCCCGACCGTAGTGCAGCATGTTTGAGTGGGAAGTAAGTGTTAATAGTGTATCCTGTACCATGCAACGGTTGCTCATGTAAGGATGAAACACAGTTTCGAACCACTGTAAAACCTACTTTCGTGGCCACAAATAGGACATAGACGTAACGAATTAAGAAAAGACTTTTTTATTCTAAATTTTACGTTATATTTTCACAGAATTGTGTAGATTTTTTTAAACAAAATGTAACAAAACTGAACTATCTGCAACTACAAACTTGCTTCATTACAATGACGAGAAACTGGGTGTTCGGTCAGAAGGTAGCAATTATTAAATTTAATTACATCCTTAGGAAAGGATGAAAACTGACTCCATTCTGAAGGGGAAAAAATTCCAGAACTCAAGACCTGAGAGCAATGGAAAAAGTTCCCTGCCTGTGTCAGTGGTACCACAACGAAGTTGTCGTCGTACGATAAAGAACTTCTCAAAAATAACCAAATAAGTACATGGGAAAATTTGTAAGCTAAAGGAAAATAAAATATCCCTGCTGCGGAAAGCAAAAACCTAGGAACTATTAAGATAAGTATAATTTATCAAGTGTATAACAAAAACCTTCTCCCTGGAGGAAGTAAAAGGGATAACTAAACTTACCTGCTAGATATATAGAAAACATAAAGGGGAAGAAACTCTATGATCGCAAAGCCTATCAAGATAACCAACAAGGTGACATACACATAAAAGAATTGTCATTTCAGAGGAGAGGTACTACGAACAAAAAAGAAATAAGCATTAATTTACATCATTCTGGATTTATTTAAAATGATTTGAACCAACATCTAGATATTTCGTGTGAAATTGCTGGTCATTAGGCGCACTGCCCCAGTCAGATGATCGTCAGTCACACTACTTCTAAGCTTCGATTTTGTCAGTTTCATTATGGAGAAAACACTTTCGCACAAGTATATTATTCCAAAAAACTATACACACGAGCAGCCGTTTTGAATAAAAATGGAAACTGTTCACGTAGAAAATATTCATAGAAGCTTTCCAAGTTTTCTGCAGTGCGAAACTTCTCCTTCAGCACACGATTGCATTGAAAGTCAATGAGCTCTAACTGAATTTCAGAAGAAACATTTTCCACGTTAACGCAAAAGAAGTTGCAAAAAGGTTGAAATCGCTTTCAGTCGATTTAAGTTTTCAAATCTACTGTCGAAATTTTCTTCGAGAGACTGTAGCACCGTTAGAAAGTCATGAAAATGTTCTTTGAGCCTCTCTTTCTCCAAATTGTTTTCAATGACAACTAGTGCAACGCTTGACATTTCTGACAGTTGCTTTTCCCACAAAAGCAATTTTCTCTTGAAAGCCAAAATAGTGTCAAAAACGTCACTGATTACCTTATTTTTACCTTGCAAAGCTACATTCAAGCTACTCAGATGCTTCGTTAAGTCATTTAAAAACGCATGGTCTAAAATCCACTGTGAGTCGTCCAGTTCTTTCACTGGTTTTCCTTTCGCATCCATAAATAATGCTATCTCTTTACGTAAATTAAAAAATCGTTCTAAAACAACACCTCGACTCAACCGGCGTACATCACAAAAATATGGAACATCGCCGTATTCACACTCGAGATCTGACAGGAACGATTTGAATTGTCTATGACCTAAGCCGTGCTGTCTGAGATTGTTAATTGTCTTTATAACCACATCCATGACGCCAACTAGTTTGGCACATTTGGCTAGCAAATTAACACGATGAAGAACGCAATGTATTTCTGGTATTTTCTGTTGGACACCGACTGCTTTCAACTTTTTTCTTATCAAAGCAACCACTCCAGACTTGTGACCAATCATTGCAGAAGTCCCATCTGTTGCAATCGATGAAAGTTTTTACCAACAAAGCTGGTATTTCTCTATTACATTTTCTAAACAAGAAAATATATCGTCGGCCGTTGTGGTGTAATGCATAGGCACTAAATCTAAGAGTTCCTCAACCACATTAAACTGACCATCAACGCTTTGCAAAAAGACTGCAAGTTGAGCAAAACACATACATCAGTGCTTTCATCCAATGCTAAAGAAAAGAAAACTACATCTTTGATCCTGTCTCTCAAATGAGCTTCCACGTCGTTTGTCATTTCTTCAATGCGCCTGCTAACCGTTCTCCGTGAAAGAGGAACGGTTTCAAAAAGAGGAAGATTTGCTGGGCACAAAATTGTTGCGACAGCAACAAAACATTCTTTCAAAAATTCTGCATCGCTGAAGGGCCGCGCAGTTTTAGCTATTTTAAGAGCTACATGATAGCTTACTCTCATCACTACAGCTTTGTGGATTAGGTTTTCTTCCTGTAAATACGTACAGGAGAAGGTAAAATTGACGGAAAATGTACACAACATATTAATAACAGCAGTAAATTGAATTAATAACATAATTATCTACAAGTATACTTACGTCTTTCTCCTTTTTCTGCTTCATTTCTATAAGTTTCACTTTTCGTTCTTCTTTACTCAAAATAACTACATCTTTATCGTGAAGCAGTTGAAAATGACTCTCCACATTGTATTTCTCCCATGAAGACAATGTTGAATTGCAAAACAAACACTGAGGTACGCTTTGCGTTCCAACAAGAAGTACTCTTCTTCCCACTGTGGGTGTTCAGAAGACTTTCTTTTTAAAGATTTTACGTCCTCCTCAGCCATTTTTCAGACACTAGTTCTGCTTTATCATGAACACCGGACGCGATTTCCACAAGTAAACAGAAGGAGTGGTTCCGCGTGGTGTAGTGAGGTGCGCGGCTAGTCGAGTAGAGTGGGGGGGGGGGGGGGCACTGCTGGCTGGCGGAGTGGGGGGAGCCGCGAGCAGGCCGGGTCAGCCGCTGAGAGCGCCCGTGCTCGCGAAACGGCATTTGCCCAGCCCTGGCTTAGACCCTATTAACAGTGGCGCCAACAAGTTTAGCTTAGGTAATTATGCAAGCATACGCCAACAGCGTAATTGAACCGTGCGTCTTCAACACTGGCCAGAGCAGCCTGTGCAATTTAGAATTAAACCTCGCCACATAACATAAATGACCATTTGCAATAAACAAGACTCCAATTACAGTGTACTGACCCGAAAGATGCACACAGTAACCCTAGATAGATTAAAATAATGCCTCCCCTTTTTCAAGACACATATGGCGCAGCTTAAATTTGGAAAATTTCACAATAAAAGTACCTTTAAAAAAACTTTGCCAAAACTAGACAATTAAAAGGCAGTAACACTAGATATATTAAGATACCCCTTTGGGTTAATATACAGTTATACCAAAGCCATCAACAGAATAATTGAACAACACCCTTTAAATACTGGCTAGAACACGTTGCGCAACAGAGAGAAGGCTTAGACGTTCGCCTAAATGGCCGTTTCAACTCGACGAGTTACACTAAACATCAGCTGGCGCTCAAAATAAGGCCATAACTCTAGATATGTTATTAACAATGCCCTCTGCGGATGCTATTTAGGCAATTTCCTTTCGTAGACATATGGCTCAAAAAATGTTCAAATGTTTGTAAAGTCTATGGGACTTAACTACGGGGCTATCAGTCCCTAAACTTACAAACTACTTATGAACTAACTAAGACTAAGGACGGCACAAATATCCATGCCCGAGGGGGGATTCGAACCCCCGACCGTAGTGGCCGTGCAGACCGTGACTGGAGCGCCTCAGTCTCCTCGGCCACCGCGGCCGGCCATATGGCTCAAATCAAGTTTGGATCTTCACAATAAAGATACAATTTTACACGATACATTGGCCAAACGAGATGATAAAAACAATAGACAATATACAAGCATCAACGTCAAAAGTGTATTTGAACAGTGCTCTTTTATATACTGGCCAGGCACATTGGGCACATCAGGTAAAGCTTCTGCTACGAGTTTGCTAAACAGTGATACAACAACAATCTCTAAATCAATAGTCATAACACATGAGCACCTTTATAGGGAGAGGACCGCCACGGCTGACACAGGGGAGGAGGCGAAAAACAGTTAAAACCAAACTTCCTCAAAGGCCGCGGGCTAGCGTATGGATAGTCACCAGACCACTCAGAAACGACACGAACAGAAGGCTGCAATCTACAACTCGCCGACGGCAGCAACGACGACGAGAAGGAAAAGAGCCAAACTCTAAGTTCCGACTACGCCTGGGGGTGCCAACCAAGCCGCAGAAGCGCAAAACGCCAAATAAATTCCGCTCGTTACCCTCAATATACCAATTCAAGATCGTTCTCGCATGGAAGGCGAGACATTTGAAAACACGTAACAGAGAAGTCAAACTTAACTTCAAAGCAGAAAACAGCCGGCCCAAGCGTCCGCATCGCTGTCACAGACCCACTCCTTTATTGTTATTTGAATAACAACGTACAAAAACATGAGTAGACTGGCAGCAGCCTCTTACACCACTCTTCAGCCGAGTGGCTTGCATAAATGAACGTGAAGATTTAAAACAAACGATGACAAGACGTTAAAAACATGAAGTATTTAAAAACATTGACTGATAATAGTTTGTTGGTGATACAATACAGAGCAAGACGATAAAACACGTGTAGGCTGTTAAAATCGTTGGGCCACGGTGACGTTAAAAAACACACGTAATGAGAAACACAACACTGGACAGACGAGGAAGCACTGAAGGCACTGTTAAAAACGTATGGTGGACGCACTGTTAACATCAGACACTGATACACTGAAGACACAAAACATGAGACGAAGCACTAATTAGCACTGATGGCAATGAGGGGAGGGGAGGGTTGGGGGGTCAGAAGAGCGGGAGGAAGGGAAGGGAGGGGATAGGAGTGGGGAGGGACTCCAGAGGAGGGGAAGAGGGGGCGTTCAATCACGGGGAGAGGATCAGGGTTGGTAGGAGGGATAGCTTTCGGGCCGGAGGGCTTCATCTGGGAGGGGGAAGGTGTCGGAAGTTACTCTGGGAAAGGACGTGGAGAGTTTGGTGGTGGAGGGAGGTATACAGTGGTGAAGGCGTGGCAGAGGCCCGGGATGTGTAAGGAGGGGCTCAAGTATCCGCGGACGGCAGGATGCCATGTGAACTACTTCCTGGTCGCGTGTGTGGCGTCAGAAAGTAGTTCCTTGTGAGCACGCCCTGCCTGTGTTGTTGATGCCACCTGGCGTCTTCCTCCGAGACGTCGCCACGTTGTCTGATCAGCTGGCAACCCGCGTCCTCTTGTGCTTGTCGGGTTGCCAATCGCACAGGCTGAGTGCCGCAACGTGTCAGTTTCTGACGTTACATATTAGCGATTCTGACAAGGGGAACACCAAGTATGGTACCAACGGAATTTGATGGGTCGTAGGTATGTTGTGAGGGAATTCCTCCAGACCATCAAGCTAAAAGGATTTATTCCAATGGGCCTTGATTTATAAGAAAATCGAAATCAAATACGCAGCAAATTACAACGCGTAACATGTCTACTTATACATGGCGAGACAGCGTGGTGTAATCGACAAGATGCGAGGCTGCCATGCGAGCGACGTGGGTTCAAGTCCGACGTGGGTCAATTACTTTTCACACCTGTCCGATGATTGTGCATAATTATGTATTTTTTATAACCATTCTTATGCAAACGTTTGCAGGAAATGGTCAGGATAAAAACACGTAACATACGCTCAATATGTTATGTATTAAAGTACACTTTTAAGGCGATTGAAGCACATTTCGAAATCAGTAAATAGTCTTTTGTTAATACCTACAATATTTGGGCAACATTTAATACCTATGTTTACAGTTCCTGACCGTGTTGTTTTTATCTCCTATGACGTGTGTACCCACGTGACGCGTGCCAGTGGACTATTATGCTTCGGCCAGTCGGTTAGTCATTCGTAGCGTGTCGTTCATGCGTGCGGCAAGTAGTGCAACGTGAAGAACAAATGCGCTTATGGTAAAAACAGGCCCATCACACGAAAGCTCTTCGGAAATGGATGTGTGTGGTGAGCAGTCAAAAGGTGAACTCACTAACGCCTTAAAATACGCCGAATGTTTGCTGACTGTTTATTCAAGCTGTAACATAGGAGTGGGTATAAAGGCATATAATTATGCACAATAAAAGAAGAGAAATGAAGAAAAGTGAAAAATAAATGACCCGAAGGTAAAGATTTTTTTTATTTTCTTGGTTATTTTTTGTTATCCTTTGACTTTTCATTATTTTTGTTTTTCTTTCTTTATATCTTTTTCTTTGCTTATTTATTTTTCATTTTTTTAAATACAGAAAGTAGCAATTACAATTTTTTTAAATTTCTGCCGCTATGCCGCGGTGGCCGAGGGGACTGAGGCGCTCTAGTCACGGTCTGCACGGCCACTACGGTCGGGGGTTCGAATCCCCCCTCGGGCATGGATATTTGTGCCGTCCTTAGTCATAGGTAGTTCATAAGTATAAAATTCTTGAATATCCGTCTCCAGATCGCTTATATTTTCCAAAACATGACCGGTTTCGGGACAGCTGCCCATCTTCAGATCAAATTTTGAAGTTACAGAGTAACCTGTCCTGTGATGAACGAATGTTCACAGTCGTTACACTTCATAAGTAGTTTGTAAGCTTAGGGACTGATGACCCCGTAGTTAAGTCCCATAATTTCTACAAACATTTGAATATTTGAATCTGCCGCTATGTATCGAACCCCGGCCTCCTGCATGGGAGCCTAGCACCTTGCCGATTACACCACACAGTGTCGCTGATAGGTAACCGCCATGTATAAGTAGACATGTTACGCGTGGTAATTTGCTGCGAAATGATCTCGATTTTCTTAGAAATCAAGGCCCATTGGAATAAATCCTTTTAGGTTGATGGTCTGGAGGAATTCCCTCACAACATACCTGCGACCCATCAAAATCCGTTGGTACCATACTTGGTGTTCCCCTTGTGAGTATAAAATGCGTTTCAAGTATAGAGCTAGCTGGAAACTGTAAATTGTAGTAACAAGGGTTCCGAATCACAACATCGGACAGAATTCGTATTCAATTATATATATTTTTTATATTTTTGACGACATTGCAGCGTTCATTTTTAATGAAATAAATCGCAATTTGCGATCACTTATGGCTTCACTGTACTAGGTTTAGATGTAATACCAATGTGAGGCGAATGAAAATTTGTGCCCGGCCGGCACTAGATATAACAAATACGATCAGCCCGTCTTACGACATCAGAGTCGTGTTTTCGGTATCTAGGCAACTTACCATGCGAAATGTAAGTCCGGCCAGTTCCTTGGGCACAGTGGAAGATGTTGCAGTTGTATTTGCCTCTTCCATGGTTTGTTGGCTCTCTGGTTGCAGCGGACAGTTTCGCCATTCTGAAGGAGCACCATTGTTGACAGAAGTGCAGCTACCTGCTGACTCATGCCACCCTGGTGTAGTTCGTGTCGTGATAGACACAGCCCACAGTTCCTTTCCCTCTCAACTTATTAAGATGGTCATGTATGTAGTATTGGCTATTCAGCTGCAACTGTCGACCTGTTCTGCCTTTGATGCATTGATCCTTGACATTCTACCACAACCTCTTGTAGTGTACTAGCTCATATTACTTGTTAATACAATGTGCTTCCAATTATATTTCTTGAAATAGAGTTTGCAGTGTTGTCCAATATCTACCATTCTCTCCCTCACTGTGCAGTATCTCCGTAGCAGTAGTCGTTTTTGAATTACAGACGTTGGAGCCGACGTTTTAGCCAAGTTAGTAAAAATAACTGACCTTTGAAAACTGATTGCAATCAAATGGTTGTACGGATTTTCACATTTGAATAGGTCATTCCACGCAAAATTTATGCCCTTTTATTTTGGTAAGAATAACCTCTTCAGCAGGATGCATAGTTTCCGAGTAATAGGCGAAAATCTGTAGTAAGTTGTTACGAGGGTTTTGAAGGACAAAAACTTGGATTCTTCATTCTCTGAAATATATACACAAGCTAAAGAAAATATTCTTCCTGATTTTTTTGCAAGGAAAAGTCCATTTTTGTGACGCCGTTCCTGAACTATGCAGTGCACTTTACACTGTTTTTATACAAAAAAATTGTATTGCACTGTTTGCCAAAGGAATCAAAAATGTTTCCAAAATATATCAAAAATTTTGCAAGTGCGCGCCGTTTATAATGTTCACAGAGAGAACATGCGCCCACCTGTATATATTTCATAGCATGATAATACAACTCTTCACGAAGAAAAGAGACCAAAAACCGTAACTCTAGGTCGATCCCCTGAGCAACTCTAGTCAGTTTTCGAGAAGCCCTATTTTTTTCTTTTTTAAAAAAATAGGTTTATCTCGAAAAATAGCGAATATTTTTAATTTTTGTAAAAAAGAACTTTTTTTACTTAATTCGTGCCATAGTAACGGCAAATAAAACGTTTGGAAACGTGAATGTTGCCGAGTTATAAGGAATCTAGTTGTTACAGGTTTTTAAGTGTTTTTTTGCAATATCTCTAAACGTAACAAAGCGATCGCTATGTACAAAAAAGGTATCGATAGATAATCTTAAGGCCTATAACTTTCTAATTTAACATTTTCCCATCGGAGTTATCGTTTTTTATTTATTTAAGAAAAACCGTTATTTGCAGCTTTGCAAGTGTTTTTTCGCAAATTTCACCATCTCGGCTCCAGTTTGATTAAATAGAAACTCTATTTGAAGTTTAATTTCTCATACGGCCGTATTTTTTTTGTTTTCAGGTAATAATGTTTGTGCCTACTTCTCCCTAGTGCTTGGACTAATAGGCTTTCAGCGGCAAGGGCGAGCACACAGGCAAGATGTGGGAGTGGGCGGAACCTCATTACCTGCAGCATGTGCTGGACACAAGCCACCGCTGTAGGAGGAGCCGGCAGCGAATGAGCCGGGGGCACACAAGCGGCCTGAGACCACCGGCCTGTGTGCCCAGGGCGCAATAACCACCACCGCACTCACGTTGGCTGCCTCAGGGTCGCAGCCTGCGTCACGCCTCGCGGTCTGCCTGCAGGATCGCCCGTTCTACGTACGCGATTACGCAACATTACAAGTCGCTAATAATTAACCCTTTAATGCACGATCTTGTATTTGAAGCTACGAAAACTACCACGAGTAATGTATAGTGCGTATATACTGAGAAAAATGCCTAAATTTGTTATGCACTACTAGCAACAAAAAGTTCATAGATGGTCAGCTATACAGGGTGGTCCACTAATAGTGACGGAGCCAAATATCTCACGAAATAAGCATCAAACGAAAAAACTACAAAGAACAAAACTTTTCTAGCTTGAAGGGGGAAAACAGATGGCGCTATGGTTGGCCCGCTAGATGACGCTGCCATAGGTCATACGGATATCAACTGCAGTTTTTTAAATAGGTAATCCCATTTTATTACCTATTCGTCTAGTACGTAAATAAATATGAATGTTTTATTTGGAACACTTTTGTCGCTTTGAGATAGCTGGCGCTGTAATATTCACAAACATATTGCTCACAATTTTAGACGAACAGTGGGTAACAGGTACGTTTTTGTAAATTGAAACACAGAACGTAGTTCCGTTTGTTGCCGTCCTCGGGGTCCTGGACCGACAGTCTTATCAGTGCTACGTTCAGTGTTGTGTGTAGTGCACCAGTGAAGTGTGTGTTTTTTAACTGCGTCCACTGCAAACAGACAAGCGTCGCACCGTGTGTTTTAATTAGTGTCTCCGTGTACTCGCCGTCCTGTGTTATTGCCGTCCTACATTTTTTTTTCTTGGGGGGGGGGGGGGGGTGGATCACCGTGGCTCCTCATTTTTAACTGACTAAATGTGGTTTTAATCATCTGTCTATTGTAATGTACTTCAAACTGTCGTCTTGTCTATGTTCTTGTATCTCCGTTGTTTTATCTCCTGTTATGTATTTTAATTCTTACATCTATGTATTTTAATTTCTCTCGGCTGAAGAGCAGCCTATGGTGCTGCTGCCAGCCTACCAGTGTCATTCTGGTGTGAAACACAATAACGGGAAATAATTACGTTTGTGTTTTATTTCGGTTGTTCCAATGTGATATATATATATATATATATATATATATATATATATATATATATATATATATATATATATACTTTTGTCAAGCTATCATACATTATGAGAACGCATGCTGTTACTATATGATTAACTGTAATTACCTCATGAGTTCAATAAATGCTCAAACCTTCAACATCAATGCATTTGGCAATACGCGTAACGAAATTCCTCTCAACAGCGTGTAGTTCGCCTTCAGTAATATTCTACATCTACATCTACATACATACTCCGCAATTCACCGTAAGGTGCAAGGCGGAGGGTACACTGTACCACTACTAGGCATTTCCTTTCCTATTCCACTCCCAAATTGAACGAGGAAAAAAAGAATGCCTATATGCCTCCGTACGAGCCCTAATTTCTCTTATCTTGTCTTTGTGATCTTTACGCGAAATGAGACGACTCAGAGAAACTATAGGTATATTTTTCGCAAATCTTTAATTCAGCGCAAAGTTCCTAGTGATTGGAAAAAAGCGCAGGTGACTCCCGTTTATAAGAAAGGAAAGAGAACTGACCCACACAATTACAGGTCAATATCGTTGACATAAGTTTCATGTGGAATTTTAGAGCATATTCTCAGTTCGTATAATAAATTTCCTTGAAACGGAAAAGCTTCTTTCTATGAATCAGCACGGGTTTAGGAAACATCGCTCATGTGAAACTCAGCTTGCCCTTTTCTCACATGACATCTTGCGAGCCACGGATGAAGGGCAACAGGCGGATTGTGTTTTTCTCGACTTCAAAAAGGCGTTCGACGCGGTGCCACACTGCACACTGCTAACGAAGATACGAGCTTATGGAATAGGTTCACAGATTTGTGACTGGCTGGAAGACTTCCTAAGTAATAGAACGCAGTACGTTGTTCTCGACGGCGCGTGTTCATCAGAGACGAGTGTATCGTCAGGCGTGCCCCAGGGGAGTGTGATAGGACCGCTATTATTTTCTATCTATATAAATTATCTGATGGACAGAGTAAGTTGTAATTTACGTCTGTTTGCTGATGATGTTGTGGTGTATGGGAGGGTGTCGTCTGTAACTGACTGCAATAGCATACAGGATGACGTAGACAAAATTTCTAGTTGGTGCAAAGAATGGCAGCTAGCTCTCAATGTAAAAAAATGTAAGGTGATGAGCATGAGTGAAAAAACAATCCTATAATGTTCGAGTACAGCGTTAGTAGTGAGCTTCTTGATGCTGTCGCGTCGTTCAAATATCTAGGCGTAACATTGCAGAGCGATATGAAATGGAACGAACATGTAAGGACAGTTGTGAGTAAGGCGGACAGCCGACTTCATTTTATAGGGAGAATTTTGGGAAGATGTACTTCACCTGTAAAGGAGACGGCGTATAAAACGCTTGTACGACCACGTCTTGAGTATTGCTCAAGTGTTTGGGACCCGCAGCAGATCAGTTTAAAGGAAGACTTAGAGGCGATTCAGAGGCGAGCAGCTAGATTTGTTACCGGTAGGTTCGACCAGTGCGCGAGTATCACGGAAAAGCTCCGGCAACTCAATTGGGGATCGCTGGAAGAAAGACGACGTTCTTTTCGTGAATTTCTGTTAAGTAAATTTAGAGGGCCGGAAGAGCTGCGTGTAGTACGATCTTGCTGTCGCCTACTTACATTTCGCGTGGTGATCACAAAGACAAGATGAGAGAAATTAGGGCTCGTTCGGAGGCATATAGGCATTCTTTTTTTCCTCGTTCAATTTGGGAGTGGAATAGGATAGGAAATGCCTAGTAATGGTACAGTGTACCCTCCGCCACGCACCTTACGGTGAATTGCGGAGTATGTATGTAGATGTAGATGTAGATATTGCGTCCTCCCTTCTTTCCTTCTGAAAATACACAGAGAACAATGAGACGCTTGCTGGAAACTGCCATAGGAGGCCGGATACCAAAGGCGAACTCATCTCTCCAAACCTCCATTGACTGGTCCGTTGGATGATGCAATACTATGTTTACTGTTTAGTTGGCTCGAGACGCTTGCCGCATGTGGTGCGTTCGTGGGTGTTTGTAATCTTACTGCATGAAATAATGGACATTGGTGGTACGAATGCATTTTCTGTATACTCCATAAAACGAATGAAAAAGGAAGAGACTTGGAAGAAGGTGGGGGCAAAAATGAAAATGAATTCTGGCAAAGAATACGTATCTCTAGACACACGTCTTCATTGGTACCGGCAGATCAAATCGACCATCACATTTTATCTACAGCAGGCTTTCTCCGCCCTAAACTGACCAATGGTAACCAGTTTTATAAACGGAAACTCTGGGTATACAACTTTTGAATGTTCAAATGTTTGTAGAGTCTATGGGACTTAACTACGGGGTCATTAGTCCCTAAACTTACAAACTACTTATGAACTAGCTAATACTAAGGACGGCACAAATATCCATGCCCGAGGGAGGATTCGATCCCCCGACCGTAGTGGCCGTGTAGACCGTGACTGGAGCGCCTCAGTCCCCTCGGCCACCGCGGCCGGCTACGACTTTTGAATTCATAACATTGAAACAGGAGTTTTTAAAATATATTATTGGCATGAAACTGGAACAAGATGTGAATCGTATGAAATAGCGGGCTGTGGTGAGCACTGCTTGGGGTATAATGTCGATGCTTGTATTAAAAAAGTAACAATGTTTAGCAATAACTGCTTCGGGCAGAATAATAATTGGAATGTAGTTTTCGCCAATTTGTCTTTAATCCACCAGGATAAATTTGACGAAATAAGACGTGTTTTTATGACGCCTGGTCATTCCTATATTGCCTGTGACCGGGACTTTGGGCACAATGAGAAAGAGGTTCGACTTGCTGACGTGTACACCAGCGATCATTATGAGTACTTCATTACAAAATGCCGTCAGAAAAGCAGTTGACGGTAGTACCATCACACAAGAATCAAAGATAGTGCTAGTTATGAGTACACCAAAGACTACAAATAGGGGTTCTACATCCACAAAAGTTACGATGGTGGCGTCAAATCTGCAGTGAAACTTATGAAAGGAAAGGGCAGCTGTTATGACTCATCCAAGTTTAATCTGGCGAAGGTTACGCTAACGTGCTTTATGCTTCACCTGTGCTTGTACCCCCTGCAAAACGTAAAGGTATTAGAGATCTCCTGGCGTACATTCCAATTCCATGGTCAACATCTTTACAACGATTCTTGCAATTCACCAATCAGCTAACCCCATGCACAACGAGAAAACAGAGGCTGAGCAACCTGATTATGATAACTGACTGTATCTCATTAAAGCAACTGTTGTTCAAACTCGTTTGACAATATATTATACGTATGTTTGTTAGCAGAATACATACATTCCTAATTAAATCTATTACAAATTATAAATAAAATTCTCTTTTCTTTGAAAGTGAAGCGACGTTCATTCAAATTCCTGATCCATTATTATGTAATATGTTTATTGTTATAAAGTATTCAACAAGCAATGAGACATGCCACAAAGAAAATATTTTGAATGTACCCTCATGGAGCTCGCCTTTATGTAATATATATTCAAATTCATTTCCCTGCAAACGACATGTTGCGTTCGCCCTTCGTATCCGGAACGCTTCATTTGATTTTACTCATTTTATTTTAGCTCAAGTAACCTTGAATTACATTACTAAATCTCAAACGCGGCATTAATGTAGGCTTAAAAAGCTTGTAAAAGTCAATAATTACCAGAGGGGAAGGGGTGTTAATGTTAGTAAAACGTACTTAATGAAAGGATTTTCTAGTAATTACAAAATAGAAGACGAGGTTGCTCTCATCGACTACATGGAGCCAAGAAAAACAGTCTGTAAATGCTCAGTTACGAAGAATATTTTGTTCTACAAAACACATTGTGAGAAAAGTGAAATCTCCATAACTAGTGGAGATAAAATGTTCAAATTTTTGTAAACGTATTCAACCAAACCGCTATGGTCATCAGTCCCTAGATTTACAACCTACTTAAACTAACTTACACTGTCACGATGGCGTGGCCGAGCAGTCTGAGGCACCTTATTGCGGAGCGCGTAGTTGCTCGCCGTTGGAGGTTCGAGTCCTCCCTCGGCCATGGATTTGTGTGTTGTCCTTACGTTAGTTTAAGTAGTTTGTAAGGCTAGGAACTGATGACCAAAAAAGTTAAATCCCATAGCTTTACAATAATTTGTAGCTTACACTAAGGACAAGACACACACCCATGCCCAAGGGAGGACTCGAACCTCTGCCGGGAGCGGTAGCCCAGTCCGTAGCACGATGCCTTAGTCCACACGGCTACTCCCGCGCGTCCTTGCTGAGATATAGTCACTTTTAAACTCAACATATAAATACTTAAAACTCTCCCAAATTCTTCAAATATGTTCACCGTTTCCACGACAATATTTGTTACATACAGTGAGGTCTCGTAGTCTTTCACCGCATTAATACAGATTTAGCTGAAGAGCCAACAGTACCACACATTGTTCAATCACGAGTTATATTTGAATTATGCAACAGATAAAAGAGAAAATTACATGAAATGTTCATGTTTCAAATGATAAGATTTCTGGCAAAATAAAATCTGACATTTCGTAGCCACATGGATAAGACACCAGTTCCAATAGTGTAAGAAGTCAAGAACTCCTGGCTTCCTTGGATCCCATTTTAATGTGTACAAATAAAACCGTTTCGTTATTCTCGTTTATTTGATACCACACACATGGTATTTGTGTTGGTAATTAGTCAGTAATTGCTGTACTTGTAATTGTTATTACATCTAAGAATGCTAGATATTAAGAGACTGCTGATGAACCAGACATTATTCTGTATGGCGTGGGCCATTTTAATGTGTACAAATAAAAACCGTTTCGTCATTCTCATTTATTTGATACCCCACAAATGGTATTTGTGTTGCTAATTAGAGTCAGTAATTGCTGTACTTGTAATTGTTATTACATCTAAGAATGCTATATATTATGAGACTGCTGACGAACAGACATTATTCTGCGTGGTGTGGGTGCGGAAGCAACAGGCCCTGTTTGTTTCGAAGGGGGCCGCTTGGGAAATACCGCGCTTTACCTGAGTCCGTCCCTCCTGGCGGGTGTCGGAGTTAGGAAGCTTTGCAGAGTGACAATGGAAAGGGGGTGGGGTAGCTGCAGGTCAAAGCGCCAGTCCCAGCGAATCACCCTCCCTCATTCCACTTTTCTCTACAAGAACGTGTCATGCAGCCAAAACAGATTGTCAGCTTCCCAGACACGCCTAGCTGGCTTGTAAAATTAACCCCTATTGGCGAGGCGAGACGTGGAGGAGCTACTGGCGTTTGCAATGGCTTATCAGAGAACTGGCATCATTGCCTGCGAGCTGTGGAGGACGTGAAAGATATACACATTTTAACTGAGCTACAGAATGCCGCTTCCTCGTGGGGGCTCTTCTCGTGGTGACTGCAAGTGACAGTACGTGACCGCTTCTGAGACTATTTAAGCAGTATGCTGCAGTTTTCCTTGTGACATAAAACAGCGAGTTGCATCCTGGCATTTTCACAGATCGAGAAGTGAATATTTTGACCCATCCACAATACTTACTTAGAAATTAGAAAATTATCTGTAAAAATTTTGTAAGTAGTTGCATAACAAAACCGGAATATAAAAATAATTCATATATATCAATTACAGAAAAGCGAAGTGGAGTTAAAGCTTACGATTAAAAAAAAACTGAATGCAATATATGTCTTTGCAGGTCCTAAACATAAAGTCCAAAATACGTATAGATAATATAAGATAAATTTGTAATGCTCGTCAAGCCCATGTGAATCATTGAATGCCTGAAATTATTATTCAAAGTTTTATATATATGAAAAAGTGTTAAATGCATGATTATACTTTACTAAGAAATTAAATACAAAAAGTAGTATTTCTTTAAAATATCACTTGCTACAATAGAATCTATTTTATTCATACTACTGAAACTGCGTGTATTAGAGGTGTGTCGCCATGAGGAAACATTTGTAAACCGTTGTACAACACCTTCTGAGAAAAAAGCAAAGCACCCAGAACGCATGGCCTTATTCGCTTTCATGATAAATTTGTTATTTGTAAACAGATTTATTTTCCTGTTGTATGAGTGGAATGGATTAGGTTTGCTTGTGATAGGTAATTTTAGTATCCAGAGTAATATTCATACGTTACTCATGTAACGGTTCGAAAGCCAAGGGGCAATAGCATCTAGAGAGTAAATTTGCAAACTAAAATTTTATAATACTTTATCTTCACACATTATTAAGAAGAAAAATATTATGTTTAAAAAATTGTAAGAACATTTTCCATAATGGCTCCGTAGTTTATCCTATATATTAAAAGAATCTACGAAAACTAAAGTCAGTCGGTCAGACCAAACTACCCGGCCAATTTCCTTCATTTTTGTTTTAACTGAAAGGTATTCATCCAGAGATTTGTCATCAAGTATCAGAATTTACATAACTTTCGCCTTCCTTGTTCTATCCTCAAACGCGAATTCCTTCTGTATATTTCTTATGGAGATGTCCTTACTGTAAAACTAAAGTCAGTCGGTCAGGCCATTCTATCCTACGGATTTCCTTCATTTTTGCTTTAAACGAAAGGTATTCAGTCTCAAATGTTGCATCATGCATCAGAATTAACTTAAGTCTCTCCATCCTTTATTTTTTATTTAAACGCGGTATCCTTCTGTCCTTGCACTGAATATTTTAAATGGTTTGTTTTACGATATCTTCGGTTCTAATTAAGGTATGCAGTTCTTTTTGACCTAACAACACTCAGCGGATCAAACTCTTTCATTTGCGCTTTTAAACACTTGCACTGATTTATTCTAAAGAAAGCTATGAGCTAACATACAACTTTACTGCCATTTTTTCCCAACTAAAGTCAGTCGGTCAGACCGTTCTATCCGACCGATTACCTTCATTTTTGCTTTAAGCGAAAGGGATTCATTCGGAGATATATCATCAAGTATATGAAGTAACTTATGTGTCTCCATCCTTTCTTTTTATTCAAACGTGGTATCCTTCTGTCCTTGCATTGATAATTTTAATTGGTTTGTTTTACGATCTATTCGGTTTTAATTAAGATACGCAGTTCTTTTTGACCTAACAGTACCCAGCGCTTTTATTTGCGCTTTTAAACACTTGCATTGATTGATTCTGAAAACAGCTATGCATGAACATTCAACTTTACTTCCACTTTTTCCCAACTTTTTTGTCATTCCAATGTGTTGTTGTTGTGGTCTTCAGTCCGGAGACTGGTTTGATGCAGCTCTCCACAATACCCTATCCTGAGCAAGCCTCTTCATCTCCATATAAGAACGGCAACCTACATCTGTCTGAATCTGCTTACTGTATCCATCTCTTGGTCTTCCTCTGCGGTTTTTACCCCACACACTTCCCTCCAACGCTAAATTCACAATTCCTTGATGTCTAAGAATGTGTCCTACCAATCTATCACTTCTTTTAGTCAAGGTACGCCAGAAATTTCTTTTCTCCCCAATTCTGTTCAGTACCTCCTCATTAGTTACGTGATCCACCCACCTAAACTTCAGCATTCTTCTGTAGCACCACATTTCAAAAGCCTCAATCCTCTTCCTGTCCGCAATGTTTATCGTCCATGTTTCACTCCCATACAAGGCAACACTCCATACAAATGCCTTCAGAAAGGACTTCCTTAGGCTTAAATTAATATTCGATGTTAACAAATTTCTCTTTTTCAAGAACGCTTTTCTATCCATTGCCATTCTGCATTTTATATCCTCTGTACTGTGACCATCATTTGTTATTTTACTGCCCAAGTAACAAAACTCATCTACCTCCTTTGTTGCTTTATTGCTTCGTTGCCTATTCCAATAACGGTGCGAAGTATTCCTCTAGTTAGAGCTTATAACTGCTTCGCTCACAGATCTGCCACACCATAACAGTGACCACCTGAGAATAGAGTCCACTTGTGCACGACGCTTAATACAGAAGTAACTTATTGCTGTCACTTATGACTTAAAGGCCCTTGTGCCAAGCGTAATTTATTTCTAACAGTTGGGCTGGAGTTTCCGTCTTAGTGAATCGAGCGTGGACATCTATATTCCCCGAAGACTTCACCAAATCTCGTCGAACTGGGACACTCCCTAAGTCGATAACTCCAAGTTAGTGAGGTCGGTATTCCCTTGACGTCAGGAGAACTGGGACACTTAATAAAGTTCCTACAAAAGTGAAGGACAACGGCTTGCAGTTACTGTGTCAGGAGGCTCGATGGCTTGTAGGAAGGGGACAAGGAGGACGAACTGGGTTATTGTGTACCGAGCATTTCATTTTTTATTTACATGGCGTCCGTGTTCACTTGTACTGAAAAGGGAGAATAAAAGTAATGCCCCATAGAGATCTGCAACCTTTCTCTGCGAAGCACACTTAACTGAGCGGCACTTTTGTACTACTTTTCTACCATTCCAGTCTTAAATAGTGAGCGCGAAGAAAGAACGCCTAAATCTCTCCGTTAGAACTCTTATTTCTCTTACTTCATTACGGTGATTATTTCTGCCGATGTAGGTGGGAGTCACATACGGAGGAGAAAGTCGGCAATCGAAATTTGGTAAGTCGATCTCGCGGCAACGCAAACCGCTGTTGCTGTATTGATTCGCACTCCAACTCGTGTATCATTTTAGTGACACTCCGCTGTATCGCGATAGCCTCTCGGCTTTTATAATTATTCAGTACAATATTGTAATTAAAAATTTGTAATTACTTTTGATGCGGACTACATTAAGATAAAGACTTCTTTTGCAGAGACAATTGCTCTTAGTTATAAACCGACTGCTAAAAATATAGTTCTCCTACACAAGGTCGATTTGAACTTCTTGCTTTACGTAGTAATCACTGCAGGACGTGGGGACACGTATTAGCTGAAACAGTGGCCGATGCTGTTAACATAGACAAGAAAATTCTCTGGAAATACTATATTTAATGGAAAGTTCTATACAGACGATCAGCTGACGCCATTCCTTCAACGGTTACCCAGATTTACTTTATCGCACATTGACACCACCATGACGTCTTATTTAAACAGACATGAACTACTCTGTTGATGAATTACCAGACTTTCAGCATTCGTCGTGCTTTCGATAATAGGGAGCACTGTATACAGAATAACTACATTGTCCCCAGTGCTATACTGTAACATACTAATACTTCAGCATATACTTACTGTGAGAGATATCAGTTTAGTACTACACCATAGAATCAATACATGGCAATACATGGCACATGACACTCATCTCAATGACGGAAGTGTTTTCAGAAGTTTATGCCAAGCAGACAACTACACACCGCAGTCTTAACTTTAAGAACACAACCTAACATTGAATTTACATCGTTCCAGAGGACGGACTTTAATTAATTTCACTTTTTGTGTGAAAAACTTTATGAACATTCATCATTTTGGACAATGACTTCTACTTAAATTTGACATCTTGGTTATGACAACTGAGTTTATTGACAGAGGGATTCAACTAGGATTTTTTTTTTTGCAGACCTAGGTCTGGAACTCTAAAAACCATGATATATACAGGCCCCTCTTTAATAACCGTTGCGAAGCACGGGCACATAAGCTAGTATCATATATAAGTGGCTGGCGGAAGCGGCCGAGAATCAGTCGACAGCAGTTGAATGTTGACAACAGACGTGTGTCGCGAGTGTAGTGAAAGCCAGTGAGATGATGGCTGTTCAACATAGCCGCAGAATCCGCCGCGCTGGACTCTGAAATATTTTCGGACGTATGTGGACTTTTATTTTTTAAACAGTTGTTGGAACTTGAAAATTTTTCATCGCATTCTGACTTGGTTTTTTTTATACAACAATAAACTTTAATAGCAATCATTTTAGGAACATTATCCAAATGGTTAAAAATTCATACAGCTATTTTGTTAGCAATATTGGGGGCTCGAGCTAATCATATCAGATGTAGTCTAACGAATTTAGTGGTTCTCGCCAGATATAATCATGCAATGGGCAATAAACAATTTTAATAAAAACTCAACCCTCATGTTGTAGTCAGTTATTTAGTAGATGCCGCCCTAGTTAAAAATTCCCTGACTTTTAATTTCAAAGTTGTTCTACCAATCAATGTATACGTGTACGGACAGCAACGAGCCTAAGGTAGTAGGACTAAGTCATCCCCTAAGACAAAGTTAGTTGAATTAAGGGTCCGTACCGTTACACAATCAATGAATCCGCGCATAGTTACCTGTATTACAGCCCGTTGTAGCCATTTTCAGCACCTTCTGTAGGGAACTGTACTTAGTAAATTACACTGTATCAACACAAATATCTAACCTGCATAGTGTATTGGTCTGTATTATGTACACCACAACAAAAGCCTGTAACACGGTTGTGAAAGCAAGTAAACCATGTGTGTACCGGAAATTTTATGCTTAGAATCCCCAGAGCTACCCACATTTTTAATTACATGCTGTATATAAATTGCTAATTTGCATTCACTACTGAAAACTACACTAAGTCGAAACGTTGGTTACTCCAGAAGTATTTACCTATGTGCTTTCCATCCATATCACCTACATAGTTAGCAAAATTCGGTATATCCTGAAATTCTTGGGAAACTGCTCTCCACTCTTTAGGAAATTATGTCATCTAGAAAAATAATGAATAACTACAACAGACACAAAAGCAGGATCTATACTAGATATGCCATGATTAAAAAATTATTGTTTTCATTTAAAATATTTTTGGTTATCATTTTATAATATGTGTACTATTGATTTGATTTTCTCAGGGAAGCCAAAACAGTCTTGGTCCAACCCGCCACTGCCCGCACCGAAACTAAGTTTATTGTGCGGTATCGCTCCCTGTATATCTAGTAAAGCCAACCAATGCCCTTGAACAGTGCAAGGAGTCCAATGCAATGCATTCGAAGATTAGATGTGATGCAGTTTCATCACCGTCATCACAGATCCTACATTTAGGGTCCTCTTCTGTTATTCCCATTGTATGTAGGTGATGTGTACTATTAGTTTTGATGCCCAGTTGGGTACTGAAATAATCTCTCAGATGAAAGTAGTGTGACACTGTACAAGCAACGCTAGGATAAAGCAGGAAGAATATTTAAGAACTACCAGATGAGTAACGCCACGCAGTTGAATCAGCTGTACAGATAGTAAACAACTAATCACAGAAGCTTAACAGCCCGTTTTAAGCTTTTGGCGAAAATATAGTAAATACGTTACTACGATGTAATAAATTTTATATGGTAGAGGTTGAATTTAAAATCACTACGGTGCTCTATGAAGCAGACTTAACCATGCTAGAAAGTTAAAGTGGCCAATCTAAAAAAAAAATGTTCAAATGTTTGTAATTCTATGGGACCAAATTACGGGGTCATCAGTCCGCTAGGCTTACAAACTACTTAAACTAAGTTAAACTAACCTAAGGACAAATCACACACACCCATCCCCGAGGGAGGACTCGAACCTCCGACGCGGGAGGACGCGCGATCCGTAACGGTGGCCAATCTACTTTCAACACTTCCTCACAAATAGTTTTCTGCAAAAAAAGAAGGATGTATTAATTACCTTGATTGGCAACCAAGAAAGGTCGGTTGCAGCGATTCACAAAGATATTCGTAAACCAATCTCCAAATTAGCAAACATTTCTTGAATGAAGTTTTCACGCAACACTTTGTAAAAACTTCTTAAGGCTGAGCTTTTTATGCTTTAAAATGAATAGTCTCAGAACTCAAAAATTCTTACTAGTCGTCTTTGTATTGTTGGTGCATTTGACATGTAGCATAGGAACTGAGAAGTGCTATAAAACACTTCAAATGATTTTTTTCTCTTCTATAATTCATTTATCAACCAGGCTGTAATAACCACAAATCTATACATCCGTAAATCTCCTTTCCTTCAAAAATACTATGAAGTTCGGCTGTTTTGTCTACTTTCAGTTTTCTTAATTTTATTCTTTTTGTAGCTATTTTGTACATATTTATCTTACGCTTTTCGAAGACAGCGTTTTCATATGTGTCGTACATAGACCAAAACTCTCCAATTTAATCAAGGAAAGAATCAAACACACAAACGCTTTACAGTTACAATACCGATATCAACACTTTTCAACAATTTACTTGTAACACTGAATCTCTTAAATATCACTGACCAAAAAGTTGTCATTATCGCAGTTTCCCCACTTGATAGATGGCTCAACATTCTATGACAGATAAACCTACCGTTTGTTCTATAGAAATACGGGACACCTGGAAAGGTTGTAATGAACTTAAATAGAATAAAAAAGCGTCTGCATAAACAAATCGTAAGTAATAGAAAATATATGCCTGAAATATCTCTATACAACAAAATTATGTTTTTCAACATCAAGTAAGGTGATATCTCGCCAATAAAATTTCACGAAACGTGATTTTGCCGTAAGTGGCAAAGCTACCCCTTTATCATAAAGTAAATATGGTACTGTACAAACGTATAATATAAAATAGAGGTACTAACAAAACACACAAACACACATATATGTATATATATACTGCCTCTGGTCCTAATTTTCTGAGATATATTATTACTAAAAAATCTTCATTTCCACAATTCTTTCTGGCAATAAGGTAAAGCAGTCAACAATCCGAAGATTGGTTTGAACACCATAGTGCTTTACTAGACATGGTCCTTTTTGGAGGTGGTATGCCGTTGCCTTCCTCCGACCTTCGAACTGACTTCCCCAGCCAGTTATAAGGGGACCTACAGTTTAACGTGGCTTCCGGTATTTTTCACATGAGCAATACTGCCAGTGGTGAAAGAAGTGAAAAGTGACAGATAAAAATCCTAGAACCTGGCGGGGATCGAACCAGCGACGTTTAGATTCATAGTCTGGCACTCTGCCATTGTGCAACCGAGGCAATAAAAACAACCATTTCAGCGTTTTCTGCTTGAAGTGACCACAGAAACTGACTTGTACTGAAACATGTTTGGCTCACACGAGATATCAGTGTTTTGCATAACATTTTTCATAAGGTGGTGGTCCTTGTATCCAATAATTTTAGCGGAAAACATGACAAAAATAAGAGCTGCAAATCCAAATGACAAACCTCAACGATAATATTATATGTATCGTTATTATAATTTATGTAAAAGCTCTGTTATTCTGAATATCAAGGATTTGGTAGCCCTTTAATAAGACATGTTCATGCTGGTAATGTTCTACATTTTAACTATACCTTTCGTAGAAACAACGCAAGTAGAATTTCTTATGATGTATGAAACATACTTACCCATAATATTTTTGGCAATGACAGTATAGATTTCAAAAGTTGTTGTGAACAGGAGCAAAAGAAGCCATTTTATGTTTAATTTATTATGCTTAACAATATACGAGTTAATTTAAAATGTAGCATTGCAAATTTTACAGCTAACTTCGTGACTTAAATTTGTCTCTTAGATGTAAGAATAGTTTTCCTTTAAGTTGGAAAAAATAGTGCATTTACGTTTAGGCATAGTAGCTTAGTTCAAGTAAATAATAACACACCACATCAAAGGCCAACACTAGACTACGTCAGTCCTCATTGTTTACAGAACTTGCTAAAAAATGACAGCAATAAGCGAGACGAGTGCCAGTCCAGCATTTCTCACAACAATAAATGACGAATATAGTTGGTGTTTTAAATTAGTAAAACGGTGTCATGAAAATATGGGACTTACTCGCATCCCAACAAATATTCAGGGGACGCGGCACACACAATCCAAAAAGGGGACTGTCCCGTTTCTAACGGCTCAAATAGCAGGTGGACGACAAAAGGCAGGACACGGAATTAATTGAATAGCGGGTCACTGGCACGATTCAACTTCATTACTAAAGCAAAACCTGTACTTTTGTCTTTCCTAGCTTTATCGTTCATAAAATTTGAGTACATATTTCATTGTGAATTAAATTCGCATTCTCTTTTCAGGAACTGAGAATGATGTTTATTACTTTCTTAAGCCGCGTCCACACTGGACGCAGAGAGCAGCGCAGGCTGCGCAGACGTGCACAGAATGAAGCCGCGTGTTCTAGCTGCGCATCTATGTTCCAGGGGACGCGCGCCACCCTCAATCAAAATGGGAAACGAGAAACGCTGTTCAGAGCTGCGCACGAACGGACAATTCCCTTTGACGTCCCGACTCTGCGCCAAATTTGTTCGATTTTGCGCAGAGCGCCGCCGTTTGACCCGAACCTGATATCAGAGTCACGAAACGCCCGGTGATTTTCTGCGAATTCGCTGCTACAGCGTTGCTATGCATCTGGATTATGTAAACATACCGCGAAACGATTGTGTATTATTGGTGTACTAGCTGCAAACCCGACACGGCCCGGGTACATATTTATTGCAGTGTTAAGTTAGTCCATCTGTCCTTCCCTTTCCTCTCTCTGTCTACATTCTCTTTCCTTCTCTCTCTGTTCCTCATCCCCCTCTCTCTGTTCCTCCCCTCCTACCCCTCTATGTCCGTGTCCACCTTCCCCTTACTCTGCCAAACACATCCTCGTGTCTCTGTCTCACTCTTCCATCACAACCTCGATCCATTGGCTCCTTCACCTGTGGAAGATTACATATGTGTTAACTTTCAAGGTGATCAGTGAAGGCCGCGATGGAGTGGCCGAGCGTTCCAAGGCGCCTAGAGTTCAGAACAGCTACGAAGGCGGGGGTGGCGAGCATTCTGCGCAGAGAGAGAGGGGAGATACTTTGCGACGGCGCGGCCTCAGCAGAAGACAGACTTTTGAAGTACTGATACACACGGTACACTATTCCTCTTGCCTGTTTGTGCAGAACTTGGCGTGATTGCTTAACATCACTCATAATGTACACTATTATGGCAAAATAATCACTTAGCACAGAACACAGACACTAATAAACACCGAACTTCACGAACACAGCACGACCCGCACAGTACGAGGGCAGGAATGCCACTGGCGCGTGGTTGGCTGAAGGTCACGTGGCGCACTTCCGCTTGCTACTGCGCATCTGACCTTGACCCGCCTTCGTAGCTAATGTTCAGTAATGTTTGTTAAGCTTATGGGACTTAACTACGGGGTCATCATTCCCTAAACTTACAAACTACTTATGAACTACTTACGAACTAGGACGGCACAAATATCCATGCCCGAGGGGGGATTCGAACCCCCGACCGTAGTGGCCGTGCAGACCGTGACTGGAGCGCCTCAGTCCCCTCGGCCACCGCGGCCGGCCCTTCGTAGCTGCTCTCCACTCTACTTGCGGACCGCGCCGCTGTTCGCCGTCTGACATTCGAGTCCTCCCTCGAGCATGGGTGTATTAGTTGTCCTTCGCATAAGTTAGTTTGTAAGCTTAGGGACCGATGACCCCGTAGTTAAGTCCCATAAGCTCTACAAACATTTGAACATTTTTGAAAAGAAAACGTAGTTATGGCTTGAAACAGAATATTTGTTCTTTAATTTAGCGCAGAAGAAAGTAACACGAAGAAAGTTATATCTGAACTACAGAAAAGGTAATACAATCTACGTTAACAGCGTCCATAGCAACCATGTCAAGGACAAACATTTTAGCGAATGACACAACCGCGAGTAATCGAACAGTCATGGGCCACTAATTGTGGCACCCGTGCTAGCCTAAGGACAAGACTTGGACCGAAACTCCCCAAAGATTTATCCAAACACGAAATCAATGCGGAAAGCGATAACTACGCTTGAAATAGGTGTAGCTTATAGGAGTGAAAGAAGTCTGATTACTATAAAATAAAAATTAAATTAGGTAATCTTGTAAAACTATTGTTGTGATAATTAAAAATTATTAACCAAATGTTTCATTATTAAAAATTTATACACGGTCGCCAGCCTAATGAGGCATAAGAATACCAAGCAGTGATAAATTACGAATGCAGTTAAATTTAGAAGCTTGGTGCATAAAAAGTAAAGGGTGGAAGAAACTTTGCCACCAGTTTCATAAGAGATAAAAAATACCAATCACAAAAATAATAAAGATTAAAATGGAAGCAGTAATTATTTAAATTATTGTAACAGTAAGACTCACCTCATCAGTTACTTTCTGTTACTATAGAATATAGGGTGGAATGCATTATTGCAGTGCAAGTGGCACTCAGAAACAAAGTTACTGGAAGGCTTATAATTAAAAGTAATAATAATAATAATAATAATAAAAATCTACTGATGTTATGGTCAGTGCTGATCGTAATGTTCTGTGTAAATAAGTGAGAAATTGGTTATGATTATGACCTCTATTCAAAAATCTACGAAAAGAACACTGACTAGTATGTATCACTTTGTTGAAAATAATGAAATCTTTCTCCATACCGTGAAATTAATAATTCTGTTACAGTTAACTATTATTTAAGTAACACTTTGCTGAATAGGTTCATCAAATAAATCTGCTAGCCTGGAATCTGGAATAAGGTCAATCAAACTGTACTGACAATTTATTGGAACATGGAAGTTAATGTCTGAACTATTTCAAATATATGAAATGATTTAAATTAGTTTTGTGGCATATGCAGACAGTAGACGTTTTACCATTGCATCTGCACGTTCACCGAGGCCATTGTAAGTAGATTGCTCTTCTGCCTCAAGTGAAACATATATATGGGCAGAATACAGTAGCACAAGTCTGCCACTACGTCTTGCTGCTGTGCCCTCAGGTTCACTACTGCTGTGAGCTCCCACCACAGACTGACTGCTGGGAATGCCAACCTTCGACTGACTACTCTGTCTCCGTTAGCTGCGCGCCAACACCACCTTTTCATTTACAACGGAATTCCGTTCACATTAAAATCACAACACCTTTTAGTAATCATACTGGTCGTGAAATATTACAAATTTACATAAAACTGACATACATAAAACGATACAAAAATAAAATTGTCATTACCGAAACAATTAAAATTACAAAAATATTATGCAAAAATAAACATATAAACATAGATATTCATAAAATATACAAAGCACATGAAGAACAGACATCACATACCATACAATAGTGGAATCGATTGTAACATGAATGAAATTTAGAATCTAACATAACAAAAAAAGAAATATTATTACCAAAAAATTATCAAATTGGGCAATGGCGTTATATATGCCCCTATTACAGTTATTACATGTTAATGTTAGGAACTGTAATACACAAGTAACAGAATTGCACAATTTTGATACAAAGAAACAAATTTTTCAACTGAACAATGCATGAAATTTAACTGTCACATTATCCATCAGGTTAAGTATTTGTGACAAAAAGGAATAGTTTACATGTTGTACCATCACACATAAATGAACAAAAAAAAATACCCAACAAGAAAATTTACATAACACTATACCAAGGCAAAAATAATACATTCAATTTTAAATGTACACCAACATTAACATTATAAGAAAAATTTTCCATTATTTACAATAAACTCTTTTTTAAAAAAAACATAGGTTAGGATACCCATCACTGCCTGAAGCATTCAAAGGCAGTTCAAAAATTTTGATAGCACTTTAAACTGATTTTTTTTAACAATTTGCTGCATGCAACTTTCAAAGGCCATCTTAGCTTTTGTAGCCTCGGCTACTTCACTAAACACACGTAGACAAAAAAAAAAAAAAAAAAAAAAAAAAAAAAAAAAAAAAAAAAAAAAAAAAAACCACACAACACTATTGCTGGCGCTTAGCACACGTCACTGACATTTTAATGGATACTGATTTTTTTTATGCTCCTTTTGCGAAAGCAAGGTTGCTGCCCCAGGTTGCCCTTTATGGCAGTCCACTTTAACTTCAGCCTTCATAATTATAATAATTGGGCTGCTGTATATATGCAGTCCTCTTCTTCACTGGCTGCATTTAGGCAGTCCTCATTTTATTATCTGCATTTGATTGGTTACAGATTTCATTACATTTAAGCATCTGAAACTAGAAACTGATCTTAGAATCTTGTGCATATACATAACTATACATGTATACAAAAAATATAAATATATATACAAAGTATATTTTAACAAAAACATGTATATTACTGTTTTTCATAATAAGGTATTAAATCAACTACATTTCTGGTGCCCAATGGTTTTAAAGATTTCGGATGTACCAGAAAGTAAGTGTTAGGGTGTGGTGCCCCTTGTATTACATATGGTCCATTATAGACAAATTTAAATTTTGAGATCTCATTGTTAATTTCACTAGACCTCTCATGGGTCTTAACTAGGACTTCCGTACCAGTCTGGAATTGAACTGGACCAATATCCTTATCGTGTCTCTTAGCCCTATTTTCTGCTTTCATTTTCATTTTCTCAATAATAAGTGACTTCTTTTGGTCTAATGATAATTCATTGTTAGGAGGAAAGGTTAAAATTTTTTCCACCAAGCTTCTAATTTTCTTGTTTGTCAAAACTTCTTCAGGAGTAAAACCTGTAGACTCATGATATAAGGTGTTCATCACTGCTTCGAATTCTGTCATATATTTACCCCATGTTATACCTGGTACCGTCGTTTTTTGCCCGGTGCCACTGTGTCAGATGTGCGTTCTCCTTGAACCTTCATCGCGGCATTCTTAATTACTTTATCGGGAGGTTTTTTGATTCGTGGCAATTCAAAGTCTTGGACTGCCATTTCCTCGTTTGTTATGTCTGGAGGTGCTTTCTTTTTCTGCCCCGTCGCAATTTCGGGATCAAGTTTAGAAATTAAATTTCTTAAACCTGTTTCGCTTTCGCCACTTGTAATGTCAGGAGGTTCTTTTTTCTTTTGTACCGTGATCGTACTAGGATCCATGATACTGAGATTTATTTTTTCTACCGTGTCCAGCGTCCCATCATGATTGAAGCTAAACTGGTACAGTTCGTCTGCGTTTAAGCTTCCTATTTTAGGACCTTGCGTTACTCTCAATGGCCGGTTTTGTTCATCAAGGTCTAATTTAATTTCTCCTGTCTCACTTTCGTCCGATTCTTCTCCGCTTTCTACAGAAGAGTCATCATCAGATAGATTTAAATCACTATCTGAATCTTCGCATAATACTGCTTTGCATATGGATGCATCAGAAAGTTTTTCCTGACTCGCGTCTTCTGAATCAGCAAGGAATATGGTTTTATCTAGCTCAGCTGATTTTGTTTCTGTCGGTTCGACAGAAACCGTATTGATTTTATTACATTCGGGCTCTATGTTTATTTTGTCATAACATTCTGTGTCCATTTCATCGGCTCTAATAACATCGACCGCGACTTCGTATTTGCAAAAGTCATCGTTTTGTTCGATGCTTTTCATACAACTATCATCATTGCTATGCGAGTAATCGCATATAACAGTAGTTAATTCAGAACATTCTAGGCTTGACGGAATTTCGTTTTCTGCTACGTGCAAAATTTCATTTTCTTTTTATAAACGGATACGCATCGACTCGCTGGCTTTTAATTCGGCAGACTGAACCCAATGCACAGTGCCATTTTCCCTATCACTTTCGGTTACAGTCGCTCGCGACCTTTGCGCGGCGCTGTTTTTCCTACTATCTTTAACCGCTAGCTCGCTAGCGTACTTCTTTCTCCACTCTTTGCCAGAGATAGGTCGAATTGCGTAATCCCGCTTAAATTCTTCCCATCTACACATAGCTAGGCCCGAGTACAAATTATCCATTTGTGCTCGCCATTCCTGAATTTCCGGAGCCTCTAATTGCTCTTTTTCGTGACTACTATTCCTTACGACACTATTCCTTTCGCATAGTGCAACCTGATTTGAGTCGGATTTTTCTTCCGACATACAGTTTATTTCAGCGGTCGGTTCATTGCCCTTGATATTGCTAGCTTTATTCAGGTCAGTATCTTGATCTACATCTGTAGCCCGTTCTTTAATCAACTGCGCGAACATTTCCCCACGCTCCCGTGCTCTGTTAGACTTGCCTGCGGGATGGGATTCCCCTGCCGCAACATCTGTTGTCTGCTCGCTGCCTCCTAAGCTACTGCCGCATCGGCATTTCCTATCACGATACTCCTGATTTAATTTTGCGAATCGGATTCTGTTATTATATTTATTGGGTCTATACCGGTTATGCGCGTTTGTCCGACCCTCGACGTACGCGTTACTTAGTTTTCCGACTGTTGTTCTGTCGGTGATTGGTGGGTATCGAACCCACGACCTCGGCCCCGTCTGAAACCCTTACCGCGGCCTCTTCCTCTGCCACGTTGGATAATATTTACATTACCTCGATTACTATTATCGTATTCGTCATTACGATTATCGTTTTGGTTTTGATAATGGCTGCCCTCATGGCTACTGCGCCAATTATCTTCGTCTTCGACTTTTTTAAGGAATTCTTGGAAGTTTCGATGACTACTTCCAATAAATCTACTTGATTCTCTGGGGAGTTTTTTACACATTTCTCAGATAATTTCACTATCCGTTCTTCTTCCACGGAGATAGATTAGTTTTTTATACCATCTCTCGCAGAATGCTCTAAGAGAAACTCTGCCTTTGCTCTCATTTAATCTGGTCATCGTAAATTCTCGCCAAAGGCTCTCTTGTTTTTGTTGTGACCAGAATTCTTCGGTAAATTTACTTTTAAATTCGGAAAATGACATACTGTCAATGTCTAATCTCAATGCCCAGCTTTTTGCTTCACCTGTCATTGCGGTAATAACAGCATTAATCTTTTCCTTGTCTGAATATTCATCAGTCAAAATACGTTCACAATTACGTAAAAATTCCAACGGATGCCAACCGTTCTATTTCTTGGCCGGATCAAATTTTTCTTCATTTTCGAGTACTTTAAATGCATTGATTTTCTCTACAATACAGGCAGGTTGTGTGTTCATTTTCTTTTCCAAATTGGAAATTTTGTCCTACACTTTTGAAGTGTCGGTTTCGCATTTGACAACAACAGATCTTACTTTGGATATTTCATTATTACAGGAGTTAAGGATATCTGTTTTCAAACCGAATATTTTTAGTTGATTTTATTTACGACTACCGGTTCGACCTTGTCCTGCAGTTTAATTATTTCGACATCAAACCTGTCGTTGATGTCTCTCACCTGTCCTTGGACTAATTCTACGTCATTCTTTAAAGTACCCATTTCTGTTTGTATATTCGCAACAGTATTGTTTAGTGATACCACTTTTTGGTTAACTTTTCCGAGTTTATTTTGAATAGCAGTGCCTTGTATTTTTAGCTCGGAAGTCTGATGATTAAGATTTGCAACCAAATCCTTAATTCTAGCATTTATTTTCAAATCCAAACTACTTACTTCAGATCCCAAACTTTCAATTCTAGATTCCAATTTCGAATCCATGTTAATTACTTCAGATCCCAAACTTTTAATATCAGAGCTAAGTTTATTAATCTGCTTCATTAATAATAGGAACATGTCTTTGAGACTCAAAGATTCTTCATCTTCGAGTTCGGGAATACTGTCTACGTTAGATTTGGTATCAAAAAATTCGCCTGTATCACTTTTGTAAGGACGAGGATGGGACATGTCAAAAGATGCATTTTCATATCCACTATCATCAACTAACATTTATTCTTTAACTTCGGTTTTTATATTGACCATAGTTGGTGTTCCGTAAACTTGCATAGTTCCGTTCGTCCGTTGTGTGTGTGTGCGCCTACTGCAGGTGGCTGCACTGCGGACCACCTGTCGCTCGCTCTCGAACGTTCTCCAAGCTTGCCGCGTCTAGAGATGGGCAATCTGCTCCTGAACTGATTCAGAGAGCCAGATCCTTCTAAGGAGTGAGTGATGGATGAATCCAAAAAAAAAGAGTGGTAGTTCATCTGATCCGAAAAGTCCCTCTGTTGACATCAATGAGCTACATAAGCACCCCTTGCCATATTCTTTAGAAGTTTCCTAAACCCCTTGCCATATGCTTCAGAAGTTTCCTAAGCTACAAAATAAATGTGCTATAGACCATGTGCAAGTATAAAACGCAAAAAATGAGCGCCTAAACACGTGCAGCGCCTTCGCGCTGCGAGTCGAGAATCGGTGAGTCGCGCAAGCAGCATGGTTCAGTGAGCGCGCGGCTCCCGACTACCGCCGACTCGCTGCTCCGCACGACTCCGGCGATCGAGGCGATCCGACCGCCAACTGAGTCGGTGAGTTAGCTGGTTCACCGGTTCACCTCTCCCCACCACTCTCCCGACTCCGCTCGCTTGCGGAGCTGCCCTTGTGGCGCGCTGCTCATTATTCCCCCCACTCCTCTGGCGAAGCGCATGGTGCCGAACAAAGCGACTCCGCGCATTTCTCTGTTCTCTCGACTCCTGAGTTCTGATAAAACTTGCAGCTCACTTACAGAAACGATCATCTGAAGCAGCAGAAACCGTTGTATTCCTAATTCGAATAGTACTCGAGATGAAACGTATTTATTTAATGTGACATGTTTTTCTTAATAATAGGAAATCTGCAGTCGGTAGCAAAAACGCGTTACAGTACAAAATTAAACTATATAAAATTTCTGTGAAAAAGATCCTACTCCATTTTTCTCGAACACTTGCAGTTTGCATGAAGGCAGCAAGAGATACAAAGTCTTGTGCAATGTGCATTCTGTTGCTTAAATTTCCTAACTTGATAGACGAGTGTCCTGTAACAAATTATGCGTCTTTTATGCATCTACATTGTTTTGGCACGTTGAAAACAATGACAATATAATCTAATAACAAAGAAAACAACAATGTGCATTAATGTTTTCTATATCTGAAACCATTCAGTTTCGGAAATGTGTCCATTTGAAATTTTTGCTGCTGGCGTCAAATCTTTGACAGTAACAATAAACTTGTTTTCGAAGAGAGAGAGAGAGAGAGAGAGAGAAGATGTCAAACGAGATGTCTATAATTACGTTTCTCAGTAAAACATCTTGCTATAATGTTTCATTACGAATTTAATGTGTTTGGTACAGTAGGATGTGTGTGTTTGCAATTAAAAATAAACTATATTTGGGAAGCACTTAAAAAAATAATTCCCATTGCTCTGTACAGAGAATATATAAAACTTTGCACAAATAACAGGTGAAAGAGTTGTAGTTACAGGAGCTAAAAATATAAGGTGGAACGGAAATCTTACCAGCAACTGCAAAACTTAGAATATAGGAGCCCAGAACCCTACCCCTGTACTACGCCGACTGTAAGAGTATCGCCGCAGTTATTTACCTAATTATTTCTTTAGCTAAGACTCTCTTCGAACTTAATCAATTGTTGATGGTTTGTACGCACAAAAGAAAAACTCATTGACGACATAGTCGAAAGTATCTGTACTCGTAGTCGTATTTTCGAAGAATTTGGCTGGAGATTTTCACAGTCTTTTTTTCGTACTTGAAGTTACGAACGAAATAGTCCACGAACATTCCTCGCTTTGTAAATTTAATGGACATTACTCTTTTGAAGCCTTATTTTCGAAATTAAATAAAACTTTTAAAATTTCTTACTCTGGAGCTATCATTATTTTACTGTTTATGGGTGCCAGGTTTTAGTTTTTAGATAACAAGTGACGGGTTCTAGCGGCCATCTTGTAGCGAGAATTTGTCGCGCCCACGTAAAAAGACACCAGGCCGTGTCCCCGAATGTCGCTGCCTGTAGCTACCGTGTGGCGTCGCTGAATATCGCGCGCTGTCGCTCGCTTTTGTCGCTCACATAGGACACGGCCTTATTGCGCACGGCTATTCCGCTGCGGCAGTTGCCACGTTCTGCACGGAACTCTCGCGATATATCACGTTTCATTCAACTCGCTTAAACTATTCACTGTATAAATACGGAACTAGTATTTTTATTCTGCAAAATATTGTATTTTTTTAATGAAAGTATAAAAATATAAAAGTAATATTTTTTTTCTTCTTCCAATTATTTCACCTGCAAAAATATTTAAATTCTGCTATAACATGTTTAATTTTTAATGTAGGTGTAACTAACCAATTTTAATTCTCGAAACTACTGACTTGCAATAAAATTATTACTCTTCTTTCTTCTTTCACAATATGGCCAAATCAGATAAAAGTATAGTGACAAAAAAGCAATGTGTAATCGTTTTACGTTTTTTATCAGTTAGTGAGTCGGTGAACCATGAAAAAGAACTAGTTCATCCCAGTGAATGACTATTTCTGATCCGATCTCTGAAAAGATCGGTTTTGCCCATCTCTAGCCGCGTCCTGCCTGCCTGCCCTCACTACTTCGCGGTCTCGAACGTTCTGGCAACTAAAACCTTTTTGATCCATTTCAGATTATTTATAGGAAAGTATACTTTACTTCATTTTATGCAACACCTTTAACAAACACTTTTATGCTCCACAACCGATTCGTGTTCGGTTCGCGTTTTTTATTCTTCGCCTATTTTACGCGACTTTGCTAGGTCGAATTACGTGAAATTCAAAATTTCGCGTACTCTATTCGTTTCGTGTCCTGTCACGGTCGCCATATACGACACAACCGCGAGTAATCGAACAGTCATGGGCCACTAATTGTGGCACCCGTGCTAGCCTAAGGACAAGACTTGGGCCGAAACTCCCCAAAGATTTATCCAAACACGAAATAAATTATGGAAGGCGATAACTACGCTTGAAATAGGTGTAGCTTATAGCAGCAAAAAAAGTCTTATTACTATGAAAAAAAAATAACTTAGGTAACTTTGCAATACTATCGTTGTGCTAATTAAAAATTATTAACAAAATGTTTCATTAATAAAAACGTCTACATGGTCGCCAGCCTAATGAGGCATAAGAATACCAAGCAGTGATAAATTACGAATGCAGTTAAATTAGAAGCTTGGTGCATAATAAGTAAAGGGTGGAAGAAACTTTGCCACTAGTTTCGTAAGAGATAAAAAATACCAATCACAAAAATAATAAAGATTAAAATGAAAGCAGTAATTATTTAAATTATTCTAACAGTAAGACTCACCTCATCAGTTACTTTCTGTTACTACAGAATATAGGGTGGAATGCATTATTGCAGTGCAAGTGGCACTCAGAAACAAAGTTACTGGAAGGCTTATAATTAAAAGTAATAATAATAATAATAATAATCTACTGATGTTATGGTCAGTGCTGTTCCTAATGTTCTGTGTAAATAAGTGAGAAATTGGTTATGATTATGACCTCTATTCAAAAATCTACTAAAAGAACACTGAC
This sequence comes from Locusta migratoria, assembly GCA_026315105.1. Classification (NCBI taxonomy): domain Eukaryota; kingdom Metazoa; phylum Arthropoda; class Insecta; order Orthoptera; family Acrididae; genus Locusta; species Locusta migratoria. Next base: position 328,411,561 of record CM048755.1, on the reverse strand, counting down.
TAGTATGTATCACTTTGTTGAAAATAATGAAATCTTTCTCCCTACCGTGAAATTAATAATTCTGTTACAGTTAACTATTATTTAAGTAACACTTTGCTGAATAGGTTCATCAATTAAATCTGTTATCTGGAATCTAGAATGAGGTCACTCAAACTGTACTGACAATTTATTGGAACATGGAAGTTAGTGTCTGAACTATTTCAATTATATGAAATGATTTAAATTAGTTGTGTGGCAAAACAGTAACTTATTCCTACCAATACTATTGTGCAAGAGCAATGAAAATTATAGTTGCAGCACTGTATATTGTACTAAGAAGATTCTCCAAAAAATTTACACTATAAAAATTGATTGCTGCATTTAAAAAAAAAATAGGATGACTCGGTTAATAATTCTTTACAGGAGAGGATCCCTATTAGGTTATGTGGCTTGGGATAAATTAGGGTTACGTACACACTACTTTTAACAGAAATGTAACCTCTATTGAATAACATTCAAAACACAAGTTAAATCTCTCAGCGACCAGTTTATAAACAGTAACAATAAATATTATGACCTGATATTAATGCGGAGTAGTGGCGAGGTGGCGGCGCAGCGTATACAGCTCAGATTTCATCTTTATGCAGTTTGTGAGCCGAAATTGTAACAGCGGTTTCCAGTAGCTTCAATTTTGCTCCATATGCAGACAGTAGACGTTTTACCATTGCATCTGCACGTTCACCGAGTCCATTGTACGTAGATTGGTCTTCTGTCTCAAGTGAAACAAATATTTGGGCAGAATACAGTAGCACAAGCAGTGGCGTACCTATGTCACCAAGGGCCCCGGGGCAAAAATGACATTGTGGCCCTCTTTTAACTAAAACTATACCTCATCAGCTCCTTACTGCCCACTGAAAAACATAATAAGGCAAACCTAAATACTACTAAGTAAATTATTGTGTGTCACACAGCAGCTAATATTTAATCGTACTCTCTAATATAATAATAACTGTGAAAGTTTGTTTGTCTTGCTTACACGCAAAAAATACTGGGTGGATTTTGCAGAGGGATAAGTTGGACCTGGTTAGGACATACAGATAAAACGACCCCATGGGATAGTTTCCGAAATTGCTCCACATTAGGCGAATGAATCTGCAAGCAGAAGCTTCAGTGATGACGCGCCGATCAGTAATACAACCCTCAAAACCATGCAGTATCCGTATTTTCTCTTCTTCTTGCACGAATTGCGGAGTAAAATTGGTTACAGCACTTCACTGCGATCTATGATTAAATAACACTCCCAAGGGGAAATTCACTACACAAATAGTTGAGTTCCTGTAACAATACCGTTCTGTAATAATACATTGTAGAAACTTCGTATTCAAATGTGGTCACACAGTGTATTGTCAAACACATTACTAGTAATTCAGCGCCATTGGCTGTTATTTCGCAAAGATTGGCAGCCATAGCAACCCCGACTTCAACCGACAACACGCTAATAGTGGCAGCATCCACGTCTTAAAAGTGAACGTCTTCAACTCGACCTCATATTTACTTGAGAAAAAATACATGAGCTAGATATCAACCCCAAAATCGATATAACGTGAAAATTTGGGCCATTATTCAGATACTACACAGTTACGGCCTCCTCAGAGTACAGCTTTTAAAAATTCGCGCGCTCTGGTTGTCCCTCACTAGCCCGCATCACTGCGGCCGCTAATGCCCGAACGTGAAGTGCTGTGCAATGAAGGGACCACAGCGCGTCCCCCGAAATGTGATGTTTATAAAGCTAGGGAAGTGGAGGAGGAAATAATATTAAAAATGAAACATATGTACTGTAACTCTTTCAATTTTACACCACTTCAATAGTGTCAGCTTGACATATAACAAAATGATGTGCATAAAAGGTATTAAAATTAAATTACGTTGCACTGCTTGTTGGAAAACCGTCCCATTCGTTTCCAGTGCAGTTGTGACGCCCTGTATAAAACTAATATGTCTCGTTGCAGATATTCTTTTGTTACGGAGACGGGCAAAGTGGTATTCGAAGATTTAAAATCATGAAAGCGGCTTTCACCATCACTGACGACCTCAATTCTACGCCCAAGCTCAGTTGAAGCAATGAAAGTGCTCGACGAATCGTCCAGTGGTGAAATGCTAGCGTCGTTATGGTCGACGTCATCCACTTGTAAATCTGCACCGAACGTCAACCCGCTATTTTCTTCTATGTCCAAGAAAAAGCATACAGAAAGCGCCATTTGCCGCGGCGGATTAGCCGCGCGTACTGGAGCGCCGTGTTGTGTCGTCTTTACTGTAAGGTAGTTCATAAATAGTTTGTAAGTTTAGGGACTGATGACCCCGCAGTTAAGTCCCTTAATTTTAACAAACATTTGAACATTTTTTGAAAGCTCCATTTATTTTCTTTTATTATGCACAGTACGTCTAATAACTGCAAATGATTATGCTTACCGGTGACGACTTTAAAGAGCTCTAATTCTTTGACATTTAATTGTTGCAGATTAGTCATCATTCCATACCGCTCCTGGAGGTATCGCACGACAGCCTGTGGGTTAATTGACATAGCGAACACAAACTGCTCACAGCACTTCGCGTTCGGGCATTAAGCGGCCGCAGTGAAGCGGGCCGAGTGAGGTACAACCCGAGCGCGCGAATGTTTAAAATCTGTACTCTGAGGAGGACGTAACTGAGCGGTATCTGAATAATGGTCCCAATTTTTACTTGATATAGATTTATGGGGTTGATATCCAGCTCATGTATTTTTTTCTCATGAAAATATGAGGTTGAGTTGATGATGTTCCATTGTTAGGGGAAAAGCAATATACCTTATGTTAATCTTCTGAGGTGGGAATAATTTTTGGATTTCACTTCGTGCGTTTGAAGGGTGTTGGTCAAGATTCAAAGAGTTAAAAGTCGAAAATCCTTCATTCAACTAAAATATTATATACAGTAGATCGTCAATTATCCGAAGTAATTGGAGCAAATGGATGTCCGGAAAACCGGTTTATTCGGATAATCGTACAGTACACTTCTATTTGCCAGTAAAAAGTTTATACAGTATTTGAAGGCGCGCGATCCTTCACAATGCGCCGAGCGGCACGCCGCAACACTTGGAAGGCTCAGCTGTTGCTGTGAGCAGCTCTGATGCTGCCGCTACTTCTGCTGCTACGTAGACTGAAAATTGTATACAGAGACTGGCGGCTTGGCCCGTCAGCAGCGTCACCGAGTGGCGTCGAGTGAAGTGAAGGCCCAAAAAAATCGACGCTCTACTGCAACTTTTTTCGAACGTCGCTCAAGGAGGCCGAGGGCCCCTTGAGCCCGGGGGCCCCGGGGCACTGCCCCGCCTAGCCCTATGATAGCTACGCCACTGAGCACAAGTCTGCCACTACGTCTTGCTGCTGTGCCCTCAGGTTCACTACTGCTGTGAGCTCCCACCACAGATTGACTGCTGGGAATGCCAACCTTCGACTGACTACTCCGTCTCCGTTAGCTGCGCGCCAACACCACCTTTTCATTTACAACGGAATTCCGTTCACTTTAAAATCACAACACCTTTTAGTAATCATACTGGTCGTGAGATATTACAAATTTACATAATATTGACATACATAAAACGATACAAAAATGAAATTGACATTACCGAAACAATTAAAATTACAAAAATATTATGCAAAAATAAACATATAAACATAGATATTCATAAAATATACAAAGCACATAAAGTACAGACATCACATACCATACAATAGTGGAATCGATTGTAACATGAATGAAATTTAGTATCTAACATAACAAAAAAGGAAATATTATTACCAAAAAATTATCAAAATTGGGCAATGGCGTTATAAGCGTACGTATTGATTCCAATTAATGACTTTCAACATATTCCATAAATAGTGAATAATTGTTTAGAAAAACAAGAAGGAAGGTAATTTGTTGCAATGTATACAGTTCCCTTCCGTTTCATTAAGAAGTGACAATGGCCACAGAAATCTAGAACTTCATAAATAAATGAAACTACCAGTATCAGCACGTTGTTTAGATTACTCATTATTACAGTTTATTTGTTCAATTCGTCGTTACGTATTTCACAGAATGTTCACGAAAAAGAATAAAGGAAGTACTCTGACATATCCAACACTCTAAACATTGCAGAACACATTCTATTTCATTAATAAGAGTGCCCGAAACCCTTTTAGGAGACAACGCATGAAAACCTAACGCTCTGTCCACTACACTACGGCGAACAATTGTGAAAATGTTCCTTAAAAGTTATCGTACTATTGATTGCTGTTGTTAACTGCTAATATTGCATTTTTAGACACGAGATTATAATTTATCGTACTAAGAACGACGTGTTTTTATTAATTCTTCACTGAGTGCTCCATTGCTTTGCATTGACAACGCAAACGTTCTAAAAGAAAATCATAAAATACGCAAAGCACAATGCCAGACAGAGTTCTAGGCGAGGAATGTCGCGTGACATTTCCGAACGCCTGGTTTACGTAATATTAAGTGACAGTATCAAATCGAAGTTATTTTTTTCAAATATCTCTGTAACGGTGCCAGTTATGATAAAAAACATGAGAGCAAAGTTGTAGATAATTTTCTCCTCTGGAAACTCGTTTATTCAATTTTAATGTCAGATGAACGGCAAAACCATTATTTGCATTTAAATTTCGAGCTGTCAAAAGGCGATCGCAAAGGCCCACTTTTAGCATCGATCTACCTAAAGAACAAAAAAATGTAAATAATTAAAAATTAAAAAAATCGTCACTGTAATTTTTTTCCTTTTTTGTCATCTTGATTCCTAAAAGGTTTTCGCACACATTTTAAATAGAAAACAACTACACTGCAAGATTTCGAGTTAGTCAAAGGTAACAGCGCTTTGTCTGAAAAGTGCATTTGACTATTTTGTGAACATACCATGAAGTACATACAAACGAATTGCAACCACAGACTTCTTTTTCACATGTTCATAAACTGGGGAGATACTGCTATGATGACTGTTTAAAAAACATAATGATAGTAGTAACTTTGTATATAGATGCAGTACTAGAGTTATGTGGAATTCAGTGTTAGCACAGTTATTCCGTTTGTTATTTTAGTTGTAAAAGAAAACGTATCATGGATTGAAACAGATTATTTGCTCTTTATTTTAGCGCAGAATAAAGTAACATGAAAAAGTTGTATCTGAAATACAGAAAAGGTAATACAATCTACCTTATAAGCGTCCATAGCAACCATGCCAAAGATAAACATATTAGTTGACGCATAGATTATAATTAATGACTTTCAACATATTCCATAAGTAGTGAATAATTACTTATGGAAAAAAAAGAAGCAAGTTAATTTGTTGCGATTTACACACTTCCCTTCCGTTTCGTTAAGGAACGACAGTTTCCACAGAAATCTAGGACTACATTTATATATGAAACTATCAGTATCAGCACGTTGTTTAGAATACTCATTATTACAGTATACTTCAAGTTTATGTGCATAGTCTTTAGAAGACCATTGTTCAATTCATTGTTACGTATTTCGCGGCATGTTCATGAAATAGGACAAACGCATATTTTAGTGGGAGCACTCTTACATATGCAAAACTCTAAACATTTAAGAACAGAGCGCTACTTAATTAATAAGCGTGCCCAAAACCCTTTTAGGAGCCAAGGCGAAAAAAATGGTAACTGCTAATATGGCATTTTAGACACTAGATTGTAATTTATCGTACTAAGAACGACGTGTTTTTTGTTAATTCTTCAGTGTGCCATGGCTTTGTAATGACAACGTGTAAGTTCTAATAAGAAAATCATAAAATACAGAAAGCAAGATGACGTATGCCAGAGAGATCTGGGCGAGGAATGTCACGTGACATCTCCGAACTCTTGGTTTACGTAAAATCAAGTGACGGTGTCAAATCGCAGTTATTTTTGACAATTAGCTCTGTTAAGGTGCGAGATATGAAAATAATAATAATAATAATTTAAAGAAAGAGAGCAAAGTTGTAAAGAATTTCCTCCGCTACAAATTCGGTTATTCAGTTTTCTTGTCAAATGAACGGATAAGCCGTTATTTTCTTTTAAATTTCGAGCTGTAAAATTACGATATTAAAGGCCCACTTTTAGTGTTACTGCCGTAACCTAAAGTGGGCCAAAATATTAAAGGTTTGTAAAGTTATGGGGCAAACCGCAGTGGTCATCGGTCGCTAGACGTACAAACTACTTTCACTAACACTAACGTATGCCAAGGACAACCCACACACATACACACACACACACACACACACAAACACACACACATCACACATAACAGAGGAAGTACTCGGGCCTCCGACGTGGTGCAGCCACGCCCTTCGCAGCAAGGCGCCTTAGAGCGCACGGCCATTCCCGCGCGGCTATGATTGTATCTCCGCGTTTTGTGCGTACTTCCACGTCCCACGAATGTTTTGGCGAATTTCGGACATTTTAATACATTCGAAATAGACCCGAATTTTACATTTTTTGGGGACTAGATACATCTTCTTACAAACGTCATTTGGCCTGGTCCTTTCTCCTAAGCCTTGCGCTTATGTATCACATTTATTGTACCTACATTCCAGGTATTACACTGTATACCTTCGAGATTATCTTTCCTGGCTGTGATACGTTAGTCCTCTTGTACGCCTCCCTATGAGGCTTTCTTCTTACTTATACGTATATCTTAAACTACAAACACATTTTTTAAATTTTAATTTAATTTTATACATTCGTCACAAAACCCAGCCCATGTTCACTATCGCTAGTTTCTTGGTCATATTATTAATTACTTGCAACGTTGCGTTTAATCAATCTCGTAGGTAACAGCAAAATATATATGGGTATGAAGAACTATGGTGTTCTGTAAAACTAAAGTACAAAGTAAGCTCTATTGTAAACGTTTATTGATTGCAAATCCGGAGACGTTCAGACATTACAACGCCACCAGACCAAAAGAAAAATAAATAAAAAAGTATACCATCTTACAATTTTCCAATTCCCTCCAGATATATAGCTGAAAAAGTGCATATCGAGTACATTGTTTTCGATGGCGGGTGTTCAGAGACTAGGGTGATGTCGGGCGTGCCCCAGGGGAGTGTGATAGGACCGCTATTATTTTCTATCTATATAAATGATCTGATGAACTAGCTTATACTAAAGACGGAACAAACATCCATGCCCGAGGGGGCATTCGAACCCCCGACGGGAACCAGCCTCACGCATCTGACCGAGCGCTCCGAGCCACTGCACCCGACAAGACTCGAACCACCGTCTAAGATGTTCATGCATCACAAACTAAGTCGCTGCTCATTACGCTACGCAGAACAGCTGCGAGAGTAATCCGTGTTTCTCGTATCATCGATGGCAGGTGTTAACTGCTAACATGCCGTTTTTAGACGTTAGATTATAATTCATTGTCCTAAGAACAAAGTGGTTTTGATAATTTTCATAGGGCCATTGCTTTGAAATGATAACGCTAGAGTTATAATAATAAAATTATCAAATACAGATATGGTGTATGCAAGAGAGAGTTTCTGGCGAGGAATGTCACGTGACTGATTTCCTAACGCCAAATGTACGCTGTGTTCCATCCAGGCTATAGTCACTCGTTCGAACGCCAAATGTACGCTACGTGCCTTCCAGGCTATAGTGTCACGTAACCTGTACAGGCAAAGAAAATAAACTTTGAACTACCAAGGCAAGACAGGTGATAATTTTTAATGGAAAAAAATGTAGGAGAGATGTTAAAATAATAGTTTAAAGAGGTCAAAGTTAAAAAAGAGTATGTTTGTCAAAGCTAAACTCAAATATCATTTTTTCCTTTATTGTTATTTTAATACCGAACATTACATTCAGTAGGCTGGCAGCAGCATATGCGCTGCTCTTCAGCCGAGCGACTTATAAAATGTGGACATGATGATTTTAAAAATCAATAACAAAGTGGTAAAAACTGAAGCACGTAAAACTTTGACACAAAGAAGTTATTTGCAGAAAGTAACACAGAAAGATGAATAAAAAATACATGTAGTTCGATAAAAGGTTTGTGCCACGGTGGCGTTAACTCTTTCAGTCTTGGTGGTTAGTGTTACTAACCACCTCTTTTCGATCACGGTACTTCTATTCCACGCCATCTAGCGATAAACGGTTGAACTAGTATGTCCTTTTGGACGGTGCTTCAAAGCAAATGACAGATTCCGGCTACATTGCATGAATGTCAGTGCATACCAGTTGCATTGAATATAGAGCTAACGTACCTTGTCTCGAGTGTCTGATAAAAACATCAATACAACGGGTACAGCGCAGTCCTCTTCACGCTCAGACCTCGACAAGCTGATTCTGAAAGACTTCCGGAGAGAAGTATATCGGGGCCTACTGGCACCAGCATATGTCAGAGAGAAACACGGGCCGGATTCAGTGAACAGCAGCCGTAATTCCGCGGCCTCATCTCCAGGACCTGCATTTATAAAACGCCACAAACCTACAGTCCCACAGGAAATTCGTCTAGAATCCAGTCAGCATCAACCTGAAAGAAGCACATCAAGAAGATGCTGCAATTGTAGCACTAAAATATCTCCCGTGTGTACTGTATGGCAGTGTAGTACATGTAAAGTGCCTCTTTGCGAACATAAACACTTAACAGACTAAGAAACACTGAAGACACTATATAAAACAGCGGCGACGACACTTGTTTGCCCGCGGCGGAGTGGCCGAGCGCATTGTGGCGCTATGCTCCGATGCACAAGGCAGTTCCCCGTAGGGGGTTCGAATCCCCCGTCGGGCATGGCTGTTTGTGTTGTCTTTAGCATAAGTTGTTTTATAAGTAGTTTGTAAGTTTAAGGACTGATTACCCCGAAGTAAAGTCCCGTAAGCTTAAGAAACATTCGAACATTTGAACACTTGTTTGTGGATGGTAGTCACACTATTAAAAGACACTGATGCACTGTAGACTCGAATCAAATAATTTTGGCTGTTTCTTAAAATACGACTAGAAAGAATATTACATGTTCCGTGCATAGATATTATCTCAATAGTAGATTCGTAATCGTATCGAACATATATTTTTATGATTTACATTTTCATTATTTTTGTCCGAAATGTTTGCAAAATATCATAAAACTACAAGCAAATCTAAAGTGGGCCATAAAACACGTCAGGGTGCAGAATGAAACTTTCACTCAGCAGCGGAGTGTGCGCTGATATGAAACTTCCTGGCAGATTAAAATTGTGTGCCGGAACCGGGACTCGAACCTGGGACCTTTGCCTTTCGCGAGCAAGCGCACTACCGACTGTGCTATCCCGACACGACTCACGATGCAAAGGTCCCAGGTTCGAGTACCGGTTCCGGCACACAATTTTAATCTGCCAGGAAATTTCATATCAGCGCACACTCCGCTGCAGAGTGAAAGTTTCATTCTGGAAACATTCCCTTAGGCTGTGGCTAAGCCATGTCTCCACCATATCCTTTCCTCCAGTAGTGCTTGTCTTGCATGGTTCGCAGGAGAGCTTCTGTGAAGTTTGGATAGTAGGAGGCGAGGAACTGGCGGAAGTAAAGTTGTGAGGCAGCATCGTGAGTCGTGTCGGAATAGCACAGTCGGTAGTGCGCTTGCCCGCGAACGGCAAAGGTCCCAGGTTCGAATCCCGGTTCCGGCACACAATTTTAATCTGCCAGGAAGTTTCACGTCAGGGTGACTTATTTTTATTACAGATGGCGTTGAGCCCTCTTTTTTTATACAATCATAATCAATTCCTATTGAACTTTGAACACATTGTTTATTTCAGGTCTTAAACGTATTTCGACGATACGGCTACGAATTTGGTGTTGAGTAATCATTTATTACACTTTACTGACTTTTATTATTATAGACTGACATTAACAGGAGAGGGGATATTAACGGAATTACTTTTTCATATCTGTATTAGTAAATTCGTCACGTTTAGTGTCTAGGAAATATGAAAGTAACAGCATTCAAAATAGCAATATCATGTCACTCTTCTGTTACTACATATTAACCGCTACATATTACTCGGCTGTCAAAAGGTTGCACTTTTTGCACTACAGAGATTCGCTGACTGTCGTGTGACCTCCTCCCAGGCCACGTCACGTCACGCTGCGCTTCGCCGAACCTCATTTCTTGGTACTGCGCGGCGCGAATGAGACTTCATAAGCCACCCCCTAAAATCCGCCGCCCTTTAAAATCTGCCGCCCTTGGCAGCCGCCTAGCCTCCTTAGCCCTAATACGCCCCTGCTGCTATTTAAAGAAGATGCAGATAAAAAAGTGCTCGTTTCAGTGAACAGATCTGTCGACATAGAAGAGGAAGATGAAGAAGAAGAAAAGGGAGATCAGGGTTTAATGTTCCGTCGATATCGTGTTCATTAGAGACGAAGTACACTCTCGGATAGTTTTCGTCAGAGGTGGGGAAGGAAATCGACCGTGCTCCTAGAAAGGAACCATCCCGACTTTTGCCTAGTCTTTTATGGAAATCACGGAACACCTAAAGGAGGGTTGGAAAGCCATCCTTCCGAATGCGAATCCAGTGTGTTAGCCACCCCGCTCAACCCCACAAAGAAAGTAAAGGTAATTAGTTTTAGTCTCCAAAAGACTAAGTAGGCTTTTCTAACTGCAGAGACACCGATTAGACTCACAATTGTTTTTTTGTGTGATTCCCATTTCTGGGAGGAACTCATTACAAAAGCAGACTTTTTTAAACTTGTGATGCATGAATTATTAACAAATGAGGGGATAATTCTGAGCCGGCCGCGGTGGCCGAGGGGATTGAGGCGCTCCAGTCACGGTCTGTACGGCTACTACGGTCGGGGGTTCGAATCCCCCCTCGGGCATGGATATTTGTGCCTTCCTTAGTCTTAGCTAGTTCATAAGTAGTTTGTAAGTTTTGGGACTGATGACCCCGTAGTTAAGTCCCATAATCTACACAAACATTTGAATTTTGATAATTCTGAAATGGGACATATATAGTAAAGAAGAATGTCCACTTCCATACAACACAAAAATTTATTGAAGAATAAAAAAAGGTATCATGTGCATTGAAATGCTCACCACCACTTGATACCCCCCCCCCCCCCGAGTCCTTTCTGTTAGTGTTTCCTCTTCATATGGAAACTTTGGTTTTGTCTTGTGAAAAAGGTGGAATAATATTCGCTATCTTCACCTGCTACTACCTTTCTGGAGAAAAATAGACGCATTTCAGTTCATCCGCCCCCCCCCCCCCCCCACACACACACAGGAGTGCACTCCATGCGTTTACGACTTGAAAAACGATCTAGGATACTCAGGAATGCTTCCAACAATAGCCAACCACTACAGTGGATGCTGTGCGCCACTGGGTTATCATCGACGGTACACAAGTCGATATTCCAAGTGAGAGGTGATGTCTAGAATTTGGAACGACTCCCCATTTATTTCTTAGTGCACCGAAATATCCGTCGAGAGCATAATACCAAAAAAATCGCACTGTCGTGTTTTACGGCCCACTTTAGAATTGCCTGTAGTGTTGTGACTTTGCAAACATTTCGGATAAAAATAATACAAATTCGTTATTACGTATTTCACGGCATGTTCACGAAGTAGAACAAATGCACATTTCACAGGGAGCACTTTTACATCTGCACAGCTCTAAACATTGCAGAACATAGCTCTATTTAATTAATAAGAGTGCCTGAAATCCTTTTAAGAGCCAAGGCGAAAAAAAATGGTAGTGGCGGGTTTCGAACTACCGACCAAGTGCATCACAACCTAACGCCCTGCACACTACACTACGGCGAACAATTACAAAATCTGTCCTTTACTCTCGTGCTATTGATGACAGTTGTTAAGTGCTAATATGGCATGTTAGACACTGGATTATAATTTATCGTACTAAATGACAATGCGTAAGTTATAATAATGAAATCATAAAATACAGCAAGCAACATGGCGTATGCCAGAGAGAGTTCTGGACGAGGAATGAGACGTGACATCGCCAAACCCCTTGATTTTCCGTAAACAATATATATATATATATATATATATATATATATATATATATATATATATATATATATATATATATAAGAGAGCGAAGTTGTAGAGAATTTTCAGCTTCACAAATTCCGTTATTCAATTTTCGTGTCAGATGATCGGTTTACTGACAATTAAAATTATATTACAAACGGCTTTTTTTAGTGTTACTAACGTATTTTTGGTCCTAAATATTTGAAAAATGGAGATTCTGGTCTCTGTCATCCAACAATTATGTCTGTAACAAAAAAATGTTCAAATGTTTGTTAAGCTTAAGGGACTTAACTGCGGGGTCATCAGTCCCTAAACTTACAAACTACTTATGAACTACTTACAAACTAGGACGGCACAAATATCCATGCCCGAGGGGGGATTCGAACCCCCGACCGTAGTGGCCGTGCTGACCGTGACTGGAGCGCCTCAGTCACCTCGGCCACCGCGGCCGGCTGTCTGTAACATTTGGTACCGATCAAATTAACGATTCGACTTAAAAAGTGGAAACACGTTACGGACAGACAGACAGACAGACAGACAGACAGATGTCGTGAAATCGCCGTTATTTTTGCAAATATCTCTGAAAGGATTCGAGATACGAAAAAGACATAAGAGAGCAAAGTTGTAGAGAATTTTCTCCTCTGCGAATTTGGTTATTCAATTTTCGTGTCAGATGAACGGTTAGGCCATTATTTTTATTTGAATTTCGAGCTCTCAAAAGGCGATCGCAAAGGCCCTCTTTTAGTCTTACTACCGTAACCTAAAGTGGGCCAATAACGCGTGTGAAACACAAAATTGAAGCTGCGGCGAAGATGTCATTAAGTAAGAAGTTTCAGTGTTAGCCAGAATTTCTGTCAAAGAAACTGTACAGAACGAACTGATACCGGACGCGGAAGCAATTTCATTAATAAGAACGTTTAAGACTAAAAAACTATGAGCTGTGTGACCACGCAATAAATTAAAACGGTAAATACTGAAATGCATCTATTGCAAAAGTGGCCCTCAGAAGAAAAGCATAAGAAGGCTCAATCAAATGTTCTAGAGTTCTGAAAACTCAGTAAAGAACAAATTCATGGTGGACACTGTATTAAAGGAATACCGATTGAAAAGCAGTAAACCAGTGAGCGAATGCGGTACGATAGGTATCTTGAAGACGGCAATATTAAAAATTCAAACTCACAAAGGACACACGCATTGTATGAAGCATGGAGTGTTGCCACTTCCTTCCGAAACATCTCTTTCAAATTTAGTAAAGTATTTCAAATACTCTTCTAGAATAAACGCATACGCTGTGAAAGCAATTAAGAATTATTCTTAGGAAGAAAAAATGCTTGCTGATTTTTCACAAATTAGGCTGTAAGAAGAGCTGCACTTTACAACACTTCACTGAAAGTTTATAGTTTTGTCAGATTAGTGGAATATGCTACAGACGAATGTAACAATAAACTTGCAAATCATGCGCTGGTGTTTGTTTGTTCCTCTGCTCACAACGGGTTCCAACCTGTTGCTGTGTAAGTCGCAATACAACTTCTAGCGATGTCGTCAATAAATTATCCAACTAGAACAAGACTTGTTGCATTCATTTCGGATGAAAGTGAACCAATTAAAAAAGTTTGCAGATTTTTAGGACTTGGTGGGATAAAAAGTAAAGTTACTTGTTTTATGTCATAACCATGTGAGAAATAAGAATAATGTGAACTTTTTCAGTTACTATTCACGCAACAAAGTGTGCAATAAAAAGTTGCCATAAACCTATGTACTGTTTGGCAAAGACATCATCAATTATAATTTGCATTCACGAATTTATCGACGAGAAAATTCCCTAAAACTCATTGAGTTTAAATTGTGCGACAATATAATTTCCAAACACTTGGGACCGGAAATACTATTAAACGTAATAATCCTTCGAATTGAAAACAATTCGAAACGAATTGTTAACGTAGTATAATATCCCATTATATATCGCATGCTCCAGATTTAGTACGCAAATGAATGCTCAAATGTTTGTAAACCTATTAGACCAAACTGCTATGGTCATAAGTCCCTGGACTTACAACACACACACACACACCCATGCCCGAGAGAGGACTCGAACCCCCGGCAGGAACGGCCGCTCATTCCGTATGACGACGCCTTTGAGCACGCGGCCATGAATTACTTATTCCATACATTACTGCCACGACTGTTTGTTCCCTGATTCCCATCCCATCAGAAATGCTTCTCCTTTAATTGTGTCAGAATCTGGAATCGAACTTGCTTTGCAGTTGTTAACTTGCTAAATTTTTCTCGCATTCGGGAGGATGGTGGTTCAAATCCACCTCCGGCCATCCATATTTAGGTTTTCCGTGATTTCCCTAAATCGCTCCAGGCAAATGACGGGATGGTTCCTTACAAACGGCCGATTTCCTTCTCCATCCTTATCCAAAACTCCGAGCGTTAGCTCCGTCTCTAATGACCAAGCTGTCGACAGGACGTTAAACCCTAAGCTTCCTTCTTTCCTTCCTTGCTAAATTTTTCGCAGACGGTAAGTCCTATTTTAAATCGTTGGGAAAAATTTATTTGCATGGTTTGTTTGTCCGATTGTAAAATATATGCTCACAACATGTGAATTGGTTTGTGAATAAAGTGTTGGTAAGGAGAGTGCTTACAGCCGTCATGTGTTTAATAAAATGCATCTTTAACCATCAGCGGTTTTATTAAATCCTTAAAATCGACTAGTTTGTTCGTTTTGACTGCTATGATAATCTAGTATGACGTTTGTAATTTTAGTGGAAGTGACTCCTGGTGTTTTCAGCCAGATGTATTTTATTTAATGCTGTTGACTAACCCGCTTTAATACCTTTTTATCTACGATGATGGCCCTGGACCGATACTAGTCGATTTTAAGGATTTAATAAAACATCTGATGGTTAAAGATGCATTTTATTAAATGGTTTGTGATTGTCATCAGTGTAATGCTGTTTTCACATCTGTGCATTTATGCAGGGCCGGATCTAGGGAGGGGCGGCAGAACTTAGGGGGAGGCAAATTTTGGGAAATCTTTTTTTTACAGTACAGCATAGGCCTATATCTTAATAAAATTAAGTGTAACAGAATTATTAAAAGTAAAATTAGTGCAATAAATTACCGGAATCATTTAATAAAACTATAGTTCTTGGATGCTGGCAGCAGAATTCCTGTTTCGCAGGTACTTCGGCTAATCAAAGTTTCAGAATCTACTAGAGATTAGCCAAAACGAGGAACATGTTTCCTTAATTGCACAATGTTAATTTATTTGCATAGATTTTGTTGGGGTGCGTTGGCGTCACGTGACGTACTAAATGCTTTCTGTTGCACTGATGTGCATTGTTCCTCTTATTTAAATTTGTATAATGTATAATAATGGATGATCGAAAAGAGAGTAGTGGAGCCACGTATCCCAAAATAGAAGAGAAGAAGAAAAAAATAAGTGAGGTGTTATCTCAGACACGAAAACTGGATTCCTTTTTCACAAAGCCTGCAGCCAGTAAAGAAAACAAAACATGAGGTAAGATTATATAATACGAATACGATTCGTAATGGATACCGTGAAGCTGTAGTAATAGCGTCATTTATCCGTTTTCCGCCGTTATTAAAAATTCTTGTAGGTGTATTCCATCTTTGCAATTAAATGAAAGACAATTTGTTAACTGCTATACGCATTTCCCTTGTTTTATTTGTGAAACACTCTTATTGGCGATTTCTGATGTTGCTAAAGATATTCCACTCCGCCAACGCCATGCGTGTTGCCCACATACAGGGGCAATGGCTAAAAATAGCTTCAAGGTCACGCGCAGCAGCGCCGAGGCCACACAACCGATTTTGTAAATATAACTTCATAATGACATACATAGATTAGCAACGGGTATGGTAAGTAACAAAATGAATTTTATTTAGTTGTATTAAAATAGTTACGTTTTATATCTCTTTAAAATCATATTTATTCTGATTATATTGAAATTTTCCTTTTAACGAGTTCATGTGATCGAAATGGATCCTACTTGCAAGAAAGAGAAAGACATGGGTGTTAACAAAACATTAGGCAGCATGCAAGTTCCAATAATCGGCTACCTACGGACAGCTTTCTTTTTATATATGTGTTTGTAGGTACGTTCAAGCAGTTGCCAGAGAACTAATTTCAATTGCTGGAAAGCAAGCATTGCTGTGCCTGCACAGCTACAATGGTCCTACTACATCTACATCTACATACATACTCCGCAATTCACCGTAAGGTGGGTGGCGGAGGGCACGCTGTACCACTACTAGGTATTTCCTTTCCTATTCCACTCCCAAATTGAACGAGGAAAAAAAGAATGCCTATATGCCTCCGTACGAGCCCTAATTTCTCTTATCTTGTCTTTGTGATCTTTACGCGAAATGTAAGTAGGTGGCAGCAAGATAGTACTACACTCGGCTTCAAATTCCGGCCCTCTAAATTTACTTAACAGAAATTCACGAAAAGAACGTCGTCTATCTTCCAGCGATCCCCAATTGAGTTGCCGTAGCATTTCCGTGACACTCGCGCATTGGTCGAACCTACAGGTAACAAATCTAGTTGCTCGTCTCTGAACCGCCTCTGTCTTCCTTTAAACTGATCTGCTGCGGCCGGCCGCGGTGGCCGAGGGGACTGAGGCGCTTCAGTCACGGTCTGCACGGCCACTACGGTCGGGGGTTCGAATCCCCCCTCGGGCATGGATATTTGTGCCGTCCTTAGTTGTAGGTAGTTCATAAGTAGTTTGTAAGTTTAGGGACTGATGACCCGGAGTTAAGTCCCTTAAGCTTAACAAACATTTGAACATTTTTGATCTGCTGCGGGTCCCAAACACTTGAGCAATACTCAAGACGTGGTCGTACAAACGTTTTATACACGGTCTCCGTTACAGATGAAGTACATCTTCCCAAAATTCTCCCAATAAACCGAAGTCGGCCGTCCGCCTTACTCACAACTGCCCTTACATGCTCGTTCCATTTCATATCGCTCTGCAATGTTACGCCTAGATATTTTAACGACGCGACAGCATCAAGAAGCTCACTACTAATGCTTTATTCGAACATTATGGGATTGTTTTTTCTACTCATGAGCATCACCTTACATTTTTCTACATTGAGAGCTAGCTGCCATTCTTCGCACCAACTAGAGATTTTGTGTAAGTCATCCTGTATGCTATTACATTCAGTTAAAGACGACACCCTCCCATACACCACAGCATCATCAGCAAACAGCCGCAAATTACAACTTACTCTGTCCATCAGATCATTTATATAGATAGAAAATAATAGCGGTCCTATCACACTCCTCTGGGACACGCCTGACGATACACGCGTCTCTGATGAACACTCGCCGTCGAGAACAACGTACTGCGTTCTATTACTTAGGAAGTCTTCCAGCCAGTCACAAATCTGTGGACCTATTCCATAAGCTCGTATCTTCGTTAGCAGTCTGCAGTGTGGCACCGCGTCGAACGCCTTTTTGAAGTCGAATACTGTTTGTTTATCCTTGGTGCTCTATGGGTCGAATGGTTATAGAACTTGAAAGATGACGCAACTCGTTATATGCAATGTATGTAGTAATATGCAAAAAAATGGTGCTCTTACTTACGGTAGCAGTGAAGATGGCACAAGGGCGACGAGGTCTCGAGACGCGTAAACGCGTCGGAGGCGGACCGAGGAAATCGCGTCGCGGCGCAGGTGGGAGGCGCGTCGCGGCACGTTGCACATCGCACGTCGCGATCACGCCAAACTCCGCCACTTATCGCCGCGTGGCGTGTCGTTCGCGATGGGTAAATAACTGCGTCGTTTGGCGTGCGCCCACCCCAGAAGGAAGGTGGGAACTGGCGAGAGCCGGCCACAAAAAGCTTTTACCTGGGCCGGACTGTCCTTTTGTCCGCGGGTGGTGCCAGGCACCCCGACAGGGCAAAACCGTGTCGCCTGGTGGGCGGTCGCAGGAAGCTGCCGCGCGAAAGCGGCACACTCACATTCTGCGCAATATTCTGTTAAAGCAAAAGCTGCTCTTCCCAAGGGTGCATTTTAAATTAAAACAGAGGTCACCTATATAAATAGATTAGACTCCAAATTTGGTCAAATGTAATGTTCTGGATTTTTGGAGGTAACTTTCTGGAAATAATTGTTGACAATCCAGAACTGCAAAATGTGAATCAGTTCAAGTACCTGGGATGTTTTATTACAAAGGATGCCAACTGCACCAACGAAATCCGAGCAAGAATCGCCATGGTCAAAGCTGCTTTCAACAAGAAGAGGACTCTGCTGACCAGCAAGCTGAGTTTGGCATTAAGGAAGAAACTGGTAAAGTGCTACATTTGGAGCATGCACCGTATGGAGCATAGACGTGGACAATGAGAAAGAAGGAGAAAAAATACTTAGAGAACTTTGAAATGTGGTGCTGGAGGACAATGGAAAAGGTCAAATGGACAGATCGCATGAAAAATGATGATGTACTGAGAAGAGTAGGAGAGAAGTATAGTATTCTGCATACAATTCTACTGAGAAAGACCAACTGGATTGGACACATACTTAGACACGAGGGACTCCTATCCAGTCATTGAAGGAAAAATAAGAGGAAACACAGGACGAGGAAGAAGGAGGATTCAGCATCTGGACGACATGAAAGATGGAAGGAGATACAACAGACTGAAGGAAGAAGCTGAAGACAGGTAACAATGGAATCAGAAATTCTCCGTACGAAGACATGGACCTGCCACTAGGCAGAATACTATATAATAATAACTTTCTGGGCCATTACCTTAGGAAATACAAAAGATACAGCTTTGTCATTATTACAGTGGCTTGCCAGGCAGAACACATACACAAAGACAGAATAACAAGGCGTAAAAAGGCTTTGCCGTTTAATAAGAGATTGTCGAAGTTGACCTTCAATTTCTTCTCACGGAATTTACCCCTGACTTAGAAAAAAAAAAGAGTTAAATTACTGTTCAAACTTAACTTATGATAATGTAAATTTTGAATTCTCTGCATAAAACTGATCTCAAATGTTCAAATGTTTGTAAAGTCTATGGGACTTAACTACGGGGTCATCAGTCCCTAAACTTACAAACTACTTATGAACTACTTACGAACTAGGACGGCACAAATATCCATGCCCGAGGGGGGATTCGAACCCCCGACCGTAGTGGCCGTGCAGACCGTGACTGGAGCGCCTCAGTCTCCTCGGCTACCGCGGCCGGCAAAACTGATCTAGAGACCTAGATTTGTAAATGTGAACTACCTTACATGCATAGCGAGAAATCTTTTCGCCACAAAAAACAAGTTTAGCCTTTGGTATGAAGCCTGTGTTCAAACACAGACAAATTATATACAGACGGGAAACCTCCGTAAGGGCCCGGTCACACGCTCAGGGGTGCGGGGAGGGAAGGTTCCGTAAGATGTCCCATGATGGCGCTGCGGTCAGAAGCAGCCCTTTAAACTGGCCAGAGCAGGCGGCAGGTAGCGGCTGTCCCCACCACCACCTCCCTTCAAACACCAGCAAGCCGGACACAGCCGTGGCCTCGTGGCAGGCGGCACGAGCTCTCCCCTCAGCCTCCCCTCCACGCTACCCTCAGAAGTGCCTCTAGTGTCGTCTACCGGTACTAAGCCAGGGAACCGCCTGACACCTGCTAGCATCTTACAGAAGTACTAGGGGAGCGTAGGACAGTGGTTTAGGGGTGGCTGCTTCTCTGTATATGTTACTCTGTGGTTCATTGAACCAGCATGAACGATGATTAATCGGCCACCTGAACCAGTAGGAACTTCCAAACCAGCGTTCCCTTTGGAGTTGTGCCATATACAGGCTGCCTCAAAAAAACACCGACAACGCTTAGTATGTTGTGCGGGAAGGCAAACTGATCGGTTTTCAAGAAGGTGCCCATTTCCGGAAACGCTCTAGACTCGAGAGCATTCAAGTCTGACAACGAACTGTTGTCATCCGATCTGTTTCGGTGCCTGCTTACAGAAGGTACGCAACCCTTCAGACATCCTTGCGGATGGACGTCCTGATCCCAATAACATTCCTGCGTACGAAGTCCAAGATGAGTGCGCATCCCCATTACGTGAATAAACCCAACATGAGTAACACATCACACTTTCTACATTGCAAAAGGGCTTCAAACTGTGCACCTCCTACGTTATTGCAGAGCCTACATTGACGGTGCTGAGACGCAAGCACATGAGAGAATATGTGTGAGTGTATTTCAACTGTTTCAGTCAACAATTCTTTCTCAGACTGCTGTCCAGCGCCCAATCCGAGCGTTTCCGGATATGGGATCCTTCTTGAAAAACGATCACTTTGCCGTCCCGCACAACGTACTAAGCGTTGTCGGTGTTTTTCTGCGGCACCCTGTATATTTATTGGTGTGGTTCTGTGAAACCCATGTTTCATCTAACTACACTAAAGGTCTGATGTGGTTTGCAGATTCAAGAAATGGAAGTGGAGGACTTAAAGGCCAAAGCAGCGGAACTGGCAGATACCTACACAGAAGATCTTAACAAGGAAGAACTTATTTTTGAAATTGAAACTTTCAAACATCATGCACTGGCAATAGAGAAAGCCTTGCAAGATGCAACTGCAGCTTCCACATTGTAGAAGGGTATCCGAACCTTACTACAGCGTTAAAAATATACCTGACCATCGCAGTTTCTGTTTCGTCTGGAGAAAGAAGTTTCAGCAAACAGAAACTAATTAAAAATTACTTGAGGAGCATGATTGCTCAACAAAGATTAGCAAATCTGAGTATAATATCCATTGAGCACAAGCGAGCTGCTTCTATAAACTATGATGATATGATAAACATTTTTGCAGCAAAAAAAAAAAAGCTCGAAAAGTGAAATTTTAAATTGATTTTTGTACAATGAGTAATCATGTTATATATTTGTATATATTAAAATTGTTCTGTTTTTCTTTGACCTTAATTCAGTCAATAAAAAAGTTAATATTGTGAGATTTATTTAGAAATATGTAACCCAAATTAGTGTCAAAATGTCGATTCTTATGGGGGTGGGGGTGAATGAAGGGGCGGCGAATTTAAGCTGGCCCCCCTTCATAAATGTCCTAGATCCGGCCCTGATTTATGTGTTACTACCTGAAAACCCGGCTTTGACCAGGTATTTATTTATTTCTGCATTGAGTTAGTACTTCTCCTATCCTTCTCTCTCTGTCCATCTCCTTTTATCCTAAAAACATGTTATATTTATCGAAGAATATACAAGAAATAAGGCTGTCTTATTTATAAGTGCAGTATCCAAACCAAGAAAGATAGTAATACAAATACAGTTGCAATATAAAATTCGTACGATCTAATGTTTATTGAGTTATATGTTGTACAATTGTATAATTTTCCAGGTATATATCAGTTTGTGTAAATGCTGTATGTCTGTAAAATCTGTTGCAAATACAATTAGTAGTAAAGAAGTAATAGGTTAAGCATGATGAGACGGTTTTACATGAACATTACTGTTTATGAGCTCATATCTCATGAACTACGTGTCGCACTGTGATTTAATTTCGAAAGCACGTTCAGCTATATGGGTGTATACTGTCTGTAAAATTTTTCTGTGGCTACTATTTTTGAGGTAGGATTTACGAAGTGTAACGTCATACCGAATGCCGTAGTTTTATTCCATGAACAGCGGAAAAGTAGTAAGCGAGAAACTTTCTGGCTGACTTTATGTTACAGTAGTAACACTAAAAGTGGGCCTTTGCGATCGCCGATCGCCTTTTGACAGCTCGACATTTAAATGAAAATAACGGCCTAACCGTACACGAAAATTGAATAAACAAATTTGTACAGAAGCAAATTCTTTGCAACTTTCCTCTCTTGTGTGTGTGTGTGTTTTTTTTTTTTTTAATGTCTTGCATCGTGTCAGAGATATATGCAGAAAAAAAAAAATAAGACGGCGATTTGACACCGCCTCTTGCTTTTACGCACACCAGGCGTTAGGAAATGTCACGTGTCATTCCTCGCCCAGAACTCTCTCTGGCATACGCTATCTTGCTTCCTGTATTTTATGATTTTCTTATTATAACTTACGCTTTATCATTTCAAAGCAGTGGCGCACTGAAGAATTAACAAAAGCGCGTCGTTCATAGTACAATAAATTACAATGTAGTTTCTAAAAATGTCATTTTAGCAGTTATCAACTGCCAGCAATAGTACGAGAATTAAAGGACACTCCCGCAGTTATTCGCCGTTGTATACTGAGTAGTGTGTTACGTTGGGATGCATGTTGTCGGTAGTTCGAAACCCGCCGAAACCATTTTTTTTCCTCCTTGGCACCTAAAAGGGTTTCCGGCATACTTATTAACTACATAGAGCTATCTTCTGCACTGTTTAGAGTTCTACAGATATAAGAGTGCTCCCTCTAAAATGTGCGTTCGTTCTATTTACTGACCATGCCGTGAAATACGTAACAACGAATTGAACACTGGTCTTCTGAAGCATTTACACAACAACGGGTAGGATACTATGATAATTAATATTCTAAACAACGTGCAGATACTGGTTGTTTCATATATAAATGGAGTCCTAGGTTTCTTGGCAACTGTCATTCCTTAATGAAACGGAAAGGAAGTGTATACATTGCAACAAATTCCCTGTTTTTACTTGTTTTCCTGAGCAATTATTCACTCTATTAATGAAATATCTTGAAAGTCATTAATTACAATCAATGCATCTACTACAATGTATGTCTTTGGTATGGTTGCTATGGACGCTCTTAACGTAGATAGTATTACCTTTTCTGTAGTTCAGATATGACATTATTGATGTTAATTTCTTCTGCGCTAAAATAAAGAACAAATATTCTGTTTCAGACCGTGACTACGTTTCCTTTTACGGCTAATATAACAAACGGAATAAGTGTGGTAAGACTGAATTCCACATAACTCTAGTACTTAATCTATATACAAAGTTACTACTATCATTACGTCACTTACAACAGTCATTATAGCAGTATCTCCCCAGTTTATGAACATGTGATAAAGAATTCTATGTTTGTAATTCGTTGGTATGTATTTCATTATATGTTCACAAAATAGAACAAATGCACTTTTCAGAGTAAGTGCAGTTACCTTTGAACAATCAAAATCTTGCAGTTGTAGTTGTGTTCTATTTCAAAAAAGTTGTGTTCAATTAACAAATGTTCAAATGTCTGTAAATCTATCGGACCAAACTGCGTGTTCATCAGTCCGTAGCTTACAAACTACTTAAACCTAGGTAAACTAACCTACGGACAAACACACACACCCATGCCCCAGGGAGGACTCGAACCTCGGTGTCCGGACACTTGCCACGCCGGACACTTGCCACGCAGGACTTTTGCCACACTTTTACCTGCTCCCAAGGGTCGGCTGACCCTGTCTTCCCCCCCCCCCCCCACCCCTCGTCCACGCAACCGCCGCCCGAGAACTCCGTGGACGGTGTCCCGACACATGCACACCTCGTAGTACGACCGCCAGTATGGAAGTTATTACAACGGCCAAGGGCAAGCCTTTTGCCCACTACAATGGTTACGCGATAATAAGGTGTTGATGTGTTACTCCGAAAACAGGATCATTGCAAGGGAAAGCTGCTTTCGAAGAACGGAGACGTATTGAACGTAGAGAACACCTGTGAGGACCACCAAACGATGTGATCTTTGTAAGATGTAAAAATAAAAAGAGTGTATCAGACGTCAGTATCCTTAAATATCTTAATGATGAAGCTAGCTGGTCACAGTTCGGTTCACTAGCGTTTAATCAATACGCGGTGAAATTTGACTCAACGAAGCAAATACAAAACATCACTCAAATGATCCTCCACTACTTTTAAATTTGCAATTTCCTAATAAGGTAAAAGCTCCTATGGTTAACACATTAGGAGAACTTTTTTCTGCCTTCTAATATTATGGCCATACTGTCAAAGATTATGAGTTCTAAAATTATTCCTGTTACTTCGCAACTAGCTTTTAAAAATCTCATTTTTGTTATACTGAATAGGTACACATTAGGTTTTAAAAAAATTCTGAACTTTAGAATTGCACCTAAAATACACACCCTAAAACAGATCTGCTCTTAAGATTGACAAGTTCGGCAGCTATAGTGTTGAAATAATTCCCATATTTCCAAAATTAGATAAGGATACAAATAACTTTATAGTAGACGTATACCTCATGAAGTACATTTAGCTAGTCCTTAAAAATTAAAGTTTCTCACAATGTTGTTGATTATCTTTAATCAGGCCAGTAAAACCTATGGAAACAAGGCAAGGAACTTACTATTCAAAAATAATTGTTACAAAAGAATTTCAAAACAAATGTATTAGACGTATTTTTCTTATGCATTAGAAACTTTTGAAAACATAGTTTATCATTTCGTCTGCAACATCACTTATTGGACAGGGTGATTTGCTTTTCATCACTAAGGGTATTTATTTTTATGTTATGTTTGCAGCAGTTCTCATTTCGAATTGTGAAATATTTACCTCGTCTTATTTGATGAAAGAATTTCTGAAAACTGCATTTAATAAATCCGCTTTAGTGGCACTGTGTTCAGTAACATTATCGTCCCTATCGCGCAATAAAGGCATTCACTTAGTCTTTCCGCTGCTGTAGATAACATAGGACCAGAATCTCTTTGTATTTCTACAAAGAGTTTCGTCGTGAAAAATATTAAATGAATGAATCTTGGGGATTTTGAGATCGTCTAATTTTTTTTGCAAAAGCTTTCTATTCTGTTTTATGTACTATGGAGGACCAGTTCAGTCTCTTATTAATTTATTTGGTAGGAATCCCTCCAATGCTGTTGATACTATGTCTGAATGTAAGCCACATATTGTCTTCACTTACACAGTTAATTTAGAAAAAACTGGAAACTGTCTTCTAGAAAGGTGTCAACCGAATTTTTATCTTTTTTTTTCTTTTTTTAATAGACATATTTAGCGTTTAGTT
Source organism: Locusta migratoria (assembly GCA_026315105.1). Lineage (NCBI taxonomy): Eukaryota > Metazoa > Arthropoda > Insecta > Orthoptera > Acrididae > Locusta > Locusta migratoria. The sequence continues at coordinate 328,386,582 of CM048755.1, read as the reverse complement.
TTGGTAAATATCTTTGTTACAGATTTGAGCTCGCTACAACTTTGGGTTCACTTATCCCTGTATCCGTCGTGATGCTCAGAAGTATTTGTGACTAAGAGTTCAAGTGTGTTTACGAAACCATTTACAATTTGAATGGGCTCGTGAACTAATTGTTCAAAATAATTTTTTTAAAAGCATTTAGAACAATATTGGAAAATGTATCTGCCACCCTGTCTGAAGGTGTATTTTTGTCAACATACTGATAGTAGATTTAAGTCAACGCCAACTATAATTGTATGAGTAGTATACCTATTTGTCCTGAGACTCAAGTTTTCTATGAACTGTTCAGCGGCTGCATCATGAGAGTGCCGGGGTCGGTAAATTAAAATGTTCAAATGTTTGTTAAGCTGAAGGGACTTAACTGTGGGGTCATCAGTCCTTAAACTTATAAACTACTTATGAGCTACCTTATACTAAAGACGACACAAACATCCATGCCCGATGGGGGATTCGAAACCCCGACGGGGAACGCCTCGCGCATCGCAGCATAGCGCCTCAATGCGCTTGGCCGCTCCGCCGCGGCAGTTATTAATTTATTCCGGTAGTCGAGTATAACATCTGCTCACACTAACTGACAGGAGCTATCAAATTCAGTTTCGCTTGTGAGCTACTACATACATTACATTGCGTTTTTTTTCTTTTGTAGTGCAGATCATAGAAATTATGGCATTTCCATTAAAAAAACTATGGTGTTTCCTCTGCGAATCAGCTAAACAATGTAGAACAACAGTATACTTTGCAAGCAGAGCATTCTATATTCCTTCATTTCTTTATTTCAAATTTATATGTTGACTTTAGGTGATCTGTCAAACATAGACGCTCTTATCTATATTTTGTAATCGTATTTTCTGTCATTGATTTAAACATTGTCCCAATTCACTTTATTAATTAATATTTCGCCGCAAAAGAGTAAATTTATGAAGTGTATCGGTCTTCTTTTATCCTTTTTTTCACGCCGTTTTAGCAATTACTATGTGTACAAATGCAGTGATCAAAATTGAATGATAAGCGAACATTCGAATTGTCTTCGTTCCTTCGTTCCTTTTATGTTCCTTCCATGACGATGGACTGTTTCTATCGCAATCAGTAAGTGTGAAAAAAAGCTACCGTACAAACGGAGGTCAAATGGATCCATATTTGTGGTTGGAAGAACTAATTGCACAGTTACATACCCGACGGTATTGCTTTCGTTTCCCAAAAGTTATAAATATTTCGATTTCGGGATAATGAAAAGAAGTTGTACATTTCGGCGAGATGTCGAACAGAAATATCTCTTCCGGATTGGCTGTATCGTGTAAGATCGAGACGGAGGTTTGGAAGCCAACAGCAGTAGGGTTGCCAGATCTCCGGGCGCCGCCCGGAGTGCCCGGACTTGGAATGAATTCTCCGGGTCTACGGGCCAATGACTCTCATCTCCGGGCTTGAATGTAACGTTCATCATAACATTTTTACGACGCTTTTTAAGTACTATACTCATGTAGCGACGATCTACATCGAACTTAACGTAACTTAAACTAAGGACGAAGACAACGTCCATGCCCTAGGGGGGGGGGGGGATTCCAACCTCTGGCGGGAGCAGCCTCGCGCACCGTGGCAAGACGCCTCAGTGCGCTGGGCCATTCCTGGCCGGCTCCTCTCTAGTAAATATGAATAACTTTATATAAATATCAATTTCTTATTGCAACAAAACGCTACTTTTCTGTTCTTCCTCTGAAAACTTTTCATTGTTGCGTCGGTAGTAATCGGCTAGCGCATTATTAAGGAAACATTGTTGCGGCAACGTGTCAACTGGCGACGTCTATTATTTGTGTTCGTTCGTTCATTGTTTATTATCAGTTTACCGGCAATTTTTGGAATACTCGGATCGTGTGATAACAGACAAGCTTGCATTAACTCAGATTAGTGAGTAATAACAGTGAAATGCAGAGACGATATCTAAGTTCGTTCCGTGAAGAATGGTTGCAGAAAGATTTCATGTGTAATCCTGGTTGGGAGGGGGGGGGGGGGAGTTGGTCGCAGTTGGGGTGGGGGGGGGCGGTGAGTCATCGGCCAAGGGGGAGGGAGGCACGTCTGGTCTCCGGGCCTGCCTCGAGTTCAATGTGGCAACCCTAAACAGCAGGAGTACGGGGAAGGGCGTCCCTTGGCTGAGGGGCCGCTAATCCTTCTACCTGGTGAAGGGGCAGGTGTGGCAAGTGTCCGGCGTGGCAAAAGTCCGGCATCCCGAACCTCCACGGCGAGCAACCGCGCGATCCGCAGCGAGACGCTTTAGACCGCTCGGCTACTCCACCGCGGCGTCCAATTAACAGGAGTGTGCGAAAAACCTTTTAGAAAACAAGACGAAAAATGCCAGTAGTGCGGTTTTATTTTATATATATATATATATATATATATATATATATATATATATATATATATATATATATATGTATGTATAATCTTTTTTTAGCTATATCGATGCCTTGCGGTCGTTTGTTCACGTCCGTTCTTGGGTTTTCGTTGAAAAATTTGCTCAAGCTTTTTTTTTTCTTTTTTTTCACAATTGACGTCGAACCTCTTTCTTTTTCTCTCTTTTCATTGTCTCTTTTATTTATTCGCTCCTTTGTGGACGTTGGTTTATTTTGTTTAATTTTGATCGTTTCGTCGTGACTCAGATTTTTTCATTGCAGAGGCCGTCGAGCACTCTGAGCCCAATGAGCTACCACGCCGGCCACCCTATGTTCAAATGTTTGTAAAGCTTATGGGACTTAACTACGGGGTCATCAGTCCCTAAACTTACAAACTACTTATGAACTAACTAAGATTACGGACAGCACAAATATCCATGCCCGATGGGGGATTCGAACCCCCGACCGTAGTGACCGTGCAGACCGTGACTGGAGCGCCTCCCTATGACCGAGAGCTCTGAGCCACTGCGTTCGGAAAGTTTCGAACCACCGACTTAGATATTCGTGCATCACAAACTAATGCGCTGCCCATTACCACAGACAAATATATACAGACGGGAAACCTCCGTAAGGGCCCGGTCCTACGCTCAGGGGTGCGGGGAGGGACGGTTTTCACCAGTTCCGTAAGATGTTCCATGATGGCGCTGCGGTCAGAAGCAGCCCTTTTAACTGGCCAGAGCAGGCGGCAGGTAGCGGCTGCCCCCACCACCACCTCCCCTCAAACGCCAGCAAGCCGGACACAGCCGTGGCCTCGTGGCAGGCGGCACGAGCTCTCCCCTCAGCCTCCCCTCCACGCTACCCTCTGACGTGCGAGAGGTACCCTAAGCCAGCGATCTGCCTGACACCTGCTAGCATCTTACGGAACTACGAGGGGAGCGTAGGACAGTGGTTTAGAGGGGGCTGCGTCTCTGTATATCTTACTATATGTTACTCTGTGCCATTACGCTACGCCGAACAGGTGCGCAGTGGCCGACTAAAGATGGGTGGGGGGAGAGGGGAGGTGGCGAGGGGGTGGACCGTCCCGGGCCTCTTGCCAGGAGGGGGGGGGGGGGGTCCACACACCTCGTAAGTACTTTTTTTTTTTTTTAGGTCGTTTGGCCTCTCGTTCTGGGGCAGTGCCGACGCTAGACGAAAACTGGGCGTCGGCGAACTCGTCTTTGCGAGGCCCTTTCATTTTTCAGTCAGGAAGGAAATGTTAAATAAAATGAGCTGAATTATACACCAATAATCATTAGGCTATACTAAAATTTTATTAGTATAATATACAAGTATCATTGCAGTGACAAAAATTACAATAAACAAACACAAATTAAAATAGACGAACTTTTCGGTTTTTCGCCTCACTGAATTGTTTTAAGATCACATCATAATTACTACTAGCCACTATTTCGGCTTCGATTGACAGTACTGACAACGCAGATAGCCTTTCTTGGCTCATTGTGCTTCTCGAGTAAGTCTTAATCACTTTTAACTTTGAGAAGCTGTACTGACTGGAACTGTGAGCATGAGTCTTACTGTTATGTAAACATTTGGATATACTTCTTCCAAATTGTTTTCTAAAATGCACTGAAGAAGTTGTTTTGCAAGTATTTAACTAAAAATTGCATAAATGCTGCACTCATATGGAAATAAATACGGACAACTAAATAGCTGCCGGCCGGGAATAGCCGAGCGCACTAAGGCGTTATACCACGGTGCGCGAGATCGCTCCCGTCGGGGTCAAATCCCACCCTATGGTACAGATCTTGTATTCGTCCTATGTTAAGCTAGATGTAGGTCGTCGCTACATAACCTAGCATTTGAAAAGCACCTTTAAACATTATATATATATATATATATATATATATATATATATATATATATATATATATATATATATATATAATGTAAACAATGTTTTGCGAGGCCCCCTCAGGCGCGAGGCCGTCGGCGGTTGCCGACGTCGCCGACGCCTAGCGCCGCCGCTGTTCTTGGGCCTCCAAATCTCGAAAGCTATTTTTTCGACTGTTCCGTGCCTCTCGTCCTGGGGGGCCTCTAAATCTCAAAAGTTACTTTTTTTATCGTAATACACGTTTGTGCAAGTGGACGGGGGGGCTCATTTCGGTTTGCCGCCACCCGGGCCTCCGACTGCCTTATTCCGCCATTGCAGCTGCGAGAGTAATCCCTAATTCTCATATCATCGATGGCAGGTGTTAACTGCTAACATGGCATTTTTAGGCATAAGTTTTGTAATTCGTAGTCTTAAAAACGACGTGTTTTTGATAATTTTCAGAGTGTAATTGCTTTGCAATGACAACGCCTGAGTTACAATAAGAAAATCATCAAATACAAAAACAAGAAGGCGCATGCAAAAGTTTCGGGCAAGGGTTCAGGCGACGGATGTCACGCGACTGTTATCCGAACGCCAAACGTTGAGCACCTCCATAAAAACAACGAGACATGTGCACTATGGGTTTTTTTATTTTGTGTACTTTTTACTGTTTTAGCCGGCCGCAGTAGTCGAGCGGTCTAGGGCACACAAGTCGCAGTATGCACGGCCGCTGTGGTCGCAGGTTCGACTCCTTCCTCGGGCATGGGTGTTTGTGTTGTCCTTAGCGTAAGTTAGTTTAAATTAGTCAAGTAATTAGTGTGTAAGTCTAGCGACTGATAATCACGAAGTTTGGTCACATAAGACATCACACACATTTGAACGTGTTTTTACTGTTTTAATTTCGACCAGGCATCCATTTTATATTTGACTATCCCTTCTAATACAACAGCAGAGGTACTGCGTAGCGTATGTCAAGTTTAACCGTGAGGATTAACGCAGCATGTTGTTAACTTCCGGTATTTTGGGCAATGGTTCGTGTCCTGCTATAGTGATTTTTTTCTTTGTTATTGTTATCTTTTTTACTTTCGAATATACAAAAAGAATCTGGGCTACTGCCAAAACGGCTTAACTGACATATAATTACATACACAAGAAATCTGAATGTTGGCATTTATGCCGCATTCATTTTCATTTGTTGTAACAACTGAAGGAAGTATGTATATAAATTGAAGACTTTAAATAAAATATGCTCTAAGTACCATGGCAAGAAAAAACATTGACGTTTTGTGTAGAATGGGATCTAGATACCAAGCCCTATTTTGTGTACCAAGCGCGAACTGTCACGTATAAATAGCGTACGTAAACTGCAACGAAACATCCACCGGCCTAGAGTCGCAAGTCTCTAGGCGATCGACAAAAGGCGATACGTTATATCGTTCTTTTCTCGATTTTAGGGCCAGTCGCCGTCGCCGTCGCCGTCGCCGCCGCCAGCCAGCCAGCCAGCCAGCCGCCGCCGCCAGCCAGCAGTCGTCGCCGCCAGCCGCAGTCGTCGCCGCCAGCCGCAGTTGCCGCCGCCAGCTCGCAGCAGCAGCCGCCGCCGCCGCCGAGCAGTCGTCGCCAGCCCGCAGTCGCCGCCAGGCGTCTGCAGAGCCGCTGTCGCCTCCTCGAGCCTGTGCCGCCGCCCAGCAGCCGTCGCCAGCCAGCCGTCCCCGCCGGGTGTCTGCAACGTCGCTGTCGCCTCCTCGAGCCTGTGCTGCCGTCCAGCAGCCGTCGGCAGCCAGCCGTCGCCGCCAGGTGTCTGCAACTTCACTGTCGTCTCATCGAGCCCGTCTCCACTCCGAGCCTGCCGCCTTTCACCACCACCACCGCCACCGCCTCTTCGTCTTCAGTGTCTTCGCCATCGTCATCATCATCATCCTCGTCGCCGCTCAGTCATCCCGGTAATATGTCTCACTCACCTGCTACAACCACATCCATCCACTACACCTCCCCGTCCCAGGCCTCCACCACCACCACCTGGAGTTCCACTTCCCTCCCCCAACCGGCAATTCCCTTGTCGGTCTTAATGTCCTTTTCCTCCACTTCCCACGCCCCTCCTCCTCCTGTCTACACGCCGCTGACTTCGCCTCATGAGTTTCCTCCTTTACCGCCTGCCCGAATTGAACATCGCCGTGCCACGGTGGCTGACACGCCACAGTCGCCCCTGCCGTCCTTCCTACCCCCACACCAACCTACGATTATCCCACTCCACCCAGTCTCCGTTTCTCCTGCCCCTCCCTCCACCGCCTCTGCATCCTCCTCCACGGGCGCCAAGCCCAAAAGGTCGTCCAAACGTGGGAGCGCGGATCCCACTCCAACTTTGCCCAAAAAGGCTCCTCCCCCTCCTCCCCCTCCTTCTCCGCCTCCGTCCAACCACATGGACACTGCCCCCATTCCTGCTCCCGTGCAGCCCGACCTATACTCGTATGTCCTTTCCCGCCCCGACGCCCGTTTCCTTGACTACAAGACCCTCTCCATTGAACTCCGAAAGTACTACCCTGACGTCCCCCTGACTCAGATCATCCCCCGCCGAGACTCCGTCCTCCTCAAATCCCCCAGCTCCACCCTACACACTGACATCCTCCACCGCCTCCCCCGCATCCACTTTGGTCCCCATGCCACTCTCACCCCTTACTACACCACCACCTCAGCTCGCCAACCGCCTCCTTCCCGCCGCCCACCCACCCTCACCGCCGTGATCACGAAGCTCAGCCCTCTGATCACGGAGGAAGAGGTGTTGGGTCAGCTCAACTCCATGCCCGACGTCACCATCCGCTCCGCCAAGCGTATCTTCAATGCCACTGGCCCGACATACCTGATGCGGATATTCACAGAGTCCGCATCGTCCCTTGATCACCTTTTCCTCCAGGGGGCCCTAATTTACGACCGCCGCCACAAGGTGGAGCCCTCCCGTTCCCCACCTCAGTCATACCGCTGTGCCAGGTGCCTCGTGTACAACGACCACCTGACACAGAATTGCCGCAACCCCCCCACATGTCCTCACTGCAAGTCCCCTCACCTGCACAAGCACTGTCCTAACCTTGCCTCCCCTCCTACCTGCAACACCTGTGGCGGACCCCATCCCACCTACTCCTACAAATGCAAGTCCGTCCCGGCCCCCACCGTCCCCGAACTCACCGTCCCCATTCGCCCCGTCGACCCACCCATGCACCCCAACAACTCCTTGCTCCCTTCCCCCACTGCCGAGGACGTCATCCGGTTTGTAACCACGGTCCTCGCAAAAATCCATCCTTTTCAACGCCCGCACACCCTCCTGCAGATTGCACTGGCCGCACGGTCAGTGTTCCACCTAGAAACCTTTGCCACCTTCTCCCGCGCCCACTCCCACTTCGCTTTTTTCCGCCTCAAAACACAAGTCTAAGCCCGCCCGCTCCCCCTTCTTCCGTTCCTCCTCCCGTACCCCCCCACCACCACCATGGCAGGCTCATCATACACCTTTCTATACCATAATGTCCGGTCTCTCCCAGCCAACAAGCACCTCTTCATGCATACCCATTTCCATCACCGCGTGGACGCCTTCCTCCTGAATGAAACCTTCCTCCAACCCCATCGTCCCGTCAGTACCGCTCCTTACCTCCTTCATCGCACTGATGGTCCCCCTCCCTTGGCCAGAGGCGGAGTGGCGATCGGCCATCTCCGCCACCACCCCGTCCGGCTACACCCGCTCCTCAATGATCCTACAGAACATTTAATCCTCAGTCTCTTCCTCCCATCCCTCACCGTCACCCTCGCCACCATCTACGTCCGCAGCACCTCTCCCCTCCCGTATGACTTCCTCTCCCACGTTGACCGCACCTACACGACCTATGTGGTCGCCGCAGACCTAAACCTGTCTTCCCGTCCGCCTGCTGAACTCCGGCGGTGGCATCAGTTTGTCACCACCTCGCTCCGGGGCAGAATCCTGCCCCTCCCTCGCCCGACTCGCCCCGAAAGCAATACCACCCCTGACGTAGTCTTGGCGTCTCCCAACCTCCTTGGGCGTATCACGGCAGACGTCCTTGACCTTATAGGCAGTGACCACGCCCCTGTCCTGCTCACGCTTGACCACCGCCCCCGCCCTGCCCGAGCTCCCCGTCCTAGACCTCCTCCCAAACTCATTCATGACTACTCCCGTGCCGACTGGAATGCCTACGGTCGCTCCATAGATACCTCGGTCGAAAGCCACCCCCTTCCCCTCCGCACACCCGAAGATATTGAACACGCCTCCACCTTTCTCCAGCAAACCCTTGCTAACGCGGTTGAAGCCCACATCCCTACCAAAGCAATATACCCGCACAGTCCTACCCTGCCTCCACAGGCTGTCCTCCTCCTCCGAGAATCCCGACGCCTCTACCGCTCGTACCTCCGTACCCGGGACCGGGACACACTCATACGCCACCGGCAAATCCAACGTCACATTGGAAACCTTTTGTCCGCGAAAAAACGCCGGGACTGGCGGCAGACATGCACCCGCCTTAACGCCACTCTCCCCATCAACTCCTCAAAGTACTGGAAGGCCTTCAATCGCCTTACTGGCCGTCACCCCTCCCCCTGCTACCCGCTTCTCCATGATAACCGTCCCTTTCCCGACAATGCCAGTAAGGCGGAACACTTTGCCTCCTACCTTTCCGACGTCTTCTCCCTTCCTGATAATCCTCATTTTGATTACTCCCTCTTTCCCGATGTCCATGAGCGTACCGACACCTCTTCCCCCCGCTCGCCCCCGGCTTCCAGTACTTGGGGCACATTCCTCCCTCCGACTTAAACACACCCATCACAGCACACGACATCATAGCTACACTTCGCACCAAACGCAACACCGCTCCCGGTCACGACCGGCTCACCTACAGGCACCTCCGTGCCTGTCCCCTCTCCTTCCACACTGTCCTTGCCGCCCTCTACAACACTATCCTCTATACCGGTTTCTATCCTCGCCTGTGGAAAATCTCCCGCATCCTCATGTTCCCCAAACCCAACAAGCCCCCATCCCAAGCCTCTTCCTACCGTCCCATCAGTCTCACCTCCGTGTTTAGCAAGGTCCTTGAATCCATCATTTCCCGTCGTATCCACCAACACCTCTGACAGCACCGGCTCCTTCCTTCTTCTCAATGTGGCTTCCGACCATCCTTCTCTGCCGACGACCAGCTCCTTCGCCTCATCCACCTCTTGTCCGTCCAGCTCAATTCCCGTCGCTCCGCCATATTTGTGTCCCTAGATATAGAAAAAGCCTACGACCGTGTCTGGCATTCCGGCCTCCTTTTCAAACTCCAACTCTATGCCCTTCCTATTTACTATGTCCGCCTCATTGCATCCTTTCTCACCAATCGCCCGTCCTATGTCACTGTCTGCAATTCCAACTCCCGTTTGTTTTACCCCTCTGCCGGGGTGCCCCAAGGATCTGTCCTCTCCCCTCTCCTGTACCTTATCTACTCCGCCGACATGCCCCAACCTCAGCCTCCTGTCCATCTCCTACAGTATGCTGATGACACCGCCTTCCTAGCCCTTGCCCCCTCCCTTGCCCGATCCCAGGTTTTGATCCAGTCTCACCTCACCGCGTTCGCCGCATGGTGCAACCGGTGGCTCCTCTCCGTCAACCCTGACAAATCCCAGGCGATCATTATAGGTCGTACCACCCGCTCCTTCCACATCCCCGATCTCTACATCACCCTTCACGACCGTCCCATCCGCCACACTAACACCATTAAGTATCTGGGCCTCACCCTCGACCGACACCTTACCTGGACCCCCCATCTGAAATCCATCCGTGAAAAAGCCATGTCCCGCCTCAACCTCCTTAAACTGCTCACCGGCCGGACGTGGGGATTACGCCCTTCCACCATCCTCCACACATACAAATCCATCATGCGCCCCATCCTCTGTTCCTTCCACCCTGCCTGGGTATCTGCTCCTCCCACCTTTTATCACACCCTCCAAGTCCTTGAACGCCACGCCCTCCGCCTCGCCTACCGTATCCGCCTTCCTTCCCCCACGCGGATCCTCTACGACCTCATCCCCTTCCCTCACCTCCTTCAACACCTTGAACGCCTCCGCCTCCTGTATGTCACCCGAAAACTCGATTCCCGCAACCCGCTAGTTTACCCTATCCTCACCGCCCCTGGGCCTCTGCCACGCCTCCACCACTGCATTCCTCCCTCTCTCCACCTGCACACCCTACATATACTCTCCCAAGGCAACTTCCGCTCCCTTCCCCTACCGGATGACGCCCTTCGTCCCGAAGTATACCCCTCCTATCAGCTTTGATCCCTTCCCCGTAGACTTAGCGGCCCCCTCTCCCCATCCCCTCCTTCTCCCCCTCCCCGCTTGGATTTCCCCCCTCCTCTCCCCACCTGGAGTCTCAATCGCGGCTGTTTTTCCTTCTCCCCACCTTCTCCCCCCCTCTCTCTCTTTTCGACCCTCCCCCGCGCTTCCTCGCTTCCTCCCTCTCCTTGCCCCGCGGGGGCTGCAGCGTCGCCTTTTAACAACAGTGTATTCTCGTGTCAAGTGCATCGTCATCGCCGTGTGTTCATCTCCAGTGCGTCGCAACTCATGTCGTCACCACCTATATCATCGTGTGACTTCGTGTGTCCAGTGTTGTCTCTCCATGTGATTTTATCGTCACCGTGGCACAGACTGTTTTTAATCTGCTTATGTGTGTCAGTCTCTCTTTTTTTTTTTCCTTTATTGTTGTTTTAAAGCCAGCCGTAGAAACAGCTGGCAGGCTGGCAGCAGCTGCGGTGGCTGCTCTTCAGCCATGTGATACACGAATATTTGACAAAGAAGAGATAAAATATAAAAAAGATGAACAAAATTGCGGAAATTAAAAACATTGACAGACAGAGTTTTCGACAGAGTAAAACGGACATGTATAAATGGGACAAAACATATGGCAGAGAACAAAAAAGAGACGAGTAGTGATAAAACACACACACAGTCAGTAAAAACAACCGGCCACGGTGACAAGTTTAAAAGTACATTGCGGAGACACGAAGTTCACACATGGAGACAGCTGACGGCGTATAGAATAAAACATGGGGACGGCGATTATGGAGGCACTGAGTAAAACACACGACACTGGAGACACTTGCACTGAACACGTAGATAAAAAGTCGAGACGCCCCCGCAGGGAGTGGGGAGGGGATGGAGGGGGGAGGTGGGGCAGGGACGGGGGAAGTGCGGGAGAGGGGGAGAAGGGGAGGGAAGAGAGCGTAAGGAGGGAAGGAGTGACGAGACTCTGGGCATGGGAGAGGGGTAGCCAAGCGGGCGGGAAGGAAAAAGGGACGGGAGAGAGGGGAGGGGCGCTGATGCTACGGGGAAGGGATCAGAGTTGGTAGGAGGGGTAGATATCGGGCCGAAGTTCGGTATCCGGTAGAGGAAGGGTGCGGAAATTGCCTTGGGAGAGGATACGGAGCGTATGGAGGTGAAGGCCGGGAGGGACGGTTTGGCGGAGGCGTGGCAGAGGCTCGGGATTCGTAAGAATAGGGTAGACCAGAGGGTTTTGGGACTCTATTTTGCGGGATGTGTAAAGGAGCCGGAGATGTTCGAGGTGTTGTAGGAGAGGAGGGAAGGGGATGAGGTCATAGAGGATCCGCGTGGGGGAAGGGAGTCTGATACGGTATGCGAGTTGGAGGGCATGGCGTTCTAGAATCTGGAGGGACTTGTAGAAAGTAGGAGGGGCTGATATCCAGGCGGGGTGGAAGGAGCAAAGGACGGGGCGCATGATTGATTTGTAGGTGTGAAGGACAGTGGAAGGGTGGAGGCCCCACGTCCGGCCAGTGAGGAGTTTTAGGAGGTTTAGGCGGGACAGAGCTTTCTCACGGAGGGATTTGAGGTATGGAGTCCAGGACAGTTGGCGGTCAAGGGTAAGGCCAAGGTACTTGAGGGTGGGGGTGTGACGGATGGGTCGGTTGTGAAGGGTAAGACAGAAATCGTGGAGGCGGAAGGTGCGGGTAGTACGACCTATGACTATTGCCTGGGATTTGTCGGGATTGACGGAGAGGAGCCACCGGTTACACCAGGAGGCGAACTCGGTGAGGTGGGACTGGAGCAAAACCTGGGAACGGGCAAGGGAGGGGGCGAGGGCCAGGAAGGCGGTGTCGTCAGCATATTGGAGGAGATAGACGGGAGGTTGGGGTTGAGGCATGTCGGCAGAGTAGAGGAGATAGAGGAGGGGAGAGAGGACTGAGCCTTGGGGCACCCCGGCAGAGGGGTAGAAGATACGGGAGTTGGAGTTGCAGACAGTGACGTAGGAGGGGCGGCGGGTAAGGAAGGAAGCGATGAGGCGGACGTAATTAATGGGAAGGGCGTAGAGCTGGATCTTGAAGAGGAGACCGGAATGCCATACTCGGTCGTAGGCTTTTTGGATGTCGAGGGATACAAAAATTGCGGAGCGACGGGAGTTGAGTTGGACGGAGAGGAGATGAGTCAGGCGAAGGAGCTGGTCGTCGGCGGAGAAGGAGGGTCGGAAGCCACATTGGGAGGGGGGGAGAAACTGGTGGCGGTGGAGGTGCTGGTGGATTCGACGAGAAAGGATGGTTTCCAGGACCTTGCTGAACACGGAGGTAAGACTGATGGGACGGTAGGATGAGGTCTGGGACGGGGGCTTGTCGGGCTTGAGGAACATGAGAATACGGGAGATTTTCCACAGGTCGGGGTAGAAGCCAGTGTAAAGGATGATGTTGTAGAGTTTGGCCAGGACTTCATGAAATGAGAGGGGGCATGCGCGAAGGTGGCGGTAGGTTAGCCGGTCGTGACCGGGGGCGGTGTTTCGTTTCGTGCGAAGAGTGTCTATTATGTCACGGGCAGTAACGGGAGTGTTCAATTCTGAGGGAGGAATGCGGTCCAAGTACTGGAAGCCAGGGGCGAGCGGAGGAGAGGAGGTGTCAGTGCGCTCATGGACATCCGGGAAGAGAGAGTAGTCAAAGAGGGGATCATCAGGAATGGAAAATACATCAGAAAGGTAGGAGGCAAAATGTTCTGCCTTACTGGCGTTGTCAGGGAAAGGACGATCATCATGGAGAAGTGGGTAGTGGGGGGAGGAGTGACTGCCAGTAAGGCGGCGGAAGGCACGCCAGTACTTGGCGGAGTAGACCGGGAGGAGCGAGTTAAGGCGGGTGCATGTCTGACGCCAGTCCCGGCGTTTCTTCGCGGCCAAAAGGTTTCTTATGTGTCGTTGGAGTTGCCGGTGGCGTTGGAGAGTATCCCGGTCACGGGTCCGGAGAAAGGAGCGGTACAGACGGCGGGATTCGCGGAGGAGAAGGACGGCCTGTGGAGGAAGGGTAGGGCGGTGAGGATAGATCGCCCGGGTAGGGATGTGGGCATGGACCGCGTCAGCAACGGTCTGCTGGAGAAAGGAGGAGGCATGGTCAATATCGGCGGGAGTATGGAGGGGTAGTGGGTGGCTTTCGACCGAGGTGTCGATGGAGCGACGGTAGGCATCCCAGTCGGCACGGGAATAATCATGGACGAGTTTGGGAGGGGGCATGGGACGAGGAGCGCGGGCAGGGCGGGGGCGGTGGTCAAAGGTAAGTAGGACAGGGGCGTGGTCACTGCCTATTAGGTCTAGGACGTCCGCCGTGATGCGCCCAAGGAGGTTGGGAGACACCAGTACTGCATCGGGTGTGGTGTTGCTTTCGGGGCGGGTTGGGCGGGGAAGGGGAAGGATGTCGCCCCGGAGCGAGGTGGTGACGAACTGACGCCACCGCCGGAGTTCAGCGGGGTGACGGGAATGAAGGTTGAGGTCAGCGGCAATGACATAGGTCGGGAAGGTGCGGTCGACATGGGAGAGGAAATCGTACGGGAGAGGAGAGGTGGAGCGAATGTAAATGGTGGCGAGAGTGACAGTGAGGGAGGGAAGAAAGAGGCTGAGGATCAAGTGTTCAGTGGGGTCATTGAGGAGAGGGTGTAGCCGGACGGGGTGGTGGCGGAGATGGCCGATCGCCACTCCGCCTCGGGCCAGGGGTGGGGGTCCGTCGGTGCGGTGGAGAAGGTAAGGATTGGTGTTGACTGGTCGGCGGGGTTGCAGGAAGGTCTCGTTGAGTAGGAAGGCATCCACGCGGTGTTGGGAGAGAGTGTGGAGGAAGAGGTTCTTATTGGCTGGGAGGGAGCGGATGTTGTGGTAGAGGAGGGTATAGGATGGGCCTGCCATGATGGGGTAGAGGGAGGGTTGGGGAGGGTAGAGGAGGGGTGGGGAAAGGAAGGGGACCGGAGGGACTTAAACTTGGGTCTCGAGGCGGGAAAAGGCGAAGTGGGAGTGGGCACGGGAGAAGGTTGCAAAGGTGTCCAGATTGAACACGGACCTGGCGGCCAGTGCAATCTGTTGGAGGGTGTGGGGACGCTGGAAGGGGTGGATGTTGGCGAGGACGGTGGTGACGAACCGGATAACGTCTTCGGCGGTGGGGGGAGGGACCAAGGATTGATTGGGGTGCATGGGAGGATCTATGGGGCGGATGGGGACGGTGAGTTCGGGTTTGGAGGGAGCAGGTGGAGGGACGGATTTGCACTTGTAGGAGTAGGTAGGGTGAGGGCCGCCACAGGTGTTGCAGGTGGGAGGAGAGGCGAGGTTGGGACAGTGTTTATGGAGGTGGGAGTCTTTGCAGTGGGGACAGGTGGGAGGGTTTTTGCAGTTCTGCGTCAGGTGATCATTATAAACGAGGCACCTGGCGCAGCGGTAGGCTTGTGGGGGGGATCGGGAGGGTTCTACCGTGTCAGTCTCTCTTGTTCATGTGTCTTAAGTCTGCAGTATTGTCTCCGATGTCCAGTTTGTAAGTCTTCCATTTTTCCTCCGTACCATGTTTTTATACTCATTGTTTTTAACTTCATGTCTTTGTTCCTTTTATCTCGCTTGTCATATGTCTATTCTCTCGGCTGAAGAGCAGCGCTGATGCTGCTGCCAGCCCGCCGACGAAAATCGGAGTGAAATTAACAATAAAGAAAAAAAAATGCAACGAAAGTAGTAGCAAATGCACTCAACAGATGGCAGGCGGTAAGCTGCAGTTAACATATGAAACGTTGTGTGTACGGCCAACTGCAACGAAAGTAGTAGCAAATGCACGCAACAGATGGCAGGCTGTATAATAGGGATGGGTTAAACTGTGATTTTCCGATATCAGAGATTTCTGTGACTGCTACTTTTAGATATCTGTGATTCTTAGATGCGATTTGTCACTGTTTACAATCGCAGTGTACAAAGCTTCGACATGTATCCTTCCGCACTCAAACTGCGATTTCGTCGACTGAATGCTACTTCTGTGAATTCTGCTACTGATATTGCTACTTTGCGATTTCTGATACTGATATTGCTACTTATGCGATTTCTGCTACTTCCGTGATTTCTGCTACTTCCGTGACTTAGGCGATGTGTGTGTCAAATCCAATATATATCGTCCATAACAATTTCCTCGTCCTACATGTAAATACATACGAAAAAATAATATTGATGCTCCATTTGCGTATAATGTTCGGATTATTTACACATCGACAAATGTCAATTAGTGTTCTAAAAGCTATTTCAGTGTTTGGTGTGTAATGTATAGTTAAAAGTGAGGTTATTCGCAAGTAATGTGTAACAGAAATTGGCAAGTAGGCCTATACTCTACCTTAACAGAAACATTCGGCAGATTAGGCAAACAGCAACTGTGTCAGTTGAACAAAAGTGCTATGTTCTTGCCGGTAGAATGTATGAACAGATTTTTTTTAACATTGTGTGATATAAGTCACCAAGTTGAAAGGGATAAGTAAATGTGAAATACACCGTGAGTGACTTCTGAAAATTCTATTTTCCCTTTAAAACCTTTCGGTATCACTACATATTCTGCCAAATAACTATAGATAAGAGCTTGCGTTATATCTTAAGCCCCGTTTACACCGATGCAAACACAAGCGAACGAGCAGGAGCGAACGAGCATTCGCTCTGGTGTAAACGCTAGGCGCGCTTTTCGGTCACGTTCGGCTCGCATTCGCAGGTGTTCGCTTGTGTTCCGCTGGGTGTCGGTTTCAGGGCGAACCATCAAAGGAAGTTCGCGTCCTCTCCGCTTCAGCGCTAGCGTATGCGACAAACTGCGTATACTCGCCTTGCGGCAGTGTGCTGTTTTCTCTTCCGTTCGCTCCGGTGTAAACGCTATTCGCAAGTACAAGCCAACGCGTGCGCGCACAGGCGTATTCCTGGCGAATGCGCATTCCCCTGTGTTCGCTTTGGTGTAAACGGGGCTTTACTAATCGACGTGCCGACCTAGTGTGCTAATGTTGGCAACAAAATCTTCATTTTATAAGAATGTTTAATTTACTGACTGTACAGGGTTACACACAAGAAACATTACAACCACAGGTTAAGAATAACATTAGTAATTTATTTTATGATAAACAAAATATTATTTCCATCATTCTATGTAATTTAGACTTCTAGGATCATTCATCGGTCGTTGCCAACATAAACACATTATGCCACCACTGCAGTAAACAAAAGTTTTAATAATACTGAAGGGTCCGATACCACCCATCTGGTTTCACTCATGTCATCACGGGAAGAAATGTACAAAAAAGAAAAAGACAGGAAACAACATTCCTAAACCTAAAACAAATCTGATAAAATAAAACTTTCCATTACGCGAAAAACTTGTTTATTTTCAAGTGTAATATTTTTGTAGAATCCTCGAAGGTACAAGTTTACTCCTATACCGCAGTATTAACATAGTCCACACAGAAAATGAAGTTGGTCTACTATTAAACATTTCGTAAAATTACTTACTTGACCACTTGATACAAACACCCTTGGAATTTTTATTTTATGTACGATGTATAGGGCCTAATGCGTGCAAAAGTATTCGTCGAAACCAGATTTGCAATGTAAGATACGTATTCTGAATTCGCATAATAGTTGTAGCTTCTATGACAAAAAATGATTTTAAGCAGGGATCAAGTCCGTAATACGATATTTATTTGGCATTCACATTTGTTGTCTTTACCAACTATAACCTAAAAACATAGATGCCAGACTTTGCTTCACAACATGTAAATGCTGCCGCCAGGTAAAATAGTGCCACTAATTGTAAACATTTTCACAAAGAAAATTATCTTCTTGCTTATTAATTCGACAACATCCCTAAAGAACACACGAGTGAAAGTACGAAAGTTGGCCAACAAGTAGCACAATGCTGAATATTAAATGCTACTGCCAGTTGCTACTTGCGACTGTTAATCTCGACTTTTCACTGAAATCACACACACACATCCACACAAATCCACACATACACGAGACAGACGGCAGGAAGCTAGAAGTACCAATTTCGGCCAAGAGATGGCAGCCGGCAAAGTCTAAACTGCGCCTCTTAGTTGCTACTTGCGACTCTTAAACGCGATTTGTCACTGAAATCGCAGGTAGGCTCTATAGCAGGCTCAACGAAGGATTTCGCCCGGCGGTCAGCTCCGACAGTAAAAACAAAAGAGAGAGAGAGGAAGCGCAGTGCTGTAAATGTGGTCCATGAGCGGTATAACAAGAAACCATTTATTGTTTCGGTAACAATTAGTGTTCGCATGGCAGAATTACCAGGCAAATCTTCAGAAACAATTTATATAAAAAAGAACCGAGGAAAAATTTGGTTGCTTTCTGACCCACTGGTTTCTTCTCTTAGTACTGCACATACACACTCGTCATACGTACAGTAAGCGTCTTCTGAAGGCTATATCAATATTTTACATTAACTCATGTCATAAACATTCCGTTTTAGCAACAGTTTTACGTTAGGGATATAGTCTCATTCTTACTAGTTACAAGTAATTTTTTGTTTTGTTTTGTTTTTCTTCGTGTAAGTTTACAAAATTACAATGAAAATAGAATTAAGGTTATAAAGACTTTTAATTCTTACATTCGATATTGTTAAAGAATACAGTTAACATTTTACAAGTTTTTCTTTCTTGAGGGAATGATTTTCTCCATTTTTGGTACAATATTCTGGGAGACTGCTAACCTCAAAGAATTAGTCAAATTTTTATCCCTAAGTAGTGAACGGTTCTTAGTTTCAGTAAGCTTTAAATGAGAGAAAAAGCACTCACAAATATAAATGGAACCAAACATTGATAGATCTATGACCGCTTGCTCGTGCAAAAGAGGATACTTCTCTCGTGGCAAACTGTTATAAAAGTCTTCCAAAGCTTTACATATACGAAAGCGGTCCGTTAGGCGTATATCGCACTGCAGATCAATCAGTTCTAGTTGAAACACTTCTGAGACGTCCTCTGCCCGAGAGGAAAGTGGGGAACAAATATTATCTATGATCGGTTGTGGCTCACTTATCTCCAAAAATCTGTATTCAAACTGTTCTTGTAATTCAGAAATGATTTTTACATAATCTGAAAAAGCCACATCTTTAACGCTGTTTAATGCAGGGAAGTGTCCACAATTCTGCTCGCGCAACTGTTTTTTCCACAAAATAAGTTTTATTTGAATGCTTGAATGGTCTGCACTAAATCAACAACCGTGTGATTTTCCCCATGGAGTGTACTGTTCAAAGTATATAAATGATCAGTTACGTCACTCAAGAAAGCCAAATTCGCCACCCACTTAGGATGACGACGTCGTTTCATTTCCAAAAATGTATTAATTTCGTCCCTCCAGCAGAAAAACCGATTAAGCACTTTCCTTTTGCTCAGCCATCTTACTTCTGTGTGGTAGGGGATGTCCGGGTATTCCGCTTCGATATCAGCTAGGAATTCTTTAATTTCGCGATGTTTGAGTCCATGCGATGGAAGATAATTAACTGTTCGAACAACTGTGACCATAACTTGTTATGCATTGACAATCTTCGCACAAAGCGTCTCCTGGTGTATAAGACAATGAACTGCCGTGAACAAGGAACAGCCGACTACAGTCATTTATGCCCTGACGTAACTCAGGAATCCAGTGCGTAGTCCTCGTAGTGCAGGGGCCCCGTCGGTTGTTACACTGGCTAGGAGTTCCCATTTTAAACGCATTGACTCGATCACGTTTTCCACGGCTAGAAAAATATCAAAATCTGTGGTTGTCTTTTAATGGTACGAGATCAAGAAATTCTTCGGTGACACGCAGATTGTCGATGACACCTCCAATGAATATTACAACCTGAGGTATGTTTGAAACGTTCGTGGACGCGTCTAGAGCGATAAAAATGAAGTTTGCTGCTCTCCCTATTAATAGCTGCTCCATATCTGAGGCCATATCTTCGACTCGGCGAGCAACAGATTAAGGTGATAGAGCTATTTTTTTTCTTTCTAATTTTTCTTTGAGGTTTGCTGGACAAATTCAAGCTGCGGAGTCGACCAAGCAATCCCTGATGAGACTCCCAGCCGCAATGGGTTTCCCTGCTTTCACAATTCTCATCGAGCATTTGTAACCGGCGCGAAAACTGCGGGCACCTGTTTCCTGTTCCTACAATGGCAGAAAAAGGTACAATTAATTATTTAAATTCGTGTTTTTAAAACTCTTGTCATTTTAAAAATTGTTCCATTCATTTAAACCCAAATAAAATACTAACAAAGGTTGGTTTTAGTTGCGTTTTCCTTCGGTTCTTCTGAAAAGTGAACATGGACGCTGGCAAGGACAGCGAAATGAGATCGCAAAATAAGTTTTTATATACTGATATTTGCGTTTTAATCGAAAACTTGGATCAAACTACAATTTGTTTCCCAACCGTCAAAACACGAATACACAAAAACAAAGAATGACTCTTAATGTCACTTTGCTGCCTGAGACAGCATTTGTGACGGCCCTACAGAAAGTGGTACAAAATGACGCACCTAAAATATTTTCTTGTGTCTGTGTGACGCGATTTAATACATCCAGAATATAAAAATTAACCGAAAGGAAATGTTCCTTGTCGCTGAGAATCTGATATTCTATAACTAGCACATTGCTAAGCGACATATCAGCTTGTAAAGTATAGTTTTATTTATCATCTTTAGAAATAATAAACAGTGATACGATAGGATACACTTACTTCACTGTAATGCTGCCTGAAATCTTCTTTCAGGTCTTCAAGTTTAGACTGGCGTTACTCTAGCGACAAATTTTCGAACTGATCTTTGTGACACGTATTAAAGTGCCGTTCAATCGAATAGTTCTTTAAATACATGAGGTTCCGATGACATATTAAGCATTTGGCACGATTTTCGAAAGCAGTACAAAATAAATCAATTTTCCATTCGGTTTTAAACAGCGCAGACGCGACACTCCATTTATTTATTTATTTTTTTGTCTGATGCCGTGGGCCGTCATCTCTATCGACTGTAGCCTCACGCCTGTTGACTACTACATTTCACATGAAGCGCGCATGCAGCGGCATGGCGAGGCGCGACGAGCGACGCGGCAGCAGCAGCAGCAGGCAAGTCGCCCGGGGCGCTGGTCGCGGGCACTAGCGCAGTTTGGACGAGCCTGCTCTATAGCCTGCCCAACGCAAAGATATTAGTACAAACTTCGACCAACAGATGGCAGAGTGCAAACTGCTTCTTGCTACTCTTAATTGCGACTTGCTACTTTTAGTTGCTACTGCGCTTCTAAACTGCGACTGAAATCGCAGTCAGATTTCGTAAAGTTGCGACTGTGAAAAATGCGACTTCTAAATCACCGTGACTCACACGCGATTCTCGACCCATCCCTACTGTATAACACTCATGAAAATATTTCTCAGGACGTATAATGTGTATTCAATTGTGATATTATCCAGGTTCTTAAATATTGTTTTCTCCTTGGTTTTCGATGACGTGTATTGGACTGTCACCTTCAACTATAGATGTTCGAACATTGCGATGTTATTGTAATTATTTAAAATTGTATTCTCTTTGGATTTCAATGAATAATAGTTTCTTTGGTCATTTCGATTATTTATAGCATTCGAACGTTTGCTTTTAGTGCATTAACGTGACTTTGCTGGTTAGGTTGCACTGATTCAATCTTTCTCTGGTGATTTCGTTGATTTGTAAGACTTCGTTGGTTTGTTTCCTGTTATATTTATTGTTTCTTTCATTCGTTTAGTTCGTATTTGTAGGATCAGGATAGTTTCTTTATTCGTTACATTTGTTGTTTCTTTTGTTGGTTCGCTTTGCATTTGTAGGATCTCAACAGTTCGTTTCTCCGTTAGATTTCTTTTTTATTTCGTTACTTTTCTCCGTTAGGTTTGTTGTTTATTTCGTTAATTTTCTCCGTTAGGTTTGCTGTCTATTTTGTTCCTTTACTTGGCATTTGTTTTCGATTACTGTATTGTTGCTATTGTAGTTACTTATTAGATTTTGTTGTTTGGTCGGATATTTTACGACACCAGTCCCTTACTTTAGGTATTACTGTTTAAATTTCTAATGCCTAGCAAACGCAAGTCAAATCTTTCTCGGAGCTCTAAACGCGCTCGAGCTATGAAGATAGCTAGACAGCAACAATCGCCTACAAATGCTGAAGAGCGGAAAATTAAGCAGGCAGTAGTTGGAGCGGCTGAAACAGCTGCGCAAGCTGATGATCGGCGTCAGCAGAACGCTGAGCGCAGTGCGTCTCTGCGTGTTTCTGAGACAGCCGAAGAAGCAGACGCACGCCGACATGCTGTTGCACAACGACCAGTTCAACATATGATGAATACCTGGGGTTTCGTAAAAAATTGTACTTTCAAGTATGATCCAACTTTGGATTACAGTAACCACACACTCATCAAAATTGACCGTATGAACAAGGCATGCAGATGTTGTGGGGCACTTAAATGGAAGGAGGAAACGGCGGGAATGTGTTGCTCTGGGGGCAAGGTATCCGTACCTACATTAGAAGAGCCGGCGGATCCTTTAAATCAATTATCAGCTGGAGACACCGACGAGTCACAGCAGTTCCTAAATCGTATAAGAAAATATAATGCATGTTTTCACATGACCTCCTTTGGGGCAGATAGAATTCTAGCCATGCCTTGGTTTTCACGGTGCAGGGACAAGTGCACCATAAAATAGGGTCCCTTATACCTCCGTCCAATGGTGAAGCTAAATTTTTGCAAATTTACTTTACAGGGGACGACGAGAGACTGACAGACGGTGACAGACTGTACAGAAAATTCAGAAAGTTCTGCATGATCACAACGTATTGGTGCACGAGTTTAAAACAGCTCTGGAGAACATGCCCGACGATAGCTGCAAGTTGGTGATTCATGCAGATCGTGTGCCAAGCGGGCAGCACGTACCGAGCGTGGCCGAGGTCGCGGCTGTGCTGACCATACTGCCCCCAGGGACATTGTCCTCTGACGACTCTGTCACCAGGAGTGCGGACACGCACCGCTACTATGATGCTCTACAGTATCTCATTATGTTTTGGAAAGGGCAAGAAGGATATCACTTCGGTATTCCTCAAAAGAATCCTGTGACTGGGCAACCGAACCCAAACAAAAAAGGTACTTTTAAGGATTTCTATGCATTTCACCTTATGGTCCGCGAACACGACTTCAACTTGCCGTTGCGGTGCAAGGTACTTTTGTCGCAATTTTTGGTAGACATGTACACTTAACAGCAAAAAAAGTGGATCACTGCTGAATGCAACCCAACTAACGTAGCTGTGTTGCGGGTACTCCACATTCAAAACTCCTGTAGAGTACAGTCGTTCGACTATTCACAATGGGCACCAAAGAAGCAGCAGAGAATATTCCTCCTTACAGCAGTCAGTCCACAACAAAAACATTAGAATACAGGTTATTAGAAGAGAGAAAGCAACGTAAATTCAATTTCATTACAATAAGTGGAAAATCGTGTACCTTATCAAACTCATTCAATGACACAATGACATTTTGTTCATGCTCTGAATTTGAACGCACTGTTGACCAAAAACAGCTTGAGTTTCTGATCGAGACTCGATTAGGCATAAAGAGACGTAAAACATTGACGTTTTCATTGGTATCGGTTTACAAGGCCAATGTCCGAACCCAAAATGTATGGTTAACTTTAGCATTGCATCAGGATCTGAATGAAATTCAAAATGTTGCTGAGAGGTAACCACTGAAGGTATATAATACAGTGCAACTGAAAGGTGACAATATGAATCGTTAACTAAGCACGATCACACGTCAGATCTAATATATAAAGCACAGGAGTGTCCGTATATTTGTACGTGTTGCATATAAATCTACGGTTTTGTTCCAATCTTTATGAAATTTTGTACACGTAAGCTTCAATCCATGAGGACGATCGCCCTAAGAGTAAGAATCACGTACAACACATTGTTCAGGAGATATGACGTCATAAACAATGAGATGTGCGTAAGACTGCTGCATTTACCGACAATGCTGCGCATATTCTCCTAAACCACTGGACCGATTTCAACCAAACTTGGTACACACATTCCTTACCGTGAGGTACCAATTGCTGCAGGCTTAAGAATCACATACGACACATGGTTCAGAAGATATGACGTCATAAACAATAGAAATCGCAAAAAAGTCACATAATGCGGCGAGATTTTGTAAATAGACTGTATGAGAATGACAGGACTCAGCCACTTGCAACAAACTTTAAACATAATTTCAAACCTTCATTAAACTTTTCCCGCTGACAACCATAGCAAAATGATGAAAGGAAAAAAGTTTCTCGCTTAGTACTTCTCCGCTATTTATGGAGTAAAATTACGGCATTCGGTACGACTTTACAATTTATAATTTTTACACTACAAATTGAAGTAGCAGGAATTTTACAGACAGTATGCACACATATAGTTTCTTGTACCGCCTAAATTGGATCACAGTATGACACGTAGTTCATGAGATATGAGCACATAAACAGTACCGTTCATGGAACACCACCTCATCATGTACCAAGTTTTAATTTATTACTTATTTACTACTAATTGTATTCCCAACAGATTCTACAGGCATACAGCCCTTATACAAATAAATATATACCTGAAAAATGGCAGGAGTAAATAAATAAATACCCAGGCAACGCCGGGTTTTCAGTTAGTATCAAATAATTTTGGCTGTTTGTTAAAATACGGTCAGAAAGAATAATACGTGTTGGGTGCATAGATATTATCACAATTGTAGAGTCTTAATCGTATCGTCCATCAATTTTTATTATTTTTATTATTTTATTATCTGTGTCCGAAATGTTTGCAAAAAATCATGAAACTACAGGCAAATCTAAGGTTCGCCGTAAAAGACGCCAGTGCGATTTTCTCCTTTAATAATTTTGCTATGATTCTCAGCGATAAAAAGTTCAATAAAGGTTTGAAATTATGTTTTAAAGTTTGTTAAAGTCGCTAAGTAATCTCCTTCTCATATACTGTTCTAGCTTATTTGTCCGTGCTTCGCAACGGTTGTTAAAGAGGGACCTGTGTATATCATGGTTTTTTAGGGTTCCGAACCTAGGTCAGCAAAAACAAAGTCGTTGTTGGATCCCTCTGTCAATAAACTAAGTTCTCGTAACCAAGATGTCAAATTTAAGTAGAAGTCATTGTCCAAAACGATGAATGTTCATAAAGTTTTTCGTACAAAAAGTGAAATTAATTGAAGTCCGTACTCCGGAACGATGTAAATTCAATGTTACGTTGTGTTCATAAAGTTAAGACTGCGGTGTGTAATTGTCTCTTTGGCGTAAACTTCTGAAAATAATTCTATCGATGAGATGAGAAATAGTAATAATAATAAAAGCGCCATGTATTGGTTCTATGGTGTAGTACTATACTGTTTATCTCTCACAGTAAGTGTATGCGGAGTATTAGTATGTTGTAGTGTTGCACTGGGGACAATGTAGTTATTCTGTATGCAGTGCTCCCTATTATCGAAAACTCGACGAATGCTGAAAGTCTGGTAATTCAATCAACAGAGCAGTTCATGCCTGTTTAAATAAGACGTCATGGTGGAGTCAATGTGTGATAAAGTTAAGTCTGGGTAATCGTTGAAGGAATGGCGTCAGCTGATGGCCATTCCATTAAATATAGTATTTCCAGTGAACTGTCTTGACTGTGTTAACAGCATCGGCCAGTGTTTCAGCTAATACATGTCCCCACGTCCTGTATTGATTAGTTCGTAAAGCACCTAGTTGAAATCGACCTTGTGTAGGAGAAGTATATATTCAGAAGTCGGATTAAAACTAAGTGCAATTGTCTCTGCAAAAGAAGACGTCTTTCTCTGTTTTAATGTAGCCCGCACCAAAAGTAAATAATTGCAAATTTTAATTATAGTATTCTACCGAACAATTATGAAAGCAGAGAGGTTTCTGATGAGTTTGTCGCTCGCGTGTGTACATTATCTCTAGTGGCAGGCAGAGAGCAGAAATATCTCTGGAGTGAGCATTCAGCTGAGCAGAACAGATTTTGTGTTCTTAACATTAAGGTGGAAAAGTCATATGATATTGGGAAAAATCTACTAATATCTGAATTTATCTTGGTCCCTTCTTGTTCGGTTAAGACGATGTGTGTAAATGGCCCTTTTAGTGGTGCTTCCTCAACATATGGGATACAGCTAGGAAGAAAATAAAATTTTTGTGTTCTACCTGAATTAAATTTTACTTGCAGTGGTAGCGGTTTAGTTTGCTATCGTTGGCAACGAATTATTCGCTTTAGGAGGTTGATTAATTTACTGACCAGAACAGCATAACTTATTTATTTCATCGTAAATATAAAGAATTATTCCCCTCATTCTACGTGACTGATTTTTGAAAAAGCATTCAATGGCTGTTGCCAACATGAGCGCACAACGTCGCCGGCGTAAGTAAAATTGTACGCCTTCTTATAGTCTATTATGCCATAGTTATGAGAATGAAAAACACCATAATTAGTTATTTGGTGTACTATGTTAACAAACGTCGCCCCACTTTGTCCTCTCCTCTACTATGGCGTTTTCGAGGCATATAATGAGGATACACAAAAATCAGAAAGGGAACTACATAAATTCGATTTTCCTTGCAAAGAAATCTTATGTAAATTGTAGCGTCGACAGACACGAAGGAATGTCGTTATGTTTTATATTCAAATATTCCCTGTCAAAAGAAGCAAACAAATGTCGTTATGTTGTGAATATACGATATATAATCAGCAACTCGCTGTTCAATGTTAGTTTATATTTGCAGAGAAAAGATTGCAGCTGTTAATTCAAAATACTTCTGTTACTGAAAGAATACGCACAACACGATCATGTATTGTTTCTTTGCAGCACTACAAAACTAACAGCACCCTTAATGGTGCGTGCCTGTTCTATGGCATAACCATCGAAAAGAAATAAAACATTAAAAAATGCAGCAGCGCAAACTATTAGTTCTTTGATGCACTACATAATTAACAGGGCCTGTACTTTACTATACCGTTTTATAGGCATTCCTAAACAGAATGGACTCAAGATGCAATAAGTACGCACCGAAATCAGAAAGGAAACTACATATATTCGTGTTTTCTTGCACAGGATTCTTAGTAAATGAAAACATCGACATACGCGAAAGAACGTCGTTATGTTTTTAATTCAAATGATACCCGCGGAATGAATCACTTTTTTCTTTCCATGGCATTATAAGGCATGCGGGATACAGCTAATAAAAATTAATTTTTATGTCGTACCCGTGTTAAATTTTACTTGCAGTGGCAGCGGTTTAGTATGTTAACGTTGGCAACGAAATATTCGTTTTGACGGGATCATTAATTTACTGATCGGAACAAAAGAATTATTCCCCTCATTGTACGTGACTGATTTTTCAAAAAGGATTCAATATCAATGCTGCCGTAAGGAAAATCGTAACCCTTGTTTCAGTATATTCCACTTCATTTAAGTGAATAAAAAACGCAGTATGGCCATTTATTAGTTATTTGGTGTACTATGTAAGTAACAGAGCCTCTATCGGATCTTTGCTATACTACGCTGCAATTCAAGCGTAGCATAAACCAGAAACTACAAATTACGATATATTTTCTTCCCCTGATCAGATTTGATGAAATGAAGATAATATGTTGCCCCAAGGTACTATCAGTTGCCCTATGAAACCCCATGAAAGTTTATGTATTACTTTTGGAGTTTGCTGTACTACACCATACTTATAAGCATAGTGTACACAAAAACTTCAAATTACGATTTCGTTTCCCATCCTTACACAAACAATCTGAGCGTAAGCTCCGCCTCTAAAGACCACGTTGTCGACGGGGCGTTAAACTCTAATATTCCTTCCTTCCTGACTATAAACAATATTTCTTGTGACTTGTACAGGATATAATATGAATATTTTCTGTGGAGAGCCCATGCCTGAGCAAGCGATATAAAGCTGTCCGTGTGAGAAACATGGAGATTTCAAATACTCCACAGTATTGAGTAGATTGCCCTGTAATTTATTAATCATAATAGAAAATGCAAGTCCCACTGCAAACCGCAGTCTCTTAAAGTTAAAAGTCAGATATGTCGGAAATAATGGGTATCCGTCGGATGTACTCTGTTTCATTCTCTTCCTTTCCTCGGAGCTCTACAGATTGCTTCTTTAGCTTCCACATACAGCAATATGCGCTTCACAGTTCAAAGTTGCTTCAAAGTTTTCAACAGCACTGTCATCTTTCAGGAATTTCCTTAAGCTCACTGGAATACAGGTGTGTCTTAGCAGTAAATAAGAAATGTAATAAAACGTGATGCCTGATATGAAAGGTTTTTACCCATCGCAGTATATATGATCTCATATTTACTGAGTTATATGTTGTTCAAATGCTTGTATAGCTTATGGGACTTAACTACGGGGTCATCAGTCCCTAGCCGCGGTGGAGGAGCCGAGCGGTCTAAAGCGTCTCGCTGCGGAGCGCGCGGTTGCTCGCCGTGGAGGTTCGAGTCCTCCCTGGGGCACGGGTGTGTGTGTTATCCTTAGGTTAGTTTACCTATGTTTAAGTAGTTTCTAAGCTACGGACTGATGACCACGCAGTTTGGTCCGATAGATTTACAAAAATTTGAACATTTTTGAACATCAGTCCCTAAAATTACAAACTACTTATGAACTAACTAAGGCTAAGGACGGCACAAATATCCATGCCCGAGGGGGGATTCGAACCCCCGACCGTAGTGGCCGTATAGACCGTGACTGGAGCGCCTCAGTTATATGTTGTACATTGTATAATTTTTCAGGTATATATTCATTTGTATAAGTGCTGTATGTCTGAAAAAATCTGTTGCGAATGTAATTAGTACTAAAGAAGTAAGAGATTAAAACTTGGTGCGTGATGGGACGGTTTACCATGGACGTTACTGTTTATGTGCTTATATCTCATGAACTACGTGTCGTACTGTGATACAATTTAGAAGGTGACTCAAATATATGTGTGAAAAATTTCCTGCAGGTACAATATGTAGTGTCGAAATTATAAATTTCAACGTTATACCGAATGCCGTAATTTTACTCCGTTAACAGCGGAATAGTAGTAAGCGAGAAACTTTTTTTCTTTCGTCCTTTTGCTATGGTTGTCAGTGAGAAAAGTTTCCTAAAGGTTTGAAATTATGTTTAAAGTTTGTTGCAAGTCGCTAAGTGCTCTCCTTCTTAAATAGTGGACTGATAAAGTCACGGTATCACGTGCCGCAAGACGGGGAAGTTTTCGTTGTTTCCTTGTTTATGACGTCATATCTACTGACCTATCGATCCTATCGTAAAATTGTTTCTTAGCTGTCGTCTACTACCTATAAACCATATTACTGCCAATTTTCAGCTTCATAGGTGAAGTAGTTTTCGAGATTTCGTGTTTAGTCAGTGAATGAATGTATGAATGAGTGTCTTTCGCTTTTATATAGATAGAGATTCAGAAACTCTTGTCTCATTATGTGGCAGTTTCTTGCAATTCCTATTATTTATGACGTTATATCTCCTAAACCATGTGTCCTATGTGGTTTTTACCATTACAGAATTGTAACATCACGGTAAGGAATATGTGTCCCAAATTTGGTTGAAATCGGTCCAGTGGTTTAGGAGGAAATGTGCAACATTTTCGCGTAATGCTGCAGTTTTTCTCGCATCACATTGTTTATGACATCATATCTCGTGAACTCGAATGTTCAAATGTTTGTAAAGTCTATGGGACTTAACTACGGGGTCATCAGTCCCTAAACTTACAAACTACTTATTAACTAGCTAATCCTAAGGACGGCACAAATATTCATGCCCGAGGGGGGATTCGAACCCCCGACGGTAGTGGCCGTGCAGACCGTGACTGGAGCGCCTCTGTCCCCTCGGCCACCGCGGCCGTCTCTCGAGAACTATGTGTTGTACGTGATCCTTAACACTTACGGCGACCATCCTCATGGACTGAAGCTTATGTGTGGAAAATTACATAAAAATTGGAACAAAATTGTAGATTTGTATGCAATACGTAGGCACAAACACACGGACACTCTGCTTTTTACATAACTAGCTGCTAACCGGCGCTGTCCGGGTATTTATTTATTTATTCCTGACATTTTTCTCGTATATATTCATTTGTATAAGGGCTGTATATCTGTAAAATCTATTGGGAAGACATTTAGTAGTAAAGAAGTAGTTGATTAAAACTTGATGCATGTTAGGCGGTTTTCCGTGAACGTTACTGCTTATGTACTCATATCTCATGAACTACGTGTCGTACTGTGATCCAATTTAGAAGGTACACTCAGCTATATGCGTGTATACTGTCTGTAAAATTTCCTGTGGCTACAATTTTGACTGTAGAAATTATAAATTACAATGTCATACCGAAAGCCGTAGTTTTACTCTATGAACAGCGGGACGTTACTGTTAATGCGCTCATATCTCATTAACTACGTGTCGTACTGTGATACAATTTAGAAGGTACATTCAACTCTATGTGTGTATACTGTCTGTAAAATTTCCTACGGCTACAATTTGTAGTTTAGAAATTATAAACTGAAACGTGATACCGAATGCCTTAGTTTTACTCCATAAACAGCGGAAAAGTAGTAAGAGAGAAACTTTTTCCTTTCATCATTTTCCTATGGTTGTCAGCGAGAAAAAGTTTAATAAAGGTTTGAAATTATGTTTAAAGTTTGTTGCAAGTCGCTAAGTACTCTCATTCTCATACAGCGTATTTATAAAGACACGCCGCATTATGTGACACTTCTTTGCGATTCCTATAGGTTATGACGTAATATCTTTTGAACCATGTGCCGTATGTGATTCTTAACCATGCAGCAATTGTTACCTCACGGTAAGGAATGTGTGTACCAAATTTGGTTGAAATCAGTCCAATGATTTAGGAGAAAATGACCAGCATTGTCGCAAAATGCAGCAGTTTTTCGCGCATCTCATTGTTTATGACGTCATATCTTGTGAACTATATATCGTATGTGATTCTTACACTTACCGCGACCGTCCTCACGGATTGAAGCTTACGTGTAGAAAATTTCATAAAGATTGGAACAAAACTGTAGATTTGTATGCAACACGTACAAACATACGGACACTCTGCTTTATACAGGGTGTTCCACTAAGTGTGTTTGCCTCTGTAACATAAAATAATAGGTGACGGGAAATTTTAATGCGGTAGGTCAACATAAGAAATGTTACACTTTCTGCGGAGCTATGAACATAGTTTATTGTATCATTTTCCAAAGAGTTACAGCACAAAGGTATAATTTTTTAAATGGAACAATAGTTTTTTTCTATCGTGCATTGGATTCGTTGAAACCAGCTGCGTCCAAATCAGTTTAAACTACATTCCTATCACTGTTAGTTTGGGAGCTACAGCCCTTCAAAGTTTCAGGGGCAGATACCACACGCTGTACATAATACATGGCTGTGTGGTGGGTGATGGATGTTATGACGGTGGGAAGTTGATTTACATGAGATGTTCAAATGTGTGTCCATGTTCCTCAATGCATAATACAATGCACCGTCGAAAGGATCTGCGGACGAGATGTAGCATCGCCGGTGTGACGGAGCGACATGCGTCCTCGATGCGCCGTTTTAGATCATCTGGGGATGTGGGCTCAGTGACATAAACACGATCCTTTAGATATTCCCACAAAAAGAAATCTACTGGTATTAAATCGGGCGACCTTGCGGGCCATGAATGAGGACCACGGCGCCCCAATCCCACCACACAGCCATGTATTATGTACAGCGTGTAGTATCTGCCCCTGAAACTTTGAAGGGTTGTAGCTCCCAAACTAACAGTGATATGAATGTAGTTTAAACTGATTTGGACGCAGCTGGTTTCAACGAATCCAATGCACGATAGAAAAAAACTATTGTTCCATTTAAAAAATTATATCTTTGTGTTGTAACTCTTTGGAAAATGATACAATAATCTATGTTCATAGCTCCGCAGAAAGTGTACCATTTCTTGTGTTGATCTACCGCATTAAAATTTCCCGTCACCTATTATTTTATAAGTTACAGAGGCAAACACACTTAGTGAAACACCCTGTATTTTAGAAGACTGCAATCAACACTATTAAGAACCTGAGCAGCCTTCACTCGATGATCTCAGGTTATAACAAAAATATATAGATGAGTAGTGCCAGTAAAATAATTCATAAGGAAAATTGGATTCATTGAAATGAATCACGCGCAAAATATTAATAGCATCTGATGATGCTAGATAGGACTGGGGGTTTTTAGTCTGCAGTTCGCTTGAGGCAGAAAAACGAAACTACCTACGACAGCAACCGAAAAGGAGTTCAAATACGAGGTACGTCCAGAAAGTAAGTTTCGTTTGGTTATATAAAACAAACGTGTACAGATACAGAAAAAATATTTATTGTACAAAAATCTACAACTGTTAAACTACTTTTCTACATAGCTGCCGAAATTTTGTAGGCACTTGTCATAGCGTGGCACAAGTTTCTGTATGCCTTCTTCATAGAAGGTTGCCGCCTGTGTATTCAGCCATATGGTAGCATGTTCTTTCAGCTCGTCATCGTTGAAGTGTTGACAGGACAAATTTTAGGTGTAAGAAGAGGATTTACATCAAAAGGTGGTGTTTGTTTCCACGATAGTGCCCGACCCCATGTGCCGAATGTGACCAAACAACTCTTACGGGAATTTCACTGGGATGTGTTTTATCATCATCCGTCCAGCCCGGGCCTCGCTCCTAGCCACTTTCACCTCTCCTTCCACCTAAAAATCTGTTCTTGCTGGTCAACATTTCAACGATGATGACGAGCTGAAAGAACATGCTACCACATGGCTGAATACACAGGCGGCAACCTTCTATGAAGAAGGCATACAGAAACTTGTACCACGCTATGACAAGTGCCTACAAAATTTCGGCAGCTATATAGAAAAGTTGTTTAACAGTTGTAGATTTTTGTACAATAAATATTTTTTGTGTATCTGTGCACGTTTGTTTTATATAACCAAACGGAACGTACTTTCTGGAAGTACCTCGTATTTGAACTTCTTTCATTTTCGGTAGCTGTCGTAGGTAGTTTCGTTTTTCTGCCTCAAGCGAACTGCAGACTAAAAACCCCCAGTCCTATTCTAGCATCATCAGATGCTATTAATATTTTGGACGTACCTCGTAATTTCCCCTGCACTTTATTTACGATGTTCGGATTTCAGTTGGCGCATCTGGATATCCTTCGTAACTACGTTTCCGTCACAACTCATAGCTAAAGAAATGTAATGAACTCTCACTGGTCTTCTCAGTCAACGCGGTACCAGTCTGCGCATCGCGCCTTCCAAACCACGGCCTCCGTCAGTGCGAGCCAGCGCGAGAAAAACGTGTCCTGTCTGTTGCTAGTCTAATAGAGAATTGCCAGTATTGTAGATTATAAATACTGAAGCATTTCAACCTTTACAGGATACTGAAATAAATTCAACGGCAAAGTTAAAAATTTGTGCTGGACAGGTCAGACCCATATTTCCCGCTTCGGGACGTGTCCGAAAGAATAAACACCATTGATTGACGCTATGCTACACAGAGCTATAAGGAAGATGGAAGGAAGGATGGAAAAATTAGGGTTTATCGTCCCGTCGATAGCGCGGTCATTAAGACGAAAGAGGTAGAAATTGTAAATCAATAAACATTTCTTAAGAAACCAATCCGTCAAAAGTTGTTTAGCTATTTCCAGAGCAGCATTCCCTCATATTATCTGAAAGTATCTGATAATGCACAGTTGGTTTCGATTTCTTGCCTGTAGAAATGAAAAGGTTTCGAGTTAAAGCTGTCGCCAAACCCTTCTGAAATGCAGTTAGGTCAAGAATAAATTTTCTTCACGGTTGTAAAGCTGCTTCTAAAATGAGTAAAAAGGCTTAAATGCTCTTCAACATACGTGCACGACCAGCGGTATGTAGAAAATAAAAGCAATACCTACAGTAATAATCGAATTATCTGGTAAATTCATACTCTGTAGTGGTGCTTTTCAAACTAAGGAATTTGTTGTAATAGTAGACGTTTCATAATGTTTTCGCATCTGGATATGACTACTAAAGTCGTCTTTACATCCCGCTGACATTAGACTAGTATAATTTCTGCGTCAGAAACTAGCTTATAATGGATCATTTCACTAAGCACCACATTGTCTTCACCGCCTGTTCAAATGTTCAAATGTTTGTATAGCTTATGGGACTTAACTACAGGGTCGTCAGTCCCTAAACTTACAAACTACTTATGAACTTCTTACGAACTAGGACGGCACAAATATCCATGCCCGAGGGGGGAGTCGAACCCCCGGCCCCAGTGGCCGTGCAGACCGTGACTGGAGCGCCTCAGTCCCCTCGGCCACCGCGGCCGCTCACCGCCTAAGCGCATCTTACAACACCAGCAGAATGCTAGTGTATTTCCCCACAGTCGTCTCGTGGATCGCTTCTAGTTCAGTATCTGAAATATAATCCTTATTATATGTTCATACAGCTCGCTGCTGGTGAAAAAGTTCGACTACCAACATCTGACTCTACTTAGTAATCATCCAATCAGGTACTTTCTTCGTAACCCCGCATAGGACCATATGCCAGGACACGTTGGTACTTTTTACGAGAGGCATCAAATGTTCAAATGTTTGTAATTCTTATGAGACCAAACTAGATTTACAAACTAATTTATCTAAGTTAAACTAACCTAAGGACAACACACACATCCATGCCCGAAGGGGATTCGAACTCCCGACGCGGGAGGTCGCGCGATCCGTAACGTGGCGTTGCAGACCGCTCAGCTACTCCCGTATGAGAGACATAAGGACGTTTACTGCTAACTGATATTTCATACACCCTTATGCCAGTTCAACTATACGATCCTTGTCGTGATCGAGTATCGATAAGACACGAATGATTTACTTGGTTAGCAATGGCTCCAGGTGATGGGTTTCATTCCAGAACAAGACAGATCGACATATCATTCCAAGTTCAAAATATTTGTTTAGTCATGAGTACAGAGACATTGTTGGTGATACGCAGCTAATATTGAAGTTTCCATACCGCGTATGCTGCAGTTAATCGAGTTTTTATTACCTGGTTAGTTCAACCACCGGTTAATACATACCGCTCACCACATGAAAGTTTCGCAGTTGTGAGAAAACGATTCAGAGAGCAAAAGTACTTTGAATTGCTATAGAACCGTAGGAATTACGATACTGTCGTAAAATCTGTTAATCATAATATTATTAAATGTTCTCTGAGGATTACTGAATGTTTTATGTGACAGAGTTCGTTGTATCAGATTGTAATGAGTGCCGTAATATTATTGATATGTCAGTTATTGTAATAAAGAGGAGTTTACAAACGTTAAGAACTTCGTAAGGTGTTCCTTGTTATTTGCAACATCGTGGAGTTAATTTACTTTTCGAATGATTGCCATAAGAGCAGTTTTTTCTAGGGGATCCGTTTTGAATAGTCGAACGACGATACCGCGAAACGATTAGAGGATCCGCAGAACAGGTATGTTATTTGGGATGCATGTCTATCAGGCGAAATACAATTCAGGTCGTTCCGATTTCTTGTGCATGATAGCATATCGTTCCTAAGTTGATTCTCCGCTACACTAGGTATTTCGGGGGGCTATTAAATATTTTAGGAGTTGGCAGTATAGACGAATTTCAATAAAACATGACATATAATATTTGTCCATTTTTATTGAGTAGCTACAGTTGTTAGTATGTAACACAAACAAACTTAAACCAAATGCAAATGAGAACATTGTCACTAATTCTTATGTCGGTTCTTGGTAGAACATAATGTCGAATTAAAAGCGCAATTTTGTGTATGTTCTACAAATTTATTTTTCTTTACTTAACCGGTTTATGGCTTACAGGGTTATCTTCAGACTTTAAAGTACACTGGTGGGCTTTTAAGCCGAAAACCAGTTAACTAAATACAAATAAACTTTCATTTGCGTTTGATTTAAATATTTTGGGGGCTACATACTATTGGCTGAATCTCTGTACTCAATAAAAATTGGATACATGTTATATGGCATACTTATTGCAATTCTTCACTACTAACACGTACTAAAACATTTACTATTCGACCTGAATCCCCCCGTATATAGTGTCAGTTTTCGCTTGGCATTAAACAAATTCGGAAAGAGCTGAAGTCTTCAAAAACCTCAAAGACTGCACGCTAACTTTCTAAACTAGAGGGAAACAGATGTACACCGAGTTAGTTAAATCCACATACTTCTCATTTAGTCACATACAGTGCTATAACGACACGTGGTGGAACGCATCTCTTCAACAATAAAAGAGCCTTCTCCCTTCCCCCTCCGCCCATACAAACACAGCCATAAAAATCGCAAATTTCGATTTGCGCCCGATTCATATTGACACTAGTCGGTAGTCTTTGTGTTTTCAACCGTTGCGTTTCGCTATAATCTGACAGTTGCGTTGTACCTGCTCGGCGTTCGTGTGTACAGGATTAGTAATTCCTGTAACAACGGTTCCAGTACAACTGAGTTCCCGAAGCGAAGAGTAAGGAGAAACACAACACAATGCGACGTAAAGCACAGAATTAAAGTTCGGAGAAGCTTTAAATTCCATTAGTCGTGATTTATGTTCATATTCATTACTATAATTAAGCAACACATTTGAACACACACAGCTCCTCGCATCACGTTGACGGCTTACAGTCACCTCTACTTACACCGGAAAATTGAAGGCGAGGAAAGGGGGAAGTAGCTCCAAAACACTGTTTATCGCACCTATGTGCATGTAAGAAAATAATTGTTGCATCTTTGATTCAAGAACGAGGTACATCCGCTGGAAACTGTCGGTAATACAAATGATTTATACTTTACTGCCTCTTGCATTTGGAACAAGACAGACGCGTCTCCAAGAATGTACCTCCTCCATGCACAACACGAATGTAGGAAAATGGCGAAGAAGACTTCACCGCAGAAGTTCCATATCATCTACTTCGAGAAGAGACTTTGTGAGTCATCTAAAGCTGTATTTCCTTAAAACTTATAAAAGTGATACTGAAGATGGTTGTTGTTGTTGTTGTTGTTTAGAGGGGACTACTGAAGATGGATTTCTAGCATACATAGATTTCTAGTGTCTATTTAGGAACCGCAAGGAAATGACCGCGTGGGGTAAAGCATCATGCCAAAGGTAGTGCGGCCTCTCCCGCCGGAGGTTCGAGTCCTCTCTCGGACATAGGTGTGGGTGTTGTTCTTAGCGTAAGTTATGTTTATGTAGTTTCCAAGTCTAAGGAGCGATGATAGCAGTTTAGTGCCATAGTTTCACAAACTTTTTTTTTCGTTAACATTCACGATTGTGAGGTGTTAAAATCTAGTGTATTTGCAAGCATGCCTATGTTCTGCAAGTTCAGGCTGCTGAAGAAATC
The DNA here is from genome assembly GCA_026315105.1 of Locusta migratoria. Lineage (NCBI taxonomy): Eukaryota > Metazoa > Arthropoda > Insecta > Orthoptera > Acrididae > Locusta > Locusta migratoria. The sequence goes on along the minus strand of CM048755.1, from coordinate 328,349,556 downwards.
TGAGAATGTTACCCCACTTCTCCATGGACATGCCAAGGAAAAACGCCATCAAAACCCGCGATACTAAAAGACACGATGGCGTTGGTGAAGTAGTGTGTACCACGTAATGATCTGTGGTACTATGAAACACTGCAGTGTACCTTACGTAACTGAAGAAAAGCGTTACTTACTCTCTTACAGAAGACAAAACGCTTAAATATGGATCTTTCGATTTGCTATAGCGGCTATTCTCGTTTTATTTTGTTTGTTTATTTGGTTTCGAAGAGCAATCTTTATTCTGTATTCACTTTCTCGTCTTACACGTTCATTATGTAAGTAGACATTTCTCACATTAAAATATTTCTAATATTTTGGAGCAAGACACGGGTAACTTTATTTTCAAATTTATAGTAGTGTAAGTAACATTAATCAGACTCAACTTTCAAATTGTACCCACGTAGAACCGCCTTAAGGTAGATGATTCGAGAATATGAAATACGTTAATCAGTTTTACGTCTGCTGAAAAGAATGCTAAAATGGAGTTAGCCTCTATTTCACACGAACATTCAATTTAAGTTACATTGTGATTTTATATATGAGAACTGTTATTTATATGTAGTGCCGACATGTTGCGGCAAGTTTTTAAAAAATCCACAGGATGTGGCGGAACGCCATTCCAGCCTGTTGGGGCTGAAATTAAGTGTGGCTACATAATTTAATACGTGAATGAGTTCCTGTCCGTTTGCCGTAAGATGTACTTCCGTGGGTCACGGGCGGCAGCGCCTGACATCTGGCGGCAGAAGCGCTGAACTACGTCGAGTTGGCACTAAGGCAGGTTTGATCAGCACACCTCTTCTACTCGCTGTGCACTAGATTACCATCTTCTTATTTACATGGATTTCCCGAAACCGGATTTCGCAATTCCGCTCTCTCTGGTTTTCCATTTAAACACTCCAAAATCGATTCTAGGAATCCGCTTCTGCAAAGCGGCGTTCCAATTACGTAGTCGATTTTCTCGCCCATGTAAAGTTATAACTAAATAACAGCAATGGCGCAGCAAGTTCTAAGTAAATAACATCAGTGGCTCAGCCAGGATTTGGTTCTTGGGAGAGGACACAAATTTTTCTTTTTAAATAAAGTCTATTTCATTTATTAATCTATGTTTATTTTTACACTTTTTATAATGCAACCAATTATACTACAAATACAATTGCACAAGAAATAAAATCAGTAGGCTCACATTAATATGAAAGTGGAAGAGGAGCAACGTGGTGGAAATGGAGTGTACATAATCAGCTCGTAAAATGATTAAGCAGTTTCTATGTTACTAGCCAAAGAGAAAGGTCTTTACTGTTTCATTAAATTGAAACTCAAAAATGTGTAAATATTGAACTAACACAACACTATTGTTTTTTTTTTTTTTTTTTTTTTTTTTTTTTTAATATAAGATTCCACTCAGTGGCATCGCTGACCTGATAGCAGCGGGTCTTCGCATATGAACAATAGGATCGTATCTTCAGCATAGCAGTAACAATAGCGGCAGCATCAAAGCTGGTCGCGGCGGCATCAAAACCGCTCACAGTAAGAGCAGCACACGTTCTCAGTGGCGGCATCACGTTCATTTGTGCTTGGCAAATTATAGTTACGTTGCGATTTATTACATGTGTACTATTTCAAATTTCCGGTGCCGACCTGCCTAAAAAATAAAAAATGAAAACAATCTATATCTATAAATGTGAATGTCTGTTAGGTGTACGTTTATCACGTCTGAACCACAAGACATAAAGAGCTAAAAATTTGAACAGTTACTAATGTCTACCCGGAGAAGGCTTTATGCGCGGTTTTATGGCTATGGGATAGCTATTTATCTATATATATATCACTGTGCATGTCTGTTCGGTGTACCCTTATCACGTCCGAACAAGACGCAGAGACTTAAATATTTGTACAGTTACTAATTTATACCTGAGGAAGGTTTTAGGCACTGTTTTATAGCGATCTGATAGATATTTAGGAATTTGAAGAATATAATGTGAAATGCGGAACAATAATTACTTTTTGAAAATTATATTTACTCGTTGAAAATGGTTTTATTGGTTGCATTGTTGCTTGAGGGTTGATAAAGACAAAAGGGTGGAGTATATTGGGATGCAAAATTAGCGGTGTATATAACATTCTACGTGTGTGTTTGTGTGTTAATATTTCGCTATGCAGCGAACACTACAGAACGCAAACGAATGGTCTGTGTGTAATTGTTGTCCGAAGTCTCCCGTTGTACACCATGGCAGTTTCATGCCGATAGCTATAAGGGGGTGGAAGATATGGTGGTTGAAAGTCGTCAAATTATAAAAAAAATCGGACTGAAGGCCAGCGATGACGTATCCGACTCTATAGCAAGGAGGTTACATACAGCGAAACGTGATGCCACAGCCAATATCTTTGGTCTGTGTGTGCTTTAATGTCTTCAGCTCCTTCTCTATAAGGATAAGCATACCAATACGGAAATATAAGAATAAATAAGTAAAGCAGTGAAAGAGAAATATCTTTTAATATATTTCTTTAAAAACATCGATTTGACGTTTCGCGCATTATCTATCATAATCAACCAACACGCGAGCGGAGCCGCGGGTTTAAGATAGTGAAAAATAAAATTAAAAAATCTTTGTGAGGTGCTGGAAAGGGGGGTGGGGAGGGTTTCAGCCCCATTAGCCTCCCCCCCCCCCCCCCGGAGGCTGTGCCACTGAATAACAGTGTACTCTTTTATATTCAACTTTCAAGTCTTTGAGTTTATTTATAGTTATCGTCTACTTAATATTATTTGATGCTCCAGTATCAAATCACGCACTCTCCCCTTAATGATTTTTGTTATAATTAATATAATAACGTATCTTCATGTTTATGACTAGCCTAACTTTCTACAGGACCTACGGGGGGGGGGGGGGGGGGGGGGAGCTTCCTGGAAATTATCAACGGTTTTGTAAAACAGACGCTTAATGGAGCATTAGAGATTTTTTTTATCTTGGGCGCGTCTTTCAAAACATCGAAGCCTACTAGTGGTATTGTACCCAATTAGGTTTCTACCATACTTCTGTGAAACACTAGAAAAGAACCTACGCGATTTACAAAGCCACTGCAGAAGTGAATTTTTGTAATAAAAAATAAAGATTAATATTAGTTTATAATAGTCTAACAGTTCCTACACCTAAAGCCATTGCCAAGTTAAAATGAAATATTTGTGCAGCCTCGCCTTAATCTACCGTACTTCTTAAAAACATACTAACAAATCTACGCTGCCGTGGTGTCACAAAGTTCTCTTATATATATATATATATATATATATACTAGCTGAAAGTGCGGCACAGCCCGGGTATTTATTTATTTATTCCTGCTTTGAATTAGTACTTCTCCTATCCCTTCTCTATCTATCCATCTCCTTTTTTCTTAAAACACGTTATATTTATCGGAGAATATATAAGAAATAAGGCTGTCTTTAATAATGTACAAAATTATAAGTGCAATATCCAAACAAACAAAAATAGTAATCAAATACAAATGACACAAAATTCGTAAGATCTCATATCTATTGAGTTATATGTTGTACAATTTTTCAGGTATACATTAACTTGTATAAGTGCTGTATGTCTGTAAAATCTGTTGCGAATACAATTAGTAGTGAAGAACTAATAGATTAAAACTTTGTGCGTGATATGGCGGTTTTCTATGAACGTTACTGTTTATGTGCTCATATGTCATGAACTATGCATCGTACAGCTGCGGCAGAGCGGCCGAGCGCATTGAGGCGCTATGCTACGATGCGCGAGGCCGTTCCCCGTCGGGGGTCCGAATCCCCCCTCGGGCATGGATGTTTGTGCCGTCTTTAGTATAAAGAAGTTCATAAGTAGTTTGTAAGTTTAGGGACTGATAACCCCGCTATTAAGTCCCTTAAGTTCTACAAACATTTGAACATTTTTAACGCAATCGTACTGTGATTCAATTTCGAAGGTACGTTCGGCTGTATGTGTGAATACTGTCTGTAATATTTCCTGCAGCTACAATTTGTAGGGTAGAAATTATAAATTGTAACGTCATACCGAATTCCGTAGTTTTAGTCCATGAACAGCGGAAAAGTAGCAAGTGAGAAACTTTTTACCTTGCATCAGTTTATTGTGGTTGTCAGCGAGAAAAATGTAATAAAGGTTTGAAATTATCTCTAAAGTTTGTTGCAAGTCGCTAAGTACTCTCATTCTCATACAGTGTATGAATAAAGTCTCGTCGCATTATGTGACAGTTTTTTTTACGATTCCTATTGTTTATGACTTCATATCTCCTGAATCATGTGTCGTATGTGATACTTAACCCTGTACCTACTGTTACCACACAGTGAGGAATTTGAGTATCAATTTTGGTTGAAATCGGTTCAGTGGTACAGGAGGAAATGTGCAACATAGTGACGTGATGTAGCAGTTTTTCTCGTATCTCATTGTTTATGACGTCATATCTCATGAGCTATGTGTCGTACGTGATCCTTACACTTACGGCGACCGTCCTCATAGATTGAAACAAAACTGTAGATTAGTTTGCAACATGTACACACAAACAAACGCACGGACACTCTGCTTTATATATAAAGATATGAGCTCGTCACATTAAGGAAGAATGTAACTTAAACATCTGACAGTGATTAATAATTTACTGCCATAGATTCATCAGTGATAGTGCTTAAAAAGACTTCCTAATGTTCTGCATATAATAATTATTTGTTCGGTCACTAACAGATTTTCGGCTTGTAACCCTTAAACAGAAACACCGGTCTGAGAGACCGTTAGGGATTTTTAAATGTGGCCTGTGACAACACTGTTCTGCTTGTGACCATCCCCTCCACAGTACCTTCACATTGTTAAATAATGTACGTGGAAGAAGCATTGTAGTCCAGTTTGTGGCTTATGGCTGTCAGGTAAGCATTAATTTTATAAAACTTGCAGGTATGTCGGACTGGAAGTTCGGATTACGTTTGCAATGACTCAGTCTGTTAGATCGTATGTATCGTATTACGTTCATTTCATTTTTTCTACTACGTATTTTCTTGTGTGATATGCTCTTTGTTGTATGTTTAGAGGACGCCATGATGGATAATGCTTCAGAAGGCACTCGTAAATCTACGATAGGTGCAAAAAATTAGAGAATGCGGTGTAGTGATGCCAATTTTGAGAAAAAATTTTTCAGAGTGGTTGCAGGAGAGCGGTGATGAATCCGAGATGGAAAAGTATTAGTCAAAAGCTAATTCTGACTTTACAATTACCGACGCAACAGAAGACGACGAGAGAAGAAGAAAGGATGGTAACAGGCTGATAGTAAGTGACAGTAGTGATGAAGATGAGGATGACGATGATTGTTGCAATCTACTGGAAAATGAACAAGAAATAATTGGTGACAATACTCGTGGAGAAGAAGAGGGCATGCCAGATATTTTTGTTGGGAAAAATAACCAAAAAGATTTTGTATGGAAATCAGTGGAACCAACAAGAACACTGACCACGTTAATTTTGAACAAATAAAACTTACTTAATACTCAATTTGATGTTTCATTTGAAAACCACAAAATATTATCGTAAACACATTAATAAATTATTTAAAAAAATGATAAATATATGAAAAAATATTGAAGAGGAAAAGTCCTGTCTGCCAGACCGGATGTTTCTAATAATGTACTATCCACCTATGCTGGGCCTATTCCGCTGCTGTTTTTGCACCGACCATTACAAAGTTCGAAGCGCTTAACAATACTTCTCAACCGATTTTGAGAAAACTATTCAATGAAAAAATTTAATTTTTTCACGTGTTATAGTGTGATATATTCTCTCGATAATGGTCTTATTTTCTATTCACTATTACTTATATTTTCCGTGCTACATCAAATTAAATTAACTACTGAGCAAAATTTTGAAGAGTTTGCAGAGGCATTGCGTAGACTTTGCGTACGGTTGATTTTAGCACATACAATGCTGCGGACGAAATGTAGGTAAGATATCGAAATTTTATTTAAGGTTGAGAGCAGGACGATAACTGTTTTCATTCTCGAGATACAGGGTGTTATATCCGACGGACTGATGCGGGAACTTCGCGTAGTTTTGTCCATACGGACCTGGCTGCTCTACGAAATACTTATGGTCCGATTTTAAGAAAACTGTTTAGTTTGTGGCTCCAGATCTAAAGGGTTCACATATAAATTCAGATTAACCTGTACTGTTGCCAAATATTCCAATAGACCGCGAACATGTCGTCATCGGAGCATAGTGTAAATTAAGAAAACAATTGATATCATGGATAAGTCTTTAATGAGTATTTTCTTCCGTATTATTGTACTTGTATCTTAAATGAAGTACGAAATATGCAAAGGGATACCCACTACATGACTTTTACCAAAAACAGAAATTAAATATGCCTTTACAACGCCAATTACATATGAATGTCGAATACTTGCCATCTTTCAATTCTTTGTTTCCTGTAATGATACACATGAAAAGCTTGCTTCAGGAAGTGTATATTAATTTTATATATAAACGAGAATCTAGTTCACTCACTAATATATCAAAAATTTTTGTGTGTTTTTGGCAACTACCTGCAGATAAAACCAACGACGAGTGAATAATTTAACCTCACATTATGCAGGAATTTTATTCGCAAATTTATTCAAGTTAAAAATATATAGGTATCTGCTACGTGATCCATTCGTAGTGAATCTTTAATCTATTAATTTAAATTATGAATTAAAATCATCACAGTGCAAGAACCGAAGTTCGCTTTTGGACTCCTAGTTTTCTCTGACGTCTTTCATCAGTCATACTGTTCACCTTCCTGCATTTCTGATATTTAATGAAAGTACTATAATGTTTGCCTCTCTTCGCTTCTTAAGATCACCCAAAAGTACAACACTGTGGCATTATTCAAACCCAAACATACGAATATTTACAAGACTTCCCAAGGCAGCCAAGCAACGTATAGGACCAAGATGGCGGAAAGAACCACGTGACTGGATTTCAGCCAATCACGAGCCGCAGACTGCGGCAAGCGGCGCGGAAAAGGATGGCCATACTTTCCCTATACAGAGCTTTATTAGCCGCGCGCATTGGAGCGCCGTGCTGCGGTGCGCGCGGCCGTCCGCTGACGGGGTTTCGAATCCCCCCTCGGGCATGGATGTTTGTGTTGTCCTTAGTTTACCTTAGTTTAAGTAGTTCGTAAGCTAGGGACTGATGACCACGCAGTTAAGTCCGATAGATTTACAAACAAACAACATCTTAAGGCCGTATTACCAACACCACCTAGAGAGAAGGCCGCGGCGCTCTCGTGTGACGTCACGCAGTGTAGGCATCGTTCACGCAGCTGACTGGCTGCACGCTACGGCATACTGGGCCGTGCCCCAGCGGCCACCCAGTGAGCAACACGAACGATGCCTACTCTATGTGACGTCGCACGGGAGCGCCGCGGCCTTCTCTCTAGGTAGTGTTGGTATTACACATCAGGCGCACACCTATGCAGCAACGCCACAAGCGTGATTATCTGGAACTACGTACTGCTACACGTAGACCTATTAACACGATGCACAGCGGATATTCCTTAGCGCGAATCCGCGCTTGCGCAATAGACAGCAATAATGCGCCTGAAACACGAAGAATACCGAGCTCCTCCAATCGTTCATTCATACAAGAACCCGAGGGAAGCTATAATTTCCTGAAACGTCGTTTATTTAAATTATTTATGTGAGCTCAAAGTTCCTATTTAATGTAAAGTTGTCATTTTTTAATGCTTCTTGTTCTCTTATGCAGTTAGCACAGAATATTACTGCTTTGAATTACACTCTGAACACTTTCGTTTTACATTAAAGTTCAAAGTTTGTTTAACTAAGAACCAAACTCCTTAGGTTATCGGTCCCTAGACTTACAAACTAACTAGCTGAAGATCCGGCGATGCCCGGGTATTTATTTATGTATTCCTGCCATTTTTCAAGTATATATTCATTTGTATAAGGGCTGTATGTCTGTAAAATCTCTTGGGAATGCAGTTAGTAGTAAAGAAGTAATAGATTATAACTTGGTGCGGGAAGGGGCGCTTTTCCATGAACGTTATTGTTTATGTGCTCATATCTCATGAGCTACGTGTCGTACTGTGACACAATTTAGAAGTTACACTCAACTATATAAGTGTGTACTGTCTGTAAAATTTACTGCGGTTACCATTTGTAGTGTAGAAATTATAAATTGTAACGTCATACCGAAAGCCGTAGTTTCAGTCCATGAACAGCGGAACGTTACTATTTATGTGCTCATGAACTATGTGTCAGAATGTGATACAGTTTAGAAGGAACCTTCATGTATATGTGTGTATACTGCGTGTAAAATTTCTTGCGGCTGAAATTTGTGTTGTACAAATAATAAATTTTAACGTCATATCGAATGCCGTAGTTTTACTCCGTGAACAGCGGAAAAGTAGTAAGCGAGAAACTTTCTTCCTTTCATCACTTTGGTATGGTTGTCAGCGAGAAAAAGTTTAATAAAAGTTTTAAGTTATCTTTAAAGTTTGTTCGAAGTCGCTAAGTACTCTCATTCTCATACAGCGTATTTTTAAAGTCTCGAAGGATTATGTGGCAGTTTCTTGCGATTTCTATTGTTTATGACGTCATATCTTCTGAACCATGTGTCGTCTGTGATTCTTATCCCTGTAGCAATTATTACCTCACGATAAGGAATGAATGTACCAAATTTGGTTTAAATCGGTCCTGTGGTTTAGGTGAAAATGAGCATCACTGTCGCTAAATGCAGCAGTTTTTCGCGCATCTCATTGTTTATGACGTCATATCTCGTGAACTATATATCGTATGTGTTTCTTACACTTACGGCGACCGTCCTCATGGATTGAAGCTTACGTGTACAAAATTTGATAAAGATTGCAACAAAACTGTAGATTTGTATGCAACACATACAAATACACGGATATTCTGCTTTATATACTAGACTAGCTGAAAACACGGCGTTGCCCGGGTATTTATTTATTTATTCCTGCCTGGAGTTAGTACTTCTCCTACCTTTTCTCTCTCTGTCCATCTTTTTTTTTTAAATATGTTATCTTCATCGGAGAACATATAAGAAATAACGCTGTCTTGGATAATGTACAAAATTATAAGCGCATTATTCAAACAAAGAAAGATAGAAGTCAAAACACAAATGACATATAAAATTCGCACGATCTCATATTTATTCAGTTATATGTGGTACAATTGTATAATTTTTCAGTTATGTATTCATTTGTATAAGTGCTGCATGTCTGTAAAATATCTTGGGAATACAATTGGTGTTAAAGAAGTAATAGATTACTACTTGGTGCGTGATAGGGCGGTTTTCTATGGACGTTACTGTTTTATGTGCTCATACCTCATGAACTACAGGTCGCACTGTGCTACAATTTCGGAGGCACATTCAACGATATATGTGTACATTGCCTATAAAATGTCCTGCGGCTACAATTTGTAGTGTAGAAATTATAAATTGTAATGTCATACCGAAAGCCTTAGTTTTACTCCATAAACAGCGGAAAAGTGTAAGCGATAAACTTTTTTTCCTTTCATCATTTTACTATGGTTGCCAGCGAGAAAAATTTTAATGAAGGTTTGAAGTTATGTTTAAAGTTTGTTGCAAGTCGCTAAGTACTCTCATTCTCATATAGTGTATTTGTAAAGTCTCATCGCATTATGGCAGTTTCCTGCAACTCCTATCGTTTATGGAGTTATATCTCTTGAACCATGTGTCGTATGTAGTTCTTACTCCTACAGAAGATGTTATCTCACGTAAGGAATATGTGCACCAAATTTGGTTTAAATCGGTCCAGTGGGTTAGGAGAAAATGAGCAGCATTGTCGCTTATGACAGCAGTTTTCCGCGCACCTCATTGTTTATGACGTCATATCTCGTGAACTATATATCGTATGTGATTCTTACACTTACGGCGACCGCCCTCATGGATTGAAGCTTACGTGTACAAAATTTCATAAACATTGGAACAAAACTGTAGATTTGCATGCAACACGTACAAATATATAGACACTCTGCTTTATATATTAGATTAAATTAACTAATGACAACATGCACACAAATTGCTGAAGGGATGAATCGTGACTGCGAAGTTCGTGACATAGAGCCTCAAATCGCGCGGCAGTTTTATATTACAACACTTGGTTGCAAATGTATATATTTCTATCTAAATTTCAGAGGCGGCTGGTGATAATGTGCTAATGTGCTGCAGCACACTGTAAATATATTACTAAAATTATGCCATTTCTCCTTGAATGCAAGCGAGAAATCGCTATAAAATTACATTCTTTCTCTTGGAATACGATCCAGATATAACAATAAAATTATGCCAATTCCTTTCCAATGCTTATTAGAATTCTAGTAATAAGGATGGAAACGCATTTTGGAGCGCTCTCGCCGCGATAGCTGGAAACCAGCTCCGTGCGCTGAAGTGGGATTCAGCCGCGCTGGTACGTGCGCAGACAGGCGGCGCAGTCGTCTGTTCGCTAGTGCGCATGCGCAGACGTGACGTCAGGCCTGACGACTCATGTGTGCTGAGACCGACTGCAGCACCAGATCAATATTTCTCTTCGCGCTGCGTGTAACGGCTGCGGAAGAATAGTATATGACGTATATTGCGGCATACAGAGTCAAATAGCGCGCTGGCTCAGGCGTCTTGCGCGTTCTCTCTCAAACCTACCTGGGTGAGGCTCGTATTCAAATACCTCTGAGTCTAAATTTTTAATTTCTGTAAATAAAATTAATATTTTTAAATGTTATATTTACTACCTGCAGTGAATACATGCAGTTGGCAGCGCTGTTATAGATTCCCCTGAAGGTCTTACTGTCAGTACAGTATTAATTGATATTTAATTAAAGGCAATCATACAGAGGTTGACTTTTTTATTTTAGTATTTTTTGTTTCCTGTTTATTTTTTTTAATATTGTAGCACACTGGTCAAATTTTGTACGAGCCGCCACTGCTAAATTTACATTTATACAGCAGTCTGCACATAGAACACATTTTTTGGAGCTGTGACAGTATATCTTCAGATTAGAGCACAACAACGACGAAAACCAGACGTTGGGTTCAACTGTGGCCAGACAGAAGGAAGGTAGGGGAATATACTCCCAGATAATGAAATAGCTGAGACCCGGAGATCCGCAACAATTTCGGAACCTCGTGAGGAAGGACGTGACCTGTTTTGAAGAGCTGTTGTCTGTAAAGTTGTATGCATATCAGTGATATCATTGAGGAAAAAACGATTGCTAACATAACTTATTATGATAGAGGAATCGTGTGGGCTATACAAACAACTTTCCTCCCTTTACGCCTGGATTATAACTGAGCGGCTCTCTATTCCACTTCATTTCTAAAGCATAAAGCAACCAATACAAGAATTCCTTTTCATAAACACCTAGTATAAAATTCTCCTGGTAAATAATTTTTTAATTAATTTTTTTAATGTTTTATTTATTTTTTTATTCAAAAGTTCGTAAATGTAAGGGACTTAACTACATTGGTCATCAGTCCCTAGGCTTACAAACTACTTACACTAACTTAAAGGAACTTCAGCTAAGGATAACACAAACAGCTATGCCTGAGGGAGAACTCGAACCACCGACGGCGAACGGCCGCGCGCACCGCAGCTGGGCGCCTTAGTGCTCACGGCTATTCTGCCGCGACTTTGTTTAATTATTGCTTTTATGAAAACCTACTAACTGAAAAAAGGGGAAACTCCGTAAGTCTGAAATCTGTCCTAACCACGAATGCCATACACTAATAACAAGCAGAAAACTTACTGCTGCTACTTGTGCGCATGCGCGCGTTAGCACTTTGTAGTGCGCGTGCGCGAATTCACGGGAGTTAGAACTGGTCTATACCAACGCCACCTAGATACAAGGCCTGTGCGGTGCCTGCCAATAATAGTCATAACACAAGCAAACTATTTGTCTTACGTAGCGTTGTGATGAGTTTGGGAATACGTACACATTGCATACTGTGTTTCAGAATGTTTTTCGTGTTATCTATGTGGTTCTCCAGGCAGATTTTTGTTCGTATGAGACAAAATGACTAATATGAATCGTCCGATTCCAATATCGGTAAGATATCTTAGTTATAGTTCATAAATATCTAATACCAAAACAAATTTGTCTGTGAATCACATAAATAAAATTAAGAACATTCCGAAACAGAGTGTGCAACGTGTACGTATTCCCAAACTCAGCACAACGCTACACAAGGCAAATAGTTTGCTTGCGTTATGACTACTCTTGGCAGGCAGTGCACTGTACTTGTATCTAGGTGGCGTTGTCTATACGCGGATATTGGCTGCTAATAATCACCGTTCCGTGGTAGTTATGATGGCTGTCGCGCTAGACCAATACCTTTCGCGGCGGATCGTCATGTAATACCCCCTTAAAGGCCTTCTTCAGGCAACAACTTAAGAGCAGGTTTGTCAATGTGTCGTTAAGTTCCAGTTCAGATTTTAACTTGTCGTTAGCGGAGAATTGCGTTTGTCAATGTTTCGTTATGAGTTTACCTGACTTTAAAAGTTGGCCGTTAAGTTAACGAGTAAAATTCTGATCGTTACCCTGCGGCTAACGAGCAGTTTAGTGAGAATCTGTATGAAAATGGCAGGATTCCAAAGCTCTAAAATACCGCAATACATTCACGTGATAAAGACCGATTTATCGAACAAAATAACAGATGCACTATATGTATGAAACACTACTGTGGAAAGCAGCTTTGTTGGAAAATTATATCGTCATTTCTCGCTCCATCCATGTCAGTATCGATTAATTGAGTTTGATATATTGCAGATACGCAACATAAAATTAAAATTATTGTTGCGATATCAAAGCGGTCTAAAGCGTCTCGCTACGGAGCGCGCGGTTGCTCGCCTTGGAGTTTCGAGTCCTCCCTGGGGCATGGGTGTGAGTGTTGTCCTTAGGTTAGTGTACCTTAATTTAAGTAGTTTGTAAGCTACGGACTGATGACCACGCAGTTTGGTCCGATAGATTTACAAATATTAGAACATTTTTGAAGAATCGGTATGATGAAAATGGCTGGAATAAGAGATTTGGTTAACAATGAGGATGGTGTCAATATTTTGGGCGATCTAGAGGTCCTAGACGTATTTATGTTCGTCCAAATCATTTTGATTGCTCCGATGATGCAGAATTTGTCACGCGATTTCGTCTTGAAAAAGCCACTTTGGAAACGCTGCATGAAAAACTCCACGACCATCTGAAGAGTGAAACAGATAGTTACGTATTTTGTAAGTTATCTGTCGAAATAGAAAAAAATGTTTGTAATTCTATCGGACCAAACTGCATGGTCATCAGTCCGTAGCTTACAAACTACTTAAACTAAACTAATCTTAGGACAACACACACACCCATGCCCCAGGGAGGACTCGAACCTCGAACGGCGAGTAATCGCGCGCTCCGCAGCGAGACGCTTTAGACCGCTCTCTCTCTCTCTCTCTCTTTTTTTTTTTTTTTTTTTTTTTTTTTTTTTTTTTTTTTTTTTTTTTTGCTCTATGGGTAGTACTTGTCCTTGCGGACGCTGATCGTGTTTGTTCAGTTTAGTTCTACGTGTTCTTTGGCTCAGCTTTTTTATTACAGAGAGCGTTCAGCCCTCCAACCAGGCGCGCTGAGCCACGGCGCTCGGCTACTCCACCGATGTTCGTAATAGAACACAGAATACATTATTTATGTCTGTAAGCGTATTAATTCAGTTTTATGTTTGTTGCGCCTAGTGTAAGGCGCAAATGTGATTGCTTCAAAATATTCAAATGTTTGTTAAGCTTAAGGGTAACTACAGGGTCATCAGTCTCTAAACTTACAAACTACTTATGAACTACCTTATACTAAAGACGACACAAACATACATGCCCGAGGGGGATTCGAACCCCTGACCGTAGCGGCCGTGCAGACTGTGACTGGCGCGCCGCAGTCCGCTCGGCCACTGCGGCCGGCCTGTTATTTCTTCCTCCGATCTACAGGAACATTGCACTTTCGCATTTCAACAAGTTTTTGCTTGCACTAAGGTACTACGTACTTGGCAGTATGTTATCGTACTAGGCCCTAAGCACTTTTGCTGTCCTACATGATCCATGGACAGCATTGAATTCATTTGCCACAATGTCACTTCCTTTTCCTTCCACGCCGTGGCGTCGTTTTCTTTTACATTCCAATGGGTTCTTATATTTTTCTATTAAGAACACAAGACTCTCGCACTAACTTCTTGTAAAATTCGAGCTTATTTCACGTTTGTTTGCCATAGCGCCAAATAACAACTGTCTGCTAACGTCTTCCCTGATAGTCAAATATGGCGAACAGTTGTTTATTCAGACGGCTTTTTGTTTGTTTCTATTGCCAACATAGTCGAAATATATCGTACCTTCTCGTTTTCTCCAGGTTAGCAAACGAGAGGTGTATCTGGCAATGACAAACGCAGTACTCTTAACGAGCACATTTAAGTGGACGTTAAAGGCATCTTCTCGTTTACTAACGAGAAGATTAACTAGAGATGGACGAACCGGCCCTTAATGTCGCAGACACAGGAAATATAGCTTGCGACTTATAATGATATAAGTTAGACATAAGATACAAAAATGTTGCCATAGGATTTCATTGCATTCAATTCTTGTAGGTACCACTAGACAGTTGGCTAAATTAGTAAAACATTTATACTTACAATAATTTCATTTACCGTATCGTAGATATTAGCCCAAATATACATGTATTGGGCATTTACAAAACTACAAATACAGTAATCGCAGTAAGTTAGCAGTACTTACATAGCCGCCAGCCGCGGTGGCAAAGGGGACTGAGGCGCTCCAGTCACGGTCTGCACGGCCACTACGGTCGGGTGTTCGAATCCCCCCTCGGGCATGGATATTTGTGGCGTCCTTAGTCTTAGTTAGTTCATAAGTAGTTTGTAAGTTTAGGGACTGATGACCCCGTAGTTAAGTCCCATAAGCTTTACAAACATTTGAACATTTTGATTGTAAAACTTCACATTCTATATCGTGTGTCTCGTTTTCTAATGTGATAGGGTCAACAAAGCTTGCGACTTTCTTGTTTAATCTCAAGCTTCTCTCGTGTTCAGATCTACATCTACAGCTAAATACACACTCCTCAATCCACCATACGGTGCGTGGCGGAGGGTACCTCGTACCGCGACTAGTCAATTCTTTTGTGTTCCACTCCCAGATAGAGCGAGGGAAAATCCAATGTTTATATGCATCTGCACGATCGCTAAGTTCTCTTATCTTTGTGGTCTTTGCGCTAAAAGTA
Organism: Locusta migratoria; assembly: GCA_026315105.1. NCBI lineage: Eukaryota > Metazoa > Arthropoda > Insecta > Orthoptera > Acrididae > Locusta > Locusta migratoria. The sequence goes on along the minus strand of CM048755.1, from coordinate 328,334,210 downwards.
CGTTGACGGCAGTAGAATCACCCTGCAGTTATATTCATATTCCGACCTTCTAAATTTCCTCAACAGTGTTTCTCGAAAAGAACTTCGTCTTCCCTCCAGCGATTTCCAATTGAGTTCCTGAAACATCTACGAAACACTCGCGTCTTGATCTAATCTACCTAGCAGCCCGCCTCGCAACTGGTTCTATGTCTTCCTTTAAAAAGATCTGGTGTGGATCCCAAACACTTCAGAAGTAATCAGAAGGGATCCCACAAGCATTCTATACGTAGTCTACATTACAGATGAACCATATCTTCCCAAAATTCTCCCAATAAACCGAAGTCGACCATCCACGTTCTCTACGACTGTCCCTATATGCCTCTTACACCGTCACAACTCTGTCTCACAGTATTTATGTATGATTTTGTATACACAACTCTGAGCGAAGGGTCGCAGTTCATCTTTATTTTTGAATAAGTATGTGGTATGCTTTTGGCGTTCTAAAATACATGTATATTGTTCCGAGACTTTAGGTTTTTGGTAAGGTTTTCTGAAATTTTGCCCATATATGGGATGGTGCACCAGTTTTTGTTGTAATTACTGACTGATTCCTGTTGGTCACCATATATAAGTAGTGTACTTTTTAGTTTTTTAATTTTTTTATTTTGTATACCAGGGCAGAGCAATACCTTTAATGTCTGTTAGTTTTTTTTTCGAAAGGCAGACTCTGATAACGGCACTGATACGGGCCAATGCACCATACAATGGAAGGCTGCGTGTTCGTGGCTACGTAAGAAAATCAAATGTTTGTATAGTCTATGGGACTTAACTACGGGGTCATCAGTCCCTAAACTTACAAACTACTTATGAACTAACTAAGACTAAGGACGCCACAAATATCCATGCCTGAGGGGGATTCGAACCCCCGACCGTAGTGGCCGTGCAGACCCTGACTGAAGCGCCTGTCTCGTCGGCCACCGCGGCCGGCTGAAGTATTACACTTTATATATTATATAATAAAACAAATGGTAAATGACCTTGCTGAAAATACTGGAAATCAACAACATGTGACACGGAATAAGAATGATAAAGTACACATTTTCCATTTTCCCTCGGTTAAATAAAGTTTCAGTGAAAAATAATAGATTAGTGCAATATATTTCATCAGTTACTGAAAATGAACATAAAGATAAACAACTTCATTTCATTTAGTTAACAAAATTATCTTGCACGCATTTAATCTAACACAGTCCTAAGGCGATATTTTTGTACCTTGTGCCAAATAATATCTTTGTAAGTTGCATGTTACTTCATCTGTGACTGCGACATCTAGTTGTCACCTGAAGACCACCTGAGATGCTGGCAACCGGTTAGCGACCGAATAAATAAATGTCATTTGCAGAACATTAGGTAGTGTTTTCTAATATTTCAATATTTCTGTCTTGGAAAAGTCAGTTAATTAGACAGTGTGGACAACGTTATTACAACCACTTGCATCCTTCAGCTTTAATTCTTCCCCAGTACTCTCGCATTCTTATTCTGTGAGGTTTTTTTTAAGGTCTTTGTCAACTTCGATGAAGCAGGGTTCCTTGGTTTTCTTATTAAGGAAGTAGGAAAAGATCTTATTGTCTGTCTCAGTGAGCTCATGCGTATTATATGGCCATAAAAATTAAACTTAAACTTCCTTTGCCGACTGGTGTCTGTTATTCTCTCCTTATGCTGCTACAGATCGTTGTTATGTCTTCTCCTGCACTCACCATTCTCTCTAATTAGTCCAAGAATCTTTCTCTGGATCTTTCTTTATTTCGCTTCCAACTTTTCCATAAGACTTTTTCTGTCCATTACAAGATCTTCAGTTGCTTACAGTGCTTCCGGGTGCAGGACTGAACAATAATGCCTTAGTTTCGTGTTGATACATAGTGATGTTTTGTTGTAAACATCCCTGGTCAGCTGATATGCCATTTCCATCTTGTCGATCCTGTACATGATTAATATGATAATAAAAACAGTCAAAATCGCATAAAATATTTTTATCTATGTTGACCGGTTTTGATCATCTAAGATCAACTTCAGATCATAATCCTCGGTATCCGAAAGCCGCGGTGGAGTAGCCGAGCGGTCTAAAGCGTCTCGCTGCGGAGCGCGCGGTTGCTGGCCGTGGAGGTTCGAGTCCTCCCTGGGGCATGGTTGTGAGTGTTTGTCCTTAGGTTAATTTACCTAGGTTTAAGTAGTTTGTAAGCTACGGACTGATGACCACGCAGTTTGGTCCGATAGATTTACAAACATTTGATTTGATTTTCCTCGGTATCCAGGAAATGGCGTGGAGCCCGTCCGTCTGTCTTGCTTTCATTCGAACAACAAATGTCACAGCATTGTTGGGAATGCATAGAGATGAAACGGAAATTCCACCATCAGGGCCATTACACTGCAGAAGGGGTGATTTCTATGGCAGAAAGAAAGACTGGAAAGTTTTTCTCCGTTACGTAAAAGTCTTCGTTCTTTGTTTAGGGAGCACAAGAAATTAGTATACGCCCTTTGTATTTGAAGAGCGGATTAACAAAATGGTACCTGCGTAATTATATTTTTTACCTTGTTCTGTTTCTAGTTTACTTAGAGCATGTGATTATATTCAGGGAGTGCACATTATTTCTTTTAACTTCATGTTTTATGAGGTTTCAAATCTTTTTAAGGCCTGAATAAAGTGCATGTTTATTTCCTGTTTAACTTTCAAACTTTTTTTATGATCTTGCAGCCTAAATTGTAATACTCCCTAATAAGATTGCATTCCTACTTGGTAACTGAATTCCCACTACTTGATACTACTGTCACTGTATGTGTGACAATTGACGCTTATTATTTGTATAATATAAGTCCGAATACAGGAAAAATTCCGAAAACAGTGGCATTTTGATAATAAAACTCTCAGTGTCACAACTGAAAAAGTGAATGGGGCCAGTATGATGCTACCTGGTCTTTGTGCTCGTGACGCACACCTTGTACAAAGAGGATTATGATAATCAAAGAAATATAATCAAACTTTATTTTGGGCCTGAACGAATAGTTCATCCAGTGTTGTCGTTCGAATAAATGTGACACATGAAAGACGTCACGGATGAATGGCATTGTGGGAAAGGTTGACCGTGTCTGAAAATTCTGCGAATAAGTGTGGTGAGGGGTGGGGACGGGGCTTGGGCGAAGTCCTTAAAAATTTCGCACGGACGGCAAACTCCCCATAGTAGGCCCTTACCTTCTGCCAATGTGCTGTGGCCTAGATGAACCCACTTAATAGTAATTAATATTTGAGGCTCTGGTAAAGTCAAAAGTGGCACATTATTTTATATTATTGTTATTCCTATCTGTTTTTCGTTGTTTGAGTTGACATTCGAGAGTGAGGACGCAGCATCAGTATCCGGTGTGATGCTCTTTCTACAGGTGGTTTCTAGTGATTTTCGTACTGAAGAAACAATATGTTTATAATTGTTCCGCTTAGCAAACGCTAGAGCAAAATCAAATGTTTGTATAGGTTATGGGACTTAACTACGGGGTCATCAGTCCCTAAACTTACAAACTACTTACGAACTAGCTAATCCTAAGGACGACACAAATATCCATGCCCCAGGGGGGATTCGAACCCCCGACCGTAGTGGCCGTGCAGACCGTGACTGGAGCGCCTCAGTCCCCTCGGCCACCGCGGCCAGCACGCTAGAGCACACAGCTAATCAAGTTTCAACCAGAAAAAAACAAGCTGTTGTTGAAATACATACAATTTCGACAGCTACACTACAGCTGAAGAAATTCCGTACACATTAATTGACTCTTAAGCTTTTCGGCCCGTGATATTTACAGCCACTGATCAGTTTATCCTACGTTTAAACATATTCCTAATTAACTGAAAAATATCATTTGAATACTGCATATATTTTAAGGATTCCTTACATTATATTAGCGAGGCACGCTATAATTCCGCCGCGGTGGAGTAGCCGAGCGGTCTAAAGCGTCTCGCTGCGGAGCGCGCGGTTGCTCGCCGTGGAGGTTCGAGTCCTCCCTGGGGCATGGGTGTGTCTGTTTGTCCGTAGGTTAGTTTACCTAGGTTTAAGTAGTTTGTAAGCTACGGACTGATGACCACGCAGTTTGGTCCGATAGATTTACAAACATTCGAACATTTTGCTATAATTGTAATGATATTAATACAAGTAAAGCAACACAGTTCAAAGTGGTGAGTATTGTGCTGTTTAGGCGAATGCCATTTAGACCAGTCCGACTTAGTTGCTCAGCAAGGAATGACGTATCGTATCATAAATTAATGCCTCTTATCTAGTGTTTAGTATGAGGAAGAAACTACAAAATGGGTCAAGGCGATAACAGTGGCCTCCGCGTAGGAATAATTATCGCACTGATACTTCAGTCACTCCTAGTTGCGATAAGATAGCCTTTGCAAGGAATACGTAGAGCCAATATTACGCGTCCATTAGGTTACACGGTTTGTTAATGCGTCTTACAACACACATTAGACTCGTATAAGAAGCATCAGTTTTCGTGAAAACTGTAGTTGTTTATTTGAGACTTTCTCTGCAACACATATAGAATTTTCCTTATCGCGTACACAAAGTTCGCAGATATTGCTGTAATTCGAGATTCTCCATTGTCTGTTCGAAAGGAACTACTGCACTGCGAAGAACTATTAACTCGGCAAAATTTCTACATACGGGGCGTTTAGAGCTCAAGGAAATTAAGTCACAATAAGGAAGTTCTCAGAAAAATAGTTTTCGCCAAATAATTAATAGCAGGTCAAAATTCACTTCACTTGAAAATGTTAAAATGCTAGAAAATATTTTGTGTAATGTATTTCATATCGAAGAAGGGTAAATTTAATCGCTATTATAAGTTCCCTTGAAATTAAAGGTAAGTTTTGGACTTTTATCTTCCTTTTTACTCTAGTTTCTTGGTTTCATAGAGTAAACAGTAAATAAAATACATTTCTTAAATATATGATTATAATTTTACTGTGAGTATCAGCTTATAACAAATATTTACAAATAATAGAAAGTTATGCAATTCATTTTCAACGAAAAATGTGGTTATTTTCATATTCTTGCTTTCGCAACACCGTGGAGGCTCTTGTGAAACCGTAAATTCTTGAAACAAAATTGTGAGACACAAGCAGAATGCATGGCAGTAGACCTCCACCTTCTTTTTCTTCGCTTTTGTTATTCGTCGACGTTTCGTATGAAGAGGTTCCTTTTGGATGTTACAAAAACATAGCATGGGATGGTTATCCTTCTTTTTTAAGTCATGAATTTCTTATGCTCAGAAAGAAGCTTCGTATATTGTAATTAAAAGTGAAATCAGTCCAAAATGATATCTTGACACCTTTGTGCACTGAAAGCCGCATATGCTTCTTACACCTACCACTGATGACATACAGGGTGTTTCATTAAGTGTGTTTGCCTCTGTAACTTATAAAATAATAGGTGACGGGAAATGTTAATGCGGTAGGTCAACACAAGAAATGTTACACTTTCTGCGGAGCTATGAAAATAGTTTATTGTATCATTTTCCAAAGAGTTACACCAGAAAGATATGATTTTTTTTAATGGAACAATAGTTTTTTTTCTATCGTGCATTGGATTCGTTTAAGCCAGCTGCGTCCAAATCAATTTAAACTACATTCCTATCACTGTTAATGCGGCAGGTCAACACAAGAAATGTTACACTTTCTGCGGAGCTATGAACAAAGTTTATTGTATCATTTTCCAAAGAGTTATATCACAAAGATATAATTTTTAAATGGAACAATAGTTTTTTCTATCGTGCATTGGATTCGTTGAAACGAGCTGCGTACAAATCAATTTAAACTACATTCCTATCACTGTTAATTTGGGAGCTACAACCCTTCAAAGTTCCGGGGGCGGAGGCTGCGATAGCGTAGCTGACTGGCCGAGTGGCTATCCCCTGGGGCACGGCCCACTGTCTCATGACCACCAGCCAGTCAGCTACGCTGTCGTAGCCTCTGCCCCCTAAACTAACAGTGATAGGAATGTAGTTTAAATTGATTTGGACGCAGCTGGTTTCAATGAATCCAATGCACGATAGAAAAAACTATTGTTCCATTAAAAAAATTATATCTTTGTGCTGTAACTCTTTGGAAAATGATACAATAAACTATGTTCATAGCTCCGCAGAAAGTGTAACATTTCTTGTGTTGACCTACCGCATTAAAATTTCTCGTCACCTATTATTTTATAAGTTACAGAGGCAAACACACTTAGTGAAACACCCTGTATGTTTAGAAACAAAAGCAGACACTCGCACATGACAGCGTGTTCATTCGTTGCGCTTCCACAATAAATCAATATGGCTATGATACATCATAAAAACATTCCTCTAGTTCGGCATATTCTGCATATCAAATATAATTAGAAATTAGGAAAGACAACATAACAGTAATCATTACGACCTCTTTGATGATGCGACTATGTTTTCAGCCACGTTCTATTTCCTTTTTTATGTCAAGCTTGTTCATTAAATAAGAATATGAAATTATACATGTAATTATGAAAACGGGGACAACTGTTTGAAGCTTCTTCAAACAACAATTAATTACCATTTGATTTGAATTTGTCTCCTAATTAGTACGGCAGTCTTTTACTTTTTTAGTCTATTTACATAACGTTAGTCAGCATTTTTCTGTGCCACTTTTTGAAATGAGGGATCGCATCTAAAGCTGAATCCGATATTGAGTGCCAACAACAGTAGTGGAAAGTTTACCAGTTTGACGGTGTCTAACAACTACCTGTAGGAACACATTCACTACATCTAATCTAAGTTCGCTATCGCTTAAGACAATTACTAATTCCGAACATTCGCAAATAGGCTGTAATGTCTTCTTCATCCTACCAAAGAAGTTGTGAATTGTTCTTGTCGTGAATATAATCAGTGTAAATTCTTTCCATTTACATGGGAATAAGTTAACCGTTTACAGCAGAGCCAATCGACGACGAAGTATTACTATAGAAAAAGATTTTTTTCTTACAGATTATGTCACATTTTATAGGCATACACTTTTAGTGTATAAGCCTTTCTTGCCATTTAAATGTGAAATCAATTAAATAATCACAAAAACTACAGACTAAACTGTATTAAATTATTAAGAAATTTAAATTGTGTAGGATCGGTGAAACAGAAAGCGGACTACCCGCACGGACATTCCTTGCGAACTCTGTGTGTTGTGACAGTGTATCGCACTGGTCATCCCCTTTTATTTCGTTATAGCTCTATGATTTCATAAGACATAGAGTTCACTCCGACAGTCCTAGCTGTGTATTATGATCATGTAGCGCCATGGTCAAACAAACGGCGGCAACCCATCTCCTACACCGCTAGTTTGCATTTGACTTCGCTGGCCGCGGTGGCCGAGGGGACTAAGGCGCTCCAGTCACGGTCCGCACAGCCACTACGGTCGGGGGTTCGAATCCCCCCTCGGGCATGGATATTTGTGCCGTCCTATTTCGTAAGTAGTTCATAAGTAGTTTGTAAGTTTAGGGACTGATAACCCCGTAGTTAAGTCCCATAGACTATAAAAAATATTTTTTTGCATTTGACTTCAAAGTCCATTGCTCGCAACGCGTTGTTAGTTCCGTGGGTGTCCTAAAGATGCAGTGAAATAGACGATCCAAGTGTGTGTAGATGTGCAGCCAGGAGAAAATACAACAGAAGTAGAGGAGTTGAATTAACAAACGAGGGGCGAAATCAATAACAGACGCCGAAAAGTTGCATCGTGATTTAAATTTTCTAATAACTACACCGCCCAGCACGATATCTGCTAATCGTTGTATTCTACATATACATCTACATGGGACACTCTGCAAATCACATTTAAGTGCATGGCAGAAGGTTCATCGAACCACCGTTATACTATTTTATCTCCCATTCCATTCTCGAATAGCGCGCGGGAAGAAAGAACACCGCGCCGGCCGCGGTGGCCGAGGTGACTGAGGCGCTCCAGTCACGGTCAGCACGGCCACTACGGTCGGGGGTTCGAATCCCCCCTCGGGCATGGATTTTTGTGCCATCCTAGTTTGTAAGTAGTTCATAAGTAGTTTGTAAGTTTAGGGACTGATGACCCCTTAGTTAAGTCCCATAAGCTTAACAAACATTTGAACATTTGAAAGAACACCTCAGTCTCTCCATTCGAGCTCTTATTTCTCGTATTTTATTCTGATGATCATTTCTACCTATGTAAATGGGAGTCAAAAATATATTTTATCATTCAGAGGAGAATATTGGCGATTGGCGTTTCGTAATCAGCCCACTCCGCAGCGATAAGCGCCGTTGTTTTAATGAATCCCATCCCAGATCCTGTATCATTTCCGTAACGCTGTCTCCCCTGTATCGTGACAGTTCGAAACGAGCTGCCCTTCTTTGGAGTCTTCCAATGTCCTCCGTCAAACCCACCCGATAAGGATCCCACACTGGACAGCAATACTCCAAAAAAGGACGGACAAGCGTATTGTATGCAGTTTCTTTAGTGGTCCTGTTGCATCTTTTAAGGGTTCTGAAAATGAAATGCAGTCTCTGGTTCGCCTTTCCCACGACATTATCTACGTGTTCTTTCCAATTAAAGTCTGAAGTAATAGTAAGTCCTAGTAATTAGTGGAGTTTACTAGATGGTAAATGACGGCGTCATCTGTAAATAACCTAAGAGAGTTACTTAGATTTTCCCCTAAATCGTTTATGTAAATATGAAACAGAAGAGGACCAATAACACTACCCTGTGGAACGCCCGATATCACCTCTGTTTTAGTTGATGCCTTACCATAGAGTACTACGAACTATGTCCTCTCTGACAGGAAGTCCCCTATCCAGTCGCAAATTTGGGGCGATATACCATAACCACACAATTTGATTAAAAGCCGTTTGTGAGGTACGGTGTCAAAAGCCTTTTGGAAATCAAGAAATACGGAATCAATTTGCGAACCCTTGTCGATAGCACACATCACTTCGTGTGAGTAAAGAGCTAGTTGTGTTTCGCATGAACGATATTTTCTAAATCCATGTTGATCTTGGGCCAATAGATCATTCTGTTCGAGATAATTCATAATAACTGAATATAGGATATCTTGCAAAACCCTGCTGCAAATTGACGTCAATGAAATAGGCCTGTAGTTTAATGGGTTACTCCTACTGCATTTCTTGAATATAGGTGTGACCTGTGCAACTTTCCAATCTTTTGGTACAGATCCTTGTTTGAGAGAGCGGTTGTATATGACTGTTAAGTAAGGAGCTCTCGCTTCAGCATAATCAGATAGAAATATAATGGGTATACAGTCCGGACCAGAAGACTTGTTCTTGTTAAGTGATTTTAGTTGCTTCACTACTCCGATGATATCTACTTCTATGTTACTCATTACAGCCTCTGTTTGTACTTCGAAATCTGGAATATTGGTATCGTGTTCTTTGGTGAATGAGTTTCTAAAAGCTATGTTTAGTGACTCTGCTTTAGTAGCGCTGTCATCTGCAGGATCGACATTACTATCACGTAGTGAGGGTATTGTTTGTGTTTTGCCCCTAGTATATTTAACATATGACCAAAATCTCTTTGGGTTTTCAGTCAAATTTCGAGAAAGTTTCGTTGTGATAAGTATTGTAGGCATCTCGCATTGAAGTCCTCGCTAAATATCTAGCTTCTGTGTAGGATCGCCAATCCTGGGAATTTTGTGTTCATTTAAATTTAGCATGCGTTTTCCGTTGCTTTTGCATCAGTGCCCTGACCTGTTTTGTGTACCAATGGGGATCACCTAATTCTTTTATTAATTTATTTGGTTTAAAACTGTCAATTGCTGTCGATACCACTTCTTTGAATTTGAACCACATCTGCTCGACACCTACGTTTAGTGTTAGAAACGAGTGGAATCTGTCTTTCAAGAAGCAATGTGTTTTATTTCTATCTGCTGTCCAGAACAAATATACTTTTCGTTTATTTTTGGTAATTTTGGGAGTTTAGACATTCAATCTCGCAACGACAGCTCTGTGTTCACTAATACCTGTATCCGTTTTGATGCTCGTTATGAGCTCAGGATTATTTGTTGCTAAGACATCAAGTGTGTTTTCACATCCATTATATTAAGTAATGAGGTACATATCGCAATTCAATATCTGCTGGCCGAGAGACGGATCATAGATGGCGATGAATTAATAAACACCAACGAAGAAGATGAGGTGCACGAATGTGAGGCGGTAAGTTTAACGACAAATATCATCCGGATTTCGGTCGTTACATAGCTAGCGATGCAGGCGATGGCGAGTAAGATTTTGTAATAATGGCGTGAAAATTAAATCAGGTAAAACTTTTAATATTCAATACTAATTTCACACAATAATCACTGTTGATATCCTATAAAATAAAATTGAAAACTGTGGGACTATTCTGATTTAAAAAGAAAGGCCGGCCGCGGTGGCTGAGGGGACTGAGGCGCTTCAGTCACGGTCTGCACGGCCACTACGGTCGGGGGTTCGAATCCCCCCTCGGGCATGGATATTTGTGCCGTCCTTAGGATAAGCTAGTTGATAAGTAGTTTGTAAGTTTAGGGACTGATAACCCCGTAGTTAAGTCCCATAAGCTTAACAAACATTTAAACATTTGAACATTTAAAAAGAAAGGACAATAACACGGAGAGGACCCGAAGACGGCAGCTCCAGCGTGGTAGCTGTAGGCCTTGCGGGCCTCTCCAACTGAAGTGCTTGGCGAGCACCGTCAACATCGTCTGAAGAGACCGCCTCCGCGCTGCCGTGCCACGTCACGCAGAGTAGGTCGCGAGCGCATAGCTCACTGGCTGGCCGATGCGATGCGGAGGGCCGTGGCCAGCCAGTGAGCTACGCTCTCGCGACCTACTCTGCGTGACGTGGCACGGCAGCGCGGAGGCCTTCTCTTCAGACGATGCTGGCACCGTCCGGCAGCGGGAAAACACCGGTGCTCTGCTGCCGCGGTGGAGTAGCCGAGCGCTCTAAAGCGCCTCGCTGCGGAGCGCGCGGTTGCTCGCCGTGGAGGTTCGAGTCCTCCCTGGGGCATGGGTGTGTGTGTTTGTCCTTAGGTTAGTTTACCTAGGTTTAAGTAGTTTGTAAGCTACGGACTGATGACCACGCAGTTTGGTCCGATAGATTGACAGACATGTGAACATTTTGCTCTGCTGCAGCGCCGGTGGTGTGGGGCGCTCGAGCTTTGTTGTGGCAGTGCTTAGCGAGGCGACATTGGCTCGTTGTTTGTGAATGGAGCTAGGCACATCAACGTGTCAGTCGGTGAACTGCTATTAAAACAAAATAATAATAATAATTATGATGATCAGATGTTTGTAGAGCTTATGGGACTTGACTACGGGGTCATCAGCCTCTAAACTTACAAACTACTTATGAACGAGCTAATACTAATGCCCGAGGGGGGATTCGAACCCCCGATCGTAGTGGCAGTGACTGTGACTGGCGCGCCGCAGAACGCTCGGCCACCGCGGTCGCCAATAATATTAATAATGCCAATTGTGGGTACAGACAGAAAGAAATAGTTATATTGCGCTCCATATTTTGCACTGGTTTTCGACATTCTTTTTTGATATTTGACAGTGCTTTGAAGCCACTAATTTTGTCATTTGGAAAAATCGTTTTGCAGTTAAAATTCAAAGTATAGCTTCAAACGAAGCATCAGAAAAATATGACCTTATTTTTGTTTTGTTAATATTCATAATCGAGAACGTTTGTTCTCAAACGAACGTTGTTACGAACATAGCAACACATTTTAGGGCAAGGGCACGAATCCTCGGGAATTCTTGTTGATCAACGACTTTATAAAATGAAATCAAATCACCATTGTAATGGTACTAGGGGTCTGTCAAAATTGAGTCGCATTGTAGTCATATAAGCTCAATTTTCAGACTTGATGGGGAATCCGCTAGACGCAATAAAAACTCTGAGTGTGGGTTTTAGTTGCTTTATTTCTTCAAATTATTTATGCAGTCACTGTAATGCTATTGTGTACTCACTGGTGTGGTCATCAATCCTAAATCCAACGATTTTAACCCTTTAATGCATGACTTTTTATTTGAAGCTATAAAAATTACCACGATTAATGTATAGTGCGTATATACTGAGAAAAACATTGAAGAAAAATTCCTTCAAATTATTATGCAATATTAGCAACAAAAAGTTCATAGCTGGTCAGCTATATAGTGCTTCCATGATGTGCCTGATGTAGTAAATGTCATTATTATGCCTCTCATCTTTCCAGGAAGTAACTCATAATGTAATAGTAGTATGTGATGAACTACTTTTACATGGCAAAGGAGGAATACTAATGTAAACAAAGCCCATATTAGGAGTCACTCAATGCAGCTAACTGTCAAAATGATTCAGTTGCACTTTGCAATTTATAATTTCAAGGATGAGCTACTAGCATATTTAACACTATGTATACAAGCAGCTACAAATGAATTTATGGTATAATGTTGATCAGTTTCAGAGATAATGCAAAAAAATAAGCTATGTCGAGGGTCGTCGAAGGTGGCTGGACGGGCGGCAGTTCTTCTGTTGTCGGCTGTGACACCCTCGTTCAGCTATCCACGAGACACGCTGGACACGGTTGAACGTGTGTAGCCGAATTCCTGTACCACTGGCGAAATCGAAATTCCCATCCGTTGGGCGCAATCCTCTTTCGAACGGCACAGCTGACGACGACGCTGCATGTTAGACAAATGACTCGCACAGCCACGTCTCGGTAGGTCTGGTACACAACTGCAACTGGCAGAGCGGGCGTGTGCTGCGCGCCTGCGCCATCTGTGCCCACAATACACGTTATTTCCTAAGTCTGTATACACTGCCCTAACATCCAATTACGAGAAAATCTATTGCATTATTGCGAAGAGAACCAAATAGAAGCAGACCAACTGGGCATCTAAAGCAGGATGAAGCAGGTAACCAGTGAAAATGTAAAGTGGACGTTACTGCAGAGGCATCTGTTGCGTTGTTAGTAAAATGCTGAACAGGAGGGGAGGTCGCTGAAACTTGCTAATGCAGGTCATAATTCACTGTAGGAGAGAGTGTTGTAGTAGATTAATAATATAATACTGAAACTATTACACACATTATTGAGAAGATATTTTCGTTGATATAGTTTTAACTTTGAATAGAATATTTGTTCCCAGGTACATGACCTTGGTGTACCTTGGAACAGTTTCCACAGTTGGAAAAGTCTGACTGTTTTGGAGTAATTTTTGTAATTTCCAAAAAAGACCACAGCACACATAAAGTGAATGTTATAATTGCCAGATGGAATAAGAAAGTAGCTGTGCATGGAATGCCACACTGTCTGAGGCGCCATGTTACCGATTGAACGGCCGCTCCCGCCGGAGGTTCGAATCCTTCCTCGGGCATGGGTGTTTGTGTTCTCCTTAGCATAAGTTACTTTAAGTAGTTTGTAGATCTAGGGACCGATGTCCTCAGCTGCTTGGTCTCTTAGCTTTACAAACGTTTAAACCTTTTTATATATATTGAAATTTTATTAAATAGCTCACTAGAGGTGAATAAGTTTTCAATTCTCCCCTATTTTGTAAAATTGACAAATGACAAGAAGCGGATGGGGAGAGAATTATAATATATGATTTGTATTTGATCCGTATTGCCTGACACAAGACTAGAAAATTGTTAAAGAAATAGTACTGTCTGCTTTCCGTTCCACAAAGATTGACACACAAGTAGCCTTTTCATCTCTCTGGACCATAAGCAGACATATATATATAGTCGATACTTTCATCCAACTGCTTAACCACTCCAGAACTAGCATTTGAAAGTAAGCCTCCAATCTGGAATATACATATTATTAATCAGGTACATAGTTTACAGCCTCAGCGATGGCCTCATACGATCTATGAGAGGCCAAAAATTAGTTTGTGGTTTCACATAGTTTGCGGATCACTTTTAGGGTAGGGGAGATCGGGGCAAGACGGAGTACTTAAGCATTTAACAATTTTTGTAGGCTTACAAAATGCTCTAGTAAAATACCAGATATTCCACCTTATTCAGTATTTCTAGATTTTATAAAAAAAATAGGACAAAATTGTTAGTATTTGCTATTTAAAAAAATATTTTTTCCTAGGGTTTACCAAGTACCCCATCTTGCCCTACAGTGAGGGCAAGATGGGGTACGCAGGTGGGGCAAGATGGGTTACCTCAATACTGTATAAGGCAAAGGTAATTAAATGATTCAGTGAACAAAGGTTTACAAATTTATAATAGATTTGTTTTAATATCTAATGAAAATACATTAAGTTAAAGTTCAGTTTCTTGTTATTCAGTTATTATCGTCGTTTTGTAAGCAAAATTCACACACATGATGTATCTCAGCGTCCTCGTGCTCTTCTCTCGCACATGAACAGTGAGCCCATTTTTTGCAAGAGACGCATGACACCCATACTTCTGTGGACTGCGAGTAGAAATAGCCGCAATACAGGCACGCAGTGTCATCTTCTTCTAATGTGCTTTCTTCTTCAATTTTTTTATCTTCTTGTCAAAGTTCGTCATTGCTTCTTTATTCTTCCCACTTTTGCCTTTACAAACAAAGAGGGATTTATTAACAGTCTTTCCTCAGGTGAACTCTTTCCTTCTTGTTCCTTCTTTTTTCCAGGCTTAACTTTACTTGCACTCTCCAGGAATTCTCTTCTGTAAGGGGAGCTAGTAACAACAACAGTTTTTCCTTTTTGCGGCCTGTTTTTCGGGTGTTTTTCTTTCCGACATGAGGGATCGGGACAATCTGTTAAGGTGAAACAACAAATGACCTTAATTGATTGGTGTTGTTCTCAGAAGCCTGCTTGTTTGTAGTGTGGTAATTGGGGTTATTATCATTCCAAAATGAGCACCCTGGGCTTAGGCCTACAGCAAGCGAATCTTGCTCCTTAGTACCGGCTTGGTTGACAGGACCATCGCTTGTCTCTGACATAAACTGCTTATGCGAGCCAACTGAAGCCTCTCCTTGATCATTATTGACAGTAACGTCAGCGGCCTCACTTGTAGCTAAAGGAGTGTCTGTAGTGCCAGAATCTTCAAACACTGAATCTGGGAATATGTTTGGTTCGAAAGGGCAAATTCCTGTTGTTGTTGTTTCTTTTTAACAATTTATGGCACTCAACATGATTGCAGTTCTGAGAAAAGCTTTGCCCAAAATTTCTGCAATCTGAAACATGGTAACAACGTTACCAGGATTTGATCTTAGCCAGTTGGTTAGCTCTTGATCATAGTACGTGCTGAGAGACTTCATGAATGAAACATCTAGAGGCTGAAGTCTGTAGGTACAATGGGGTGGAAAACAGAGGATGACCACACCATTATCCCTTGCTCTATCAATTATAGACAGGTTCTGCATATGGGTTGAATGTCCATCCAACGGGTTTCTCTTTGGTTGGTTTAGAAAATTCAATGAATTTGTCGAACCATTTCTCAAAAATGTCTTTTTGCATCAAACCAGAGACATGACATTCCACCCACATTCCAGGTGAAAAATTGCTAAGTAGTTCCTGCTTCATTCGCTGGCGAGGACACACTAACATGGGCCGCATAAAACCTCCAGCTGCATTCATGCAAAATTCAACAGACAGTGTTCCCACTTTCGGCAGATGATAACTAGCCTACTTGTTTTTTCCCTTTCGATGCCAATATCTTGAAAGTGTTCTTTGAAACAATAGAAATACCACTTTCATCGCAATTATAAATTCGATCTGCTGTAAAATTGTGCTGGTTGTATAGTTGCCCTAATAAACCAAAGAATTTTGATACATTAACTTTGTTAAAAGCCATCACTCTAGCCGCGGAGGTTTGCTCAGGTTTCCTAAATGATAAACCTGGGTTTCTTTGCAAAAATCCTCTAAGCCAATCGTTTCCGGCTGTTTCTTTGGTCCGGTTAAAATTATGCTGCTTGTTATTTCTCACAGCTAACTGGTACCAGCCGGTGTACATCATTACGAATCAAACCAAACAAACGGGTTTTGCATATTCTTTAAGTAAATAACTAATTCTTAATGTTCTTCAGGACTACATACACTTTTGTAAGGTCTCAGTTGATCCATTACAAGAAAAGATTCATTTTTCCACCTTCATTAGAGTCTGATTTGAATATTTTTACCTTACGTTCAAGAGTTGTTTGAGGCACCTGAAATGCCGTTGCCGCTCGATAATGACCCATTCAGCCGTTGACTATTTCAGTGACAGGATTTTTCATAGCTTATTTACTCCATGAACCCATCTCACAAGGAAAGTACATGGGCTCGAACAAACGTATCTGTATGAACGTTTGGTTACAGGATCTCTGCGTACACTTCTATGTAGTGATGGGAACAATCGAATGAAAACAATCGATTCATTCGGTTGTTGGGAAAAAATCGATCATTCGGTTGTAGTTTCTCGTATCGGTTGAATTATTCATTCATTCTTCTGAGTGAAACCAGTCGGTGGGACCAACCGAATGAAACAACCGATTCAGTCGGTTGGACTATTCATTCGTTCTTTTGAGTGAAACCAGTCGCTGGGACCAACCGAATGAAAAAATTGACACAGTACTTTGGCCTCTTCATTAGTTCTTTTGAGTGAAACCAGTCTGTGGGAGCAACCGAATGAAAGAGTCAGTCGGTCGTAGTTTTACGTGTATGTTTGATTAATATTCGTTTATTTTTTTCGAATGAAAGGAGTCTGTGGGAACAACTGAATGAAAACGTGCGACACTTTTGCAGTTTTGTACATTGACTGAATTACTCATTCTTTCTTTTCAAGAAATTATGTACTGAATGAAGTAACTTTTCGTTTTATAATATACAGTAACAGTGAGGTGCCATCAACGAGTAACTAATTAGTTGTCATATCGCTGGAGCAGGCCTGCGATCACTTTAATTTCCCACCCCAGACTTCAAAAACGCCGATCATCTGGGTCCGATCAGATTACTTTCGCAGACACCGACCACGGGGTACCACGGGGAGCGGGGACACGAGAGGGGGTGCTGCCTCGCTCGCGTTTTCACTGCTGACTGCACCAGCAGGCGCGCGCCAAACTCCACACAACAGTGTCCGGCGGGAGAGGTGTGTCATCGCCGATTGTTGTCGGTTTCTTACTGTCTCAATAAAGAAGCGTGGAAACTACAGGGTGTTCCAAAATGATCACTACAAGTTTAATCTCACATACCGTATCTCCGAAGTGGGAACAGGTAGAAACGTGCGGTTTTCGGCTTCTTGTTCATACATATATAAGGTTCTAGCAGGACAGAGTTAGGTATGTTAACTTTGAGCATACTTGCTAGATTCAAATTCTAAGATCACTAAAACTTTAGGTATTGTAAAAAAAAGCCTTCATTAAAGTATTTTGTATGAAAATATTTCCTATAAAAATATTTTTGTTAATTCCATCTAATTTGAAGGAGTACGAGAAGACATACAACATTTATCAGTGCTGTAAATTTTCTCCAGCGTGTCTTTATTCGTCAACAGTATACGAAAACATTCATCTCAAATTTCATAATTATTCATTCTTGTCACGCCGCGGCGGAGTAGCCGAGCGGTCTAAGGCACTTCGCTGCGGAGGGCGCGGTTGCTCGCCGTCGGAGGTTCGAGTCCTCCCTGGAGCGTGGGTGTGTGTGTTGTCCATAGGTTAGTTTACCTTAGTTTAAGTAGTTTGTAAGCTACGGACTGATGAGCACGTAATTTGGTCCGATAGATTTACAAACATTTGAACATTTTAAGTTTTGTCACAGATATTTCTGTGGTTATCGGTGAAACGGTGTGGAGGTTGCGAGGGTGAAGGTCGGGGTGAGAGTTTAAAATAGAAAAAGTTTAATTTTTGAAACTCACAACCACCAGCTGCGAACCAAATTCCTAAACATGCAAAAACACTGGAACTGTTATTGCGACTGTTTGACTCGTTTTCTAGGGGATGATATCACACGTTCGCAGCTTTCCTTCCCTGCATATGATTAACAAAACAAATTCATAATAAGTTCAAGTTCATGAGAGAAAAGGGTGTACTAACTACTATTTTAGAAAACACGTGAAAGTTCACTTTATGTTGTTTATTTCACAATACTTGAACCCTGTGGCTGTCGCGTCTGTACGTCGGTAAATGTACCAAATAAAGTTATAGCTCGTGAGCCCCCAGACAAAATGAATATTTGTCGCGAATTGTTTTCACACCACGTGGCTGTCTCAAACACCGTTTGTGTTCATGCCTATGCGACGACACGTGTTACATTAACAAATCACAGTCACTTTAATTCAATGCGATGCACACCTTGTTCCACCGGCTAAATATTCACAAACACACAGTAGCACTCGATTTAACTTGGTGCAGTCTACGACGAGCAACCACACGTGGCGATTGCCACAGACAAATCTCAAGTCACCACCTCGAGCTCCACTTGCCGACTGAGCCAGAGCGACCCCGCCAGGCCAGCCAACCCAAGTGGTCTGGAGTCCTCACTTCCTGCCCAGGCGCGCACGCGCGCCAAAACTCAACTGCCGGGGTTTTTTCCCCTACGTCATCAACTTCCCCATGTAAGCTGTTGTAACCGATTTGCCAACGTACAGTGCTCAGCCAATACATTTCTAAAACTTTACTTAAAATCAAAATAATTACACTACACATTAAATAAATATTTTCTTACGTTTTTATATTAGTATAAACATCCTTTGTACTGTTTATCATAATCGTGCAACTGATTTAACTGAATATTTCAAGGTAAAATACAAAAGATTGATTGAAAATAAAATGAAAAATAGTTAATATATTATTTTTATAAACAAACATTGCCATGCTAGTTGTGTAACTGTCTTGTCTTCGTTGGTAATTTATTACTTTTCATTGTCAATTAAACATATTACGATAGATGTGACTATATCAGCTAATGTATTGTTTATTTATCAACAGGCTATTTTGTAATGAGGGCCTTAAAGGTTCCTAACTGCATCGTATTACTTCAAATGCCAGTAGTATTACAATATTTGTGCACTGCACTGTGCCTGGCACTCGCCATTGTCCCTCTCTCCCCTCACCGGAAACGAACTGTAAAATCCTAAGTTGGAACAAGCCACCAACATCGGCCTGCTCGCTGGCCTCCCGTCAGCTACAAGCACACAGCAAATCTCAACGTGGAGAATTTCTACCTATGGCCTAACTATAAATGTTGTCACCCAACTGTGTACATACATTGCTACCATAATTAATAAGATTAAAATTGTGTAACATTTAGTGCATTGGCATGGTCAATGTTTGCAGTGAACTTCATACTGTTTAATTATCAAATGCTATTAATTACCAGTATTTCTGTTGGGCGGTAATCTCACAAGGTTTATTCCATCCCTCCGTCATGTACCATACAAAATCTTATATGAACAGTGAACTGCCACTTGTTTTGAAAGTCACGCGTTCAACATTTTATCAAGATCGGAATAAAACTCTATATTGGCGTCAAAGTCTGGAATACCTTCTGTCATGCATCGAACTAAAGTAGATGTAGCCGGTGACCATTCTCTTTCTTTGAAGGTGACTAGTGAAATATATCATTAAAATTCCAATACAAACGTAATTTATCGAAGGTAGTAGGTAAAGTACCCTCCGCCATGTACCTACTAAATTTATTGTACACAATTACCTTCGTCTTGTTTTAATGGTGAAGTGTGCAAAATTTCATCAAGATCGCAGCCAAATTGTGGTTTTTGGCGAAGTCAGTATGTAAAGTACCCTCCGCCATGCACCGAATGAAATTTGATGTAGACAGTGACTTTCCTCTTGCTTCGAAGGTCAAGTGTGCAAAATTTCATCAAGATTGGAACAAAACTGTAGATTTGCATGCGATAAAAACACACACACACGGACACACTGCTATATTTATAAGATTTGTCTCTAAGAAAGTTTTATGCTGAAGCTCGGTTCATTTATACCCGAAAAGACTGAAGGAGTAAGCAAATAAAGTCACACAAAGTCGGTGAATTAATAAAAACATCCATATAACTGCAGAAACCGACAGAGACTTTTTCCAGCCGGTTGTATCGCATCAAGTGAAACCACTCTACGTACACCTCAATGTGCTGGTGGGTGTAGTTTTTCTGCAAAGCTCTGCAACCATGCTCTAGATAGCACTATAGATGTAATTGTAGACGCCATACGTAATGCAGATATCTTAACTATAACTTATGTAATAATCATCGTACATGTTCTCTAGCGAATTGTCATCAAAAGCCGTGATGATAGTTGCAACTTTAACCTTCTTCCAGAAAGACTGTTGGTATTCACTGCCAATGCTTCCATCGCCTCTTCCCGCACTTACCGTAGCACTACCGCTTGCAATAGTTGTTCGTCATTATCATCCCTATTATCATCATTTTGTGTTAGTGTTACAACAGTATTTAACTTATGCTCATATGTCTGTACCATAACAGATACTAGAAAGCATGCAAATGATTCATCTTCTACACTAATACCATCTTAACGAAGAAGGGTTCTTCGTAACTTCATCTCAACTAATCGCAATACATTAGCAGGATTGATTACCAATCGCCGCCCCGTCTGACGCTTCACCACACAAATAACATCACAAAACGCAACTTCGGAGGCACACTGCACCGTCCCTACTGGCGAACCGACAGGTCAAAGTGCAATGCGGCATGGCACACGCAGAGGCCTCTAACGGACGACTGCAGAGTTTTGCAGATGCGGGAGTATCACTAGTGCAATAAGGGATATTTACATTATCTCTCATACGATTATGGTGTATATGTGTTTGTTCTAGCCCAAGTACTTTCTTTGTCAGTTTTCCTTTTATATGTCCGAACCGTGTTCTGGAAATAAAAAAAATATAATTACATTTCTTTCATTGTGTATTACGTCATGTAGGGCAAGACGGAGTACCTAGTGGGAGGGCAAGATAGGGTACCCCATCTTGCCCTGCCACTAGGTACCCCGTCTTGCCCCCAGGTACCATTTTCACGTTAGGTTAATATTATAGCACCTAGGATATATTAAATTAGTTATTGCATGCATTAATTTATTGCTAAACAAGCTGTTTTTTCATTGATAATACTAAAGAGTAAGAGAAGCAATTACTTCTCATACCTTTTCACGCTTGTAAACGACGAAAAATTATATCAGCACGGACGAAAACACGTTTGGATGTATTCACTCCGAATGGTTTGCTCAAAATGGCTGCCATCACTGTCAGGCACTCGCATAGCAAGTGCCTACTAGTTCAACTATTCACCGTTAGGTTGCGATATCTGTCGTGGTAGAACTTGCAAAAACCCCGTCTTGCCCTGCACCCCATCTTGCCCCGCTCTCTCCTATAATTAAGTTAGCACTCGATGCGGTGGCTTATGGCAACGATTGTAAATGGAAACACGGCCGTACAGATTTCCATCCAGCCACCCCGATTTAGGTTTACCGGGCTAAAGGAAAATTACGAGGTGCTTCCTTTCAAAAGATCGCTACTTATTTCCTTCTTCAGACTTCCCCAACTACAAAATGTAATAAGTTTACGTCGGTAAGACATTAAACCCTAATTCCTCTGTCTACTTTACGACTGCCCCTACTGCTCGATGTACACATCAAAGAAGAAATGGCGAAAATGAAATAAAGATTCGATAGCGATATCAAACTTCACTGTTAAAGGATATCAGTGATAAGAGTTGTTGGTGACTTTTCTATCCTCAGTGGTGAAAGTGAAGAAGAATTATAGGTACTCTCGCTATCCGCCCAGGTTCGAACGGGTGGAATTTACATTCTATACTAGAAGCTTTGCACGGGTGCCACTAATAACTGTAACCAGGTACTTTTTCGTGGATAGACGGAGACAAAATCGTTTGACGAAGTTGTTGTTGTTGTTGTGGTCTTCAGTCCAGAGACTGGTTTGATGCAGCTCTCCACCCTACTCTATCCTGAGCAAGCCTTTTCATCTCCTCATAAGAACGACAACCCACATCCACTTGAATCTGCTTACTATACGCGTCTCTTGGTCTCCCTCTGCGATTTTTACCCCACACACTTCCCTCCAACGCTAAATTCACAATTCCTTGATGTCTAAGAATGTGTCCTACCAATCTATCCCTTCTTTTAGTCAAGGTATGCCAGAAATTTCTTTTCTCCCCAATTCGGTTCAGTACCTCCTCATTAGTTACGCGATCCACCCACCTAATCTTCAGCATTCTTCTGTAGCACCACATTTCAAAAGCCTCTATCCTCTTTCTGTCCACACTGCTTATCGTCCATGTTTCACTCCCATACAAGGCAACACTCCATACTAATGCCTTCAGAAAGGACTTCCTTAGGCTTAAATCAATATTCGATGTTAACAAATTTCTCTTTTTCAAAAACGCCTTTCTACCCATTGCCATTCTGCATTTTATATCATCTGTACTGCGACCATCATTTGTTATTTTACTGCCCAAGTAACAAAACTCATCTACCTCCTTTATTGTTTCGTTACCTAATCTAATTCCTTCAGCATCACCTGATTTTCTTAAACTGCACTCCATTACCCTTGTTTTACTCTTGTTAATGTTCATCTTATATGCACCTTTCAGCACACTGTCCATTCCGTTCAATTGCTCTTCCAGGTCCTTTGCTGTATCTGACAGAATTACTATGTCGTCGGCAAAACGCAATGTTTTTAATTCTTCACCCTGAACTTTAATTCCTTCTCCAAATTTCTCCTTGCTGTCCTTTATAGCTTGCTCAATGTACAAATTGAACATCATTGGGGAAAGGCTACAACCCTGTCTTACTCCCTTTCCAACCAATGCATCCCTTTCATGCCCTTCAACTCTGACAACCGCTGTCTGGTTTTTGTACAAGTTGTAAATAACCTTACGTTCCCTATATTTTACTCCTGCTTGCTTCAGAACTTTAAAGAGTTTATTCCAATCAACATTGTCAAAAGCCTTCTCCAAATCTACAAAAGCTAGAAATGTTGGTTTGCCTTTTCTTAATCTATCTTCTAGGATAAGCCGTAAAGTGAGTATTGCCTCCCGTGTTCCTACATTTCTCCTGAACCCAAACTGATCTTCCCCGAGGTCGGCTTCTACCAGCTTTTCCATCCTTCTGTATATAATTCGTGTTAATATTTTGCAACCATGACTTATTAAACTGATCGTTCTGTAGTTTTCACACCTGTCTGCACCCGCTTTCTTTGGAATGGGGATTATAACATTTTTCTTAAAGTCTGAGGGTACTTCACCTGTCTCATACATCTTACACACAATGTGAAACAATTTTGTCATGGCTGGTTCTCCCAGAGACTTCAGTAGCTCTGACGGAATATCATCTACTCCAGGGGCCTTGTTTCGACTTAGATCTTTCAGTGCTCTGTCAAATTCATCTCTCAGTATAGTATCTCCTATTTCATCATCATCTACATCCTCTTCCCTTCCTACAATAGTGTCTCTAAGTTCATTTCCTTTGTAGAGCCCCTCTATATACTCTTTCCACCTTTCAGCTTTCCCTTCTTTGCTGAGAACTGGTTTTCCATCAGTGTCCTTGATATTCATAGAGCTGTTTTTCTTATCGCCAAATGTTTCTTTTATTTTCCTGTAGGCTGTATCTATTTTTCCCCTATTTATACATTCTTCTACATCCTTGCATTTGCCTTCTAGCCATTCCTGCTTAGCCATTTTGCACTTCCTGTCAATCTCATTTCTTAGTCGTCTGTACTCCATTTTGCCTGTTTCATTTACTGCATTTTTATACTTTCTCCTTTCATCGATTAAATTTAGTATCTCCTGTGATATCCAAGGATTCTTTGTAGGTCTTGCCTTCCTACCTATTTTGTCCTCTGCTGCCTTCACTATTTCATCTCTCAATTTTACCCATTCCTCCTCAACTGTTTTATTTTCCCCTGTTTCTGTCAATTGTTGCCTAAAGCTCCCTCTGAAATTCTTAAGAACTTCAGGTTCCTTCAATTTATCTAGGTCCCATCTCCTTATTTTCCTACCTTTCTGTAGTTTCTTCAGTTTCAGCCTACAGTTCATAACCAACAAGTTATGGTCAGAGTCTATGTCTGCCCCTGGGTATGTCCTACACTTCAAAACATGGTTCCGAAATCTATGTCTTACCATAATAAAATCTATCTGGTATCTTCCGGTGTCTCCTGGTCTCTTCCACGTATACAACCTTCTTTTGTGATTCTTAAACCAGGTGTCTGTTATAACTAAATTATGTTCCGTGCAAAATTCTACCAGGCGGCTTCCTCTTTCATTCCTTTTGCCCAGACCATATTCACCCACTATCTTCCCTTCCCTTCCTTGTCCTACTACCGAATTCCAGTCTCCCATAACAATTACGTTTTCCTCTCCCTTAATTGTCTGAATAATTTCGTTTAGCTCCTCATATATTTCTTCGATCTCCTCATCATCGGCAGAGCTAGTTGGCATATAAACCTGTACTACTGTTGTCGGTGTTGGCTTCGTATCTATCTTGACAATGATAATGCGATCACTGTGCTGGTCATAGTAGTTTACCCGCATTCCTATTTTCTTATTCATTATCAATCCTACTCCTGTGATACCCCCAACTGATTTTGTATTTATAATCCTGTACTCACCTGACCAGAAATCCTGTTCATCCTGCCACCGAACTTCACTAATCCCCACTATATCTAAATTCAACCTATCCATTTCCCTTTTTAAATTTTCTAATTTTCCTACTCGATTAAGGGATCTAACATTCCATGCTCCGACCCGTAGAATGCCAGTATTGTCTTTCCTGATGATCACATCCTCCTGAGTAGTCCCCGCCCGGAGATCCGAATGGGGGACTATTTTACCTCCGGAATATTTTACCCGAGAGGATGCCATCATCATATGTTCATACAGTAGAGCTGCATGTCCTCGGGAAAAATAACGGCTGCCCCTGTAACTACTGAAAAGGCTGCTGCCCCTCTTCAGGAACCACACGTTTGTCTGGCCTCTCCACAGATACCCCTCCGCTGTGGTTGCACCTACGGTACGGCTATCTGTATCGTTGAGGCACGCAAGCCACCCCACCTCGGCAATGTCTGTGGTTCATGGGAGTGGTTGACGAAGTTATGGTATATATATTTACAAGTACATTGCCTAGTTACGTCGAAGGGAAAAAATCACTTGTATTGAACACTAACTTGAGGACCTGTGCGAATACTTCACATCGTTAGTGGAATAAAAAAAAAGTTGGGAAAAATGGAAGTAAAGTTGAATGTTCACGCATAGCTTTCTTCAGAATCAATCAATGCAAGTGTTTAAAAGCGCAAGTGAAAGATTTTGATCCGCTGTGTGTTTTTAAGTAAAAAAGAACTGCGTACCTTAATTAGAACCGAAGATATCGTAAAACAAACCGATTAAAATATTCATTGCAAGGACAGAAGGACACCGCGTTTAAATAAAAAATAAAGGATGGAGAGACTTAAGTTACTTCTGATACTTGATGACAAATCTTCGAATGAATACCTTTCGTTTGAAGCAGAAATGAAGGAAATCGGTCGGATAGAACAACCTGATCGACTGAATTTAGTTTACAGCAAGGACATCCCCATACGAAATATACAGAAGGAAATCGTGTTTGAGTATAGAAACAGGAAGGCGGGAGTTATGTAAATTTTGATACTTGATGACAAATCTGTGGATGAATACCTTTCGATTAAAACAAAAATGAAGGAAATCGACCGGGTTGTTTAGTCCGGCCGACTGAGCTTAGTTTTCAAAAATTCTTTTAATATATAAGCTGGGAAAGTATATTTCTCTGATTAATTCAACATATGGCCATTAGTTAGAAAATGTTGTTTTTATTTTTGGAGTAAAGATGTAAAAATTTTGTACCGCGCCAACTAGGGAGCAAGCCACATATAAGTGGTCATGTGAAAAGCATTAACTTCCAAATTAAAGCTACCAATAGTCAATGATCAGCCTTGTGCTTTGTTGATAGTAATAACAAAGCGAAGACGCAGAGGGAAGTAGAGCTGGGTTCGAATTCCAGCTGGTACAAATTTTCAACTTTATCCATTCGCAATTAATGCGGCAAATCCCTTGAATACGTATATTTAAAAGTTTAAGTGTGGCAAATGGAACAACAGTAGCGCCACTGGCGGAGAGAGCGTCAACCGTAACGGCACTCAAAAACAACTTTACAAGCGGCAAGGACTATACTTACAGAAGAATGGCGGTTGGCTCTTTCTCCGCTATGGGGGCTGCTATCGTTCCAAGTTCTAGAAGTAAACTTTTACGTATATGTTAATATATTGATCCGATCGTTACCAAACTTCCCAGAATCACCCGCTGGGCTAATCTAAAGATTTCATCAAAATTGCTGCAGCCGTCTTGGAGTCTATAGGGAACAATCATACTTTCAGGCACACCTATTTTTATAGATACAGACTCTTCCTTCTTCCTTTCTCTTCTTTTCTGAATTTAATGAACAATCTAATGAATATACGAGGGTTGGAACTTAAATAGTGACAACTATTTATTCACAACCGATACGAAAGCTTTACATATCTGCTCTTGTTACTGTCCTTCAAAGTAGTCACCAGCGTTGTGTAGAACCCGTTGCCAGCGATGTGAAAGGCGTAGTATACCGTTAGCAGAGCCTGTTCTGTTGATGGTGCGAATGGAGCGGTCTGATGCCTGTAGAATCTCTGAAACAGTTCTGAAGCGAATGCCACGATTCCTTCATCTTCGGAATCAAATCAAAGTCACAAGGACTTAGGTCCGGGGAGTATGGTAGATGGTACAGTACTTCCCAGTCCCATCGATTGAACAGAGCAGCCACAGCTTGCGCTGTAGGCGCCCGCGCATTGTCTGGCAAACTGATGGGTAGGTTGCACAGAAAGTGTTGCCGCTTCTTTCGCAAAGCTGATTTCAGGTGATGCTACAAAAAGGAACGGTAATACTATGCACTGACGGTCTGCCGTGGAGGAACGTAATGCGTTAGGCTAACACCATCACATTCGTACACGAGAAGCGCCTTAACTTTCAGCATACTAGGCCTCTGACCTTTATGATACTGTTGTGCTGTACGACCTCTGGCACATTCAATCTCCGTTGTTACAGTTTAGAAAACATAGTGACACCGTTACGTTAGACCGCGCGCTCACAAGTGAGTGTTTCCCTCGATTATGCCCACGGCAGTGACGTGGGACTGGCGAGTCCACTTGCTCGAAGATAAGGTAGGTATGTCAACAACGTGTGCTATCAGCGACAATAGTAGATTCCATTGCAATGTGTCTCCACAATAGTGTTGCCACTATGTTCCAACACTCGTATTTGTTGCTAGGAGGTCAAATGTGTTTTCACAGCCATTCGCTATTCAAGTGATTTAAAAAATTAATTGCTTGAAATAATTTTCTCAGAATGTATTCAGTATAATTTTTGATGATGTTTCAGGTATGAATCCAGATTTGAACGTATAACTCTGCCAAAATATCGAGAGTAAATTAAAGTCACCACAAGTTATAATTGTATGCTTCGTGTACGTGACTGATATTTTACCCATGTTTTCCTGAAACATTTTAGCAATAGTATCGCATCAGTTAGGACATCGGTATAAAGTACAAAATTACTGGGGCTCTGAGGGACTTTGGCGGCGACCCGTAATGACGCCATTCGTTGGATTGCCGTTAAAAAAAATGTTCAAATGTTTGTAGAGCTTATGGGACTTAACTACGGGTTCATCAGTCCCTAAACTTACAAACTACTTATGAACTAGCTACAACTAAGGACGGCACAAATATACATGCCCGAGGGCGGATTCGAACCCCCGACCGTAGTGACCGTGCAGACCGTGACTGAAGCCGCAGTCCCCTCGGCCATCGTCGCCTTGCCGTTTCAGTTTTGGCTCGTACGATGTGGCCCATGTCTCATCCATTGTTACGATACGGCGTAAGAAAGCCTCTCCTTCGCGCCCATAGCGCTCCAACTGCGTTTGAGCAGCGTCATAACGAATCCAGTTCTGCATCTCCGACGGTTAATGCGCAACCCATCGTGATGCAATTTTTCGCATGCCCAGGCGTTTCTTCAGGATGTGAAGCATAGTCGTATGCGCTAATCCGGTTTCGTGGGCGAGCTCACGAATCGTCTGGCGTCAGGAGAAGTACACCCGCTTCGACACGAATTTAGGATTCGTATAGGAAGAGACTACCCACCTTTCTCGCCCTGAAATTAATCTAAAGTCAAACTTTTTCGGTAGCAGTAAGATATCTAGTTCAGGATATAGCGCAAATTCGGATAAACAGGAATTGGCAGAGTACATGACCATACATCTCCAGGATGTTTGCATCATCATTATTGACGTAGAAGACCTCACCCGACCAAAGAGATTGAAATACACTACGGGCTATTAAAATTGCTACACCACGAAGATGACGTGCTACAGACGAGAAATTTAACCGACAGGAAGAAAATGCTGTGATATGCAAATGATCAGCTTTTCAGAGCATTCACACAATGTTGACGCCGGTGGTGACCTACAATGTGCTGACATGAGCAAAGGTTCCAACCGATTTTTCATACACAAACAGCAGTTGACCGATGTTGCCTGGTGAAACATTGTTGTATTGCTTCGTGTAAGGAGGAGAAATAAGTACTATCACGTTTCCGACTTCGATATAGGTTGGATTGTAGCCTATCGCGATTGCGGTTTATCGTATTGCGACATTGCTGCTCGCGTTGGTCGCGATCCAATGACTGTTAGTATAATATGGAATCGGTGGGTTCAGGAGGGCAACACGGAACGCCATGATGGATCCCAACGGCATCGTATCACTATCGGTCGAGATGACAGGCGTCTTATCCGCATGGCTGTAACGGATTGTGCAGCCACGTCTCGATCCCTGAGTCAACAGATGGGGACATTTGCAAGACAACAACCATTTGCACGAACAGTTCGACGACGTTTGCAGAAGCATGTACTATCAGCTCGGACACCATGGCTGCGGTTACCCTTGACGCTGCATCACAGACAGGAGCGCCTGGGATGGTGTACGCAACGACGAACCTGGGTGCACGAATGGCAAAACGTCATTCTTTCGGATGAATCCAGGTTCTGTTTAAAGCATCATGATGGTCGTATCCGTGTTTGGCGACATCGCGCTGAACGAACATTGGAAGCGTGTATTCATCGCCATACTGGCGTATCACCCGGCGTGATGGTATGGGTGACATTTGTTACACGTCTCGGGCACCTCTTGTTCGTATCGACGGCACTTTGAAAAGTGGTCGTTACATTTCAGATGTGTTACGACCCGTAGCTCTACCCTTCATTCGATTCTTGCAAAACCTTATATTTTAACAGGATAATGCACGACCGCATGTTGCAGGTCCTGTACGGGCCTTTCTGGATACGGAAAATGTTCGACTGCTGCCCTGGCCAGCACATTCTCCAGATCTCTCACCAACTGAAAACGTCTGGTCAATGGTGGCCGAGCAACTGGGTCGTCACAATACGCCAGTCACTACTCTTGATAAACTGTGGTATCCTGTTGAAGCTGCATGGGCATCTGTACCTGTACACGCCATCCAAGCTCTGTTTGACTCAATGCCCAGGCGTATCAAGGCCGTTATTACGGATACGGATACTGATTTCTTAGTATCTATGCACCCAAACTGCATGAAAATGTAATCACATGTGAGTTCTAGTATAATATATTTGTCCAATGAATACCCGTTTATCGTCTGCATTTCTTCTTGGTGTAGCAATTTTAATGGCCAGTAGTTTATTTCGGTTCAACTGTCTCTAACAACGGAGGACTCATTAACGAGGTCAACATGAGGCCATAGGCGTCTTGCTTGAAATAGGGTACAACAACAGTCGACACTTGCGACCGTCGGATTGCAGACCATCTAAATCCAAAATATATCGTCTCGTTATCCGTCCTTATACAGTACCTAGAGTTGGCCCACTATAAAGGAGGTGGAATGGCGACCAAGTGTCATGAAAACAAAGATGCTTAGCTGGATGTGTGGCGTAACTCGATTGGATGACGTTGCAAACGATGATAACCGAAAACGTTTCGTAGTGGCGGCGATCCATCAGAAAATGCGGGAAAGCCGTTTACGGTGGCTTGGGCGAGTGCTGCACGCAGAAGGCATCGCAATAGCCATGTCGCCGGCCGCGGTGGCCGAGGGGACTGAGGCGCTCCAGTCACGGTCTGCACGGCCACTACGGTCGGGGGTTCGAATCCCCCCTCGGGAATGGATATTTGTGCCGTCCTTAGTCTTAGCTAGTTCATAAGTAGTTTGTAAGCTTAGGGACTAATGACCCCGTAGTTAAGTCCCATAAGTACTACAAACATTTGAACATTTTTTGAATAGCCATGTCGGCATACACCACGGAAGTTACAGAAAAGAGACCCACGGGATGACCAAGTCAGAGGTGGACTGACACACTTCACATCGGCCTAAAGATGTTAAACACACACCCATATATGGATCATGACCGATGAATAAGATATCTGTATGGTGTAGGAATTGGCAATTGACTCTAAATATTGAGAAGTGTGAAGTCGTCCACATGAGTTCGAAAAGAAATCCGTTAAACTTTGTTTACATGATAAATCAATCAAATATAAAGGCCGTAAACTCCACAAAATACCTAGGAATTACAATTACTTTTGACTTAAATTGGGAAGAACACGTAGATAGTGTCGTGGGAAAGGCGAACCAGAGACTACGTTTTATTGGCAGAACCCTTAAAAGATGCAACAGAACTACTAAAGAAACTGCGTACACTACGCTTGTCCGTCCTTTTATGGAATATTGATGCCCAGTGTGGCATCCTTATCAGGTGGATTTGACGGAGGACATCGAAACAGTCCAAAGAAGGGCAGCTCGTTTCGTATTGTCACGATACACAGGAGACAGCGTTACGGAAATGATACAGGATCTGGGATGGGAATCATTACAACAACGGCGCTTATCGCTGCGGCGTGGGCTGCTTACGAAACTGAAATCGCCAACATTCTCCTCCGAATGCGAAAATATATTGTTGTCTCCCACTTACATAGGTAGAAATGATCATCAGAATAAAATACGAGAAATCAGAGCCCGAACGGAGAGATTCGGGTGTTCATTCTGCCCGCGCGCTATTCGAGAATGGAATGGGAGTTGTTGTTGTTGTGGTCTTCAGTCCGGAGAATGGTTTGATGCAGCTCTCCACAATACCCTATCCTGAGCAAGCCTCTTCATCTCCTCATAAGAACGGCAACCTACATCTGTCTGAATCTGCTTACTGTATCCATCTCTTGGTCTTCCTCTGCGATTTTTACCCCACACACTTCCCTCTAATGCTAAATTCACAATTCCTTGATATCTAAGAATGTGTCCCACCAATCTATCCCTTCTTTTAGTCAAGGTATGCCAGAAATTTCTTTTCTCCCCAATTCTGTTCAGTACCTCCTCATTAGTTACGCGATCCACCCACCTAATCTTCAGCATTCTTCTGTAACACCATATTTCAAAAGCCTCAATCCTCTTCCTGTCTGCACTGTTTATCGTCCATGTCTCACTCCCATACAAGGCAACACTCCATACAAATGCCCTCAGAAAGGACTTCCTTAGGCTTAAATCAATATTCGATGTTAACAAATTTCTCTTTTTCAAAAACGCTTTTCTACCCATTGCCATTCTGCATTTTATATCCTCTGTACTGCGACCATCATTTGTTATTTTACTTCCCAAGTAAAAAAACTCATCTACCTCCTTTATTGCTTCGTTTCCCAATCTAATTCCTTCAGCATCACCTGATTTTCTTACACTGCACTCCATTACCCTAGTTTTGCTCTTGTTAATGTTCATCTTATATGCACCTTTCAGCACACTGTCCATTCCGTTCAATTGCTCTTCCAGGTCCTTTGCTGTATCTGATAGAATTACTATGTCGTCGGCAAAACGCAATGTTTTTAATTCTTCACCCTGAACTTTAATTCCTTCTCCAAATTTCTCCTTGCTTTCCTTTATAGCTTGCTCGATGTACAAATTGAATAACATTGAAGAAAGGCTACAACCCTGTCTCACTCCCTTCCCAACCACTGCATCCCTTTCATGCCCTTCAACTCTGACAACAACTGTCTGGTTGTTGTACAAGTTGTAAATAACCTTACGCTCCCTATATTTTACTCCTGCTTGCTTCAGAACTTCAAAGAGTTTATTCCAATCAACATTGTCAAAAGCCTTCTCCAAATCTACAAAAGCTAGAAATGTAGGTTTCCCTTTTCTTAATCTATCTTCTAGGATAAGCCGTAAAGTGAGTATTGCCTCCCGTGTTCCTACATTTCTCCTGAACTCAAACTGATCTTCCCCGAGGTCGGCTTCTACCAACTTTTCCATCCTTCTGTATATAATTCGCGTTAATATTTTGCAACCATGACTTATTAAACTGATGGTTCTGTAGTTTTCACACCTGTCTGCACCTGCTTTCTTAGGGATGGGGATTATAACATTTTTCTTAAAGTCTGAGGGTACTTCGCCTGTCTCATACATCTTACACACCAGGTGAAACAGGTCTGTCATGGCTGGTTCTCCCAGAGACTTCAGTAGCTCTGAGGGAATATCATCTACTCCAGGAGCCTTGTTCCGACTTAGGTCTTTCAGGGCTCTGTCAAATTCTTCTCTCAGTACAGTATCTCCTATTTCATCTTCATCTACATCCTCTTCCCTTCCTACAATATTGTCTCGAAGTTCATTTCCTTTGTAGAGCCCCTCTATATACTCTTTCCACCTTTCAGCTTTCCCTTCTTTGCTGAGAACTGGTTTTCCATCCGTGTCCTTGATATTCATAGAGCTGTTTTTCTTATCTCCAAATGTTTCTTTTATTTTCCTGTAGGCTGTATCTATTTTTCCCCTATTTATACATTCTTCAACATCCTTGCATTTGCCTTCTAGCCACTCCTGCTTAGCCATTTTGCACTTCCTGTCAATCTCATTTCTTAGTCGTCTGTACTCCATTTTGCCTGTTTCATTTACTGCATTTTTATATTTCCTCCTTTCATCGATTAAATTTAGTATCTCCTGTGATATCCTAGGATTTTTTGTAGGTCTTGCCTTCCTACCTATTTTGTCCTCTGCTACTTTCACTATTTCATCTCTCAATTTTACCCATTCCTCCTCTACTGTTTTATTTTCCCTTGTTTCTGTCAATTGTTGCCTAAAGCTCCCTCTGAAATTCTTAAGAACCTCAGGTTCCTTCAATTTATCCAAGTCCCACCTCCTTATTTTCCTACCTTTTTGTAGTTTCTTCAGTTTCAGCCTACAGTTCATAACCAACTAGTTATGGTCAGAGTCTATATCTGCCCCTGGGTATGTCTTACACTGTAAAACCTGGTTCCGAAATCTATGTCTTACCATTATAAAATCTATCTGGTATCTCCCGGTGTCTCCTGGTCTCTTCCACGTATACAACCTTCTTTTGTGATTTTTGAACCAGGTGTTTGTTATAACTAAATTATGTTCCGTGCAAAATTCTACCAGGCGGCTTCCTCTTTCATTCCTTTTGCCCAGACCATATTCACCCACTATCTTCCCTTCCCTTCCTTGTCCTACTACCGAATTCCAGTCTCCCATAACAATTAAGTTTTCCTCTCCCTTAATTGTCTGAATAATTTCCTTTAGCTCCTCATATATTTCTTCGATTTCCTCATCATCGGCAGAGCTAGTTGGCATATAAACCTGTACTATTGTTGTCGGTGTTGGCTTCGTATCGATCTTGACAATGATAATTCGATCACTGTGCTGGTCATAGTAGTTTACCCGCATTCCTATTTTCTTATTCATTATCAATCCTACTCCTGTTATACCCGCAATTGATTTTGTATTTATAATCCTGTACTCACCTGACCAGAAATCCTGTTCATACTGCCACCGAACTTCACTAATCCCCTCTATATCTAACTTCAACCTATCCATTTCCTTTTTTAAATTTTCTAATTTTCCTACTCTATTAAGGGATCTAACATTCCACGCTCCGACCCGTAGAATGCCAGTATTGTCTTTCCTGATGATCACATCCTCCTGAGTAGTCCCCGCCCGGAGATCCGAATGGGGGACTATTTTACCTCCGGAATATTTTACCCGAGAGGATGCCATCATCATATGTTCATACAGTAGAGCTGCATGTCCTCGGGAAAGGTAACGGCTGTAGTTTCCCCTTGCTTTCAGCCGTTCGCAGTAGCTGTGTGGCAAAGCCACATTAGCTGATGTTACAAGGCCAGTTCAGTCAATCATCCAGACTGTTGCCCCTGCAACTACTGAAAAGGCTGCTGCCCCTCTTCAGGAACCACACGTTTGTCTGGCCTCTCCACAGATACCCCTCCGCTGTGGTTGCACCTACGGTACGGCTATCTGTATCGTTGAGGCACGCAAGCCACCCCACCTCGGCAATGTCTGCGGTTCATGGGAGTGGGGAATGGGAGATAAAATAGTATAACGGTGGTTCGATGAACCCTTTGCCAGGCACTTAAATGTGATTTGCAGAGTATCCCATGTAGATGTAAATGTAGATGACCATAGTAAATGGAGACAGCGAATCATCAAAGCCGACCCTGCCAATCTAAGAAGAAGGAACCCTCTTTCTTCATGTATTATAGTAACTCACTATAATAAAAAGTGTTTGTAAATTCTGAAAAAAGGTTCCCCGGAGGCAGTCACGCTACCGACCGACATTTCAGCTGCAGACTTGACACGTGTCAGCAGTGACAATGGGTCGCTTCTGCGAATAAGCCTCATTAGCCGCAGTTTCGGCTCCCATTTAGCTCCCGTTAACACCTGTTGTTCGACTTGAACATAGTCGGGTCAGCTCGTGATTACTGACGTTGAGTATCGAACAATTAAATCAATCGGGGCGCGTGTCGTTCGGAACGAGTGTGCCTATAAACAGGTTAGCGCGTAATAAGGGAAGCGTTGCATAGCCAGTAAGTCAATTAATACCACGTGATTTGTTCAATTGTACGTCAAACTCAATTACGGACGTGCGAGGGAAAGCAGGGCACCGAATCAACTAGCGTTAGTCAGAGAGTAATAACTGTAAATGAAAATTAATGGCGTGGCAATATTTTTAACCTGTTGCGCCTCTTCGGCACGGGTCGCTTCGGGTCAATTCGATAACTGTAAATGATTAACATGAGCGCGACCGTGAGACTACATGCTTAAAGAATGCAAACTTATTGAAATGAAATTCTACTCCTGACGTCTCAAGAGTCCAGTGGCGTAGCTGTCACAAGGCTAGGCGGGGCAGTGCCCCGGGGCCCTCGAGCTCCAGGGGCCCCTCGGTCTTCGTGAACGACGACCGAAAAAAGTTACAGTAGGGGCGTCGAATTTTTTATTTAATTTTTCTTACCCTCCCACCCTAACGTCCATCATATCCCCTTCCCCGCAAACCAAGTTTCCCTCAGTAGCCACACTGGGCCACCGGCTGGCGGATCAATGCTTCTAATTGGGCCTTCACCAGACGCACTGCCGACAGGCGAAGCTGCCAGCCAATGTGTCCAACAATCGGCACACTTCAGTCGGCAGAAGTAGCGGCAGCATCAAAGCTGCTCACAGCAACAGCGGCGTCTTCCAAGTGCTGCTGCGTTCAATGTGAAGGATCGCGCTCCTCCAAATACAGTATAAACACATTTACTGTACAGTACTTCTTATTGGCAAATAGAAGTGTACAGTTCCAATAACCAAATAAACCGGTTTTCCGAATATCCATGTCCCCAAATTACTTCGGATAATAGACGTTATACTGTATATAATATTTTAGTTGAATGAAGGAATTCCGACTTTTAATTTCTCCTGCCGAAATTGACCACAACATGGAAAGTTCGCCAGTTATGTAAGGAAATTATTTAAAAAAATATGCGTCATTAGAATGTGAGGTTACGGAAGTATTTGCCGCAGTTTTATTCTTCTGCAGCAGCCGAAAGGTCGTTCAGCAAATTAAAAATTATCAAAACGCATCTGAGGTACAGTGTGACTCAATCTCGACTCGGACATTTGGCGCTCTTAGCAATCGAAAACAAGGCTGCATCAAGTCTAGATTTAACAGACCTTATTGATGATTTTGCAAAAACCAAAGCCACGAAAAGATTGTAAAATAATTGTTAAAATAAAATTGACTACTTTTAAATTGTGTGCCCATATTATTACTATAAATGTACTGCAGTGACGAAAACGCTTACCGATAATTACCAATCAGAAATCATATCTTTTCCAACAGCTGCAATCTAACAGTTTGAAGCATTGTATTACTCCAGTAGGTATTCTTTTATTCCGACTGGTGCGTGAGGAAACACGAACGAAAACCCCCCTTGGTTTGAACTTCAGCTTCTTCCTCTCCATGAACAGTACTCAGCATCAACACATTCCTCTTATTTTTCCATTTCAGTAGTATCTTCATCTTCTTCACTTATGTCCATAACTTCATCTTAAAGCTTCTGTACATGCCTTTGTTCATCTACATAACTTCTACGCGACACTTTCTCCTGCTACAATATCACTGTGTTACGGAGCAAACAACACTGAATAAAGACTGTCGTAACAATCCAGAAAAAACAATAATGGAACTGTACGTAAATAATGTTGTGGAATGAAAGACTTACAGGAGTACCGACCCAAAATTATTAGCGACATAGAAAATGACACACCTGACTACTCTGGCGCCAAGTGAGTCATATGTAACTCACACAAAAACATAAACTAAGCTACTAAATTGCAATATTTTCAACTTATTTGTACTTAAATAGCTTACTGCAAGTAAGCTAAAGCAGAATATGGGGGGGGGGGGGAAATTAAATGGTCCCTGGGGGACGGTAACCCAAGTATACCTTTGGCAGCCAATATGTTAATATAGTTATTGTTAAACAGAATGAACTAAGACAAAATATTAAATTATACAGCATATTTAAGTACAGTAGAACAGTATTGGTTTGTTGTGGGGATGTGACAGGTGACAGCAGGAAGGGGTGACGAGAAAGCGAGCCCACTCTGTCTACCCCATTACGTCGCAGAAGGAAATTACAAGGTGTTTTACAAAGTTATACACCTCATAAATCACAGATGACGTACTGTGCAGACAGACCTGGAGAGCGCGCATTTTCCACAAAATGCGTTGCGCCAGGAAACAGGCATGTTTATTTTCCACAAATGCGTTAATACTGAAAGAAATACCGAACAGAATCTGCATACCTTTCTACACACTACGTTGCAATGGAAGGCGGGAAATGGATTCGGCATTATGTGGATTTTTTCTGGGAACGGTGCCTTCCCATACCATAAGAACTATTCGCTTTTCATTTTACGTTCATACTAACACTATACCCTCAGCCGCATTCTGCTCAGTTCTTCTATGTGAAAAACTAACAACTTCATTGTGTTTTAAAGTCATGGAGAGAATTCAGCACTTCACGCAATCTTTTAAGGTACCGCACACTATTTGTGTATTCTGCCATCTAAATGTTAACTTACATTCACGGATCAGAATTTTCATGTAGTAATTACTTTGTGTCAATAGTGAATTGTGCATCAAGACGCTGCCCTCTGCCCCACTGTCATGATAATAAGCGAAGACATCGACATAGATATTTTACTTATTACTTTTTCCTTTGAGTTACCATAATAACACCGTTCTGAAATAATACACTGTAGAGTCTTAATACTCAAATGTGGTTAAACTCTGCATTGTCAAACACACTGCTGGTAATTCAGCGCAATTCACTGTTATTTCGCAAAGATTGGCAGCAGATCGTGGTCTGGTGGGGGCTGAGGTCAATCCGAGATGACGTGATTTCTAAAAAAAGTTGCCGTGCAGTATTGCGCCTTCCTATTTGCTTTCCCCTCTCTCTCTAAGCATGGTCTGGGGGATTCGAGGAGGGTCTACGGTCTGGGGGGGGGGGCTGCAGCATGGTCTAGGGGGTTTCGAAGAGGGTTCTAGAGGTGGCTAAAGCATGGTCTGAGGGGGGGGGGGGCTGCAGCATGGTCTAGGGGGGTTCGAAGAGGGTTCTAGAGGGGGCTAAAGCATGGTCTGAGGGGGGGGGGGCTGCAGCATGGTCTAGGGGGTTTCGAAGAGGGTTCTAGAGGGGGCTAAAGCATGGTCTGAGGGGGGGGGCTGCAGCATGGTCTAGGGGGGTTCGAAGAGGGTTCTAGAGGGGGCTAAAGCATGGTCTGAGGGGGGGGGGGCTGCAGCATGGTCTAGGGGGGTTCGAAGAGGGTTCTAGAGGGGGCTAAAGCATGGTCTGAGGGGGGGGGGGCTGCAGCATTGTCTAGGGGGGTTCGAAGAGGGTTCTAGAGGGGGCTAAAGCATGGTCTGAGGGGGGGGGGGGCTGCAGCATAGTCTAGGGGGGTTCGAAGAGGGTTCTAGAGGGGGCTAAAGCATGGTCTGAGGGGGGGGGGCTGCAGCATGGTCTAGGGGGGTTCGAAGAGGGTTCTAGAGGGGGCTAAAGCATGGTCTGAGGGGGGGGGGCTGCAGCATGGTCTAGGGGGGTTCGAAGAGGGTTCTAGAGGGGGCTAAAGCATGGTCTGAGGGGGGGGGGGGCTGCAGCATGGTCTAGGGGGGTTCGAAGAGGGTTCTAGAGGGGGCTAAAGCATGGTCTGAGGGGGGGGCTGCAGCATGGTCTAGGGGGTTTCGAAGAGGGTTCTAGAGGTGGCTAAAGCATGGTCTGAGGGGGGGGCTGCAGCATGGTTTAGGGGGGTTCGAAGAGGGTTCTAGAGGGGGCTAAAGCATGGTCTGACGGGGGGGGGGGCTGCAGCATGGTCTAGGGGGGTTCGAAGAGGGTTCTAGAGGGGGCTAAAGCATGGTCTGAGGGGGGGGGCTGCAGCATGGTCTAGGGGGGTTCGAAGAGGGTTCTAGAGGGGGCTAAAGCATGGTCTGAGGGGGGGGGGGGGCTGCAGCATAGTCTAGGGGGGTTCGAAGAGGGTTCTAGAGGGGGCTAAAGCATGGTCTGAGGGGGGGGGGCTGCAGCATGGTCTAGGGGGGTTCGAAGAGGGTTCTAGAGGGGGCTAAAGCATGGTCTGAGGGGGGGGGGGCTGCAGCATGGTCTAGGGGGGTTCGAAGAGGGTTCTAGAGGGGGCTAAAGCATGGTCTGGGGGGGGCTGCAGCATGGTCTAGGGGGGTTCGAAGAGGGTTCTAGAGGGGGCTAAAGCATGGTCTGCGGGGGGGGGGGGGGGCTGCAGCATGGTCTAGGGGGGTTCGAAGAGGGTTCTAGAGGGGGCTAAAGCATGGTCTGAGGGGGGGGGGGCTGCAGCATGGTCTAGGGGGGTTCGAAGAGGGTTCTAGAGGGGGCTAAAGCATAGTCTGAGGGGGGGCTGCAGCATGGTCTAGGGGGGTTCGAAGAGGGTTCTAGAGGGGGCTAAAGCATGGTCTGAGGGGGGAGGGGCTGCAGCATGGTCTAGGGGGGTTCGAAGAGGGTTCTAGAGGGGGCTAAAGCATGGTCTGAGGGGAGGGGGGGCTTGCAGCCCGACAGCCCCCCCCCCCCTTGATACGCCACTGATTGGCAGCCATAGCACTCTTAGTGGACCAGCAATGTTTATATTCGTGCGCATGAGGTTTGTTGGAAGGGATTCAAACAGTTCAAAATAGAAAATCATTCATTCATCTAAAATATTACATACAGTAGAACGTCGATTAACCGATGTAATTGGGGGACATGAATGTTCGGAAAACTGGTTTATTCGGATAATCGAGCTGTACCCTTCTATTTGGCAATAAGAAGTAGTGTACAGTGTATGTATGTATACAGTATTTGGAGGCGCCTGATCCTTCACACTGCGCCTATCGGCACGCCGCAACACTTGTATTGCTCAGCTGTTGCTGTGAGCAGCTTTGATGCTGCCGCTACTTCTGCTGCGATGCTGACGGAATTATTGTACACACCAAC
Organism: Locusta migratoria; assembly: GCA_026315105.1. Classification (NCBI taxonomy): domain Eukaryota; kingdom Metazoa; phylum Arthropoda; class Insecta; order Orthoptera; family Acrididae; genus Locusta; species Locusta migratoria. The sequence goes on along the minus strand of CM048755.1, from coordinate 328,294,353 downwards.
TGGCGGTTAGCAGCGCCACCGAGTGGCGTTGTGTCAAGTGTTCCGCCGCCCGGTGGCCCTTTAGGTTACAGTGGTAACCTTGGTTTGGGGGAGGGGGAGATAAAAAATTCGACGAACACTTTTCGAACGTCGCTCACGGAGGGCGAGGGGCCCCTTGAGCTCGGGGGCCCCGGGGCACTGCCCCGCCTAGCCCTATGATAGCTACGTCACTGAGTCAGATACCTCTTTTTACATTTGTTAATTTTCAGCACTTCCTTGCCATTTCCGCTGTTGCGACATCTTTTAACCCACACTATTTCTTTGAAGAGTAATGAATCAGTCTCCTTTAAAAATAAATTTCTGATAATAAAAGTTGGCAGCCTTACGTGACGCCAAAGTTTCTGCGTTTTTTGTTTTTGTTTTTTTTTTTTTTTTAGTTGGGGTGGGGGATTTGAGGAGTTGGTGGAATAATGAGAAGTAAGGGCATCCATAAATTATTCCACACATTCAAGGGAAGGGAGGAGGATCAAACTGAGAAATTGTGCAAGTCCGTTTTCATTTCTTCCATAAAAAAAAGAAAAAAAAGCAGTCAACAATCCGAAGATTGGTTTGAGCACCACAGTGCTTTACTAGGCATGGTCCTGTTTGGAGGTGGTATGCCGTTGCCTTCCTCCGACCTGACTTACTTACCCAGCCAGTTATAGGGGGACCTACAGTTTAACGTGGGTTCCGAACCACGGTGCTACTCGGTATTTTTCACATGAGCAATACTGCCAGAGGTGAAAGAAGTGGAAAGTGACAGATAAAAATCCTAGGACCTGGCGGGGATCGAACCCGCGACCTTTGGATTTGTAGTCTGGCACTCTACCACTGTGCAACCGAGGCGCACCATTTCTTACTATACAATGGAAATGAGCGTATGGCTTTCTTGGCCGGGAGATCCCTTACGGGATTGTTCGGCCGCCTGGGTGTAAGTCTTTCTATTTGACGCCGCGTGGGCGATTTACGTCCCAACGATGATGATTAGGACGACACAACACCCTGTCCCCTGCTGGGAATCGAACCCGGGCCTCCTGCGTGGTAGTCAGCGATACTGCCACTAAGCTACAGAGGCGGACTTACTATACAATGTTTCTGTATAATAAAAGTTTATATTTAGTATTGTTTTAGAATTTCGGAGGAGGAAAGGCTATATCGCCCTACCACCCCCACCCCCCCTCGCGGCACACTTATAGCTTACGCTTCAGTTGGGATTGCGGGGTAACGCCAGTAGTTAGCATTACCCGTCCAAAAATTCAGTACAAGTAGACAGTATTCGATAACATGGGCACGGCACGTCACACCTTTATGGACAGCTATAGAAAATGGCGATCTGAGAAGATATGCCTACCTGCAACAAAATATAGAACATAAATACGTTCTTACATATATTAGGAAGAATTATTCATTACGCAATTCATTTCAACGACGAACTTACACTGTACTACTATTATGTACATTTTTTCTGAAAGTTTTACGTGGATATTGCCACCTGGGGGGTGTCAAAATGTGTTGTCGCCTGCGTTCAACAGATGGCACAGGGGATGATCGCTCAAAGTTTCTATGTGTTGTCGCCTGCATTCAACAGATGGCAGGGGGGATGATCGCTCAAAGTTTCTATGTGTTGTCGCCTGCGTTCAACAGATGGCACAGGGGGTGAGCGCTCAAAGTTTCTATGTGTTGTCGCCTGCGTTCAACAGATGGCACAGGGGGTGAGCGCTCAAAGTTTCTATGTGTTGTCGCCTGCGTTCAACAGATGGCAGGGGGTGAGCGCTGCCGGCTGCGGCTGCCGTCCAGGATCAATTCGTATCAGTCGTCGGACATAAATGCTACGGGCTCCGTGCTGCCCAGTAGTTCACACAATCTTTAACAGTTTCTACTTGAAAAAACTTAGAATTATATGCGTAAGGTTCATTTTTAAGCGTTTGAAGAGTATTTTTGTCGTAATTCTGCTTTATTAAACCTTTTATCATGCTGATACCACCGTCTCTTTCAAATGAATAGGTATTTAATTGCTACAGACATATTTGTTCGCGTTACATGGTAAGAATGTCTGAAAAATTGGCAATAATTGGAAGCGTTCGTACAAATTCTAAAGTTTACAAATCTAAGGGACTTGATTGCTGCGGCTATCAGTCCCTAGGCTTACAAATTACTTTCATTTATGTTAAGGACAACACACACACCCATACCCGAGTGAGGACTAAGCACCGACAGCGAGCAATCGCGCGCCTTAACTCTTTCAGGGTTGGTGGTACATTTTCCGTACCACCATTCCACCTTGCATAAATGCTTGGTAGTACAAAAAACGTACCACATAATTATGTACCCTAGCTCAGGCTCATCCAGCATGAAAGTTCATTTCCTGGACCACCCATTGTATGTAATGTGGTAGATACCACAACGACCGGGAGGTTTCAGAAGTAGTATTGTTCATCTATGGCGGTAGTTATTTCCCACGGCGTGTGCAGTGTTGCTGGTTTTTATCCCCACCTGCGGTCAAGTGCATATTTTGTCTTTTTGTGACATTGTTGATTATCTCTTTCATACTAGTAAGATAATGATATCTATACATTTGGAATCACTGTAAACTTCGCGGTTCTTGGATTTTTGGTATTTAAAATAGTAATTCGTGAGTAACTCAGAGTTCAAAATTTGTACCACCATGCATCAATGGTCTTTCACGTAACTTGTGGCGTTATCTTCCATTTCAGTTAATAAAGAAACTTTAGGGAAATACTAATGGATGATGAGTTAATGGCCAATCTCTATGCAGAAATACCCTCAGGTCACAGTTCGTCAGCTGAAGAGGCAGATGTTTTAGTGCTGACGTCCCAGGGTGGGGCTACACTTAATGTACCACCATTGTTTTCGAAAAACCATTTAAAAATATTATAATGTTTATTAACATTCTCATTATAATGTAATTCTTTAACATTTCACAAATTCTTTATAAAATTGTTCAACAAATAAATGTCTTGTGCAGCAAGGGTCTAAATTTTTCTTACATCGCTGAAAGAGAGTTAAAGCGCTCGGCCACTCCACCGCAGCGGAGCGTTCGTATGCCTGCATATAGATTAAGCAATCAAGAATCCGGAGATTTAACATACAAACGAACTTACGTTAGCTTCCCCAGGGTCATTGATCAAAGGGGGATCTGATAATTTGTGCCCAGCCGGGATTCCAACCCAGGTCATTAGGCAGTCGCGCTGGCCATAAGAGCGCTTTATTTTTTTGTTTCTACGCCACTGGGGAGATGCTGATTCGACAGGGCCGCGCGGGCTACCCTTTCTCGCCTCCCACCAGACCAATTCCTAACTTAGCCACACTTACTACTGACTTAATGGCCCTGCCTATCACCACTCTTACTCGCGGCATGTCGCAGATTCCCTTCAGAGTTCGGGCCTAGGCAGCATCCGCGCTGAGCAAAGTATCCACGGGCCTCTTCGCCTTAATCTATAAATGTGAATGTCTATTCAGTGTACCTTTATCACGTCTGAACCACAAGACATAAGGAGCTAAAAATTTGTACAGTTACTAATGTCTACCCAGGGAAGGCTTTAGGCACGGTTTCATGGCGGTCCGATAGCTATTCATCTATATATATTAATGTGAAAATCTCTTCGGTGTACGTTTATCACGTCCGAACGACAAGACGCGGGCTCAAATATTTGTACAGTTACTAATTTATACCTGAGGAAGGTTTTAGGCACGATTTTATAGCGATCTCATAGATATTTAGTAATTTGAAGAATATAACTTATAAATAACTTATAAATGCCGAACAATAAGTATCTTTGACAATTATATTTACTCTTTGAATATGGTTTTATTGGTTGCATTGTTACTTGAGGGTTGATAATGATAAAAGGGTGGAGTATATTGGGATGGAAAGTTATCGGTGTATATAAAATTCTGCGTGTGTGTGTGTGTTAATATTTCGCTCTGCAGCGAAAACTACAGAACGCAAACGAATGGTCTGTGTGTAATTGTTGTCCGAAGTCTCCCGTTGTACACCATGGCAGTTTCATGCCGATAGCTATAAGGGGGTGGAAGATATGGTGGTTGAAAGTCGTCAAATTATAAAAAAATTCGTACTGAAGGCCAGCGATGACGTTTGCGACTCTATAGAAGGGGATTACATGCAGCGAAACGTGATGCAACAGACCATATCTTTGGTCTATGCGTGCTACCATGTCTTCAGCTCTTTCTCTGTAAGGATAAGCAGACGAATAAGGAAATATAAGAATAAATAAATAAAGCAGTAAATAAGAAATTTTTTTTAATACATATCTTTAAAAAAATCGATTTGACGTTTCGCGCATTATCTATCATAATCAACCAACAGGCGAGCGGAGCCGCGGGTTTAAGCTAGTTATATATAATCTAAGGATTGTCTACAAATACATATACGAAATTGACCAGTTAAATTGCAGGGAATACAATAGCATCAAAACTGATTGTCTGAAATTTCAAGGATTGCAAAAAAAAAAAAAAAAAAAAAAAAAAAAAAAAAAAAAAAAAAAAAAAAAAAAAACTACGCACTTTACTGAACAAAGGGCACTGTTCAGCTGATAATGTTGATCACGTGGGCTTACTGGCGGTAAATAATGTTTCAAACAGACACAAATGGTCATTAAGAAAGGTCATGCAATTACTGAAATGTTGTCTGTTCTTTCGGACATAATTGTATACATGCTACCGAACATCAACAGACAGTTTATGTGCGGATGTACAAATAGATTCGATCCCTTGCGGGAATACAGTTAGGTAGAGGGAAAAAGGAAGTAATGGACAACGTACATTGCCAGCGTAGTGTGCGAAATGTAGAGAATTTGGGCAGGACGGAAAGTGCGCATAACTGAAGACGAAGATACCACCCTTCAGCTGTGACCCATGCGTCGTCAGCATGTCGGAAAAACCGTATACGGGATAGTATCTTAATACTCATGTATTGTAGTTACTAAATAATCTATAGTTATCCTCGTAAATGGCATTACAAGATAATGTACCATCGATCTCAGGTCTCAGCCCAAAAGTTCGCACCTTCTGCGCTCACCTGAGAGAACAAAAACCCTCTGTTAACCTATACCTCACTACCAAAGTGAAGCTACAGATCACTCTTTGAAGACAAAATCTTAATCTATAATCTATGTTCTGCTTGTAATCAAACTATTGTCGTAACTCAGCCGCCACATAATCACTCACGCCACCTATACAAACACGTACGCACATAACACGCCGATGCCACGGGTCAAAACCGAGGGGTGGTAGCCCCGTCTTCACATTAGCCGCAAAGTGTGACTGGATAGCTAATTTGGTTAAGGCTAACCGGGAGATCCGGGTTCGATTCCGACTCCAGTAAAAATTTTCAACTTTGCCATTTACTATTTCAATGCCATGCAACGGTCGATGATTCGGTATCTCGAATTCATTAATTACACGGTACTATTAACTAATTCTGCTTTGTTAGCCAGTCCACAGACAGAAATAAACTATAAGAAAGAGTAAAACAAGATTCAAAGCGAAAGACCCATCGCTAATAAATTACTGATAAACAGACCTTCCCGAACGCTGGTAGAAACGCTACAAGGAAACAGCATTCCTCTATCTACACGCCCGCATAGCTAGGCTACAAGTTTTGTTCACAAACGTAGTGTTAGGAGGATGGTGAGGGCCCACACTGGATTTTGTATGGCGTAAATTACGACGCGTTCAGAGTTTTGAAACTTGGTTGCCATTACGTTTCTTACATCTACCGTATGACAAAACTACATTTAATGTAAATTTCAACTAATTCTGTGAACTGCAGTTGCTAAAAGTTTATGTTAAGACAATGTGCTAAGCACGACATTTTATTTTTCCTCCTCTAGTGCGGGTCAACGAAGGACAAATGATCATTCCAGTTCCTTATTAAGAAGTAATTTCTTCACTTCCGTGCTCGCATTCATTCACTGTTTCCTACGTTTTCCGACCGCAGACGAATCCCCGCTCCCCACCACCAGTTCCCCTATCATACAATTGTTTCATATTCATGACTTTTCCATAAACGCTTGTATCGGTTAGTTCTTTGGACTGAACTACTATTTTCCAAATCCTTTCTTGTGGATTCAAACTGGTTTGGACTTTTTTTCACGTGTCTGTGCTTAATCTACCTTGAAATTACAGAAAAAAATACGTTTTCAATCTTTCGGTAAATTTCAAAGTTGTTTCAAATTTTCCAACCTTACATATTTTTGTAGGCCTAATATTTTCCTAAAAAAATTTACTAGTATTTCTAACATATCTAAATTATAGTTTCAACCTAAACACTGGACTGGACGTAGACATTATGGTTAGGCCTCATGTTTTAATTAGGGAGGTGACCAGGGTCGGGGTAATGAAAGACTTCCCCTTCTTATTAAATAACCACTGTTACTTCCCGGCTGTATATTAATTCCTTTCTTGTGTTATTCCATCTCCTTATTCCCTCTTTGTCCGTCCCCTTCCACCCTACTCTCAATCCATTTGTTTCGATTTCACTCGTCTCAATTTTAATGACATCCTATGGCCTGAACTGTATCTTACAGTAACATAATTTTCGATGTTCGTAGAGTGGAATATTAGGAAACTGTCTGCGAAATGTGTAGCGAATGGAATTGGTAATAAAGACGTGATAAATTACATCCCCATGCATGATGTGTTGACTTCCATGCATTTCCTTCTTGACCTCACATCTCACGAACCTGTGTCGTACTATGATGTAAACTCGTTTATGGTTAGTAATGTAGAAGTGATATTTTAACGTCATACCGTATGCAATAGTTTTACTGCAGGAACATCGGAAAGGTAAACGATAAACTACTTTCTTTCCACTCACTGCCTAGATTGCCAGCAACAAAAAGATTCTTAAGTCACAAATGTGTTTATTTCCGTCAACAGTTGCAATATATTTCTTTAATTACATGTTTGAGTCACTTTGATCATCTTCAGATCTTATAGTCGCGTCCACAAGTCGTCTGGCTGAGTACTAACTGGTACTCTCCAGTCGATCATGTCGACTATAATAAAGATTTGTAAGGGTTTGAAATTGTTTGTAAAGCTTATTGCAAGTCGATACGTGTCCTCATTCTCAAATAGCTGATTAATATAGTCGTTATTCATGCGTCGCGTGATGCGGCACTTTTTTGCGACTCGTTTACGACATCTGCTTACGTGTATGACGTAAGTGGTTTTTACCCCCAATACCGATTGTTCCCCTACCGTAAAGAATTTCTGTGCCACATTTCGCTTAAATCGGTGCATTAATGTAGCAGTAGATGTGGAACGTTGCCCGCATGATGCGGAAGTTTTTCGCGAATATGTTTATTACATCATGTCTCCTGAACTGTGTGGCTGGTAATAATAATATGAATTTTATTGTCACTGAACTTTTACAAGCAACAGACAAAGTCACTATAAATAATAATACATAATGAAAATATTGTGTGGGTAAATTTATACAATAAGTAGTATGTTAAAATATTGAATGGTATCTCCCATTCATGTTATCATACTGAAATTTTAAATAGTCACATTCAAAAAGTTCATTAACAGAATAAAAGGGACTAGCCGCTAGTCTGTTATTCAACCTGCATTTAAATAAATTTAATGCTGAATTACTTATATCTGCAGGTACCTTATTAAACATTTTCCACCCAGCACATTATAACTAACGATTTAGACAATTTACAGAATGGGACATTTATTTTCTTGCAGTTTCTTGTATTATAAGACTGAATGTCTTCTTTTAAGAGCTGAGTGGATAAATTACTTTTTATGTAAATTATGTGTGGCTCCCACGAGTTCACTGTCTATGGTTAAGCCTAAAAACTTAATACAACATTGGTTGTCTATATCAGGTAAATTACAAAGAGTAACAAATATTTGTTGTGTTTTACCTTCATTTAAACAAAAGCCATTAGCTCTAAACCAAATAGAACCCTGAGATATTGTAAATTCAGTTAAATTGTGCAGTTCATTGAAACCAGAAGTACTGTTAAAAAAACGTAGTGTCATCTGCATACAATATAGTTTGTGACGTCATAAAGATGGTAAATCATTGATCATTAACACAAATATCAAATGGCCTAAGATTGAGCCTTGTGGTACACCACATATAAGTGTTTCTTACCCCCACAGCGATTGTTGCCTGATATTAAGGAATGTGTGTACCAAGTTTGAAATCGGTCCAGTCTATATCGAAATATAATGGGGAATTTGATATTTTATTTATTTTTGCAACATCAAAATTGCATAGGCCTGCCCTCTGTTTTACTTTAGTGACTCACTAAATATCGTTAACATTTTTTTTTTTTTTTTTTTTTTTTTTTTTTTTTTTTTTTTTTTTTTTTTTTTTTTTTTTGCTCTTTGGGGCCTGCAGCATAATAAAGGTCATATAATGACATTTTACTAAATAAATTCCAATTTGCTGCGAAATTTATATATTTTTATTAAGTCACAACAGACTGTTTCGGCGTATTAATGCCATTTTCAAGTGACCTGCAGATATTGGTAATAATTTTTACACAGTTTTCGTAATTGTAATTGTAAATCTTATTCATAAAGTAATAACAAAGGTTTTTTACTTACGTCTAGATGGAATGACGTGCATATATCATCGAATCTGACTGTCTTCTGGTGTTATAAAAATTTTTACAATATTTTAAATTACGTTTGACAGTTCGATGATATATGTTTACATATTATCTTTTGATTGTGACAAAGATGATTTTTATCACTATCAGTTGTAGTTGCGATCTCTGGTTGTTGCATTACGTGTAAATGCACAGATTTTGCAATTAATATATCGTATATAAACGTCGTAAAATCGACGAAAAGTAGATGATGTTGCTGTTGTGTAATACTATGTGCAAACTTTTATCGTATTTCTAAAACTTTTTGGTGCTATAATTTCGTATTTTTCGCTTGTTGATATAGCAGTGTTATTATTTGTCTAAGTTGCTGTTTTTATTTACTGACTTAGACAAATAATAACACTGCTATATCAACAAGCGAAAAATACGAAATTATAGCACCAAAAAGTTTTAGAAATACGATAAAAGTTTGCACATAGTATTACACAACAGCAACATCATCTACTTTTCGTCGATTTTACGACGTTTATATACGATATATTAATTGCAAAATCTGTGCATTTACACGTAATGCAACAACCAGAGATCGCAACTACAACTGATAGCGATAAAAATCATCTTTGTCACAATCAAAAGATAATATGTAAACATATATCATCGAACTGTCAAACGTAATTTAAAATATTGTAAAAATTTTTATAACACCAGAAGACAGTCAGATTCGATGATATATGCACGTCATTCCATCTAGACGTAAGTAAAAAACCTTTGTTATTACTTTATGAATAAGATTTACAATTACAATTACGAAAACTATGTAAAAATTATTACCAATATCTGCAGGTCACTTGAAAATGGCATTAATACGCCGAAACAGTCTGTTGTGACTTAATAAAAATATATAAACTTCGCAGCAAATTGGAATTTATTTAGTAAAATCGTTAACCATTAATTTATAACCCGTGTCCACTTGATGCCGAACATAAAAAAGAAGAGACATGAAAATTGCGTCGAGAGAATAGAAGAATTCTGAACTTTGTGATGATTTCGTAAATAAAACCCAAGTCGTGTTTCTATACAATTTAAGACGTAATTAACATTTTGAAATTTCCTTTTAAAGTTTTCCGCTGTACTCTGTGTGCTTAACCCTGTGGCGCTCAGCTTCCACTGTAGTGGACGGCTGTTACTAGACGTATTTCTGCGGTCCTTTCAGAACTCGTAGTGCAGGAAGTACACTCCACGGGACTCTTCGGCTACGTGCTGCACTATAGGTGTCGCCAGATGAACTGAAAAGTGTCAATTTTTCACCCGAAACCAGTAGCATGTCAAGGCGGCGGCGAGAGGTTTCACAAAGGAGAGCCAAAGGAAATTTACACAAAATGCAATCATCCTCTACGTCCACGTATATTCGAAAATTTCGTTAGAAGCGGGAAAAAAATAGAGAATTGAAAAAATGTTTGTTAAGCTTATGGGACTTAACTACGGGGTCATCAGTCCCTAAACTTACAAACTACTTATAAACTACTTACGAACTAGGACGGCACAAATATCCATGCCCGAGGGGGAACTCGAACCCCCGACCGTAGTGGCCGTGCTGACCGTGACTGGATCGCCTCAGTCACCTCGGCCACCGCGGCCGGCTAGAGAAGTGACTCTGGATGTGTCATGTGTACACTTTAACGGACATCGCTGTATTTTTCCGTTTAGGACTTAAACTGAAATAAATTTTTCTATTTTATGATACTAGGCATTGTTCTTCACTATATAAGCACCTTTTCAATATTCTGTCTACATTTCTTCGTAAATCATGCATCACAGGGTTAAGTGCAACATATATTTCTGTTGGTCCTCCTCAACAATGAAAGTCTTGCATCAACTTAACCGATCTTTCAGCTGTATACTACACTGCTCTCAAGCTACAAAGTATCTCACCAAAAATTCAATAATATTAATTGGAATGGATTTTATTATTATTATTATTATTAAGAAATTTAAGCTTGGTAGTTATGATACATAATATTTCTTTTAAAATGTTGCATATCTATTTCGTTAGTTGAATGACTGCCGTTGGCGTAGTTTCAAGTTCAAGTGACTCGTGTACACGGCTTGAAATTGTTAACAGATTTCGTCTTAGATTCTAAGTACGATGTCGTAGCTCCGTGTGTGGAAGGACTTGTCGGAATTTGCCGTTGGCCTGGGGATGCCAGATTGTACATGAACAATCTTTTGTGAGGTCTCTTCCTTGTCCCCCGTTAACAGATAAAATACGTATGACACGCAGTGGCTATCACACGGCTAGGCGGGGCAGTGCCCCCGAGCTCCAGGGGCCCCTCGTCCTCCGTGAGCGACGTTCGAAAAATTTTACAGTTAGAGCGTCGAATTTTTTTACCTCCCCCTCCCCCAAACCTCCCACTGTAACCTAATGGGCCACCGGGTGGAAATACACTCACTGTACACTATTTCTTATTGCCAAATAGAAGTGTAGAGTTCTATTATCCGATTAAACCAGTTTTCCGAACATTCATGTCCCCCCAATTACTTCGGTTAATCGACGTTCTACTGTATCTAATATTTTAGATGAATGAATGATTTTCGGTTTTGAACTGTTTGAACCCTGTCCAGCAAACCTCAAACGCACAAAGTTAAATCTAAAAATTGTTCCCATCTCACAATATAAACATAACAAGGTCTATTGTTGCCCCCCCAGACCATGTTGTAGCCCCCTCCAGACCCTTTTCGAACCCCCCCCCCCCTCAGACCCTCCTCGAGTCCCCCAGACCATGCTTAGAGAGAGGGGGGAAAGCAAATAGAAAGGCGCAATACTGCAGGGCGACCTTTTTTTTCTTAGAAATCACCTCAGCTCGGATTCACCTCAGCCAACACCGCCTAGAAGACAAGGCCTCACAACAGGCCGTGCCACGTCACACCGAGAGGCTGCCAACGCTATAGTCGAGCTGCCGACAGAACGACTCTTGACAGCTAGCGGCTATGTTGCCAATACTGCTACGCGGATGTTTGTTGTTACGCCGTGTCGGTCGCCGGCATACGAATATCACGTCCGAAAATTTTGGGATCGTTGCTATGTACTACTAAAGCGTGAACGAACGAGAACAATCACGTAGTAATGAAAAACACTCTTTTTGCAGTTAAAAAGAAAAGCTTTAGAAATATATGTCGAGTTAAAGTACAGCTTCATATGTTCCAGTATTCCATTAACTATAATGTATCATTTAGTCTTCAGCAGAAGGTCGCTAGTTGAAGAATTTTGTTGTATATTTCATGTTCTATAACCATTTTTCGCAGACTCGTTATTACTCGGGCACTGTATTGTGGCAGTCGGCCGAGAGGGTAAACAAATGACTACCAATGTTTGGTTGTGTGGCCATATTCCGCAGCAGCTGTTAAAATTGATTATAGAGGTAATCTGTCTTATGCTGACTGCAATTAAGAGGCTTATTTTTACACCAGACGCGTTTCGCTTTTTTTATTTTAATAGCATCTTCTGTGGTCTGTAAATGATACAAAGGTTTGTACAAGTTGTTTTTGATAAATAGATTAAAAACAGTTTTTAAAAAGCATTTTCACGTTAGGCCTAAGTGTTTTTAATTTAATATTCGGTCTACTCACGGTGTTGATGTCTCTTCTCTACATGTAACTACTGCTTCTCCGTCTTGTTGGCTGGAGTTCGTTTTTTCCTGGCGAGTGTTTCAGGGCTGTGTACAGCACTTTTCGTGTGTTTTTGTTACGTTTTTTCCTTTTCATCTGTGATGTGCTAAGCTATATTTCGGTTAATTAAAAGATTTAATTATTTGTATATTTTGTAATAAGTTGAACAATGTTAGTCTAGAAGTTTCGCTTGGCGCCAAAACGGTGGCTTGTGGCGGCAGTCAGTCGAGCGCCGACCGCGATACCTTGCACTTTCATGTCAGTTCAGTGCGGGCCAGGGACAGTTTATACGTTATGTATCGTTTATATACTCAATATTACTCAGTCTGTATATTTGTGATTGAATATACACTGGCATTTCTTCAATAAAAACAAGCACTGGCATCCTAAAAAAGCTTCTACAATGTAGATGAATTTTTAGATAAAACATAAAAAAATATATTAAAAAAATAAAATAAAAAAAAATAAATAAATAAAAAAAATTTAAAAAAAAATTTACAAAAAAAGTTCTTAAAATATAGATTGTCAAGTATAGACATAATTTACTAAACTGACACGTTCCACATCATTACGAAATGTCGTATACATGATCTAAGGAACAAGTATTAATCTAATCTAATCTAATCTAATCTAATCTAATCTAAAGTTAATCGTAGTGCAGTACTTCCTAGCCACATTTCAACACCTCTTTAAGCATCACTTCAGGTACAAAGGATGCGCGACCTACGCAATGGGACGTAGCTACGACAGAAGACTCAAGGTTAGTAAAAGAGTGATTTTAGACGTGCACTGAAGTTCAGTGGCGGCGCTAGGCGTCGGCGACGTCGGCCACCGCCGACGGCCTCTCGCCTGTGGAGGCCTCGCAAAACATTGTAATTTTTTATTTTATTTTTTGTTTGTTTAACGGCGCTTTCCAACTGCTAGGTTGTGTAGCGACGACCAACATCTTGCTTAACCTAAGGACGAATACAACGTCTGTTTAAACAATGAAAATAATCCAACTGCAACAATGTAGTGACGCCAGGCTGTTAGCGCACGCTGTGCATTTGACAACGAGCATCGTCACTCCAGCACGAGTGCTGACGACTGTTACCGATCAGTTGAGGGAACACCTGTCGTGAATCTGTGCATGCTCACTAAACGACAGTGACGAAATGACGCACAAAACGCAGTATCAAGAGACTCGCACGTAGAATACTTCCGTCTATGTTTCTTGTCTTTACTGAATGAAAAATTGGTTGTTTATTGTAAGTTATTAAGTTTATTTCGATACATCTATCACACTGTTGGGACTGATTTCCTATTTGTAAGGTAAATCAGTATTACGATACATTTCTTAGCATATTTGTCTGTAAAGCATAATTTATTTTACTGTTGTAAATTTTATGTACGTGGTACGCTCTGATTAAAATTACTTGATAGTTGAACCAGTGGTGGACTGCCTGTTTGAGGCCTGGGGCGGCGTAAATGCCACATCGTCTACTAACTATCTTCATTTGGTGTATTAACCAAGTATGTAGTTGTATGACAATATGGTTCAAACTGACTTTCCTCGTTACTTTTTCTCTGTTAGGTTTTATTATTTATGTCTCACGAGGAAGCAGCTGTATAACGAGCATAGGCGCTTTCTGTTACCGGAACTAGACAAAGATTCATGTGCAATGGGTGTGTCCAGCAGAAAATATTGGTGATCATGATATCTACAATTGGTAAAAATCATTGATTAAATGTAAATGTCTCTATGTGTAAATTTTGAGAAAGTAATTGTAGAATGTAATACTAGAGCTGAAAATTAATAAATCTGTGGTAAGCTTTTCGTTGCACTTACGTGCGTATTTTTATATTGTACTTGTAGTACATCGGTGTAGATAGCACAGGCTTAAAAAATTGGATCAAATTCTTGATGTAGAATTGGTAGTTATTCTACACTGTTCCATGAATCTGTTTATGACACTTGTTGTTTCTGAAAATGTACCTTTAGAGACTTAAGTCGTTTAGCAAATTCACGATTCATTTAAACGCAGTTGCTCCATATATCGTGAAGCAGAAGAAAACAAAGAACAGATAGGTGTAACTCATTTTGGGATAGACCTACTGATTCGCTTGTAACGATTAAAGCTTAAACTCGAGTCTCCATAATAAATTCTATAGCAGGAGATGTGGAACACACACACACACACACACACTAACATCCATTTTATAATATGTATAGATTTCTTAAGTAATTCTTATATTTTATTACTTGAAGTTCTGGCATCATATTTGGACAAATATAAAAACTATGTTGCCATGTATGACGATACCACGTCCAATTCTGTCTGTACTACAACAATGAGTACTTTTAAGCACCGTCAAATGAGGTAATTTAGGACGGTATGGTATATTTGTTCTTTCGCATTGCATAGAAACAATTTGCCGCTCACTTTCACTTTCGTACACTAATTATTTTAAGTGAGAAACTGTATTGTCGCATTCTGCGACTTTTGTTTTTATTCTTATGTAAACCTTGATGTATATTCGATTAAAGCGTTGTAACTGCATTTGTCATCCAGGTCATTAGCCACTTTTTTGTGTGTTTCTCAGGCAAATAGGGGTGCACATCGACTTTTCTATTTTTAGGATTTTTATTCGTTCTACATACACCCCCCCCCCACTTCACTGACAAAGAATGAAATCTATACAACCTGTGGAAGTTATGGTAAAATCAACCTCAAAACAGTCCGCAATCATCCCATTTGATGGAACTGCACTTATCAATGTATTTACTAAAAAAATAATGTTTAGATCGTCGGGAGGATCCTCAAGAGGAAGAGACATACGGAGGAAATGGGAGCCTGGTGCATCAAAAAGTAGAAGAAAGGCTGAGACAGCTACATCCAACCAAGCTATGAGTTTGTGCATGATGAAATTTCTTAAGTGACCTACTTCAGGTGAATCTGCTCCAGATGCCTCAGATGAATCTGTCCAAGTGTCTGTAGTTGCAGAAACAGAACCAGGGCCGAATGAATCTTACCCGTTCTGATACACCATTAGAATTGGAAACTGCTGTTACCCAAAATTCAGAGTCGAATTAGGAGTTAAGAAGTGAAAATATTTGTGATTCAAAGAGAGTCATTTACAGAATTAGATCCGGGAAAGTAGGTGTTTCGAGTAACAGATTCACAACGTCATGACGTAATTCAAAATATTCCCCAACAAAACCTCCAGAAATCTGATGAGAGCTACCCCAAAGACGCAAATGAAAGACATTTCACTAAATTCCATTTTACTAGAAAATTGAGTAATGGTGAAGATCAACATCGCAGGTGGGTGGTTTACTCCAGATCTATAGATACAATTTATTGCTTTCCATGTAGACTTTTTTCACATTTGCAAACACAGATGGTAAAAGAAGGCAGTTGTGACTGGAAAGATCTGTGGACGATATTGCACAGTCGTAAACAAAGTCAGCGACACATGGAGTGTATGATTAAGTGGATGGAATTCTATAAAGGAATGAAATAAGGGAAAACGATAGATAAGAAAAACGAGAGACAGATTAGGGGATCATAAAAGTATTGGTATAACTTGGTCGAAAGATTGATCGATGTTATCAACTACTTAGCCTCACACAATCTGGCATTTAGAGGTCATCGAGAATCCCTTAACCTGAATGACACTGGGAACAGTGGAAATTTTATAGACCTATTTAAACAGTTATCCAAATATGATCTAACAGTAAAAGAGGACTTGCAACGAATAATGAAAGGCAACTTTCTCAGCGTTATCTGAGGCACGTGATCCAAGATGAATTAATTTCATTACTGTCAAAATCTGTCATTAAGGAAATTGTAGAAAGCGTCAAACAAGCTAAATATTATGGCTTCATGCTCGATTGCTCCAGATAAGTGAGCCGTGTGGAACAAATGTCAATAATATTAAGATTTTGCAATTCCTTAGCTGGAGAGATAGAGGAACTCTTTGTTGGGTTTATTGCCGTTGCAGAAACAATGGGAGAATATTTAACAAATGCAGTTTTAAAGGAACTAGAAAAAATGATCTAGATATGAAAAACTATCGGAGACAGGGATATGATAACGGTGTTAACATGGTTGCCATTAATAAAGGTGTTAGAACAAGAATTCTCAATATTAATCCATGACATTCTTCCAGCCATGCGGATGCCATTCTTGGAATTCGCTTCTCATAGATGCAGCTAACTCATCTACAGCAGCTACAACATTTTTCGGCTTCATTAATAAAATGTATGTGCTCTTTACAAGATCTAGAAAGCGTTGGGAACTTATAAAAAGTAAATTAAAATTGACATTGAAACCTCTGTCTGAAACAAGATGGGTTAACAGAATCGGAGCACTAAAAGCTATATTATTTCAATTTGATGTAATCTAAAGCGAAATGACCTAAGAAGTAAAAATGTTAATTCTGAAACACTTAGTGACTGTGAAGCAGTCTTGATCGAAATGTTAACTTTCGAGTTTACTGTTGCAATACACGTTTGGTACGATATTTTACTACGTGTGAACAATATAAATAAACAATGACAGTCGGTTCAGATGAACCTGAAAGTGAGTGTTGACTCTTTACGTTCATTTCGTGACGGGATTCGAGCACTCCGTATTACAGAATTTCACACATGCGTTGTAAAAGCTAGATTGTTTGAAAAAAAGTAGTTGTTACGAAGTTGAGTTTGTGAGTTTAAAAGGAAAATAATAGCACAGAAAAAACGAATGTTCGATTACGAACAAATTGATGAACCAATACAATCTGCAGAAATGCAGTACAGAGTTAATTTTTTAACACAATGATAGATGCTGTAACAGTCGACAGTGAATGATGTTTCAAAGCGCTCGAAGAATATTCTTAACGATTTGGTTTTATTTATGATATCAAATATCTGAAATCTCTATCCAGGGATTGTAATGATTTAGTTATGGTACCCAGAGAAGGCGAAAATAATGACATACAGCCTTTAGAACTTTACGAGGAACTCCAGCTTTTAAAATCCAATTCACTAGACTCAAAGACGCAAAACAACTTCTTCAATATATTTTAGAAAATAATTTGGAAGAAGTATATTTAAATGTTTACAGATCACACACTGAAACGTGGCCCCTGAGGTTGGGAGCTGAAGCTTGCATTCAGCTCGTAGGGCATTGACTGTTAGAACCAGTCCCGCCTCTTTCTCCCAGTGCCGCCAGCTTACGGCGTATAGATTACAGGTTTTAAAAGTAACAGCACCTAAGGGGTTAAAGCGTCACAGATGGAACACGAAATTATCACTTTAATGTTTGAGTAATGGAAAACTGGAACTATATCAACGAAAAATTAATATTTTTAAGGGGTGTAGCAACGCCTTCTCTTTTTACTATCGTAACTGAATAACAATCAGAATTAACATTTTTCATGCCACTTTCAAGGACAGCCTTCCTTTTTCTAAAAGAAGTGGTAGGGGTATGTGGAGTTATTTTAACAAATAACAAAGTGGAAGATAATAATCAATACCAAGCAAAAATCAACAATACATTGACGATGTCTCTGATGTAAAATACTGTTACGAGGTAAGGTTGGTAGAGAGCATAAACATTCCGTAGACCGCCGATCACAGAGGGGCCACGAAAAAGTGCATGAACTGTATATAACAATCCGAATCATGCTGACAGTTCCAGTCAGTACAGCTTCGGCCGAGAGAAGCTTCTCAAAGTTAAAATTGATTAAGACTTACTTGAGAAGCACAATAAGCCAAGAAAGATTGTCTGCGTTGTCAGTATTATCAACTGAATCCGAAATAGCGGTTAGTATTTCTCTATTTTAAGTTGTGTTTATTGTAATTTTTGTCATTTCATTAATACTTGTATATTATATTAATAAAATTTTAGTATAATGATGGTGTATAATTTAGCTCATTTTACTTAACGTTTTCTTCCTTGCTGAAAAAATGAAAGGGGCCTCGCAAAGACGAGTTCGCCGACGCCCTGTTTTCGTCTAGCGCCGCCACTGCTGAAGTTGCATATCGACACGGCACCTCGCGTGCAGTGCTGCCCCGTTTACAAACCAGGGCACTGGCACGAAGTGCGTTGGTAACATCGCCGAGGGATGGCATGAAAGAGAGGAGGTGTTTTAGGAACTTTGTCAACTATGCACTGACCTTCCATCCCTTGTCTTTTTAAAAAAAGAAGCCCCGCCGTACACTGCTGCCAATCTTTGCGAAATAACAGTGAATTGCGCTGAATTACCAGCAGTGTGTTTGACAATGCAAGGTTTGACCATAATTGAGTATTAAGACTCTACAGTGTATTATTTCAGAACGGTGTTACTATGGTAACGCAACTGTTTGTGTAGTGAATTCCCCCAAGGGAGTGTTCCTTAATCGTAGATCCCAATGTAGTGCTGTAACCAATTTCACTCTAAAATTCATGCAAGAAGAAGAGAAAATATGGATCGTAGATGGTTTTGTGGATTGTATTACTGATCGGTGTTTCACCAGTGAAACAGAAAACAGCTCAAGTGGTGATATGTATGGCTGTATCCATAGAGACTCTTAGAAGCTGTTCACGTTTTAACTGATGTATTTGATATTTCGACTAAAAGCTATGTTGCACGTGCTACTTAACCTCCATCTTTTAAATAACGTAAGATGAGCCCATTGAAACCGGCCGTCATAAAATAAATAAGTGTTTTGCGATCTTGGCTTTCTTCTTTTGAAGATAGCCGGCCGCGGTGGCCGAGGAGACTGAGGCGCTGCAGTCACGGTCAGCACGGCCACTACGGTCGGGGGCTCGAATCCCCCCTCGGGCATGGATATTTGTGCCGTCCTAGTTCGTAAGTAGTTCATAAGTAGTTTGTAAGTTTAGGGACTGATGACCCCGTAGTTAAGTCTCATAAGCTTAACAAACATTTGAACATTTTGAAGATAATTAATCTATCAGATCGCCTACAGAACCTGCGATGCGAGGTAATTTGTTTTAAAGTACATTTCTACCCGCACACTGTTTGTTTATTCTGCCATTTAACGGTTTAGCTACATTCACGGATCAGATCTTTCAAATAATATTACTTTTTTAATAGTTAATTGCGCATTCAAGAGCTGATCTCTATCCCACTTTTACGATAATAAACGAAGATGTGGACTTAGTTATTTTACCTATTACTTCTTCATGGACAGACCCTAACATATATTTCATGAAACTTGGTAGGGGCACAGCTCAATCCAAAGTGTTTCATCAAAGAAAACCCGAAAATTTCCTTTTGCTGAAACCATCCTACACGAATATTTCCCGTACTTTCCTTCTTTGACTGGGCTATCAACGAAATTAGGCTGATGGGTACGGAGCAATGAGCTAACAGTGCAGTAGTTGGGCGAGAGTGAGTTGTCGGCACTGACAAGAACGCCTGCTGTCACCGTAGACGCGCGAGTTCTTCCCTGTTTGCTTCGCGGCAGGGTCCATGTTTTCTTGGATGAGTAATACTTCATCGTGTATTTTTTATTAGCTTCTGACTGGGACCTCATCGCTTAGTATGGAACAACTTCGAAAAGTATCCCATGCGGTCGTTTTATCTGTTTGTCCTACCCAGGTCCAGCTCTATCCCTCTGCAAAATTTCATCCAAATCGAACCAGTAATTTTTCGTGAAAGCATAACAAACAAACTTTCACAGTTATGTTACAGAGTATGATTATATAGCTGTTGTGTGACGCATAATAATTTACTTAGTAGTATTTAGGTTTGTCTTATTATGTCTTCCAGTAGGCGGTGAAGAGCTGATGATGTAGTTTTGTATCTATATAGTTTTATTTTAAAGAGGGCCCCAAAGTCATTTTTGCCCCGGGGCCCTTGGTGGCATAGCTACGCCGCTGCTCAAGAGTCAGATACCATTAACAGATACCTGCTACTTTCGTCCTTGAACTTTGTTACAGGAGATGCACTAGTACGGAAACGTTACAATTCTTGGCGGGTTTCTAAACGCCAACTCTCATAATTATAGGTTTAAACGTATCCATCGTATCAACAACTTGCTACCACCGTTCACAGATCTTTTTTCTTTTTTTTTAACATTGAAGTTATGTTCTTGTTTTTATTAATCAAGTTAGTAAGCAATAGTGAAGCTGTAAGTTTCTGGTAGATTGAAATTGTGTGCCGGAATCGGGATTCGAACCTGGGACCTGTACCTTTCGCGGGCAAGCGCTCTGCCGTCTGAGCTATCCCAGCACGCTTCAAGGCCCGTCCTCGCTACTTTACTGCTGCCAGTACCTTGCCTCCTAGTTTCTAAACTTCACAGAAGCTCTCCTGCCAACCTTGCAGAAATAGCACTCCTGGAAGAAAGGATATGGTGGAGACATAGCTTAGCCACAGTCTAAGGGATGTTTCCAGAATGAAACTTTCACTCTGCAGCGGAGAACATGAGGCAGCGTTGAAGTTTATGTAGTGGAGGCAGACGTGCCACAAGACCGTCCACGCAGTCACTGTGTCGATTAAGTTCAAATGTTTGTCAAGCTTATGGGACTTAACTACGGGGTCATCAGTCCCTAAACTTACAAACTACTTATGAACGACTTACGAACTAGGACGGCACAAATATCCATGCCCGAGGAGGGATTCGAACCCCCGACCGTAGTGGCCGTGCAGACCGTGACTGGAGCGCCTCAGTCCCCTCGGCCACCGCGGCCGGCGTGTCGATTAAGTCTCGTTGGTCTAGTGGTTAGGGCGCCGTGGCTCAGCGCGCCCGGTCAGAGGGCTGAACGCTCTCTGTAATAAAACAGCTGAGCCAAAGAACACTTAGAACCAAAACGAACGAACACGATCAGCGTCCGCGAGGACAAGAACTACCCATAGAGAGAGAGAAAAAAAAGTGTTATGGCGTCTGCCTAGTAAGCAGGAGGTCCCGGTTTCGAATCCCGGCCGCGACATGAATTTTAATTCAGTGCCTCTACTTCAGTTTAATATACTTAATCCAACTTATGCTAAGGACAACACATACACCCATGCCCGATGGAGGACTTGAACCTCCGACGGGGAACAGCCGTGCACTCGGCCATTCCCGCGCGGCATCGTCTACGGTCGGTGGAAATGCAAAATGGACATAGTTCCGTGAGAGTCCAATATATGTCAATTTAGACCCTTGCCACGCTACGAACAACTGCATTCAGTTTTCCTCTTGCTCGTTCGAGCATGCCATGCTCCAAATGCCCGGCCGTCTACCCTGGGAAAGGAGATAAATCCACTCCTCCGAAGGTATATACTCTAAGGTATATGAGACTACATCACTTCCTTTTACAAAAGCATTTTTTAACAAAACGTTGCCGCGGTGGAGTAGCCGAGCGGTCTCAAGCGTCTCGCTGCGGAGCGCGCGGTTGCTCGCCGTGGAGGTTCGAGTCCTCCCTGGGGCATGGATGTGTGTGTTGACATTAGGTTAGTTTACCTAGTTTTAAGTAGTTTGTAAGCTACGGACTGTAGACCACGAAGTTTGGTCCGATAGATTTACAAACATTTGAACATTTGAACAAAACGTTTCACTTTGCCGCGGTGGATTAGCCGTGTGTACTTGGGGCGCCGTGCTGCTGTACGCGCGGCCGATCGCCGTCGGGGGTTCGAGTCCCCGCTCGGGAATGGCTGTTTTTGTTGTCCTTAGGTTAGTTTAACTTAGTTTAAGTATTTTGTAAGCTACCTACCAGTTGAATCCGATAGGTTTACAAACATTTGAACATATTTTAAGAGGCCTAAAACTTCATTTACATTCATCCAAATTGTCTTCAACTAATACTCTCTCTCTCCTTTCAACAATACCTGAGAATAATTTGTTCAGAATGCTAATTAAAGAGATGCCTCTGTAGTAGTCAACTATCTATCCTGTTTCCATGCTTGAAAATTATTGTGATTACTGCTTTCATCCAACCTGTCCCGACTTTCACTTCACTTCAGTTATCCTGTGTAATCATTTAATTCATGAGATTCCAATGTATTTGATGGGTTCCGTCTTAATTTTGTCTACCCCAGCCTCTTTATTGCACTGCAATCTTTTGAAAATTCTCTCCACTTCATCAAATATCATCATGTTTCCATCATCATACCTATGCCATTCTACCTCAAAATCTGACAAATAATTGAAGGCTTCACCTACATTAAGAAAGCCTTCAAAATAATCCCTCCATCTTCTCAAGGCATCCACAGGATTCACTAGCAGCTTTCTTGACCGGTTCAAAACACTTGTTAATTACTTATTCCCTCCGTTTCGAAGACTGCTAATTACGCTTCAGAATGATTTTCCTGCGGCTTGACCAAAACTTTACAACTTATTTCCAAAGTCTTCCCATGATTTCTGCTTGGATTCTGCAATTATCTGTTTGACATTATTACTTTCTTCAATATAACTTTCTCTGTCTGCCTAGATTCTAGTATGGAACCATTTTTGAAACGATTTCTTTTTTCTTTTGCAGGCTGCCTTGACTGTGTCATTCCACCAAGCTGTCTGCTTCTTTCTTCCTTTACACACTACTGTTCCAAGACAATCTCTAGCCACTTCTAGTAGTGTGTCCCTGTACCTTGTCCATTCGTCTACCATTGACCGTAGATGACTACATTCATCTAACTGGTACCTTTCTGAGATCATTGTTAAATATTTTTGCATTATTTCCTTGCCTGAAGCTTCTCCATTCTTCTTATTCTACATATGAACCTGACGTTCTGTACTTTTAGCCTCACAAAACCAATTTCAGTTGAGATTAAATAATGATCAGAGTCATCAAAGAACCCCCTGAAAACACGTGTATCCCTAACTGCCTTTCTGAATTCCTGACCTGTTATTATATAGTCAATGACAGATCTGTTCCCCCCGCCTTCCCAAGTATACCAGTGAATGTTCATATACTTAAAAAAAAAGGAGTTTTGATAAGTAAGCCCATACTGGCACAGAAATCCAAGAGCCGCGGTGGAGTAGCCGAGCGGTCTAAAACGCCTCGCTGTGGAGCGCGCGGTTGCTCGCCGTGGAGGTTCGAGTCCTCCCTGGGGCATGGGTGTGTGTGTTGGCCTTAGGTTAGTTTACCTAGGTTTAAGTAGTTTGTAAGCTACGGACTTGGTCCGATAGATTTCAAAATGTTCAAATGTTTGTTAAGCTTATGGGACTTAACTACGGGGTCATCAGTCCCTAAACTTACAAACTACTTATGAACTAGGACGGCACAAATATCCATGCCCGAGGGGGGATTCGAACCCCCGACCGTAGTGGCCATGCTGACCGTGACTGGAGCGCCTCAGTCACCTCGGCCACCGCGGCCGGCCGATAGATTTACAAACATTTGAACATTTTGAACAGAAATCCAAGAGTTGTTTTCCGTTCCTGTTGACCTCCATATCTTCTCCAAACTTATGCATAATCTTTTCATACCCTTCTGTTTGATTTCCTGTCCTGGCGTTGAAATCGCCCACGAGCAAAACAATGAGCTTATGCTTTACCCTGACAACTTCATCACTGAGTACATTGTAAAATCTGTCCATCTCATTTTGATCTGTCCCTTCATAGGGCGAATAAACTGACACAATCCGGATTTTCTTGCTGGAGATGACCAAATCTATCCACATCAGTCGTTCGTTCACATACCTTATTGCATGTATGCTGGGCTCGATTGCATTCCTGATATAAAACACTACACCCCACTTTGCTCCTCCTGCTTTGACCCATGACAGGTAGACTTTGTATTCTCCCACTTCGTCTTCTTTCTCTCCCCTTACCCGAACGTCACTAACAGCTAAAACATCTAACCCCATCTTACTTGCATCCTCTACAAGCTCTACCTTCTTCCCAGTGTAGCCTCCACTGATATTAATAGCTCCCCAACTCATTCCAGATCGTTTGCCAAGCCGTATTTAAGGAGTCACTGGTCTGACAATTAGAGGTAGGGCTCCATCACCTCCAAAAGAACGAAGAATTTTGCTTTGATTGTTGCCAGCATTAGATAGAAGTACCTGGGAAGCAGGTTGCTAGCCTTACTTACCCTGGGTCCCACTGGGTTTTACCCCTAACGGTTGAGAGACTAATCTGTGGATTTGGTAGGTTTTGTCGTCTGAACACAAAAGCGGCCACGACTCAGAATAAGTCCGAGATGTGCAACCTTTTTCCAAAGTAACTTGTATCTCGACTGTCAGGACCACTTACTTAGCCACTTATACGTTGACCGTGGTTCGTGAACTAGGACGTGACACTTCAGGAACCCACACCATGAACCACGTATTATTTTTTAGTTCAACAATATTTCTGAGTCGATTTTGTAGGAAGAAAGCGGTTAAAAAATCTGATTATTTTTCACATGTGTTAGTGCGATATATTAGCATCTCAATAAACAAAAAAGAAGTTCAAATGTTCGTAAAGCTATGGGACCAAACTGCAGTGGTCATCAGTCCCTAGACTTACAAAATGCTTAAACTAACTTATACTAGGGACAAAACACACACACACACACGCACACACACAAATATGCCCGAGGGAGGACTCGAACCTCCGGCGGGTAGCAGCCAAGCACTCCGAAGCAAGGCGCCCCAGAGCACTCCGACATTTGACATTTCTGTGCGGATGCTATAAACTATTTACCTTTTTATAATTCCTAACATTATTTGTGAAATGACTCAATTCTTCTAGCATGTGTTCTCCGTTGTCATATCTTACATTGAAAAAGTATGACTGTGTGTAGCTTACTGATCACTACATTACTGCAAGTGAAATGTAGCTAAAACTGCAAATGAGTTTTATAAAAGGTAGTAACACTCATATATTCTTTTTCATGCGTAAATACGTATTATTCAATGGTGTCAATGCCGCGTTCGCAAGTCAATGGAATTAGCACGAGCTTAGCTTAGAGTATCAGCCGGCGGCGATGGCCGAGGGGACTGAGGCGCTCCAGTCACGGTCTGCATGGTCACTACGGTGGGGGGTTCGAATCCCCCCTCGGGCATGGATATTTGTGCCGTCCTTAATATTAGCTAGTTCATAAGAAGTTTTTAGGGACTGATGACCCCGTAGTTAAGTCCCATAAGCTTAACAAACATTTGAACATTTTTTGAACAAATGAATTTGTCCATCGGAAACGACCGATTACAATGGAGCATTACGGTATGACTGCCTTATTCTTTCTCTCTGGCTATGTTCCCCCACGTGCAGGGTCGGGTTTGTTAATTTGGATTTGGTGTGTTAATATTTACGGGGTGTCAATGCCGCGTTCGCAAGTCAATGGAATTAGCACGAGCTTAGCTTAGAGTATCAGCCGGCGGCGATGGCCGAGGGGACTGAGGCGCTCCAATCACGGTCTGCATGGTCACTACGGTGGGGGGTTCGAATCCCCCCTCGGGCATGGATATTTGTGCCGTCCTTAATATTAGCTAGTTCATAAGAAGTTTTTAGGGACTGATGACCCCGTAGTTAAGTCCCATAAGCTTAACAAACATTTGAACATTTTTTGAACAAATGAATTTGTCCATCGGAAACGACCGATTACAATGGAGCATTACGGTATGACTGCCTTATTCTTTCTCTCTGGCTATGTTCCCCCACGTGCAGGGTCGGGTTTGTTAATTTGGATTTGGTGTGTTAATATTTACGGGGTGGCCGGATGCCCTTCCAGTCGCCACCCCATGCCCCCCCTCCCGGCAGGAAATGTGAACCACGAATGTCTGCATATAACATATTTGAAAGTGTAAAGTGATACGAAATGTTTGCGAATCGTGTAACTGAGGCGGGGCTTGGGTACCGGCCTGGTATTCACCTAGAGGGATGTGAAAGCGGAGTCACTGCCTTATATCAAAGAAAAAGATTAATTCTTAGTCATTTTTCAAATTCAAATGTTTGTATAGCTTATGGGATTTAACTACAGGGGCAACAGTTCCTAAACTTACATACTACTAATCAACTAGTTTATACTAAAGACGGCACAAACACCCATGCCTGAGAGGGGATTCGAAACCCCTACGGGGAACAGCCTTACGCATCGTAGCATAACGCCTCACTGCGCTAGGCCGCTCCGCCGCGACTTAGCCATTTTTATTCCGCTGCGGAAAGAGATCCACCTAACTAATTAGAATTTTCAATGAATTTTTTCTGGCTTCCTAAATGCGTGTAATGTCGATCATGACACATTAAATATTTTAATGTACTTTAGTGGCTAGATAGCTTTATTTCTGACTGATCAAATCGCCCTTATCATACCGTAAACGCGGGCAACTTGAGCCCTGGAGGTTAACTTGAGCCCAAAACACAAAAATGTTGTTTGGTTCTCTGCGCACTCTCAACATCAGTATAACGACGCTTCGCTGGTAGGCAGCAGCACTTAAGCAGACCATAGCGTGCGTCTAGGAGGTATAGGAAGTCGCTTCTAGTAGCAGCAATGGTCATGCTACCTACAAACGTATTTTTTATTATTTCAAATGTTCAAATGTTTGTAGAGCTTATGGGACTTAACTACGGGGTCATCAGTCCCTAAACTTACAAACTACTTATCAACTAGCTAATACTAAGGACGCCACAAATATCCATGCACGAGGGGGGATTCGAACCCCCGACCTTAGTGGCCGTGCAGACCGTGACTGGCGCGCCGCAGTCCCCTCGGCCACCGCGGCCGGCTGTTGTTATTTCACCCTGTAAATTTCGTCTGTATAGATATCAGGAATATCCTAAAACTGGAGGTAAGTGCATATATTTCATATTTAGTTTATCATCAAAGCAAACTGAGAACTGATCATGCCCTGAAAAACTCATTAATTGTCAATATGTGGTTAAGTACAACGGGTACACTTTACCTGCAAATACGGGCTATTGAGCCCAAGACCATCATACGAAAAAGGAAACAAAAATTGGAAGACTCCACATCAGAAGAAGATGACGCATTCAGTTTGAGATCAGGGGGTGACAGCGATATCAGCCTCCACAATAGTGATGAGGAACATGTAGGACACTTGTCTATGACTTTTTTGCCAAAGCAAATCAATGTCATCACCGGCGCCTGTAACGAAAGATGACCTAGAAATAAGCACGTTTGTTCTGCTAAAATGGAACGATAAGGAATACCCAGGAGTCATCCTTGCTATAGAAGCAGAAGGTGTTACAGTCGAATGCATGGAGCCTACGCTAAACTCTGGAGGTGGCCCATAAATAAGGATGTCTTGTATAAATTTGAAGTTGTGGTAATGACTATTGAGCCTCCAAAATCAGGTTTGTTTTCTTTAACTGGACTCTAAACATTGTTATATCCCTAAATTCTTTGTTTGTACGATATGTAAAAAGTGTTGTTCAAAATTAATACTTGTCCTTAAAATAAAGTTTGGAAGCTCTCTGGATCTTCAGGAATTATGTTACTCAAATAACCATCAACCTACTTGGACCCAAACTGCCTTCAAATGGTAGTATCGTATCTATGGGAATTATTGTCTGGGATCAAGTAAACCAATATTGCGCCCAAATAAAACAGAAAAATAAAAATATTTACTATGTCACAAACAATGCGTACGGCATGTTGAAGAATCCGTAATAAACTATAGTTTAATAATATAAGGTGAGTATGTCAGTGAAAAAGTTTGTTTTACCCATTTTTAAACATAATGTTAGAAGTTTGGAATTCTAGGCTCAAGTAGCCCGCATTTTACGGCACTTGTTTCGTTCCATTTCTTTCTTTCACCCTGCAGGGTATATTGCATGAATACGCGTGAATGCATGCTTGCAGAAGTTTTAAATTAAAATTATTTTGCTTAAAATAGAATGCAACAATGAACTGGCGTGGAGATTATACATAACAAGTAACGTGATTTCTGAAACTTTCAACCGGTTCCATTTTATTTGCTTTACATTTTTCTACCATGTATGAATATTCGTGTATGGCACTGATATGAGTACAGTTCCATCAGCTGGTGGGAATACAGTTTATCAGAATCAGCATCAGGCCTTGAACACACAGAGTTGTTGAGTCGGCCACTATAGAAAACCGGCGAACGCGCCAGACCAGCACCGTCTAGAGACAAGGCCTCACAACAGCCCGTGTTACGTCACACCTAGTAGGCCGAAACAGCTAGCGGGCTGGTTAGTCACTTTTAGACAGTGGACTGCGCCCAGCGGTCAGCCACTCAACTAGCTATCGCGGCCTACCAACACCGCCTCACAACAGCCAACCAGGCCGCGGTCGCCAGCTTACTTGCTGGCCGCTACGAGGCAGTGGGCTGTGCATGCCCCCCACAAGGGTGGGGCTGGGTGGACCTCTTGCTCCAGGGCCCGGGCCTGAAGGGGGCCCGGGAACGGTCGCATGCAGTATAATTTTTTAATTATGTTAATTCAAACTGGAAAAATATTTTTATCCAGCTGAATGTTAGAGCATAGTTTAACTAACAGACAAATGTTTAAAACAGATATTTATGACAAACCGTTTATTGTAACAGTTTCATGAAATTGATGCTAGCAGTTACTGTCACTGGGTATGTCGTTTGAAGTCGTGTGCCGCTAACGTCAGGTTGGAGTTGCCTCAGAAGACTGGCCTGCGGCAGCTGTTGGCACATTTGACGGCTGTGTTCTCCACTGACAGCTGACCATCTGCGCCACGGCCAAGCCGCTTGCTCTGTTCACCAGGCGCATGCAGTCCACCTGTCAGCTTCCTGTGATGTATACCGAATTTGACATGTTTCTCTCCTGCTACGAAAGTGATAACGTTATTTGGTTAAGTTTGATGTAAAGTACATTACAGAAAGTACTTCGTTTTGCTACGATGATTTTTTATGTGGTAATAGTTTTCAATAACGTAAGATAAGAGATACCATTACTAACAATTCAATTCGAAAATCGTAGATTAACTGTATATTCAGGCGCGTATCTAGGGTTTCTCTTAGGGAGGAGCAGTTTTTATGTCCGTTGCCTATTTTCTCCAAAACGTATTGTAAATACAAACATTAACAAATGTTTAGTTTGTTATCTACGTAATATTTGCACCTGAATTATGTTCTAATTGTTTTATAAAATAGAGTGAATCAAAAACTCAGAGATATTAAGAAAAAATTTAAATAAAGCAGAACCTAATTTAAACGTATGACAAGGGGAAAAGGTTACCTGTAACTCACAATTACTTTGATGTCAGATGCAGATATATCATTATTTATGAGCTCAGCCGACAGCACCGCTGACTACAACGCAGGGGCCCGGATTCGATTCCCAGCAGGAAACTGGCTGTCGTGTATTGTCTTTATCATCATTTTCATCGTCATTGACACGCAAGTCGCCCAAGTGGCCTCCAGTAAACACACTTCCACTAGGCGGCCGAATAATCCAGGCAGGATGTATTTATAAGATTTATAAACAACAAAGGTAGAATACAGTATTTAAATAAACTCTTTTCATTTTATCCTGTTAAAAAAAGTAGATACAATACTGTAATCTAGCACTTCACACTGTTTTAACAAGATATTATTTTGAACTTGATCATGTTTTAAGTGCGCCGTGGTTGCACTGTGGTAGAGTGCCAGACTACAAATCCAAAAGTCGCGGGTTCGATCCCCACCAGGTCCTAGGATTTTTATCTGTCACTTTAGACTTCTTTCCCCTCTGGCAGTATTGCTCATGTGAAAAATACCGAGTAGCACCGTGGTTCGGAACCCACGTTAAACTGTAGGTCCCCCTATAACTGGCAGAGTATGCCAGTTCGAAGGTCGGAGGAAGGCAACAGCATACCACCTCCAAACAGGACCATGCCTAGTAAAGCACTGTGGTGTTCAAACCAATCTTCGGATTTACCTTTACCATGTTTTAAAGGGATTAAAATATTTGGCTTGTTTTACCATCCATGCATTTCATGCATACACCTCATTTTGCCAATTTATTAATTATTTCAGACATTTTTCACTACAAATTTTTGCACTAATTTAACGCCTACACAGATCGATTGCACTAAACACTTAACTCACTTCAGGTGTTTCAAGATTCAAATGTTTGTATAGCTTAGGGGACTTAACTACGAGGTAATCAGTCCTTAAACTTACAAACTACTTATGAACTAGATAACACTCAGCACGGCACAAATATTCATGCCCGAGGGAGGAATTCGAACCCCCGATCGTAGTGGCCGTGCAGAACGTGACTGTCGCGCCGCAGACGGCTCGGCCACCGCGGCCGGCGTTTCAAGATTAATGTCGTCAACTCCATCACTCTCACTTACCTTCTTGATCATCGCTGCGTTGTTGGCACACATCAGAAGTAATCTATTCATCTTGTACACACACAGCGAGGCTGTCATCAAAATGTACAAAACCGACGAAATCTGTAGAGCTAGATTATTACTAGACACTTCACAACCACCAATGTAATCATCGTCATGTCAACTTGTATTACCACGAAACTTTTATTGGTGTGCATCTCCAATCAAATTGAATAATTAGAAGCGTGCGCAGCTGTCTTTCTCCAGGCGAGGTAAGTGAAACAGATTGTAAGCACGTTTCCTTTTTTGTTTCCAGTATTGCATTTAATATTTCTTTTCATTTTACTTTAATGTGTACAGTTGAATCGCTCACACCGTACCCTATAATAGCAACCCATAACCTAAGTTTCTATCACCAGAATAGCAGACACAATCAGTAATGATTAACAATATTTTTCATTTCTCACAGAGTAATACTACTTCATTTCATGACATTGTCTCTCGAAAATTCTTAGCATAAGGCCAGTTAAATATGTCGTCCGATTGTTCTCTATGCACAGTTACATTATTTCTGACATCGAAATTCTCTCCGACAATTGATAATATTGTGCAACACACACAAAAATAGAACTGTGGAATTTCCAGGAGTCTTACATTTGTTTCTTTCCATTTTGTCTTTTCCATTTTTAGGCTGTCGAGATCTCTTCCTAGCTTTGCCTTCTGTGGCTAGGGAAATATTTAGTTTCATTGCACTCTCTTAAAAGTTAATTATTAGTAACAATCCTGTAAAAATGATTCAAACTTTGAAGTACGGCCTAGCGCTTTTTAATATCTGGGACAGGCTGTCGCCATATCAGATTTTCCGGGTCATTTGATCATATACGCTGTACCATTGGCGCAGATTGCTTTATTCAGCAGATTTCCGTATTTGATACCAAACATCAGTGTAGATGTCCGCTTTTGAAGTGAACAGTGAACCACAATGTTTATCATACTTGAGTTCGTTAAGGAAACAAACGGACTTCGCCAATTCAAAGGCCAGAAAATTCCTATCAGAATCCGTTAATTACAATATTTTGACCCGGGGCTCAGATGTCCGGGGCTGATATTAGGCTGCTCATATTTCCTTTCTTTTAAGGACATTTTCTGTCGGCTAGAGCATTTCAGATAGTAATATATCATTTAGTAAATTTTATAATAAAATGCAAATAGTAGTCTTTAGCTTAAATATGCTGCTCTTCTACGATGTGCGCTGATGTGACCAAGAAAAAGTTACAGGTATGATGATAGTTGTGGAGGGACCGTAAAAATATTCTAATTTTTGATCGGTATAATTAAAATAAAACACTGTTGGGCATGTTGGGGTAGCTACTACAGTATTATTCGAAAGTCTAATTTTTCGTAATTGGTTTTTTATCCCAAGGGCAGAGCGTTTCGAGTTGATGTTTCAGTCATTCTATCAAAATGTTTGACTTTTTTGTATTATTTACGTAGTGATGACGATTCTCTAAAACAGAAATTCGATTACTCTTACAAAAGTTTGTAGTTAATAAAAATAGAGTATTCGGGTCGTAATCCGAAGAAGGAGGACACTTGTCCCGTGATCCCATTACCGTACTGTAACCTCGCCTCTTGAAAGCACTGTGCTTTAAACGAAATATATTGTTTCAAAATTCAAATGTTTGTATAGTTTATGGGACTTAACTACGGGGTCATCAGTCCCTAAACTTACAAACTACTTATGAACTACTTACGAACTAAGACGGCACAAATATCCATGCCCGAGGGGGGATTCGAACCCCCGACCGTAGTGGGCGTGCAGACCGTGACTGAAGCGCCTCAGTCTCCTCGGCCACCGCGGCCGGCTATATTGTTTCGTTTCAGATGACATAACGCAACAATTTAAGATGTCGAACTGCAAAGAGACAAATTAGAAAACGTAGCTAAAGGTCGCCAGACTACTACAAAATTTTTGAAGTATCATGATAAAGGAGAGTTGCAAGAAGTGCAGCTTCATGCTATGTCTGAACCTACAACAGCCCCAGGTAACCGACCTTCGTGTTCTGTAGTTCATTCAGTTCCAGACCAAAAAGATCGCAGTACGACGTGATGTATGAGCATCTAATTTAAACGAAAAAAAAAAAATAAATCCTTCGGAAATGTATTGAACACTGTGGTAATTTAGACCTTGTATGAAAACTGATGAAACCAACTGTTGTATTTTGGACGATCCTAGTACTTGGCCACGAGTGATGAGTGATAAACTGCGACAGGAAACAGCGTCGTATTACGTTGGTTTTTCAGTTTTTGAAACCATATCAAAGTCTTTTCTAGTTGACCTTACAGGGAAATTCTTTCATGATACATTGTTGTACATGAAAACAAATAACAGAACAAATAAACTATTTCCACGTGAATGGTTAATGTAGAGCGAATCGAAAAAAGTATTTATTGTTTCCCTTACAATATTTTTAAATCAAATAAAAGAAAACTTGCTAAAGAAGGATTCTATCCACAAATCTCTGAGCATCGAAAACGTTACCTAGAATGGAAAACCCTTCGTTTATCACTGAAAGGCCATGGTGTCGATTGTAATCTTTAACTGATGATTAATTGTGAAGCAACAAGGTGGAAAGCTATATTAAAAAGAATTCTTGACACAACTTTATTCTTGAGTAGTAGAGGTTTAGCTTTCCAAGGCGAAAATATCCCGATTGGCGATGTTCACACTGGAAATTTTTTAGCGGAACTTATTGCCAAATAGGACGAAGGAATTCGTGAACATCTAGCCATAGTAAAAGAAAACCCACTGATGAATGAAAGTATGACAGGTGAAGCTGACTATCTATCATGGTACTCACAAAATGAATTTAATTCCCTACGTGGCGAAAAACTATTGAAAACTATTTTACATCAAATAGAAGAGTCTGTATTCTACGGAATTATTTTTGATGCAACTCCTGCCATTTCCGAACAGAAGCAGAATGTGCTCATTCTGCGTTATATATACCAAAATATAGAGAAAAGTCATTCGAAATTTATGAAAGATTAATTGAATTTCTGAATATTGACGGGGAAACAGGTCAGACCATAACTGAAGAAATACTGTCCACATTGGAAACTCATGGAATACCTCTTGCAAATTGTCGTGCGCAGGGTTATGACAATGTCTGCAATATGTGAGGTCCCACAAGTGCTGTTCAGTCAAGAATACTCGAAAAAGAAGAAAGAAAAAAAGAACAACAAGTCTGTCATTTATTTTCCCTGCGGAGCACACTTCTCAGAACAGAGTTGGTGTCAACGCCGCGAAACTAAATTCTGTTGTTGTGACATTTTTTTGGAAACATTGCAAGTTTTTATAATTTCTTCTCTAGCAGCCCTGGTCGTTCGGAACTGATGAATCCCTTTGTCTCTGCAAAGCCTTTCTGACGCACTATTCTTCAATCCTCACACTGTTAGACTTGATCCAAGTGGATAAGGTACCCACATTAACTCCATCAACAAGAAATACTATTTTGGGACTTAAGTAGTACTTTGCATCCTTCAAAGGCCTATGGATGACATTTTGGCACAAGATCATGGCCTCTATTGATAAGAAAAAGTCATTATACAGAAAAACGAATTTCAACGAATTTCAACCTAATTAAAGATGAAATGCAGCTCCTTTGAGATTCATGGGAAACCATTTTAAATGAAGCTAAAGTAGTTTTCGAGGCAATTGGTATTACATCAGAGTTTGTTATCAAAAGGAAAGTCAGTGGAGATGAAAAAGAAGTCTGAACACCTTCAGCTGGAAACATCAAATGAGTTCAAATTAGGGGAAGGTCGGGTAAGAAAGCTACATTAAGTATATTATATTTTTGTGATCGTTGTGTTGAAATCAGATACTTAATCCATGGAAAAACGATTACTTAATGTATCTCCTTTGTAATAAACCTCTTAAACGTTTCCTAAGACTGAATTTTTTTAGCTAGACCTGTTTTTGTTAATGATAGTACTATTCGTCAACTTTCCCTACAGGTAGGATGAGATGACGAAATGGATATTTTATTTAGAAAACTAAGACGTTTGTTGATGTTTATCTAGCTATCAAAAAGAGACAGAAACATAACATTTCTGCTTTGCTTCTAGTGACCTAAAGTAGCTTCAGGAAAGTTGAACTTCCTAGCGGCGCCTTTAACAGGTTTAACCATTTCTTACAAGTAGTCTTTATCTGTAACCAGTCTATGGCTAACACTGATTGTAATTTTAGTGTTCTGTAACTATTTTTGTTTTAATTTTTGTCATATAAATAAATATACTTGCTGTGACGATTTTTAAGTAAAACAATTTTATAAACGAAGTCTAGTATGGACTAATAAAATAGTTAATGTAACTATGTCCTGTATTTGCTAGTTAAATCACATTGTAAGCACAGATTTGGTAACAAATAACCATTAAATTTCAATTTAGCACGCGACTGTAAAGTAGAGGGGGGAGGGGGCCCCGTCTCTGATGCTGGGTCCAGGGCCCGTAATCGAATGTGGGGGCCATGGGGCTTTGCCCCAGTGACCAACCATTCAGCTGGCGGCCGCTGCCTGGTCAGTGTGACGTGACGCGCGATGTTGTAAGGCCTTGTACCGGATGATCAAAAAGTCAGTATAAATTTGAAAACTCAATAAATCAGAGGTAAAAAATGACACACATGCTTAAAATGACATGGGATTTATTAGAACCAGAAAAAATTGCTAAATGCGCGAAAGATCTCTTGCGCGCATCGTTTGGTGATGATCGTGTGCTCAGCCACCACTTTCGTCATGCAAATGTTCAAATGTTTGTAGAGCTTACGGACTTAACTACAGGGTCATCAGTCCCTAAACTTACAAACTACTTATGAACTAACTAATACTAAGGACGGCATAAATATCCATGCCCGAGGGGGGATTCGAAACCCCGACCGTAGTGGCCGTGCAGACCGTGACTGGAGCGCCTCAGTCCCCTCGGCCACCGCGGCCGGCCTTTCGTCATGCTTGGTCTCCCAGGTCCCCAGAACTCAGTCCGTGCGCTTATTGGCTTTGGGGTTACCTGAAGTCGCAAGTGTATTGTGATCGACCGACGTCTCTAAGGATGCTGAAATACAACATCCGACGCCAATGCCTAACCATAACTCCGGACATGCTTTACAGTGCTGTTCACAACATTATTTCTCGACTACAGCTGTTGTTGAGGAATGATGGTGAACATATTTCCTGTAAAGAACATCATCTTTGCTTCGTCTTAATTTGTTACGCTAATTATTGCTTTTCTGATCAGATGAAGCGCCATCTGTCGGAAACGTTTTAAACTTTCCTTTTTTTTCTTATAAGACCCCGTGTCTTTCCAAGCATGTGTGTCAATTTTTACCGCTCTATCTGCATTATTCCGTGATCTATCAAGTTTTCGAATTTATACTGACCTTTTGATCACCCGGTATGAAGGTGGCGTTGGGCCTACTCGGTGTGACGGGACACGGGCTGTTGTGAGGACTTATCTCTAGACGGTGTTGGCCAGACTGGACAGTCTCCGACCTCTTCGCCTCGTTCGAACACAGCCTGTTCTTACCGAGTATTCATACTAC
This sequence comes from Locusta migratoria, assembly GCA_026315105.1. Taxonomy (NCBI): domain Eukaryota; kingdom Metazoa; phylum Arthropoda; class Insecta; order Orthoptera; family Acrididae; genus Locusta; species Locusta migratoria. Next base: position 328,258,315 of record CM048755.1, on the reverse strand, counting down.
CCGAGTTGATCGTGGCGCACTCGAGCGAAAACGAGCGAGCATAATCCGCAATATGCAGACCTCTACTGCAAGAGACGGAATTTGTTGTCATAATCTGTGTAAAGTGGCAGAGTGAGCGCGCGGTTGCTCTCCGTCTGAGGTCCAAGTCCTCCCTCGAATATCGGGGTGTATGTTGTCCTTATGTTAGTTTAAGTAGTTTGTAAGCTTAGGGACTGATAACCAGAGTAATTAAGTCCCATAGACGTACAAACATTTGAACATTTTTTTTATTTTATTTATTTATTTATTTATTTTATTTTTTTTGCATGTGGCAGAGCGATGCATCATTGTTATGCACAGAATATGCTTGTAATGACAGGCAGTGGTGTAGAAGATAATCAGTAATCAGTCGCAAATATTTCTTTATTCTGGAATATCTAGATTTAAGTCACTGTGTCACCATTATCAAATTAAAACTTATCTTCCAACATGAAGATTCAAAAGTTTTGTATATTTTAATAAACATTTTAAGCACTGATAATTGTCACACAGTGACCGAAATCTAGATGTGCCCCACTAAAGAAATATTTGCTGTTCATCTACAACTACATAAATACTCTGCAGATAGCATTAAACTGCATGACAGAGGGTTTATCTAACGACTTTTACGATATTTCTCTACTGTTCCATTCTCTAACAGCGCGTGAGGAAAAAGAACACCTAAATCTCTCCGTTTTCGATCTGATTCATCTGATATTATTCTGATGATTATGTCTCCATATGCAGGTGGGTGCTAACAAAATATGTGCGCAGTCGGAAGAGAATGCTGGCGAAAGAAATTTCGCAAACATATCTCGCCGTAACGAATGACGCCTTTATTTTAATGATTTCCACTCCAGCTCGTGCATCGTTTCCATGACACTCTGTCCCCCATATCGGGATAATACAAAACGAGCTACCTTTCTCTGAACTTCCTCTATAACTTCCGTCAGTCCAACTTGTTGAGGATGCCACAATGCGCAGGTATACTCCAAAAGTGTTGGCAGTTTCGTTTGTAGAACTGTTGTATCTCCTAAGTGTTTTGCCAATGAAACGTGGCCTTTGGTTCGCCTTTACAATATTTTCTATGTGGTCTTCCTAATTGGAGTTGTTCGTAATTGTAATTCCTAGGTAGGGGAAGATGAGGATGACTCTAAGATGAAGAATCATTAATTTAATGCGATTGTCGAGACAGATCAGCAAATGAGGATATTGCCTTGTTAGCGATCAGCACTCTACGTGTGCTGCATTATGTACCAAAGCCTACCGTCATCATTCAGCATTGACACAATATCATTTATGTTTACGCACATGTTGGTTGTAATATTACACTGCACCGAAACAGCATCTAGTACGTGTGTGGTGAATTTTTCCAAACTGGTTTCAGTTTTTTCGTAAACTATAAACCATGCTGTTTCTTTAAAATGTATACTAACTCCAAAGAAAATTGAATGAAGTGATGTTCTTAGGTTGAAATTATGAATGGCCATTCCGGGTAAGTTGACGAATTTCCTTGGCAGACAAGATGACGACTCGTAATCTTTTCAAAACAATTTATAAATCATTTTAATGAGCTTTTCGTACTAACTTGCAGTATTGATCGCGTGTAACAAGTATAAATGAAGAGCGAACAGGCAGTGATGGCCACAGGAATCGATGACCATTGTTGGTGGAGGTAGAGAATGGTGCAGTGGTATATGGAATTTCGAAGAGAAAGCAGAGGAAGAAGTTGCCTAATTACACATCACAAACAGAAGCCAAACTGAAGAAAAAGAAATATAAAGGAAAAATGCAGAAAAATTGAATGACACATATGGGCCCCGGAGGATAAGGAAAAACAAAACAAATGTGAAGGGGCACTCCTTAATACCTCGATGTCAGTCAACTGTACTGAAGACGACGAAAACGATCATGATTCCGTTAGAGAAGAACTTTGTGAAATCAACAATGGCTGTGGAAATTAGGGACTTTGGTTGTTCGTGCTGTCGTAAATTGGCCCATGCTGCTTACACCGAACTCACTGCGGCAGATACGAAGCTCAAAGCAAATATATGCCACTTCTGTGCTTAAAATAAAATGATATTTTATGTTTATCCAATTGTGTTGTCCTTAATCAAATTACCCGCCAATATTCGTCATTTTACCCGCAAACGAGGGTAAGATGACGAGTTTGACATCATTTGAAAAAAGTCAAAATAATCGCCATAAATGTTACATTTAGAAAAACTACGAAATCTCTAGTTGGAAAGAAAACTCCAATGGTTTCACTGAAGCATTCATGTAGGCGTCAGGTCTAAAGTAAGAAGATAAAAAAATTCGAAAGATTACTGTCGTCATCTTACCCGCCTTTCCACTATTTAGTTGAGTTTATGGCCTGTAGATTTGATTGCTTTATTGTGTGAACGAAGTTTAACTGATTTCTTTTAGTGCTCATATGGATGACTTCACACTTTTCATTATTTTTGCACCATGCAGATATCTAAAGTAAATTATTTTGCAGCTGCTGGTGACTTTAGTAATCGATAAATGACAGTATCATCTGCGAACAGTCTTAAAAGAGATGCTCAAATTGTCTCATAAACCGTTTATAAAGATAAGTAGCAGTAGGGGCCCTATAACACTTCCCTTTGGAACGCTGAGCACTACAATTTCGACAATGAATGAAACTTGACATGTGTTGGTGCAACTAGGTGGGCGAAATCGATCCCGTCGGTGCGCCGTTCCCTCCTGCATTCTGCGATTACGGATCGCATCGCAGCTGCTTGGTTACGTTCGTCATTAACACCGACTTCTCTGAAATATAATCCTCATCGCTGTAGTCAACTAGTCTTCCTCGCTCGATCTCCGAGCCGCGGTGGAGTGGCCGAGCATTGTAAAGCGCTTTGCTGTGGAGCGCGAGGTCGCTCGCCGTCGGAGGTTCGAGTCCTCCTTGGGACATGGGTGTGTATGTTGTCCTTAAGTTAGTACAAGTAGTTTGTAAGTCTAAGTCACTGATGACCATAGCAGTTTGGTCCAATAGGTGTACAAACATTTGAACATATCTATCTCCGAAACGTGCTCGAGAGTGGTTCGCTGTCTTATAATAGCCATGCTGAAGGTGCTTATGCAGAATAATCGCAGGAAAGAAGAATTCTAGTACGTCCAACGGCCGTCTGTTCCCCCTTTACATAGCGTTTTCAGATTGCGCTACTGGCCCCCGTGATGGAGCTCACGCTAAAATGCTAACTATATTCCTCTCACGTCTCAGCAAACACATGCTGAAAAATTCTCCTGATTCGGATGCTTCCTTCAGATTATCACATTTTGAGGTGTCTAGCAATCTATTCTCTTACGCACAGGCATAATTTAACGATCTAAACCTTTAAGGAGACCACACCGGGTCCAGGTCGAAAAAAATTTATTTTCGGTTTTCATCATATTTTGATACATTAAGGTTTTATTTAAGTACTATGAAAAGGATTTTAGGATTTTGCTGAAAAATTTGTTTTTCCAGCATTTAAAAAGCATTTTCCTACCACGTGTGTTTATATGACACGCCCACTTTTCTGGATCTTTATATCCCCTACATTGCACGTTAGGTACTTGTTTTTTATTTATTTTTATGTTATTTTATTTTATTTATTTACTTTTTTTTTTTACTCCCGAGCTTGTTGGCTATCCTTGGAATGCAACGGTCGGTTTTCTTTTGTTTCTGCTGTTTGTACACAACACGCTTTCAAACACGCAGTTAGTTTTGCTCAAGTGTGATTGCGAGTACTTGTTATACTTACAGTTGCAGTGCTTGTTTACGTGTATACTATGGACAGGCAATTAGGAGAAATAAAGAAAATCTGGAGGCAAAGAAGAAAGATGTTTCGGTCATATTCTTCCATAAGTCCTCTACTGATGATAAGCCATGGCATGCATTGTGTCCATCAGGAGAAAATTCGTGGTGTAAATATAATAGGACTCAGGCAACTGGAGGATTTTCTACTCACCAGCATTCTCTTCCTGCTGCTGTTATTACAGCAATTCAAATGTTTGTAAAGCTTATGAGACTTAACTGCGGGGTCATCAGTCCCTAAACTTACAAACTACTTATAAACTACCTTACACTAAAGACGGCACAAACATCTATGTTCTAGGGCGGATTCCAACCCCCGACGGGAAACGGCCTCGCGCATCGCAGCATAGCGCCTCAATGCGCTTGGCCACTCCGCCGCGGCATATAGCAATTAAACCTATTTTCAGAGACTTGGCCCATCCTGGCCTTCTAAGGAAATGTCTGCATGGGCAGACACAGAACCCAATTGAATGTTTCAATAGCATAATTTGAAACTGCCTTCCTAAAACTGTATTTGTAGGCATGCATACAATGAAACTAGGAGTTTATGATGCTGTTATTACATTCAACTGTGGTAATATTGGAATGTGTTGGGTACTGAGAAAGCTGGGAATTAATCCTGGTGAAAATATGATCAATGGGCTGCAACATTGCGATAAAATGAGGATAGCCGATGCAGACAGGTTTGCATCTTATATAGCCAAGAAAGCAAGACAAACATCCAGGAAGGTGAAAAACAAGCTGGAAGACCTGCTAGAGGCCAAAAAAGGGCCATCATATGCAGCAGGTGAGTTTTAATTAACTGCAGGTAACAAATTTCAAAAGTTTTTTCTTTAAAGTCAATTTCCCGCAAACTAAGATTTTCAGTACATATGGCCCATTATATCAGAAACTATCATAGATAAATGAATGAAATTTTTATAGACTCTGCGTAACATAAAAAGCCACCTCTGGTACTACATTCATCAATATTCCCCCATTAGGAAATTCACAAAAAATATTTTCTGCAGAAAAAACTTAATATTTTTGTTAATAAATTTTAAAAAGTATTTCTTAAAAACTATAAAATGGATAAAGTAGATTTTAGTACAGTTGACTCTATTAGCATCATGTAAGGTACATTAAAAATATTAAGGTCCTGTATCCAATAGTTTTTTCAGAAATGGGTCAAATATTTGCCTAAATTGACATAGGCAGGGTGTGGCTCCCTTAAAACCTTTCACTACTTTCTTCTGGGACCATGTAATAAACTTAAGTCTCCGTTATGTGCTATTTGGTAATTATGAGATTATGAAGTGAAGAACGTGGCAAATCGTAGGCGCTACGCCCTATAACAAGCCATTTATTAGAATATACGTGTCTTCATGAAAGACGTAGATTATTTTAAACAATGAAAGTCATTATTGCTCGAATAGAAAAATTATCCTGCTACTCGTTGCATTTCAATTCGTCAGAAATATATATACCGCCCTGATACAATTCATAGTTGTGCCATTTACATCCACTTTAAATGGGAGTCCGCTGGTTGTATGGCAGCAAGTCCACGAATAGCCAATACAGCATCTCTGTAAAACAGTTATTTATACGTCATTAGTAGTGCCAGACTGTTGCGTCAGTCAAATATCTAGACGTAACGCTGCACAGCGATATCATGTGGAACTAGCATATAAGGAAAGTCGTGGGGAAGGCGGATGGTCGACCTCGGTTTATTGGGAGGATGTTGGGAAGATGTGATTCGTCTGAAAGTAGTAAACGCTTGTACGACACCGTCTTAAGTATTGCTCAAGTGTTTGGGATCCCAACCAGATCGGTTTAAAGGAAGACATAGAAGGAATTCAGAGGAGAGACGCTAGGTTTGTTACTGATAGGTTCGATCAATGCGTAAGTGTTACTAAGATGCTTCGGGAACTCGAATGGGAGTCGCTGAACGGAAGGTGACGTTCTTTTCGAGAAGCACTGTTGAAGAAATACAGAGGGCCGTAATTTCTTAAGCAGACTGCAGAAATATTCTACTGCCGCCAACCTACATTTACGTAGAGACCACAAAGATAAGATGAGAGAGATTACGGCTCGTACAGATGGATACAAGCATTCATATTTCCCTCGTTCAATATGGGAGTGGAACAAGAAAGCAAGTAACTGGTAGTGGTACTGACTACTTTCCGTAGCACACCTTTGAGTGGGTTGCTGAGTATGTATGTAGATGTAGATATCACTGCGCCTGTAAGTTTAAAAATAATTATTCTATTTATTTCAAATTACACGACAACACGATTTCTTCTTATGAATTTTGAGTAAAAATGTGTAATTCTGTCAGCAACATTTAGAAAACTGCGTTTCTACTTTATCTTTCGGGTTCTTGATATAACGAAGGATCAGAAATCATTTTCGATCAGTTGTCTTACTGGCAGAAGAAGACTCTCTTTATTTCAGTTTAAAGTTTTTCGGCGTTTATATGGTTTATTTACGAGATAGTTGTACTGACATCGGAAGGAAATACTGAAGATACCGTTGCTTCGTTGGATCAAAGCATAATGCTTTGAGATGTACTAAAATTTAAACAACAGTTTGAAAGCTTCGGAATCCCTAGAAAATGGACTGTAACCGTGACTAGTGATCGATAGAAATTAGCTTCAGACCTAGGTCAAGTCAATTTGATTTAGACGCTTCGTAGTATCTTTCCTATGTCAGATATTCTCTTCGGTAATATAAGAAGTTTCAAGTGATTCAGTTTATTGACGCTGTCCTGCTTCTAATAACATTCGTTATCAGACTTCAAACTTTTCCAGGCGACATACAGGCATTCACATCAGAGGCCCATCCATTTCTAATTGAAATTTTGACAACAGTTCAAATCCTGCTGGGCAGACGCTTTTAATGAAACCTAAGCACAGTTGTTGTAATGTTTGCCTTCTCTCTAGCGATCTGAATTTTTATTCTAAATGTAGAGCAAACCAATGATACATTAACGGTAAACAAGGCTAATGAAATATGAAAAACCACAAAAGCGTCATCCGATTTTAATTAACATGACATTACATTATTTTCCACCCTTGTGAAGCAATATTCTGTGTGATATATTACCTGTTTGGTGTTTACCTATGTATGTGCGGCAGCAGTAATATTTTAAATCACTGACGAGTATAGAATCTTGTTCTCACTCTAGTGTACTATTCAGCAGTTAAATCCCTAAATAAGAGACCCACACTTAAATACACCTACACAGGTTAACAGTGTAAAATTACTACGATGGGAGTAGCACTTGTGATTGGTACGCCGCTGAAATGAGCAGCTCGAGTAATAAAAATGGCAGTGACAGCATAATAATGGAAAACAGAATTACCTTCCAATAAACTTGTGGCTGTGGCATCCAACAAGAATATTTTTTGGGCCCAGTAATACATCCAGAAGATCGGACAGAAAACACTGACTTAATTGATAAATCTTATTCCACGTATCTGATTGGCTGTTTTCATCTTTCATACGAAGATTACGTTCACAGTTGCTGATCTCAACCTGGTTCAAGATCGTAAGATTGTATTTTGCATATTATTATTTGTTTATGTTTGTCAAAGTATATAAATGCGTCGAAGTCCATTAATGAACTGCCAAAACTTAACTGACCTACTGAATTCTTTTCTATATATGTAGAATAACCTGCTGTAGCAGCTAAAGAAAAATGCTCCTTTTAAACAGAAAAGGGTGATTTTCTTCCAGTGTAAAATACTTACTACAGAAATGTGTCACACCAGCTGCCTCAATCCTTATTATGAATTCCTAACCAAGTATTTTGGCATGTGAACATATCTGCATTTTGTAATGCTGATAGACAGTGAAAGTGGAACAGATACACTATGTGATGAAAAGTATCCGGATACCTGGCTGAAAATGACTTACAAGTTGGTGGCGCCTTCCATACGTAATGCTGGAATCCAGTATGGTGTCGGCCCACCCTTAGCCTTGATTACAACGTCCACTCCAACAGGAATACGTTCAATCAGGTGCTGGAAGGTTTCTTGTGGAATGGCACCCCAATCTTCACGGAGTGCTGCAATGAGGAGACTGTCGACGTAGGTCGGTGAGGTCTCGCACGAAGTCGGCGTTCCAAACCATCCCAAAGGTGTACTGTACGATTCAAGACTGAGCAGGCCAGTCCATTACAGGGATGTTATTGTCGTGTAACCACTCCGCTTCTGGCCGTGCATTATGAACAGGTTCTCGATCGTGTTGAAAGAGGCAGTCACCATCCCCGAATTGTAGTTCAATAGTGGGAAGTAAGAAGGTGCTTAAAACATCAATGTAGGCATGTGCTGTGATAGTGCGACGCAAAACAATAAGGGGAGCGAGCCCCTCCATGAAAAACACGACCACACCATAACACCACCGTCTCCGAATTTTACTGTTGGCACCACACATGCTATCAAATGACGTTCACCAGGTATTCGCCATACGTACACCCTCCCATCGGATCGCCACATTGTGTACCGTGATTCGGCACTCCACACATCGTTTCTCCTCTGTTTAATCGTCCAACGTTTACGCTCCTTATACAAAGCGAGGCGTCGTTTGGCAATGATCTTACAACAGGAAAAAGACTAATGGGGGTCGTGCTAAACCGTTCTGTATCATTTCCTTTCCTCCTTCATGTTGCCATGGATGACGCACGACAGTTTGCGTTTGTACCGCAATGACAGTGTACGGGAGGGTTGTAGTAACTCCCCACTACACTGTGTGAAGAGTAGAAACTCTAAAAGTTCACCAACCTGACGTCTTGTATAGATGTCGTCCCCATGCAGATGATAGCACGTAGGTCGGAGTTCTTGATTGAGGCTGAAATTATTATACTAATGGCAGGAACTGATCTAATTACTGAATAAAACTGAAGTCCTCCGGAATCGGGATGCCAACTGATTTTATTTCAAGAAAGCAGAAAACCAGTAAACTACATAATAATATCCACTTGACACACATTTTCTGAACTGAAAGTAAATATAAAGTCATTTAGCATTGATATAAGATGTTTAAACAATGTTTTATGACCGCCTACGTATGCATGTTACTCTATCAAAAAATGTTCAAATGTTTGTTAAGCTTAAGGGACTTAACTACGGGGTCATCATCCCTAAACTTACAAACTACTTATGAACTACCTACAACTAAGGACGGCACAAATATCCATGCCCGAGGGGGGATTCGAACCCCGACCGTAGTGGCCGTGCAGACCGTGACTGAAGCGCCTCAATCCCCTCGGCCACCACGGCCGGCGTTACTCTATCGAGTGCGTGTTCTAGACTCACGTTTCTCCTCCGAGAGCTCTTACTAAAGTGAAGTGTGGCGGCTCTATGCAAGGCTGCCTACGTTCCGCAATTTGGCGCGTAAACATGGTCGCCGTGCATCGTCCGTCTTATATTAACTGTTTTGTTTATGCTTTTAGTAATTGGTAATATGTTTTACCTACTCAGGGCATAGCTTAGCTTTGAGGGTTTTTTTTCTAAATTGAGTATGATATTGAACAAATAGTTAGTTTAATAAATATTAACAAAAATATGAATGCGTTTTGGCGAGTGACCGCCAGTGCTATAGCCAATTGGCGTCCAGTGCCTGCCGCTCGGGGACTTCCCTAGAATTCGGGGAGATTTGCCAGTGCTCTTTCCCATGAGAACCCGACCTATTGTACCACCTGTCGTGGTTCTCACCAGCTTTTACCATCTGTCGCCTACTGGTCCTAACCGGATGCACTGAAGCAGTACGTCGATCTTAATATTATGCCTTTAAGCCAGAAATATTACAACCTGCGTAATCTGTGGCTTATGGGCAGGCATGAAATTCAAGTTTTCTCATTCCCCGGCTGTCATAGTACTCGGACTGGATCCTGATGCAGTTTGATATTCCTGCGTAATGGTCTGGATATCTACATTCGTACTCCACAATCCACTCAAAGGTGCGTGGCGGAGGGTACCTAGTACCACAACTAGTTACTTGCTTTCCAGTTCCACTCCCATATAGAACGAATGAAAGACGAATACTTGTATGCATCTGTACGAGCCCTAATCTCTATGATCTTTGTGGTCTTTACGCAAAATCTCGGTTGGCGACAGTAGAATGTCTCTGCAGTTCGCTTGAAATTCCGACCATCTGAATTTCTTAAACAGTGTTTCTCGGAAAGAACGTCGCCTACAATCCAGCGACTCCCATTTGAGATCCCGAAGGATCTAAGTAACACTCGTGCATTAAGCTAACCTATCAGTAACAAATCTAGCGGCCTGCCTCTGAATTGATTTTCCATCTTCCTTTAAACCGATCTGGTGGGGATCACAAACACTTGAGCAATATTCAATACGAGGTCCCACGAGCGTTTTATACGTGGTCTTCTTTACTGATGAATCACAACTTCCAAAAATGTTCCCATTTAACTGAAGTCGACCATCCGCCTTCCCCACGACTGTTCTTGTATCCTCGTTCCTTTTCATATCGCTGTACATCGTTACGCCCAGATACTTAATTGGCGTGACTCTGTCAAGCACCACGCTACTAATACTGTATTTGAACATTACGTGATTGTTTCTCCTACTCATCTTCATCACCTTACAGTTTTGTACATTTAGAGCTAGCTGCCATTCCTCACGCCGCCCATAAATTTGGTCTGAGTCATCCTGTATCCTACTACAGTCATTCAATGCCGACACATTCCTCTCCACAGCATCATCAGAAAACAGCCGCAGATTACAAATAACTCTGTCCGTCAGGTCATTTATATAGATAGAAAATAATAACGGTCCTATGACATTTCCCTGGGGCACTCCTGACGATACCCTAGTCTTTGATGAACACTCGCCATCGAGGGAAACGTACTGGATTCTATTAGTTAAGTAGTCTTCAAGCCACTCACGTATTTGGGTACCTATTCTATATGCCCGTACCTTGGTTAGCAGTCTGCGGTGTGGCACCGTTTAGAACGCCTTTCGAAACTCGAAAAATATGCAGTCTGCCTGTTGACCTTCATCTATAGCACGCAAGATGTCCTGAGAGAAAAGGACAAGCTGGTTTTCGCACGATCGGTGCATCCTAAAGTCGTGCTGCTGCATTAACAGAATTTTTCCGCTGAGATGAAATTTACTACATTAGAACCGACAATATGTTCAAGAATTCTACAGTAAACGTATGTTAATAGTGTTGGCCTACAATTATTCGGGTCCCTTGCTTTGCCTTCCTTATACGCGGGAGTCACCTGCGCCTTTTTCCAGTCGCTTGGAACTTTGTGCTGGATCAGAGATCCGCGATAAATGCAAGCTAACTAAGGGGCCAGTGCCGCCGACTACTCTTTGTAAAACCGGATTGGTACCCCATCTGGACCTGGCGACTTCTTTGTTTTCAAATCTCTCAGCTGCTTCTTTGCACCAGCTATGCCTATTACTATGTCCTCCATATGTGAGTTAGGACAATCACCAAATAAAGGTATGTTTTTATGATCCCTGCGTGAATGATTTCTTAAATGTTAAATTTTAAACTTCGACCTTCAGTTTTGATATCTACTGTCACCACCCCAGAACGATCAACGAGTGACTGGAAAGTGGCCTTTGATCCGCATACCGATTTTACATAGGACCAGAATTTTTTCGGGTTCTCGGCAAGATCTTTTGCCAAGGTATAAAGATGGTAGTTATTGTATGTTTCGCGCATCACTCTTATTACCGACACGTGAATCTCTACTAACTTTTGCCTGATTTTATTTGTTTGACCCTGGTGACCACGCAGTTTGGTCCGATAGATTTACAAACATGTGAACATTTTTTTGCCCTGTTTGTAGCTATAATGTGTAAAATATTTCCATTGCGTGTGGGATTACGATTTAGCTGCTCAAAACAGATGCCTGTCTGTTACACTGTTCGATCCTCATCAACTATCGGCGGTCTCTGTCAGTCAACAGACGAGATCGGCCTGAACGCTTTCGTGCTGTACGTGTCCCTTCTCGGTTGCACTTCACACATCACATGAGAAAGAGTGGACCTAGGGACGTTTAGGAGTGTGGAAATCACGCGTACAGACTTCTGACATAAGTGACACACAATCTCCTGAACACTTTCGAAGTGCGTGAGTTCTGCGGAGCGTCCCATTCTGCTCTCTCACGACGTCTAATGACTACTGACGTCGCTGATATGGAGTTCCTGGCAGTAGGTGGCACCACAATGCACCTAATATGAAACGCGTATGTTTTGGGGGGTGTCCGGATACTTTTGACAGCATAGTGTATAAAAATGAGTCAGTAGGAGGTAAATATAGAGGAGACAATGGTGTTCAGGGAGAGAGAGAGACCAGCAGTAAAAGCGAAAGAGGGATGAATGAAGATATTAGTAGAACGAGATAAAGAGCCGGTCGCGGTGGCCGAGGGGACTGAGGCGCTCCAGTCACGGTCTGCACGGCCACTACGGTCGGGGGTTCGAATCTTCCCTCGGGCATGGATATTTGTGCCGTCATTAGTATTAGTTAGTTCATAAGTAGTTTGTAAGTTTAGGCACTGATGACCCCGTAGTTAAGTCCCATAAGCTATACAAACATTTGAACATTTCGAGATAAAGAGAGAGGGGACAGTGGAAATGAAAAAGAGAAATGAGTGAAGGCTACGCATAAGCTTTTGGAGTGCACTATGCCCCACCCATTAGATCAGTGAACGTCTGCACAAAAAAGGTCCACTTTCCCCATACCCCGTCCTGGTGTAGGGCTGATAAAGATCTGTAATTGCTGGATGCAGGAGGGAACGACAGACCGACGGAAACGGTTACACCTGCCTCTTAGTTATTTGTTTGAAAATGTTCAAATGTTTGTGAAGCGTATGGGACCCAACTGCGGGGTCATCAGTCCTTAAACTTACAAACAACTTATGAACTACCTTATACTAAAGACAGCACAAACATCCATGCCCGTTGGGGGATTCGAAACCCCCACGGGGAGCGGCCTCGCGCATCGCAGCATAACGCGTAATGCGCTCGGCCGCCATGTGTGTTTGCATCGGGGACTCAACTGCTTGGTTATTAGTCCTTAGCTTACAGACTACTTAAACTAAGGTAAGCTAAGGACAACACATACACCCATGCACGTGGGAGGACTCGAACCCCCGACGGCGAACGGCCGCGCACCGCGCGTCTCAGTCCGCATGGCTAATCCGCCGCGGCGACGGGTATGCATACCCGAACGGAACGACATTGTTTTTATCGACGAATCCCGATTATACCAGCCCCACCACGGTGAGAAACTGTTGCGTTACACATCGCCATACTGGTACTACCTCCCCATATGTATTGTCGTTGCACTAACCAGCTAGCATTACATCTCTGAAATTGAAATGGCTCAGCGTGTAAGCTGAATACTTCATGCAAATAGGACTGTAAACACTCACAAAAAATCAGCTGTTAAAAATGTTGATAAATCGGGATAACACTATCAGGTTCTTCTATCCATACTGCACTCATAAATGTTCTTCAGAAGACAAACAACTGTTATTTAAACACCAATAGTACCTAAATCAAAATTATCTTCTTTGTTTAGTCCAAATTACAAATTTAAATTGACTTACTTTTAAGCAGATATTACCTCCGTTTCAAAGTCCAGAATAGTTTTCATATTGAATATTCACATCAGGTAACCGCTCACAGCATTGGCGCGTCACCCACTTGAGTAACGTAAAATATTCCTTGCTGGTTTAGCTCACGTATACTGACGAAATACTTCTCCCACATATTCAGTGGATCTATCAGTTCAGCATATAAACTTCATAACAACACAGACACAGACAATGTTCTCTGTACCAGTGTACCTATATACGAGGCGTGTTTTTTAAGGAAGTACCGATTTGAAATTTAAAAAAGACGTGATAAGATATCTCAATAATTTTATGCGCACTGGGTACCTACATCTATTGTCTACGCACTGACGCCATTAGAGTCTGATTCTTACTTGTTTACGTTGTGTACTGAGTGTTTAAGATGCCTCCGATAATCGTGAGTCCCGCCGACTGTGAAGTATAAGGTTTCTTAGTGCTAAAGGACTAAAAGCGATCGATATTCATGGCAAGATCTGTGCAGTTTACGGAGAAAACATTATGAATGATAGAATGGTAAGAAAGTGGGCGATAGCATTTAAAGATGGCCGCATAAATGTGCATGATGAACAAAGGAGTGGGCGTCCATCGGTTGTTAATGAAAGTTTGGCGCAGGAAGTGGACAATAAGGTGAGAGAAAACAGACGTTTTACGGTTTCCTCCTCGCGGGATGACTTTCCTAATGTTTCTCGTGGTGTTTTGTATGGCATTGTGACCGAGAAAGACGATGAAAAAGTGAAAACAGTTGTGATGAAGTGGTTAACAAGTCAGGCGGCAGACTCATATGAGGAGAATATTCAAAAACTGGTACAACATCATGACAAGTGTCTCAATATTGACGGAAATTATCTATAAAAGTAGATTAAGGTACAGGCTGTCATGTAAAAATAAAATTATTGAGATATCTTAGCACGTCTTTTTTTTTTAATTTCAACTCGGTACTTACTTAAAAAAAAACAAGCCTCGTATAATACAGTTAACATCATAATTACGTCACGTCCTGTGACACACAAATCTCAGGATTTTAGCATATTACGCTTCATATAATACCTATATATAATAATCTGTGTTAAATGGAATCATTCCAAGTATTTTGTGATTATAATTTCTCTTAATCATAAGAAAAATTGTTAACATCATTATAAGTTGACGATCGGCAAACATATGATCGTCAAGAGCCATTTCTTCTTAAGAACCTTTGAAATACATCGACTGTAATAGTAAACAAAATACAACATAGGCCGATTCCGACCTTAAGTGGAATTTTATACTAAATTTCATGAAACATTCAACCTGAAAAATACATCAATAACAGTAATAAAGTGGGTTGGAATATCTTCCGTTCTTTAACTACAAAACAAATGATTAGTTAAAAATTTCACGACAATTATGCATCGTCACAAAGTACTGGAGCCTGTTGTCCTCCCATACCTTTGAGCTCGCCGACGGCCACATTCCCGCAGGATAACGCGCGACCACACGTGGCACGCTATGTTAAACACCTCTTGGTCAGCCATGAAACTACATTGCTGCCTTGGCCTCCCTCTTCTCCTGTCGAAACATCTATGGATACACTAGCCGCTGCTCCACCAGATCAACTTTGGCAATATGTGGAAGCAACATGGACGGTGGCCAAGCGGTCTGCGACGCGCCAGTCACGGTCTACAGGGCAACTACGGTCGTGGGTTCGAGTCCCCCCTCGAGCATGGATATTTGTGCCGTCCTTAGTATTAGCTAGTTCATAAGTAGTTTGTTAGTTTAGGGACTGATGACCCCGTAGTTAAGTCCCATAAGCTCTACAAACATTTGAACATTTGATTTGAGCAACATGGACTGCTATACCGCAACAACACATTCAGATGAAGTATTGAAATGCCAAGATCGCAAATAAGTAATTTATTTTTCTGACGATCGGTTTCGATCTATTTAGGGTATCATCACTGGTCACTAGTGTCCTATGTTTTCGTTTCGTGAAGGCGCATGATATTAAAATTGTACGTCAATCATAAAACATTTAGCCGGCCGCGGTGGCCGAGGGGACTGAGGCGCGCCAGTCACGGTCTGCACGGCCACTACGGTCGGGGGTTCGAATCTCCCCTCGAGCATGGATATTTCTGCCGTCCATAGTATTAGCTAGTTCATAAGTAGTTTGTTAGTTTAGGGACTGATGACACCGTAGTTAAGTCCCATAAGCTATACAAACATTTGATAAAACATTTTACTTTGATACATGGTACGTTACACATAAAATGGTTAAAATACTTAAAACACCTTCTCCATTGTGTCATGTTGTAAGAAGGCGCTCTGTCAACATGACACAATGGAGAAGGTGTTTTAAGTATTTTAACCATTTTGTGTGTTACGTACCATGTGTCAAAGTTCAATGTTTTATGATTAACGTACCATTTTAATGTCATGCGCCTTCACGAAATGAAAACACAGGACACTAGTGACCAGATGATGATACCCTAAGTGGATCGAAACCGGTTGTCCAAAAATAAATTAATTAATTGCGATCTTGGCATTTTAATACTCCAAACTAAGGAGATGGCCGTCCTACCATGGAAAAATTAAACATCCAGATTAGACTGATAACCTTTGTTCTTTAGTCCCTTTTAAAATCAAACCATCCATCCATCAAAACCACATCCAAATACTCTTTGATTCAATGCCGAGGCGTGTAGCAGCGGTTATAGCCGAAGTGCCGCGGTGGAGTAGCCGAGCGGTCTAAAGCACCTCGCTGCGGAGCGCGCGTTGCTCGCCGTGGAGGTTCCAGTCCTCCCTGGGGCATGGGTGTGTGTGTTTGTCCGTAGTTTAGTTTATCTAGGTTTAAGTAGTTTGTAAGCTACGGACTGATGACCACGCAGTTTGGTCCGATAGATTTACAGACATTTGACCATTTTATAGCCAAAGTAGTGGTATCACTCAATACTGATTTCATCATCTTCCTCACTTCATGCGGGGCCAAATTTTCAATCTTGTGGTTTTCGTAGAGCAAGTTATCTCACAAATAAATCTGGTAGTGACATCCGCAGTCATTCTTGGTGTTGCAGTTAGGATGACCTCAATACATTTGTTGCATGCAGTGTTAACGGATATTCTTTTAAGTGGACTTCAAGCTGGCTCTTGTATTTAACAACTGCTTACAACCTCCTCATTCACCCCTACATTGCCGCGCGGGAGTAGCCGAGCGGTCTGGAGCGCCAAGTTGCGGATCGCGCGCCCTCCCGCGTCGGAGGTTCGAATCCTCCCTCGGACGTGGATGTTTGTGTCGTGTTTAGTATAAGTTAGTTCATAATTAGTTTGTAAGCTTAGAGACTGATGACCCCCCAGTTGAGTTCCATAAGCTTTACAAACTTTTTAACATTTGAATTTTCACCCCTACATTCATTTACAAAACTTTTCTGTTGATACTTTCCATTTTCACCATATATCTATGGCTTGCGAAACTACGTCTGAAAATATTCCATCCGTTCACACCTGTAATACTAAATGTTTTCAGAAAACACCCCATGTCTATCCTGCAGCCGCATGGGAATGGCCGTGCGCTCTAAAGCGTCTTGCTGCGAAGTGCGCGTCTGCTCCCCGTCGGAGATTCGAGCTCCCTCGGACATGGGTGAGTGTGTCTGTGTGTGTGATGTCCTTTTCATATGTTAGTTTAAGTAGTTCGTAAGTCTAGGGACTGCAGTGTCGCCCCACGGCTTTACAAACATTTGATTTTGTATCCTACATCATGATAGATGTTATTTCCTGTCACTCACCTAATGGCAGAATAGCGATTTTTTGATAGACCTGTCTTCACCATTCTTGACAAGACGGCAAGATGGCAATCCCCACACAAAAGAAATTAATAAAGAAAAAGAAAAATAATCGAACCCTCTGCGCATATTCCTGCGACAAAACTGTATTTGTTCCACTTATTTACCCTAATACGTACGTGTTCATATTAACTTTCGTTAACGCTCACGCGATATTCTCCACAGTCCACGTTCTTATTCTCAACAATGCTAAATTGCTCCCGAAAATTCCCTCCTGATCTCCAAGTTCAAATGTTCAAATGTTTGTACAGTTATGGGACCTAACTGCAGTGGTCATCGGTCCCTAAACTTAAACTAACTTATCCTAAGAACAACACACACACACACACACACACACTCATGCCCAAGGGAGGACTCGAACCTCCGACGGCGAACGGCCGCGCGTACCGCAGCAAGGCGCAAGGTTATTCCGCCGCTCATCTCCAACTGCAGAAAGTTTTCTGCATTCTTTAACCCTCACATTAATAAGGACTCATCGGCGAGGAGGGAATAAATACTTATGTCCACCTTCTGGAAACATTGTAATCTTCTCAGGTAAATTATATGTTTTAATTATAAAAAATATTTATTGTTTTTAAAGAAGCCTTCTATCAGATTCAATAAATGTTTATATTATTGAGCTTAATTTAACCCAAAATTTTAAATATTAGTAGAAAAGGCGACTTAGACAATTAGTGCCATATTCAGTATTATTAGAATCAGGTCCACTAACTCATTAAAACGTATATCGTGAGGAAAGTCAACTGTAATCATTGAAAATTATATATATATATATATATATATATATATATATATATATATATATATATTCTTCTTGCCACCCTCAACATGCTAGTACACAGGTGAGCACAATGATGTAGTTCATTCATATGGTACCCGTCTTTCTCATTTCATTAAGCGAAACTTTCTGGATCACTTCCATCAATGTGACGAACATGACCATTAATACATCTGCTGGAAGAATTATCAAGTAGACATATGTTGATATGCTTAGATAATGAAGTGTTTGATCACGTGTAATAATATCTCTCGATAATCCAGTTATCTGTATGTACCTATTATCATTTCCGAATTACTTTCCGATAAGATAAGCATTTATCTGTACAGTTATCGGGTGATCTCATGATGGATTTTCAAACTGACCCGTTTAGCTATAAATAATGCATGAGCAAAGCTGACGAACGCTACTATATAAAAACATCGGTGGGATGTTTCAGGGTGTTTAAAATTTTAGAACCTCTCTTAAATATGAGAAATAGTACCATTGGAAGATCTGAATTAAAATGAACTGAATTTGACCTGGGAACCCGAAACAGCAGCGAGACTTTCCATCCAGTCGCGGGCTGTAGCGGTCCGCAACCCCATCACAGTTCGTTGCGGCCCCCCACCCCAAAGATTCCTGCGCCGAACCACAGAAATGTTCAAATGTTTGTATTGCTTATGGGACTTAACTACGGGGTCATCAGTCCCTAAACTTACAAACTACTTATCAACTACGTATCACTAAGGACAAATATCCATGCCCGAGGGGGGATTCGAACCCCCGACCGTAGTGGCCGTGCAGACCGTGACTGGAGCGCCTCAGTCCCCTCGGCCACCGCGGCCGGCCGAACTAGAGAGTTATTGTGTTTGTTCCCTGGTGGACTCCCCAGGGACGCTCCTCAGACGTGTATCCCCAAATGTTTGTGTGCAGTGTAGATCGCGGAGTGTGAACACCAGTTGCAAATGTTCAGTTCGTAACTAGAATAGAGGCACAAACTGTCCTTGGACGTTTTAATGAACGAATAAAATTTCGACATGTTGAAAACACACTGAGAAACAATATTGGGCGCAAAACTGGAGGATTTCCACAGAAGCTGCGTTAATTAATACGAGGCGCGTCCAGAAAGTAAGTTCCGTTTGGTAATAAAATGAAATTGTACACAGATACAGAAGAAATTTTTATTGCACAAAATTCTACAACTCTTAAACTACTTTTCCACATAACTGCCGAAATTTTGTAGCCGCGGTGGAGTGGCCGAGCGGTCTAAAGCGTCTCGCTGCGGAGCGCGCGGTTGCTCGCCGTGGAGGTTCGAGTCCTCCCTGGGGCATGGGTGTGTGTGTTTGTCCTTAGGTTAGTTTACCTAGGTTTAAGTAGTTTGTAAGCTACGGACTGATGACCACGCAGTTTGGTCCGATAGATTTACAAACAATTGAATTGAAATTTTGTACGCACTTGTCACAGCGTGCCACAAGGTTTTGCATGCATCCTTCACAGAAGGTTGCCGCCTGTGTATTCAACCATGAGGTAACAGCTCTTTATCGTCGTTGAAGAAGTTGACCACCAAGGACAGATTTTAGGTGTAAGAAGAGATGAAAGCCGCTAGGAGAGAGGTCCGAGCTGTATGGAGGATGATCAAACAGGTCCCATTGAAATTTCCCTAAGAATTGTTTGGTCACATTCGGTGTGTGAGGTCAGGCATTATCGTGAAAACAAAAAGAATCTTTTGACAGTAATCCTCTTCTTACACCTAAAATCTGTGCTTGGTGGACAACACTTCAACGATGATACGAGCTGAAAGACCATGTTACCATTTGGTTGAATACACAGGCGGTAACATTCTATGAAAAAGGCACACAAAATCTTGTGTCATGCTATGACAATTGCCTACAAAATTTCGGAAGCTATGTAGAAAAGTAGTTCAACAGTTGTAGATTTTTGAACAATCAATATTTTTTCTGTATCTCGTTTTATATAACCAAACGGAACTTACTTTCTGGACGCGCCTCGTATATATTCTTCTATACTGCTGTGTCGATTTCAACCAAGCTTGGTCCACATATTCTTCACTATCAGACAACAATCGCTGTGGGGATTAGAACCACCTAAGATACATAGTTCAAGGAATATGACGTTATAAACAATGAGAGGTGCGAAAAACTGTCACATCCTGCGACAGTGTTCCACACATTCTCCTAAACCAGTGTTTTCCAACTTTCTTTTAGTATGCGATCCCCCTTTCGAGTAAAAGTATTCCAGTGACCCCCCCCCCCCCTCGTTATACTGTAACATAACTGTGTGTGTGTGTGACCTTCAAGATAGCGAATTATATATTTTCTTCTGTTGTTGAAAATTTGTCCTAAAGTAAAAAGTTCAGTATTCTACATTAAAAGTGAATTTTAGTGTATTTTCAGGAATAGAACACATTACTCTGTTTTAACATTGATTTAGACAGAAAGTTTATGTTGCATTACGAGTATTTCGCAGGTAAGATTCGGAAGCGAATTATGCTCGTTAAGTCCCACTGTATAGGCAGTTTATAAAGAAGCTGAGGTCGGTTTTTTTTTTTGTTTTTTTTTTCTCGAATTTCTCAAAATTACTTATTCCCTCTCGTTAATTCAGCTCTCGACTGGTTCCTGAAAGCTGTTTTAAGGGTTTCAGATTATGCATCGTTAACATGGCGTATTTACGGTAAAAAAAAGTCTGTTCTATTCAAATCAGAGTTGATGATAACAAGGAATTACTTAATTTTAGTATAAATTATATTTCACTTTTCTTACGCAATTCTGGTATTGCGGAACTCCTAGTACCCATAAATGCACTGGATTGGTTGTTTTATAGTGCAAATGATCAAAACTTTGTGAGATTCCTGGAGGTCGCAACCCACAGGTTGAAAAACACTGTCCTAAACTAATGGTCCAATTTTAACGAAACTTGGTACATATACTCTTTACCGTGAGAAAACAACCGCTGTGGGTATAAAGCCACCCAGGACACATATTTCATGATTTATGATGTCATAAACATTGATTGTCATAAAAATGCCAAATCGTGCAACGCGTGAGTAATCAGAATTTATTTATTCACTATTTGAGAATGAGAGCACTCTGCGACTTGCAAAAAACTGTACACATAATTTCGATCTTGTTCTCACTGACAATCCAAGCGAAATGGTCAAAAGAAAGAAGTTCATCACTTACTAATTTTTCCTGTTCATGCAATGAAACTTCGGCAGACGGCATGACTTTATAGGAGGAAGATGAGGGTTTAACGTCCCGTCGACAGCGTGGCCATTACAGACAGCCGCGGCAGATTTGCCGAGCGCATTGAGGCACTATGCTCCGATGCGCGAGGCCGTTCCCCGTCGGGGGTTTCAATCCTCCCTTGCGCATGGATGTATGTGTTGTCTTTAGTATAAGTTAGTTTATAAGTAGTTTGTAAGTTTAGGGACTGATGACCCCGCAGTTAAGTCCCATGAGCTTAACAAACATTTGAACATTACAGACGGAGAATGACTAACGCAAACATTTTCATAATAGGAGGTAAAAACAAATCTTTGATATGTACAGTAAGTTTACAGGAAGAATAACAATGACTTACACACTAACGTTGAGATACATCATCATTTATATGTACAATACTTAGAAATCTATCACATTGCGCACTGACAATGGCAGTTTCAGATCCAATTGAAAGTAGTGTGATGTAAAGTCAAAAACCGTTCGTGGATTTAATAAATTTTTTATCGTCAACTGAATAAATAGTTGCAGAATCAGCATCCTCCGAAACCAATTAGCAGATCATTGTGTTAAAACGGAAATATGCAAAATTAAATATCAACTCGTTCGTAACGATAACAAACCATTTTTATCTGGTTTTATAGATAAGCTGAGCCTGGTGAGATGGCTATATTTTATTAAATTACATGGTTTCCGTATAAATTACCCCACTATAGCAACTCTGTGTGAAGAATTACATCGACGGAAAGTTAATCCTTTAACATATCTCATATTTGTACTAATGTATTTTCAACACAAAATTCTGGATAATGATTTGTTTGGTGAAAGTAGATTTCTAGTACCAAGGCTACAACACATCTTTTTTCTTTTCTTATCTCCTTCTTTATTACTATTTTTAAGTGACCGGTTTCGTCACACTTTCTGTCATCATCGTATTTTCACAAATTTGCGTTAGTTGTATATGCCTAAACTGTTTAGTACATTTTTACCTCAAGAGCGAACAGGATGGATTGTCAAATTAGCTGAAAGATGAAAAATAAAACAATCATAGCGTCACATGTGTTCGATCGATTGAGGTATGACACCCAACACAGTGCTCTTCAGTTGCCAATGTCATTGGCGGATATTTTCGATAGTGATCTGAATGAATGAACTATTTCTTCCTGAGAACTGATTCCCTCCCTACCCCCTTCCCGAAGAATAAATTACCGACTAGTAAAGACCACAAGGAATCAGATTGGTCCTAACACAAATGTAGCTCAAAGTAAGCCCACGAGTGCACGTGAATGTGTAGTGCCATTGTAGACGACCACAGAGACACAAAAAGAAAAAAAAATGTCTTGCAAATAAACATTTCTGAAAGGGAAAAAGAGGACAAAGAAAAAACATTGTCCCATAAAACACCAAATAATGTTGAAAATCGGGTAGCAAAAAGTCAGGAAGGCATCATTTGGAAGTAATGGAGATGCAGGAGTGGATAAATATCTATTATGGACAAGAAAAAGTTTCGGAATGATAGTGAAAAAGTCGGTGAAATAAATGTGTACGTAAACAAGTAACGAAAATAACTTAAAATGTATTTATATACTACTTTACGAAGTATTACCGTTCTTAGGAAACGAAATGGGAAACTAGGTAGGGTCCTAGAACAAAGGAAAAGAGCGACACCAAGAAAACATTATCTCGGAAATATGGAAATCGTAATAGACTTACAACATTCGTAGATTTAAGTGAGGCTATGGAGATTGGTTTATCGTCTTGTCTATAAAAAATGAACGGTAACAATAACATGAATGTCACTAAGTTAATAAATAGTTATTGATGAACTATACATAGGCAATAATACTATTAATAGTAAAATTAATCACCTCTGATTATGTCAAATTATTTTCTTTTGGCAGTGTACCAGCCTAAAACATTCCTCGCTCATTCATTAATAGACATTTCTGTGCTCGGCGATGGTATTTCTCGATTCTCAACGGGTTAAAATTTTTAGAATGTGCACCAATACAGTGCTCCCAAATAAACGTTTGTAGTGTTTTCCGTGCAGATAATCAGAGTTTCTATGTGCTAGAAGTCCATTCGACGTTTCAACACCATCACTTACATGAACTTAATTGAGGAGAATGGCCGTTTACAGGGGACAAACTGCTGAAATATATAGGTGTTGTTAACATAATCAACTTTGTTTGCCGCGCGGGAGTAGCCGTGCGTTCTGGAGCGCCACGTTGCCGATCGCACGGCCTCCCGCGTCGCAGGTTCGAATCCTCCTTCGGGCATGGATGTTTGTGTCGTCTTTAGTATAAGTTAGTTCATAAGTAGTTTGTACGTTTACGGACTGATGACCACGCATTTAAGTCCCATAAGCTTTACAAACATTTGAACAACTTTGTTTATTACAAAATACATTTAGACTGGATCGTGAGACTCAAAAGAGAAAGTAAAACAGACATTGTGTTTCCAGGCAACAGAATCAATGCTATTTTAACGAAAGACATTAACATTTTTGGAGAAATAAGATACTTTTGAAACTGAAATTATTATTAAAGCCCTAATTGCAATAGCGTTGATATAGAAGTATAATTCTTTTATAGTAAAAAAGAATTAAAATTGAGTACCAGTCTTTGACAGACAGCCATCGATAGTCGGATTCAAAAAGGTCATTCTCGCTCTGTTTGTGTAGACAAATAGGTGTTTCACATATCCAGAGGCAGTTTCATGGTTGATACAATTTAGTTACAATTACTTAAGTGTCTGTGTTTGTGCGTACCTTTGTGTGTGAGTGAAACATATATATATATATATATATATATATATATATATATATATATATATATATATATGGGAGTGAAACATGGACGATAAACAGTGTGGACAGGAAGAGCATAGAGGCTTTTGAAATGTGGTGCTACAGACGAATGCTGAAGATTAGATGGATCGCGCAATTAATGATGAGGTACTGAACAGAATTGGGGAGAAAAGGAATTTTTGGCATACCTTGACTAAAAGAAGGGATCGATTGCTAGGACACATTCTTAAACATCAAGGAATTGCGAATTTAGTGTTGGAGGGAAGTGTGTGGGGTAAAAACCGCAGAGGAAGACCAAGAGATGGATACAGTAAGCAGATTCAAACAGATGTAGGTTGCCGTTCTTATGTGGAGTTGAAGAGGTTTGCGCAGGATAGGGTATTGTGGAGATCTGCATCAAACCAATCTCCGGACTGAAGACCACAACAACAATATATATATATATATATATATATATATATATATATATATATATATATGTGTGTGTGTGTGTGTGTGTGTGTGTGTGTGCGTGTGTGCGCGTGTGTAAAGATCAGTGAACGCCTTTGCTACAAAAGCTGGAAACGCAGCAAAACTTTGAACGGTATTCGGCGAAGAAGACACTTGTATGACGGCCTCAGTACTCTTATCTGCAAAACGTACTCCGAGTGCTTGGCTATGACGTAAGGCACCTGCCCGCGCAAGCACTTAGTGATAGCACACGTTGGCCGTACAGTAAGGCTTATTTTACACTGATGTCAGTTTTGTTCCGTGAATACGAAGTTTTTTCACTCTCTTTAATCATTCGAAGTAATAACATAAATTATTCATATAGTTACGCAAATATAGATTTAATTTTGATGATGGACTTAAATTCAAGGGTAAAAAAGGAGGGAAAATAACAGGAAAACATGTTACTTTAGAAAAGGAATTCAAATGTTCAAATGTCTGTAAATCTATGGGACTTCTGCGGTTATTAGTCCCTAGTCTTGTGACCTTCTTATCGGTACTCACCAATAGGAATTGGGCAATACATAACTCAGGGTAGTAAAAGGTTTATAGCTCGTTGTCTCTCTTCAAAGGCTACCCAATCTGTTTACACAAGATCAATAATTAATCTGTAGTATAGTCAGTCTATCAATCTGAATATGATGATGTGAAAATATATTTTAACAAACATAAATTAAATATCTGAATAACCAACAAAATGGATTCTAAGATAATGTTTAGAAGATATTTACTCACGAAGTAATTTTTATATAAATGCAGTTTATTACTATTTTTGGACATGAAATTGCGGAGGTGGTCCTACTTTATTCATCGGTAAATCTATATCTATAAATGTGAATGTCTGTTCGGTGTACGTTTATCACGTCTGAACCACAAGACATAAAGAACTAAAAATTTGTACAGTTACTAATGTCTACCCGGGGAAGGCTTTAGGCACGGTTTTATGGCGATCGGATAGCTATTTATCTATATATATATTAATGTGAATCTCTGTTCGGTGTACGCTTATCACGTCCATACGACAAGACGCAGAGACTTAAATATTTGTACAGTTACTAATTTATACCTGAGGAAGGTTTTAGGCACGGTTTTATAGCGATCTGATAGGTATTTAGTAATATGAAGAATATAACGCGAAATGCGGAACAATAATTCTTTGAAAATTATATTTACTCTTTGAAAATGGTTTTATTGGTTGCATTGTTGCTTGAGCGTTGATAATGATAAAAGGGTGCAGTATATTTGGATGGATAGTTATCGGTGTATATAAAATTTTATGTGTGTGTGTGTGTTACTATTTCGCTCTGCAGCGAAAACTACAGAACGCAAACGAATGGTACGTGTGTAATTGCTGACCGAAGTCTCCCGTTGTACACCATAGGAGTTCCATGACGACAGCTATAAGGGGGTGGAAGATATGGTGATTGAAAGTCGTCAAATTATAAAAAAATTCGGACTGAAGGCCAGCGATGACGTTTGCGACTCTATAGCAAGGAAATTACGTACAGCGAAACGTGATGCCACAGACCATATCTTTGGTGTATGCGTGCTACAATGTCTTCAGCTTTCTCTGTAAGGCCGGCCGCGGTGGCCGAGGTGACCGAGGCGCTCCAGTCATGGTCAACATGGCCACTACGGTCGGGGGCTCGAATCCCCCCTCGGACATGGATATTTGTGCCGTCCTAGTTCGTAAGTAGTTCATAAGTTAGGGACTGATGACCCCGTAGTTAAGTCCCATAAGCTTTACAAACATTTGAACATTTTTTTTGAGTGACAACGTGTCACCACCGCGTCCAAGTTACGAGTCCCTTCCCAAGCGTACGAAAGCGTGCTCTACCTGCTCCCAAATTTGTATCCTTCCGCGCATGCTAACGCCTCGTCTTTAGAATACAATTTTCCTGCCAAAATATTATACATATGAATATCACAGAATTCAAATGTTCAAATGTTTGTTAAGCTTATGGGACTTAACTACGGGGTCATCAGTCCCTAAACTTACAAACTACTTATGAACTACTTACGAACTAGGACGGCACAAATATCCATGCCCGAGGGGGGATTCGAACCCCCGACCGTAGTGGTCGTGCTGACCGTGACTGGAGCGCCTCAGTCACCTCGGCCACCGCGGCCGGCATCACAGAATTAAATGCTTTGACCGACTTCCTACAAATGTTGTTTACATTTAACAAACAAATGTATATATTTAACAATACTAAAATCGGTTGAGACTGAAGCTCTTTGCTCAAGTAGCTTTTAAGCGTGGCGTCTCACTGTTCAAATATACTGCCGCTGTCGAAATATATTTACACAATTAATATTTAATTTATCATGGCTTTTTATGAAAATATATTCAATTCTTGTCTACAAATACATTTAATTGTTTATCTATACATTATCTGCTGCATATCTACTATTTTTAATCGGCCATGAAATATTTAAGAGGCAGTCTACAACATAAAACGAACGTTACTAAAAATAATATTCAATATAATAAAATACATATATAAATGTAACGCACTTTGCAGGGTTAATGTTTTGTGTTTCTGTGGTGGAATCTATGTTCTGACACAAGAATATTAGTACCTTAACGAAAAGCAGAATAAGAAGAGTAAAACAAAGTTATTGAAAGAGTACGGAAATAACATGGTGCGTCTTTTAAGATAAGTAGCGTGGTGCAATGCTGCCCATTTGCTTCTTAAACTGTTACTGATAAACACTATGTATCAATAACTGTAATTATAAATATTATAATACTATTATTATGGTACTGAAATTTATCGACTTTTTATCTGTAAGGGATATTGAAATTGTAATTACGGCGTTGGATACTTCCAAGACTCCTAAATCCATTCATATAATTATATTTGCCATATGATCATTCCCTGATTTTATATGGATTTTTAGAATAATGTGTGTGGCTATATTGTATTTCAATTGCAATCTGCCATAGCCGCTCTCGCTAATCCAAGACCGCCCCCCCCCCCCCCCCCAAGGGGCTCACGGTTCTTTCGTGAGTTCGTGCGTGGCGAGCACGGGGCCCCGAGCTAATGCAGTCTTCCTTTCTTCTTTACTTCCCAGACTGCATTTTCTTTTCCCCTACCCTCCTTTCCTATCCTCACTCCTTCCCCTCCCCACCGGGGGACTGATAACCTCAGTAGTTTAGTCCCCCTATCCCAACCAAACAACCCAACCCACCGTTTCCTGTTTCTGAGCAGATTAGGGTTTCCCTAACCACCTGTATTCCCTTCACTAGGTCCAAACTGTTAGCCGGCCGGCTGGGGAACCCAACATCTTGCCAAAACTTGCTTTTCACATGGAAACAATCAGTTTCCCCCTTTATCCGTAATGTCACAGTCTTACAAAAGACCTCACCTAACTTAAACTAACCTAACTCCCATGCCCGAGGGAGGAGCAGGTAAACACTACGTAGGTAGGAAAAATAGTAGCTGAATATGGACCGGGGTAAAGGAATGAAAGAGGAGGTCTCATAGTAGAATTTTGAACAGAGCACAATTTTATTACCACAAACAATTGGTTTAAGCATAATGATAGAAGGTTGTATACGTGGAAGACATCACCAGGAATCACCGCAAGATACCTAATTGACTTTATAATGGACATATATTTCGAAACTAGGGGCAGATATAGGCTCTGATCATAACGCATTGGTGATGAACTGCAAATTAAAACTGAAGAAACTGGGAGAAGTACAAAAGAACGCAGATGGAAACTGGATAAACTGAAGGAACTAGAGGCTGTCGAGAGTTTCAGACGGAACAATAGGCAAGGACTAACCAAATCGGAAGAAAGTAATACAGCAGAAGAAGAATGGGTAGCTCTGAGAAACAATGTAGTAAAGACCGCAGGGAATCGTATAGGTAGACGGACAAGGCCTAATAGAAACCCTTTATTACGCAGTAGATATTGAAATTAATCGATGAAAGGAAAAAATATAAAAATGCAGCAAGTGAAGCAGGAAAAAGAGAATACAGACGGTTGGAACTTGACGTTCAGAGGAAGTGCAAATTGACTAAGCAGGAGTGCCTAGAAGAAAAACGTAAATCCGTAGAAGAATGTATGTCTAGGCAAATGAGAGATACCGTCCACAGGAAAATAATAAAGACGTTTGCAGACATGAACAGCTGCATGAACATCAAAAGCTCAGATGCAAAAGCAGTACTAAGAAAAAAGGGGAATTTGATAGGTGGAAGGAATTTATTGAGGGCCCACAGAAGAGAAATGAACTTGAAGGCAGTATTGTAGAAAAGGGAGAGGAAGTAGAGGAATATGAAATATGAGACACAATACTGCGAGAATAATTTGACAGAGGACTAATATATTTTAGTCGAAGCATGGACCAAAGATTAGATGATATTCCCTCTAACTGCTGACATCGTTGGGAGAGACAATCATGAAGAAACTGTTCCATCTTGTGTGCAGGATGCATGACACAGGGAAAATACCCTCAGACTCCAATTCTAAAGAAAGCAAGTGCAGACAAGGGTGAAAATTACAGAACTATCGGTTTAATGAATCATGACTGTAGAATACTAACACGAAACGTTTATAGACGAATGGAAAAATTGGCAGAATCTGACCTCGGGGAAGATCAGTTTGCATTTAGGAGAAATGTTGGAACACGTGAGGCAATATTCAAATTCCGAGGTATATTAGAAGGTAGATTCAGGAGAGGCAAATCTACGTTTTCACCATTTGTAGATTTGGGGAAAGCTTTTGACAACGGTGATTGGAATACTTTCTTTCAAATTCTGAAGGTAGCAGGGATAAAATATAGGGAACGAAAAGTTCTATACAAATTGTAGAGAGACTAGAGAGCTGTTATAAGAGTCGATTGGCATGAAAGGGTCGCAATGATTGGGAAGGGAGTAAGACAGGGTTGCAGCCTTTTTCCGGTGCTATTCAACCTGTTTTTTGAACAAACAATGAAAGAATGCAAGAAGAAATTTGGAGAAATAATTAAAGTTCAGGTAGAATAAATTTAAAAAGCGCCGTTTTCCTATTATCCTATTATCCTCAGAGACAGCAAAGGGCCTAGAAGGCCGTCCGCGGTGGCCGAGGGGACTGAGGCGCTGCAGTCACGGTCTGCACGGCCACTACGGTCAGGGGTTCGAATGCCCCCTCGGGAATGGATATTTGTGCCGTTCTTAGTCTTAGCTAGTTCATAAGTAGTTTGTAAGCTTAGGGACTGATGACCCCGTTGTTAAGTCCCATAAGTTCTACAAACATTTGAACTTTTTTTTTTGGGCCTAGAAGAGCAATTGAAGGCAATTGATAGTGTGTTGAAAGGTGCGTATAAGATGAACACTAACAAGAGCAAAACAAAAGAAAAGGAATGCAGTCTAAGAAAATCAGGCAATGCTGGGGGAATTAGATACCCAAAGAAACAATAAAGTTTTGTTACTTGGGCAGTAAAATAATATATGATGGTCGCAGTACAGATGATATAAAATGTATAATGGAAGTGGGAAGAAAATTGTTTTCGAAAAAAAAAAAGAAATTTTCTAACATCGACTATTAAATTTAAGTTTCAGGAAGTCTTTTTTGAAACCATTTGTCTGCAGTGCAGCACTGTACGGGAGTGAAACGTGGACGATAAGACGTTCAGACAGAAAGATGATAGAAGCTTTTGAAATATTGTGTTACAGACTGTCGCTGAAGATTATATGGTAGATCGCGTAACTAATAGAAGTTACTAAACAAAATTGGGGAGAATAGAAATTTCTGCCATATATTGACTAAGAGGAGGGATCGATTGGTGGGACACATTCTGAGACATCAGAGACGTCAATTTAGCATTGGAGGGAAATGTGTGGGGTAAAAATCACAGAGGGAAACCGAGAGACGTATTTAGTACGCAAATTCAAAAGGATGTAGGTTGCGCTTCTTAGTCAGAGATGAAGGGGCTTGCACAGGGCAGACTAGCTTGGAGAGCTGCATCAAACCAGTTTTTGGACTGAAGTCCACAACAACAACAACTTCCAATTTAAAGCAGATGTATAGCTAAAAATCGAACATTTCCCCATCTTGTAAAATCCCGCTCTGGCTGTTTTAAGGTACGAAAAAGAGAACATGTGCAAGTAAAACAGAACATATGGCGACCATACTTTTAAGAGGAAAGAAGAAGGTTATGGTTTAATGTTCCGTCCACTGTGTGGTCACTAGAGTCGGAGATCAGGCGATGACTGTTTGCAGATAAAACCGGCCGTTCCGTTTGAAAGGGTCCATCCCGGAATTTGCCTGAAATGATTTATGGAAACCACGAAAAACCTAAATCTGGATGGCTGGAGGTGGATTTGAGCCACCGTTCTGCCGAATGAGAGTCCAGTGTGCTCACCACTGCGCAGCCTCGCTCGGTTACAACTTACGAGTCTGTGAGAGCGAGTACACTCGAACTCGACAATTTTTAATTAACACAAGCAGGGTCTAGAAAAGGGCCAGTTAATCCCTCACTGCAAGTGGCAGCAGACGCTGAGAGAACAAATAAAGAGAAAGATTACCGACACCCATTGAATGGGCACGCCACTCAGGCTCGGAGGCTCAAATCTAGAAACAGCTTCATCGCAAGAACTAAGATCCTTGACGGTTCGCAGGAAGGTAACAGAGTCTGTAAATGGAAGAATGAACAAACCGCACTGCCAATAACGCCAGAAGAGCAAATGGCACCTGGAACAACCTTCCTTATACAGTTTGGAGAACACTAAACAGGATGAGGGCTGGTGTACCCCGATGTAAAACTAATCTGCACAGGTGGGGTCTGCTGACTAACGATGACGATGCTGTTTGTGAATGCGGAGAGGTTCAGGACGAGGCACATCTGCTTACGTGCCGACTATTGCCGGAGCCCTGCAGTTTCAGGGACCTGAAGCCGATGACAAAGCCGTGGTGGCGGCTAACTATTGGAAAAACAAAACTTGCTCTGCACACGGAAATGAATGAATCCCTCACTCGAATTCGCATCTGTACCCCCAGGTAGTAGGGCGGCCGAGCCCTCTGTGTGCCACCAGGGTGGGACTTCTGGCTGCAAACACGCCTCCAGGGCCGGCGGAAGGCACGTGCGAAACGTGCGGTCGCACGGGGCGGCACTTTCCAGGGGGGCGGCAAATTTGCTTCCACCCTTTTACTATTTTTATTTATTTATTTTTAGGACAAACTCAACATTCACGCCCAAGAGGGGTTTAGAAACCAAACCTAGGAGGTAGCGGCTTTGGGAACTGTGGCATGGCGCCTCGACTACCTGCCGGCCGCCTCTGTTGAACAAGAAGATTGAGGAGAACTGATTTCTTGCTCACCACTGTGGCAGCGCCGTCGTGTTTACGCCGATGGAACAGACACGCCACTGACGCCAGTATTGTTACGAGTGGAGCGCTGCTAGCCTCTTACGCGCCGTGCGTTTACTCACAACTAATGTTGCAGAAGACGAAATCTAATTTGGAAATTAAAATGCAATGTTCGATACTGCGGTTACATATTAAGGCTGAAGCAATTTTGCTAAGCCCTTCAATGGTAGTTTCCGAATTTTTTTATTCTTCCCGCATTATGGAAAAAAATGAACATTACTACACTCAAACAGATCCAACACCTACAATAGCTAGAAGTATTCCGAATGAGTAAATACGCTGCGAGTAATTACACGAGATAAAGACATTGGTAGTCAGCCTGGCATAACTTGGGTTTCGTCGTATTTTTGAACATTTTTGCTATCCGTTTCTGAGTGATAATGGACGTTTTGGTTTTTGAGCCATTAAACACCTGTCTGAACAACAATTAAACTCTGACCAGCACTTATGTTTGACAATACTACTCGCAGACTATCACTTTGCCAACATTTATTTACTGTATAATGCGTGTGAATCCATGTTTCATCTAAGTAAACTACTGGTCGCTTTGATCCTGATGAAAACATGAGAAAGTATGGTCTTATAGCAACAATGCCCTATCGTCTGCACCTAGTAGAACGTTAATTTTGACACCTTCTAAAACTAAAATCCATAGACAGAACATTGCTTCTAGGGGTTTCCTTGCTAGCTTTGAAGCTCATTTATCTTCGACAAAAGTTGTGCAGTTTTCGGAAAGTTCGTTTTTTCCTATTGTTCGTAATACCATAGATATTGCTACCTGATAATACATTTATCCATATCATCGGTCACATACTTATTGTGAGCTTCCTGCTTCTTCTTCTTGGGCGCTAGTTTAACCGTAGCCTCGTTGTACCTTGTCACGTGACCTAGTTCCTAACCGTGCCGCATCACCATTTGGGCTTTCCAGGCAATAGGTATTGTTGCAGTATGTACAACCAAAACTACAGAATTCGTTTCGATAGTTGACTGAGGGAGTCAAGATTGGTCAGAAACATTTTCACTGCATTTCACAAGAACAGAAGAATTGGTGCGTCGGAATTTCTTGCAACTTGGGGCGTAATAGGTAAATGCTTTTCATATAACGTACAACTAGTATTGCGTATGCACGTTACTCATAAGTTGGAATTTTTCTCCTTCATGATTGCAGAATAGGAAAATATATATTTTTTATGATCTGTTACTTCAAAAATTGGCAAGTCGGCAAATAATCACGCGTCGTCCCAATAACTAGAATAAAAATGAATCGAAGAAAAGTGAAGTGATACGCTGATGACTAATTTCTTTCCCCTTATTCCATAATCGGACACGAAAGAACTGACAATGGAAATTACGACAGATATCGAGTGTCAGTTCTTTGAAACAAACAACCGCTGTGCAGTGAGTTAATATATTTCGACTAGCATTATTACTCGTCGATGCCCGGGTGTGTATTTATTGCATTACTAGCTGTAAACCCGGCGTTGCCCGGGCGTTTATTTATCCTACACTGCCGCGGTGGAGTAGCCGAGCGGTCTAAGGCGTCTCGCTGCGGAGCGCGCGGTTGCTCGCCGTGGAGGTTCCAGTCCTCCCTGGGGCATGGGTGTGTGTGTTTATCCTTAGGTTAGTTTACCTAGGTTTAAGTAGTTTGTAAGCTACGGACTGATGACCACGCAGTTTGGTCCGATAGATTTACAAACATTTGATTTTTTTATCCTACACTCTGGTAGTCCACATCCCCTTCCCCCCTCTCTCTGCATCCACCTCTTTCTCTCCCATCTCTCTGTTCGTTTCTACCTTTCTCTGTTTCGGCGAAGTTTTTCTGCAAGGTACCCTCTGTCATGTACCATACATACATGGTTTAAAGGTCGTGTATGCAAAACATAATTAAGACTGGAGGAAAACTATGCATTTTGTAAAATTCCGTAAGTTAAATAGCTTCCTGCATGCACTGAACACAATTTTATACTGACAGTGACATTCCCCTTGTTTGTAAGTAGGGTGTGCAAAATTTCATCAATATCGGAACAAAAGTATTGATTTCTATAGAATAGAAACGCAGGGTCACATTGAAAACACACCTTGTTGTTCTCAAATATTCCAGTTTTATTTCATACAACCCTTGTTTTGAGAATAAGGAGGGAAAAAATGCGTAAAACCGGTCGAGCCGTTCTCAAGTTATGGCGCGACCAAGGTATTTAGAGACCCATTTTTGTGTTGCAAAGTACCCTCTCCCAAGCACCATATGAAACTCAAGGTAGACGGTGACCTTCCTCTTGTTTTTAAGGCCAAGCGTTCGAAATTTCGTGAAGATCGAAATGAAACTGTAGATTTTACATTCCTGCCAAAATTCAGCTTTATAGGTGAAGTAGTTTTCGAGATTTTGTATTTGTTCAGTGAGTGAGTGTCTTTCGCTTTTATATAGATAGAGATTAAGAAAACAGATTGCTTAATTTTGTATGCAAGAGAATTAATGGAGACTTGCAGTCAAAACTAAAGAGTAACATTCAAATCTGTAATGCTAACTTAATACAAAGTCACGCCTGATGCGACAGTTTTACGGCATTACAGCGAAACTGTTGTGAGCGGTAGACTTCTTTTCGTTTCATCATTTTGTTGGCCGGGAGGGGGGGATTTGTTACAAAACGCTTCATAAACGTCCGAAATTACATACTCATTATTTATGACGTCATATATCCTGAGCTATGTCAACATCGCCTAGAAGGCGTACGGTGAGCAGTTCACCAAAGTTTCATTGCAATAGAATGAATGGTTTGTGAACACATAGAGGACATACAAACATTATATATATATATATATATATATATATATATATATATATATATATATATATATATATATATTACTCCGTCTCCTTATTCTTCCTCTCTCCATTGTCTTCCGCCCCACTATTTGACCGTTTCACTTGAGTCTGTAGTGAAATTCGGCCAGAATTTTACAGTAATATAAGATTTCACACACATTTCAACATTTTTGTAAATTCACAAGGCTTATTAAAATTAGCTAGATTTCTTCAGTCAGGTGTGACTTCATTTTTGAGCTGGTACCCAGCGACTGTTTTGTACAAATCTGTGGAGAATGTCACCAATCAGTCACAATTCTTGTTTTTGTTTTTCTGTTCTACTGACATTTCCTACAGATTTGTTTAAATAAAATTTCACAAACGTCCTGCAAAAAGAAAGAAAGAGAGAGAGAGAGAGAGAGAGAATATATGAGAGAGAATAAACCGTTGTTGGTGGTGGGGGGAGGGGGGGCGGCAATTTAGCGGCTCGCACGGGCCGGCATTTGATCTTGCGCCGGTCCTGCACGCCTCACCACCTTCTTGTCAACTGGCGGCGTCTCGGAACACTTGTTTTGAACCTCACTGTGTAGGGGAGACCGGGGCACGTTTTCCACCATTTTACATTTTTATTTTTGTACTTCTTATTTTTATCGATTTTGCGGTAAACAGCGGATCATTATATTTCCTACACCTTTGTTTACAGCCTTGTACATATATTTTTGAAAATATTAAATATCATTCTTGGTAGCAAACGGTTTTGTCTGACCATGTTGCGTTGGAAAGTTTTCCAGCTTACTTGAAACGTACAGGGACAAATATTCCAATTATACTTTGTGTTAAAACAGAGATAATTATCTTGATTTCACTGAATACGTATTTTTACATGAATTTACAATACATTACAAAATAGAATAGTAAAAATAGCCACATTCAATAAAAACAAATGCTATTTAATAGGTTTACAAAATATGTGACTTAAATATTTTACAAATACAGACATTTTTACAATACTTACTGATTGTCTGAATCACAATGTAAGCAAACAAAAGATACAACATTCCCTTTCGTACAGTCTCCATGCGCCCATTTCTTGCATTTCGTGCACTATACCCACTTTTCAATTGCTTTAGACTTGGCGTAAGACTCAAAGCGATAAGGAATATGTGCCCCATATGCACTCGAAAAAACGTGCCCCGTCGCCATATTCGGAACTATAACACTACGTCCATGATTAACAGTGTAAGCTATTTACAAAACAAATGCACAGTTACGTGAAGAAAGAAACCCACTTTTAGTGTGTGCAATGTCAAAATAATAAGTTTAACGCTAGAATGTTTATTTTAAGTTTAAATAAAAACGTGAAAGTTTACTCACATTTACAAAAATGACAAAAGCAGCCCTGCCGACGTAGTGACTGCTGGTACCACACTGAAACTTTCGTAAATAAAGCGTGCTTTGTTGCTACTTCCTACAGTATCGCCGGTGATAACATCTAACAGTTTGTTTCGAAAATAAACGGATTTGGAAAACTTGCCCCTACGGAAAATGTGCCCCGGTCTCCCCTACTCCAAGTTCAGATTATCGAAGAGAAAAATACTCCAAACGGACATATTTTCCTTGTTGTAAATGTAGTTCAGTAAATTTAAGTTGTATGCGATGGCTATCAACTCAAAACTTTATACGTGGAAGCGTTTCAGAATCTAAACAAAATGTATGACAATACTACAGTAACAATTAACATTGCTGTTAAATTGTTCGAGATAGGTAGCGAAAAGTCATTTACGCCTTTCGTAGGTCAACATACCAGTTTCACACTCAATTATATTAACTTATCTTCGTGCGCTTTATGCAGAACATACCTCACTTCATGTGCAGGTTCACAGTTATGTAGTGCATGTCAAAGGTCATCGGAAGGTCACTCGTCTGGTGCTGCAAATGATGATCTATAAATATGATACGGGCAAACAGGTTCATTCCTACACCAATAAAATGATTTCATAATAATTTCAGGCATTCAGTGAACCGGGACAAAATCATATTTTCCTTTTATTGTTCACAAGGTATAAACATACGCATTAGTTGAGTATACACTAAGTTGCTCCAACACTTCCAAATTCATCGCTCTCTTAACATACGTAACAGCTACAAAGAGAACCTTAACTTTTTTAAGAGCTCTTATGATTTTTCGTAATAAATTACTTGTTATTATAACATCAAAAATTTACTGTGTTGGCTGGTCTCAAATAAATTTGCTGACTTAGCCTTAATTGAACTGAGGACTTTGTATAAAGTGCCTGAGTATTAACCTTCTCTGTTCGTGTTTAGTGTGTCAAATGACATGGCAAATGAAATTTCTTCCTCCTCGGATAAGCAAATGCATTTGAAGATAACATAAGGGAATTTTCAAAGTGTTTTGACCTCTACTTTACTTTTTTTTATTTAGTAAATACCGCTTTGTCCTCAAGTGAAATATTCAGTTGTAACCTCCTTGCTTACTCTTTCATCTCACAGTTATTTTGAAAGCAATGCCCTGTTTTTAAACTTCCTTGCTAGTTCCAATATTTTGTTCTGTTAAAGCGTTTATATTCTTCACAAAAGTGTTCAAGTCCTTAATTTGTTGCATTTTATTTATTACATCAGGTTTCAGATATATTTTCTGAGACAATTGACATTTCCAGGTCTGTTTTCTTGACAGATAAAAATTACATTGTTTTAGGTGTCTTGATCCTCATTGCTCTGACGTTAACTGCGGCCTTCTCGATGTTTACGTCGTTTTTTCTGCGCTATCTGCGTCAACAGCACCAAGATTTTTTCACGGGAGATCGATTATCTAAGATTGGATTACATTTCACTTCAGCAACTTTTTGTAGGCAGCTAAACGAGCTATTTTACATGCTCTATTTGTTATCCAGTGGACGAAAATGTTAGGCATATATCCTTGCATCTTCAATATTGATCTAGACTTCTTTTTTACAACTAGACAACTTTTTACGTTGGTTTTCTAAATCTATAGGAAAGGATGGTAAAAACGCCTTTGGTTCTATAGTTCTGTATCCAGTACAGCATCAGCCCAATACATCTACATATTTACTCTGCAAATCACATTTAAGTGCCTGACAGAGGGTTTATCGAACCGCTTTCATAATTTTTCTCTACTGTTCCATTCTCTAGCAGCGCGCGAGAAAAAGGAACACCTACAGTTTTCATTTTTCGATCCGATTTCTCTCATTTTATTATGATGATCAAGTCTCCCTATGTAGGTGGTTGCCAACGAAACATGTTCCCATTCAGAGGAGAAGTTGTTGAAAAAAAATCGCAAAAAGATCTCGCCGCAACGAATACCACAGTTTTTTTTTTTTTTTATGTTTTCCACACCAACTTGCGCATTGTTTTCATGACTGTTTCTGTGTTGGGATAATACGAAACGAGCAGCCCTTCTGTGAACTTTCTCTATATCCTACGTCACTCCCCACTTGGTGGGGATCCCTAATTGCGCAGAAATACTCCAAAATAGGACGCACAAGTGTAATGTAGGTAGTTCTTTTAGTAGAACTTTTGCATCTTCTAAATGTTCTGTCAATGAAATGTAACCTATGCGCTCTTTTTAATTAAAGTTGTTCGAAGTTGTAGATCCTAGGTATTTAGTTCAATTTATGTCCTACAAATTTGACTGAGTTGTCGTGTGAATTAAGGTTAACGGTTTTCTTTTAGTGCTCATGTGGATGACTTCACACTTTTGATTATTTAGGGTAAATTACCAATTTTCTCACCATACGCATATCTTATATAAATAGTTTTGTAGTACAGATCTTCTTGTGACATTACTAAGCTATAAAGGGCAGCATCGTCCGCAGTCTAAGGAGTTATTCAATTGCCTCTTAAACAGTTTATGAAGACAAGTACTTGTACTCGCAAAATAATGGAACGACTCCGAAGATTACAAGAAAGGTAATGGAAGACAGCGTAGGTATCGAATTACGCATTACACGCTAGCGGACGTCAGAAACAGCAGCCCGCGTCCTGAAGAAAAGTGCACGTAGCTCCCCACTGACGAGACCAGCAGGTAAAAGTTCGTGTGAGCCGAGCAACCGAATGAAAACAACAGATTCAGTAGGTTACCCTAGTACTAGTTGTTCATTCTTTTGAATGAAACCACTCTGTAGGAGCAACCTAATGAGAAAATTCGATACCGTTGTAGCATAGTATATTGACTGACGTACTCATTCTTTCTTTTCAAGTGAAAACAGTTAGTAGTTTTTGAGACGCTTGAGCCATGTAATCATTCTTTCAACTGATAGAACTCTTCAGTGTTTTAACTAACTGAGCTATTCATTCACCGAGCGAGGTGGTGCAGTGGTAACACACTGGACTCGCATTCCGAAGGATGGTGGTTCAAATCCACCTCCGGCCATCCAGATTTAGGTTTTCCGTGATTTCCCTAAATCACTCCAGACAAATGCCGGGATGGTCCATTTGAATGGGCACCGCCGATTTCCTTCCACAACCTTACCCAAATACTCCGAGCGTAAGCTCCGTCTCTAATGACCACGCTGTCGACGGGATGTTAAACTCAAAGCTTCCTTCCTTCCCTGAGCTATTCATTCATTCTTCAGAATGAAACTAGCCTGCAGTGCTTTCTTTAGTTGAAGTGGTAAGTGAAGACGTATCTGTCGGGGATATGCAAAAGTTATAATGCGCGTTATACATGTTCCTTACGTATGTACTGAATGATGTAATTTTGTCCATAATTTAAAACTGATTCATATTTTGTTGTAGTTTAAGTTGTTCCAGGTGTTATCAATGTATAACAAATTCAGCTGGCTTATCGCTTGGTTAGACCTGCTATCACTTAAATTACCGCCGCGGCGGATTAGCCGCGCGTACTGGAGCGCCATGTTGCGGTGCGCGCGGCCGTCCACCGTCGTGGGTTCGATTCCCCCCTCGGGCATGGGTGTTTGTGTTGTCCTTAGGTTAGTTTACCTTAGATTAAGTAGTTTGTAAGCTAGGGACTGATAACCAACCAGTTGAGTCCCATAGATTTGCAAACATTTGAACTTAAATTACCGACCCCAGACTTGAACTTCGAAAACCTGAGTAATCTATGTCAGGCTAGATTATTTTCCCAGACAGACACAGTTCATAGACAACAAGCTGACCGATGGCCAGGATATAGCAGGGGGAGCGAGCACATGGAAGGAGGAATGTTTCCTCGCTTGTGTTTCAGTGCTGGCATCGCCAGCGGGCGCGCGGGGGGCAAATGATATTTTCTGGCGGCATCATGGAGCGTTCGATTGCCTGTTTTTGCTGACTTCTCACTGTCTCAGTAAAGAAGAATGGTAAATACAGGGTGTTCCAAAATGATCTGAAATCTACATCTACATGGCTGCTCTGGAAATCACACTGAAGTGCATGGCAGAGGGTTCATCGAACCACTTTTATCATATTTCTCTATAGTTCCACTCTCTAATAGATCTCGTGAAAAATACCTAAATATTTCAGATTTGTCTTGTTTTATTATGATGTTCATATCTTCCTGTGTGGGAGATGCTAACAATATAAGTTCGCATGCTGAAGAAAAAGTTGGTGAAAGGAATTTCGCAAATAGATCTCGACGCAACAAATAACGCTTTTCTTTCAATGATTTCCACCCAAACTCGTGCATAATTTCCGTGACACTCTCTCCCCTATATCGTGATAATCCAAAACGCGCTGCCCTCCTCTGAATTTTCTCTAAATCGTCCGTCAGTCCCACTTGATGGGGATCCCACAATGCGCAACAATACTCCAAAGTAGGACGCACAAGTGTAGTGTAGGCAGTTTCTTTAGTAGAACTGTTGCATCTTCTAAGTGTTGCAAATGAAACGTTGTCTTTGGTTCGCCTTCCGTGCAGTATTTTCTATGTGTTCTTTCCAATTTAAGTTGTTCGTAATTGTTACTCCTAGGTATTTAGTTGAATTTATGGCCTCAAGGTTTGACTGATTTATCGTGTAACTGAAGTTTAATGGATTCCTTTTAGTGGTCATATGGATGACCTCACACTTATCATTATTAACCCTGCTTCCCGAACATCTGGTTTTAACGCTCGCTACTAACACCCATATTTCAGGAGGTTTTGAACCAACACTTATTTATCAATTGCTCCTGAAAACGTCACGGGTCACTGACAGTTTGAACGTAGCCGTCATTTTGACGGATGTTACTAAGCTAGGGTTAAGGGTCAATTTCCAATTTTTGCACCATGTAGAAATCTTATCTAAATCATTTTGGAGTTGCTTTTGATCTTCTGGTGACTTTAAAAAGGTAAAGCAGTCAACAATCCGAAGATTGGTTTGAACACCACAGTGCTTTACTAGGCATGGTCCTGTTTGGAGGTGGTATGCCGTTGCCTTCCTCCGACCTTCGAACTGACTTACCCAGCCAGTTATAGGGGGACCTATAGTTTAAAGTGGGTTCCGAACCACGGTGCTACTCGGTATTTTTCACGAGAGCAATATTGCCAGAGGTGAAAGAAGTGGAAAGTGACAGATAAAAATCCTGGGACTTGGCGGGGATCGAACCCGCGACCTTTGGATTTGTAGTCTGGCACTCTACCACTGTGCAACCGAGGCGCACCTACTGACTTTACTAACCGATAAATGACAGCATCATCCGCGAACAGTCTAAGAGAGTTACTCAGATTGTCTCCTAAATCGTTTATAAAAATAAGGAACAGTAGGGGCCTTATAATACTTCCCTGGGGAACGCCATATATCACTTCTGTTCTACTCGTTGACTTACCGTCAGTTAAATAGTACTGTACCTTTCTGACAGGAAATCACGAATCCAATGGCACAACTGCGGCGATATTCCATAAGCACGCAAATTGACTAGAAGATGCTTGTGAGGTACAGTGTCGATAGCTTTTCGGAAATCTAGAAATAATGAATCTATTTGACATCCTTCATCGATGGCACTGTTCACATCATGTGAGTAAAGAGCTAGCTATGTTTCACAAGAATGATACATTCTAAATCCGTGTTGGCTATTGGGCAATAGGTCGTTCTCTTTTAGGTAGATCATAATAATTGAGGAAAGTATATGTTCTGACATCCTGCTGCAAACCGACGTCAATGATATAGGCCTGTAATTTTGCGGGTCACTCCTATTGCCTTTCTTGAATATTGGAGTGACCTGTGCAACTTTCCACTCTTTGGGTACGCAACGTTCGCTAAGCGAGCGGTTGTGTATAATATTTAGGTATGGGGCTATTGCATCGGCATACTTTGAAAGGAACCTAACTCGTATACAGTCATGACAAGAAAACTTACTTTTGTTGAGTGATTTAAGTTGTTTTAATACTCCAGGCATATTTACTTCTAAATTATGCATGGTGGAAGCTGTTTTTGATAAGAATTCTGGAGTATTTGCTTCGTCTTCTCTAGTGAAGGAATTTTGGAAAATTGTGTTTAGCAATTCTGCTTTTCATAGCTGTCATCCGTAGCATCACCAATAATATCGCGTAGTGAAGGTATGGATTGTGTTTTGCCGCTAGTATACTTCACATACGATAAGAATTTCTTCGGATTGTGTATATACGAGGCGCGTCCAGAAAGTTTGTTCCGTTTGATAATAAAATGAAATTGTACACAGATACAGAAAAATTTTTAATGCACAAAATTCTATAACTCTTAAAGTACTTTTCCACATAACTGCCGAAATTTTTACCGTGCGAGGTGGCGCAGTGGTAACGCACTGGACTCGCATTCGGAAGGATGGTGGTTCAAATCCACCTCCGGCCATCCAGATTTAGGTTTTCCGTGATTTCCCTAAATCGCTCCAGGCATATGCCGGGATGGTTCCTTTCAAAGGGCACGGCCGATTTCCTTCCCCATCCTTACCCAAATACTCCGAGCGTA
Organism: Locusta migratoria; assembly: GCA_026315105.1. Taxonomy (NCBI): domain Eukaryota; kingdom Metazoa; phylum Arthropoda; class Insecta; order Orthoptera; family Acrididae; genus Locusta; species Locusta migratoria. The sequence goes on along the minus strand of CM048755.1, from coordinate 328,215,711 downwards.
AGCTCGGTCTCTAATGACCACGCTGTCGACGGGACGTTAAACTCCAAGCTTCCTTCCTTCCCTTCCTTCCGAAATTTTGCAGGCATTTGTCATAGCGTGGCACCAGGTTTTGTATACCTTCTTCATAGAAATCTGCCGCCTGTGTCTTCAACCAGTTGGAAACAGTTTCATTCAGCTCGTCGTCATTGGTGAAGTGATGACCGCCAAGGAAAGACTTGAGATGTCCTGGATCTTGTCATCAATCGCGTGAACCAGTTCTTGTGTATCCAAAGGTGGACGCCCACTTCGTTCTTCATCGTGCACATCACTACGCCCGCCATTGAACTGTCGGACCCATCTTCTCACCATCGAATCACTCATCGCATTTGGTCCGTAAACATGGCAAATTTGCCGATAAATTTCACTTGGTTTCACATTCCTCGTATTCAGAAACCGAAACACCGACCTGATTTCACAGGCGGCGGGATTTTCAATCAACGCCGACATTTCAAACAAGCACAACAAAGCGTACGTAACTGACAGCGATCTCCAAATGGCACACGTTCTTCTCCTTGATACACATCGTCTACAGCGCATGTGAGGAACTGCAGTCGCAGCGCTGCAGCGGAGATAAATTGAAACGGAACTTACTTTCTGGACGCGCCTCGTATATGATTGCAACATGGAGGCGAGATGTCTCTTGAGTTGGAGACCTAGTGGCACCAACTATCGGTCATAATGACACATTTGGTTTATGTATTTTAGGCAACCCATATAATGTTGGAACGTAAGCTTCTGTTTTGCAAAGATGTTTTTATCCTCTGAAGGAATGGAAAACGAAGTTCCATATATCTAAATGTTAGTCTGTCCACCTTATTCCAATCATATAACTCCATTGTATTGCCAACAAGTAAATGAAGAGTTAATATTTGATTACTAGTTACTGTCAATTCTCGATGTGTGTTGCGCCGCAATGTCGATGTTGACCCTAAACCCGCTAGATGACAGGTTCAGATGCTAATCATTTTTGAAAAAACATACTAATGTACACGTCCTGTGAATATGAACTTTCTTTCTTCTGCTTTAGCAGAACTGTTATCACTAGCGCCACAATTTCTATCGTGTGATGAAGGTATTGTTTGTGTTTTGCCGCAAGTATACCTTCGTGATTCATCTAACCAAGCCACTGTATTACAGTGGTTCAGGTTCCAACCGAAATCGTCACGAACCCAGGAGAGGGGTTGCTAGCAAAGATATTCGACTCGATCGTCTGCTACCACAGCCCATTAATGTCAAATTGCGTCACACTGTCTTACCGTATACGTTCGTCATTCGTACCACATTGATTCTATGGTTATTTCACGCAGCGCTGCTTGTCAGCAGTGACAGTTCTAAGTAATCAAATGTTCAAATGTTTGTAGAGTCTATGGGACTTAACTACGGGGTCATCAGTCCCTAAACATACAAACTACTTATGAACTACTTACAACTAAGGACGGCACAAATATCCATGCCCGAGGGGGGATTCGAACCCCCGACCGTAGTGGCCGTGCAGACCGTGATCTAAGTAATCACCGCTGCTCTCGGTCATTAAGTGCTGACCGTATGCCTCTGCGTTTCCGAGAAGAGATTCACTGCCTGAAATTTTGTATTCTCGCACACTTTGGATCTCGGAATATTGAATTCCCTAATTTATCCGAAATGCAATTCCGATGCGGCTAGCTCCCAACTACCAGTCCGCGTTCAAAGCCCGATAATTCCTGTCGAGCGGTCATAATCACGCTGAATACGTTTTCACATGAATCACCGAAGTACATATGACACTTGTGTTGATCCAACGCCCTTGCGTAACCTTTACTACCACCTGCATCTGTGCCTGTCACTATCGCATGATTCTGCCGCCTCAGTGGAATTCAAATCTTAGGACGTCTTTTCAACAAGTATTCGTCTGTACATTAGCCTTATACTGGAGTGAAATTTGGACGATAATTCAGACAAAAAGAGGAAAGAGTGTTTGAAAAGTGCAACTGAAGAATACTGAAGATTCTATCGGTAGATTTGATGGCTATTGAAAACGCACGAACTTACCAAAAGAAAGGATCGGTTAATCGGACACATCCATAGACACCAAGCCATCGTCAGTTTGATTATCGTGTAGACGTTGCAGTTCTTCTTCTATGGCGCCGAAACAGAAGAATAAACGTGTCAACACCACAAAATCTGCACATAAAATATCACAAGTCGTAAGGGATTTTGTACATTCAAAGCCACTGTAACGTTTCTGCTATGTTGCACTCTCCTAAAAATCAGTTGCCAACATAGAAACACGAAAGATCTGACACCTAAAGTAAAACTTCATTACCGGACATGTAAAATATCACATTTTCGCCTTCTGTTTGAAATTCTATTAACACTATTAGTAAAACGCTTTTAAGAAATAGTACATTGATTTAAATATAACTTTGGCTGACCTTTTACGTAATTTTCAGTTTTTAATACTTTCGTAAAATAATAGCTGCAAACACTAAAAATGCATTACACTTAGTTTCGGAAATTGCTGAACCTATATAGATACTAATTTGTATAAAAACAACAATGTTACATGTTATAACTATTGCACAACATGATTTCATATATACCTTTTGTTTAAATAAATTAGGGCAGACCATGTTTTATATATCACTAGATCCTAAATTAAATACTGATAATTTTTCATGCACTAAAATTAATAATCCGTTTGGTACTAAGAAACTATCTTCGAAATTAACAAAACTACGACAACCATATACAAATCCGTATTAATAAATAATTTGACCGCAAACTGAAACACATTAAAATTCCATGTCACAATAATATTACGCCTACACAATATTGGCAAAACAAATATGTGTGCACTTCGAAAACACACATAATGTAAATAATTTGAGCACAGTAAACAATAGTCAAAAAGATGACTTTAAATTTGTGTTACACATTAAATACAAATTTCATGAAACACGTACATACATTGACATAAATAGTCAAAGCTTAAATGTAATGTTTTAATTTCTGTATTTTGGCATATTTAATGTAAAAGAATATTGTTTAATTGTGAATTACAAAACTTTGTCATCAATATTATTACGTGGTTATGTAGAAAGATGTTTGAGAGAAACCATTGTTTGGGAGTCTTCTATAGAGTATTCTAGTGGCCAGAAACCTGTAAGCAGCTCTGTTGGCTTGCTGCTGCATTTTTTGATTGTGCGATGTTTAAGTGGAAATAAAATCGTTTCCATATCAACTGAGATGGTTTTAATTTACGAAAAGATCCTGTAAAATCAAATGTTTTAGTGAATGCCGAAGAAAGCTCACAACGCAATGGACTTCAACCAGCATATAAGATAAGTTCAACTTCACCTACAGTGGAATGACTTCGTTATAGACTGGGAACTAATAAAAATTTCAGTGATTCAGGAAAATGTTAGGGCTCAGTTTGAGTCATTCCGAAAAGAGGTGATGGGCGTTAGACCACCAATAATCATTGTCAATAACTTCATGTAATAAATTAAATGTATGAACCCAATGAAGATATTACATAAGTACTGAAACATGTCTGGGTGAAAAACCATATAAATTGGTGTCTTTCATAAAGCGAAAGTCCTTTCCAGTTTAATCGTCAGTTTGGTAATTGTCGGAATTGTGTGGGTGGAGGGGGGAGGGGGGCCTCGGGGAGGGAACCTGTCAAGGAAAACACGGGCTCGAATACACTAAACATGCCTGAAGCTGTACTGCGCAGATGCAGGCACCGTATTACGTTTCCTCTGTCGCCCGTTACGCCATCACTCACGAGCAAATGTCAATATATCACCTATGCATCAATCACGGTTCGCTTGTCTATTACGGTTGATCTATCATGGGCGTCACCGTCGAACCATCGAAATAGATACACGGTGCAAACTTCGAAATGTATTCCATCAACAGATTCCTACTGTATAAACGCCAAGTGATGAATTAGCGAAATACGGGGAGTAGAGGAAACGTTATCTTATGAGTGCTTCACATCGCAGTTCAAATAATCCACACAAAAACGCTCTTGTATATTTTTCATTCGTCTCGATCGAACGAAATACATCAGGACCATTTGTTGGGCACATTTTCTTAATCTACCAATATTCATTTACTAAATTCATTGCGTATCAGTCAGCATTAACTGCCAATGTCTACTGGAAAAACTTTCGAATGAGTGCATATTTTGCCTGACTGTCTAAAAGCGACTTACTGGTTAATAAAATGTGTGCATGATGTTTACGATTTCCTCTCACGTGAAAAGCCTTATACGCATTACACATTCTTACGTTATCAAAACGTTGCGGACGTTTAAGATATAATCACAACATTATTACAGGTAGGAGCAGATCGACGATGGCCGGCCGCAGTGGCCGAGCGGTCTGCGGCGCGCTAGTCACAGTCTGCTGAGCCGCTACGGTCGGGGGTTCGATTCCCCCCCTCGGGCATGGATCTTTGTGTCGTCTTTAGTATAAGGTAGTTCATAAGTCGTTTGTAAGTTTAGGGACTGACGACCCCGCAGTTAAGTCCCTTAAGCTTAACAAACATTTGAACATTTTTAGATCGACGATGATAATGAAACATAGTCGTGTCATTTTATACGTATAGTAATTAATTAGTCAATACTAATTACAAAGTGTGTGGACTAAGTGGCATACAAACATTACTATCATCAAGCGAGGTGGCGCAGTGGTAACACACTGGACTCGCATTCGAGAGGACTGCGGTTCAAATCCGCCTCCGGCCATCCTGATTTAAGTTTCCCGTAGTTTCCCTAAATTACCTCAGGTAAGTTTTGGTATGGTTCGTCTCATAGGACACGGCCGATTTCCTTCCCAATCCTTAACCGAAACGATCGGAGCTTGTGCTCCGTCTTTAATAGCCGGCAGCGGTGGCCGAGGAGACTGAGGCGCTCCAGTCACGGTCTGCACGGCCACTACGGTCGGGGGTTCGAATCCCCCCTCGGGCATGGATATTTGTGCCGTCTTTAGTATAAGGTAGTTGATAAGTAGTTTGTAAGTTTAGGGACTGATGACCCCGTAGTTAAGTCCCATAAGCTTAACAAACATTTGAACATTTTCGTCTTTAATAATCACGCTGTCGTCGGGACGTTAAACAATAATCTTGCTTGCACATTGTTATCATGTGCAGAGAAGTAGCTGCCCTCCTCTGTCCTATGCGTGACTGCAGTGGATGTATATTAAGTGTAAAGTCCTGACATCCGACTTATGTCATTTAGATAAACAGGGAAAATTTTCATTTCAACCGTGTGGACGGGATTCTATGGCCGTTTCTCCCAAATGTGAGTCCACTGCGTTGATCACATACAAGGTAGTCGGTATTATGACTCCTCGGACAAATATAACAAAGGGATACACCAGTTGGCAGTTCATAATGGCAAGCGTCTTAGCACCGAGAAACGTGATGCAGCAATTTAAGCACTGCAGTCGAATTGAATAAGAAAGAGATTCAAGTCAATGTCTAACCGTACACACTTCGGGTTTCCTTATAAAACCCTAAATCACCTCAGACGAAGGTTACGGTAGTTCAACTGAATAGCCCACTGTCAATTCCTTCCTTATCCTTGTCGTACTGAACTACTGTAGTTAAGTATACGGATGGTTGCGTAGTGCCCGCCTCGGTAGCTCGGTGGTCAGTGTGTATGGCTGCTAAGCTGAGAACACGTTTTCGATTCCTGGAACCATTAGGATTTTTCCTTTGGAGAAGCATAGTACTGAGGTACACTCATTTTCCTCATACCAACTGAGGAGCAGCCTGGATGAGAAGCAGTGGCTCCAGTGTGAAGAAAGCCTCCTATAAGAAACGTGAGGGCGGTCTCCTGAGTCCGTGCCTCCACACCTCAACAACGTGGCACCATTAGATTAGATTAATACTTGTCCCATACATCATATATGCGACATTTCGTAATGATGTGGAACGTGTCAGTTTAGTAAATGTTGTCTATACACGACAATCAATATTTTAAGGATTTATTATTTTCATTTTTTTATTTTTTATTTTTATTTATTTATTTATTTTTGCGTTTTATCTAAAAATTAATCTAAAGTGTAGAAGGAGTTGTCATTCAGAAGTTCCTTTAATTTCTTTTTAAATACTAGTTGGCTATATGTCAGAGTTTTGATGCTACTTGGTAAGTGACCGAAGACTTTAGTGGCAGCATACTTCACCCCTTCCTGTGCCAAAGTTAGATTTAACTTTGACTAGTGAATATCACCCTTTCTCCTAATGTTGTAGCTATGCACACTGCTATTACTTTCGAACTGTCTCGGATTTCAGCAATTATACTGATTACATGCTTTTGTGCAATGAATGTTGAATTGCCCCAGAATATGATCCCATATGAAAGCAGTGAATGAAAAGAGGCATAGGAAGCTAATTTACTGACAAGGAAATGGTCCAATAAGACATGTCGAAACCTACCCTGAAATTTTTTACACAGGCAGAAGACAACGAAATAAATGTACTGTCAAAATTTTAGCTACTAAGAGGCACTGCAGTATTTAAAAAAAAAATAGCTGAAAACTGCCAAGTTCGTAGCGCGTCAGGTGGCGGTAGAAATGTACACCCCTACTGGCGCTGTAGCAACAGCGCATGCGCAACTAGGCGCGCGCGCGAAAACACGACACAACCCGATCTTAATTTATAAAGGACGTTTCAGGTTATCGTTCGTCTATTAACTATTATCAGTTGAATTTTGCAATATTGGTAAGTAATGACAATAAAGATAAAAGCTGAATTAATATTTATTGTGCTTTCGTCAGGCATGCCTGCTTATAGTACCTTTTTTTTCTTCTTCCAGTTTCACAGTAATGTGGAATCCAATTAACGTTCTCAATTTAGCAGAGATGAAATACGAAGAACGTGGTTTCCAGCCGAAACCACCTACTTCTCCTGAGGACGTACATGTGTGTCATTTGTTGGTTGATTTCTTTGACATTCATTCGAATGATATCGACATTTCGTTTGAAATTGTGGAAACGTTAGAAGAAATAGGAAATAACTGTAACGATTCCACGAATTGTGACTCGGACGACGTCAGTTGTGCCAGTAACAGTTATGAAAAAGAATACCTTCCTTGCCTAAAAGAAAAAAAAAAAAAAAAAGAAAGAAAGAAACACGTAATACATCAGCTTTCAGCGACAAAGAAAAGGCAGTGAAATATTAATTAAACGAAGGAGGGAAAAAATGCTTCAAGTTAAGCAGTGTACAAAGGCGTTTTCGTTTCGTAAAATCTGAGCGTGAACTTTATAAATGGAAGAAATAATTACATGAAGTAAGAAATATGCGCAAAACGGAAACTCGAAAACATCTGAAAGAAAAACTGTTCGAAAGATTCAGAACTGCTCGTGAGAGGCAATGCACCGTTACCGATGGAGATCTACGAGACTGGACCCTCCGAATTGCATCTGACACGAACATTGCTAATTTTCAGGCTTCTTCGACCTGGCTACAAAGGTTCAAGAAATTGAAAAGAATAGGAAGTTGCAAAATTACCAAGTTTACGTCACGTAAACGTGTAGAGCAGCTACAGTGACAGACAATGCCATAGAGACGTTCATAAGTGACATAAAGACGAAACTTGCTGTTTTTTCTGCAACAGCTGTTTATAACGCTGATCAGTCAGGTTTCGTGAAAGAACTGCGTGCACACCGCACTTTATCATTTCGGGGTGAAAAAAAGACGGAGTCGATTGTCCAATCAATGAATGCAATGATACATTCATATACAATAATTCCAGTGATAAGTATGAGTGGTTTACTGTTTCCGCAGCTGTATATCTGTCATCAAGAACTTCAAGGCAAATTAGGACCAAAAATAAAAAATGGACTGTTTAATTGCAAAAATCTTGTAATCGACGTATAAAAATCTGGAAAAATGGGACAGAATAATTTTCAACATTTCGTTCGAAACGTATTCCTACCAGTTGCAGAAACTAATTAATTCCTTTTGTTAGATTCATGGTCTGGACATAATGACGCCTCTGTTTCTGTGGAGGACGGCGAAAAATCTGTGGATGTAATGTGGATTCCGCCTGGAACTACTAGTGCTATTCAAACTCTCGATAATGATTTTTTTCGACAGTGGAAAGCACTTTTTAGTAAATTATCAGACAACATAATTTCCGATACCTCTCTCTCATTTCACGTTTATCAGCGGAACAGTATTCTTAAGCTCCAGTCATTTGTGCATTACCAGTTTTCTTCGCCACGCTTTACGAATTTGATCAAGTGTGCCTGGTATGCAGCACAATATGCAAAACAACGGCCGGAACCATTTCTGACTCCGTCCCAGTTCTGTCTAAATAAAACTAGTGGTTACTGCCAAGTGCCTGAATGCATCGATTTTTCCTTTGTCCGGCGTGCCTGGTGCAAGAAAAATATTTGTTTTTGTCATTCAATAGACGCTTCGCATTTTTGTGACGGCTACATGGAATAAACAAAGAACTATTTCAGTGATAGTCAAATGCACAAAATTCCAAAATTGTTTTAAGTAATGGCCAACAGGAACTGTTATAACATGTGGTACTGCTAGACACATTTTATTTCAACAAATTACAAGTCCACATTGACGGAAGTCCTCTATGACATCAAACACTGTCATGAATTTATGTTCTTTGCTAATCACTTTTATCAGTTCAGAGTTGAACTGTCAGTATCAAGTTATTCAAAAAATGTTTGTATCGTTAAATCCAGGTGTTCACCAGAACAAACTAACCAGGTGTACCCGGTAGGCCTCTTGCAGGTCTTTCAACTGGACGCCACTGCAGCTGCTTAGGTGTCCCTAACCTTTCCCAGTTACCTGATCGGAAAATAGAGACCTGCGGTTTAACGTGTAATCCGAACTACATTTAAAAATCGTAGCGAAAGTATTTGTGGTCTGTACGAGATTTGTTCCTGCGCTCTCTGGTTCATGAAACGCGCACTTTGCCACTAGTCCAGTAGACCTGATACGCTTAGTGTTAGCGCCAGCAGTGTCACCTCCTCAGATGATACTCGACGTCGGTAATTAGGTGTTCTCTTTACAAAAATCTGCTCAATGCTAATAAGAAGCCAGAGACAAATTGCAGCCGACATACAAGGAAAATTTAGGACAAATGTTAAGGGGAGATGGAGGTGAATTCCGTGTAAAGTGCACGATCTCAATGCAAGTCTCGCTTCCATACAAGTTGAGACACACAAATTCTTCCTTCCCTTCACCATTTTGCATACTTCGTCAAAAATAGTGCGCTCACCATTCACAATAATCCTCACTGAATAGCAAAGTTTTGCGCTGTGGCTCTAACAGGGTATAGTTGTAAGCTGTATGCCAAATATTACCTCCAAAAACGAAAAATCAAAAACACACCGTTCGCAGCCAATGTTTTCTACTTCGTGTTCTCTTCCGTTCCCTCTAGTATAAACGATTCAACCCATATACAAGCGAATGGTAGTGAATTTTCTGCAAATTCTCATTCGTTCGTGTTCGCTTCCATTCACTACATTGTAAACCAGACTTTAGGTGCTTAATATTGGTGACTGAACTCTGCATAATTCCGCTAGGTGGCGCTGCGTGAGTGATTCGACGAGTTGCGCGCTAAGCGGGCAGGGCTGTACAAACCGTTGTTATAAGCTGTTCTTCGCGCAGCAAAAATGCATAACTGCAAATTTAAAAATAAAAAAAAAAAAAAAAAAAAAAAAAAAAAAAAAAACTTGCAGTTCCTCTTAGCAGCTAAAATTTTGGGAGTGCATTTCTTTCGTTGTCTTCTTTCTGTGTAAAAAATTTCAGGGTATGTTTGACATGTCTTATTGGACCGTTTCCTTGTGAGATGTATATCAGCATTTTTTTGCAATGACCCTGATAGCATAAGTAGCTGAACTCAAACGTTTCAGCAGATCTTCAATGTGCTTATTCTCATTCAATCCCTCGTTAATGTAAACACCAAAAAATTTTGAATATTGTACCTTAGCTACAGATTTCTGTTCAAAGTCTAATTTTATTAATGGTGTCATGCCACTTGCCGTATGATACTATATATACTGGGTTTTATCAAAGTTTAATGAGAGTCCATTTGTAGAGAACCACTTAATAATTTTCTGAAAGATATCATTTACAATTTCATCAGTTAATTCCTGTTTGTCAGGCGTGATAGCTATACTTGTATCATCAGCAAAAAGAACTAGCTTAGCATATTCGTGAATGTAGAATGGCAAGTCATTCATATATATTAAGAACAGCGAAGGACCCAAAACCGAACCTTGTGGGACCCAATTTTTGATAACTCTCCAGTTAGAGGCATTAACTGTTTCTTCTATATCGTGTGAACTGCTTATTTCAACTTTCTACACTCTTCCAGTTAAACCATTTGTGCATTCTTCCACTCATACCATAATACTTAAGCTTATCTAAAAGAATCCCATTATTTACAATCTTTGAGAGATTACAAAAAATCCCAACTGATGATGTCCGGTTATTCAAAGCATTTAATATTTCATCAGTGAAGGTATATATTGCATTTTCTATTGAAAGCTTTTTTGAAAACCAAACTGACATTTTGTTAGAACTTTATTTTACTAATATGTGAAGCAACTCGAGAATACATAACTTTTTCAAACATGTTGGATAAAGCTGTCAGAAGTGAGATGGAGCTGTAGTTGTTGACATCTGATGTATCCCCTTTTTTATGCAAAGGTTTAACGATAGCATATTTCAGTCTATCTGGGTAAATACCCTGCTTTAAAGAGCTATTAAATATATGACTGAGAATCCTACTTATCTCTTGGGAACAAGCTTTTAATACCCTGCTGGAAATGCCATCAATTCCATGTGATCTTTTACTCTTGAGAAAGTTTATTATTTTCCAAATTTCTGAAAGAGAGGTGGGTGGAATTTCAATGTATCAAATTGTGTAGGTATGGTCTCTTTCATTAACTGCCTTTCTACTTCTAATGAACATTTAGATCCTATTTTCTCTACAAAATTTAAAAAGTAATCGTTTAAAATATTTTCAACTTTTGACTTTTTGTTACTAAAGATTTCATTTCTTTTGATGGTAATACCCTCTTCCTCTGCTCTTGGTTGCCCTGTTCCCTTTTAATAATGTTCCAGATTGTTTTAATTTTATTATCAGAGGAACTAATCTCAGACATGATGCACATGCGTATTTATTTTTAATAACTTTTCTTAATACAGCACAGTAGTTTTTATAATATTTTATTTTTCTTGGGTTATTACTCTTTCTTGCAGGTAGATATAGTTCCCTTTTTCGGTTACAAGAAATTTTTATTCTTTTAGTAAGCCATGGGTTTTTGCTTGGTTTCTTACAATTATATTTAACTAATTTTTTGGGGAAACAGTTTTAAAATACCCTTACAAATGTATCATGAAATAAGTTATATTTTAAATTAAAATCATGTTCCTTATAAACCTCATCCCATTCTAACTGCTGTAGGCTTTTCTTTGAAATTTTTCTAGTTGTTAGTCATTAATCGAGTCCATAACCCTGGAGGACTGTTTCGAATTACTGAACAGAGCTATGTCATATAGCTGTGCACCATGATAAGAAAGACCATTCTCAAAAAGACAAGCATTTATGTTGTTAAACTTATCTTGGTCTATAAAAAAGTTATCTATCAATGTACTGCTGTTCTTTACTACACGAGTAGGAAAATCAATAACGGATCTCAGATTGAATGAGCCAAGTAAGACTTCCAGGACTTTCTTCCTATTACAATCTTTTAGTGAATCAACATTGAAACCACCACAAATAATAATTGGTTTACCCCTATCTGACAGATAGCACAACAAGGCATCCAAGTTTTCCAGAATAACTGGAAGTTTCCTGAAGGGGACCTATATACTGTTACAATTATAAGATAATCATCACTGAGTTTAAGCTGGCAGGCACATGCTTCAATATGTTGCTCTACACAAAACTATTTGGTTTCTAAAGATTTAACACTGTGATAGCTCTTGACATATATGGCAACTCCTCCTCTTACCTTATTACCTCTACTTACATTTGAAGCTAATTTATATCCACTGACATTCATATTTTCCATACCAGTGACAATATGATGCTCAGACAGGCATAGTATATCTATTACATAATCAGTTTCTGTATCATTTAAACAAACCAAAAGCTCATCTATTTTATTCTTTAGTCCCCCAATATTCTGGTGAAAAATGTTAACATTAGTTTTTACTTTACTTTTGTGAGAAACATTTGATTTTTCATCATTTTTAGCTCCTGCCTGCCTGAGCTTCTCACTGGACACTGATCTTAGCCTAAAAAAGAAGTACTTCCATGAAATGCAGTGTCACCCCTTAAGGATTTTGCTATCAACCCATCCAGTTTCCTCTCCGGGTAAATTGGAAAAATGGTTAGTACTATACCCGAGTAAATACGGTACTTAGTAGCTGTTGGCTTATAATGATTTCGTTTATATCACTAGAAAGTATGTTATATAAGGATTACAGTCGTATTATTAATACTGAGAATAAATACTTTGAAGCACTGCCATGTGTATGTTTGTATTGATCGATCTGTGTTCATAATATCTCCCAATAACTGGATACTGATATCACCCTCGGTCATACTCGGAGCACCTATTTTAATTTGCAAACCAATCCAACTCATATTTTTGTAAATCTAGTTGTCGTCTTAAAAAGATTGTATTTTATTCAGTTTTTCATCTGCTTCCATCTAATTCCATCCTGTAGTCTCGTCCAAAGACATAAAACTGTCCCAAAATTTTAACCAGCATCTCAATAATAAAAATGTGAGGAGAGCATTGTGTTGAGCACTTCCCTTAGAAGAAAAAAGCTGGAAACCTATTATGCTTCTGAATGTGCAAACTATCCATTGAGGCTTCAAGAAGTGACGAAATTGGAATCCTGCTACAACACTAAAAGGAAGCCGCGGTGGAGTAGCCGAGCGGTCTAAAGCGCCTCGATGCGGAGCGCGTGGTTGCTCGCTGTGGAGGTTCGAGTCCTCCCTGGGGCATGGGTGTGTGTGTTGTCCTTAGGTTAGTTTACCTAGGTTTAAGTAGTTTGTAAGCTACGGACTGATGACCACGCAGTTTGTTCCGGTAGATTTACAGACATTTGAACATTTTGACTAAAAGGAAATTTAAAATGTCCGAAAATTTCAAGTTCTTCTGACAGTAGGGCTGCTAGTGAACCTTGACTAGCACACATCGAAGACGATGTAGATCTGGATGTTGATGACTGTAAGTTTTCCGACGATTTCAGTGGAGAACAGCGTCTTATATGTTCTTCGTGTTTCAACTGGAATCACAAATTTTATTATGCAGCTATCGAAAAATACACATATGTTCTTTTTGTCTGAATAAATAACCCTTAATTTTGTTTCACGTAATTCTGATATAAGTAATTCCATTTAATTGGCAATTGTGTTATAGTTTTCCAAAAAATTGTAAAGAATTTCATTTTGTATGAATTTTCATTTAAAATTTTTTTCAGAGAACCAGGTTCGAATCCACTTCCATCTTTAAACAGGTGCTCTTGATTTAGTAGGGAAGATGATAATAGGAAAACGGGTAGGCGATATTAGAACCCATTCTCGGAAAATATCCTTTCAACATTCTCTAAATTTTGGAAAGTAACTCCAAGTAGCATAGATTTAGAAGCATTTGGGCCTTTGTAGAATAAAGGACAGTTTCTAGTAATAATCAGTTAGTTTCAGGCTTGATTTCACTAACCGGAAGGCCGATAAACAGAGATATAATCATGGTTCGCGATATTTGGGACTCTGACTCTACTAGTTACTGAAAATTACTGCACTGTGATTCCGCTTTTGGACTGAGCGACGGGGAACAGTAGTAACATACTGGACTCGTATTCGGGGGGACGACAGTTCAAAACCACCATCGGCCATCCGAATTTAGGTTTTCCGTGATTTCCATAACTCTCTCTCTAAGGGCAAATGCCGAGATCTTTCCTTTGAAAAGTCATGGCCGATTTCCTTCCCCATCGTTACCCAAAAATACGAAACTCAGTTCCGTCTTTAATGACCACGCAGTCGACGATATGTTCAACCCTTCCTGTTTCTTTCCGATTTTGAATCTACTTAGCTTCTTCTCTACTGGGCCCGCAGCATATACAAGCTTGTTTTTTGTCATTTTCAAGTGGACCTAGTGGTGTATAATAAAATAATTACCTACGTTTACAATATACAATTTTGTATAAAAAAATTTCCATTACAAATTCACTTACGTTTAAGTTGGACTGACGTCCATAAAGCATATTAGAGTTAGTGTCTTTTTGTGACAAGATGGTATAATCACGTTTTATCTCGTTAATTTGTTTATTTGACAGATATAGACACAATTTACTCTGGCGATGCTTTATGTTTACAGTAAAATATATCTGTGCCAGTCAGAGGGTGTACTCGTGTGTCATGGATAATACAATAGCAGAGAAACATCGTTTCTTTTTCTTGTGTGAAATCTTTATCAGTTTTCCTCTCCCAAAATTTCAATAAAGTTCTCTAAATAATTTTGATGTTTTAAATCTGTTTGTTCGTTGAGAATATCAAATGGGTATTTTTTCGTGTGTGTGAAAATTTCTAGTTGTTCCAGAATATTTAGAATATGGCCTTTAGGAACTGTGTGTAGAATTTTTAAAACAGTTTCGATGTTTTCAGCTGTATGATTTTGGCTTTTTAGGTGTAATTAAAAGTTCGACTGGTTGCTTTCACAGTCTCTTGTGTTTTCCTTAAATCGAATTTTAAAGTTTCTTCCTGATTGCCCAATATAAAGCTTAGTGCAATCATTACACGAAATTTTGTAAACGCCAGGGTAGGAATAAATGTCGGTTTTCGTCTTTCCTGATCTTCATTTTGGCCTTAGGGTATTGTTTGTGCGAAATGCTAGTTTTATATTCGTTTTCTTAAACATTTCGTTAATTTTGTTCGATATGTTGCCTAGATGCGTTTTTGGTACATATGTTGGTCTTCTTGTAACTTTATCTTCTTTTTTTAGTGTTCTTTCTTTGTGTATGTGACTTGTTTTAGGTTTCATCTGTTGTTCATATAATTTGAGCACCATTTTTGGGTTGAAATTATTTTTTGTGCTACGTATTGTAGTGTTATAAGTTTACTGTAAACATAAAGCATCAACAGAGTAAACACTGTCTATATCTGTCAAATAAACAAATTAACGAGATAATACGTGACTATACCATCTTGTCACAAAAAGACACTAACTCTAATATGCTTTATGGACGTCAGTCCAACTTAAACGTAAGTGATTTGTAATGAAAAAATTAAAAAAAAAATTTAATACAAAATTGTATATTGTAAACGTGGGTAATTGTTTTATTATACACCACCAGATCCACTTGAAAATGGCATAAGCCGAAACAAACTTGTAGTGGAGTCAATTTGCACAAGCTGAATAGATATTGATAGAGCTGAAGCATTTAATTAAAATTTGTGGTGCGGCCGGGAATCGAACCCGGACCTCCATGCTTACTAGGCACCACAAATTTTAATTCAATGCTTCAGCTCTATCAATAATGTCTTTGACATATTTGAGACGAAAATCCGTCTCAGGGATTCTTTCATTGTATTTAATTGATATTTATATCACCATAACAGGATTGTTCCACCATGTCCATTGCTGAGGTGCTATTCCGCTGCATGGAGAGCCTTGGCAGTAGTGGCAATTATCTTTGGAACAAAGAAGCTGAATTAAAGTTTGTGTTGTGGAGGGAAATCGTACATAGACTATTCCGAGGCGCCTTAATCGTTAGTGGTGTGGTAGTCTAACGGTTAAGACGTCTGCCTAGTAAGCATGGAGGTCCGGGTTCGATTCCCGGCCGCACCACAAATTTTAATTCAATGCTTCAGCTCTATCAATAATGTCTTTGACATATTTGAGACGAAAATCCGTCTCAGGGATTCTTTCATTGTATTGAATAGATATTGTTAGCAGCAAATTTGGATTTCTATATTACGATAATATACTTAGCGTAAATTTCTTTACAGACGTTATTACAAATCTCGCAGCTTTTTGCATCAACCTCATGAGCTACGCCGGCATATCCCTAGTCTTTCGGTCTATATACTAGTAAGTATGAGTTGTACGAAATAGCGTTCTACTGTATATTTATATTTATTCCGTCGACTCGGCCTAGTTACTTTTTCGTCCTTGTGCCTTAAATTTGTGTAGCTGTCTTCTTTAAGTTTATATATACAGGGTGTTTCACTAAGTGTGTTTGCCTCTGTAACTAATAAAATAATAGGTGACGGGAAATTTTAATGCGGTAGGTCAACACAAGAAATGTTACACTTTCTGCGGAGCTATGAACATAGTTTATTGTATCATTTTCCAAAGAGCTACAGCACAAAGATATAATTTTTTAAATGGAACAATACTTTTTCCTATCGTGCAATGGATTCGTTGAAACCAGCTGCGTCCAAATCAATTTAAACTACATTTTTATCACTGTTAGTTTGGGAGCTACAAACCTTCAAAGTTTAGGCGGCGGAGGCTACGACAGCGTAGCTGGCTGGCTGGTGGTCATGAGACAGTGGGTCGTGCCCCAGGGTATAGCCACTCGGCCAGTCAACTACGCTATCGCAGCCTCCGCCCCCGCAACTTTGAAGGTTTGTAGCTCCCAAACTAACAGTGATAGGAATGCAGTTTAAATTGATTTGAACGCAGCTAGTGTAAACGAATCCAATGCACGATAGAAAAAACTATTGTTCCATTTAAAAAATTATATCTTTGTGGTGTAACTCTTTGGAAAATGATACAGTAAACTATGTTCATAGCTCCGCAGAAAGTGTAACGTAAGTGTGACACTTCTTGTGTTGACCTACCGCATTAAAATTTCCCGTCACCTATTATTTTATAAGTTACAACACCCGACACCTAGCTGCGGAGGAGCGGCCGAGGGCATTGAGGCTCTATGTTCCGATGCGTGGGCCGTTCCCCGTCGGGGGTTCGAATCCCCCCTCGGGCATAGAGGTTTGTGTCGTCTTTAGTATACGCTAGTTCCTAAGTAGCTTGTAAGTTTAGGGACTGATGACCCCGCAGTTAAGTCCCTTAAGCTTGACAAATATGTGCACATTTTGCCGAAACCAAAGAGTTTGTGAAATTTTTCTAACAATGACATACAAAGAAAACAATCTGAAACGTCGTACACAATTTGCGTTGAAACAAGCCCTCCATTTCATTCGGACGCCGCTAAACGGGAGTGTCGGCGTGACGTTGCACTGGAGCTTTGCGCCCGCAGCTATCTGTCACGTGTGATAACGTAAGTGAGTTATGTTGGCCCTGAAGCCACCAAGCGTTCATGACGCAATCCTGCAATTCACGGTGCTAATCGGCTAACAGTGCTCTGTCATCCAGATCATGGTTACACCAGAGAAGAGGTCACACAGAGGATAGAAAACATAGAAACTCTCTGCGGATATTTCGGTTGCCAAAGAACTCTCGGCAAACGAAAATTTTGATGGTAGTAATTTATAAGTTGCGCCGTTTGATGTAAACGGCAAGCACTTAAATACAGATCTGAGTGACACCCGCGAAATTTGAAAGGGATGTACTAGATGCAAATATGGCTATCTATTGTGTCCTCTTTCTGCTTTTAATTTCTTTGGGTACTTTCAGTGTTATAAAAGTGCTAGAATTTCCTAATTTGCCATTGAATGCCATTCATTTGTAGTAATTCGCAGAAGTAAAGAATACCACAGTCTAATATAAACAGTCGCGACACTACCGCTGATTTTTGTTATACTAGGCGACTGCAGCGCTCCTTGCGGACGTAAAGTCACGTTGCTCTGTATCGTATACGAGACGTGGGTTTGTTGTGTGTTTTGGTGTACGAAATGGTTTTTACGAAGGGAAGCGTGTGTAGTGCAATAAATTGCAGCAACAACAAGAACAAGAATACGTCTCATTTATCATTCTTTAGGTTTCCTACAGAGCCTGAGAGGTATGTGACATCAAGATTCGGTAATGCTTATTTACAATTATCTTGTGGCACATATTGAAGATTATTTCTTTTTAGGATCAAGAAATGGCTTATAAATAGCAGACAAGATCTTTTGGATAAAGTTGCCGCGTATTTACGCCATAATGTGAAGTTCTGCTCGCTACACGTCGATGCAAACCAGTTCATGAATGATGAACGGAAGAAGCTGGTGTGGAATGCTGTGCGTACATTGTTCGATGTTCCAAACAAACCACCGAAACTAGGAATAAAGAGGAAACTACCGCAAAGACGCGATAATATAAAGGCGGAAGAAATTAAACTGTTATGAAAAAAATTAAGACTGTGGTTGATGCTACATCACAGCTAGAAACATTTTTGTCTGGGCATTCGAAAGTAATTCACTAATGATGCAAATTTATAACAAATGTTTGAAAAAAAGTGTTCATTGTTACCGTTATTAATGTTTGAAAGGTTAAATGTTTTCTGTGTTATCTAATGGAAACCACAGTCTAACATATAAACCTATTTATCTGAAACCACAGAGGCGTCTTATTTTACAGACGATTGTCGCCCCGCCCCCCTCCTACTCCTCCCTCATCAACGAACCATATAATGACACTGTGAGAATGACTTAGTACCATTCATATGACATGACATTTAGACAGTCGTGTAATCGACGTAATATTATCTTAAAATATCATATAAATGAAATAACCTCGTAGCAAAATTATATTAGATGAAAGTTTCATAGCCAGTGGGTGTTCTCATAGCTAAAAAGCAGGGGAAAAACATTGTTTCGCACCTTTTAACACGGGGAAGGCCAATTACATGCTTCCCATGTGCGAAATACTTTGTTTACCAGCAAAGTAAGGTGCAATGTCTGAAGAATTTCGTCATAAATATGTTGCAGTTAGCGTCAGTTTATTCACGAGTTTTTACTAAATTTAAATTTGTTGATATTCAACTGACCCTTAGAAGTTCTATTGTAGGCTTGTCTGCACAAAATACTATGTTTATCTATCACTACCGGCAAGGTAAGCTGCAAGCAATTTCTAAAGAATTATTTCGTAACATATTGCACAATTGCAGTTTGTGTCCGATCACAACGAGTTTTTGCTCGGTTTACGTTTCTTTTACACTCAGTCATGTGTCAAGATACTTAAATAAAGCTTGGAATGCAAGAATATATACAATATTTAGCAAATCAGACAGAAATGTAATTATTAATGTGTCGTATACGGCGTTAAGGGACAGCCGGCTTTACGACCGCTTGGAGCGCTAGTGTCGCTCCAAGTGTCCGACGGTAACAGTTTTCACAGCAGTGAGTGTCGCGACTGTATATATATTAGACTGTGAGAATACGTTCATCACCTGAGCCAACTCGGAAGTTGGTTCGTGCAATCTTGGAAGAAGACAAATTTTTCTATAACGGAAATGTTCCAGGAACTTCTATGTCCAGAGAGAGATCTTGATCGAAGTACATGTCGTAAATCAGAGAAACAGACGTTCCCTTTCATTGAGTAAAGCGTTACAGATGAAGTGATGTGCACTTCCGATTAACAGATTAACTACAGTGCAGCATTATGCGGATAGTCTTGCGGACTGAGGCAACATCGTACAGTCTCATTAACATAGTGCCAACTGGATATGCGCACAGCAACATATCACGTTACCATTTTTTAAATAAATTACTAAATAACATACTTACGAGGCGTAATAGTTACAAGAATATTGCTACTTCACAATTTTTCCAATCAAACGTCACTTTCACTTACAGTGCATCTTGTGTTAAACTTTACTCTCCCTAACAGGAAGATCACCGTTTAACGTCCCGTGGAAAGAGAGGTTTTGGGTAAGGATGAGGAAGAAAATCGGCCGTTCCCTTTCAAAGAAACAATCCCGGCATTTTCCTGGAGTGATATAGGGAAATCACGGAAAACCTAAATCTGGTTGCCGGAGATGGATTTGAACCACGGTCCTCCCGAATGTGAGTCCAGTGTGTTACCACTGCGCCACCTCGCTCGGTAATCCTTAGCACTATTTCAGATTTATTGGTTTATTTATTCGTATGGCTTACATGATCATGTTACAGTCTTATTTGAAAATTTTCATATATAAAGAATTACAAATACAAAAACTATGTACAGATACGCATAATAAAAGCAAGCAAACAAACAAACCAGAGAAAATACTATAATTGAATATCTCTTCACCACTCTACTGCTCTTGTTGTCACCAAATGCAGCTTACTGATAAGGAAAGTACATGGGCTCGAACAAACATATCTGTATGAACGTTTGGTTACAGGATCTCTACGTACACCTCAATGTGCTGGTGGGTGTAGTTTTTCTGCAAAGCTCTGCAACCATGCTCTAGATAGCACTGTAGATGTAATTGTAGACGCCATACGTAATGCAAATATCTTAACTATACTTATGTAATAATCATCGTACATGTTCTCTAGCGAATTGTCATCAAAAGCCGTGATGATAGTTGCAAGTTTAACCTTCTTCCCGAAAGACTGTTGGTATTCACTGCCACTGCTTCCATCGCCTCTTCCCGCACTTACCGTAGCACTACCGCTTGCAATGAGTTGTTCGCCGCGGTGGAGTAGCCGAGTGGTCTAAAGCGTCTCGCTGCGGAGCGCGCGGTTGCTCGCCGTGGAGGTTCGAGTCCTCCCTGGGGCATGGGGGTGTGTGTGTGTGTGTGTGTGTGTGTGTGTGTGTTGTCCTTAGGTTAGTTTACCTAGGTTTAAGTAGTTTGTAAGGTACGGACTGATTACCACGCAGCTTGGTCCGATATATTTACAAACATTTGATTTTGAATGAGTTGTTCGTCATTATCATCCCTATTATCATTATTATGAGTTTGTAACAACAGTATGTAACTTATGCTCGAATTTCTGTACCATAACAGATACGAGAAAGCATGCAAATGATTCATCTTCTACACTAATACCATCTTCACGAAGAAGGGTTCTTCGTAACTTCATCTCAACTAATCGCAATACATTAGCAGGAGTGATTAGCAATCGCCGCCCCATCTGACGCAATTTCAGATTATTACATGAATAAATCAGTACACTTTCAATTAATTGGCAGCTTCATTTTTCTACTTATATTCAACATGTTTCGTAAGACAAAATTGAGGAGCAAGTCTCTATGGTCATGGAATGAGTCAGTAAAAGAAGAAAAAAAAACAATAGATAAAATGAAAAGTATAGTAATCCTATGCAAATGACAGGCATAAGCATAAGTAAAAATAACCAACAACGCAGCACAGAAATTAGCTTATTGTTTAAAGTTGCCAGGTATTCGTCGACAGAATGGAAAGAGTGACCCGTGAGGAAGCTCTTCAGTTTAGACTTGAAAGTACGTGGATTATTATTAAGCTTTCTGAATTCTTGTACCAGCTTACTGAAAATGTATGCGGCAGAATACTTCACGCCCATCTGCACACGGGTCAAGAAGGTGTGATCCAAATGCAGACTCGATTTCTGAGTTAAAGGTGCTAACTCTTGATTAAAACCAAATATTATTAACAACAAACGACATTAAAGAAAATATATATTGAGAAGCCAATGTCAGAATTCCCAGGCTACTAAACTGGGATCGACAAGAAGTTCGCAAGCTTACATGCCGTATTGCCTTTTCTACGCAATTAATACCCTTTTTTAATCAGAGGAGATACCACAAAAATAACACCATACACCATAAGCGAATGAAATAAAGCAACTAGAATACTTTTCGTATAGAATTATCACATATTTCAGATACTGTTCTAATGGTAAACAACGCAGCATTTAGTTTTTGAACGAGATACTGAATTTTCATGCAGTGCAAATGCTTAGAGTAGGAAAATAATTCGAAAATATGGAGGAAGTAGGAAATTGTTTCTTACGAGTGCTTCAGACCGCAATTGAACTACTCTGCATTTACATTTACATAAATACTCTGCAAGTCACATTGAAGTGCATGGCAGGGCGTTCATCGAAAAGCTTTTATGATGTTTCTCTACAGTTCCATTCTCTAAAAGCTCGCGGGGAAAAAGGAACACCTAAATCTCCTGAGAGAAACACTGCCTGCACATTTTTCGTTCGTCTGGATCGAACAAACGACATCACGACTTGTTGAAAAGCACTCCATAAACACCCAGTTACTAATTTCAAGTGTGTATCGGATAGTCAACATTATTATTACCATTATCTGCAAAGTCTCCTCGAGAAACTTATAACTATGAGTGAATATTTTCTCTGGCTGTTCCACGTCGTAGTTACCAAAATGATGTAAATAACGTCTTTTCGCGTAAAAAATCTTATAGCAATTACGCATTAATCTTCTCGTTTTCTTTTTCTGGAATATATATATATATATATATATATATATATATATATATATATATGTTGAATTGCTGTTCGTTAGTCTCGGTAAAACTCGAGAATGGGTGAACCGATTTGTCTAATTTTAGTCTTGAAATATTCGTGTAAGTCCAGGGGGGGGGGGGGCTTAAACGGTGGTAAAATATGGAAAAGTTGTCCGGAAAAGAGGAAAAATCTGGAAAAACTGAAACAACTTTTTCCAGTGAGCTATCAATACCGTTCGTCCAAATGCGATAAAATTTTGTGCATTTCATGTTGAAAGCAAGATGAACGTTTGCATCAAATAAAAATTTGGAAAAGTCGTCCGGAAAGTAGGAAAATTTAGGAAAAACCGAAAGCGATATTTTTCTACGAATAAAAATAAATTGCCACCTGGTTGTAAGAGCATCACTTGAGTACGGCTTGACAGGACGAGGTTTGTATGAAATAATTCTTTTTCGAAAATCTATCAGAAAATTGGAAAATTTGAGAAAAACTGAAAGTGCGTTTTTCAATGTGTTTTTGATTGAGTTCAGCACTATAACTGACTATTCGTACGACATAGAGGGGTAATTCTTTTGTTGTTTTGTTCATTATGGTCTTGGAAAATTTTCACAAAAAAAAATAAAGCCAGTTAAAAAGGAAAGTAGCAAATTTCGAACCAAGTTTCTTTTTCAATGTGTTTCTAAATGTACTCAATACTATACGTTGAGAAACATTCTTCCGCTTGCGATAAAATTATGATCATTTGCCATTCAACGAAAGATGAACGTTCTTATGAACTAAAAATCCGGAAAGTTACCCGGAAAATTTGGAAATTTGCGAGAAACTTAAAGAGCTTTTTTCAATGGGTTAGCAATATCATTCGTCTGGTTGCGATAAAATTTTGCATATTTGACGTAAAAAGCAAAAGTATCGTTCTTATGAAATAAAAATTTGGAAAAGTTTCCCAGAAAACTGGAAAATACAGAAAAAACAGAAAGAGATATTTTTATGAAATATCATTACCATTCATCTGATTGCGATAAAATTTTGCACATTCGACGTTCAAAGCAAGAGGAAGGTTTGAGTGAAGTAAACTTTTAGAATAGTTGGCCAGAAAATAGGAAAATTTGTGAAAAACTGAAAGAGCTCTTTTCTTTGGGATATCAATATCATACGTACGATTGCGATAAAATTTTGCACATTTGACGTTGAAAGCAAATGCCTTTATAAAGCTACTGGGTCTAAAATACATATGATTTAAATTAGTATGATTTATATTAAGAGGTAAGTGATACGAAGTTCACTGGGTCATCTAGTTTAATATATAATAATAAAATTACTACAAACGAAAGTAGGTCGAAGACACTAATGAAACGCAGTCGTGTCTTTTTGTACGTATAGTAAATAACTCTGTCCAGTACTCATTACTCAGTTTGATGTCCAGGTGGCAAACTTACACTGTTACCCTGTGCAGGGTCTTAGCTTCGGGCCGCAGTGGATTGGCCGAGCGCTCTAAGGCGCCTTGCTGTGGAGTGCGCAGTTACTCGCCGCCGTAGGTTCGAGACCTCCCTCGGGCATGGATGTGTGTGTTTTCCCTAGCATAGGTTATTTTAAGTGAAAATAGTTTGCAAGCCTAGGGACTGATAACCGCAGCAGTTAGATTCAAAATGTTCAAATGTTTGTATAGCTTATGGGACTTAACTACGGGGTCATCAGTCCCTAAACTTACGAACTACTTATGAACTAGCTAATTCTAAGGACGGCACAAATAGCCATGCCAGAGGGGGGATTCGAACCCCCGACCGTAGTAGCCGTGCAGACCGTGACTGGAGCGCCTCAGTCCCCTCGGCCACCGCGGTCGGCAGCAGTTAAGTCCCTTAGATTTACAAACATTTGAACATTTTCATTAGCTGCGGTGCATCATCGCCCTCCTCTGACCTGTCTTTCAAATTTCAGTTACACGATAAATTTCATGAATCTCAAGGCTGTCAGTTCAACAGAATACCCAGGAATTATAGCTACTAACAACTTTAATTGGATAGACCTCATAAGTCATATTGTGTAAATGGCGAACCACAAACTATGATCTGTAGGTAGGAGACATACATTGTTGTTGTGGCCTGAGTTTATAGCCTGGTAGGATGCAGCTCTACACGCGGCCCTATCCAGCGCAAGCCTCTTCATCCCTGAATAAGAACGGCAACCACATGCTTCTGAACCTGCTTACTGTATTCGCATCTCGGTCTCCCTCTGTTATTTTTATCCGATACACTTCCTTCCAGTGCTAAACCGACGATTCCTTGGTGTCTTACAAAGGGACTTACCAATCTGTTCCTTCTGTTACTCAAGATATGGCACAAATTTCTTATCCCCTAATTCTGTTCAGTACCTTCTCATTACTTACATGATCACCCATTTGATCGTCAGTTTTCTGCTAAAGTACCAAATTACAAATTCTTCTATCATCTTTTTGTCCGAACTCTTCATCATGCACGTTTCACTCCCGTGCAAAGTGACATTCCAGATGCCTTCAGGAAGGACTTCTAACATTTAAATTAAAATCCGATTTCAACAATTTTATCTTCTTCAGAAATGCTTTTTTTGCACAGCAATTCTGAATTTTACCCTGCCTCAGTAACGAAACTAATCTACAACTTTGAGTGACACGTTTCCTAACCTAATTCCTTCACTTGATTTATTTAGCTCTTGTTAATTTTCATCTTTCTCCATTCAAGATACTCTCCAACTATGGAGACATATACAAGAACTTCATGAAAGTTACGCACGGTGGAGAAATTCAATGAGGAACAGCTCGTTTAGTATTGTTGCGAATTAGTGGAGAGAGTTTTACGCATATAGTACACGAGTTGGGATGTACAGTCACTGAAACAAAGGCGTTTTTCGTTGTGACGAAGCCTTTTCATAAAATTTCTGTCATAAACTTCGTCCTTCGAATCGAAAAACTTCTGTTGGCTGTCATCTACATAGGAATAAATGATCATAATACAGTAAGGAATTGGAACTCGCTCGGAAAAGTCTGAAAGTGGATCTACGAACCCTCTGTCAAGTAGGTAAGTGTAAACTTCATATACAGAAAGTTGACAAAATAATATGAACACCATGCAGTATACTACATCTTGTTATAAGTTGGCACCACTGCGTAGTTGTTAACACTGAGGCGTGATCGCACTGTACAACCACAGTCTAACATACACAGTCAGCACACTCACAGCTGTAAAAGTTGTTACCAACTGACAATTGCAACGACACTAGCGCTCCTAGCGGTGGGCAAGTCACCGAAGTAGTGATGTTTGTTTATAATTATTTTTGTACGAAATTAACGAAATACTATAATTTTTGTGTTACAAGCATTAGTAAATTATCAAGAAACATCTATAATACTGAAATTGAAGTAAAAACAGCCAAATTTAACAGATTCAGTGGTATAAAGAACAACTTCGTCATGAACAAATGCTTACAAATATGTGTATATTTGCAGCTTATTTCGCTGAAAGTAAGTATCATATAAACATAAGAGAATTATAAATTTATATTACGGTCTGTTCTTGACATGGCAGGCAGTTTTTTTACGTTTATCAATTCGGTGTCGAGTCTAATGATTCGCACATTTTTACACCTCACTCGTCTTTCTTACACTTGCATATTCCTTTGAGTGTAATTACTTTAGCTTAAAAAACCAGTGTTTTGATGTTTCTTGCCATTTGTTGTTCAGCTGTAGCAATAATTGTGGAATTTGGTTGTTCTTTATTGGAAAACATTTTGATTGCTTTTGTCGTTTTATTGCCACGTCTGCAACTTTTTTCCTTTAGCTACAACTGTGCTGGCTGATTTGGTATGTTAAGTACAGTATGTATTGCATTCTATATACGTTTCCTACGTTCCGCCATCATCGATTTTACTGGAACTGAAATGGATAAATCTTAACGTTCCTGCGTAGAAAAAACTACGTCTCTCTGCTAAAGGGCGGGTCTTCTGGTGTTTCCTAGCCATTTTTCATTTTTAATAGAAAATGAAATTATTCATTTGTAGCCTGTATGTTACAAGATAATTGTAAATTAACTGTCCTGTAATGTTCCGTATCGTACCTTGTCAGGGATCTTGGGAAACAAATGTTCAAATGTTTGTAGAGCTTATAGGACTTATCTACGGGGCCATCAGTTCCTAAACTTACTAACTACTTATGAACTAGCTAACACTAAGGACGGCACAAATATCCATGGCCGAGGGGGCATTCGAACCCCCGACCGTAGTGGCCATGCAGACCGTGACTGGCGCGCCGCAGATCGCTTGGCCACCGCGGCCGGCTCTTGGGAAACATAAGATAGACAAATGTGTAGTTATTCCTAAATTATTACTTATTTCTATGGCATTACATACGTTTCCTAATGCAAAAAGTATGGTGAAATCTATATAAACGATACCATTCGCACTCATCCAACATGGTATAAAGAAATGTAGCTTGCCGGCCGCTTGGAGCGCTGCTGTCACAGCGTATAATAAAACTCTGTGGGAGTGCCGCGACTGTTTATGTTACACTGTGGTACAACTGACGTACAAAGTTATGGACGTTACCTCTCAGTACATTATACGTTTTGTTCTGCGACGATCAAAACAAATGATCGGTGAAATACGTGGTTTCAGACTTTGAAAGAGGCCAAATCGGTATTGCCCACTTAGTGCGAGCACCTGTGACGAAAACGTCTGCGCTGTTGAACGTTTCACTAGCTACGGTATCCACGGTAATGGCAGCGCACACAAAACGAGGTAAACATCGTTGGCGAAGATGTATAGTGGGCGAAACCGGATAACGAGCGACGAGCAGTAAGAATGATTGTGCCCAGATAATATACAAAATACCACGGGAAAAGCGAATGCAAAACTCAGTATCGCTGGTGATACCGTTTGAATAAAAACAGTGCGGATGGAGATTAACATACAAGGAATGGCTGCAGTTACTAAACTCTTAATAACGGAAGTCTGCGCAAAGCTGCGGAGAAAATGGTGCCACGATCATAAAACCTGAACCCTTGATGATAGGAAGTAAGTGGTATGGTCCGATGAACTGTCGTTTACATTTCCACAAGCAACCGGATTTATGTGTCGCAAACCCCAACAGATGCTTATGATGCGTTGTGCCTCCTTCCTGCAATCTTTGATGGAAGATGTTCCGTCACTGGTCGGACAACTGTGGATGAATATCTCACCATCCTCGACAGCAAACTCCTTGCTATGTCTATTATATTGCTAACAAACGCTGCCATATCCAAAATTATGTGTCCACACACACACACACAAAATGTTTTAGGCGTTCTTTGTACAGCATCAGAAAATTATGTTCAAAAAAATGTTCAAATGTTTGTTAAGCTTATGGGACTTAACTACGGGGTCATCAGTCCCTAAACTTACAAACTACTTACGAACTACCTTATACTAAAGACGTCACAAATATCCATGCCCGAGGGGGGATTCGAACCCCCGACCGTAGTGGCCATGCAGACCGTGACTGAAGCGCCTCAGTCCACGCGGCCACCGCGGCCGGCCAGAAAATTATCAAATATCTCACCTGGACAGCAAAATCACCACGTCTCAAGATAAGTGAACCGTTGTGGGAAATTTGAGAGCACAGATTGAGGACCAAGTTCACAGCTTCCGGCATGGGTGAAGTAATTGCCGGATGTGTTGCTACGATAATGGATAACATTCGGTTGGAAACTATAAAGACTCTTTACGAATCTGTTCCTCGAAAAGCTTGGTTTTACAAAGAGTATTCTTCGGCATTCGCCCCTTAATTAGCTTGCGTTTATCGCGAATCTTTAATTCGGCGCAAATTTCCTATGGATTGGAAAAGAGCGCAGGTGACTCCCGTTTGTAAGAAAGGTAAAAGAACTGACCTATATAATTACCGGTCGATATCGTTGACATCAGTTTCCTGTAGAATTTTAGAGCATATACTCAGCTCGAATATTGTAAATTTCCTTGAGAGGGATAAGCTTCTTTCTATGAATCAGCACGGGTTTAGGAAACATCTTTTGTGTGAAATTCAGCTTCCCTTTTCTCACATGAAATCTTGCGAGCCATTGATGAAGGACAACAGGCAGATTATGTTTATTTCGATTTCAAAAAGGCGCTTGACGCGGTGCCACACTGTAGACAGCTAACGAAGGTACGAGCTTATGGAATAGGTTCACAGATTTGTGACTGGCTGGAAGACTTCCTAAGTATTAGAACGCAGTACGTTGTTCTCGACGGCGAGTGTTCGTCAGGCGTGCCCCAGGGGAGTGTGATAGGACTGCTGTTATTTTCTATCTATATATATGACCTGATGGACAGAGTGATTTGCAATCTGCGGCTACTTGCTGATGATACTGTGGTGTACAATAGGGTGTCGTCATTGAATGACTGTAGTAGGATGCAGGATGATTTCGACAAAATTTCTAGGTGGTGTGAGAAATGGCAGCTAGCTGTAAATGTACAAAAATGTAAGGTTATGCAGACGAGTAGGAGAAATATTCACGTAATGTTTGAATACAACATTAGTAGTGAGCTTCTTGATGCAGTCTCGTCGATCAAATATCTAGGCGTAACATTGCAGAGCGATATGAAATGGAACGAACATGGAAAGCCGACTTCGGTTTATTGGAAAAATTTAGAATTTTGGGAACATGTACTTCATCTGTAAAGGATACCGCGTATAAAACGCTTGTACGACCACGTCTTGAGTATTGCTCAAGCGTTTGGGACTCGCAGCAGATCAGTTTAAAGGAAGAAGTGGAAGCAGTTCAGAGGCGAGCAGCTAGGTTCGTTACTGGTTGGTTCGACCAATGCGCGAGTGTCACAGAAACGCTCCGGGAACTCAAATGGGAATCGCTGGAAGAAAGACGACGTTCTGTTCCAGAAATTCTGTTGAGGAAATTGAGAGGGCAGGAATTTGAAGCTGACTGTAGAACGATCTTCCTGCCGCCTCCTTACATTTCGCGAAAAGTTCACAAAGACAAGATAAAAGAAGTTAGGAGTCGTTTAGAGGCGTGTAGACATTCTTCTTTCCCTAGTTCTATATGGGAGTGGAATAGGAAAAGAAATGCCTAGTAGTAGTACAGTGTACCCTCCGCCACGTAGTTTACGGTCGATTGCGGAATGTATATGTAAAAGGTAAAGCAGTCAACAATCCAAAGATTGGTTTGAACACCACAGTGCTTTACTAGGCATGGTCCTGTTTGGAGGTGGTATGCCGTTTGCCTTCCTCCGACCTTCGAACTGACTTACCCAGCCAGTTATAGGGGGACCTACAGTTTAACGTGGGTTCCGAACCACGGTGCTACTCGGTATTTTTCACATGAGCAATGTTGCCAGAGGGGAAAGAAGTGGGAAGTGACAGTTAAAAATCCTAGGACTTGGCGGGGATCGAACCCGCGACCTTTGGATATGTAGTCTGGCACTCTACCACTGTGCAACCGAGGCGCACAATGTATGTGTAGATGTAGAAATTGCAGCTGCTCTCAAAGACAATGGTGGGCCAACTGATTACTACTTAAAAAATCTTGTATCTGTGTTAGGTATTACATTGGTCACGCCCTGTCGATGGAGCAGCGAGTGTCAGCGGTCAGCGGCGTGACTCGGCAGAGGAGAGGCTGGCTGTGACGTCGCATCCCCCTGAAGCATCATGCTTAGTCGCGAAGGTCGCCGAGTGACTTGCGCTTCTCGCGGCCTTGCCGGCCAGCGGAGATACACGGACCTCTGACGCGCGCTCACACTCGGAGCCTGCGGCAGGCAGAGAGGAGCTCTCGCCTTATACTACATACAAACTAAATTCTTCATACCAGTTTGTTTTCTTAATGCCGCGGTGGAGTAGCCGAGCGGTTCCTGGAATGCGGAACTTCAGCGGACGTGTGGCTTCTAATTCGGAAGATACTTGCCTTTTATCTCCGAGTGCCACCACACGTGATCGAGCCTAAAATGCTCCTACAACCGGACCAAACGTACTTTCCCCAATCAAAAACACAGGCAATAAACTGGATAAAAGGACTGTCCGTGTATTATCTCTTTCGTGACGGTCTGAAATATGTCCTCGATTTTTGGACCTTCTTACAGGAAAGACACGATAAATTGCAGTACTTTTCCAGATATCGGCAGAATTTTGCGAATTATTTAGGTAGTATATTCAATGATCCCCTCATAGCTGGATGGTCCCGGGTAAGAGGAGATGAGGCAATGATCACTGATTCGCAATTAGAACAGAAAACGGATCTTGATGATAATACGAGAAGACGTACTCGGGTCCTCGCTATGAAGAGTTGGGACAAAAAGAAAGTTGGTTTTCCGATACTTTGAATAGTCATTTTAATACCAGAAGGGTACCTTCAGTTTCACTATTTTGTGTTTCCTTATTTACTATTTTATATTCTTTACGTAACTGCCATGAAAGAGTTTATTTAGTTCTACTGTAATATACATTACATATTCTTGAAAACTGTCGATCAACTGATCTTTTGTGCAGCAACGGCCATCTAGGCAGAATGGCATGTGAGTGTGTGCGTGTCGCTCCTTCATTAAAAAGGAATAAATGTAATAAAATAAAATAACACTTTTCTTTTACTAGCCCTTATCATTTCCCTAAGTTTAATCTCTCATTAGTATAAGGTAAAAGTGGCGGTGGCGCTAGACGTTTTTCTTTTTATTTTAGCAGGCGAGATGTTTAGTTTATGGGGGATATAGCAGGTAGGCGCCAACGCCTGAAGAGGAAAAGCTTAGACAAAAAAAAAAAAAAAAAAAAAAAAAAAAAAAAAAAAAAAAAAAGGGGCAGTCTAAAGCGTCTCTCTGCAAAGCGCGCGGTTGCTCGCCGTGGAGGTTCGAGTCCTCCCTGGGGCATGGGTGTGTGTGTTGTCCTTAGGTTAGTTTACCTAGGTTTAAGTAGTTTGTAAGCTACGGACTGATGACCACGCAGTTTGGTCCGATAGTTTTACAAACATTTGAACATTTGTTTTCTTAATATTATTCATTCTTAATTATGGTTGAGAATCACGTGAAAGGAGTTTTAGTCGTAAAGTTGTCGATGATACACAGCAGAGGAAGGTTCACAAAACTACATCTACATGGGATACTCTGCAAATCACATTTAAGTGTCTGGCAGAGGGTTCATCGAAACTATATTAGGCTTCAACTCTTGTAAAGCTCAGTATATGCTGAATAGTTTCGTAACATTACTAAACCTGTATTCGCGTAAAAACTGACTTGTAGTTGAAAATTTATCACCCAAAGACAGGTTTGAGATAGATTGCTTCCTTTGTCAATAATCAATCACTACCGAGACGTACAAGGAAACATTTTGGTGCAACTTGGATGCGTCTGGGCTATTCGGAACAGATTAGAGTCAAGGTTAGAATCTTTGTCTGAAACTTTGCTTTAAAATAAATAGAAGACTGTTATGTAGAAAAAAAAAATCGCACTGATGTGTTTTACAGCCCACTTTAGATTTGTAGTTTTATAAGTTTTTGCAAACATTTTGGACCAAAATAATAATCTAAATAATAAAAAATTAATTAATAAGAGTGTCTGAAACCCTTTTAGGAAAAATAAAATTTAGTATGTGGTGGGTTCTGAACCACTAATCTTCAGTATCACAGTCCAACGCATTGCCCACTACGCTACAACTAATAGAGGTTCGATCTTTAATCTCACACTAATGCTGGCCGTTGTTAACTGATGCTAATATGGCATTTGTAGACACTAGATTATCATTTATCGTACGAAAAACGACGTGTTTTTGTTAATAGTTTAGTGCGCCATTGCTTTGAAATGACAAAGTGTAAGTTACAATAAGAAAATCATCAAATACGCAACGCAAGATGGCGTATGCCAGAGAGAGTTCTGGGCGATGAATGTCACGTGACATCTGCGAACTGCTGTTTTTTGTTAATTCAATGGAGGGTGTCAAATATCTCTCAAATGATACGAGATATGAAAAAAAAGCATAAGGGAACAAAGTTGTAGAGAATTTTCTCCTCTGCAAATTCGGTTATTCAATTTTCGTCTCAGATGAATGGTTAAGCCGTTATTTTCATTTAAATTTTGAGCTGTCAAAAGACCATCGCAAAGGCCCGCTTTTAGTGTTACTACCGTAACCTAAAGTGGGCCAAAAGTGAATGTTATTAGCAGGAAGGGTCATGTATAGTCAAACAGAGATATCAAAGTGACAGTAACCCTCAAGCCCAGTTCAATTATATTACAGTAAGCACCTCCAACCTCATAGAAAATTCGAGACACTATTTCGAGGTTACTTAAATAGTGATTTTCCATCGATTAATTTATAAGACAGTTTCCGACACAGTTAGCCACTGGAGGAAAGGTTTTAGTTTGTTCGATGTAATGTGTTCGTCATCAATGAAGAAGACAGTTTGGCAATCCAGCGCATTCAATATTTCGCATTCTTACTTCAACAAATGTGAAGAAACTGTCCCCAAAAGGCGGAAGTATCAGCTGTGATCAACGGCATGAGTTTGCAGAAGCAATGGAAACACTACGCCGGCCGCGGTGGTCGAGCGGTCTGCGGCGCGCCAGTCGGTCTGCAGGGCCACTACGGTCGGGGGTTCGAATCCCCCCTCGGGCATGGCTATTTGTGCCGTCCTTAGTATTAGCTAGTTCATAAGTAGTTTGTAAGTTTAGGGACTGATGACCATAGCAGTTAGGTCCAATAGGCCGGCCGCGGTGGCCGAGGAGACTGAGGCGCTCCAGTCACGGTCTGCACGGCCACTACGGTCGGGGGTTCGAATCCCCCCTCGGGCATGGATATTTGTGCCATCCTAGTTCGTAAATAGTTCATAAGTAGTTTGTACGTTTAGGGACTGATGACCCAGTAGTTAAGTCCCATAAACTATACAAACATTTGAACATTTTTTTTGGTCCAATAGGTTTAGAAACATTTCATTTGAGTCGCTCCAGAAAAAGAAATTACATTTCTTTTTCCCACGTAAAATTTTATTACCATAGCACTGGATACGTTTTCTTTTCAAATATACGTCGGTAAAATAAATTAGATAGAAAACGGAAAGATTCAGGTGTTCCTTTTCCGCCCACTATTAGAGAATGGGACGGGTAGAGAAATATAACAGCAGTTCGATGAACATTCCACCACGCACTTAAATGTGATTAGCGGACTATTGATGTAGATGTAGATATGACAGCAGAAGGTCTACAGAGGGAGTGGACAGGGTGTCCTCATTAAGCCATCACCACGTAGAAGACAAGGCATCAAACTGGCCGTGTTCTACGTCACTCCGCGAGGCCGAGAACGCAAGCTGATTGGCCGGCCGCTACCAGGCGGTGGGCGTGCCCCAGTGGCCAGTCAGTCAGCTGGCAGCCGCGGTCTCTCGATGTGACGTAGGCACGGCCAGTTTGAGGCCTTGTCTTCTAGGCGGTGTTGATTAAGCTCAGCAGAGGGTAGGAGGCTGAACACCTTCTAGAGACAAGGCTTCACAATAGGCCGTGCCACGTCACACCGAGAGGCAGCTGTCGCTACATGAGTGGCTGGCTGCTACGAGGCAGTGTGCTGTGCCACAGACAAATATATACAGACGGGAAACCTCCGTAAGGGCCCGGTCCTACGCTCAGGGGTGCGGGGAGGGAGGGTTTCCAGCAGTTCCGTAAGATGTCCCATGATGGCGCTGTGGTCAGAAGCAGCTCTTTAAACTGGCCAGAGCAGGCGGCAGGTAGCAGCTGCCCCCACCACCACCTCCCCTCAAACGCCAGCAAGCCGGACACAGCCGTGGCCTCATGGCAGGCGGCACGATCTCTCCCCTCAGCCTCCCCTCCACGCTACCCTCTGACGTGCGAGAGGCACCCTAAGCCAGCGATCCGCCTGACACCTGCTAGCATCTTACGGAACTACGAGGGGAGCATAGGACAGTGGTTTAGGGGTGGCTACTCCTCTGTATATGTTACTCTGTGGCTGTGCCCCAGCGGCCAGTCACTCTTGCAACGATCGCGGCCTCTCGGGGTGACGAGGGACAGCCTGTTGTGAGGCCTTATCTCTAGGAGGTGTTGCCCTGGTAGAAGCCTTGACGCCGCACAGTGGTTCAGAACGGCCGATTCCCTGGCCAAAACTTGAAAAATCAAGGTTGAAAGATTAATGTTTTTGGAATGGATTCTTGTTAAGGGGGGTTTGGGGCTCTCAGATCTCATTAGCAGAGGTCATAATATTGTACACCTGCTTCCCTGCGACAGTCGTTAGTTGCCTCTTGTAGAAACACACGCGCGACGCGTCAGAATCATACATAATTTTACAACGAAGCGCCCGATTTCAATTTTCCAAAATGGAAAATGTTGATGAAGGTATGTAGAAATATTTTATGTACTTCAATGTTCGAAAATGTCTGTTGTTTATGAAACGTTATGCTAAAGGTAATCGTGATTAACATGTTTCTTCGCTTCTTTAGAAATACATTTGTGTCGATACAAAATCATGTTAACACATTTTTAACGCTGGAATTGACAGGGACATTTTTACTGAACTATCTATTAATGAAATTTTCAAGAATTAGCTGCTCGAAAGTTGCCCCTTTAGAATAATAACGATTTTAGTGTTACTGTGCACGCTGTTGTGCGCATTACGCATTGTGACTAATGGCGATACTCTCCCCTCAATTGTCCATACCTGAGGCTTGAAAGGTACCAGGTATGGAGGGCTTTTTCGTAGATGTTTTTCATCTCTTTCTAAAGTATTGTGTAAATAAGTACGGTATATTATTGCAACGTTGTAGCAGTTTCAATAAAGATTTTAAATAAAATTCCAAGCGTAATGACCATTTTTTCAGTAATATGTTTAGAAGAACCAAATGCCTTCTTCAACTCGTTACTGCAGACCGTTGAGATTGCAATTTTTGAAAGAAACCGTGCAGTCAACTTTTGATGAAAAAAATCGTTGATAAGCAGATAGGAACTCTCGTTGCATTCGCTAAGGTAACGGAGGGTACTAACGTTCAAGTGAAATATGACTTACCGTTTACAATGATAGATGGGTACGTGAGAAATGCTATTACTGACACTAAATCTGTGCAAAGATGTTATTTGACGTCGAAAAATATTAACAATTTACAATTGGTGGAAGAAACAGAATGTGATAGCTCGAAACGAAATTTTGGAATTTCTTCCTTACACGCGTGGATAAAGATAAGGTTTATGGAATGGATGCTTCATACTGTATATAACCTGAATGACGGAACGAGTAAGTGGCAGTCGCGATCAGTGGATGAAAAGAAAGTAGTTGAAGATCGTAAGGAACAAATACAAAAGAAATTTAAAGCTGCAATAGGTTTACATATCGATATGCCTAAGCAAGGATGTGCCAGTACAAACGACGGCAATACAGCCCGAGGTTGTTTTGAGAATGCTGCCTTAACAGCAGAAATTTTGAATTTGGACGACAAATTCGAAGCAAGTTGCAAAGTAATTTTGCACACAGTGACGAGCGGTTTCGCTGTACATCTCGAAAAGTTCAAGGTTTATTGCTTAGACGTCGCGAAACATGTTGAGCTATATTCCTGGTACCCGATGCCAAGATTGGTACATACCGTTTTAATTCATGGTATGCGATAGAGAGCAGCGATAGAGAGCACTGACAGGACAGTGCAATTAGACCCTCAACCCAATTTTTGTTTATACAGTCCACATATTATCTGACAAAAAGTTGCACCATTTTAATCGTCGGGTTGGGGGGGGGGGGGAGGAAATGGAGAAGTTGGTAAATTAGTAAGTTTTGTCAGATATTTTAAATATTTAGAAAACTATGCGGTTTAGCGTGAAAAGTTCATATACAAATGTAATCTACATTAAATTACGCACAAAAACGGTCCCGTACATAATCATTCTAAAGTGAACAGTTCAGAGCTACGGAGGGTGTGAAGTGAAAATTTTTCGTATTTTTTAGACTTTTTTGGGAAAAAAATACATCATCACAAAGGAAAATGATTATATTATAAAGTATTGTGTTTTATAAAAGAAAATTACGATTTTAGTGGCTGATGTATTTAGTGATAAGCCTTTGAAGGAATGATAACCTCATCACCTACTCAAGGGACGCTACTTTTTAAGGGAAAAGAGGCTTCCACACGCCTAGGCCATATAGCTTGTGGTACAGAGAAACCCACTCTGAACTTTCTGTGGACAATGCCACATCAAGAATGAATATCTTTCCAACATAAATGATTTCAAATTATAAAAGTATTGCCAGTATAATAATTATGTTATATAATTTTTAATCATAATATTTTTAAAACTGCAGTTTTTGGAGGTTTATCTTTAGTAAATAGGCACATTAACTGTATATTGCAACCATATTTTATTAAAATTTTTGAAACTCATGAACCGAGTTCAGTAGCAATCTTAAATAAATATTCGTGTCCCTGTGACCGTATTCTAGGCTTGAGCAGTAACTGCATATGCTTGGGCAGTTTATACCACTCTTTCTACACCCACAGTTACGGAATCATTCGTTTTTGCAAGCGTCTTTGCAGTGTTAGCAGTAACACTCTTTCGAGGTACACTATCTTCAACCTGAAGAGCAGTTTTAGGTGACATGCAAGCAACTCCACCCCTGGCATGAAAGCTGTTATGGCCTTCCACAGTGTGGACATTTTAATCTGCATTATCGAAAACAGATTGCACGTATCCGTCCTTAATTCCTTGTGCTCTCTTGGGAAGTGTCCGATCTCTCATATTTTAAAACTTCCTTGTAAGGTACACAAACACCACAACTGCACAGGATACCGATCAAGACCTTTGAACGAAATTTTCTGTGCAATGAAACACCCTTTGCAAGTTGGACAGGGGCAAAAATGATCATGGATGTGCAGCGTTTATTATACTGTAACATATTGAACTTTTTTTCCTTTTAGTAATTTGTATCGTCCTTTGAATTTTTCGGTTTGTTTTCTTTCAGAAGAAAGCTGTATGATTTCAGCTATCAAGACATTGTGTACTTCAAGCACCAGCGCAGCTCCTCCTTTACAAATTTTTTAATTGTTGGAAACAGAATAGTCGTAGCTTTTGGACTCATTCTCACGTTGAATAATAGCTGCTGCAATTTTGATCACTCTCAGTTCCTCCTGAGCTTTATAATCACATTTCCGATTTCTTTACCAATTGTCTGATAGAATATTAGTAGTCACTCCAGGCCGCGCGGAATGGCCGCGTGTTCTAAGGCGACTGGTTGGCCGTTTCCGCCGGAGGTTCGCGTGCTCCCTCTAGCGCGCGCGTATGTGTAATCCTTAGTGTAAGTTAAAGTAGTTTGTAAGTCTAGGGACTGATGACTATAGCAGTTTGGTTCAATAGGTTTAGAAACATTTCATTTGAGTCGCTCCAGAAAAACAAATTACATTTCTTTTTCCCACGTAAAATTGTATTACCATAGCACTGGATACGTTTTCTTTTCAAATATACGTCAGTATATGGATCAATTTCAGGACTGAAGAAACATATTTTGCATTTCCTTAAAGGCCTACTGACAATCATCATTTTCTCAAAATAATCACGCAGCTCTTCAAAAGCATCTTCTCTTTTGGCAACAGCGCTTGACCCAGCTTTGGTTGTTACTGCTCGTTTATCGGGCTGTGATGATCCTGGCTTTTGAAGTGTCTGGTAACAATGCCAGTGGTACCTTCCATCAGAACTGACGAAGTCAATGACCCGAGAGAGCCTCAAACTTACCTCACCTCCCCACTTTTTGTGCCTGTTATTGGTTTTCGTTCGGATGCTTTCCGTTAGGCCCGATACGACCCCTGCTGATTTCGCACAAGACAGCCAGCACTCAGCACAACAGGCATGTGATAAGCCACCTTTGTCTTTTTATATATGTTTCTGCTAATCATTAGACTCTCTATGGGTATATGTTTCTTGCAGAAGAAGGACTCCTTAATCATTTAAAGTAATCATATATATAAAACAAATTTAACATAAATCTAAATTGGGACATGTAACTAAAATTACAATATTCAGGTTGAAAGTAGGAACTTTCAGCTCAAGAGTCAAGAATCTTTATTAATCACGGATGTTTTTGCAAGCAAATGTGCCTCATCATTGTTCAATTTATAATAATGTATAGAAGTACCATATTAATTTTTAAAATTAACACATAGGAAAATTCTTAAATATTCTCAAATCCTTAACAGCTGCTGGTAACATAGGTGAGTTATATACGAGTACAAACATAGTAGACAATTATACCGTAACGTATTAAAATTGTAAAATTTTATGTCAGTATCTGGAATGTCAAAACGATCTTTTCAGTAATAAACTGGATTAATTCATAACCACTTTCACCAGTTCATTTAAGAAATTATTTGGGTGCAGAGGGCTAGCAGTGAGTGTGAAAGACTTCATGTCGAGATCAGTAAGAACTCCTCCTTGATTGCCTGAGTTTCAGGTTCGAACTGCCACTATCACTGTCATTATTTGCATATGATCTAGTTAATTGTGCACAACACATTAATTATTCTGCTTTGTAACTTCAGTAAATGAATTATGACATCAATTAATAATTATAAGTTAATGAATTAAAGGAAATTGAATGGTAATATAGTCATCAACATTAATTTATTTCTGTAATCAGGTGTTAGTTAACACATCGTTGTTGTGGTGGTCTTCATACCACAGACTGGTTTGATGCAGCTCTCTACGCTACCCTGTCCTGCGCAAGCCTCTACATCTCCGAATAAGAACGGCAACCTACATCCACTTGAACCTGCTTACTGTATCCATCTCTCGCTCTCCTTCTACGATTTTTATCCCACACACTTCACTGTAATGCCAAACTGACAATTCCCTGATGTCTCAGAATGTGTCCCACCAATATATCCCTTCTCTTAGCCAAGATATGCCAGAAATTTCTTATCTCCCCAACAATGTACCTCCTCATTATTTAAGTGATATACCCATCAAATCTTCTGTAACACCACATTTCAAAGGCTTCTATCATCTTTTCGTCTGAACTCCTCAACGTCACGTTTCACTCCCATACAATCCTAAACTCCAGACAAATGCTTTCAGAAAAGATTACTAATAATTAAATTAATACTGGATGTCAACAAATTGCGCTCCTTGAGAAATGTTTTCCTTCCCATTGCCATTTGGCATTTTATACCTTATTTACTTCTGCCCCCAGAAGTTATTTTGCTACTCAAATGACAAAACCTCCCTATTACTTTTATTGTCTCATTTCCTAATCTAATTCCTTTAGCATCGTCTGATTTTCTAACACAACATTCCATTACCCTTGTTTTACCCTTGTTAATATTCATCAAATCATAAAAACGGGAAAATATAAATCACTCAGTGGCTAAACTGTGTGTACCAGACAAACAGAGTTGCTATACTCATTGAGAACCTGACTCTTCAAATATTATTATTCAGTTCTGGTCATACGCGAATTTAGTGGCTTGACATGTTTCAATAACTAAATCTCAAACACTCAATGCTAGCACAGTAGTTGAAGCAACTTGGAGGAGGAGCAGGCTAACGCCGTAGTGCCCTGTGCGTACTCCAAGTTGTCGCTGTAGGCCCTCGAATGACGGCGCCAAGAAATCGAGCTCCGTTTCCAATAAAATAACGCGCTCATGGAGGGTCCGCACCGACTTGTTGAAACCGCACACTACGGGTTTCCAAAATGAATTTTACCAAACTGTACGTTATCGATCCGAAACCAGGCGTCTCTGCAACCGAACTCTACGAGATCCCAGCGTGGGGTCACCAAAACCGAATGCTTTGGGTTCCCAAACGCGAGTTCCCAAGTCTTCCCGGCACTTTCGTTGGGCCGGTACGCACTGTTACTGCGTACTGATTTTCTTATTTCCGCTCGCGGAAAATATGTGCTCCGATATGTCGTCATTCAGTACGGGAAATTATATTATCATAAAATATTATATTTCCGATTCAAGATGAGAATACCTTTGTTAATAACGACAGGATGTATTACACGACGATCCGCCATCTGGCGTCATAACGGGGCGAACCAAGGAATGTAGCAGAATACGCGCTTTCGCACTAAACAGGAAACACGACAGTTTTCTGCTTCTGATTTGTTTATGGTTTTCTGTTATTGAGATCTATGGCCAGCACCTAACTTCATACTGGAAATTTTATGAAGAACCTAACATTATATGTTAACCCGCTCACAGTGCTTTATTTAAATACGTTACAAACGAACAATAATATTGCCTACTGACTTCCAAACCATGATTGGTCGTGTTCAATTCCCACGTTCATCCAACGGATAGGTACCAACTTACCAAACAATTAACAGGTAGGAACACCGTAACTGTATTTTTTCTGATACTTTTGCTGATCATCTGTCCTCAATTCCTTCATTAATAGAGAATATATGCTCCTCCACCCATTCCTACATCCCAGATAGGGTTGAACCCAACAATTTCCGGCTACACATCGTAAGGGTTACATCTTCTGCCAGGCCAACAGCTCAAAGCACAACTGCTGTCTAGGTGTACGCGTTATTAGGCATATCGCGCAATATGGGCTGACCATAGGTTCGCTTCGTACACTTCAGTGATTACGTTTTAATTGGACTACATGTTTGCTAGCATGACCAGATCAGTCTTCGGTTATGAGTCTGCGTCGGTTTTCGATTTGTTTTTCCGCGAGTTTGGGTACATTCAGAAGCAAGCTTTATTGCGCCAGTAGCAGTTAGTTATTCTCTTCTATTCGTACTTCGTAGTATTGAGCATGTGTCTACACCTATCTAACTAGCAGTTTGAAGCCGCTGGTAATATTTTCAGCGAAACACCGAAGTTATAAACGTTGAAGTGGTTCAAAAATACATCAAGACGAGCTGTAGAGGATGTTAGTAAGTCTATTGAAGGTAAGAGAATGTGTTCTGTGTATTCAAACACAAGAAATACGAGTAACAGTGAAACTGTTTGTCCTTACGCTCACATGGCTGATGAGGCTGGGCCTTTGTTACGGGTATGCTGAACTTCATAACAGTACAACTATGTTACTAAACTAATCACCTGGCTGGAAGTATAAAACAGTAAGTCTGGCTGTTCAAAATGTGGAACAGTACACAAACTAGGAATGGGGCTGCAGTCTGGAATCGAGTATAGCCAACAAAGGAGTGGATTCAATGAGGAGTTCTTATAGCCTAAGCAAAAATTTCTTTCCCACCAATGAAATTCGCTGTGACATTAGCCAATGGGCGACGACTTGGAATGTGACGTTAAAACGACATTCACTTGTTCCTTCCATGTCACAGACGTCATCTTGATTTGCCGTATATCTCACAGTTTTGGTTTTATAACTCGCAGTAAGCCGTTTCAGAGGAATTGCAAATTACAGATGAACCATAAAATCATCTTAATTTCAATTTCTTAAAATTGAATGTAAATAAAAACACACGAAGAGTGGAACAACCCTGTGAGAGCAGTAGTATATCAAATTAAAAAAGTCGCACTGACGTGTTTTACGGCCCACTTTAGATTTGTAGTTTTATAAGTTTTTGCAAACATTTCGGACCAAAATAATAATCTAAATAATAAAAAATTATGGTAATATGATTACTATTCTACTATTGTGATAATACCTATGCACACAAACAGGTAATATTCTCTTTGACTGTACTTTAACAAACGGCCAAAATTATATGATGTTTGAGTTTAGCTTTGACAAATATACTCTTTCTTTAACTTCTACCTCTTTGAACTATCATTTTAATATCTCTCCCACATTTTCATTATATTTTTCCGTTAAAATATCATCACCTTTCTTGCCTTGGTAGTTTTTTTTTTTGCTTTTTTTTAGTTTGCCTGTACCGGTTACGAATGACTATAGCCTGGAATGAACGTAGCGTACATTTGACGTTCGGACGAGTGACTATAGCCTGGATGGAACACAGCGTATATTTGGAGTTCTTAAATCAGTCAAGTGACGTCCCTCACTCAAAATCTCTTTTGCGTACGCCATCTTGCTTTCTCTACTTGATGATTTTCTTATTATAACTCAAGCGTTGTCATTTCAAAGCAATGGCGCACTGAAAATTATCAAAAACACGTCGTTCTTAGGTCAACAAATTATAATCTAGTGTTGGTTAGTTAGGTAACACCTGCCATCGATGGTACGAGGATCACGGATTACTCTTGCAGCTGTTCGCCATAGAGTAATGGGCGAGGAATTAGTTTGTGATGTACGAACATGTTTGACGGTGATTCGGAACTTGCTAGGGCGCGGTGGCTCAGCGCGCTCGGTCAGAGGATAGCTCGACACCCGGTGTACGGGAAAACTGATTTATCCGAAACGATCAAAATAGGACAAAACAAACCAACGTCCACAAAGTATCTGTTCAAACCGAAGAACCCATGAAAAGAGAGAAAACGAAAGACTGTTCAACTAACAGCATCTGAAGAGCAAGCCTGTGCGCTCCCGTGCCTCGTCACAGCTCACTGGCTGGCCACTGTGAAGTACGCCATCAGCCAGCCAGCCTACGCGATCGCGACCTACTCTGCGTGACGTGACGTGGCACGGCAGTGCACAGGTCTTCCTTTCAGATGGTGTTGGTCCAACGCCATCTGTAATAAAAATGAAATATGAACAAACGACCGCAAAGCATCGATCTCGCTGAAATAAGGTAATTTGTTGCAATGTATACACTTCCATTCTGTTTCATTAAGGAACTACACTTTCCACAGAAATCTAGGACTTCTTTTATATACGAAACTAGCGGTCACCACTCAATTTTTTTGGCCCACTTTATTTTTCCTCTTTCTTCTTAAAAGGTTTTCACACGCTCTTGTTAACTGAACACAATATATCCTGGAAGATTCGGAGTTGTTCAAATATAACAGTGCTTTCTCTGAAAAGAGCATTTGTCCTGTTTCGAGAACATGCCATGAAACACATAGCAACGAATTGTAAACATAGACTTCTTTATCTCATGAACATAAACTGGGGAGATACTGTTACAATGACTGTTGTAAATGACGTATTGATAGTAATAACTTTGTCTATATATTAAGTACTAGAGTTATGTGGAATTCACTATTACCACACTTATTCCGTTTGTGATTTCAGCTGTAAAAGAGAAAGTAATCATGGTTTGAAATAGTATATTTGCACTTTAATTTGGCGCAGAACA
Organism: Locusta migratoria; assembly: GCA_026315105.1. Lineage (NCBI taxonomy): Eukaryota > Metazoa > Arthropoda > Insecta > Orthoptera > Acrididae > Locusta > Locusta migratoria. Next base: position 328,172,233 of record CM048755.1, on the reverse strand, counting down.
GAGTAACATGTACGAAGTCATATCCGAACTACAAGAAAGGTAAAAATCAAATGTTTGTAGAGCTTATGGGACTTAACTATGAGCTCATCAGTCCCTAAACTTACAAACTACTTATGAACTAGCTAATACTAAGGACGGCACAAATATTTATGCCCGAGGGGGGATTGGAACCCCCGACCGTAGTGGCCGTGCAGACTGTGACTGACACGCCGCAGTACGCTCGGCCACCGCAAGAAATGTAATACCATCTACATTAAAATCGTCCATAGCAACCATGTCAAAGACAAACATTTTAGTAGATGTGTTGATTCTAATCAATGAATTTAATTATATTCCATAAATAGTGAATAAACACTTAGAAAAAAATAAATAAGGTAATTTGTTGCAATGTATACACTTCCATTCCGTTTCATTAAGGAACTACACTTTCCACAGAAATCTAGGACTTCTTTTACATACGAAACTACCAGTATCAGCATGTTGTTCAGAATGATCTTTATTACAGTATCTTTCCAGTTTACGTGCATATGCTTCGTAAGACCATTGTTCAATTCTTTGTTACGTATTGCACGACATGTTCACGAAATAGAACAAACGCGCATTTTAGAGGGAGCATTCTTACATATGCTCAACTGTAAATATTGAAGAAAAAGATCTATTTAATTAATAAGAGTGCCCGAAACCCTTTCAGGAAGAGAGGAGAAAAGATTTTTTAGGTAGTGGCTCGTTCTGAACCACTGACCATAAGCATTTCAGTCCAGCGCGCTGCCCACTACACTACAGCTAGCACTTAGAGCAGGCCACCTTTAAACTTGTACTATTAATGGCAGTTGTTAACTGATGCTAATATGGCATTTTTAGACACTAGATTATCAAATATCGTATGAATAATGACGTGTTTTTGTTAATTCTTCAGTGCGCCATTGCTTTGAAATGACAACGTCTAAGTTACAATAAGAAAATCATCAAATATATAGCGCAAGATGGCGTATGCCAGAGAGAGTTCTGGGCGAGGTATGTCACGTGACATCTCTGAACGACTAGTTTTCGTTAATTCAATGGAGGGTGTCAAATCGCAGGTATTTTTCCAAATATCTCTGAAACGATACGGGAGATGAAAATAGCATAAGAGAGCAAAGTTGTAGAGAATTTTTCTCCTCTACAAATTCGGTTCTTCAATTGTCATGTCAGATGAATGGTTAAGCCGTTGTTTTCATTTAAATTTCGAGTTGTCAAAAGACGATCACAAAGGCCCACTTTTAGTGTTCCTACCGTTACATAAAGTGGGCCAATTTCTATGTGTGATGTTGTTGTGGTATAATGGTTAGTGGGCTATAATGTGATGCTAGATGTACTGCGTTCAGTACCTCTCCCTTGCAAACATTTTTTTAGTGTTATCATCTGTAACACGTTGTAGAAATTACTTATCCATAACACACTGAGGGATTTTCTTATTCATATAACTGTAGAAAGTTATCCAGTACTGGATGTTACTTGTAAAAGAGATCTCTCTCAGGGGAATTAGTAACATTGGATTGTTGATTTCTGTGTCACTGAAAAACAGATAATGAAATTCAAAATGTTTCAAATGTCTGTAAAGTCTATGGGACTTCACTATGGGGTTATCAATCCCTAGATAATGAAATTACTAAAAGTAATACGATGAGCAATGACATTTCTGTTCTTCCTTCTCACAAATATTTGAAGTTTGTTGTAAATATGTTGCGATTTTCGAGAATATAGACATGAGTATCAATGACATTTACACTATTCGCTAGTCGGAAACATTTGGCTGTTTATTTCCGAGGGTATGCTTCCTTCGATAATTCTTGCTTGTCCCCAATGTTTTGCTGCTTACTTTTGAATATGTCGCGATTTCAGAGAATCTGGTTAGACCGATATTCCTTACTTGTCACCAATTTTGGTAGTTTACTTCTGAAAATGTCACGATTACAGATTGTGTGGTTCACCAAGATCCTAAGAAGACAACTTTAATTTCTTTTGAAAATGTATTCAGCATACTGAGAACAGCGTTGTCTTCTGACGTCTCTACATCCATACTGCATCAACTTTTTAGATCTTTACTTAATGCCAACAGGTAGTATCAATGGGAAAGATTTTTGTGCTTGGGATATAAGCGCACGTGGTTCAATGTGAGGTTACTTCTTACATTAGTAAACTAGGCTGCCAGCTACGCCACCAGTGACACAGCCATTACTCACCGTTCAGCATACGATAGTTAATGGTTGGTGCCAGCTGAGAAGTCTGTTTCCTAATTTTCTCGCACTCTTCTCTGATCACTGTTTTATTTACTGTACATTAAGTGTGTGCTTCGTTTGTCTATTAAAGTGCAGAGTGTCATTCTGGAAATGAGTGAATGTATAGATACGCCAAGAGTAAAAGACATGAACCTGCAAGTAGTCCTGGTAAAGTACCAGAAGTTATTGGACACCAAGGTGAATACAGAAGATTTCATTTGTGCAATCGAACAACACTCCGCAATTTTGAACGCCAGCTCTGAAGCTTACCGTGATAAGCAATTAAAACTGAATGCTTCGCATGAAATTAGTAGTACATTTATACCGGATTCTGTGATGCAGTCATTCGCACAGATGAATAACATCAGTATGTATTTCAATGTGATATTCATTCTAAAGCCTTCGAAAGTATTAGGTAAACATTATGAATATGGAAAAAGTTGAATATATTTACCTCTACTTTTTAAACTATAACCTTATCCTTGTGCCTTATGCTTGTGAGGATTAATTATGAATTTTAAAATACCTGCTGTTTCTTTTTTTTTCTTTTTTTTACTAAAATTCACATTTATATTGTAGGGAAACATATAAAACACAAGACAGACTATATCCTTTAAAATATATTTATGATAAGTAGTAGGTACACATTCTTGCCTCAGGGTTTAATGTTATAGTCTTCATATATATTTAGATTCTGACCATGTGCTAAGGTACCGCCCCTGCATCATTGACAAAAAAATCACTGTGAATACACACTGATCTGATAATGTGATTTGGTCGTTAGCAAAAATGTATTCATAGAAACACATCAAACAATATATATAAGAGCATAAAGGGAGTCTGTTCACCTAATCCATTGCGTTTGTTTTGTTTTCTGTAACTAGTAATATCAAAACAATAACTGTGTTTTTCCCCTTCATTAGAGCTGACATTTTCACCTAAAATTTTGTTTAATGATCATAACAATATTTATTATTTATATACAATGTGGGCATCAGCTTTGTTCTGTTATGGAAAAACCTAAAATATTTTTATGAATTCGAAATTTTCAAACATATTGACCATTTCGGGACATCGAAATAAATTCAATAGCAAAGTTGAAATTTTGTGTTGGAGCAGAATTCGAACTTGGATTTCCCACTTCAGGCCAGCAGTTGCCTGAGCCCATTGGGCTATCCAGGCACACTTCCCTTCCTACCCAAATTTTCAACTTATAGCACAGTACAGTTGTAGCAGTACCTGCCAATTAGTTCCTCTTGAATACAGCCTGTCCAGGATTCCTGCAAGGGATCGAGCATAATTGTGCATCTGCACAGAAATAGTCAAATTGACTGTTGGGACATATATATAACTATTGTAAAATATTTTTGTTATTTCAGATGACTGACTACACTTGTGGAAGAATTACATATTCAAGTGCCATGGAAAATTTGCAAATTCACACAAAAACAAAGCACAATAATAAAATGAAGATTAAAGAGACGAGAGAAGTAAGTGAACACAATGAAAACAGGCTGACTTCCAGTGTTAGTTCCATAAATTCATTCCTCCCAATAATCCTTGACATGATATTACATGATGTGACATGATGGTCTGTTGATGCTCCATGTGAATGCTATTATTTAAAATGCATTCATTTTCATGTGCCATGATTGCAGTGTAAAATGGCCATTATACACTAAATAAATTATATTTATTATAATGCTTGTCACTCAGTGTTATCAGAAAATTAATCAATATTAAAGAAAGGTACTTTTATTACTCAAATACATCTTTAATTTATTATTACTGTACTACCAAATAAAACATTAAATTTTTGAGTATTTGAGTTTGCATAATAATATTCCAGCAATTATGATTATGTATAAATAATTGTACATTAAGAAAAATGTAATATTTACATTCCACATATTTTATTCATTGACTTGTTAACATTTACAAATTTGTACTTCAGACCAAAAAATTATTATTTTGAAATTGTATGATTACATGGACAAGCATGCATATATATATATATATATCTGTGTGTGTGTGTGACCAATAGTGATTCAAATAAAAACATCTTTATGCAGATATGCTGTCTCTGCAGAAATTATATCAGCTTTCACGAAATCTTAGAGAACACTGTAATAAAACATTAAAAATTAATTGTACAAATTTATTTGTTGATAACAAAAACTATTAATTTTTACATGTAATAGCTTTGTATATTTCAAAACTGGGAACATTGAAGATCTATGCTTAAAGAGAAAATTTCACACAGTACTGTTACTTAATTAGACATGACTACCCATATGATTTTTTCTATGCCAGATTGAAAAGAATATCATGAGAATCCCGGTTGCACCAGGTGCAAATGATACCTCATGCCACCATTGCAGTTTCAGCTATCAAGTAGGCCTAACTTGTTGTAATATCACTTCTATTGTATGTGGAAACTAGGCTTAAGTGGATGGAAACAATATATACATTTGCAAACCAGTGACAGTCAGAGATGAGTACTGACAAATCTCATTTCTCAAAACTTTTCTTGAATTTGATGCACTCACTTCTACAACTTCATTTACATCTACATCCATACTCCGCAAGCCACCTCAGAGTTTGTGGCAGAGGGTGCATTCCATATCATTGTCATTTCCTCGTATCCCAGTGGCGTATGGTTCGCAGGAAAAACGCTTGTCTGTATGCTTCCATATGGGCCCTAATCTCTCTGATCCTATCCTTGTGGTGGCTTCGTAAGATATACGTAGGAGGAAGCAATATATTGGTTGACTCCCTATGAAACATATCCCCTTGGAACTTTAACAGAAGTCCATACCGCGATGCAAAACGTCTCTCTTCCAGTGTCTGCCAATGGAGTTTCCTAACCATCTTTGTGATGCTTTCACGTTTACTAAATGAGCCCATAACAAAGTGTGCTACTCTCAAAATGTTCAAATGTTTGTTAAGCTTGTGGGACTTAACTACGGGGTCATCAGTCCCTAAACATACAAACTACTTATGAAATAACTTATACTAAAGACAGCACCAATATCCATGCTCGAGGGGGCTTCCTATTTCTTCCCCTACTACAGTATACTAATAAGCCATTATTATTAGATACTTTTTTACTTTACACAGTGAATTACACGTTCAGTGTCCTGAAATACTTTCTTCTACTTGCGATACCATCATCTGTATCTGAACTATTGTTATTGGATTCGAACCCCTGACGGGGAACAACCTCGCGCATCGTAGCATAGTACCTCAATGCGCTCGGCCGCTCCGTCACGGCGTGTTACTCTCCATTGGATCTTCTCAGTGTCATCTATTACCCCACCTGGTACAGCTCCGATACTGATGAGTTTTGTAACATATTTCCTTTGTTGATGTACTGCACCTCCAGAGGAGCCTTCCAATGAATCCCAGTCTGGCATCTGATTTGCCCATGACTGATTTTATATGGTCGTTCCCTTTCAAATCGCCCCTAATTCTACTACCAGATATTTTATGGAAGTAACTGCTTCCAGTGTTTGTCCTGCTATTGTGTAGTTATATAGTATAGGATCTTTCTTTCTGTTTTAATGCAGTACTTCACACTTGTTTATGTTGACGTTCAATTGCTATCCCCTGTACTATTTGTCAATACACTGAAGATACTCCTACATTTTGCTACTCTTTTCCAGTGTTGCAACTTCTAGATAAACAACAGCAACATCTGCAAAAAGTCTCATTGAATTTCCAATGTTATCTATGAGGTATTCTATTACTATAAGGATTTTTAGAGTTTGTAATTCAGTACTGCGTATTGAGAGAAGATATTATCTTTATGTGTTCTGAGTTTTTTATGTGGTCATAGCTAAAAAGTTGACCAATTAAATTGTGACGCGTATCTGAAACCTTAGGTTAAACTTCTACTTACTATTCAGATAATATTTCTTATTTCTGGGAGTGAAGATTTTCATTAAATTTGATTTTCATTTCCAAACATGAGTGGAAATGTTTCCATAAACATAACAGAAAATTAAAGTAAATTATATTTTCCAGTGTTGAATACATTAATAAAAGTAATGAAAACTTACCATTCCCATCAGTATGGTGTAATTGTGTAGAAAATCAAAGTACAGTGTGAATGTGTTACATATGCAGCAGTCACAACAACTGTAAGTGTTGGCTTAAAGGAAGTCAGCATCAAACCAATCAAGAACTACTAATGGGAAAACAGTACACTTGTGAAATTTATCTCAAATAACTAAGTTTTCGTTGTATTTTCTCTAATAACTCTAGGAATTTTAATACTTTTTTTATACCCCGCATATGATCCAGCAATCAAACAAATGCCTACAAGTTGTATACTGAAGTATCAATGAAATTTTAAGCCATGGAAGAATGGCTGAACACTCTAAGGCACCTTGTTGTATAGCACATGGAATGCTCATTTTCAGAGGTTCGAGTCCTCCCTCAGGCATAGGTGTGTGTATTGTTCTTAGTGTACGTTTAAGTAGTTTCTAAGTCTAGGGATTGATGACCATAGCAGTTTGGTCCAATAGGTTTACAAATATTTGAACTTTTTTTAAATTTCATTTTATTGCTCTGTTAATTCATATTTATTTATTTATTTATTTATTTACCCTTCTTGCGAACCAGCTGCCTTTGGGTATATAGCTGGTCGTGATTACAAAATCTATGTGATACATTTATGCGACTATGATACATTATTTTCTTTATACATTTACAGTAATTAGATAAATAATACAAAGAAAAGCGTAAAAACTTATTATAAGGAAAATAGAAAGGCAACTTAAAAACATCAACTATTTTAAGAAGAGAATAATAGAATTCATACAAACACTTTGCAAATGACAGTTGACAGAAATATTAAATTCACAAAATTTCATTGTACCTTTAAAGAAAACATTCTATTTCATGGCCTAGAAAAAATGTGTAAAATTAACTTAAATGAAGGAATACAGAATAATTTTGATAAGCAATGAAAAATCTAGAATAAGCTACGAAAACATAAAGATAACAACATAAAAATGTCCCTGCCAGAGTAACACTGCACAGCTCTATTACCTATGAACTAAAAGCAATGCACTTCACTTGCAACATTCACATATAAAAGACATCAATATGTTTTTGAACAATGGTAGTTCATACTCTAGGGGATTAATGAAACTGTGTGATACAGTCATCTTTGTAAAATATGGAAGAGGTAGAACAAATTGTCATGAAGAGTGAAAGCAGGTCAAAGTCAACTGGAAGTGGTCACATAATTAAAGTTATCTTTCCATAATAATTATTAATCTTGACAATAATTTGTAAATGGAGACTTAGCATCAGCAACTTTTAGTAAACTCTGAACCAAGGCTTATGATCCATAATAGCTGTCATTTCTTTACGCACTGAAACGAGTACAATCATTATGCCATCCCACTTGTACTCTGTACTTTGTTTGGCTAGAAGAAAGATGCCACCATTGTATATTTTGTGGAGAAGGCTTCAAGTGGAATACTTACCACTAATCAATTATGGATTATTTTCAGGAATTACAATGCATTATTATAAACTAAACTATCAAAGGAATTGTTTGGATTAAGTAGTGTCTATGGTATACCTTTAGATAAAGGTAAGTCTTCTATGTAGTTCCATAAGGATCATTAACCTAACCTAACCTTCGATATTGCAAGGATGTTATGCTTGCAATTAATTATCCTACTAAGTTGACAACACACAATGACACTTATGTTGGCATAATCTATGGACAGATGTCTTCAATAAAAATATTTCGTTGCAATGAGTGATGAGCTCAAGCTTTTCAATCAAATCCCATAGCCGATGTTCTGGATACTCTTAGGGAGTATCTGATTATGCTGAAGCTATAGCTTCTTACTTAACATTCATATACAACCACTCTCTCATAGAAGGATCTGTACTAAAAGATTGGAAAGTTGCCCAGGTCACACCTATATTCAAGAAAGGCAGTAGCAGTAACCCACTAAACTAAAGGCATATTTCATTGACGTCTATTTGCAGCAGGGTTTTGGAACATATCCTGTATTCAAATATTATGAATTATCTCGAACAGAACGATCTATTGACCCAAGGTCAACACGGATTTAGAAAATACCGTTCATGCGAAACACAACTAGCTCTTTATTTACACAAAGTGATGGGTGCTATCGACGAAGGTCGCAAATCGACTCCGTTTTTCTTGATTTCCAGAAAACTTTTGACACCGTACCTAACAAAGGGCTTTTAATCAAATTGCGTGGTTATGGTACATCGCCCCAAATTTGCGATTGGATAGGGGATTTCTTGCCAGAGAGGACACAGTTCGTAGTAATCGATGGTAAGTTATCGACTAAAACAGAGGTGACATCGGGCGTTCCACAGGGTAGTGTTATTGGTCCTCTGCTGTTCGTTATTTACATAAACGATTTAGGGGAAAATCTAAGTAGCTCTCTTAGGTTGTTTGCAGATGACGCCGTCATTTACAGAAGAGAGAACTTATAAAACTCCGACATGTAGTGGAGCATAGGCTTGGGTTTAGAGCGGCGCTTCACTTCCCCTCCAGCGCTGGTCACTTCCCCTCACTGCTCCGGCCGCTACCCCCACCACTACCTCTCTCCCCACGTTTGCCTAGCCGTTTGTGCATCTACCGGCCAATTTATCCTGCGTGCACTCTACGCTTCTGATTTACAAGTTTGGCTCGATGTTATCTTAGGGTCGAACCGTACATATCTGCTTGTCTGCTTTTATGCCACATCAAAAACCTTACTTGCAGATATTATCTTTTACCTGTGATCCTGTAGTTAAAAACACTCTATGCAAAGGCTGCAGTTTGCGAAACACATAAGAAATGTTACATAAAATAACTGTTTCATTAATAAAAAATGTTTTATTCTAACCTTTGTAAATGAGGTATGCAAAGTCAGAATTTAGTTGAATAAGGTTTATTCAATCAAATTGGTTCCTTATTAAAGAGGCCAGATAAATTATTAATCATAAATAGAAGAAAATGGTTAAGCAGTTGCATTGTCTGTGATAAGAAACTGGTAGCACTTTCCCCGTCTAAGCTGACAATGTTACGACCCTATGTGAATAATGTAAATATGTTATGATTATCTTGGGTATTCAAAAGATTACGTGGCATATACTACTCTGTGCCTGGATGAACAGTCGAAATTGGTGAGACGACTTCATGACAAAAGCAGCAGAACTTCATGGTTTATAGAGCACTGGTGTACTACATCATATAATTGCTAGTTTGTGGGTATCACCTCTCTTCATTGTGTCTAAGCCAAATACTAATATCCGGATTTGTGAAGATTTCAGATCCACCGAGAATGCACAAAGCATCGCTGATGCATTTCGTTACCTCGTTCTGAAGACTTCTTTGACCAACATCAAGTAAGAAAATACTTTCCGAAAATAGATCTGATTCATCTCTTCAAAATACCTTCGGATTGACAAAAGTTTATGGTGATTAACACTCTCATCGGCCTGTTGCATTTCCAATGTTTACGATTTGGAAGCTCATCTACACTTGCTTTATTTCAAAGGTACCCTGAGCAGCTTTTATGCAACATGCTCTGTTTTCGAAAGTTTTTGGATGACAGTTTAGTTTCTGGAAAGACATCCAAAGATCACTTGCACAACCAGAGAAATATTTTTTCCATTTTGTCGCCTGCTGGTCTTAAATGTAATCGTGACTACTATGTATTTTTTGTTTCTAAATTAGAACACTTGGGTCATATGGTTGACAAAACATGTGTTCAAAATGTTCAAACGGATCTACATCTATTGGACAAAACTGAGATGGTCATCACTTCCGAGACTTACAAACTATTTAATCTAGCTTACACTAAGGACAAGACACACACACACACACACACACACACACATGCTTGAGGAAGGACTCGAATCTATAGTGGGTCTGGCCACCCATCCCGTAGCATGACGCCTTAGACCACATGGCCAATCCGCATGGCAAACAGGTGTTCACCTCACAAAAAAGTACTTGGATACGTTTTGTCTATTACTAGCACTGAAGAATCTTTCTGAATTACAGTCAGTTATGTGACAGTTCGAACTTTTACATGGATGTCCTCATGGCACACGTTTATCATCATTGCATCCTGGAATCGTGAACTTATTACAAGAGTTTCGTGCCAGTTTTTGTCTCCAGTTACGCATACTTCCATGTATACAACCAAGGTCACGCCTACGAACTGGGTACTAACATTGCAATGTATGGGATAGCCTTGTATGACATCAAAACTTTCTCTGGTTTGTGACTTGGCGGAAGTAATGTCCGTAGAGTCGTTCAATTAGTATAAGTGATGGTATTGTTTGGAAAGCTAAAGGACTGGCAGTGGATTGCGGCAAGCGGGTGGAGCAGGTAGTAGCGGGTTAAACCGAATGGCTGGTTGGGGGTTTGTCCAAATCGGCGGAAATCGGAGAAAGGCCCATGCTTTCTACTCAAAACTAATGAGGACTGTTAGTGGAGCGTTTCTTAAGGGTGTCTGGAAGACATCTGTGAGTACCACGCTCCAGTAATTCAGATTAAAATAAAATAATCTATTTAACTGTTTACCATCAACACTTAAGGCATCTATGATATTGGCATAATTGTACACACCTCATGATTCTGAAAATAATTTCAGTACCTCCAAAATTACAAATGTTTATGACTACTATATCAAAAATATAGAAAATTCCAGATGAAAATAACCAACTTTTGAATCTGTCATGCAATTTCCACAAACTCTGGTATACATAGGTATCATCTTCAAAAGCGTCACAGTTGTATATATTTATTTAATAACTGATTTCAACGTATATAATTTTATAATGGAAATATTGTCATGTTGAAAACTGCAGGTGGTCGGGAATTGGAAGACTTTACACTTAGAACAGGTTTGTTTCCCTGATTTAAGTACTCCGCTATTTATGCATAGAAAGTATTTTCTGGAACTTACAAGTACAGCAAACATAAGAAACACATAGAACATTCTAGAAATAGTAAATACAAAGAAATATTTTTTCTGCCAGCTGTGGGATTTGAACTAGGAACCGACAGCACAGAAATCTGTGACGCTAACCACTGCACCACCCCTTCCATCGGTAAGTTTCCGGCAAGAGTGTGTTTGGGAGAGGGAGGTGAGCGAAGGGTGTGCGCGGAAAATGAACTCCATGCCTAGTTTTGGCACCGGAAGGACCCTCCTGGATGATAGGAATGATTTGATCAACTACAGTGTTAAGATTTGCGCCACGAACGGTCTCTTCTCGGGACTCTAAATTTGGCGAGAACAAATGTATGTCAGTGCAGCTGATATGTGTTTATATTTTTACACAAGAACTCACGAGTCTTGAAATGGTGTTCATGAAACTTGAACTATTTTGAACTGTTGACAATTTCATGTTTAATGCTTGCGAAGTACACAGAGTTTGAGTGTTTCTTGAAGCTATGATTACTTAGACGGGGAAAGTGCTACCAGTTTCTTATCACAGACAATGCAACTGTTTAACCATTTTCTTCTATTTATGATTAATAATTTATCTGGCCCCTTTCATAAGGAACCAATTTGATTGAATAAACCTTATTCAACTAAATTCTGACTGCATACAAGTAACATTTCTTATGTGTTTCGCAAACTGCAGCCTTTGCATAGAGTGTTTTTAACTACAGGATCACAGGTAAAAGATAATATCTGCAACTAAGGTTTTTGATGTGGCATGAAAGCAGACAAGCAGACATGTACGGTTCGACCCTAAGATAACATCGAGCCAAACTTCTAAATCAGAAGCGTAGAGTGCACGCAGGATAAATTGGCCAGTAGATGCACAAACGGCTAGGCAAACGTGGGGAGAGAGGTAGTGGTGGGGGTAGCGGCCGGAGCAGTGAGGGGAGGTGACCAGCGCTGGAGGGGAAGTGAAGCGCCGCTCTAAACCCAAGCCTACGCCCCACTACCTGCCGCAGTTTTATAAGTTATCTCTTCTGTACCTAACCATACCATCAAATGAATCTTTTTCTAAACACTTAAATCAATGTTATTAATATTTCATTACTTTTATCATTTTATTATCATTACTTATCTTACTTCAAAATACATTTTACTTAAAGCATTAGTTATGTAACGTTTGCGATACAGGATACACAGAAGCAACCCAAAAATTTCAATAGGCCTAACCTGTCTATTGTTCCTGTGCACATTTTAAAGTCTGATCTGAATGGTTGCCTTACACTTGAATAAGGGGAAACAGTTTCTGATGACCACTATAAAAGAATACTTGAAATTACTCACAGAAATGAGAAAATGTTTAAATACCTTGACAGCATAACAAAAATGGATAGATTTAGTAGTATGTACAACTTCCTTACTGCAGTGAAAAAGAGTAAATACTACAATGAATGCTAGATTATTTTACTCATTGGCATAAAAATTTCATTTCCTGATATGAGTTAAAAATTCTGTATATGAACCTAGTACAATTTTCTCACTTGGTTGTAACTATTCAGTTTGGAAAATGTATTAGTATTTTTTAGCTCAGTGAACAACAAAGTCTTCTTTTTTAGCCATAGTGGCAGCTTTGAAACCATGTTTTATTGAATCAGTATTCTTAAGCATTTACTTCAACAACCAGAACTTTTATTGTTGTGGCATGTTTGTTGTTTGTCCCAACATAATACATAGTAAATGTCCAGATGTTTTAGAGACAGTAATTAGTGGTGGAATGAGTAGAAAATGTTCCAAGCATTCTATTTAAACCCTAGCACTCGGAAAGTGTAACCTACTCACTCTGCTACACATCATTGTTTGCAGCCAAACATACTGGTTCCAGGTAGGTCTATACTAAGATCACTATTTCTTATCTGATAGCATGCAAAAGATAAACTGAAACATCCTATTGTTTAAGAAAAGGTAACCAGATGCAAAAGGCTAGGCTACACTTTAACTAAGGTATCTGATATGGAGCATGGAACACTGACAGATTGCTAGTAACATTAAATCTCTCTTCCCAGTCAATGAGGTAAAGTGTCTAACTGAAGTCTTCTTTGGTGTGACAATGGTGCTTAAGCAATTCCAGAAGCTACACAAAGTAAAAACCAGCAAAGGCTGCTAAACATGCCTTGAGATACTGGCAGTTTCAAGCTCACCAGTATAAACCATGTAAAAATAATTGTTCATGTATGTGGCTTTTTTAGTAGCTAGGGTCAGTACTTATAAGTAAGTAAATGTTCAGCTCATGATGGAATGAATAAAAAAGCCACATTCCCTGCAATGACATGCTTTCCTAGTTCATATGCCACCAGTGAGGGGAATTTTTAGATATGTTAGAGTTCTGTGCATCCCATTTTTCCCACTGTAATGACCTGCCTGGCAGGACATAAATTCAGCAAAATATCTGACTGTTGATTAACATAGTAAGAACTCTACACTTTCTATTCAGCAACAACTAATCTATTTCTATGAACTAGTCATATAATGTCAGGTTTACTTTCTCAAGCAATTCTGCACTGATATAAACATATTTTTACTGTGGTTGTACAATAGCAAATTTTGCAATTGTGTCCTTTTAATGAAATACGTAACCTTAGTATGGATACATTTTATGTGGATAATTAATCAGTGAACCCACTGGGTAACCATATGTAGTAGCTTTATTAATGAGCAGTGGTTGCTGCTTCCACCACAAATCGCAAAACTTAAAAACCTATCATCATAATGGCATACTGCAAGTTTAAAGTTCACCATTTCTGAATAAGCTGGATTTAAAATGGCGCCTGTCACATCATGTCAAAGATTCTACCTATACTGTGAATAGTCTCTGGTCCTAAATGGATGTGGTATTTTTCCACCGCTTAAAGCCGTCAGCACACGGAACAGCATAGCTAACACTAACGTGCCGCTCTCCGATATTTCTGACGTCACATCCTGCTTTTTCCATTGAGGAGCCATTTTCTCCCATGAAACGCAAAATACGTTCTGCGATATTTCGGTAATGTGCCGCGTTAAGTCGGACCAGTAGGAAGCAAGAACACTGTCGACATCATATTCTGACCTTTCCTGCTTCAGTTCGGTTTATTGTTTAATTGTAGCAACATAGCTACTGTGTGGACTAGCCAATGTGTGCTTTAATTGAAGCCACAATGGAAGAACACTCCTTATATAATAAATAGAAAAACAATAGAAATAGCAATATTGAAATACTGATGAAACATCGAAAAAAACATGCAATGATAATGTTTCACTGTATGTAAATAGCACTTCCAGACAATGTAGAACGCAAAATCACCCTGAAAACGGCTAGTTTATTCAAGTTCTTGAATATGATGTAGAATCTGGAAAGTGTTTTTTCGTAATAATGAAGTACAATTACGAAAGTTGGTGAAATACCGCGCGAGAGACTAGCGAAGTGTGAAAGTGAAGTTACGTTTTGTGATGCTGTTTTGTTAACCAATAAAACCGAGAGAATGGAGTCTGTTTAGAGAAAAAAATGCTTCGAAATAAGTGCGAATTTCTCCGCCCAAAACCCGTGATAGTCCCGTAAAATTAGTATACTTTTTTTTACATTTATATTTGTGTTATTTATTTCATCTTGTTTCGACGCCACATTACATTCGCATTGATATAAGAACGTCGGTTATCGTCATGAATGGTTCTCCTGACATTATTTCATCGCTGAATCCATTCCCGTACCCATAATCTTCTGCGGATTTTCTCCTCTCATCTCCGATAACAGCTAATAACGCCAAAAGAGCTAATTCACTAGGATCCATTTTAAACACACACTCTTCGATGTGTGTGCTTCACGCTCCAAATGAGCTGTAGCAGACAACGATAACGCGCTGAAAACTGTCGCTAGAGAGCTCTGAAAGCCCAAATCACATTAAGCAGCTTGTCCTGTGTGCCGACGAAGCTGTGCCTCATAGTGTCGTATTTCCCATTCCTGTGCACGCTAACGTTAACTGCCTCGTTCCGTGTGCCGCGTTTACACATGTATTTTTCCAACACCACTCGTACAACTCAACATGCACATGGAAACATCCAACAAGTTTACTGACATGCCAACTCATGCGTAATTTACGAAAGTTCAAACACGTTTAAGTTTCTTGCACGATGTCACTTCCCCCACCATCGCTTACGAGCTTCAGCAACTGGCGATAGGTGGATCTGCTTTCATTCTGGCCTGGTTCGTTGGTCAGAGCAGAACACGGATCTAGAATGACTGATTATTTATGTGCATCAAGAGTTTGCGTCATGCCAAAATAGTGACTTTTGCCTTTACTTAAGTAGGCTATAATATAGATACTTCGGAAAGTGACAAAATCTTCATAAACAATGAGATGGGATCAGTTTAGGATTGATCTGCTCCTTATAAACATTTATAAATAAAGTAACACATCACTGTTTGATGGGATGAAAAGAATTTGAAAACATTGAAATGGAGTGTTGACTTGTGGACGTTCATAGTATTGCATAACAGTTAATATTGTAAACTTACATTTAGTTTCAGTGTAGACATTATAATAATTTATCATTGATCGTTAATATTATCACTAGATGCAAATTTTTTAATATAATAGGGTTGAAATCGGCATTAACATTGTGTAATGACAGTCTATAGAATAGTACCAAGATTCCTTATAAAATTAAGTAGTGAATCGGTAAAACAATGTATTTTTACAGCACTTGTGACCTGTCACAAAGTAGATTAATCTTTAAAAGCTAAAGTATTGTGACTAAAACCTTACTTTCCACTTAACAGTGCTGCAGGTAGTACCGATATAAACCTTATTTTGAGTTGTAGATACCAATTTAGTGACAGTGCTCTTCAGAACGATAACCTATATACTGCAGTGTCTCCAGTAGTCACATGACCTTGTAAAGAAATACGAGTTGGCATGGTATTTCATATACATGTATTGGACATTTGTATAGTGCCAGAAACATGGCCCAAAAGCATTCCAAAGTTGGGTCATACATAGTTGCGGATAGGAACACGCAAGTCGCCGAAGTGGCGTCCAATTGAAAGACTTGCACCAGGCCAATGAGCCACAAGAAATTATTATTATTATTACTAAAAGTTTACCACTTGAAATATTTCCCACGAAATTCACACGTCTGTAATTAGCTTTAGTGCATCTATTTTTTCTTTCTTGCATGAATTCTACAGCTAAAGAGTGTAAAACTTCCGCACGAAAAATATCACTAGTGGCCATCTTGAAAGTCGCATAAATAGCATTTGCGACATTGTCATGTGGAAACGCTAACATGTATGTAGGGAGTGGTGGTGGGGAATGCATATGTAAGAAATTCATGTCTGTGGAACCCAGCCTAATGTATACTCACACACACAGGCAGACAACAACAACAAAAAGTTTTCTCCATCTTTTTCTACAAATATACATACACCTGATGCATATGGTGAATATGCACAGCGTTAAGCTGGGAACACATGGGAGTCGAATGAATTCTGAAAAGAGTTATCTCCAAGACTCTGAAATGGGTAAAGGCCAATTTACACGGTTTGTCACGCCACCATCACAACATGGCACCATCACGTCAGGGTTTATTCACACTGTCCATCACATCAATTTGCATGGCCGAATACCCACTGTTACCATCCGTTATGTGAAAAGTCATAGTTTAATACTGGAATTGAGGTAAAAACAATGTTAAATTTTATTGGTGGCCAAAGCAAACTTTAATACAAATGTTTTTTAGCAACATAGTGTGGTAAAGTGCTTGGAAGTGAAACAACATTTCAAAACAGCTACATCTATTTTCAAACGAAAATGTAAATATACAAACACATAAAACAATATGTGTAACATATTAAATAGAGGCTGTCTTCTTCATCCATTACAATTCTTCCCCTTACATCATTAACAATGTCAAAAACAATTGAGTTTTTCTCCTTCATTAGCATTGACTTTTGATTTAAAATGTTAATCAATGAAAATTACTTCATCAACTTACAATCATAATTATATAAACTGTTTGCTTCAGTCTTTTCCGTTACACTATTGTGAAACATTAATAATTTTTCTGTTTCAGATATTCGACCTTCGTTTTAGAACGATGCTCAGTTGAACAAATATATCAGTCGTCATGAAACATTTGCAATTTACCACTAAAACAAAGTATAATAATAAAATAAAAATTAAGGCATCACAGTTGCATACAATCTTTGTAATCGCCTTACTATAACATGAGTAAGCATGCCCAAAATAGGTTAATTTCCGATGTTAGCAGACGACCGTTCTGTCAAAACTTTCTTCCTGAGATTGCCTTACGTGACATGGCGGGACAGGACAGTGTGAATGCCGTCATTAGAAATGTAGTGTAGAAAGTTCTGATGGAGTGTGACGTGACGAAACGTGGCAGACATCAGTGACAAACTAAAGCAGTCAGAGGCCCAGGGTTGTGGACAAACAAAATGAGGCACCCATCCACTTGGCAATACATGTATTTCTATAAAAAAGGAACTTTTGAAATTTGGAGCCCCCCAGGACGAGAGGCATGGGACAGCCTAAGAAAATACCTTTGGGTATTTGAAGGCCACTGAACGAGAGGAGGTCAAGGGCTTTTGAGGTATTTGGAGGCGCCCCAAGACGAGAGGCCTGGGGTGGTCCACCCCCTCTGCCCCCCCTCTTAGTCTGCCACTGGCGAACATTGTCAATTTGCCTTGACTTAACACATTCTAAAAGTGAAAAAATGCACAAGAAATTGTGTAAATGGAGAAGTTGTAGGATTTCAGCCTGTGACCAGGTGGGTGGTGCAACAGAGACGAAACTCAATAATGATAAATAGTGGGTAGTCATTTATTTATTTTGAATAAAACGACGAGAACTTTTCATAGTCTATTAATGTTACACCTGACAACAAAAATGTAATTTATAGATAAACCAACCCATCGTTGGTGCTTTGAAATAGAAGAAGGTGAAACATGTCTGGATAAAGTAAATAAATTGCAGCAGGAAAACGGTGTTTTCTTTTCCAAGAATGTATAACAAGAAAAATACTATTAGGGATTAAAACCACATCTGCTAAACGAAGTACAGTATTTTTTTTGCCATTTCATTTGCAATATATGTATATTCTGCAATTCATACTTAAGTGTTTGATAGAGGGTCCATTGAACCACTATTTATCCAGCATTCCAAACTATTTGTCTAGCATTCCATTTTCGAATACAGCCTGGAAAGAAAGGACACCTAAATCTCTCCATCTGAGCTCTATTTGGCACTCTTTTACTGTGATCGTCTCTCCATATGTAGGTTTGAGCCAACGATATATATGCATGACAGACTTTCTTTTGCAATAAAACAATATGAACTATCCTTTTTTACTCTTTTAATGTCCTCTGTGAATCATACCTGATATGAATAACTGTCACAAGAGATTAAAGTCACTTACTTTGGTGCAGAAGGAAGGAAGCTTAGGGTTTAACGCCCTGTCGACAGCAAGGTCATTAGAGACATAGCTTACGCTCGGATTTTCAGGAAAGGATTGGGAGGAAATCGGCCATGCCCTTGGAAAGGAACCATCCTCACATTTGCCTGGAAAACCTAAATCCGGATGGCCGGAGGTGGATTTGAAGCACCATCCTCCCAAATGCGAGTTCTGTGTCTTACCACTGCACCACCTCGCAAGGTTTTGGTGCAGAAACACGTCCACTATTCAGCAATACACATTTTCAATAACATGGCAGCAGCCATAAAAAATTTAACTCACAATAAAGTTGAGTTTGAATGATGTCTAAAGGATTTTTTGCTGCTCAAGTTCTTCTGCTCCATTGATGAATTTCTTAGTAGAAGTGATTGATGTATGTTGTTGTATATAATATTCACAAATGTCAATATTATATTCAATCTGACTTCAGTACTAATTTTGTGAAGCAATGTGAACATTGTAAATAAATGTTGTAAAAAAATTGATAATTTAGTGTGCACCCAGTATAGTCAAAATTTATTATGTAGTAATTAGTTTTAAGTCCTTTAAAATAGAAATAGTCCTAAGATAATTGGTTTTTCTGACAACATAAGCTCTCATTTTGCAAGTATTTATTGTGTATTATGTTCTGGCATGTTCTACATACAAGGGAATTTCCTCAATTTGGATATACTGGAACAAAGAGTATATCTAATTTAAGGATCCCACACCATGCATCAATACTTCAAAAGACAATGGAAAGTGTACTCAAGGCAATCTCTTTATTAGTTATGTTACACCTTCAAAGTATCCTGTAAATAAAATGCAGTCTTTGGTTTGCCTTCCCCATAACATTTTCCATATGGTCTTCACAATTTAAGTAGGTCATAATAGCAGGTGAATTTACTGTCTTTACACGTCTTTACATGTAAAAGAAGTTTAGTATATTCCTTTTAGTATTCATGTAGATTATGTCACATGTTTAATTATTGATGGTCAATTGCCAATTTTTGTACCATACATATATCTTAACTATATTATCCTTCAATTTAATTTGATTTTCTAATGATGTAACTAGAAAATAATTGATGGCATCATCTATGAACATCCTAAGAAGACTCCTTAGATTTCCTCCCAGATTTTTTATACAGATAAGGAATTGCAAAGGACCTATAACACTACTCTCTCTCCATCTCTGATCCAACATCTCCATTTAAAGTAATCATAGGTTCTTTTATAGAAATAGTACCATCAAACACCTTGCGGCATGTATGTCAACTGATAATTTCTCTCTGCATCTTGAAGTCAATTTTACTCTTTCCAGACTTACCTCTGTTCTAAGTTTTTCTAATAACTATAAACAGAATACTTCTTTCTTGGTGCATTTATTGGACATTTATTTTCACTTCTTCTTGTTTATTACTTGTACTGTTAATATTTGTATGCTGATCTGCTCTTAACCTTTCTTTGCAGAAACAATGCTTGTATCGAGAAACAAGGTTCCATTGTCATCTAGGTCTCAGACTGGAAACCACTCAACTATAAAATGAAGATGTTAACACAACATGGAGACAGCATGAAATCATATACTGGTACCTGTAAACTTAACTCAGGTTTCCACAGACATGAATTTCTTAAATGAAGAGTACAGGGAAATACATTATAAGTCTAAAATTCCTATCTATCATATACAACTGCTCACTCAGCGAACGTTCTTTACCCTAAGATAGTTGTACAGATCACTCCAATATTCAAGAAAGGCAATAAGAGTGATTTACAAAATTACAGGCCTTTATCATTGACGTCAGTTTGCAGCAGGATTTTAGATCATATACTTTTCTCAAATATTATGGCCTACCTCAAAGAGAATGACTTATTGTCCCATAGCATGGATTCAAAAAGCTAGCTCTTCACTCACATGATGTCGTGTGTGCTATATGTCACAATAGATACGTCAAATAGATTCCTCATTTCTTGAATTCCAGAAGGCTTTTGACACTGTACCTTCCAAGCATCTTCTAATCAAACTGCATGCTTATGGAATATCGCCATAGTTATGCGATTGGATTCCTGATTTGCTGTCAGAAAGGACACAGTACATTTTAATTAACGATAAGTCATAGAGTAGAACAGAAGTTGTATCTGGCGTTGCACAGGGAAGTGTTATAGGGCCCCTGCTGTTCCTTATTTTTATAAAAGATGTAGGAGACAATCTGAGGAGCTCTCTTAGACTGTTCGCAGATGATGCTGTCATTTATCCGTTAGTTATGTCACCTGAAGGTCAAAAGCAACTGCAAAATGATTTAGATAAGATTTCTATATAACTGCAAGGTGCAAAAATTGGCAATTGACTTTTAATAATAATAAGTGTTAGGTCATTCATATGACCACTAAAAGAAAACCTTCAAACTGAAGTTATACAATAAATCAGTCAAACCTACTTGCCATCAATTACACTAAATACCTAGGATTAACAATTATGAACAATTTAAATTGGAAAGAACAGATATAAAATATTGTTGGTAAGGCAAACCAAACACTATGTTCCACAGAAGATAAAGTGGAAAGTAGAGTTCATAGAGTTTATGCTATATACCCTTAAGGTATAGCGATAATTGTAGGTTTTGTCTCAACTGTTCAGCTCAGGTTGTGATAGGACTCATATGTGGTAAATATACTTTCAACTAACTAATTGAGTACTTAATTTTCTAAGCAAAAATTGTACAACTATGTTGAACAGTTTCACAGTTTTGTGGTAATTCAAACCCTGCTACATTTGCTATGGATTTTACTGATGGTCAAGTCCAAGAGTAGCTATTTTTTATTTATTTATTTATTTACTTCTTGTTCTGGTGATCCATGTTGTGACTATATCACAGGATATGGAACGTGTCAATTTTACATGTTGTTGGGATACAGTTTATGATAACACATAAATCAAACAAAATCTTTTCATATTATAGTATACAATTACTAGATTCTAACACAAGGAAAAAAAAACACTGATAAATGAATATTACAAGCCAACAACAGTTACAGAAAATAAGTACAATAGAATATCACTTTACAATTAAAATAATAAGGATTACAAGTATTGATTTATTCATGTATTTACAGTGTACATTACAAGAAAATACTAAGCACTATAGTTAAAAAACTCATCTATTGAGTAAAATGTCCCTTGCAATAGGAACTGTCTCAAGTTTTTTTTTAATGAGTTCATCTTCCACCAAATACTTAATACTTGAGGGGAGTGCATTAAAAATTTTACAGTCACTGAAATAGACTCCTTTCTATATCATACTTAGATTTGCTTGTTCATACTGGATATCATGTTTTCTTCTGGTATCATAATTACCATATGCACTATTAGGCTTAAAAATTCAATTATCTTTCCTTATGAAGGACATCAAAGAGAAAATATATTGTGCAGTGCATGTGACGATTTTAAGTCCCTTAAAAAGATTCCTGCATGTGGCTCTAGGCTGGACTCCACACACAATTCTTATGGCTCTTTTCTGCATACACAATATTTTTTAGCTAATGGCTGGTTTTTCTGTTACTGTTAGAAAATGTTTATTTAATGTGTCTGCAACTTTCTTTGGATCACTAACAAGGTTGCTCTCACTTTTTATGTGGATAGTTTCACTACAACCTGCATTTTCCCCTGTTTCCAAATAGTTTTAACTTTCTTGCTTGAGTTATCAATTTCTACCTTCAAGCACATGTTCTTTGCTGCTTGTATGGTCTTATTCAGAATTTTATTATAGAGTTTATAATGCCTAATTCTACTGGGATCATTTGATCTTTTGGCTTCAGCATATAGTTGTTTCCTTGTTTTTCAGGAAATTTTGATGCCTTTAGTATACTGAGGCTTGTTTCCTGATTTTAAAAGGTATCCTCTCACTAATCTTTTAGGAAATGTTTCCTCAAATAGGCTTGTAATTTCATTGCTAAATACATTAAATTTTGAGTTAACATCAACTATGGTATATACAGGACACCAATCAACAAGCTGTAATTTATGCTTAAAGCTTTATTTGGTGTGTCTGTCTATTATTCTAAAGTTTTTCCATATGACATTCGCTTTTCTTTGTACATTTGTTTGGTTTAGAGTGAGGAACTGCCTGTCATGGTCACAGGCCATTAACAATAATTTTGACAGTTATATTATTATAAATATCCTTATCTAAATATACATTATCTATTAAAGTACTGGATCTGGATGTTACTCTCATTGGTGTATCCACAACTGATACTAAATCGTAACAGTACATCAAGTGTTCAAAGTCTGTTTTCTTATTATTTTCTGTTAAAAAGTTAACATTGAAGTCACCCATTACAATGAGTGATTTAGTTTTCCTACGCAGATGGGACAGAAGTGAGTCATCTCAGAAATAAATTCCGATTTCCAGCAGGTGCCCTGTAAACAGTCAGTACAATAATTGTTGCGCTGTCTGCTGTTACCTGAATGCCACACACCTCAAAATGATGATCAATACAGTATTTATTTAAATCTAGATAATTATACACTATATTATTCTTAACAAAAATTGAAACGCCACCTTTTCCCATAACAGATCTACAGTAAGCCACAAATAAGTTTCCATGCCATTGTAATATTTACAATTAGTGGCAAAATATTATTAGTCTATACTGAAACAAAGTATAGCTTTACAATATTGACTGTTCTGTAGTAATGTAGACATGAGGATGTTTATATTGTCAGTTATAGTATTTTTTAATCCATTTCGTCACATCAACATGTGGTGTGTTACTTTACACTGAAGTAATTATAAGGAGCTGCTGCATGCTAAAATGGTGTATCGCACTGGTTAAGAACATTTTGTCACTTTACAAAGTATTCGTTTATGTAGGAAGACTTAGTTCATTTGTTGGCATGACATTAACTTTTGACATACATAACAAACGTAATTCTAGATCCGTGTTCTGTGCTGTCAAACGAGCCAGGTCACAATAATAGTCGGCAGTTGTTGAAGTTCATAGGCAATTGACATCGTGCAATAATGTTAAATGCCTTTCAGGTTTCGTAATTTAAGTATAATATGGCATGACAGTGTGCAACTCTACTATTTCAACATCTAATTTGACCGATACTGCTGGCGATAGGGATTGCAATTGTAAGAAATTCCTGTTTGTGAACACCCAACTTTCCAGTACGAGAATATGACATTCACTTGATATGCAATGTATTGCAAAAATGTTAATATCTCAAAAATCTGCATGAAATCAATTCAAAAGCAATTTAATGATGAAATGCAAGGCTTATAAATCATGTTGTAATTACTGAGTACTGGAGTATGGCATATAAAGAAAACGAAGTAAACTTGGTGTTACGCAGTTTGTACTGGAATGACTAATAATGACTGAGCTTTGGTAATAAATTGGTAATAATGCTAGCTTTAAAATATTCCTCTCTTCCACTTAAGTCGAGGAGAACTAGAAACAAATGCAAAAATTCATGGGCGACAATAGGGATAAATATATGCTATAAGAATAACGACTTGAAACTCTATGAAGCCTTTACAAGAAGATAATCCCACAGTAGGCATGCAACAGAATTGCTTCAAATGTCTATACCCACGAACATTAAAGAGAAAAGAAACAATTTCGCCGACTGATAACCGTTGCAGTTTAGTCCCTTTCGAAAACCAACCAACCAATTTCGCCAGCACGTTGTACCAAATATAAGCATGACTAGTTACAGTATAAAAATATTTGTTTTCTGGTCCTGAAGTTATTGTTAAGTGACATCTTTGGTCACTTACGCAACAGACAAGTGAGACAACTATGTGTAATAGAATCTGTGGTTCAGCTGTGTTTAAAACAAGCCGAGGCGCGTGTACAGTTCACAGTGCTAGTAAAGTAGTAATGATGTACAGTAATTTTTTGTGGTGTGGCGTGTGATTTATACACAGTACATGTCTTGTCACTAAGCACGAAAATGAAAGCCACGCTTGCAATTTTGTTTGTATTCATTGGTTGCTGTAGCAACGTTGTGTTCTTGGAGCTTCTTATTAAGTAAGCTTAATCTCATTACATTTTCTGTGTGTTACGTTTTCTTAAAATATTGTAAATGAGCTTAATTAGTTGAGATAAAGTGGTTACTGCCATCACCGGTTTACCCGTTTCTACTGTTCTAAGATTCATGGCACGTTGATGAAAGTTATGTTACCGGTAGCAGTTTTATTGCCTGCAAAATTAATCTTTGGTGGATTTTTGTCGTAATTAATACCTTACTTATGAAAGGGCTAGATAAGTGTATCCTTGATTTATAAACAAATAAAGCAAGCTTCTCGCAACTATGCCGGGGGAATAAAAATATGTGGCACCTGTAATACATTATTTTGATGGAACATGGTCTGCATAAGAATTTATCGTCAAGATTTACGCATACATTTCTTAGCATTGAGTACATTGTCAAATAACAATCCATCAATTCATATAGCTTCTAGTTTGCCTATGTAAATGTATTCTTATAGAGATTTGCCAATATTAGTGTTGTTGTCAAAATATCTGTTAAGACGCTGTTTGTATACTTATTTTCTGGAAAAAGAGCATATATATTTTAAGTACGTAGGCCTAATTTAAGCTGTCAGACAGAGGAGAGGCAATTAGGCCTATTCAATGTTGTGTGAATGTAGGGAAAGCTGTTGCTGCATTTTAATGAAATAGCATACATACTGTAAAGGTAGCGGAGAACTGTGAAGTTTGGAAAGTAGGAGGCGAGGTACTGGCGGAAGTAAAGTTGTGAGGATGGACCGTGAGTCGTGTCTGGATTGCTCAGTGGTATAGCGCTTGCCCGCAAAAGGCAAAGGTCCCAGGTTCGAGTCCCGGTTCCGGCACACAATTTTAATATGCCAGAAAGTTTCATATCAGTGCACACTCCACTGCAGAGTGAAAGTTTCATTCTGATAGCTGATCAACATCAGAGGTACAGATAAATACCCAAAATCTTGTGTAGGCCTTTAAAAAGGTAGCCTGAGTGAAACATGGGGAAGATCTTGTAGAGCCCAAATGTTTTGGACCTGTCTGGTGTCCCTGTTATATATACAAACTGTTGGAATGAATGCTATTGAACCACGTATCCGGATGTGTGAATCACACTCTAATTAAACAGGCAGGATCTTGACAAGAAAATAATGTTGTGGCCAGATCCTCGACATAACTAAGCATATATAGAGAACAGATGTAGCATTTGTGATACCAACAATAGTGTGCCCACAAAACAGTATAATGCGATGGTGAATGCAGAAGAATGGCCTCACTCAAGGATTTGTGCTGGCACCACTTCTGTGTAATGTCTACACTAATAGCCAACATGGGGTAACAAACACAAGATTTGTCAGCGTAATTGAAGACTGGGATACCACCAGTTCAATTTGACCCGTGACGCCATCAATAAGACGAAAACCCGTATGCAGGATAATATCTTAATACTTACGTATTGTAGATAACAAATAATCTGTGGTTATCCTCGTAAATTACAGAATGTACAATCAATCACATGTCTCAGCCCAAACTTTCTTACACATACAGCACACCGATGCTATGAGTCAAAGCCGATGGGCGGTATCCCTGTCTTCAGATGAGCTGATATGTAATCTGTGCCAGTGACACAACAGTTGCTGCATAAAAAAAGAATTTTAGAAACTGGCTCCTGCCCTCAAAGATCCAAATGAATACCAGACCTACGACAAAAATCACCTAAATCCTAACCCAGGAAAAAGAGATATCTGAAAGTTTCACTTAAGAATTAGAGAAGTTAGGAACAATCTGGAGTAACATGGAGGAGAAAGCAACAACAGTACTGGGACACACACAGACCCCGGAGTAAAATTTAGCTGCACACTTACGAAGACTGATGTGAGAATGTGAAGCTCAAAAGCCTTCAGTTGAAATATTGCCTATATGCAATCTCACTAACAGCACATGAGGGGGGTCCCAGTGAAATGTTTTTTGTATGTTTGTCCTTAGCTTTATGTTTGTCCAATCTGGCAGAACACCCCTCATGAAACAGGTCACATAAGTGATTGCCTATGACCAACTCCAGTTGACAAAATCTGCCAGCTTGTAGGCATGGCACCTTTGGCTATTTGACAAACTATAGCACACGCTGTGAAGAGGAACCAGAAAAATGATTCGAAGTATCCCATGTTCGAAAGTAAATCATCATGTCCCCTAGGATGAGGTCAAGCAACAGCTTTCTTTGAGCAATGGAAGCAATTAAATGGCCATCTTCCACTTGCCAATTAGAACTGTGGGGAAAACAAGGCAACTGTAAGTAATAGCTGAAACTAAAAGGACATGCCCTCTGCTGGCTTCCAACTGCACAACCAGACATAGGAGAGACTGTTCAGACAGTGAATTGGAGTGACATTGAGCAGAGAGATAGTGTTACATTAGTGGAGACACAACCTGTGATATTGACTGAAGCCTGGCTTCAACAATCAACACTGCTGAATTATGGGCCTCAGAGTCATTATAACATATAAATTATTATTATTTTATGAATTTGTAAATAACTATACTGCCCTGCATACAAAAATAATAAAACAGTTTGTTGTGTCTGCACACCTCTGAGTGGTCTCCAGTATTTTAAAGTGTTTATCTTCAACCAGAAGTTTCTAACTATAACTGTAGTGAAGTTCAAATTTGGTAAAAGTGCTGTTTATGACTCTGCGAGTTGTGGTTCATGTGTAGAGATTGGTAATGCCGCGATGAATGACGCAGGTGAAGGCGACCAATCAGATTTCGTGTTTCATGTGTTGTGAATTTGGCCTTTTTTCACATGCTTTTTCGTTCAGATTTAATAATTTCTTGCAGTGTTAATTCAATTAAGTGTTTCTCTCTCAAGTAATATGACTGACAATTTTTCCAGTGAATTGCAATACTTGAATAATAAACGTTATTAAAATTAGTGTTCACTTCCCTATGAAAAAAACCAGATGTTGGTTAATTTGGAAGAATCCGTGTATCTCGAAGTTCCGGTTCTGAACCGGAGATTCGGGCGCTACGCGCCCTCACATACTTAAAAAAAATATATTCTTGTTTAACGTATACCTAACCATCTAAAGGCTACGCTACAGATCACTTTTTTAAATGAAAGGATGTTTCCAACACACTTTCATACTATTCTTTAACACACTATTGATAACTTGAAAAACAACAGGCCAGTGCAGCCTTAAAGTGTGGTACATAGATTACACAAGAAGTTTTTTCTTGTAGTAGCGCCTGAATATCCGGCTTAGAACTGCTGAGTATAAGTAATTGCGCTCAGAAAAGCTGTGAAAGTCATGCAATCACCACAACTAAAATCACTGGTGAAAATAATTTTGACTACATAGTACAGCCAGTATGCTCAATCTCCATTACAGAACATAAATATAAATCCAACATTTATTGCAATGCAATGTGTTGATCTAAAGATCTTCACATCCACTGCGCAGATTTGTTTACGAACCATAAAGATAAAGCTATTTGTTATTGGTCACGCGAATACAACTTCTGATTGCCTCCGGCACCGTTGCCAACGTCCAAACATGAAATGCCACTCGTGGTCTCATAAACTGCCCTTCAGCCAAATTTTCCACTTATCACAAAGATTTTGTGGTCAGAAAGGTTAACATATTTTTAATATTAGCAACTGAGATCCTTATCTGGAGTTTCTTACTTTACTTATATTTACTTATTTTTCAGGGAAGATCCGAGTTCTGGCAATATAATCACATTTTCTCAGTTCCTCTTTATTGCTCTAGAAGGTTTTATATTTACATCAAGATGTGGTACAAAGAAGCCAAGTATTGGTTTAAAGTAAGTGTCTAATACAGTACCTTTATTAATACTGAATGTTTATTAAGTTGTGTTGTTTTGCTATGTGGTTTAAATGTCTGTATGTAAACCTAATAAGCGTCAAAGTGCTATTCACTGACTCCTTTCATATGAAATATGTTTTGTAACTGAGGATGCAACTTTAAGTGATTAGAAAGATAAATTGTCAGAGACGGGAGAGGGGGCAGCTGTCACACTGTAGCCAAATTGTCCTTTATGCATAATAGACACTAGGTGCTTTTTGTGTGGCAACTTGATTGGGTGACTTGACAGTCCATATTGATATCCTGATCAATCATTTCAATACACATGAAACTCTTTGCTAAATATTTCAGTTTCCTTCGGGATTTAGCCAGATCTCGGTCCCGAGGATTAATTGAGCACAGCAATTTTATGTGATGCAGTTAATTCAGGAACTTTGTTTCTAATACTTTGAAAATTTATTGGTAATATTTGTGACACGTAAACAATGGCTTGATTTTGCTGGCTGCATGTTGGCTGGTGAGTGTTCATCAGAACATCAGCTACTGCCTAGCCTTAAAAAAAAAAAACACACCCATATGCACTCCACCACAAGTACTCTTCTATCCGAGTAGCTGCTTCCTTTGTGTAGTGCACCTGTGACCTATCAAAGGGAGTCTTAAAATTCCCCACCTGATAACCCAAGTTGTGAAATTTGCAAAAAAAATACTGCAAATTCAAAGCAGTTGCTTCCACCCTGCACGGCAAGCCAATAGTCTCTACAAGTTCCACCGGACGCATGTACGAGTATGCCCACAAAACCCGAGCAGCAGATATCATTGATGCTGACATGAGCTAAAACTGCATTTTCCATGCATGATACCTGCAAGTAAGGCTGCCACCATATCTTGGATGAGGCCCTCTGACAGATGTACGGAGTGCATGGCCAGACGGCTGGCCTCCGCATTGGCCCTCTGCCTCATTAGAAGTGTTCATGCCACAACCTGCCATTCACTCTTCAGATCAACTGCATCCAGCACACAGTGTGTCTGTGGAAGCAGAGTCTGTTGACAATAAAATGTGACATGAGGTCTCCTCTGTGATGGGCCGTACTCTGCACCACCGCCAGACCCTGAGGCAGCAGCCTGGAGGTAGCTATAAATGGTCAAAAGGACATGCAGCTTTTCGCAAACCACAGCCATCTCCTCCTGTGTCTGGACACAGCATATTCAACTGTATCCGTTCTAACACTACTAAGCTAAATATTCAGTTGGATACTACACTAGTGCTACACAAATGGCGACTGATATATTATTCAGCTGTGATCAGTGGTCCCCACCCCTCTGTTGTTCAAATCAAAACAGTAACAACTTTGCAATTTTGCACATTAAAAAGTATAGATACTATTCCACTCAAAAATGCATGGCTTTTTGGAAATAAAATATGGAATGAATATGGAAGCCAAGTGTGCTGGCCTGCTACAGAAGTGCCCTTGATGCCAGCAACTTGCTACTCGACTGTGCACTGGCTACAACTGACGACACACTGGGCTCTGTTCAGCATTGTGGAATTCACCTCTGTGTATATCAGTAGGTGCTGTATTTGAGATATTTTGGCTCATTAGAATGGGAATTTCAGTTTATAGTGAAGCACAATATGTTAGTTTCAATAAATAAATTTCAGTAATTAAACATTAGATGATACTCCTGGCTCCAGTAAAGCATATTTGACGGTGCTCTTTGTCCCTGGCTGTGAAAACATATAACTTACTGTTAGTAAAAAATTTGAGGCTGTACATACTACCAGTAAATGACTGTAAATTACCATGTTTGTGAAACAATCACAACTAATTGTATTAGGCCTATGCAATTTATACAATTCATTATGAGATCTGTATCGGGTTACATTACGGTATTATTGTGGTAGTTAAATTGTGCTTTAATAATACAGGCTGTACTGGTTTAAAAAAATCTTAGGTGTTGGATGAATGCATTTAAGACATTTGCGAGTTGAAGGCCATTCTTAGTAATCTGGTACTGCATGATCCAAAATTACATTATAAATGTTGTATAGTGATGTCAGTGGTATGTGTAGTGTCATTGATATTTGTTAAGTAACTTGCATTTGTATGTTGTCTTGGTTTAGTATTTTGCAAGTTTAAGATTCCATAGATTTTCTACTTTCTTTTCTTTGTTTTGTTGCAGAGATTACAGTATTCTGGTTGCCATGTTTTTTATTGCCAACCTGTGCAATAACTACGCATTTAATTTCAACATCCCCATGCCTCTCCACATGATATTTAGAGCTGTAAGTAAGAGACTAACCTTAGCTTCATTTTTTGTTAAAATCTTCCAATTAAATAATTATGGACATTAAAAAAGTGAATTTTTGTTAGTCTAAAATTTTTGCAGTCTCTTCAGATTTTCCATCTCTAAAGGTTGTGATAATTTTGTTCATAATTTAAAATTTCTGCTCTTTCTTTGACTTTCCTTCAGACCTAGAAATTATTGTTACATTAATGTAAGGATTGTAATTTATTTATTTTCTTTTTTCCCAGGGATCTCTGATAGCCAACATGGTTATGGGAATTATAATTTTGAATAAAAAATACACATTTTCAAAATATCTTTCTGTCTTTATGATTACTTTTGGAATAGTTTTGTGCACGGTTGTTTCTGGGAAGGAAGTGGTAAGTTTCGCTCTCTTTTTAAGATAATTGTTGCTGTAACTGTGTCAAGCAATTTGTTGTAGAGAGTTATAGCCATATGTGTCTTCCATTGGGGTAGTAAAATTAGTATGGTAACAGGAATTTACATTAATAGTACAGAATAAACCTTGTGTCAGTCTGGAGACTGGTTTAAATTCTATGGTTCAAGCATCTTCAAATAGAAAAATTTAGTCTGTTTGAAAGATTTCCTATTGAATCCAAAGCTATATAATGGTATGTGTAATTTAAATTCACAAATTGTTTCATTTTGTGATTTTTCTGGAACTATGGGTGTGTGAAGGAAGTACTTCATTGTGGTAACATTTTTATCTCTCAAACAATAAGTAATTGAGCTTTAATATAGCCAGAAGGCTCCATGGGCACTGGGGTTTTGGTGGGCATGTTTAGCACATTAATTCTAAGGTTGCTTTACCTTACTAGTGATACAATTATCACCACAAATGTCCCTGCAAAGTGAGACAGTACTACTGTGCTTTCCTCAGTGTGCATTAACAAACTGGCCAGGGTGGCCACTGAACCTTGAAACCGGGAAAACCAGGGAAAAGCCTTGAATTTGAAAAAAAACCGGGAAAAAACCTTGAATTTCAGCCAGAAACCGGGATTTTTAACCCGTGAGATCTCGCGGCTTTAAAGAGTTAAACAATCGTTTCCGTGTATAGCCTATTGCTTAGATTACATGACCGGTTCGAAATGTACTTAATAAGTGTAAACAAGTAATTCCTGTAGTTTTAGTAAGAAAAAACCTCAAAGTTTATTATTTAAAAGTAACAAAATGTCAGTCTTTTAAAATTACGGTGACATAAATGCTCAGATCGCTAGTGCCCGCGGGTTAAATAATAATCATCGCTTCATTTTTGAGTACAAAATAATTTTCAAATATATTTCTGGGCAGTTGAAAATGTTTTATATATATAGGTTACGTATTCCGTTATCTATTTCTGTATTTATCTCGAAGTGTTGTTCAACCACGCAACTCATTTCCTCGCGATGTACGTCGAAGAGACGCAATGTTATCGTAGGGCGCGACTACGAAATCGCAGCTAGAATGAAGGGCGATATTTACTTGTACTACATTTTAGCAATTTTCGTAATTGACCCCCCCCCACCCCCTGTGATACTCATCAACACAGATCTCGTTTGTCTAATTGTGTGTTAGAAAATCTCTTCACGGAAGCATTTTGTTGATTTTAACTATAAACTCCGTAAAAGTTGGTATTGTGATGCTTCGTTAGCATAGGCGCTGACTACGGGTATGCTCGTTCGCTCAAGCATACACAAAAATTTGAATAGGCATGCCAGACATAACCCACTGAAAATTTTGGTATCATTTTTTTCTTTACGTCAGATTTCTTGACTGTAATTAAAATCGAATCTCTCATCCCATTGATGGCCGGCTGGCTTTTGTAAGACACCACTCTAAATAGATTATTTTAAACAGGTAATTGAATTCGTAGGCATTAAAATCCACGTTCACATGTGAGTGAAGTGACTGTTTTCTAAATAGTCCGAATGTTAATGGAATTCCACTTCATAAGTCAATATTGTAAACCGAAGGCGGCAATCTTTAATTGTATTAAATAACTAGAAATGAAGTGGGTTTGGTACGATTCATTGAAAATGTTTACATTACGAATTTAATTCCCGGTATCTTCTGAGATATTCTTTTGACAACCACATACGTTACCAGTGAGCCGACATACTTGCTGCGAAGACTGCCCTATCCCTTCTAGCTAAAACATTCTGTAAACAGACAGTCCTCATAACAACTTGCGAAGGTCTTTGTGTTTTAATTGACAGCTCTACAACATTCTCCAAACGCATCAGCTAGTAATAGATTTTTTTGTGAATTTGAATTTTCAGGCTTCAACAATT
This sequence comes from Locusta migratoria, assembly GCA_026315105.1. Lineage (NCBI taxonomy): Eukaryota > Metazoa > Arthropoda > Insecta > Orthoptera > Acrididae > Locusta > Locusta migratoria. The sequence continues at coordinate 328,139,138 of CM048755.1, read as the reverse complement.
TGTCAACAATTGAACGTAGTAGTTCTGCTCTTTTTGACCTGTGTCACCTGTGCATGGAATTACGTCTTAACCCTTTCCCTGCCCTCATCTTTATCTGTCCGTCTAGTCACAACCATTTGTTCAAAGATTGTAAGTAACATTGCAGGGCTTCCAATAGTTCATTGTAACTAGATTTTTTACCGTTACCTTGAGGAAACAAAAAGCATTAGACTATAATGCATTGTCAAAATATATATTGTTGCTTGATGTCTAAGTTGGAGTAAATGCAACAATACATTCAAATAATTGTATCAAGGTAAAGGAAACAAAATAATTTAATAACTTTATTACTAAATAATTGTCCAATGTCTAAATTAGTAGTCGACAGTTTAAAAATGTTATTAGTTACGATAAAGGAAACATATTCTGCACACTACCATCTGTAGTCATCCCAAATTTCCATCCAAAAACTAAAAATAATCAAAAATTCCGTCAAATATACATTAATCCAATCATTATTTATAGATATATGCAAAGAAATATTTTTGTTCATAAATCAATAAAATTTGGGGTTAAAAGGGTTAATGTCTAGCGTGTGAAAATCGTTAAAATGGATAAGTAAATAGTGAAATACAAAAGGACTTCGACTTATAATCGTGATGGTGACGGTGATGTGGAATCGATAGCGTGTAAGTTTTTGGCTTTGCTTTGTATTTATTTATTTATTTTCCTTTGGAAACACCTGGAAACGCCCATGGCCCCCACATTCTATTGCGGGCCCTGGACACAGACTCAGAGACGGGCCCCGTCTTTTTTTGCTGTTGTGTACAGTAGTTTGTAATTGCAAGTTTATCTCTTAAACATGCTCTTTTTAGACTGTACTTTAACGTGGTGTAAGAAGGTATAAATTTGATACTGTAAACGTCATTTATAAAATTATTTTACTTAAAAATGAGACTTTACTTACAATGGCCACAGCAGGCCCATACTCAGAATTTGGTTGGGGAGGGGGGGAAGCGGAGGGGATCAGCAAATTATGATGTTTATTCTAACTTGCTGAACTAAAGGCGCATATGTATTTCAATACAGACAATATTAAATTTTATTCAATACAAATCTCGGATGCTTTTCAATTACTGTATCAGGAATTACTTGAATAATGTGATTTTTAGTGGAGTGTGGGGGGCGGGGGGTGTTGATCCCCTTCATCCCACCCCTTGCTACGGCCTTTGGTCACAGTAAGCCCTAGTTTAGCTTAACGGAACACTTGTTCGTACTTCTGGCATATGCTGCGTCAGGTAAGGCGGAATTGCTGTACGCGAAAATCTCATTTTCGCAGGAAGTTAGCGAAAAGAAAAAAAAGAAAAGAAAAGAAAAATCTATCTCTACATTATACCAAAAGCTGATCCCAAAAATTCCTTTCCAAGCCACGGCAGAAGTAACGTCAAATTGCTGCGCCAACGGCACGACTTGAGAAGGAATCACTAAGCGGTATGACAACCAGAGTGGAATGCGCAAAGGAACTAATTATATCATGATTTTATAGCTGCTGTCTAGTCTACTTGGCATTTAATACTAGAAGGATCGTATTCAAGATATTACGTATAAGAAATTCTGGGGTCAAGTTGGCCCCATGCAGTTTTATTGCTTATACAACGATATTTTGCAACGTAATTCAGTGTAACCATATGTATTTTTACTGATTTTTAACAATGGTAGGTTCAGATTGGAATGTTGATAATATGAGGATAGCTAGCAACTCACCATAAAGATGATCTCTGAGCTGTCAACAAAATCATATTCACATTCATAAAACTTTTAAATTTTGGGCCACGACCTTCGTCAGAAAAGATCACACTCACACAAATCAATTACTAAGGCATAACCCATCCATACACGACCGCCATCCCCAGCTGCCCTACCGCAAACAGTACTGGAATGTATGGCACTTTTGTCGCGTATTGAAACAACAAAGTAAGGAAACATGCCTGCGGTCCTTCCAGGTAGTGATCGTAATATTTAGGAATCTATTTGAAGTAGAACTCTCTAAAAGAGGGTGCACAACACTTTGCTCACCTTACTTAATACACACATTCAATACTAACCAGTGGCAATTACTAATATCATGAATCGAAGTAATCGTTTAAGATAAGCGGTTTACCAGAAATATCTGAGGCAATTGCCTGTAGAATCTTCTACAATTTCGTTGGGTGAAAGATATCCAACGTGTTTTTTTTCTAGTTTGTTTTTGATTTCAGTAACCAAAAAATTGAATAACTTAGGGCTGGGCTCGGGCCCCCTTCAGCACCGGGCCCTGGACCCATGGGCCCACCCAGCCGCACCCTTGTTGGGGCTATGGATACGCCACTGGCATACCCCAAGATTTTCAAAAGTCGGCGCCTATGTTGGTTAGTAATAATTATAGACGATTTCTGTGACTGACGTGACATTGGAAATATGTAAATAGTAAACACAGTCATCATGTGCATATTGTTGATGGCTGAACTGTTTTTCATGCGGGCCCCGCTAGCGCCAATGAGGAGTCGCGGTAACAATTATGAGGATAATTTTCTTAGTGGACAAGGGTACATCGAGAACCTGTCAACCATAGAACAGGAACATCATTAATTATTTATTTTATGGTCAACATAAAATATTATTCCCCTCGTTATATGTTAATGGGTTTTCAAATGGGTTCTTCAATGGGAAAGAGTGCATTGAAAAGCCACGCAAGAAGCAAGAAACATAAACTTTCGACAAACAAACGGAAGTCTATTGCTTTCCACAATATATATTTCACTGTCTGTTTACTGCTAAAAGAATTTAAAAAATGAAACAAATTCATTAAAACAAAATAATGTTTCCATTAAAATCTGCTGTTTAGTGTTATTTTACCTGATGACACTAGAATGCAAATACCCCATAGCTGTTGCTCCAGATATTTTTTTGCATTCTCGATTTCATATCCTCGAAGTTCAAGAACTCGCCGACAACATTGTGCATTACTACGCATGCTGGATCATTAACATTCATCGATCTTTTAGCTAGAGTTTTCCAGGGCAAAACTTGCATGACTGTATGGGCTCTGGAAACTGAAAACCATTGGCAACAATCTAAATGAAAATTTGAAAGAGGTGAAAATGTTTTTTTCATATCCTGAAGGTAAAGTAAATCATAATATATGTATTTAGTTCTCGATCACTAGTTCACGAGATGTGACTGTATTTTAATGTATCAGGAAGTCTAGTATAAATGAACGGGTTATGTTGCATAAACGAATGCAATTCACATGAAAACGTACAGTATCCTCCAACTACTTGAACTCAACTTGGTACATTATACAGGGCGTAAATTTTAAGTTGACAAACCGGAATAACTCGGAAAAACAGTAGATATTAAAAAATGGTTTCCACCAGCATGTCGGATGGCAGAGGCTTAGGAAATAATACTCAACCTGAACCGTTTCCGTCGTTTGTGAGAGGTTCGGCGTGTCAAGTGCAAAATTTTAAATGGGAACCCTGATTTTTTTTTTTTTTTTATTACAGGTTCGGATTCTAAGGCCCACATCATGGGTAAAAGTGCAGTTTATTCGACAGCGGCTAGTCGACGCGCTCGCTTCGTTAGAAACGGCAGAACAGCCAATCGGGAGTCACGATACCGTGGCCAATAAGAAACAGCGTTACAATTATCCAGTGTAAACAAATCGAAGCGGTGTAAGCAAAAGTTTTACAGTTGCTATCAGTATGGATGCCACAGATAATAAAATAAATAAAACATGCTATACCTGTTCTATGGTTGACTGCTGTGTTGTATTCATAATAGGTCACTTATGGGGGTAATACCACAATTATCTAAAATCTAAATATCTTATAAATGGAAAATGAATTACAATCACACAAACGCCGCACCAAAATCGTCGAATAAACTTTGAAATTGACGCCAAATTTACTCGTCATGAAACACGCAATCTTATTGGCCGGCATAACTCGACTTCTGATTGGCTGCTCTGCAGTTCCTAACCTAGCGAGAGCGACGGCTAGCCGCTGCCGCATAAATTGCACTTTAACCCACATCATGTATGGTCTGGTGAATATTTTTTTTAACGACAGATGGCGCTGTAATAGTAAGAAATACTTGTCATACTGGTGAATAAATGAACTAAACAGAAAATAATAAAAAAAAAATGAAAACCATATTCATGATACTTCAGAACGCTACCAAATGATCCCCAAAGTGATCATTCCCTCTCCCCGCAGTGGACAGGGCAGTCTTTCAGTGATACCTTTGTCCGGATTGCCCTAGTATGAATACCAGTTATCAATTGCCGACAAAGCATTTAATTGAACTATCCGGAAAGAAATGTACATCTGGTATCATTTGGTTGGGTTCTGAAGCATCATCAATATGATTAACCTTTTTTTTTTTTCCTGCGTGGTACATTTCTTCAGCAGTATGGCAAATAATTCTTACCATTACAGTGCAACATGTAGCCAAATGAAAGAAAAAAAAATTCAACCAAACTACACATGATTTGGTCTGTAGAATCTGAATCTGTAATTAACAATAGGAGTTTCCATTTAAAATTTTACACCAGCCACCCACACCGCTCCCAAATGGTGGAGACAGTTCAAGTTTAGTATCATTTTCTTAGCCTCTGCCGACCATTCATAATGGTGAACACCGTTGTTGAATATATACTGTTTTTTTTTTTTGTAGTTATTCTGGTTTGTCAACTTAAAATGTACACCCTGTACTATGCATTGTGTCAGTGTCGAATCTGGGGTGGGGGGAGGGGGTATATGGGGCTGCAGATCCCCCAAAACCATGAGGAAAACCTCATAATATGAACCGGTTCTTTTTAGATCAGTTTGAGGTACAATGGCACAATTTTTGTGAGCTCTGCCCCCCCCCCCCACCCCACCCCTCCCCAACACAAATCCTTGATTCGCCACTGCTTGGTGTATATTACAACATGACATGGTTCAACTTGGACAACATGTTTTTTTAATATGTAACTAGTTCCTTTACAGTACAGCTGTTTGCTAACCCCTTTCAGCAAAATTAAATTTCGTGAAAACCTGGAAAATAATTATTTTTAACCTGGAAAACCTGGAAAAACCCTTGAATTTGAAAATGAAGATTTGGTGGCCACCCTGCTGGCAGATAGCATGAACAGCAATCTGTGACTTTTGAATATGTAGTTTATGGCATACTGTTCTTTAAATATTGAGGCTTAACACTGCAAAGTCCCCATTCACCCACAGCCACTGAGATGCTGTTCTTGGTGGTGCTTCCACTGGAAAAGCATTGGTTAAATGGGCATTTTCACACGTTGTGGCCTTCAGTGGCTGATGCGTGCCACCAATGGCATAGAGATTTCACGGGGCCACTGCTTTAGAGGTGCTACTGGGCCACTGCAAGTGTAGCAGTACCAATAGTGGCAGCATCGGAGCTGTCCCTGTTCTCGGTGGCAATATGTTGATTTATGCAATGTGAAAGTCCAAGTGATGCCAGTAAGTGCTTCTTGGTGGCGTTATGTGAAGAGGCCTGAAACGATACGAACTGGGAACATTGAGAGGGTAGAAAAGGTGAATAGTAGATTGGGAGGATTGTAGAAAAGTGTATTTCAGAGACTGCAAGTAGAACATTGATGTAATCTATTGTTGAATGCTGCTAGTGTGTTTGGGATCTACACTAGGTTGAATCAAAGGAAGTCATAAAGGTGGAGGTGGACTGCTAAATTTGTTACTTTTAGGTTTGATCGCTGTGAGAGTATTGTCAAAATTGTTAGAACTTTTATGGGAAGTCCTGAAGGGCAGATTATGTTCTTTTCCTGAAATACTTTGAGGAAAGTACAGAGACTCAGCCTTTTGGATTGATTTTATTATTCTACTCGCTCCATACGTAATGACAATGAAGACAAGACGAGAGCAAGTGGGACTTGAAACCAGCTGCGTCCAAATCAATTTAAACTACATTCCTATCACTGTTAGTTTGGGAGCTACAACCCTTCAAAGTTCCGGGGGCGGAGGCTGCGATAGTGTAGCCCCTCTGGGGCACGGCACACTATCTCATGACCACCAGCCAGTTAGCTACGCTGTCGTAGTCTCCGCCCCCTAAACTTTGAAGGCTTGTAGCTTCCAAACTAACAATGATAGGAATGTAGTTTGAATTGATTTGAGTGCAGCTGGTTTCAACGAATTCAATGCACGATAGAAAAAACTATTCTTCCATTTAAAAAATTATATCTTTGTGCTGTAACTCTTTGGAAAATGATACAATAAGCTATGTTCATAGCTCCGCAGGAAGTGTAACATTTCTTGTGTTGACCTACTGCATTAAATTTTCCCGTCACCTGTTATTTTATAAGTTACAGAGGCAAACACACTTAGTGAAACACCCTGTATATCGCAGTGGACACCATGAATTAAGGGTATTGTTCTCTTCAAATCAGTTGATTATTTAATGTAGATGTGAAAACAATATAGTTAGAAAATAAAATACACCTCCTCGCTGATGCTGATGCTGATACTGATGTTACACATAGAATGTGCAATGTATGATTGTGTGAATAGCTTTATGAAAATCACAAAGAATGGAAGATATGTTATCAGGCGCAGGAATAACGGAAATAGAATTTATGCACCAGATAGTATCTTTTACAGAAACGTGTCCTGATTTGTATCAGAATGATATTAAAAACTTTGTTTCGCATTGGAAACCTTTCCAAAATGTCTTCCTGAAAATTATCTTATGATCTCGAGTGAAAGTGTTTTGCAACTCTATGCCACACATGAACACGGAAGAAAGAATTGTAGGTTCAATTTTGAGGGTGAAGGTGCAGTATTAAGCCTATCGACATTCCTGAAATTTGACTTGTTCGTTTGTTTTCTTATAAGAATGTAGGGACTGAAGTATGGGACTGATGCAGTGTGCACTGTAGTTAAAGTTCACTGAACAATAATAGCAAGATGAGCTTGCCCAAAAGCACTTCCAGCTGAAGCCCAAATGATGAAAAGTAAAGAAATTCCCCTCTTTAATTTAAGAAGCTATTATTAATTCTCTCACACTTAGTTTTTTTTTTCCTCAAGAAATAAATTACTTGTCTGTTTTAATTGTCTTAAGTTATAACTGTACTGAGGAGCAATATTTATATGTAACCATCTACATAGCATACAATTGTGTACACTGAAATTCAAGGTTTCTGTTGAATTACTAACTGTTGTATGAAATAAACTGATCATTCAATGAATACCTTGCAAAATAACTACTACTTTCAGTTATACAGGCAAAGATACCTCATCTGTAGAGTCACTTGTTTTTGCAAACATTGAAATCACACAATTTTTGCTAAAATGTGAAACAGGTTTACTTTACATAAAATTGTGAAATAATTGGTACATAATGTAGAATCACATAATTCAAATTTAACAGTGGAAATTCAATTCCAGATATTGGAATGAAATCTGGATATTGATGACAATCGCTTCCACACCATTTCAACACATAGTTTCTTATATTGTATCCGGTTTTACTAATTTAATTTTCTAACCGGACATTTAACAATGCCCCACACATTCTTTGATATGGTAGCGTATTGCTTGTTGGAAGTAGTCGCTAATCCCCTGGTGCATTATGCGTATGATTTGTTTTTGTGTTACAGTTCACTAATATTAGTAGTGGCAGTTTATGATAGAGACAAAGAATTTACATAAGTAGGATTGATGTGTTAGACAAAACTAGAAAGCTAACTCACTTTTAAATTGAGTGGCAGATAAAGGACAAAAACTCTAAAATAAGAGGTCGACAGAGGAAATGCTATTGACAGCAAGTGTCAAGATAGGTTACTACCATTGACATCAGTGCAGCAGCAAAAACTAGCGAAAAACAATGAAGAAATATCATTTTCTCAACATCTTGAGCTTTCACTGAGGCTAACATCATCCGAAGCTGAGAAAGTCGATGAACAAATACCTACCAGATTTGTGTAAGGGAAAGTATTGCGGCAATTTTCCTAGGGTCATTAACAATATACAGACTTAGTATTGTGTAAGTAAATGTTGCTTTCCTGTATTCTACCATCCCACTCCAAAATGATTCTCACTTTAATGGCAAGAATAAGACTTGAGACCTAGCAGATCAAGGACATGGCAAAACATAAATAATAGTGAGCTGAAAGCAATGAACATTGCTGAAAAGAGGAAATAAAATTTAGCAAAATTATTTCTGAAATGAAATAACAATTATGAAAATATATATTGAAATGTGCATATTATCTACTTCAGTGTCCTTGTTTCAGCTCAAAATCTTTCAGTGCTTTGTCAGATTCTTCTCGCAGTATTGGGTCTCCTACTTAATCCTCATCTGCTTCCTCTTTCCTTTCTGCAGTACTGCCTACAAGTTCATTTCGCTCTATTAACCCCCTTTATATTTCTTCCACCCTTCAGCTCTCCCTTTTTTGGTTAGTACTGACTTTCTGTCTGAGCTCCTGTTATTTATACAGCTGCTTTTCTTGTCTCCAAATATCTCTTAATTTTCCTGTAGACAGTATCTATCTTTCCCACAAGTGAAACATTCATCTACAGACTTGCTTTTCTCCTCTAGCCACTCCTGCTTAGCCAGTTTACTTTTCCTGTCAACCTCATTTTTAGCCAACTGTATTACCTTTTGCACAATACATTTGCTGCAGCTTATATTTTCTTATTTCATCTATTAAATTCAGTATCTTTTGTAATATAAAATTCTTTCTACTAGGCATTTTCTTTCTAGTTATTTGCTCCTCTGCTGCCTTCACTATTTCATCTTTCAAACCTACTCATTCTTTTCCTACTGTGTTACTTTCTTAAGTTTCAGCCAAATGTTGCATAATGCTCCATTCGAAACTCTCAACCTCAGGTTCCTTCAATTTATCTAGCTTGGCCCCCTCCACATATATAACTTTCTTTCATGATACCTGAGCAAAGTGTTTGTGATGATGAAATTATGCTCTTTTCAAAATTCTACCAAGAAGCTTAATTTTCCGTTCCTTTTCCTCGGTCCTTATTTACCTACTTTTTCTGTCTCTTCCTTTTTGCTCTACTTAGTTCCAGTCCCACATTGCAGTCAAGTTTCCCCTCCCTAAACTATCATGATGATTTCATCATACATTTCTTTCAGTCTCTTCATTGGCAGAGCTAGTTGGCATATAAATTTGTACTACCGTGGTGGGTGTTAGCTTTGTCGATCTTGGCCACAATGAAGCATTGACTAATGTTTTCTCATTCATTATTATACTTATTTCTTCATTACCTTTAACTTATTCTATATAACCCTGTACTCCCATTACCCGAACTCCTGTTTATCCTCCCACTGAACGTAATGAAGCTCCACTGTATCTAACTTCAACCTTTCCACTTAACTTTTCAAAATATCTAACTTGCTAACCTTATTAAGGGATCAAACATTCCACTCTCTGACCTCAAGGATGTATGTTTAGTTTTTCCTGATGACAACTATCTCCTGAGTAGTCCTCTTCTGGAAACCCCAATTGGAGATTGTTGGACTGTATTATCTCAGGAACATTTTGTCCAAAAGGATGCTATCATCCATAAAGTAGCATTGCATGTCCTCAAGAAAATTAACAGTTGTAGTTTCCCCTTGATTCTAGCTCTTCACTGTAACTGTATGGCATAGCCTCGTTAGCTGATGTTCCTAGGCCAGATCAGTCAAGCATCCAAACTGTTGCTCCCGCTACTACTGAAAAGACTGCTGCCTTTCTTCAGGAACCAGGTGTTTGTGTTGCCTTTCTACAGATAATCTTCCATTGTGATTGCACATACAGTATAGCTGTCTGTATCACTGAGGCACACAATCCACCTCACCTTGGCAATGTCTGGGTTGGGGGGGGGGGGGGGGCGGACAATTTTTTTATTGTTATGACACTCTAAATCCAAGATGGAAATAACTTCCATGAACAGGCTGGGCATCACTAATAGATGATTTTACACAAGTCATTTAAAAAAGGGGGGCCTGTAGTCACTGAACATATTACAACATCTTTGACAAAGGCCACAGAAAGTAGGTTGTAGTAATGACCTTGAAAGAGAGAAAATGTTCTGCTTTGCATTGCTTCTTACTCAGCTTCAGTTTTTGCAAAATCAATACTGCAATATTTTTGGAAAACACAGTGGTATTTATAGGACATACTTTCTCTTGATGGAGGAAAAGGAGCTGATTTAAGAAATTTTGCAAAATGATGATTTATTTATTTACCACACCAAAAATTGTGCTAAATAAGCCTGAGAGGTCCACAAGAAACTTGGCACACTGTTTTCTTACTCAAAGGTTTTAGATGGTAAACTGCAGGAAGGATCAACTAAAGTCTCTGTCAAACCTTAGCTTTTCTCAGAAATGTCAGTCTTGAAATAACATTCTCAAGGTTACATTAATTGCCAGATGTGTTATGCATAAAATGAATTTGTACAGAGGTCACACTTCCTGGTGAGATAGATTTAAACAAGGAAACTATTATTATTATTAGCAAATCTGGTACAGTGTTAATTATGATGATCTACAGATTGAATTGAAGCAAAATGCAGATATTTCCAAATGTTGAAATTTGGTAGATTGGAAGAAGTTTCACCAAGAATGGTAAAGTTAGTAAGCTGAAACAACAGGTGGCTGTATTAGTAATAATCACATGAAAGAAAACATTATTTGTAATGACAAAAAAAAAAAAAGCAGGATTTCAACTTTGACAGTGGTGTGTGTTTTGCCACAATGAAAATGTTTTGTAGTAGCTGTACTTCATACTTAGTTTTATATTCTTTTATCTATGATACTAGCATTTTCATTCGTGGTGGAAATATTTAGGAATGTGGCATTGACAAATGCACAAAAATATAAATAGCTGCATTACATATAAATACTTTCTAATAGAATCACAAATAATTGTTGCAGCTCAGTTAAAGACCATTCCGTATACTTTGCTTAAAAATTAAGCAGTCACAAAATGGATAAAAAAAAAAAGCGCCAGTCAATTTTTGTCTGCAATTTTGTCCTTTTGTCCTCGTGTATCACAAAAATGGCGAATGACACAGCCTTGAAATTTCAACTACTGTTAGTTGCAGTACTGAGCCTTTCTAAATTTGGCCAAAACCGTTAGAGGTCATAAAAAAAATTGTAGCCATCCAATGAATGCCTCGTGAAACCTTCATTTTCTTTAAAGTCTTGTGCTTCCGTTCTACTCAGCTTAGTTCTGTTCCATAGGGAACATCTTTGCAAAATTTCATTCAGATTAGATATAATTGGGTATGAACTATTGGTCCACATGATGCGACATTACCCATATTAGTTTTTCCACGACTGGAAGCTTTACCTGTTGCTGCAACTGTGGTTCAATTTAATGAAAGTCCAGCTGCAGTTGCATTAATGCAGCTGGAGCTGGACTTTCATTAAATTACTCATATGTATTTAATATGATTGCATCTGAAGATGTATTCTCATTACTTTTTTGTTTTGTTTCCTTCTGTAGAAAGCCACATATGCTGTAGGTAAAGAGCCAGAAGTACCAGCATCACATTTAGAGGTTTTGTTCTGGTGGACAGTAGGTAAGTACATCTAAAATTTTAATCACATCGTATGTAAAATTCTGTGCCATACCAAGACCCATGCTTTTTTTAATTTAGTGTTGTTACTAGTTGATGAGGCAACTCGTGGACCTACAGCACCACTGGAGTTCTTCTATTATTTCTCTCCTACTTTCCAAAGAAACACTCTTGCTTACCTTGCTGGAGTAGCAATCCTAGAAGAAAGAGCATACCAACACATCTTGGGCTCAATTTGGAATGACACTTCAGTTTTATTCTGATCTCGAATTACCATATCTATCGATTTATCTTCTTCTGTGAAGTGTGCTTTCCTTTGAATCTCCCAATTGCAGTAAGCTGTGAATTTGTATTCAATCTATGTCTATGTCAGTTTGTAGGAGCATTGATAACAATAGGTAAGGGTCAATGTATCTTACATGATAAATCCCCCATGAAAGCCCAGGTAGTGTCCAAAGTGTGGCACAAAACTGCTCTTTTCTCCAATATTTAACACAAGGATTCCAACCAATGCACAGTACAATGCCATTAAAGCCAATGCATTCCAAGACACAAGGGGAGTATACAAACACCATAGTCTATGCATAACCAGCATCCTTAAAGCAGATGCTGGCAAGCATAAAACTGCTAATGGTATGAGCTTAATGTACACCATAGTATTGGCCTGTGAAATGGTTAGCACCACAGTCACACACAACAGATGGACTTCCATATTAAAGTCCAGTTACAAGCAAGATTAATATCAGGAGTCAAATATTGGCAAAGAAAGGCTTCATGAATGGTTTCAACCTACCAATTTGCTGCTGTATTGCAGCTTTTATTTATTTGTAATACAGTGTTGGTTCTCCACGATTCACATTTACTTCCACCCATGTGCCATTAGTGACTGGGCTGAAACTTCAGCATAGGGGCCTTGGGGAAGGGGCGAGGGGAGTGATGGGTATTGGACAGGGTGGTTGGCACTGTCCAGGGTTAGTGTTTATTGGAGCAAGGGATTTGACTGCCTACCATTGGTGGACTCCACAGAATAGACTTGCTGTGTGACTAAAACTAATACATGGTACTTGTGAGGTCCTAAAGAATGTTGCCAGTTATTTGTGTGCTGTGTAAATGGGAGCATTATTATTATTATTTTATCTTACACTGGTTGTTCTTAAAAACTGACAATATTTAGTACTCTGCCCCTGATGTAGTCATACTGGGAGCATGTTGTCTTAGAGTTCAGTATTACTGCCAGTGGCCATGGCAAAAGAAGGAGCAGATATGGGTATCTTACATGCCATAGGGGACACATGTGGTATGAGCAGGCCCATTTGTGGAAGTGTTTGATGATAGGTGGTGGTAAGCTGAGTGGGGCAGTTGTAATTTGGAGTTGAACCACTACAGTCCTTACTTTGTACTTATTGTAGTGCACCAAATAAAAAGCCTCTTGTACCAGACACATGTTTATCACTACACTAGTCTGTACATGGTTTCAGACTTTCTGCTTACTTGTAGGTTGACTAACACCAAATTTCATTTCTATTGCAGGATTCTTTTCCTGTTGCTGAACCACTGTTTGTCAATACCATACTTTGTTGTGCCAAAAGTGTTGTTTTGCAGCATTGTCATACCTGTGCAGATACCAAACTTGGTTGTTTGTACTAGAATTGGCATACAGATTGCTGTGGGTCCACAATCTGACATTTGGAACTTCATACAGCAAATGATTATTCCTTACAGCTATCCCAGTGTACAGCACCAAGTGCAAGTCCAGACAATTGGGCGTCTGTGTTTGTGTGTTGGAGAGTAAGAAATTAAGCAGTGTGTTAGTGATTATTGTCGTGTCCACTTGGACCAGCCACTTCATACCATTGGTCGAGGGCTGGGTGAAAAGGAGCAGAGATATATTATACCAGTCTCTTTAGTCAGAGGGAACATAATTCACCAAACTTAATATTAAAAGAGTGTAATTCTCTACAGTAAATTTAATTGCTGGTGCAACCATGGTTGTTGGTAATAGCAGCAATAAAACAAATGTGTAGGCTATCTGGTATTTGATCCCCCCCCCCCCCCTCCCACACACACAATAGAAAATGAAAATTGTAAATATCTTACTAATGTGCTTAATGAAATGTGATGAACCTAAAATATTTCAAACCAATGTTACTTCTTTTCTAGGTATTATTCTACTGACAGTAGCCCTTTTTGTGTCTGCGAGGATGGGAATATACCAAGAAACTCTGTATGCTAGGTATGGGAAGCATCCAAAGGAAGCTTTGTTCTACACTGTGAGTAGATGTATCTCATTTTTAATCAGTTGTAAAACTATCTACATCACCGAACCGCTGTAAATATATTTTTGTTAGATATTTTCTGTACTGTATCAAACTTGACCTTATTAGTGAAGATATCAAATGATTGTTATGAGTATTCACATACGTTAAAAAAGCTTTGCATCACCTGTGTGTGTGCGCTGTAAACCTTTTCCTCCAGGATCTACGTTGACATGATTTGGGAAAAAATCTTTATTTTTGTTCTTTGATATGTCATAAAATGTAAACAAATACATACATGCATTTACTCATTTCATTGAATGTAGGGGAGGCAGTAACATTTCTACCTTCATTTAATACACAGTATAGGAACAGTATTGTGCACTGGTAGACTTTTATGGACATTTTCCGATAACTGCAAGAAGATAAGTGTTCGATCAAAATTAGCTGCAAAATGATTTAGATAAGATACCTGTATGGTGCAAAACTTGGCAATTGACCCTGACCAATATAGTATAAAGTCATCCATATGAGCACTAAGAGAAATCTTGTAAACATCATTTATATGATAAAACAGTCAAATATGAAGGCAGTATATTCAGCTAAATACCTAGGAATTAAAATTACAAACAACTTAAATTAGAAAGAACACACAAAAGATATTGTAGGCGAACCAAGGCTACAGTCTGTTAGCAGAACACTTAGAAGATGCAACAGTTCTACTAAAGAAACTGCCTACATGACACTTCTCCATCCTATTTTTAGTTAGAGTATTGCTGCCCATCGTGAGATCCCCACCAAGTGGGACTGACGGATGATAGTTCAGAGAAGGGCAGCTCATTTTGTATTATTGTGATATACGGGAGTGTGTGCCACGGAAATGATGCACGAGTTGGGTTTAAAATCATTAAAAGGAAGTGGTTATTTGTTGCAGCGAGATCTATTTGCGAAATTTCTTTCACCAGTTTTCTCCTTAGAATGCGAACATATTTCGTTAGCACCCACCTACATCGGAAGACATTATCATCATAATAAAATAAGAGAAATCTGATAAATAATGGAAAGATTAAAGAGTTAATTTCACACACACGCACACTATTAGAGAATGGAACACTAGAGAAACATTGTAAGTGATTCATTGAACCCTCTGCCGCATTTAAATGTGATTAGCGGAGTATTTATACCAATGGCGGTTCATGTAGGTTTTTCTAGGGGTTTCAAAGGAAGATGTATAAAATAAATTCCAAACAGAAAAAAGGGTGGAAAAAATAATTACTAAACAGAAGTAATATCCTGGTCAAAATAGAAATTCATCCTTGTATTAATTCCCAGCAAGCTGAAAATTTGCTTAAAGCCTAAGTTTGCAAAAATTGTTGCACACAATCAAAGTTCACAAAAATGTTTTATTTTTTGACAAAATGATTAGTTTTATGATAAAAATAGCTCAGAAAAAAACTGTAGGTGATGTAATTATCTACAGAAATTGTTTTGATACTTTTTTCCCCCTAATATTTACCATTTCTGAGAAGAAGCCACTTTAAAGTTGTACTCTAATTTTATGCACGTTTCCACACCACCTATGAGGTAGTGTACTTGGCGCTTTATTAACGAGGTTTCCCCTGTAGGCCTACTCCACGATCTACTTTATTTGTTTAATGGGATCTTCTTCTGTATCCTTCAGAGTCGACGTAAATTGTTGCAACAGCGATACATCAGTTGTTTCGGCATTGATGTATCTTCTTCTATTGAAGGTTCGACAATAATAATAATAATAATAATAATAATAATAATAATAATAATAATATCCATTCTCCTCTCCTTAGTATAGAAAATATGTCGACGACAAATTCGTTGAAGTCTATGATGCTGTGTTTGTAGTCCTTCTCAATAGTGTGTGCTGCTAGTGTTATTAGCTGCTCTTGACTCGTAGTACTTCGTAGAAATGTTTTTATTCTCTTCAAGGCTCAGAAAGATTGCTCTGCTTCACACGCTGTCATAGGTATAGTGACAAACACTTTCAGGAGTGTGTGTCTAAGTCTCCTGCAAATTATTTTCTATCAGGAATTGCAAAAGTGGAACAGTAACTGTGAGAGTTCTAAACTCATTTCTAGTGTAGAGTAACTGAGTTCTGTCCTCGGTGTATTGCATTCAAGGAAACGATATATTTCACAAGACGTCTGCAGCAACGTTTGTGGAAATTGACGTGCATAAGAATAAAACTTTTCAGAATGAAATAAAGTTGCAGTGACAAGATGACCTGTGAATTTAAAGTGCTCAGAAACTTCAGTGTTAATTGTATCACGCACTTATTTTGCAGCAACAGTGTTTGGAATTTCTTTTTCTAGTTTCTACCTCTTAGCAGGATACAATAGCTCTCTGCACATGGGAATAGTCAATGGTGTTACCTCAGATATCCTGTATGACACTCTTGAAATTTTCTACTCCTTGCTGCACAATCAGTGGGTCAACCACTTGTTTTTCTAGTTGGCTGTACAATATTTCAACGTGTGGCATAATGTGACGGAATATACACAACCAAAATTGAAATTCTGGGTGTTCTAATTTTATGCGGAGCCCTCTTGCCTGAGTAATTGTAGTATTTTTCTGAGACTTAAACTCAGTTTATTCCAGGCATTCTACAAGCAACTTTCTATTCTTGTACACAACTTGCAAGATTCTTAATTTAAAATTCCACCTTGTGATTGAAACAAGAGGTACTCTTTTGTGGTAATTATTCAGCAATCAGTCGTCATGACGACTGATTGCTGAATAATTACCACAAATCAAATACAGTCGTGGAGCACCCAGTCCAATATAGAATCAAGCCTGATAAAGGTACTCTTTTGTTCAATACTTCAGTTATAGTCGGTGTCACGTAGGAAGGTGGCCCAGTTTTCAGCCATTCTGCTCATCCCTCTCTGCTATCACACTGGCAGCCAATAATATTCATTCTCTAGGCGTGTGCCTGACCACGAGTTACGCAATGTTTCTCCTGTACGCTCAACTGTTGGCGCTCAGCCGTAGTTACTCCCTTCCACGCTTCCTCTATCGCTCCGCCCATATTCACAGAAGCGCCTTCTTACACGATGCTAACTGTAGCATTGCTGTTCACTGTGAAGAACCATGAAGAAAGTTGGAACTGTCACTAATGTCAACAAAAATAAAATTGTAAAGTCTACATTCTGACTCGTTGCTTGTGTTAAAATCAGATTAAACTTGTGGGTGTAATGGTGAACAAAATAGGCACGTTTAAAATGTTCTTTCAGAAGAGCCTATACTACTGAATGACGACCACTCATAACAGCTGCACCATCGTAGCTCTGAGAAGTACTTTATCTGAATTGTCAACAATGTCTACTAAAGGTTATTTAAGTGATTCTGTTAATGCTTTTGCATCATGTGCACGAGAAGTAAGGAAAGTCCAAAACCTTTCTACAGACTTACTTTAAGGCAAAACATACCCCATTACCATGACAAACTGTTGAAATATCAGTTGTTTCATCTGCAATAACCGACACAAAATCAGATTCATCGATTTCCTTTCTTACCCGATCATAATACACTGCCAGTAAACAAGAAAGTAAATCGTTCTGAATATGTTTCGAAGTGCTTTTGAAAAAGGTAGCCTTCGAAAAGTGGTCACTAAGCCCAACACAGAGTTCAGCAGTGAAATTTATAAGGCCGTGGAAAATTCCTGGATTTAATGAATGACTGTATTCATCTTGTCCATGAAGAGCAAGCTCAAAAGCACCACAAAATTTAATGCAATCCACAATTTTAGAGAGCTCGTAATGATTGTTACGAATCTGATCATTGAGCCTTTTCACTGACTGCTTGTGAGCACTGTTCAGTTGTTGAGTTGTTGTCTAATATTGTTTTCCTAAAAGGTTGTACACAGGATTCATAGTCATATGTGATGCTGAATGCTCATGTTTCTTTATGTTCTGTGTTAAATGCCCAAGATCGTCAACTCCTTTTAGCGTCAAAGTTGTTTCACACTCAGAATTTTCTTTTGCGAACAACAGACACAAAAACAGTACGTTTGTAATGTCATAACCACATATCCAATCTACTTTCCCCATAAATGTCTGGTTTGAAAGTTCTTACTATTTCTTTACTTTAATTTTATTATTTTTTTAATTTAATTTATTTATTTATTTATTTATTTATTTTTTATTTACTAACTTGATATCTGACGTCTTCCTAGGTCCTTGATAGGAAGCTTCTCTTAAAGTAAAAGAGAAGAGAAATTAGTCTCCCTCGGCACCCGCACTGCATTATCACACATATTAACTTCACAAAACTGACAAATCGCATCTTCAGACTCACAACTGCATATCGAATCCTCATGCCGTCACACTTGACCAGCTGTAAAAGCTGGCCACAGTGTTGGTAACTTCACTGCAACAAATAACAGAACACTGTTGTCTGTCGTTGCTCACTAGATTCTGCTTATTATTGAAGTTTAAGAAACTTAAATGCTAGCAGGGATCAATGACAACAAGAGTGTAGATATAGTTTCAGATTCTATTGTTTGTGTGTAATGTTGGCTGAAGAACTGGGGAGGAAAAAGAACTGCTCACTGGCGAAGTGCGGCAGCATCCCCTGCTCCCTTCTCCCTAACTCAAGAAAAGTTATTTTAAGTCCTGTTTGAATACAAAAGAAGTGATTTGTTGGGTTTTGTTTGTCAGAAAGTCAGAAGATGTATTAAGTTAAAATACCAATTCACCTTAGTATAGAATACCATAGAACTTTTGTTTGTGGGTGATGTGAAGCTTTTCTTATGTCTTTAATTTGAATTTTCTAAATAATCAGCAGAAAAGTGTTATGCTTTAGATTAAATTTGGAAGAACTTGCAGCACATTTTACTCCTTATTCTTGTTATTTTGTCTGTTACCAGACTGTGTATCAGCTCTAGGCTTGTGCTACTTACATGGAAAAACTCCCCATTGCTCTGCCCTCAGGTTTAGGTGTAAGTCGGTGTAGCTGGTAGCCCGTCAAAAACTGAACACAGATTGAGCATGACAACAGGAAGAAGCTATACTGAACTGTGGAAAAGAAAAAGAGAAGAAAAACAGTGAACTGTCCAGCATAGGGGAAGTGACAAGATCCACGTCATCATGGTCATTGTGTTGGACTGTGACACGGTAGACCCATGTTCAGCTCTGTCATGCTCTATATGTTCACTTTATTTCACAAATTATGAATTGTCCAGCCTGTTACTGACATGTCTCTGAACTATATTCAACCCTTTTTCCTTTTTTTTGTAATGTCCATGCAGCGCAACTCCTGTATTAGCAGTCAAAATTGAAGCGACTCTTGAATGGGAGCTGTAAATGTTTAATGACAAGAGAAGTCAGCTGTATTCTCCACTGGAAAATACATTTTATCACACATTTTAGGTTTTCAAGTGATGTTAATGTGATCACTGCTAAAGGAATAATGGAAAAACTAAGTGTTTGTCAAATAGATGTAACAATGAATGCAACAGTTTTGGAGTTTTTCACGTGTACACCATCAAATCCTCCACATTTCCAATCATATTTTGACATGTCCTGGAATTTTGGAGTGCAAAGTTAATCATGTTTTGTTATTAGACTAACATAGTTCACACCTGTTCATATGTTATATTCATTTCTGTGAGAGGTGTACGAGGCATCTCTCCTGCACTCAATATTCACCACATTTACTTGCGATGGTAATCTACTCTTACTGCTTTACCTTTATTCTATAACTAATGTATAGTATGACAATTACCAAGGCTACAAAAAGAGAACAGAGACATAAATGACTGCATAGACAGTTCATAATTTTGTGAAAAACAAAAAGTAAAAATACACTGGAGCCAATCACCATCAGCACAGTGTCACATCTGTTGTCCTCAACAATCCAAGTGCTGAATATGCTACATATAGTAAACTACTTCTGTTATGCTTTTGTTTTTCATGGTTCTTTCCTACTTCTTTCTGTTTTTGTGTTTGATCTGAGCTCAGTTTTTGATGGACTATTCGCTGAGTCATCTTGACACTAATGGGGATGCGGTGGGGAGTTTCCCTTGTCAGTAGGAGATTTGAGCCATCCTGCCAGTTGAAACAAATTGGCATTGCTTTTAATCAAACTTGCTGTCATGTGACAGCATGCTTAATTCCAACTGGAATTGAGAAGATCAAAGTTCTGACCAGAATAGCATCACACAACATCAGATAGATAGTAACAGTGAAATCTAAAAATTGCAAAATTGACAAATATGGCACCTAAACACTTCATGGGCAAGAACGTGTTGCACAATTTCTTCACAGCAGCAAAAGCTTTATCTCGAGCACCAACTCATTAGAGACATCACAGACAGTGCCAGCAGGACAGAGCGTTGTAACGGGTACCATCCGAAGAGGAGATATCCCTAGAAAACAACCTGCCATGGCGAACATTGTGATTACCTAGTTGCCTTCATGTGGGAACTGGTCAAAGTAAAACTGTAATGTCAAGATGGAGACTTTCGAATATCCAAGATGTGTCCTGCTTGTGTGGTACTGAGCAGACAAAAAGCCATTTTCTTCACTGCCCCATTTACACCACCTCCTCAGGCATTACAATGCAAGGTAATGTGGCATGAAGAAGACAAACAATGTGTGCCATGACATTACGGATATGGATACAAAAGAATGGAAACTGGAATGAGTGTACAGGGGTGATTTTAATCATCTTAATTAATGATACTGACGTGATTATTCACTTCAATTTCATATTTTAATCATGACCAGTGCTCCTTTTGCAGTGTAACGTCTTAACAAATTGATGTAAACAATCACCCACTTCGGTGCCATCTTTGTAGACAATTTTAATTAGGGATGGGTCGAACCTAATTATACCGAATCTTAAATAAAAGATGTGCCGAATCCCAAACCCAAATCGAATCTTCCGAACCCAGATAATCTGTCAACTCGAGTACATGTATTTATAAAGAATTACTACTCTATCACAGCCAGTGATGAAGATAAAGTCTTCTGGGGTGGAACCCAAATGACAATATCAACAGTAAAATTTAAGAAATTAAAATTTCTTTTAGATTTTTATTTTAAATCCTAAGGATTTTTTGATACACCCTACCCTTAAAAGAAATTTGTATGAAACACATTGAGATATGTTGTTTAGATGCTCTAAAAGATAAGAAACTTTCTTCACTTTGTTACAAACTGTTTCATCTTGATGAAATACAAAATAATTGCAGAATGAAGTCCTTTAGACGAAAGCATTACTTATTTATTTATTTTATTTTTGCAAAGGGGAAGAATCAAAAATAAAACCTGTAAAGATGAGCAGATATTTTGGAAGTTTAAAAAAATAGATTCTTAAAAAAAGGATTTTTTTTAAATGTTAAATAATTTTATGTAATGACACATCAGGCATTCCATGAGTGACAGACAAGAAATTCAGACACAGAGAAATCCGCTTTTAATTGACGTGTCTGTACTTGTTATTGCGTCAAAGACATTTCAGAACTGTGAGAAGTACTTAACGCACAGATTGCGCATTCCAGAGGGTTAAGCAAGGGTATTTTGTAGATTTATTTATTCTTTCAAACATTTAAGATCACATAACTTTTCCGCACAGAATTTATATTGGTAGAAGATTTAAAAATCAGTACTAGAACTCAGTTGCCGCGCTTCATTTCTAACTTTTACCGTTCAGCATAAGAAAAATACAAATGTAAACATTAATGTGATAAGTATAATTTTCCTGCGTTCGCCATTGTCTTTCAGGTTTGTTAGGCGGACGGAATTTAAATGTGGTAACAGCTAACACAGAAGATTACATGGCATAATGTTTACATTTGTCTTATTCTTATGCTGAAGGGAGTGTGGAATTTATGAATCAAGATTCATAGGAACAATGTTGTAGCACGAAGGCAGTGGTTGTAGTGTCAGGCATATTTACGCAACATATGCTTGTCCCTATTTATTTTTAGATTTCTACTAAAATAGCGATTATGGGTAACATCATATACAAGTGTACTATGACATGCTAATGCCCATCAGACACAGGGTAGCTAGAATAGAAATTTAAAGTGAGGGGATCACATATTATGACCTTGGTACCAGGGAATAAAGTCAAATTAGCTGGGTAACATGATAAACGGAAGTCGGCAGGAACAATAGGTATGCAGAAGAATCTGTTGCAAAATATGCAAACTCTTTTGTTTGGAATCATTTTATTTTTATTTATTTATTGATCCCACATCTCAACTGAATAGTTGAAGATACAAATGTGACTTTTGGCCATCAGTCAAGATTAAAAGAAATTATTCTGTCTACATAGAATAAGGCACTGCTATCTGTTGCAATGTTTTCATGGCATTTCAAATTACATTCAAATGATAACTTCTTTATGTTGTACACATAGCACACAGTATGATTTAGGTGACCATGAGGCAGGTATTGTATAATACTCTTCTCAAATTCACAGGTCTAACCATATTTTGTTAACAATAAGTTGGCCACTTTTTTAATTTACATTCAACTGCATTTGAGTCTTTAGGAATGAAACTCAGATGCCAACTGCTTAGATCATGATCATATGTATGTGTATCTAAGAAAGAGAGAAAGATTTTATATTCAAAATATTTCTAAAATTACTATAGTTTAATATAAACGAAAGAAATCACAGCCTATTCATTTCTTGTTTCAGCATCTGTTACCTCTACCAGGATTCCTAATAGTTGGTTATGACATTTATCAGCATATAATATCTGTTTTTGAAAGTGCTCCTATGGTTCTTCCAATTGTGGGTGCTGTACCAAAGATGGTTGTTTATCTTGCTGGAAATGTTCTGACGCAGTATCCTTTACCAAATTTGTTGCATGTGAAATATTTAATTTTTATTTACTGCTGGTGATCCTGTGTCATTAATTGGAATTTGCCTTATTCTTAAGTCTCTCTCTCTCTCTCTCTCTCTCTCTCTCTCTCTCTCTCTCTCTCTCTCTCTCACACACACACACACATTATATATATAATTTCTGAACTGTTAATTTTTCCAGGCGTGTGCAAGAGCTATGGATGAGTGCCACAAAAGGTATGTTTATTGTGATAACTGAGAGAATTATATACAGAATTTTGAAATACTTGAAAAGCTGCTAACAGATAGTGTTTTGTTTACTACACTGCTTCTACAGTATAAAGAGTATCATAATGTATAATTAAACTCATCCTTTGTAAGCAGTCTTAGTGATAGCATCACACACTTTTTTTTTTGAGGGGGGGGGGGTGTACAGGTGGTGCAAACAATCAATGAAATTTGGATCCCATCCTGCAGTGTCTCAACGTAAATGGATTCATGTAAAATGTAGATCACCAATTCAAGCTTACCCAAAATGGTGGGCTGGTTCTAGTAGACAGTGTCTTTGTGTTCCCCAAACAAATGGAACTAGGGGGTGTCAGATCAAGGGAATAGGGATGCCAATCCAACCCTGTGCCAGTGAATTTGCAATAAGCCAGTGCAATGATTATATTTCCGAAGTATTCATCGAGAAAGCAAAACACCTGTTTGGTGCAATGTGTGTCAGGAATTGTCTCAAATTGTTCCAAAATTTAAACAATATTCTCTTATGTTAGTTTATCTTACGAGAATAGGACCAATAATGCCTCTACTACATAATCCAGTTAAAGCATAACAGTAGTAGAATACAGGTGTTTGCCACATGCGCGCGCGCGCACACACACACACACACACACACACACACAGAGAGAGAGAGAGAGAGAGAGAGAGAGAGAGAGAGAGAGAGAGAGAGAGAGAGAGAGAGAGATATGTTCGGCAAGGCAGGGAGGTGGGCTACATGGAGGGGGCAGGGGTTGGAAGAGGTGGGAAGAGAGGCCAGGCACAGGTGACCAGCAGCTTGGGGATGGGTGTTGAAGTCACATGGGGAAGCTGGGAGGGGTGGACTGTATGCCAGACATATGCAACACAGGTGTCTGCACCAATGCCAAGCCACACACTAAGGTATAACATTGGGGGGGGGGGGGCTGTTGGTGGAGGGTGCAAGGAGGGAAGTTAATGGAGGTTAAAGTCCAGCCAGTTTCAGCAGTGAAAGATGAGTTGTAGAAATGTCTCCCATATGCATATTTAGAAGGGTTGGTGGAGTGGGGGAAGGATCCAAATGCCATTGAAGTCTAGTGTGTTCAACTCTACTGTATGTTCTGTCACATGGTGGTCCACCTTGCTTTTTGGCTACAGTTTGGCAGTGGATATCCCTTCTGATGGATAGCTGATTGGTAGTCATACCAGATATAAAAATCTGGGCAATGATTGTGGCTGAGCTCATGTATGACATGGCTACTTTCACAGGTCGCCCAGCTTCTTGATGTGGTAGGATAGGCCTTTTACAGGAATAGGGTAGGAAGTGTTGGTTGGTTGGGAGGATTGAGCAAGCCTTGCACTTAGGTCTTCCGTAAGACATGATCACTGTGTCAGGGGATTGGGGGTGGGAGTGTAGGGTTCGTACGCCACCTTAAAATCCTTAAAAAGTCATTATTTCAATGACTAAATTTTAAGGGCCATTAAAAACTCCTTATTTTAACATGCCCCAAAAATGACTTGTTTGAAATGTAATTTCACGTCTCTTCGTTTTATTGTATTACTTTTGAAAAAGAGAATTTGGTACAGGATTTTTAGTTCCTATTACACAATGATCTGCGGAGAAAGGTATATAGGTCTATCACAACGGGCCTCTAACGGTAGAACAAGTGAAACTACGATTTTTAGCAGACGGCTTATCCGCAAGCCGATATAGAGACCAGTTCTATTGTCACAAATCCGTGTGTGCACAGTAGGCAGCACTGACTCGCGCAGGCACAGAAGGTGGAACTGCAGTAGGCTTTCTGCTTGTTAATTGTAAACGGATTAGGTTATTTGTATGTTGTTGTTTACTTTTGTGGACACCCCTGTAACTTCCAAGCTTTAAATTGGAGTTTTTTCTAATTTCTCAGCCATTTTCACAAATGCAGCAATTAAACTAAAGCAGTATTTCTTTGCCAGTAGACTTTCCTGTAGCTGTATACAGGCTGTTAATGAAAAACATTCTTTGCACTGACTGAACCAAGCAAGTACTAAGTGTCTTAATTCAGATGTACAGCGAGGAAATATATCTGTATTACCCTTGCGACCCGCCGTATGATAATAAGATATGTCGGCAAACATGATTACGTTTACTTTACATGTGAGACGTGCGATTTGTGCGTGTAGCAGCCTAATTGATGAAAGAGCACGTTTAATTTGATTTAAACTTTTTCTTTATTTCAGTATGCCAAGAAAAAGAAACAGGCAGTAGTTTGTGAGAGAGTTCGATCACAGAATGCACAAGAAGATAGTGTTGTTCTTACTTGTGGTTGGGTAAAAGCTTTCTATATAACTGTCACTTGAGTGAATACCTATCTTTATCATCGACAACAGCTTGTTTAAACAATCCACGGCCATTCTCAGGAAGTTCAGAAATTCCAAGTGATCATTGGGGGTCAATTCCTCCATTAATAGGAAATAAGAGTGCCTGTCTTTGTCCCTTCTTTCCGACCAAGATTGAACCCAACAACCTCTGGGTTTTCGTCGTCGTCCTCCCCTAATGTTAGAAATTACAGACTCTGTAAGACCCAACTGTGTCTTTGACGTACAAATTGTTGTATAAACATAAATTTAGATTAATATCGTGCTTTTGGAAAAAGTGTCGTAATAATAAAACAAACAGTTGAGCTCATAATTCGGAACAGTAATACCAGAACATAATTCGGTGGTAGGTACATGAGAGGCCAACAATTACTTAAGTAATAATTTTTTATAATTTTTATTAACAAACAGGAATCTCATGGTGTAAGTAAGTTTAAGTTAAACGAACAATAGGTACTGTTTATGACATTGCAGTTGTTTTATTTGTTTGAAGTTTTTACGTACACTGTGCATACATGTAAGCAGAGACTGCCTTAAAAACACCTTATATTCAGAGACTCCTTAATCCCCCTTCCCCAAAGAAGAGTACGAACCGTGGGGTTGCTTAAGAACGGACCAGAATGTTGTGGAGATTGGGTGGATGGCTCTTCAGTAGTGTCTTTATCATATCAGAGCTTGATGTATATTCAAAGCCCTGATGAAGACTATAGTTCAGTTGTTGCAGTCTGGGATAGTATTGGGTGATGAGGGAGCATACTCCTCATCATCCAATACCATCCCTGTGTGTGTGTGTGTGTGTGTGTGTGTGTGTGTGTGTGTGTTTTGTTTCTGTACAAGGTCTGGGGGTTAGTGCCTGTATGTCTCAGTGTCTCAGCCTTGGTGAGATCTTCAGCATATAGGAATATTTCCTGTAGATGGCCCATAAACAGATGGCACAGAGGGGTGTCGTGTGAGTGCCCATGGCTGTGCCACGGATTGGAATCTGGGACGTTGAGAGAGGTTGTGTTCATCTGCAGCAAGACCATGATCATAGGAGTATAGGTGCATAGAAAGATGGCATCAACAGTGATTAAAGAAAGTGGTTGGTATGTTTAATGTGGGAGGTTAGGTTTTGGACAATTGGTTGGAAGTGTGTAAATCAGATTTGTGAAGTCAGCCTTATGTTGCACAGCCCATACAGTATTGGTGCCTTTTGATTTTGAATTGGATAAACATGTAAGCTCTGTGTCAGTATCTCGATACTTTCAGCATCTTGGAAAGCTTCAAATTGGTTTCTGCTGCAATTCTTTCAGGCATATTTCCTTGAATTTGGCTAAATAATTCCTCACTCATAGTGAAATTTTCTGGAGTAACTGCAGTTTGTCTGGCTGATGCAATAGCTCCATATCTATCAACCGTATGCAACAGTTCTTTCAGCAAATGATCTGTACCCAAAGACTGTAAAGTTGCACAGATCAATCCAATATCCAAGAAAGATACTAGGAGTTATCCACATAATTACAGGCCTATATCATTGACTTCGGTTTGCAGCAGGATTTTATAACATATACTTTCCTCAAACATTATGAACTACCTCAAAGTAAATGACCTATTGACCCACAGTAAACAAGGGTTCTGAAAGTATCCTTCTTGTGAAACGCCACTAGCTCTTTACTCTCATGAATTGATGAGTGCTATCAACAAATGGTGGCAAATCGATTCCATATTTCTAGATTTCCGAAAGGCTTTTGACGTTGTATCTCGCAAGAATCTTCTAATCAAATTGTGTGCTTATGGAATATCACCACAGTTGTCTGATAGGATTCTTGATTTCCCATCAGAAATGACACTGTATGTAGTAATTGACAGAAAGTCATTGAGTAAAACAGAAGTGATATCTGGCATTCCCCAGATAAGTGTTATAGGGCCACTAATTTTCCTTATCTTCATGAATGAATTAGAAGGAAGTGTGAGCAGTTCTCTCCAACTATTCTCGGAAGATGCTGCTATTTATAGGTTAGTAAAGTCACCAGAAGATCAAAAGCAACTGCAAAACAATTTAGATACAATATCTGCATGGTGTAAAAATTGGCAATTAACCCTTAATAATAAGTGTGAAGTCATTCATACAAGCACTAAAATGAATCCATTAAACTTCATCTAAACGATAAATCAGTCATGTCTAAAGGCTGTAAATTCAAGTGAATACTTTAGAATTACAAACAAACTTAATTGTAAAGAAAACACAAAGTTTCATAGGGCAGGTGAACTAAAGGCTATGTTTCATTGGCAGAACACTTAGAAGATGCAACAGGTCTACTAAAGAAACCGCCTACATTACACTTGTGTGTCCTATTTTGGAATATTGCTGTGCATTGTGGGATCTCCACTACGTAGGACTGACGCAGGATATAGAGAAAGTGCAGAGAAGGGTGGCTCTTTTTTATTATCCTGATGTAGAAGAGTGAGTGTAATGGAAATTGAGCTTGAGCTGGGGGTGGAAATCATTAAAAAAAAAGCAGTTATTCATCGCGGCAAGATGTATTTGTGAAATTTCTTTCACCAACTTTTTCCCTCCGATTGCGAACATATCTTGTTAACACTGCCGCCCCTTCCCCCCCCCCCCCCCTCGTACATAGGGAAACATGATCATTATAATAAAGTAAGAGAAATTGGATTGGAAACAGTCAGACTCAAGTGTTCCTTTTTCCTGCACACTATTAGAGAATAGAGCAGTAGAGAAATATCATAAGGGGTTCGATGAAAGCTCTGCAATGCACTTCAATGTGATTTACAGAGTATTTATGTAGATGTAGACAATACCCCACTAGATCATCAATCGTGCTGCCCGTTCAGCAAATATTTGGTGAAGAGTTTATAAATTATTTTCTAATTGTGTCTTTTTGGAATATTAAATTGTGTTCGAAAACTGTGGCTTGTTTCGTAGGACTGTGCTCTAATCTGTGGCATGCCAGTACTGGCAATAATTGATAAAATGATATACATAATATCAACCTCAGCCCTCATTTCAACAGTGTAACTGATTGTTCTGAGGTGTGGTACACTATTTATAGGCATGCTGTATTGTAATTACATAGCAGTTGTTCACAGATTCTAAAACTACTGTAATTTGAAACTTATAGATAACTGTTGTATACAATTCTTAGAGATTTCATAGTGAATATAGAATTTGTTGGACTCTTCTGTTTTAGTTTTCGAGGTATTTAACATTGAAATTGTGCACCTTTTGACAGATTCCCTGTACCAGGCAAACTTCATTTGACTATTACTTTAGTGTTTTGGTACTGCCTTGGAGAAACAATACATATCTGATTTGTGTGATGCACAACTTTGATTTGCACACAGTCCCAAATTTTGTTAGTGAACATATACTTGAAGGTTGGTTGAATACAAGTCTTGTTGAAGGCGGTATTCACTGCTATTGACTTTCAAGTAACATATAAGGGGACTGTTTAATCTGCTCTTCATCCTTGATACAACTTGAAATTTTTCACTTTATCTCGCAACTTGCCGAAATAAGACTGTCTGAGGGTTGCATCTGGTAGTTTGAAATCGTGCAAAACAGTAGACAGTTTCAATGGCACAAACATCATATAGATAATTTCAAAGTAGCAAACCATTTCAATCCCAAAACACCACACCAAAAAGATTGCAGTAGACAGTTACATTGGGGTTATTGCCAAGGCAGCCCTATTGCTTCTCCTTAGTTAAGGCTGTAATAATGTACTCATATCTCATTCACAATTAATATTGGCCAGAAAAGGTTGCCTTTTCTTCTAATTATATACCTGTAAGCAGTTATTTTCCTCTCCACTCAACAACCATGAAATTGAATGGAAAGACAATATTTGGAAGTGACAGGCATAGTGCCCAGCACTGAAAGTTCACTAATATGTAAATCACCTTTAGTGTGTTGTTGAACAGTCTCTGCTCTGTGGTGGTGATAGGATAGGCACAGAATGCATGGATCACATTTCAATACTATTAGGATATTTTTGGAACATTAGTCCACTGCTACATAGTCTCTCATGATAAAGTATATTACGCATTTAGGGATGCATTGATTTCTTTATAATTAGATAATAGACTGGGTTACCACACACATATCATCTCCATAATGATTTTAGTAATTTGAAACATTTTTCACACATCCAGAGGGCACACCAAAACCTACTGATATTTTATCCATAACAGACAATATGAAAAATCTAGTATCCATGTGTAGCCATTAAAGTGCTGTAGTTATTGCATCACCTGAACTATTAAGTGTGAACACTCCAATCTGCATGGTATGTTAAGTGGGTGCAAAATATGATGCTTCAATGTTTTGTGCATTATAATAAGTTGAACACAAACTTTTTTCCACATTTATTGTATATTAAATCCTTAATGTTTCGCCAGATATATGTGCATCAGCTCAGTGTATGTACTGACTACAGAATGCTCATCACTCACAGTCACTCTTGTTGTGACCTTAAGAAAGTTTATCAGTCTGTTATTTTCGATCATCTATTTCAAAAATGACTTCACTCTAATTCATTGGATTGGAACTATACTAGTCTTTACAGGCACAATCATATTCACTGAAGTTGTACAAAGAATCAGAAGTGCATTGACGCCAGTTTCGAAGAAGAAAGATTAATAATAAATATGATAAAGCAGTGTAGTTGTATCTTCCAGTTGGAAAAAAACTTAAAATTTTGGCATTTGCTATAAATGTTTTATTGATGATGATGAAAAGCTTTAACAGCTGATAGTAGCTGCGTAAAAGTTTAGTCATTGTACAGAAAGGAAAACTATAATATTATATGGGTCAGAATTGCTGGACAGTACTGCTGACATATAATTGGTTCCCTCTCATTCTGAGGCGTGAATGACTGACCTGCTGTCGCTTTTTAACTGTCCACAATCTGTACCTAATTCTGAACTGTTAGTACTATCCTATGAAGTTAACAGAACTAACAGTTGTCCTGAGGGTGAGTTTTGCCCAGCAAGTCTGTCTCAGAATTTGAAAGTTTACAGTCATTCAACTTTTACTGGATTTCTTAAAATTGTACCAAAGGCTAAGAAAATTAGTAGTTCAATTTTTTATATGTTTCAGGGACCACAGGCATAGTTTAGTACCTTTTAACATTTGTGAACTATATTGGTATTTTTATTCTTTGAAGTTATTAGTAGATTTGGAATGTTTTTAGAGATCTGCTCTCTGCAGCCTGTTACTAGCAGCTGGCAGTTCTCAACTGTGTGTACATGGGAGGGTAAATAAAGTTCTGACATTTGCCTGGTAATGAAGTTTTTAAAGTGGTTTTCCTTTGTTGTAATTGTTGAGTAGAGCTTATTTTAATTTGCTTTTGCCATCTCAGTTAAATTTATGGAAATGTTCACATTTCTGTATGTCAAAGTATAGTTGTCGATTTGCTCGACGTATACCTGTAAATATATTATTTGTGCAGTGTGTACAAAGAATAGCTCAGATTTGAAATATATGAAAGATTATTTGTGTATTAAAGTACAGAAGTCATTGTTTTAGAGACCCAATTTTATACATGCTATTTAAGTTTAGAACTTTGTGCAGTATTATGTACGTGGTTTCTTTCCAAAGAAAATATGTTCAGGAACATTTAGCATGTAATTTTGTTCCTCCTTGTATTGCAGTGCACTTGTGTGTGTGTGTGTGTGTGTGTGTGTGTGTGTGTGTGTGTGTGTGTGTGTGTGTGTGTGTGTGTTATAAGAGGTTATAAGAAACAGAAAGATAAAGCAATAATGTATTTTCAAATGTGTATTAATTGTTGTTATGAAAAAATATATTTATATATAATCATAAAAATAAATTTTTCATATAACATATTTCAATACTTCATTGAGACCCTATGCTGTATCAGACAAATCACCAGTCTTATAACTGGGAGAGAATGAGATTACAACATAAACACACATCAAGAGAATGAACATTTCCTCCAACGTGTTCGTTAAAAATACAATAACAGGGGAATTTATATAATATTATATAGCCACATTCACTACATTTCCTTACAAAATCCTGCAATAAACACACTCTGTACTTTGAAATCTCAGTGTTTCATTTCATGCCTCTATCATTAGTGAGTATAGGCTGTAATGAATTTTTCATTCTGCAGCAGTGTGTGTGTGTGTGTGTGTGTGTGTGTGTGTGTGTGCGCCACTTGAAGCTGTGTTGCCAGGCTTGGGACTCTAACCTGAAACCTTTTCCTTTTGTGGGCAAATACTCTTCCAACTGAGGTACCTAAGCATGATTCATGATTATCCTCACAGCTATACTTTCATCAGTACCTCATTATATGATAAAGAGATTTAATGGCAGATGTAAACCTGTGAGGATAGGTCAAGAGTAGTGCTTGGGTAGCTCAGTTGGTAGAGTTCTTGTGCATGAAATTCAATGGTCTCTGGTCAGAGTTCCAGTGTGGCGTATGGTTTCAATAGGTCACGAAGTACTACATAATTTGTCAAAGAAGTGTGGTACAATAAACAGTTTAATCACCTGGACTAAATAGATGGTGTTCATTTATTTCTTCAACATAGTTATTGTGCAATACCAGTTAAGTCATAAGATACTGCCTAAAGCAAAATCATGAATTCACCTTTTTTTCCTAACGTGCTACAAGTAATATTGTGTTATCACTTATCTGTTATGGGTGGTGTTCAGTGAAAGATTGTTGAGGGAGATCACAGTGGTCCACAAAAGCTTTTTGGAAGTAATTGTGACTAGTTGTTGTCCCTGTGATCTCTTTAATTTATACAGATATTTACCCAAAATAGCTGCTTCAATAACTTCAATTATATGACATGATAACCACCAAATGAGGTGGTGTGGCTCTTAAAGAGAACCGTGTTGTTTGAGACGGCTTGATTGCTGAAGATTTAAAAACTATCGGATTTAGTTTTTGTGAGGACTGCATAAATCACAAAATAATGTTAGGATGGTTCATTTGAAAGGGGAATATTCACTTGCCTTTGGAACCATTAAGAACTGTTGCTTCAGCTTGAATTACATTGTTGTTCAGAAGAAATCAATCTGAACTTTCTTTTAGTGACATTATACTGACAAAAAAGTTAACAAAACTCCCCATTCACCAATGATTTTGGCAAAACGGCTTCCTATTTTGCACGATACAGTGGAGAAATGTTTTAATTTGATGCTTATGCTTCTGTACTTGGTGCCACACAAAGAAATCTAAAAACTAAATACTGCTGAAGGTGTAAGTAAATGGCAGAAAGTGTGAAAGGGTAAAGCAGCTTGTTTTGTCTGATACTCCACTTGTTGACTAAACAGCAACTTTACAATGTGACATATCTGAGTGATGGATATGACGTCTTGTGCACTAAAAACATTTAAAAAAGTATGGGAATGTGTAATATTTAAGGATATTATGTTTGTTATACGTACATAATCATCCTGTGTAGATTGTTAATTTTGGTTTGATTTGTGTGTTTTAGTGTGTAGTAATCTTCATTTCACCTTTACACATCTCTAGCACTAAAATTTTCACTGTTGGAAAAACCAATAAATTTCCATATAACTGTTTTATCTTTTTACTCAATAAATTTATCATGAATGTAGTGTATAATGTAAGTATTCACTGCAGTGTATAAAAATTTGTTTGCATTGGTCTCTACATGTTTTTCAACTATTTGTAAGCATGAAGTGTTTGAACTGTAATTAGAAAGATAATTCTGAGGTGCAGTGCAGATAAGTGATGAACTGATGATGCAGTTAATTGTGAATAAAGTGAGACTCGTCCATGATATGTTTGTGCGAGACAGGACAGCGGCTTATGAAGTTCATTTTGGCAACAAAACATACAGTTTAGTTTGTTCCGGTTTAGAGAAATTATCTTAAATCTCTACAACTCAAATCATCATGTAGTTACAATGATTGTTTTTCAATTTCTATGATCAAACACAGACAGAATTTTATGGCTTGTATGCAAGGACATAGCCACTTGTGAGTGGTATCTCTGAAGTCACTGATGTTAGAGCAGCAATTTGAACTAAGATTTCAGGCTATTTGTATTAAATGAATGAATATAACACAGAAAGGCAAAGAAGAAGTTAATGATTTATTACAGCAAAATGCTTTAGAGTTAAAAATAATAGACATTGACTATTTTTAAACTGTACTTTAAGGGTGAATAAAACATAGCATCAAGCTACAGGTGGTCTGGTATGAAGTAAGTAGTAGTCATTTACATTAAGAAAAAATTGATCTTCAATTTTGGAATGATCAACATTAATGAAGCTTATGCTGTAGAAATAAAAGTTCACAGAAAAATTAACAGTAATCTTAACAATATATAGAGTTCCATCTAATAACTTAAACTTATTTATGAATAACTTGATTCATTATTAACAAATTGACTGTTGGGTGCCTGGCCTAATGGTGATACATTCTTCACTTGCACCCATTCAAGCAGATCAGCATGTTGTGATGTAAACCTGAGAGAACGTGTACCAAAGCTCAGTGGGTAAAGCAGCAGACTTGGATTCCTGAAAGCATGGCAAGTTTTAATGGTCTTGTTCAGCGTACTGCACCTGGCAACAGGTTGTGCTGCCAAGTAAATGTGACCACAGTATAGCGAAGTTCTGTTTGTGTGGGTAATTACACTGTGGTTCAGTAATGTTGAGTTACATGTATTATTTTTTATAAACCATTTTGAATTATTTCTGTTTGCTATATTAGTGAAATACTTTTAGGAATATCTGGTTTGGCAAAAATAATTTTAGTGGAATTATGGAAAATTTGGTAAATACTTGATTGTGTTCTGCAAATTAAAATATTTATTTGCTATCAGTTAATGAAATTCAGAGTATGAGTTCCTTAAATGAACAATAATTTGTATTGAGTGCCATATAAATTGCACAAAGTAATTTTATTTCTGCATTTGTATCTTAATAGGAGTCTCAAAACGGGTTCAGAATTTGCAGACTATTTATAGGCTAATAATAATAATAATAATAATAATAATATATAAATAATAATAATGTAGTAGTAGTAGTAGTAGTAGTAGTAGTAGTAGTAGTAGTAGTAAACTTTTTAAAACTCCTATAAAGACTTAAAGATTCGAAAGTAGCATGAAAAAGTAAAACTAATTGAAAATACAAAAATCTGGTGGTATGTATCGCAGTGGGAAAAAAGTAACTATAAATTAAAAGTTGTTTCTTTCACACAAGAATTTTTAGATACATCTGTTTTTCGTAAAATGCACTTGCAGGATTTATACGACCAGAGGATCTGGGGGGAAAATGGGAATTTTTCATTGTTTTCGTAATTAGTAAAATTACCTGCCATGTTATGCCTGTGAAGAGTGATCTGAATATTCATAAAAATACACGTTCTTCGAGGTTATTGAGCCAGGATTGCAAGTTTATTATTTATTTGTCATGACCGGTTTCAGTTTATATGTATTATAGAAGGAAACTTTCCTTGTGGGATAAATATGTATAAAAAATAGAAATCAAATAACTTAGCCAAAAGACAGGCTCGTAGATAGACGCGCGCAAACACACCAAGGTAGACACGTCTATCTTGGTGTGTTTGCGTGTGTATGTGTGTGGGTGGGTGTGCGCTTGTTTACCTTTCCTTTTCCCCCCTAAAGTAGTTCCTTCCACTCCTGGGATTACAATGACTCCTCTTCCACTCCCTTAAAACTTGCATCCTTACCTTTTTCCCCCCTCCTTCCTTCCTCTTTCCCAAGCAGCCTTCTGTTGTGAAAGCTTGTATCTTGTGTTTTTATATGTGTTTTTGTGTCTATCTACGAGCCTGTCCATCGGGTATGTTATTAGATTTCCATTTTTTATATATTATACAGGGTGTTTCACTAAGTGTGTTTGCCTCTGTAACTTATAAAATAATAGGTGACAGGAAATTTTAATGCAGTAGGTCAACACAAGATATGTTACACTTTCTGCGGAGCTATGAACATAGTTTATTGTATCATTTTCCAAAGAGTTACAGCACAAAGATATAATTTTTTTTAAATGGAACAATAGTTTTTTCTATCGTGCATTGGATTCGTTAAAACCAGCTGCGTCCAAATCAATTTAAACTACATTCCTATCAGTGTTAGTTTGGGAGCTACAACCCTTCAAAGTTCCGGGGGCGGAGGCTGCGACAGCGTAACTGACTGGCCGAGTGGCTATCCCCTGGGGAACGGCCCACAGTCTCATGACCACCAGCCAGTCAGCTACGCTGTCTACTGCCTCCGCCCCCTAAACTTTGAAGGGTTGTAGCTTCCAAACTAACAGTGATAGGAATGTAGTTTAAATTGATTTGGACGCAGCTGGGTTAAACGAATCCAATGCACGATAGAAAAAAAACTATTGTTCCATTTAAAAAAATTATATCTTGGTGCTGTAACTCTTTGGAAAATGATACAATAAACTATGTTCATAGCTCCGCAGATAGTGTAACATTTCTTGTGTTGACCTGACGCATTAACATTTCCTGTCACCTATTATTTTATAAGTTACAGAGGCAAACACACTTAGTGAAACACCCTGTATATATAGTTATCTTCAGAAGGTTGCATGGCTTGTAAAATAAGTGGTTTTTTTTCCATTAAAATATAAAATGAAGAAAAGTACATACTGTATATTTCCGCAGATAAGACGATGGCTTAATCATAAAAAAAAAAAAAAATTAAGATTGAAATTTAGTCTGAAATTGGTAATTTCGCAGATGTGCTGCAAAGCGTGGCTTCGACATCCAAACAATATATATCAAAGTGGTTAAGTATTCAAACAATACGTATCGAACATTCGAATATTATGATTTTTATGAATGTCGTGATTTTAAAGGATGTAGTTAGGCAATGTGCGCCTCGGTTGCACAGTGGTAGAGTGCCAGACCACAAATCCAAAGGTCCTGGGTTTGATCCCCACTAGGTCCTAGGATTTTTATCTGTCACTTTCCACTTCTTTTACCTCTGGCAGTATTGTTCATGTGAAAAATACCGAGTAGCACCGTGGTTCGGAACCCACGTTAAACTGTAGGTCCCCCTATAACTGGCTGGGTAAGTCAGTTCGAAAGTCGGAGGAAGGCAACGGCATACCACCTCCAAACAGGACCATGCCTAGTAAAGCACTCTGGTGTTCAAACCAATCTTCGGATTGCTGACTGCTTTACCTTTTTTTTAGTTAGGCAGGAACCTAAGAGTACAGCTTTCTGGGTAATTTGCAACCTTCTTATTTAACCTATACCTAACCTTCTTAAGGCTATGCTACAGATAACTTTTTAAAAACATTTATGAAAACAAAGTTTTGCACAATTTTTTTTTCAATATTCACTTTTCAAGCCTTATTAATTTACTGAGTGGACAATGGTACAAATGCCATAAAGTAGGAATAGAATTAATTATTTACAATGTAGCTTGATTTTACAATGTCGCTTGTCAAAAATAATTTCTCAATATAGGCATCCAGAGTTGCACTGAAACAATTGTAGTATATTTAAGTATGGAGCTGTGAATGGGTTAAAATATTTCTGAGCTATACGCAACAATTGCGGCTTCCTTCAAAATCCTTTATATTCTGTTCTTGGGAAATTTCGTGTATTTTTACCCGCATAATATGTGCATCGGTGTGATGAAATGTGGTATCGGTGAAAGAAAATACTTTTTTTTTTTTAACTTTGCG
Source organism: Locusta migratoria (assembly GCA_026315105.1). Lineage (NCBI taxonomy): Eukaryota > Metazoa > Arthropoda > Insecta > Orthoptera > Acrididae > Locusta > Locusta migratoria. The sequence continues at coordinate 328,102,219 of CM048755.1, read as the reverse complement.
GTGTAATTAAAATATATATATGCTTCTTCATGGTCGGATACAATGTAGCACTAAAAGCACGAAAGTTCAAAAGCAGATCGCAAACACTGCAACAAAGGGTGAAATCCAGATGTACCAATCAAGGAAACTACTTATGGTGGCTTGTAAACGGCACTTTTCAGAACTTCCTGAAGGTTTGCCTCCGAATCTTAAGTAACAGGCGTAATTTTAGATCCCGAAAACTGGAAGAAAAAAAAGTGTGGCATGCATTCGAGTAAATACGGTAACTTAGGGGTCGTCGCCAGAGATTGCTTAAACTATAAAATTTCAATGAAAATTTGTACCTCGTCTTATCTCAAGGTCGTCTTGTCTGCAGAAATATACGGTAATCAGATTGTTAAAGTGCACATCACCAAAACGTATCATCGTATCTGATTAGAAGATAAAATATGTTGAATGCTTCTCATATAAGTAAGAATATGTTGTAAAGCCATGCAACCGTCGGCAGATTATGATACATATCATCTACACCAGTCATGACAAATAAATAATATGGTATTTGTGATCTTAGATCAATAACCTTAAAGAAGGTGTATTTTTATAATTTGTAACCTTTTGTAATTTTGACTGGTGAGAACTGTACTTTAGCCTGCTATTGCAGAATGCAGTAATAAAACATAAATGGGAGAATAACATCAAAATAAACTTTAGTTGAAAAGAAAATGCATGATTAACAACAACAAAACACAGTGCACTCTTTCAGTAGAAATGTCACACCTATTTACATTAACAGGTCTCAAGTTGTTTAGAAGCATTATTTTCAAAGTAAATATCCTTTTATAAAAGATGAATTTATTTTATAGTGAGAATGTACTGTGAATTTCATAAATAGTGGACCATTTGACTCTTGTTCCCAACCAAACTGTTTGGAGACAAGCCACTTAGAAAAATTTTGAGCTCAGAAGACAAGCAGCCTAAGCCATTATTAAATATTTTAACGACACTTTTGGTTGATGTATATTAAAGGGTAACATATTCTAAACAGATCAAAGCTAGTTTATCACATTTATTGTAGTACTTTCATAAATAGATTACAAATATGCTATAATGGCAGGGAGCGGCTCTTCCGTGAGTAAACAAAGCTTGACGTGGCTAGGTTAGGTTATACCAGCGGTACTCAACCTGAGGCCCGAGGGCCACTTGTGGCCCACTGAGCTAGTCGTCCATTATTCAAAATTTCGCATAAAAATCTATGATGGCTGGCTGATAAAATGGGCGAGATGTGTACAGCAAAATCGACAAAGTCAGTGCCCTGAATTAAGCAGCTCATGTCGTTTGTTGTGAAGCAGGCCCACTCGAGTGTTTGCGCTGCCCCGGTGCTTTCCCCCTCCCTGTCCTCCCCGGGTGGCGGCTGTGGCAGTTCGGACAGCGCTCGCAATCGCGTCCTTTTCGGTGCGCTGAAGTATCAGTTCTGAATCCTATCCAGTGTCACTGTTAATCTGTCTTGGGAGCATGAACAAGAAAGGTTTGCATATAAGTGTGCCATTTTTTTAATGCTTACTACGAAGATTCGTATTTGTTTGTAAAGTGTGTTGGGATATCACTGTGCTTAACACGCAGCTCAACCGTAAATATCAAAGCACCGCCAGGCACTGTCACTACGAAAATAAACACTCCATAACACATGAGGGGCAAGATAAAAATAATCGGTACTATGCGTAACTGTGCTGAAAGTTTGAAACTGCAGCTTTTGCTTTTTAAAAGTTAGCACCAATAAAGAAATTAGGACAATTTTTCCCTCTCTAGGAAGTCCCTGAATTTACATAATTTAGACATTGCAGAAAAAATTTCAATATGGGTTTTAAAAAAATAAAACTAAAAAACGTTCTCAGATTTTATGGCACCTACACGATGACCCGTCAAGAGTCCGATTTGAGATGACAATAATACCGCCCAATTCAGCTGTGACAAACTGCTATTACCATTAATGTTTAACCAACTTTTTTAGTAACGGGTTAATGATTAATGAAGTTAACTTTTTCGTTAACGCTCTCCTGCTCTGGCAAATTCCATAGTGGCAGAATGAAACTTTCACTCTGCAGCGGAGTGTGCGCTGATATGAAACTTCCTGGCAGATTAAAATTGTGCGCCGGAACCGGGACTCGAACCTGGGACCTTTGCCTTTCGTGGGCAAGCGCTCTACCGACTGAGCTACCCTGACACGACTCACGATGCCGCCTCACAACTTTACTTCCGCCAGTACCTCGCCTCCTACTTTCCAAACTTCAGGTACCGGCGGAAGTAAAGTTGTGAGGCGGCATCGTGAGTCGTGTCGGGGTAGCTCAGTCGGTAGAGCGCTTGCCCGTGAAAGGCAAAGGTCCCAGGTTCGAGTCCCGGTTCCGGCACACAATTTTAATCTGCCAGGAAGTTCCATAGTGGCAGTTCACAGTATTAACTCGCTCTGTCTGCCATGAAAAAGAAATCGCTAAATGTACTGATTAAAGTACATTACGAATAAAGATATTTAAAAGAAACGTAACTGCTTGGAAATGACTGTCAAAATGTTGCAGCAAGGTTTCAGACAGTCCCTCAAACTTTTTAAGTTCTTACATATAGGCCTATTTCTTTGAAATTACTTACTTGTCTAAATAACAAGTGCACAAATTAAAAAACTAAGAAAATATTAATTATCAATACGTTCAGCTATATTTCAAAAATCAACGTATTCTTCTGTTAACAATTATATATTAAAATAGTTTGATGATAAAACAAATAGGTATAGTTATTTCGCAGTGTTATTTTGCCCTGTGATAATGTTGTGGCCCACTTGAAATAATACTTTCGTGAATATGGCCCAAGGAGGAAAAAGGTTGAGTATGGCTGGGTTATACCATTGACTTCGCTGGACCCAATTCTTGAGCAACAGTTAGATCTATTTTTATTGAATTTAATAATCCAACCTCAGAGATAAGTAATTTTATTTGTTAAGCTATGCTCTTCACCAGTATTCATTAGTTCAATTTTCATCCCACCCCCCACCCCCCCCCCCTGGGAAAATGTGAATGTGGTTATGTGACCTGCAGTATTTTGTCTGCATCACCCCTATTGTAATATTTCTTTCTTAAGAAAGATTTAGCTTTTGGCCCACTTTAGGTTACGGTAGTAACACTAAAAGTGGGCCTTTGCGATCCTCTTTTGACAGCTCTAAATTTAAATGGATATAACGACTTAACTATTCATGTAACACGAAGATTGAATAATCTACTTTGTAAAGGAGAAAATCCTCTACAACTTTGCTCTCGTAAGTTTCTTCATAAATAGTAGCATTTCAAAGATATTTGCAAAAATAACAGCGATTTTGGGATGTATGTCTGTCTGTCCGTAACATATTCCCTGTTTTTAAGACGAACCATTCAACCGATCAGCACCAAATTTTACAGACATGATTGTAGGCCGCCAGAGACCAGAAACTCCCTTTTTCAATTTTTCGGACAAAAAATACGGTAGTAATACCTAAAAAAGCCGTTTGTAATATAATTGTAATTGCAAACGAACCGTTCATCTGATACGAAAGTTGAATGACCGAATTGGTAGAGGAGAAAATTCTCTACAACTTAGCTCCCTTAGGTTTTTTTCATATCTCATATCGTTTGATGCATATTTGGAAAAATAACGGAGATTTGACACCCTCCATTAAATTAACGAAAACCAACTGTTAGGAGATGTTGCGTGACATTCCTCGCGCAGAACTCAATGTGGCATACGCCATCTAGCGTGTATTTGGTGATTTTCTTACACATTGTCATTTCAAAGCAATGTCGCACTAAAGAATTAACAAAAACACATCATTCTTCGTACGATAAATGATAATCTAGTGTCTACAAATGCCATATTAGCATCAGTTAACAACGGCCATCAATAGTATGAGATATAGGATTCATTTTCTGATTGATAGTCATAGCATAGTGGGCAAAGTGCTGGACTGTGACGCGAAACCCGTTACTACTTAAAATTAATTTTTTTAAGGGTTTTGCCGGCCGCGGTGGCCGAGGTGACTAAGGCGCTACAGTCACGGTCAGCACGGCCACTACGGTCGGGGGTTCGAATCCCCCCTCGGGCATGGATATTTGTGCCGTCCTAGTTAGTAAGTAGTTCATAAGTAGTTTGTAAGTTTAGGGACTGATGACCCCGTAGTTAAGTCCCATAAGCTTAACAAACATTTTTTATTCCTGTGTCAGTCTTTCTACTCGGCCACCGACACTGACGACGGAAACGAGACACAATAGCGCCGACGAGGCTGGGACACAAAACTTAACATAGGTTTGAATATTCCATATTAGTTTTCTTAGAAACTTGCTATTTGATTAGTCTCAGAAAATTGGTACAGAATAGTGAACTGTCCTATTATTAAACTACAGCAATCTGAAAAGATACAAGTGTAAACATTGTCATATTAGTTTTTTGGATTCCAATTTTTAATGAAGGAGCTAACATTATTACACACGGCTTTAGCTGCAGTTCACAATCTGACAGGAAACAAATTAACGATGTTTAATATTTGCCTCATTACCGCCATTAAGTATAGAGTACTGTGATTGCTGTCTGATATTAGCAAATGTGACAGAGTTTCAAGTAGTTTTGCATTTAGTGTTTGTTCTTACCATACATTTTAATGCATTAGAAAAGAAAAATATTTCTTAATTCATGATTATCCCCCCCCCCCCCCCCAGGGGACCCACAGCTCTTTTGTGGGTACGTGTGTGGCGCACACGGGGCCCCGAGCTGAAGCAGCCTTTCTTCTGCCCCAGGCTGCTTCACTTTCCCTCCCGGTTTATGCCTTCGCCCGGAGATGGGCATGCTTTAGAGTTTAGGTGGTTTCTTGTCGTAGTTTCTCTTATTCCTTGGTTTCTTCCTTTCCTCACCTTTGCTTCTGTCTCTCTCTCCTTGCTGTACTCTCCTAGCCTTCCTCTCCTCCTCATTAGTCTCCGCTATGGCATTTGAGACACTTCTTTCTCTTCACTTCCTCTCTTCTTCTTCTTTCCTCCCTTTGCGTGTCTGAAGGCCGACCCATGCATTATCATGCATAGCAGGTGACGGGGTAACACGTAATTCCCCACCCCAGGTAGACAAGTAGGGCACGTACGTACCCCCTGGTAAAGGCCAGGCCCAGGGAAGTGTGATTACCTGAGCTGGTACCTTCCGAACATGCCAATTGGTCCCTCCGTCAGTTCTCGGGAGGTGTGACGTGAGGTGTGAACAATCACCTAAGGCGGGTAAGCCCTCAGAGAGGGCCCCCACTAGGAAGGAGCGCGCCATCGGAGATGCCGGTAATCACGGGGGACACTTCCGCAATGACTTCCTTTTCTTCTCCTGTGACTCTGGCCCAGAAATGAAAGATAGATTCGCCTCAGCAAAAGAAAACTCTGCCTAATCTTCCGAAATTCCTTGTTGTCTCTCGAACCGACGGTAAAGACTTCACTTCTGTAACTCCTTTTGGCATTCAGAAAGGTGTTGATGCAATTGCTGGCCCTGTTAAAACCTGTTCGCGTCAGCGCAATGGGACATTGTTGCTGGAAGCGGACAGTGCCTTCCAGGCCCAAAAGTTAATACGTACTACGTTGTTACACACGTTTCCAATCAAGGTAGAAGTGCACCGCACACTCAACTCGTCACGGGGGGGTAGTCTTCACGAGATCCCTTGACGGGTTGTCTGACGAAGACATACAAGCCTATATGTCCGATCAGGGTGTAACAGCCGTGCATAGGGTGTTGAAAAAGGTAGATAACCAACTGACACCAACTCGTACTGTGTTCTTGACGTTCGACAGAGTTGAACTCCCGTTGAAGGTCAAAGCAGGGTACGAAGTTATCTCCGTCCGCCCTTATATACCAAACCCAATGCGCTGCTTCCAATGCCACAGATACAACCATGCCCGTCAATCTTACCCAAATGCAGCAAAATGTCACTTGTGGTAGGGTGACCATGCGGCTTTTTTCTCGGGACTGTCCTGTATATAAGGATGAAAAGGTCATCCAGCAAATTCTGGTTACGGAAAAGGTATCAACATCTGCCGCTCGAAAGTTGTTGGCGAGTCGAAAGCCCAGTGTCCTCCCAGCGGGCACATACAGTAAGGTCCTTACCTCCACTCGACCTACTAAGGATTCAGGTACCCAGACCTGTGATTTCACTTTTGCTGACACAGTTGTGAGATCCGCCAGCCCAAAGATTGCCCGTTCCACGTCCCCGCTTCCTCCTGCTGCTTCCAAAGTTCAGTCTTCGTCAACCTCTAATAAACCGCGGGCACCTAAACAAGATGCCCGGACTTTGAAAAAGGAACCCGTCCGTGAAGATTTTCTGCGTTCTCAGGCTTCCCAACCGTCAACTGCCTCTTCTCACCGTCACTCTTCCAGAAGAGCCAACAAGAAAAAGAGTTCCTCTCCTTCCCCGCCGAGGCGTGACCCATCCGTCACGCCGTCCAACAGTAGTCGGCCCCGATCATCTTCTGTCTCGCCAGGACGCACTACTGTTAGCCGGGCAACCAGCATTTTACCGGCGGCGGAAGCTGCCCCTCCTGATCAACTCGGGAAGGTGGCAGATGCATCAGTTAAACCTATGGAACATGACTCACTGCCTCTAGATGGCGACACTAGTGCTCCCTCGAAGTCCGGTCCTCAGCGGCCGTCGAGGTGACCCCACCTGCTTGTTCCTTTTTATCTTCCCTTCTCTTATTTTTTATCATGGCGCTCCTTCAATGGAATATTCGCGGCTTTCGTTCCAATCGGGAGGAATTAAAACTACTCCTTCAATTGCACTGCCCGCTTCTAGTCTGTATCCAGATACGTCCAAGTGATCGTGCAGACTTCCCCCTCTACACCTCTGTGCGTTTCGACCTGCCACATGTGGAAGGTATCCCGGCCCATGTAGGGGTTCTGATGCTCATTCGGGACGACATCTATCACCATCCCATTTCATTGCATACTCACCTACAGGCAGTTGCCCTTCGCATCACTCTATCCACCTTTTCCTTTTCCCTCTGTAATATCTATTCGCCATTGTCATCCGCCCTTACTAGGGCAGATGTGCTACACCTCATTGACCAGCTCCCTTCACCGTTCGTGTTGGTAGGCGACTTTAATGCCCACCACCCCCTATGGGGCTCTCCGGCACCTTGTCCGAGAGGCTCCCTCTTGGTGGACCTTCTCCAACACCTCAGTCTTGTCTGCCTCAACACCGGTGCACCGACCTTCCTTTCAGGCACAACACATACTTATTCCCGTATAGACCTCGCGATATGCACTCATCAGCTTGCCGGTCGGTTTGAGCGGTATGCACTTTCTGACACGTACTCGAGTGACCATTTCCCTTGTGTCATCCACTTCCTGCATCATTCCCCATCTCCTCGTCCCACCAGTTGGAACATTTCTAAAGCCGACTGGGGGCTTTATTCTGACATGGCTGTTTTTCACCATTAGAATTTTCCCAGCTGTGACAGTCAGGTCGAATACCTCACAGAGGTTATTCTCACAGCTGCCCAACATTCCATACCTCGTACATCCTCTTCTCCACGTCGTGTCCCGGTCCCTTGGTGGACTGCAGCCTGCCGCGACGCTCTTAGAGCCCGGCGACTTGCTTTACGCACCTTCCACCACCACCCGACGTTGGAGAATTGTATAAATTATAAACGACTACGAGTGCAATGTCGTCGTGTTATCAACGACAGCAAAAAAGCTTGCTGGAATGCTTTTACTAGTTCTTTTAACCGTTTTACTCCCTCCACGGTTGTCTGGGGTGGCCTACGCCGTTTATCCGGCATCAAGGTCCACTCCCCGAACTCTGGCCTGACCGTCAAGAATGCAGTCCTTGTGGACCCCGTTGATGTTTCCATCGTACTGGGCCGTTCCTTTGCGGAGTTTTCGAGCTCTGCACATTACCACCCTGCCTTCCTCCCTCGCAAACAGGCAGAGGAGGCACAGCCGCCTTCTTTCCAGTCTTTTAATCGTGAAAATTATAATGTCTTCTTCACCATGCAGGAACTAGACCGTGCTCTCGCCCTGTCCCGATCTTCTGCTCCTGGCCCCAACTCCATCCATATTGAGATGCTGAAGAACCTTTCTCCTGCGGGCAAGTTTTTCATTCTTAGTACCTATAATCGCATATGGACTGAAGGTCATGTTCCCTCAAGTTGGCGTGAAGCCATTGTTGTCCCCATCCCCAAACCAGGGAAGGACAAACATCTTCCTTCCAGTTATCGCCCCATTTCTCTGGTGAGCTGCGTCTGTAAGGTGATGGAACGCATGGTTAACGCTCGGTTGGTCTGGCTCCTTGAATCTCGCCACCTCCTAACAAATGTCCAATGCGGTTTTCGTCGACACCGCTCTGCTGCTGATCACTTCATTACGTTGTCGACCTTCATTATGAATAACTTTCTAAAGAAGCGTCAAACAGTGGCAGTGTTCTTCGACTTGGAGAAGGCATACAATACCTGTTGGAGAGCGGGCATTCTCCGCACATTGCACACATGGGGCCTTCGGGGCCGCCTTCCTCTTTTCATTCAAGCGGATTGGCGGATCGCAAGTTCCGGGTACGGGTGGGCTCTGTTTTGTCAGATACCTTTTGCCAGGAGAATGGGGTACCACAGGGCTCCGTCCTGAGTGTGGCGCTCTTTGCCATTGCAATCAATCCGATCGTAGACTGCCTTTCAGCCGACGTCTCCGGATCTCTTTTTGTTGACGATTTCGCAATTTATTGCAGCGCCCAGCGGACGTGTCTCTTGGAGCACTGTCTTCAATGCTGTCTTGACAGTCTATATTCCTGGAGCATTGCAAACGGCTTCCGATTCTCCACTGAGAAAACAGTGTGTATAAACTTCTGGAGATACAAGGAATTTCTTCCACCATCCCTACGTCTCGGCCGTCTTGCTCTCCTTTTCGTGGAGACAACAAAATTCTTGGGGCTAATGTTGGATTGGAAACTTTGCTGGTCCACGCACGTGTCCTACCTGGCTGCCCGTTGTGCCCGATCCCTTAACGTTCTTCGTGTCCTCAGTGGCACGTCATGGGGAGCGGATCGTACCGTCCTGCTTCACCTTTACCAGGCCATTGTTCAGTCGAAGCTCGGCTACGGAAGCCTTGTATACTCTTCTGCACGGCCGTCGATTCTCTGCCGTCTCAGCTCTATTCACCATCGGGGATTACGTCTAGTGACCGGTGCATTTTATACCAGCCCTGTTGACAGTTTGTATGCCGAGGCTGATGTATTTCCCTTGACCACTCGGCGTGACATACTCTTGTGTCGGTACGCGTGCCGCCTGCGATCGATGCCCAACCATCCATCTTACCGATTATTTTTTGACGACTCACTCGATCGCCAATATCAGTTTTCTGCGATAGCCTTGCTTCCACCTGGAGTTCGGTTTCGCCGCCTGCTTCAGCGGCTCGATTTTACCCTCCCTTCCACCTTTCGGTTGAGCGACAGCCCATTGCCACCGTGGCATCGGGCCCAGGTTCACACTCACCTTGAACTTAGTTCACTCCCCGAGGAGAGCACTCCGGATTTGGTATACCACTCAAGGCTTGTCGAACTCCGTTCGCGGTTTGATAATGTCATATTTATTTACACTGATGGTTGCAAGAGCACTGACGGTGTCGGATCTGCCTTCGTCGGCGGGGACAACCGTTTCCAATACAAGCTCCATGACCGGTGCTCGAATTTCACGGCTGAGCTTTTTGCCCTCCACCAGGCCGTTTTGTATACCTGCCGCCACCGCCAACCTTTCTATGCCATCTGTTTGGACTCCCTTAGTGCCCTGCAGAGTCTTAAGGACCCTTTCTCGACCCATCCTCTCGTGTATCGGATCCAATGCTCCCTCTAGTTGCTAGCAGATGACAGCTGTCACGTTTCTTTCTTGTGGGTCCCTGGCCACGCGGGTGTGCCCAGGAATGAGACTGCCGACATAGCAGCCAAGGCAGCAGGTCTTTTGCCTCGCATGGCTACCTTTTGCATCCCATCGGACGATGTTCAACGGGCTCTTCGCCGGAGTATCGTGTCGTCCTGGCACAGTGCGTGGTTCTCACTGTACGACAATAAAATGAGAACTGTAAAACCGATCCCGACCACTTGGAGGACCTCCTCACGCCCCTCTCGGCGAGAGGAGGTCATCCTGGCCCGGTTGCAGATGGGTCACTACCGTTTCAACCACCGTCATTTGCTAACCGCCGATCCTGCACCACTGTGCTCCTGCGGTGAATTGCTGACAGTGCGACATGTTTTACTGACTTGTGTTAATTTTAATCATCTCCGTGTAGCCCTTCACTCCGTCTACTCTGGAGGAAATTTTAGCTGATGACACACGGGCAGCTGCTCAAGTTTTGCGTTTTATCAACTTGGCCAATTTATCACAGGATATTTAACCCTTTTAATTGTTTTTTATCTTTCGTTTTTAGCCTTCTCTTGATATTCTAACTGGCAGTTACCAAGTTTTTTGAGATCTAGTGAATCTCTGTTCTTGTCTGGGCACTAATGACCTTAGCAGTTGTGCGCCCTAAAACCACAAAAAAACACTTCTAATTATATTCAAGTTATAAACAAAAAGGGACTGGCGACTGTAGTTACAACAAATTGTGATATTTTGTTCTTAATCTGGAACTTTGTCTGTATTCTTGAGGTTTCACTACTATTGTTTCTCTTGTGCTATTGAGGGTGTATCAAAAACGATGGCGCAAACATACGCAATTGAAAGTACACAATAATAGAAGCAAAAATGTCCCAGTTAACACGAGTCTGCGAACAAGCCTTTTGAGAGATAATTATGAATGTATGGTTCTAAGCTGCCATTGACATAAATTTAAACATACGCCTAGTTAGTACACATAAATTATAAATTAAGACTTTACTATTAAGATCGTATGTAGTTCACATTTCACTGACTTTATTGTAAACATTGTCCTAGTTAGTTAGATAGAGCCCCGGCACATTTTGCTACTGTTGCTGTGAGACAGCATCAAATGTGCAGATATGCCCAAAGTTGGATAGGTCAAGACAGACCTGTACCGTGGCCTCCACCTGATTTAAATAGTCTGGGGTCACTTCAAAAGTGAACTGTACAGCACACCCGTTAACACAGTTAAAGAACTGGAGTGGGGAGTTTTACACGCTTGTCAAGAATTAAGAAATGATCCAGGGGTTTATGAAAGAATTCAAAATTCATTTCAGAGATGAGTACAGTATTGCATCCAGATGCAAGGAAGGCACTTCAAACAACTTCTTGAACAGGTAACCGCTACTTGAAATGTGAACTAAATGCTACGTAATACCCAATAGTAAAGTGTAAATTTCAAATTAATGTGTACTAACTAGGGTGATGTTTACAATATCAATGGTGGCTTGGAACCATTCATTCGTAAATATCTCGCAAACAGCTTGTTTGCAGACCCGTGTTTCCTGGGACATTTTTACTTCTATTATTGTGTACTACTAACCTTGTAAGTTTGCGCCATCCTCTTTGATATTCCCTGCATATCTTTGTGTAGCAAAGGCTATTTCTGATGCATTCATCCATTAGGAACACACATGAGCAAAATTAAATTCTCTCAGAGGAGCACAATTCTGTAGGCCGGAGCTTGTAGTAGCAGTTTGGTGCCGGCCGCGGTGGCCGAGGAGGCCAAGGCGCTCCAGTCACGGTCTGCACGGCCACTACGGTCGGGGGTTCGAATCCCCCCTCGGGCATGGATATTTGTGCCGTCCTAGTTCGTAAGTAGTTCATAAGTAGTTTGTAAGTTTAGGGACTGATGACCCCATAGTTAAGTCCCATAGACTTTACAAACATTTGAACATTTGCAATTTGGTGCAGTTAGGATTATTTCAGTAAACGTAACTAATCTGTGACGAGGTATTGCATATTAGCTGTGCTGTGAGCGGCTGGTAAGCTTAACCAACTGACAAGAGTGTTGCATGGTGAACAATTTGGCCACTCCATTCAATCAATTCTCTCAACTTCAGGCATGTTCACCAGTGCAGCTGTGTGGGGACAAGTGTTATTGTCCACCAGGAGGAACCCATCTCCTATGGCACTAGCATAGGACACAACAAAATGTCAAAGGATCTCGTCTCTATACCTCTGAGCAATCAAAGCACCATTCAGAATGACATGGAGGTCTGTACATCCTCCAATACTGACTCCTGTCCACACCATTCATCCACCACCATGATATGGTAATGTTTCCTGCACATAAGTGGGATTGTTTAAAGTTTGACATTCACTTCCGATGAGGGAACAATGATTGTCCAGCTGAACAAAAACTGTTGACTCGCCTGTGAACGGAACCCGGTGCCATTCGTTACGACTACAATCCTAATGTTCCTGTGCCCAGTTTCTGTGGACTAAACAGTGTTGTTGTTTTAATGGGACACACACCATAGGCCTCCATGTGTAGAGGCCACAATCCTAAAGGTGATTTAGGACTGTTTGTGTTGATATTGCATGTCCTATTGCTGCCTGGATGGTGCATTGCAGCTGAGTTGCAGTCAGCTTTCTGTCTTGATGGGCTGATAATGTACATCTCTTGCTTAAGTTACCCATGTACAACCTTAGCCTTGCCTTCTTTTAACAGTTCTTGTTGTCCGAAATCATTTGCAGGTCTTGGAATTTACAGTTTGGGTCACTCCAATAGCTACAGCCACTTCCCTCTGTGTCCCACTTCCAACCTTCCTATGGCTCTCCATGTGATAGCTACAGGTAAGTAATGTTGTTGTTGCATTGCATTACCTGCTCACTAGAATATATTAAGCCAATTGCTTGTGTAATTCATTTGGTAAACACAACACCAACCCCACCCACCCTCCCAGCAACTTTCTGTCATTACCGCTGTCACAGTTGCCAAAATGTTGTTGTCTCCACTCCGTAGAACCAACAGAAAGATGCCAAACCATTTTAGTTCATTCGGCCTACGACAATATTTCAGAACCTAGATATCTCAACTGTTCCCCTAATTGTTTTGACCCGTGTATATTTGTATCTCCATTAACACTGATTTGAAGGAAGTACATTAGAGTTGTTAACCTGAAATTTATTGCAACTAAATCTTCCTGATCTCATTTAAAATCATTCTCAGAATTCGGCCATTTCCATTGAAATTATGGTCAAATGTTGGTCTCCTTAGATACTGCCAAATTCAATAACTCGATGAAACAGTATAATTTATTAATGTATGTGACTGCCAAGCAATGGCATGAAAACAACAGGATAAGTTTTGTACTGTTCCAGGCACAAGTGCAGAAGTATTTTTGATACATATAGCAACAGAAACACTAAGCTGAAGAAAATTAAAGTGTAGGGTGTAGTGTGATGGAGAAACCGCAAAATCATAATTCAAGATGTCCTGAGACTGTGTAAAAATAGGTGACCCTAAAATTGAGGACAAAAGTCATTGTTGAAGACATGTACCACACACTTTTACTGAAGGTGGTTTTGGCTGCAGACAACTTCATAAACTGGTGTCAATGTCTTCTGATGATGCACTAAAAAAGAATTGGATGCATGCAGCATGAATGGCTCTGATGGCTCTTACAACGTTCTAAAGGAATTTGGAATGCATGTGGAACCAAAAACTGAGTAAGTTGAATAGATGCTGTGGTGTCGCACAAGTACAAAGTGCGCGCCACCTACTTTCGCCGCGCGCCGCCATGCACGCACGGTGCGGCGTTCTCACGACGACAGCCACGAGCGCCCTCTGCTGCAACCCCGCTCGTGGCCACCACGGAAAGACACCGGTCACTTAGGACTGAGTTAGCAACCAGTTAGGACCTTCGTAATTCAGATAGGCACCAGTGAAGACTTTGCTATCGTACAGGCACTAGGCAGGCCTCTAACAACTATGTATCAACATTCTGCAGTACTATGTAAAAGTTAAGTATTGTTACATTCTGTGCAATATATATCTCTTTCTAATTTACTCGAGTGTTTATAGTTTCTGGCTGCTCCCCTCCGTACCTGCACCAGCGTGCTGTCTTTGTTCCTGTGTCGGTCTCGTTCCACTCGGCCACCGACACCTACGACAAGGCTGGGACACAAAAGCGGCGACGAAGTTGGGACGCAAAAGTGGCGACGAGGATGGGATACAAAAGTGGCGACGAGGAGTGATAGAACCGTGGACCAGCACGCTAGCAGCAGCCAGACAGCAGCAGTCGGAGCACGCAGAAATTGCTCCCGCCCACCCACCCTTATTATCAGAATTTTGGGGGAACATTTTCAGTTACGTGTTTTGTGGACTTTTTTGTTGCAGAGTGTCCTCTTTCATATTGCATTTGTGTTTTGTTATAATTTACTTGTATGCGCGGCGCCTAATCGGTCAGCATGGCCACTACCCCGAACCCAAACTTAATGGAAATTCTTCAGTTACAGACGGCGCAAATCACTCAACTACTGCAGGCCGTGTCGCAGTTGACGGCACAGGCTGCTCACCAACAACAACAGCCGTCACATCAGCAGCCCACACCTGCCGCCGCACCGCTTCCGACGTTCCGCCAGTACAACGAACGTGAGGAAGAATGGAACGACTATTTCGCGCAGTTTCAAGAACTCGTCGCGGCTCATCAAATTACAGGTCAGAGAGTGAAGAACCTTTTCTTATCGATTGTGGGCCCCCAGACCTTCGTATTATTGCAAAAACTTTTCCCTCACGCATCTCCTCGTGATGTAGACTTTGAACAAATAGTAGAGGCACTACATGCTTATTATGAGAGAAAAGTTCTTGTAGCCGCTGCACGATACCGATTTTTCAGACTTAAAAAATTACCGCAGCAGTCACACCAAGAGTGGATTACGGAATTGAAGGGCTTAACCCGCCAATGTAAATTTACTTGCTCTTGTGGACTTTCGTATAGTGACGTGATGTTAAGAGATGCGATTACGCAGAACATTCAGGACCCCAGAATTAGGGCAGCAATTCTGAAACAGTCTGACCCCTCATTAGACAGTGTACTGCAGCTTATAGAAGCTCATGATACTTTTGACTTAGCAGATGTAGAAATGCAAAGCCACAGTGTTAATTCAGTGTGCCGCAACGGTCACTTTCCTAGCCGTAGTTCTCAGTGTAGCACTAGTGATTCTTACAATAGTACAGGCCGTGCTGAACAGACAGTGAACAGTAGCCAGTGTAAAAGTGCGACACAAAGGTCGCCCCGTCGTGTTAGAAACAGTGATTTGAATAACGGGCGCCAACGCTCATTTCAGAAAAATGTACGTAAATCTTGCTCCCAGTGTGTGTCTCGCCACAAGCGTGCTCATTGCCCTAGTCGCAACGCAACCTGTTATCAATGTGGCAAATCGGGACATGTACAGTCTGTGTGTATGCAAATTAAAAACTCAAAGAACGGTGCCTTTCGGAACATTGCTTCGCAAAGTGCGAGAACAGTGCATGCAGTAAATGTTATAGACGCTGTGGAATTGAACAGTGCTTTCCTTGGATCTCAATTGCAAGAAAGTAGTTCTGCGCCTATGGCAAAACTATATAGTGCACCACGTAGCAAGCGCCGACGAGCGCGTAAAACAGTGCAACGGAAAAGGGTTCGGGACAAGCAAAATGATTATGTACAGTGCAATCCTGAGTGAAAATAGTGCCTTCTGCAGCTGCTCCTTGTAATAGTGCCCAGTACTGTGTAGCTAGTGACGGTAGACTTGATGTAGCTACTCAAAAGTTTAGTGCAGTAGTTAGTGAATCTGTAGTAACCTCGCAATGTGCGGACGCCGATCCGGCGGTAGTGCCATCTAGTGACAGTGTTGTTAATCCGCTGCGTGCCGAGCCTGCGCCGCTTCCCTCACTACGCGACCCGCGCATACGCAGCAAACAAACCGTAGCCGACGTTGCCCACATTCGCGCACCTGTCGTGCGCCAGAAGCACAAACTTTTTGTAAATCTCTCCATAGAAAATAAGACTGTGCAATTTCAGCTTGATACTGGTTCCGCTGTTACATTAATAAATAAAGATACTTATGAACTTCTGGGTTTGCCAAAACTGTCGCCGTCACAGCAAGTGTTAAAAGCTTATACAGGTCAAAATATTCCCGTGCTAGGAACGAGTAGCCTGCCCGCCTCTTTTCAAGGTGTTACAAAGACAGTTGCTTTTCCAAATCGACACAGAACATTTTTGGACTAGATGCTTTTGACTTGTTTGGTTTATCAATTCAAAGAGCACAACCACATCGTTCGTCCCCGGACTACGAGATCCCTATGGAGGTGGACGCGCCTCCTACGCAGTCTGCCTCTCCGCCTCCGTCGCCGCCGCAGCTGACAGCATCACTGAGAGGGACTCCGGGACCGTGCGGGCCCCCCCAGCTTGGGCCATGCACCTCAGAAGAAGATGACCTGCTCAATCTGGGCGGCAGGGTGCGCCCTTCCCCAGGTTTCGGTGGGTTCCCTGGAGGATCGCAAGGCGGATGCCGGGGCGCGGACGGCGTCTCGATCCCAGCCTCAGCTACGATGCCCGTCCCACCAGTAACGTCCCCGCCCAGGCCCTCCTCCCAGTGCCGTCGCCGTGGCCCTCAGCCCTACGCCACGACGGCGCGGCGGTTTGGGGGGGGAGGGGTGTGGTGTCGCACAAGTACAAAGTGCGCGCCACCTACTTTCGCCGCGCGCCGCCATGCACGCACAGCGCGGCGTTCTCATGACGACAGCCACGAGCGCCCTCTGCTGCAACCCCGCTCGTGGCCACCACGGAAAGACACCGGTCACTTAGGACTGAGTTAGCAACCAGTTAGGACCTTTGTAATTCAGATAGGCACCAGTGAAGACTTTGCTATCGTACAGGCACTAGGCAGGCCTCTAACAACTATGTATCAACATTCTGCAGTACTATGTAAAAGTTAAGTATTGTTACATTCTGTGCAATATATATCTCTTTCTAATTTACTCGAGTGTTTATAGTTTCTGGCTGCTCCCCTCCGTACCTGCACCAGCGTGCTGTCTTTGTTCCTGTGTCGGTCTCGTTCCACTCGGCCACCGACACCTACGACGAGGCTGGGACACAAAAGCGGCGACGAAGTTGGGACGCAAAAGTGGCGACGAGGATGGGATACAAAAGATGCTGGCTACAATCCCTCATTGTCCAGTTCCATTGAAAATTGTGAAACACTAGAAGCCAAGACATGTTTACTCTAGGGACGGAACTGTGAGGTGCAGCGACTCAAGCACACCGAGAATTTCTCATGTTGCTGGTGTTCAAGCAGTTCGAGAAGCAGTGCTGCAGCATGTGTGGCAGCTGACTGGGGCAGCACGCACTGCGGTTACTTCAACTGCCTACTAGCGTTGACAGACAACACTCGCAGATTGCTATGACTCTGATTCAAATATGGCTACATAAAAATGAAAGTTGTGGGGCTGGCAGTACTTTACAGAGGGTGGAGATTACATCTGTTGTTACATGTGTCTTAAAAAGCTATGTAATGTAGCAAACAATACAACTGGCATGATAAGACATTAAAAATTACACGATATACCCAACAATCAAACAGATGCGTATTCTTCTATTAATGCAAGTCAGACAGAATAGCCACTTATGTATGTATGTTATCCATTCATAATACATGAAAAGAACATTGGTAAAAAGTATGCATAGTTCTGGAAACAGTCTGCCATTATTGGAAAACTTTAATTTTTAATTTGGCTCTGATAACATGCATCAAAGTTAATATTATCCAAACTTTTGAACAGTATGAGACGAGAATAACCAACAATCAGTTTTGTAGTTGCTGTGGTAGCTGTGTTCAGAAAATACCAGAGCTTTAACCCTTTCGTGGTTGTTGGGACATATATGTCCCAATAACTTCGGACCTCATTCGTACCACAAGGTGGCGAGTTGCGTAATTCTGCATAGTGCTGCCATATGTTGGTGGCCCTTCAGAATGCGGAAAAAAATCGAGGCACTGAAATTCTTACATTGTAGAAGGCTGTGACTGTTTATATGGGCTGCCACGTGAATTTTCGTGCCGTACCATTGTTTATTGTGCCTTGAATAGATTTTTGTCGTTTCCTCGCTACCGAAAATGTCCGAAGTAAGTATATTTGCTATTTTATGTTTCTTAGAAGTTTACAAACAACAATTACGCTTTCTAAAACTCATTTTACTTCAAAAATTTTTTTTCAGTGAATTTACAATTAGTGGGACGCATGTGTCACAGTGAGCATTGTGTAGCCCTATAGTGCCTTTATGTTGCGATATTATAGTACTCGTATCTCAAAGAAAAACAATTTTTCTGTAAATTTTTGCACTAATAAAACATGGTATGTGGTTTACTATTATCTGCATTTTCTATTATAGAAGCTGCGAGACAGCTCTCTCTCGCTTTTTTTTTTTTTTATTTCCTTTTTTAGGAAAAATGGAATGTGCTAAAATTTTTTGAGTGTCATATTTGTAATCCTGGCCCAAATCAGACTCTGTAACAGCTGAGATAACTTAAGATATTCTTAAAAAAATGAGTAAAAACCATGAGAGGGTTAAGCTGAAATCATAAAGGCAGAGAGGAGTTTTTGGGTGAAATATGTTGCAGCTTTTCTCTCTCATGTAAGTATAAATACATGTAGAATGCATATTTGTTTTTGGTAAGAATAAAGTTTTTGCTCGGTTGTGAAATATTTGACATCAGTGTGTAAAAAGTATTCTACCTTGCACTTGCAGAAGACAACAATTATGACTACTTTGGCTCAATGCTTCCTTGTAAAGTAGCTCTGCTCAGCCTCCAGAGAGTGCAGCACTGTTGACTACTTCTAGAGAGTACATTAGTATTTCTCAAGAATTTGCCATAGCATCACGCGTTTCTTGAGCCCGCTCATAACTCATTCGTAGTTGACTCTGCTACAGTGTAGTGAGTGGAACCAGGTTTATGCCTCAAGGAAAGCTGACATCTGGAGGGCCTAGAAAAACCAGCCATTGCATCTTCACAAAGTGCAATAGGAATGTGTGTACTGCTGTTGGAGGTGGCAAGTATTTAATGACCATGGCAGGAGCCTGCAAAGTAGTAGTTCACCATTACCAACATAAGGAGACTGAGAGGATGTGGTTTCGAGAAGACACAGATGGCCACGTGTGCAAGCTAGCCTCTGGAGAGGATGTTCCCCAACACATCATCAAGGCATCCATGGGCATTTACTACTTCCAGCCAACCACATAGCTGTTGAAACCTAGAAAACTAAAGTGGACATAATTTCTTGAAGGTGAGGCCACTAAATGGAAAAATCAATCATTACAAAACTGATGGAAAACTGTGGTGTCGCACAAGTATGAAGTGCGCACCACGTACTTACGCCGCGTGCCGCCATGCACGCACGGCGTGGCGTTCTTACGACGTCAACCACGAGCGCCCTCTGCTGCAACTCCGCTCGTGGCCACAACTGCTGCATCGTTCACTTTGGAATCAGATAGGCTCCAGTTAAGACTTGGCTATCGGATAGGCACTAGAAATCACCAGTAGGCAGGCCTCTATCTACTTCAACTACGTATCAGCATTCTGCAGTAATAAACTTTGTAAAAGTTAAGTATTAGAACGTTTCTATGAAATATATATCTTGTTCTAATTTACTCTAGTGTTCCTAGTTTCTGCTGTCCCACTGGCTGGTCACCTCCGTACCGCACAAGCGTGCATCCTTTATTCCTGTGTCGGTCTCTTTCTACTCGGCCACCGACACCTACGACAACCGGCGGAAACGAGACACAAAAGTGGCTACAAGGCTGGAACACAAAAAAACTACATCAATATCCTCATGGACAGCTTTTCAGTCAGAGCTCTTGTGGACTCCTATCAGGGGCCTCAGCATTAGTTTTCTGAGTACGGGCTTGGTGAACCCGGGGCCCCGAGCTGGGGTCTGTGTCGCGCCAACACACCTTGAGCTCTGAGCATGCTTCAATGACCACTGTAAGGCGTAACAGTGGAACGTTGTACGGTACAGTAGCGGACACCCTCTGGGTACTTGTGCTTCACCATCTCAGGTGTGGTCACAGGTTTGGCGTCTTTTTCGGTTTCGCACTTCAGCGGGTATATCCTGTCTCTCTATTGAAGGTATCCTTTGTCCTGACTCAGCCGCCATCGCTGAACACCTGGTAGAGTAGGAGACCTGCAATTCTGCAACATAAGGCTACAGTGCAGATTTTTGTGCTCTTAAAGAGCAGGTTGAACATAAAAAGGTATCATTTCGCATTCACCATCAGGAAATGTATAACGCTGTGTTTAGTGTGTAGGAACTTCAAAGTGTCATCACACTTGCCCTGACACCTCTCCAGAAGCAGATTTCTCGTCCACCTCTCAGTGGACAGTCAGGGACAGCTGCTCACCCTCTTCAACCGCATCTGGGTAGACGGCATTTTCCATCCCAATGGCGGGATAGTATTACCATCCCAGTACTCAAACCTGGTGCTGATCCACTGGAGGTAGACAGTTATCACCCTATCAACCTCACCAATGTAATGTGTAGGGAGCCACCCGCAAGGCACAATCTTGGGCCTTCGCCCATGGTTTTTAATTTTCTATATCTAAGACTCGCATCATACATTTCTGTATGGAGAGCTGGCGGCTCATGTAAATCCTTGAAGCTCGCAGCCTCCTGGCTCCGCAACAGGGGGGCTTTCGTCAGAGTCGTTCAGCAGTTGGCAATTTAGTCTCACTAGAATCAGCTATTTGTACAGCTTTTGCTCGGCGTGAGCATCTTGTCACCGTCTTCTTTGACCTTTGGAAGGCAAATGACACCACTTGGCGCCATCATATCCTGGCTACGATGTATAAATGAGGCTTATGGGGTGTCCTTCCTATCTTCTTCCAGAACTTTCTCTCTTTACATATCTTTCGTATTAGCGTTGCTACTTGTTTCAGATCCCCTGAGATACAGGAGAACGGTTTTCCACTGGGGTCTGTCCTAAGTGTCCCCCTCTTTTTGGTGGCAATTAACAGTCTTGCAACTGCATTTGGCTCATTGGTCCCTGTTTGCTGATGACTTTTGCTTATACTTTAGCTCCAACAGCATCAGTGTCAGTGTCGCTGAACTGCGACTGCAGGGAGCCCTCCACAAAGCACAATCTTGGGCCTTCACCCATAGTTTTCAATTCCCTACGTCTAAGAATCGCGTCACGCATTTCTGTCATCATCAGATGACTCACTTGCATCCTGAGCTTTGACAATATAAAGCACTACTTCATGTACAGGAGACATCACTTTCTTGGCATGCTCCTCAATGCCCAGCTCATTTGGACGCCCCACCTTTGCCAGCTTAAACGACAGTGCTGGTGCCACCTCAATATCCTTCGTTGCCTCTGCCACATTGTTTGGGGAGCTGCACGAACAACTCTTTTTCAGCTGTACAAGGTCCTCATCCAATTCCGTCTCGATTACGGGTGCTTGATATATGACTCGGCAGCACCTTCAGTTTTACGGATCTTCAACCCGATCCTCCATTAAGGAGCTAGGCTAGCGATAGATGTTTTTCACACTAGTCCAGTGACGAACCTTCTTGTAGAAGCAGGGGTTCCTCCCTACAATTCCACTGGCAACAGTTGCTGGCAACATACTTCACTCACGTTCATGTCTCGCTCGATCACCCAGACCGCAGGCTTATTTTTCCATCTTATGCTCAACATTCTCCTTTAGGTCGTTGATGATATATAGCATAAAGAAAGATACATTATTCATGTCTGTATACATTACCACACACAACCCTTGACCTCATTGCTTTGAAAAGGTAGTCACAACATCATTATGGCTGGAACTTTCTTTGTAAAGCACTCCCAAGAAATAGATTGGGGTTGACTGAAAATTTTGTTAGATGAAATGAGCCTGTGGAGAGAAGTAGAAGTGTCTCAGGTGTGTGAAGATAATGAGTGCTATATGGAGGGGCTATTCCTTTAGTTGATACTTCTTCAAATCTAACTGGACATGTCATGCAGGCCATGAACCTCATAGCAGTTTGTTGTAGGAACACAGAACTACAGAAAAGCTATTAATTGAGGGCTCTTTTGCTCATTTCAGAATATAATCAGGGAAATTGTAGATAGTTAACTGCTGCATAGTGCCACATTGTCTTTGAGAAGGAATATATATATAACCAGTTCTGACCTGTTAACTGCACGGCAGCTAACTGTTGTAGAAAACACTTGTGATGAGTTTGCAGATGAGATTAGTACTACCACTATGAGACAAGATATTCATACCTACCAATGACAGGGAAAGCTTCTTGTTATTTCTCGGGAGTTTTCGAAACGTTTCAAACAGCTGGTGAAGAGCAGGTCACAGCAAATTAATACTGGTAGTCAAAGAGTGTATCATGTGTCAGCAATGCAATGTTAAATAATTTTATGAAGAGGTAGAGAAAATGATAAAAGGTGACAATAATTAAGCCATCTCAGAGCACATGGTCATCACCAGTAGTTCTGTTCAGAAAGGAGGGCAGTAGCTGGCAGATGTGTGTCATTACAGGAAACTTCATAAGGCAACTAAAATATGTTTACCCTGTTCCACAAATCAATGATATGCTGTGCTCAGAGTACTGGGACATAAAAATAAACAAGATGATTGCTATAAAACTACATTTATTACCCTAGAAGGCCTGTATTAATCCAAAGTACACTGACATAGTAAATGTCAGCTGACAGGCACAGAATATGAGGAGCATTGTTTCAAATCATATTATGTCCAAAAAACTAAGTTTTAAAATTTTGTTGTTTTGTTGTTTTATTTGAAATGTACTTCTAGGTATGTGAAAAATTAAATAAATTTCCTGTTGTGTTCTTCAAATTTAAAGAAAATGTGTTGGACTTAATATGCTTTGATCCAATAATTTGTGAAATTTACAAATAAAAAGTGATTACTGTGGTGAATATATAACTAAACACTTTTTTTCCCATTGTGGAATAACATTAACTGAGTCAGATTTAAGTTGGTGGGCATGTTTGGTTTTCTTTCCCCTCTTTTGGCTTCCCGTTGAATTACCACCAACAGCAATTTTTTCTTCCATAATCGAAATAGTACTCTCTTATACAAAACTCGCAATATAACTGTGATTATTGAATGCATAGCATTGTTGAAAATAGTGCACCAGCTATCAACATAGCCAACAAAGCAAAGTGACAATACTGTTTCATGCTGGACACATTATGACTTGAAACATACACTACAGGTAGGCTGAATACCATTTGAAACAACAGCTACTTTACACTGTTAGTGAATCCAATTTGATACGTTCTGATTTGACAGCTTGAAAGATTGCTATGTAAACTATACAAAAATGCATCAAACTCAATTTTGTCCACAGGTGGACTTAATACGATTTGAAACGTTGCTCCTCATATATAGAGGCTCTTCTGGCTTTGCTGATTGCATTGAGATGCTGTCACAGTAACTATACAAGTCCTTGGTACTCCTCGGGACACAGCTGACTCCAATATTGTTTGCAGAGCAGCAGCCAATTTTAGTCCATTAACACTTTCACTGCGGCTGACGCTTATAAGCGTCCGCGCTCAATGTAGGATAGTGCGACGGCGAGTGTTCATCAGAGACGATTGTATCGTCAGGCGTGCCCCAGGGGAGTGTGATAGGACCGCTATTATTTTCTATCTATATAAATGATCTGATGGACAGAGTAAGTTGTAATTTGCGGCTGTTTGCTGATGATCCTGTGGTGTACGGGAGGGTGTCGTCCGTAACTGACTGTATTAGCATACAGGTTGACTTAGACAAAATTTCTAGTTGGTGCGAAGAATGGCAGCTAGCTCTCAATGTAGAAAAATGTAAGGTGATGCGCATGAGTAGAAAAAACAATCCTATAATGTTCGAATACAGCATTAGTAGTGAGCTTCTTGATGCTGTCGCGTCGTTCATATATCTAGGCGTAACATTGCAGAGCGATATGAAATGGAACGAGCATGTAAGGACAGTTGTGAGTAAGGCAGACAGCCGACTTCGGTTTATTGGGAGAATTTTGGGAAGATGTACTTCATCTGTAAAGGAGACAGCGTATAAAATGCTTGTACGACCGCGTCTTGAGTATTGCTCAAGTATTTGGGACCCGCAGCAGATCGGTTTGAAGGAAGACATAGAGGCGGTTCAGAGGCGAGCAGCTAGATTTGTTACCGGTAGGTTCGACCAATGCGCGAGTGTCACGGAAATGCTCCGGCAACTCAATTGGGGATCGCTGGAAGAAAGACGACGTTCTTTTCGTGAATTTCTGTTAAGTAAATTTAGAGGGCCGGAATTTGAAGCTGTGTGTAGTACGATCTTGCTGCCGCCTACATACATTTCGCGTAAAGATCACAAAGACAAGATAAGAGAAATTAGGGCTCGTACGGAGGCATATAGACATTCTTTCTTTCCTCGTTCAATTTGGGAGTGGAATAAGAAAGGAAATGCCTAGTAGTGGTACAGTGTACCCTCTGTCATGCACCTTACGGTGAATTGCGGAGTATGTATGTAGATGTAGATGTCAGCCGCAGCAAAAGTGTTGACATGTTGGCTGCCGCAATCACGTCACAGGCGCAACACAGCCACCTGCTGTGGCTGGCGGTGCCACACAGTTGCCAACATGTTAATGGGTGCAGGATCCATTGCACAGAGCTTGTATTCTGTGACATCCCAGATGTGCTCAATGGGTTTCAGATCGGAGGTATGAGGTGGCTGCATCTTTGTGGCACCATTCTCAGCAGTGTGGGAGTGATGTGGCAGTGTATTTATCATCTTGAAACACCATAGACCCATCAGGGTGTTGGAAGGCCAAAAATTGGTAGAGTGGATATGGTCCCATAACAGCTCATTATACCACTGGCATTCAAAGTCCTTTCCAGATAACTTGGTGACCTTTTCCATACTAGGAAAATTCACCCCAGACTTTTACAGAGAGATAGTGGCTACACCACCCTAACTGTCTCTATGGAAGGACAGGTTTCATATACTGCTAAGAGATATGACCCAAAACTATCTCCTCTCTTCCCACACTGTGCGAGGAACATAGGACCAGGTGACAAGAAAAGAGAGAGAGAGAGAGAGAGAGAGAGAGAGAGAGATTCTCTCCAATACTTGATTTGTACATGGACCAATGGGGACTCATTTTCGGCCACAAAGCCATTATCCTTTGTGGAGAACATAAATATGTAGAAGTCAAAGCCATTTTTAAGATGAATAGTGGATTACTTAAATCATCATCTCCTGCCCAATACAGCCACTGTTTACAAGTAAAAGCTGGGCGACATTCCTGCGGATAACTGCCTACAGTAGTCTCAAACATGGTGCAGGGCATGATGTCATGACCTATTCCTGCAGTCTGATGAGGATTTACATCCAAATTTGGAGTGATGGGTGTTCACCTCGTTCATTGTGTCTATAAGGGTGGGGGGGGGGGGGGAGCATAGAAAAACAGATTTAATACTTGTACCATCATCTTGGCATATGAGGATGATACACTGCCTGAAAAGGTTAAGGTAATGATATACCAAAGTGATGTGATATCATATATCCTCCCATCCATGTGATGTTTCAACTGGGGCCCGCACTGTCTTCCAGAGAGGCAAGATTGTGAAGCTGTGGATAAACTAAAGTACTAAGAGTCCAAAAGCAAATAGTGGCATTTGCACCTTATGCAAATGTCACAATCCTACCCAAAGGCCACACTTATGTCATCGTCTCTCATGATGGTCCACTAGCCTGTTACTCCCTGTACTGTGGGCCTTCACGTCTCTTAAAAGGGGAACAACAAGCATAGTACCAACGAATTTTGACGAGTCGCAGGTATATTGTACGGGAACTCCTCCAGACCACCAAGATCCAATGCGCCTTAGTTTCCACGAAAATTAAGGTCCAGCGCGTAACAGCTATATCTGTACTGAGTCATCAGCAGTACGTGAGCCAGTGTGGTGTAATTAGCAAGGTGTTCGACTGTCACGCAATACGACCCGAGTTGAAATCAAAGCAGGATTTGAACTCGGGTCATATGCGCAACAGGCTAGCACCTTGCTAATTACACTACGCTGGCTCACATGTTCCTGATGACTCAGTACATGTATAGCTGTTACACGCTGGACTTTGATCGCGATTTTCGTGGAAACTAAAGTGCATTGGAACAAATCCTTTTAGCTTGGTGGTCTGGAGGAGTTCCCGCACAACATACATGTGACTCATCAAAATTCATTAGTACCATACTTGGTGTTCCCCTTGTTAGAGTATATATATCTGCCATGAAAGTCTTTCTGGTGGGGGGGGGATGCCGACGCCCACTCCCACCCCTACCCCCACCCCTATCCCTGTCCCTGTCTTGGGAGTGTTGGCTCTAAGCCTATCAGGTATGTCAATCTTCACACTCCACTTGGAGAAGCATCATTGTTCTCCAGCTTTTCCCACGAGGAAGGGGTCCCTCAGGACACTCCCCACCGAGGGTTCTACTGGTTGAAGGATTTTGCATTTCTCTTATCTCCTTGAGCCACATACCAATCATCTTCTAAGGAGAGAGATAGAAGAAAAAGAAGGCCTTGTGGCATCCAATCGTCGTCCACATTGACAGTTGAAGACATTTAACATTACATCTTTATGACCAGCACCTTTGCAAGACAGCTTCTCTGCCTGCCCTATTGTAGTCGGTGCTGTATGATCTGCTCTAGTGTGAACAATAAAGTGTTTGTTAGATTGAATTCATGTGGTCTCATTGGGACTAAAACCCCACATGATCCCTGATACTGGTGACCCTGAGTCTGCAGTGCACTATCACACTGTGCACGTTGTGCAGTTGTCAGTTTTTCGTGTAAATTTTGCTCGCAAAATATGGGAGTCATTGTCTCGCCACCCTCTACAATGACTACACCAGTTCATCCTCCGCCAGGACTTCACAATGCACGAGTTTTGACGCCTCAAGCTCATTGTGTGCCTACTTCCTCCAGTTATTCGCCTTTTCATTCTCGGACTGGACATCACAGGACGTATTTGCCATGCTGAGTGCTCAGTGTACTACCAGGAACTTAACCGACTCTGGCTTTGGTTTGCTGTTTCTATTTTAGTAGTGTTTCTTCTGTGAACAGTGATAATTTTGTACCAAGCCACAGTTCGTGTGCTCAGAACGCTGAAAATATGCAGAACTTGAACTTCTCAAACTTTCAAAATTTGAATCTCAGACCGGCAACCTCTCCACTGAGCATGTTAGTGTATCCTTTCGCCAATCACGTGCTCCATCAGTGAGGTATGGTTTTTTCAACACATTAGAATTTTTATGGTGCTTCACGACTGAGCTTTTCTTCCAACAGCGTCCCCCACGGCTCATTCATTAATTGCTCAGTTAATTCTGGACAGTTTTCTCATGCTTCAGGTGCACCTTTTTCCATCCATCCGCACCACCGACCTGGACAATGGAAGTGTTGTGTAGGCAGGCTTAGTGCAACACACACCAGCAATTGCGCTCAGTGATGTTCCGACAGTTCCTAGCCATCAGATCGATGATAACATGAACTTGAACTTTTCACAAAGTGCCGGTCTCTCCCGTGTGCTACCCACATCATGTGATGTGCCTGGCATGCCACAAGTGCAACAGTCGCTCCCACCACATCACATGGATGACATACAAGTACAATCGTGGCTGCATTCGTTCGTACATCCACTCACATTCACAGAGCACACTGCTCTATCGGCCACATTGGGCTTCTGCATTGTCGCACCTCTACCTTCCTCGTCTTGCCCGCTTGCCTTTGTAGTGTCACCTGCCACGCCTTGTTCCTTTGCGCCACCGCCTCAGCACGTCTACATCAACTCTTTGGCTGATGTTCCGGATGCTGCCTTTCTCGTTCTCGGCTCCCACAATTTGGTTCGCCATCACCGAGCAGATCTTCGACCATTACTCTCGTGACTATGCGTCTCGCTACCTGTGCCAGATTACGCATCTCTATGAGCATGTCGACCCAATCTGTGACCTAGTGAGCTTTTACTGACTGTTATTCTGTCGCCAAGAAGACTATCCCGGATAGGGTCACCCACACTCCTGAGAACATGATCAGGCATCTGGGCAAGAAGAAGACTTCTCAACTGTGGCGCCGTCTCCGCCTGCTGGTCAATCAACCTAACATGCTGGACTCAGCACTCATGGCTGTCTGGTCTAGCAAGCTCCTGCTCGGGGTACAGACTGCCCTCACCTGCAATATTCTTCAGCCTCCGAGTGAACACATCTAAATCGCTGACAGAATGTACAATGCTTATCTTTGTGAGGCACATCAACCATTTGTTTTGTCCACTGCTAAGCCCCCACAGGACCTCTCAGCTGTTGGGCGGGGCCGCATCCTCAAGCAAGCAGCTTTAAACGGACACACAGACACTGACCTCGAAGAGAACGACCTATTAACCAGTAGTCAACACGGATTCAGAAAGTATCACTCTTGCGAAACACAGCTTGCCCTTTATTCACATGAAGTGTTAAGTGCCATCGACAAGGGATCTCAAATCAATTCCATATTTCTGGATTTCAGGAAGGCTTTTGACACTGTACCCCACAAGCGGCTTCTTATGAAATTGCGTGCTTATGGAATATCTCCCCAATTGTGCGATTGGATTCACGATTTCCTATCAGAAAGAACACAGTTCGTTGTGATTGACGGTAAGTCATCCAGTAAAACATAAGTGATATCTGGCGTTCCACAGAGAAGCGTTATAGGTCCATTACTCTTCCCCGTGTTTATAAACGATTTAGGAGACAATCTGAATAGCTCCCTTAGACTGTTCGCGGATGATGCTGTCGTTTATCGGTTAGTGAAGTCAATTGAGGATCAAAAGCAACTGCAAAGCGATTTAGACAAAATTTCTGAATGGTGCGGAAATTGGCAATTGACACTAAATAAAGTAAAGTGTGAAGTAATACACATGACCACTAAAAGAAATCCGCTGAACTTTAATTACGCGATAAATCAGTCAAACCTTAAGGTCGTAGATTCTACCAAATACCTAGGAGTTACAATTACGAACAACTTTGACTGGAGAGAAAACATAGAAAATATTGTGGGGAAGGCGAACCAAAGGTTACGTTTCATCGGCAGAACGCTTCGAAGATGCACCAGCTCCACCAAAGAGACTGCCTACATCACACTTGTGCATCCTCTCCTGGAGTACTGTTGCCCCTTGTGGGACCCTCACTAGGTGGGACTGACGGAAGACATTGAGAAAGTTCAGAGAAGGGCAGCTCATTTTGTTTTATCACGTTACGGGGGGGGGGAAAGCGTCACGGAAATGTTGCACGAATTGGGGTGGAAATCATTAAAAGAAAGACGTTATTCATTGCGGTGTGATCTGTTTGCGAAGTTTCAATCACCGACTTTTAGTTCTGAATGTGAAAATATTTTGCTAGCACCCACCTACATAGGGAGACATGACCATCCCAATAAAATAAGAGAAATCAGATCGAAAACGGAACGATTTAGGTGTTCTTTCTTCCCGCGCGCTATTAGAGAATGGAACGGTAGAGAAAAGTTATGAAAGTGGTTATTGAACCCTCTGCCAGGCACTTAAATGTGATTTGCAGAGTATCGATGTAGATATGTAGCTACTCTGACCCATTACCAGCCTCCAGCACTGCCTGCTGACGGCTCCTCTGACAGCAATGACGGCCCACCCCCACTGAACCGCTTTCTGCAAGAACAGGCTCTTCACTACCCCTTTTTGTTATTATCACAGCTGTTTTGGTGACGTGGCAAGAAAGTGTTGTTCGCCGTACCATCACCCAAACGTAGAGCGCAGGAGTCGTTTAGGTGCCCCCTCTTGCCCTGACAACAGGCGCCAACGTGTGTTTCATTCTGTTTGTGACACCTTTCCATTGGGCGGTCACCTGTACTTAGGGAGCGTTCATTAATTACGTGAGGTTTTTAGGGGGGAGGGGGTCGACCTGAATCTCACGAGGGGGAGATGGGGGGTCTCGGCAAATCTCACGTAATTTTTTTCCAGCGAGACAGTGTAAAACTGTGAGATAACTGGGTTAAATTAAATAAAACATGTTTCACGTCTAAAATATGTCTAAACCCTACACAATAATATGCATCGCACAGTGGCATAGCTATCATAGGGCTAGGCCGGGCAGTGCCCCGGGGCCCCCGAGATCAAGGGGCCCCTCGGCCTCCGTGACCAAAGTTCGGAAAAAGTCACAGTAGAGCGTCGTTTTTCTTATTTTTTTATTTTTATATATTTATTTTTTTACCTTCCCACCCTACCGTCCATCAATTCCCCCTCCCGTCAAACTAAGCTTCCCACAGTGGCCGCACTGGACCACAAGGTGACGGAACATTGCTTTAGTGGGGCCTGCTGACAGGCCAGGCTGACAGTCGCTGAGTACAGCAGTCGGAACACTCCAGTCGGCAGAAATACAGTAGCGGCAGCATCAATGCTGTTCACAGCAACAGCTGCGCCTTCCATGTGTTGCGGCGTGCCTCTAGGCGCAATGTGAAGGATCGCGCGACTCCAAATACTGTATAAATACATTTACTGTACAGTACTTCTTATTGGCAAGTAGAAGTGTACAGTTCGATTATACGAATAACCGGTTTTCCGAACATCCATGTCCCCCAATTACACTTCGGATAATCGACGTTCTACTGTATATAATATTTTAGCTGAATGAAGGATTTTCGACTTTAACGTTTTGAACACTGCCAACAAACTTCAAACGCACGAAGTGAAATCCAAAAATTATTCCCATCTCAGAACATAAACATAAAAAGGTATTGCTTGTCCGCTAAGACGTGCACCCTGCCATCTGCTGAATTACTAGCATTGTGTGACAATAATGTTCATGGTTTGATTCGCGGCAGGGGGCCATATTTTCGTGGTTGAGGAAAACTTCGTTGTTCATTTTTACTAGCTTCTGCCTGCGACTTCATTCACATAGTATGAAGCAACTTCGAAAACTATTCCATAGTCGTTTTATCTGTATGTCCTACCCAGGTCCAACTCTATCCCTCTCCAAAATTTCATCTAAATCCACTCAGTAGTTTCTGCTTGAAAGCATAATTAACTTTCACAGTTATAATTATATTAGAGAGTACGATTAAATATTATCTGCTGCGTGACACACAGTAATTTACTTAAGAGTATTTAGGTTTGCCTTATTATGTCTTCCAGTAAGCGGTAAGGACCTGATGTAGTATTGCATCTGTATAGTTCATAGGAGCCGATTACGGGTATGCTCGGTCGCTCAAGCGTACCCCAAAATTTGAGTGGGTATGCTCGGAAAATTTTGGTATTATTTTTTTCTTTACGTTATATTTCTTGATTGAAATTAAATTCGACTCTCTCATTTCATTGATGGGTGGCTGGCTTTTCTAACACACTGCTGTAAAAACATTATCAAACAACAGGTAATTGAATTAGTAGGCATTAAAATTCATGTTGACATGTGAGTGAAGAGATCATTTTCTAAATAGTACGAATGTTGCTGCTTGTAAGTTCAATATCGTAAACTGAAGGCGGTAACCTTTAATTGTTGTATTAAATAACAAGAAATGAAGTGGGTTTGGTACGATACGATGAAAATGTGTATACGACTAATTTAACGTTTATGTATTCTCTTACAAGTCAATTGTCTTCAAGGAATCGTGTTAGTGTTAAGTCGTGACATTTTTCATCCTGTTTACTGAATTGGTGTATGATGTAAGAATGGGTTGTAAATCTATTGGTATCGACAGACATGGTATGACAGCAGAAGTGGTTATGGACTATTTTCGTAATACTGAATAGAAAATAAATCTGCATAAGAAAGAAGGCAGGAAGACCATCCGATGTTAGTTTTTGCACAATACAGGCACATCATTATCTGATATGCATGTGTAAGAAGATGAAAACTCTGAAAATGATTTCTGTACTTTTTTTTTTTTTTTTTTTTTTTTTTTTTTTTTTTTTTTTTTTTTTTTTTTTTTTTAATACCTGCCGGGGCTACAGGCCGGCAACCACCTCCCTCCTGTGGGAAACGCCACTCAGCATACCCCAAGAAGTCGGCGCCAGTGGTATAGTTTTAGTTCAGAGAGGTCCCCAACGTCATTTTTGCCCCGGGGCCCTTGGTGTAGTAGCTACGCCACTGGCATCGCGGTTATGCAAACATCTCATAGGAACATAGTAGGTAAATGCCGGTGTTAAAGAACATAGTGCAAACAGTGGCGTAGCTATGTCACCAGGGGCCCCGGGGCAAAAATGACATTGGGGCCCTCTTTACACTAACACTGTACAGATGCAAAACTACTTCATCATCAGCTCCTTACCGCCCACTGGAAGACATAATAAGGCAAACCTAAATACTACTGAGTAAATTATTACGTGTCACGCAGCAGATAATGTTTAATCGTACTCTCTAATATAATTGTGAAAGTTGGTTTGTTTGTTATGTTTCCACGCAAAAATTACTTGGTGATTTGGATGAAATTTTGCAGAGGGATAGAGATAGAGTTGGACCTGGGTAGGACACACAGATGAAAATGCCCCATGGGATATTTTTCGACATCGGTGATAGCAGGCGGACTTTTGTCAGTGCCGACAACTCACTCTCGCTAAACTACTGCGCTGTTACCTCATTTCGTTGACAGCCCAGTCAGAAAAGGAAAATAGGGGAAATATTCGTGTAGGATGGTTTCAGCAGAAGGAAATTGCCGTATTTTGTTTGATGAAACACTTTGATTGAGCCGTGCCCCTACCAGGCTTCTTGAAGTACATGCTTGTGTCTCTCCAGAAAAAAGTAATACGTAAATTAACTAAGTCGATATCTTCGATTATTATCGTGACAGTAGGATAGAGGGCAGCGTCTTGATGCACAATTCTCTTTTGAGACAAAGTAATTATTACATGAAACTTTTGATCCATGAATGTAATTAAACCTTTAAATGGCAGAATAAACAAATAGTGTGCAGGTAGAAATGTACCTTAAAAGATTGCGTGAAGTGCTGAATTCTCACCACAGTGAAGTTGTTTGTTTTTGACATAGAAAAACTGAGCAGAATGCGGCGGATGGTATAGTGTTAGTATGAACGTCAATTGAAGAGCGAATAGTTCTTATGGTATGGGAAGGCGCCATTCCCAGAAAAAAGCCAGAGAATGCCGAATCCCTTTCCCGCCTACCATTGCAAGGTAGTGTGTAGAAAGGTATGTAGATTCTGTTCGGTATTCCTTTCAGTATAAACGCATTTGTGGAAAAAATTGCCTGTTTCCTGGCGGTACGCATTTTGTGGAAAATGCGCACTCTCCAGGTCTGTCTGTGCAGTACGTCATCTGTGATTTATGAGGTGCACTGTGGAAGGGTCAGTATAACTTTGTAAAACTCCTTTTAATTTCCTTTTGCGACGGAATGGGGTAGGCAGTGGGGGCTCGCTTTCTCGCTATTCGTTTTGCAGGCGCACAAAGGACGGCAAGCCTGACCATTCCAGCGGTCTGCCCTTTCCCGCACCTTCTTCCCTCCAACCCCCCCCCCTCCCCGCCCCTACCCCACAACAAATCATATGCCCAATATTGTTCTACTGTACTTAAATATGTTGTATACATTTAATATTTTGTCTTAGTCCATTCTGTTTAGCAATAATTATACTAACATATTGCCTGCCAAAGGTATACCTGGGTTACCGACCCCCGGGGATCATATACTTTTTTCCATATTCTACTTTTGTTTCCTTGAAGTAAGCTATTTAAGTACAAATCAGTTTTAAATATTGCAATTTAGTACCTTAGTTCATGTTGTTTTGTATGAATTATATATGACTCACATGGCGCCAGAGTAAAGTGCTAGGTGTGTCATTTGCTATGTCGCTAATAATTTTGGGATGGTACTCCTGTAAGTCTTTTCATTCCACAACGTTACTTGCGTTCCATTGTTGTTTTTCTGCATTCTTGCTACAGTCTTTATTCAGTGGTGTTTGCTCCGTAATACAGTGATATTGTAGTAGGAGAAAGTGTCTCGTAGAAGTTATGTAGATGAACAAAGGCATGTACAGAAGCTTTTAGATGAAGTTATGGACAAAAGTGAAGAAGATAAAGATACTACTGAAATGGAAAAATAAGAGGAATGTGTTAATGTTGAGTACTGTTCATGGAGAGGAAGAAGCTGAAGTTCAAACCAAGAGGGGCACAAAGAAAAAACCAGCAATGATAACTGACTATAATCGGTCGTTTATAGATCTCTCTCACAAAATTAAGTCCTATACTGTCTAAGGCGGGCTGTGGAATGGTACAGGAAGCTTATAGTCAGCACTGGTATATGCTCTTATGATTTACCGATACATCAACAAGATCATCTCAATCACAGAATTCAAATACGAAGTGACTTTGAGACTACTCCATACAGAAGATGTCGATGCCCCTGAGAAATCTCTCACCGTAGCCACCGAGCTGCCTGCAGATTGCGCTCTTGTGAACATGGGAGCAGCAAGTCATAGGTGTACGGATGCTACGAAAAAATGAGGAATGAATTTGGACGAGAGCAAGCTGTCAAGAAATGCAAACAAACTACATGGAAATGTAAGAAAGTGTGACTCATATTTTTGCGAAGAGTGTTTCTTCATAAAGCACAGTGCATGCAGGTGTTAGAGATACAAAGTGGAATTGCCCAATTTTTCAGTCTTTTTCACTTAGTTAGAGAATTTAATTAAAACTGTATGTGATATACAATCTACTGTATAAGTAATATGAAACAAGAAATAATAAATTATAAAAAAAGGAAACTCCAATATGACTGGGCCACGTGAGTTATATATAATTCACGATTTCAAGTGTCAATAACTACTCTTGAGCTCTTGAAAACTGGAGACCACAAACATGATTTGTTACTGGGGCCATAAAGTACTGTAACACCAAGTCACAGCGCGCTACTGTGAGTTACAACTGCACCAAGCAGCTTTAGTTAGAAAAATGTCCGGAGTTGTATTTACTTAACGTGGCCCGAAGAGAAGACTTCCTGTGACTTATATTTAACTCACGTGGCAGTCAATGTGTTAAAACATTGTTTTCTAAAAGTTGGGAATTTTTCTATTTCTTGTAACACGAATACTATTCGTCCTTGAAAAAAATGCATAATTATTTTTCGCGCCTCACTGTGTATCGAGAACTTAATGGGTGGCGTTTTTCAAGTCATGGTGATTTCGTTCGTGCTTCCTCACGCACCAAAGTCAGAATGGAAGAATACCTACAGGAGTCATACAGTGCTTCAAACTGTTAGATTGCAGATGTTGGCAAAGATATGATTTCTTATCGGTAATGATCGGTAAGCGTTTTCGTGACTGCAGTACAATTACAATTATTTCAACAATTATTTTACAATCTTTTCATGGCTAGGGTTGTGCAAAATCATCAATAAGTTCTGTTAAATCTAGACTTGATGCAGCCTTGTTTTCGATTGCTATGAGTGCCAAATGTCCGAGTCGAGCTTGAGCCATACTGTACCTCAGATGCGTTTTGATAATTTTTAATTTGCTGAACGACCTTTTGGCTGATGCAGAAGAATAAAACTAAATACTTCCGTTACCTCGCATTCTAATAATGCATATTTTGTTATAATTTCCTTACATAATTGATGAACTGTCCATGTTGGGGTCAATGTCGGCAGGAGAAATTAAAAGTCGAAATTCCTTCATTCAACTAAAATTTTATATACAGTATAACGTCTATTATCCGAAGTAATTTGGGGACATGATATTCGGAAAACCGTTTTCTTCGGATTATCGAACTGTACACTTCTCTTTGCCAATAAGAAGTACTGTACAATTAATGTATTTATACAGTATTTGGAGGAGCGCAATCCTTCACATTGCACGCCGCAACACTTGAAAGACGCAGCTGTTCCTGTGAGCAGCTTTGATGCTCCTGCTACTCTGCTGCTACACCGACTGAAGTGTGCCGATTGTTGGACACATTGACTGGCAGCTTCGCCTGTCGGCAGCGCGTCTTGTGAAGGCCCAATTAGAAGCATTGTTCCGCCAGCCAGTGGCCCAGTGCGGCTACTGTGGGAAACTTGGTTTGAGGGGAAGGGGATATGATGGACGATAGGGTGGGGGGTAAAAAAATTAAATAAAAAATTCGACGCCTAGTGTAACTTTTTTCGATCGTCGCACACGAAGGCTGAGGGGCCCCTGGAGTTCGGGGGCCCCGGGGCACTGCCCCGCCTAGCCCTATGATAGCTACGCCACTGAGTGCAAATCACAATTTTGTCACACAAATGACGGTTACAGTTTTAATGACGCATTGATAGTCATTTGCTGACTATTTCTGCCCCCTAGAGGACCATAATACCGCAACGAGTTTCTCGCATGTGTAGCCAGCGCCAAGAGCGAAACTGCGCCTGCAATGCCCGCGAGTGTGTTCGCGCCGCGTGAATGCTAACAGTTTGCAGAGGCGCTGATCTTGTGGCTTGCCCCATTCAACGAGTGGCATGTATTTCCGGCCTGCGAAACGCGGGGCGCGGTGAATGCTGCTGAGTACGAGCCGGGTGGCAGCGACGTGCGGACAGGTGGCCAACTGCTTTAATTACGCCAGTTAATGTTTACTGACTTGACGGCTCAGTCAACGTTGTCACACATTAAGGTGAGTTACCATGATTATTACGTGGCCTACGTGAAAAGGAGTTCATTGTTAGATTTTTTTCTGTGTGAACCCATTAAATCCCAAATTATTTTTTGTTTAAATTTAATTTTTTATTCAATATTTATAATGTAAAAAAAGATTTCTCGCTTTTAATTTCCTGTAAGCATAAATTTCTTATAAAAAGCATCAATAAATGACATAGAACAGTAACAGTTTTGAATTAATAATCTATTATGCATTTATAAAGAAATATGTCCTCTGTCCTCAAAAAGGGCACTGGGGGGTTAATGAGTTAAATACAAGTTTTAACTATTCTAAAATAAAAAAACCAAATATTTTTTAAAAATAAATCCAACTTAATCAAGCACAGATTAACATATTTATACTAAAATACCCATTTTGAAAAACCTCACGTGAGATTTGTGACGGAGGGGGGGAGGGGGAGGGGTCGAGATAAACCTCACGATACCTCACCAGGGAGGGGAGGGGGGTCGAAAAAACGACGAACTCATCTCATGTAATTAATGAACGCCCCCTTGTATGTCTGTGTCACTAATGGACGCTTCCTCATTGACACTGGTGCCGATGTTTCTCTGCTACCTACTTTGATGGCTACTGGCTCCCTCCGCCCTCACAATGCTACACTTCATGCTGTTAATGTCACTCAACTATCGTGCAGATTCTTTGACTTTTACTGTTAACTTGTTGTCAAAGTGTAAACTTACTTGAAATTTTTTGGTAGCTAACGTACTGGAACTTATTGTGGGTATTGATTTTTTATCGCACCATAAACTCTCCCCTGATGTTGTGTGACACTCAGTGTTCCATCGTCCTTCAAATACTCATTTTTCTTGTGCTCCATTGAGCTCTGATTCTTCTTCCGCTTGTACAAAAACTGTTCACAAGTGTTTCCTAACGATTAGCGAGTTCGACTTACTCTTGGCGAAGTGGTCAAGTGAATATGAACTACATCCTATGTAGGATGGTTTCATCAAGAGTAAGTTGCCAGATTTTGTTAAATGAAACACTTTGAATTGAGGCATGTACAGAAGCTTTTAGATGAAGTTATGGACATAAATGAAGAAGATGAAGATACTACTGACATGGAAAAATAAGAGGAATGTGTTGATGCTGAGTACTGCTCATGGAGAGGAAGAAGCTGAAGTTCAAACCAAAGGGGCACAAAGAAAAAACCAGCAATGATAACTGACTATAATCAGTCATCTATAGGTATCTCTTACCAAATGAAGGCGGGGTGTGAAATGGTGCAGGAAGCTTGCAATTCAACTGTTGACAGGGTCAGCACTGGTAAATGCTCTTGTGATTTACCGATACATCAACAAGATCATCTCAATTACAGAATTCAAAGAGGAAGTGACTTTGAGACTACTCTATACAGAAGATGCCGATGCCCCTGAGAAATCTGTCACCGTAGCCACCGAGCTGCCTGCAGATTGTGCTCTTGTGAACATGGGAGCAGTAAGTCATAGGTGTACGGATGCTACGAGAAAATGAAGAATGAATTTGGACGAGAGCAAGCTGTCAAGAAATGCAAACAAACTACATGGAAATGTAAGAAATTGTGACTCATATTTTTGCAAAGAGTGTTTCTTCATAAAGCACAGTGCAAACAGGTGTTAGAGATACAAAGTTGAATTACCCAGTTTTTTTAGTCTGTTTCATTGTTGTTGCAATTAGAGTTGGATAATGTAATTAAAACTGTATGTGATATACAATCTACTGTATAAGTAATATGTAACACCAAATAATAAATTATAAAAACAAGGAAACTCCAATATGACTGGGCCATGTGAGTTATATATATTTCACGATTTCAAGTGTCAATAACTACTCTTGAGCTCTTGAAAACTGGAGACCACGAACATGATTTGTTACTGGGGCCATAAAGTACTGTAACACCAAGTCACAGCGCGCTACTGTGAGTTACAACTGCACCAAGCAGCTTTAGTTAGAAAAATGTCCGTGAGTTGTATTTACTTAACGTGGCCCGAAGAGAAGACTTCCTGTGACTTATATTTAACTCACGTGGCAGTCAATGTGTTAAAACATTGTTTTCTAAAAGTTGGGAATTTTTCTATTTCTTGTAACACGAATACTATTAGTCCTTGAAAAAAAAAAAATCATTATTAGTTTTCGCGCCTCACTGTGTATCACGAACTTAATGGTGTTTCACAAGTCGTGGGGATTTCGTTCGTGTTTCCTCACGCACCAGTCAGAATAAAAGAATACCTACTGGAGTAATACAATGCTTCAAACTGTTAGATTGCAGATGTTGGCAAAGATGTGATTTCTGATCGGTAATTATCGGTAAGCGTTTTCGTGACTGCAGTACATTATAGTAATAATATGGGTACACAATTAAAAAGTAGTCAATTTTATTTTAACAATTATTTTACAATCTTTTCCTGGCTTTGGTTTTTGCAAAATCATCAATAAGGTCTGTTAAATCTAGATTTGATGCAACCTTGTTTTCGATTGCTATGAGTGCCAAATGTCCGAGTCGAGCTTGACCCATACTGTATCTCAGATGTGTTTTGATAATTTTTAATTTGCTAAACGACCTTTCGGCTGCTGCAGAAGAATAAAACTGTGGTAAATACTTCCGTAACCTCACATTCAAATTCAAATGTAAATCTATCGGACTAAACTGCGTGGTCATCAGTCCGTAACGTACAAACTACTTAAACTAAGGTAAACTAACCTAAGGACAAAAACACACACACACACACACACACACACACACACACACATGCCCCAGGGAGGACTCGAACCTCCGACGGCGAGCAACCGCGCGCTCTGCAGCGAGGCGCCTTAGACCACTCGGCTGCTCCATCGCGGCAACCCCACATTCTAATAATGAATATTTTGTTATAATTTCCTTACATAATTGGTGAACTGTCCATGTGAGGTCAATTTCGGCAGGGGAAATTTGTAGTCGAAATTCCTTCATTCAACTAAAATATTATATACAGTATAACGTCTATTATCCGAAGTAATTTGGGGACATGGATATTCGGAAAACCGGTTTATTCGGATATTCGAACTGTACACTTCTATTTGGCACTAAGAAGTACTGTACAGTAAATGTATTTATATTGTATTTGGAGCAGCGCGATCCTTCACATTGCACGCCGCAACACTTTGAAGAAGCAGCTGTTGCTGTGAGCAGCTCTGATGCTGCCGCTACGTCTGCCGACTGAAGTGTGCCGATTGTTGGACAAATGTTCAAATGTTTGTAAAGTCTATGGGACTTAACTACGGGGTCATCAGTCCCTAAACTTACAAACTACTTATGAACTACTTACGAACTAGGACGGCACAAATATCCATGCCCGAGGGGGGATTCGAACCCCCGACCGTAGTGGCCGTGCAGACCGTGACTGGAGCGCCTTAGTCTCCTCGGCCACCGCGGCCGGCTGATTGTTGGACACATTTTCAGCTTCGCCTGCCAGTAGCGCCACATAGTGGTGTCTTGTGAAGGCCCAATTAGAAGCATTGTTCCGCCAGCCGGTGGTCCAGGCGGCTACTGTCGGAAACTTGGTTTGAGGGAAAGGGGATATGATAGACGTTAGGGTGGGAGGGTAAAAAAAAAATTAAATAAAAAATCCGACGCTTTACTGTAACTTTTTTTGATCGTCGGTTACGAAGGCCGAGGGGCCCCCGGAGCTCGGGGGCCCCGGGGCACTGCCCCGCCTAGCGCTATGATAGCTACGCCACAAAACACTCGACAAGACTTGTCGCGCAAAGCCTTCCTTCCCGGCGCTACCTCGCCCCGTCACAACAAACAGCGAGCGCGCATGTAAACAGATGCTCCCCACTGTGCCTACCGGTGTCTCAGTAGTCACTGTAGATAAACTACGTCTCATTGATGGGCCTCCCGTCTCCAGCAAACCGTGCTGCCTTTGCCTGGAGAAACGGGCGACCATCAAAGAACAAATCTCAGAACTGTTGGAATCGGGTGTCATTGAGCCTTTGTCCAGCAACTGATCGTCACCTGACACCTGACGCACGTGTGGGGATTACCGCAGGCTCAATGCACGTACTCTCATGGACAATTACCCTACTCCGAACATTGTAAGTTTTACTGAAACTCTGCCAGATACAAAAGTGTTCTCTGTTGTGGACTGCAAGCGTGCTTATCACCAGATTCCCATAGCTCCAGAGGACATTGAAAAGTCTGCTGTCACCCCTCCTATAGGCTTGTTTTACTACCAGTTCATGCCATTTGGTCTTAAAAATGCAACACAAACTTGGCAACACTTCATTAATGAGATACTATTTCTTTTAAAATTTTGCTTTGCATACCTCGACGACATTTTAGTGTTCAGTGCTCCAGGATTAATTTCCACATGGTGTAGCAAATCAAATGTTCAAATGTTTGTAAATCTATCGGACCAAACTGCCACACACACACACACACACACACACACGAACGAACGCGAACGCACGCCCGCTCCAGGGAGGACTCAAACCTCCGATGCCGACCAACCGCGCGCTCCGCAGGGAGGCGCCTTAGACCGCTCGGCTACTCCACCGCGGCATGGTGTAGCACTTTCGCCCTTATCAATGTTGCCATCATTAAAAGCAATAACAACATTAGTGACCCCCCACTTCATTGTCTTCATTCCAACAAAAACTTTTTTTTATTTGTTAAGCGAGTTCATATAGACTAAAATCATTGAATGACTCACTTGGATTTTTAGTCTGATCATGCAGACACTTCTTCTGTAATTCAGGATTTTCCAGGTCTCAGTAAACAGGTTTTATGATATCCATTACTGCTGCTGGGATGGAATGTTTACGGCTGTATGAACTGTCCGAGTACAGGCCATTGCGGTAATTGTACCATGAATTAGGTCTAGGAGGGCAGAAGTTGTGTACTGCATTTTCATCACTTGACAGTCTGGAAGAAGGTAGCCCATGCTGCCTGCTTCATTTTCAACAAATCTTCAGTATTATTTCTAATAGACATACCACAATAATGCTGTAGTTCATCAATCATTTTGCCTGTATGTCTGCCTCGGAAAAACGTTAGCACTTCGACA
The DNA here is from genome assembly GCA_026315105.1 of Locusta migratoria. NCBI lineage: Eukaryota > Metazoa > Arthropoda > Insecta > Orthoptera > Acrididae > Locusta > Locusta migratoria. The sequence continues at coordinate 328,060,647 of CM048755.1, read as the reverse complement.
TACAATGCATGTTTATATGATGAAATGGTATGATAGCCTACTGTTGTTTTACAGTGCTACCAATGCAAACATGTAATTCAACAATTCAACCTTTATATCACAGCATTCCACAGCCTTCTATAGGATTTTTTTTTAATGTTCAAATGTTTGTATAGTGTATGGGACTTAACTATGGGGTCATCAGTCCCTAAACTTACAAACTACTTACAAACTAGGACGGCACAAATATCCATGCCCGAGGGGGGATTCGAACCCCCGACCGTAGTGGCCGTGCAGACCGTGACTGGAGCGCCTCAGTCCCCTCGGCACCGTTTTCTTGCTGACCACAATCTGTGACTTCTTAACACTCAAGCACACTTTCTGTGGGCATTTTACCCATATTAATTTTAAAATAATTGTCATTTTAAATAGTACAATATGAATGTTTCCTTATAGAAACAACAAAAAATTATTCTTTATACTTATTAAGTACATTTAAAAATGTCAATTGAGTGTCAGGGCCGGCCGCGGTGGCCGAGGTGACTGAGGCGCTCCAGTCACGGTCAGCATGGCCACTGCGGTCGGGGGTTCGAATCCCCCCTCGGGCATGGATATTTGTGCTGTCCTACTACGTAAGTAGTTCATAAGTAGTTTGTAAGTTTAGGGACTGGTGACCCCGTAGTTGGGTCCCATAAGCTGAACAAACATTTGAACATTTGAGTGTCAGGAAAATGCTATACACGAAACTGATTGTGTAACTCCTGAAGGTGCGAGTTCTCACAGGTTAATGGTGATTCTCCCAACCCAATTTAATGCCACTTATGGCACTTTTCCATCACTGATCTTTTGTTCACCTCCCCTTCCCTTTTCCCTTAATTACACTGATCCCTACATAATGACTTTACAATACTGACCACTTCCCACTGATGCTTACATTCCCTTCCCTTCTCACCCCCGTCCATGGAATTTTTGCTCCGCTATTTGGATACTATATACAACCTGGGTCATTTTCACCCTGTCAGGTTGTATTGATGAAATGGTCCGTGAGATGTCGGATACGATTATTCAGTGATGGAGCAATGCCATCCAGGATTGTCATTTAGCCTTGCACGCGTTAGTGGCACCTGTCCCCAGCCAGTTTATTAACTTTAAACGCCTTCAAACTAAAGTCACTCAGTGTCTGGGCTATGATCCGCACACTGTATCGTTGCCAGTAGCAGTTTTCCTACCCAGGTGAGGGCATCTGTGACAGTCTCCTATCCAGATGCCTTCCTTCTCCAGAAACAGCAGACCATAGCCTCCCACTTTTGATTTACCCCTTTGTCTGGTGGGACCCTACAAGGAACCTTTTACTGAATGAGAACCACTTCTGGCCCTTTTCCCTTTTGGCGTTTCAGCATCTAGCCACAATTCCATCAATAACCAATTGCTTACAATCTTCCACAATGACAATATATTTAACCATATATGGCTCCAAGGTATTTTCCCCTCTCAATGGAAGGGCTGTATAGTGGTTCCTGTCATTTACGCCTGGTAAGGAATTGTCGTCCTACGACAGCTCCCAACCAGTTAACCTGACCGATGTACTCTGTATAAACTGCTTGAAAGAATGAGTGACCACAAATTATGTTGGGTTCTTGAATTTCAGGGTATTTTGTTACCTCATCAGAATGGGTTCCACGGTGGTTAATCTACAACTGGCAATATTTTTACATTGTAAGCAACAATCCAAAATGCCTTACTGAAACGCCAGCACTTTGCCACAGCTTCTTTGATCTACACTGCTCAAAACAATTAGATCGGGTGAGATATCATACACAATATACATATGGTAACGCATTTTATTCAGATATTGGTTACAATTGTAATTTATGTGTGATATAGTAAGATATTTTGCTGTCTCAATTTACATGACGTTACTTAGAGCGAGGCACCATGGGGTTACCATAATAGTAAAAAAGTCATTCTCATTGCCCTCTAATATGGTGTGTGATCACCTCGCATGGCCAGTACAGTTGCCCACTGCATGGCACATACATTATGAGGTTATCAATCAGCTCTTGAGGGATATTTGACCATTTTTCCATGAGAGCAATATACAGCTCTGCAACTGTTGTGAGGTGCTAGTCTGGCTGCAATTGGTCTGCCAAACACATCCCAGAAATCGGGTTTAAGTCTGATTAACAAGACGGCCACTCCATTTGTTCAATTCTCTCAGATTCAAACATGTTTTTCACCAGTGCAGCTCTGTAGGGACAGGCGTTATCGTCCACAAGAAGGAACTCGTTGACTATGGCACTGGCATAGGGCACAACAAAGGGTCGAAGAATGTCGGCTCTATACTTCTGAGCAGTCAAAGCGCCATTCTGAACGACATAGAGGTCCATACGTTCGCCAATACTGACTCCTGGCTACACCATTCGCCCACCAACTACGGAACCCAGCAGCATTTGTTACGACTCCAATTCTGATGTTCCTCCACCCACTTTATGCAGGCTAAACATTGCGTAGTCTACCACAAAAGACCAGTATGCATGAACACTGGTGGCTGGTGCTTCAGATGACTGGGGGTTCACTTCTTTGAGTGCCAGATCTTGATAGTGGCGCCCCACCTCCCACCTCCGCTCTGCGTCCAAAGAGTCAATCTGGCGCGCCTCTGCGAGTGGCGCTGGGGGAAGGTGCCCCAGTTTGCCCACCCTTCCCCCGCCTTAGATATATTTTCGTTAAAACATCTGCAGAATGTCTTACTTCGGCTTGTGCCTGCAATTCAAAAAAAGATGAATCATGGGTGTTGTTTTATAAATGTACATTCAATGAAGATTTTGCATTCTTCACCTACAATACGAAAGCTAAAAGCATTTGAAGACATATTCAGATATTCCCAAGTCCAACTTAGAGAACTACTTCATCAAAAATGAAGAACTCATTGCTGAAGTCCATACACAAGAGGAAAGAAACTGACCAAGATTGCAGAGGAAAACGAGAACTTGTCAACAGCAGGTGCAGCACACCATGATGTACAGTTTATCTTAAAGAGCGATAACTCAGAATATGAAAAGACAATATTTTGGCATTAAGATTAAGAATACAACAATAGAAGAAGTTTCTTAGAATTGATTCTATTACTTTCCTGTAATTTATTTTTTTACATCAAAAGAGAAATATTAGGAATTTACAGTTTTCCTGTAATTAGAAAAGAAACTTTTTTCTATATTTCTTTTGAACATTCATCATTATTGTAATGTGCATTATGAGACAGAATAAACTAAAACATTTGAAAATTCTTTTAGTATTTCTTTGAGATTATACCTTTCTAACTCTCACATGGAAGCCAACAGGTACAAGTGACACCTGTCATCAAATTATCAAAGATCATTCTCAACTGATGACATTTTTTACTGCAGTAATATGAGATAGATAAATATAAAACAATCTCTTCAAATGATATGCAATAGATTTTTCTATATTTATGTCCTGGAAGTAACTATTCAACTTCAACTTTAAACTTGATTATCTCGAAACTAACTTCTTGTCACTTGTACCCCTTGGCCTCTAACCTCCTCATATGAATATACACATGAGAACTAAAACGCCATAAGTAACTGATTACACTATTAAGTGACTGTAACAAAATTAATCTGTTACAGTGAAGAAACAACCTACTTTTGGGTCATCTGACACTGTAAGCAGCACCCCTCTTAACCTCACGCATGCACAAAAGCTGCTCTCCCCCACATTTTTTCAAACAGTTAAATATTTGTTACATCAAAGAGTATAAATGTCATTTACCCTAAAAATCGCGAGACATTTGCTAAAACTTCCAAAGATATGTGGCAAGTAATAATACAAAAGTCATTGTTGTTCCCATATCTATTAAAAAGAAGATGGGGTTTAAAAAATTGCTTGTAGTTGGTCACAAAACCACTACCTTCGATGGTGCGATGCGATGCCGCTAACCACATGGCTATTCTTGCTAGCTGGAAAGTAGTCACTTCAGAAGATCCTATCATAAATAATAATAAAGGCTTTTACAGTTGATGTGGCTTTAATTTATTGTTATAAGATATTTTACCATAAACGACGTGCTTTTCATGAATCTTCAATGCACCAAAACCAAATAGGAAGGGCGGATGTTGCCTTCATGGAGGACTTTGTGCATGCACAAGGCGAGGTGGGCAGCAGCTCCATTGTCTTGCTTCAGGACCATTTGTGCATAACCGCCAGAGCTCGAGTAGCCAGGAGCTGGTGTGTCTGCCAGCTCTGACGCCAATGCTAAAAGCGGCGTTTCCCCCCACCGCACCCTGCCGCGGAAGCGCCCATATACTGGCTCCAGGGGGTTCAAAAGAGAATTTGAACCTCAGCCACAAATTCCAACCAGGTAGAATACCTCCTCGATTCAAATGCTGCGGCCACTAATGCCTATATTTATCGGCCGCGCTACAACTCGTGTATGCGCTGTCTCCGCGACGTAAACAGTTTCTCATGCGATAATAATATTTCGAATGTGCATATAAAATGATCTGATAGAAGAACGAAACGAATAATGATAGTTTGAAAACACTTTTTATTTTATTACTTTACTTTTTTTCACGACAAGTTTTTTTTTCTGGGTGTTTACTGAACCAGTGAACACGCAGGACGCGCTGCCACTGATCTTGGCGATTTTTTCTTAGATTTTTCTACATATTTGATAATATTCTCATATTTGTAATACCTTATCTTGCCTTACTTTGAAGCAGAGCTTCAGAAAGTGTGATTAATTGAATATTAAGTTTATTATCTGTTTACGGCAAACTGCTACCCCGTGTTGTTGTGTATGCAAGAACCCAATGGAAAATTTGGTTTACATATCTCACAAGAAGTTGAGGATCTCCAGAAATAATTTGGAAATGCTTTCGTTATGTGCTCAAAATCTGGAAAGCTGGCCTCTGAACTGTGTCAGTCATATTTGGTTTGCGTTTTGAAACCTTATGTGCAGAAAATAAATTTTGCTTCATACTGCATTCATGGGTGGCCAGACCAACATGACGCGCTATGACAGAACTTTCGTTGATGATGATGCTGCTGCTCAACCGACCAGCACTGTTAAACTGATACCACCGAAATGCACCTTTCTTTGTCTATCTTGTGACTTTCACGTGTTTCGACAGGTGAATTTTATCTCAAGACTTCAAAATCATGCCACATAACGCGAGAGCAGAGATATTCATGATAGAGAAGATGCTATTAAAATTCATTCCTTGGTCAAAAATCGGCCGCGGTGGAGTAGCCGAGCGGTCTAAAGCGTCTCGCTGGGGAGCGCGCGGTTGCTCGCCGTGGAGGTTTGAGTCCTCCCTGGGGCGTGTGTGTGTGTGTGTGTGTGTGTGTGTGTGTGTGTGTGTGTGTGTTGTCCTTAGGATAATTTACCTAGGTTTAAGTAGTTTGTAAGCTACGGACTGATGACCACGCAGTTTGGTCTGATAGATTTACAAACATTTGAACATTTTCGACAATCAATTGTCCGCGTCTGTCTTTGAAGATATGCTTTTATAGTCTTGGTAAGCATCGAAATTAATATCTGACAGACCTGACTTCAGCAGTATAAATCAGGTATGTTTTCCACGAACGATATCTCGGACAACATGTGAATGTGGTAGTATGTCGGTCGTGAGAAATATTTGTGTCTTGGTTGTTATTATGTTTCACCCTATTGGCTGTGAGAACGTTGACGAGTAGACGAGTAGTAATATACTTAAGAAGCTTTTCTATTTTATTTTATTTCTTATTTTTATTGTTTCTTTTTTTGCACTCTATATCACAAATAAAACAGCTGTAAACAGATAATACACTTACTTGAATATTAATCACACTTCCCGATGTTCTACTTCAAAATAAGGCAAGAAAAGGTGTTAAAAATATGAGAATATTATCAAATACATAGAAAAAATCTGACAAAAATTGCCATGATGGAGGTTCGAACCTGGATCCACGGTTTGACAGTCCCAGCCCTGGACTGCTCGACCGGCTACGGCACTCAAAAAGTCTTTCATGTTTACAAGTACCCAAGCCACAACACGGAAACACGAAAACGTTAATTGTATGAACATCATTAACATTTGCCCCCATATATATTACTAAAAAATGCTCATCTTTAGATGATCTGTCGATGTATAGCATTGAAAACGCGATTTTCCATCAACAAATTTGACCTTAATTTTTGTTCCAGATCTACTCACTGTCTAGCAAGAAGCCGAAACATGTGTGTCTTTATATTCAATATAGAACGTCCTTGCAAAATTCAATCGAAATCGGTGACCCACATGTCAGAACCTTTCCTTGTTAGCATACGCCAGTTCTGAAAGGATGAGGAAAACCACTTCTAGATCTACATCTACAACCATACCACGCAAGCCACCCGATGGTGTTTGGCGGAGGGTACCTTGAGTACCACTATCGATTTTCCCTCCTATTCCAGTCAAGTATTGTTCACGGAAAGAAGGATTGTCGGTATGCCTCTGTGTGGGCTCTAATCTCTCTGATTTTATCCTCACGATCTCTTTGCGAGATATAAGTTGGAGGGAGCAATATACAGCTAGACTCCTCAGTAAAGGTAAGTTCTCGAAACTTCGACAAAAGCCCATACCGAGCGACAGAGCGTCTCTCCTGCAGAGTCTTCCACTGGAGTTTAGCGATCATCTCCGTAACGCTTTCACGATTACCAAATGATCCTGTAACGAAGCGCGCTGCTCTCCGTTGGATCTTCTCCACTTCCTCTATCAATCCCACCTGGTACGGATCCCACACCGGTGAGCAGTATTCAAGCTGTAGGCAAACAAGTGTACTGTAACCTACTTCCTTTGTCTTCGGACTGCATTTCCTTAGTATTCTTCCAATGAATCTAAGTCTGGCATCTGCTTTACCGACGATTGATTTTATATGGTCGTTCCATTTTAAATCCCTCCTAGTGACTACACCCAGATAATTTATGGAATTAACTGCTTCCAGTTGCTGACCTCCTATAGTGTAGCTAAATGATAAAGGATCTTTCTTTCTGTGTATTCGCAGCACATTACACTTGTATACATTGAGCTTTAATTGCCATTCCCTGCACCATGCGTCAATTCGATGCAGATCCTCCTGCATCTCAATACAATTTTCCATTGTTACAACCTCTCTATATACTACCGCATCATCCGCAAAAAGCCTGAGTGAACTTCTGATGTTATCTGCAAGGTCATTTATATATATCTTGAACAGCAACGGACCCACGACACTCCCCTGTGGCACACCTGACATAACTCCTACTTCAGAAGTCTTCTCTCCATTGAGAATGACCTGCATACCTACTAAAGAAAAATGAGCAATATATTTAAAGTTGGTCTATGTATTTCTGTAATGTAGGAGTCACCGAACTGCGTCCTGCGGGATAGGTGCGGCAGACGGCGAAGTGTGTGAAGACATTACGGTGCGGTGCTGGCAGTGATCGCCACCAGTCAGTCCAGTTCCACCTGCCTGTGGTGCACTGCTTCACTGGGCTGCAGACTGCCTTACAAATAACGGACAGCCTTTCTTCCACATCTGCTGCGCGCAGTATGATACAAAATCTATTATTAATAGCAGTCTGATATTTTCCATCTGACAAGGAAAGTAGGCCTACATGGGCTCGAACAAACATATCTGTATGAACGTTTGGTTACAGGATCTCTACGTACACCTCAATGTGCTGGTAGGTGTCATTTTTCTGCAAAGCTCTGCAACCATGCTCTAGATAGCACTGTAGATGTAAGTGTAGACGCCATACGTAATGCAGATATCTTAACTATAACTTATGTAATAATCATCGTACATGTTCTCTAGCGAATTGTCATCAAAAGCCGCGATGATAGTTGCAACTTTAACATTATTCTCGGAAAACTGTTGGTATTCACTGCCACTGCTTCCATCCTCTCTTCCCGCACTTACCGTAGCACTACCGCTTGCAATAGTTGTTCGTCATTATCATCCCTATTATCATCATTATGTGTTAGTGTTACAACAGTATTTAACTTATGCTCATATGTCTGTACCATAACAGATACTAGAAAGCATGCAAATGATTTATCTTCTACACTAATACCATCTTAACGAAGAAGGGTTCTTAGAAACTTCATCTCAACTAATCGCAAGACATTAGCAGGATTGATTAGCAATCGCCGCCCCATCTGACGCTTCACTACACAAATAACATCACGAAACGCAGCTTCGGAGGCACACTGTACTGTCTCTACTGGCAAACCGACAGGTCAAAGTGCAATGCGGCATGGCACACGCAGAGGCCTCTAACGGACGACTGCAGAGTTTTGCAGATGCAGGAGTATCACTAGTGCCATAAGGGATCTTTACATTATCTCTCATACGATTTTGGTGTGTGTGTGTTTGTCCGAGCCCAAGCACTTTCCTTGTGAGATCCCAGTGGCCCAAGCCATTGACTGACTGACTGGGACCCTCACATGGGTCCCGGGGATTTTGCCGCCCCCTCTCCTCAGGACTGGATTTCAACCTGGAGTCTCTGGAAGTTACTATCAACAATTCATATACCGTACATCCGATGACAGAATGTCCGGCTTTTTGGATACAGTGAATGGGTTGACCATCTGTTCGTATTCCTGCAGTTTTTTATCTTCAGCTGTTAGGAACTTAAGCTCCCAGAATGACGTCAAGCTTAGGAGATGTTCGAGGACTTGATGAAACAAACTGTACCCAAAATCCAATGTCTTGTCTTTCAAGACAATAATTGAGAAGACGAAAACACACTACTTCCCCTGTTCGACATTGGAACCCAAAATTGATTTTCCTCTTGAATGCTCAAACTTTGTCACTCACAGTGATTGTTCTCATACTTTTCTCTTGTAGTGAAATATTCATTTCGTTCATTTTTCAGAAAATATCTGCCAAGTAAGCAAGTATACACTGACAATTTTCGTAATTTATAAGGCCTGCTAATTTGGCATTTCAGTCCAGACGAAAAGACAGGACTTCTGAACGTAATTCATATAATTGAGAGAGTGCACTCCCACGTGAGAGCCACCTCTCCCCTGTATGAAGTTGTAGTGAACGATGAAGGCTTCCCATATCTTCGCACAGTATTGAGAAAAGTCTTTACTTCAATGGCTGTGATTTTGTTGTTGTTGTTGTTGTTGTGTCTTCAATCTGGAGAGTAGTTTGAAGCAGCTCTTAACTGTACTCTATCTTGAGCAAGCCTCTTCATCTCCTCATAAGAGTGGCAACCAATATCCATTTGAATGTTTAGTGTATTCGTATCTTGGTCTTCCTCTATGATTTTTACCCCACACACTTACCTCCAATGCTAAATTCATGATTATTTGATGTCTAAGAATCCTTCTTTTAGTCAAGATGTGCCAAAAATTCCTTTTCTCCCCAAATCTGTTCAGTACCTCCTCATTAATTACCCACCTAATCTTCAGCATTATTCCGTAGCACCACATTTCAAAACACTCCATCCTCTTCCTTTCTGAATTATTTATCACCCATGTTTCACTCCCGTACAAGGCAACAATCCACACAAATGCTTTATGAAAATACTTCATTACACTTAAATTAATATCGACATTACCGTTCTCTTTTTAAAAAAAAAGATTTTCTCCTCATTGCCATTCTGCATTTTATATCCTCTGCACTGTGAACGTATGTCATTTTAATGCCCAACTAACGAAAATCATGTACCACCTTTATTGTTTCATTGCCTTATCTAATACCTTCAGCATCGCCTGGTTTTCTTGGACTGCATTCCATTACCCTTGTTTTGTTCTTGTTAATGTCCGTCTTTCTGATGACATCCACCTGAGTAGTCCCCGCCAGGAAATCCAAATGGGGATTATTTTACCTCCACAATATTCATCATATATTCCTACAGTCAAACTGTACATCCTCGGGAATAATAACGGCTGTAGGTTTCCCTTGCTTTCAGCCGTTCACAGTAATTGTATGGTAAAGCCACATTAGCTGAAGTTACAAGGCTAGGTCAGTCAATTATGCAGACTGTTGCTTCTGTAATTTTATATAATTAATAAATTGGACAGATTTGTCTAAAATCTTCATGAATGAAGCAGACATTTGTTTCATGATAGCAATTGGGTCAGTGCAGAGAATACCCTAGATTGTGAGAGATTTGATTCCTGTCGGTGGGTGGTATCCATAGAGGCACTGTACTTGTGTACATACCTGAGAAGGGGAGGCACGAGAGCCGATAGTGGCTATATACATTTCCCATGAGTCATGCTTACTCTGCTGGATCATTCGCCAAGCTTGTGTGCGGAGCAGTTTGAAGGCTATCAGGTTCTCTATGCAGGGGTGGTGCTGAAGTGCTCGCTGATGTTCCCAGATGGCCTCAGCAATCTTCAGTGTCCATCTTGACACAGGCTGGCACCAAGGGGAACAAGTAGCGTTAGGAACAGTTGACTCGGCGGCAGAGACAATAGTGTAAGTCACATGTTGCACGGCAATATCAATGTCGGCTGTGAGTGGAGCTGCAAGTACAGCAGCCAAGGTATAAGACGGGCATTCAGAACTATGGAGAGACCATCGAGGCAAGCATTCTGCAAGTTGATACTCAGGAGCAACAGAAAGATTGGGAAATGGTCTCTGCCACATAGGCTGTCATGGACCCTCAAATTAAGATGTGGTTGTAGGCTCAGGCTATAGACCTAACTGTATACACTGTAAGATATGACAAGGAAAATATATGTACAGGATCAAATGTACAGTGTTATACTACATTATGTAGAGATAACACAAGTTCTTAGATTTCTAGGTCCAGTCTGTTGATCTAGTTGAGCCCTTCAGGTGATGCATGGTGAATGTAATTTATTGATCCCCCGAAGGCTCATATCGAGCATTCACCAGCGACGTGTTTTATTGTTTGCAGGGCAGCTCCACAGTCACAGGCAGGAGACGTTTACCAGCCCCATTTATACTGTAGATATCTGCAGTTCCGTTGTCCTGTTCAGACACTGGCGTTGAACACTGACAATTCTTTCCCATGGCTTTTCCATACTTCGTTGATGTCAAAGTTGGTGACATCAAGATGATGTGCAGTTTTCCAAGATGGTTTCCTTGACTTCAAAGGCTGATGTTCTGCTATTGATGTATCACTGTGTATGGGTAGCTGGGGGTTCTTCTCAATATTCCTCCAGATATTCAGTAGAGCATCTGATCTTCGTAGAGCTGGAGTTTGGATGTTACTTAAAACTGATAGCCATGCAGTTTGAGTGCTATCTATGCAACCCACGATAAGTCGCATTGTCTGGTTGAGTTGCACACCTATTTTCCTAGAGTGAACACAGTTCATCCAAGTTGGTCAACAGTATTCAGCGACAGAGTAGGGTAGCGCCAACGCAGTTGATCATAGGGTTTGAGCACTGCAACCCCAAGAGGTACCAACAAGCTTCTGGATGATATTATTACGTGTCTTCACTTTAGCAGCCACGTTGGAGAGGTGTTGACGGAAAGTTAGAGACCTGTCGAGTGTTACTCCAAGGTACTTCGGTGTGCTGCAGTACTGCAAGATTTGTCCTCTGAGTTTTACTTCTGGTTTATAGTTAGAGTGCTATTTCGTAGGTGAAATGCTGAAGTGACAGTTTTCTGAAGGTTTAGGTGGAGGCACTATTTCCTGAAGTATGTATCCAGAATTTCCATGTCGGCAGTTAATGTACTTTCAGCAGTAGTGAAACTAGAGCTCTGGGTTATCAAACAGCTTTCATCAGCATATATGAATTTCCTTGAGGATGTGGCTGGCAGGTCATAGATATATAAATTGAAAAGGAGAGGGCCCAATGAAGATCCTTGGAGGAGAAAAGGTAGGGGAAGTTGGGTGACCAAAGCAGCAAGGTCAGTTAGAGAGACATCATCATCAGGGAGAAGGTAAATGCAATAAATTTCTGCATTTCCTCGATTCTGACAACCACTGCCTCGAGAGCCATGTGGAGATGCACAGGGGCACTGGAAATAGTGGAGACGTACACACAAACACCGCCATATACCATGTCATAGGTGGATCTGTTTTCAAAGTAGCCCTGATAGGCAGGGGTCTGCTGGGCAGGAAACTAGTTTTCCTGTAGGGCTAAACAAAGTGTGGGGTAAAGGCACAATAATTGCTGCAGCTCAGTCAGGTGGTGAAAAAAGCCACTACAACTCCACTGGAGAATAACTTTTTCTCAAAACTGAAAGGCCATGATAAAAAAAATGAGGAGTAGGTTATTCCCTGGGGACACCTGCTGCCAACTGTTCAGAATCTGTAGAATCAAGAGTCATAGGTTCTGGTGAAGCAGTTGGTGTGAGATCATGAGATGAGGTACAGATCCTCACATCTTCTGAAGCAGAAGATGTGGGTGGTTGTGGCTTTGGATCCACCAAAAATTCTTTTTTCTTCGCTTTCTTTTCTTTTACTTCTTGGTGGCCCTTCGGTTTTGAGGGCTGGGAGGGCTTCTCTAAAGTGGCATTAGGGATGGAATAAGAGGGGGAAACTCTATGACAGGCAGTTTGTGGATTCTTCAGCCATTGGCTGGGATCCTCTGGTGCACTCTGAGAATCCTCGGAATGTACTTCCCAAGGAAGCCCTTCCGAGCAAGAGGAGTGAAAGGATGCTGTTGCTTCTCTGGGTGGCGGGTGAGGATTGGTGTCCCCAATGGTTTGGGGGCAGGGGGCAGGGGAGTTGCCCCAAAGCACATATTGGAGCAGAGGATGAAGAAGCGCCTCCACCCATCAAGGGGGCAGTTGAAGGTTAATGGCCGCAAGAACCCATGGGAGGAGTGATGCTTTCAAATTCAAATGTTTGTATAGCTTATGGGACTTAACTACGGGGTCATCAGTCCCTAAACTTACAAACTACTTATGAACTAACTAAGACTAAGGACGGCACAAATATCCATGCCCGAGGGGGGATTCGAACCCCCAACCGTAGTGGCCGTGCAGACCGTGACTGGAGCGACTAAGTCCCCTCGGCCACCGCGGCCGGCAGTGATGCTTTCCACGGTGTCATGACCGTAGTGAGTAGGGACGATGCAACACCAGCAAAAGATATGGTCATTCATACAGGGTGGAGCCGCTTGTACTTATTTCTCACCTCAGTACATGTTATCTGGCCCAGTGTCTTTATCTCCATTATTTTTCTTTCTTTGTGCAGAACAGTACAGACTGGCGAACAAGGTGGATGACGTTTCCCACAGGATGGATGGGTAGGATGATGAGGGCACACGACAGCTAGGACTTAAGCACCCTGACAAGATAATTAGAAGACAAGTGTGACCTAAGAAAAGAGGTAATGATGAAAACCAAGCAACAAGAAGGTACGTATCCAAAATTGTCAGTGGCATGTTGGACAAAGAAATCACAACAAGTACTGCATGTCAGCAGTGCAAGATGTCCCACTGAAGTACACAGTCATAAATGTATTTTTAAGGCAATTTTAGGGTACAAGGGACTGTTGACTGACAGAAAGCGGATGGGCCATCCAGTCTTTAATGCACTAAAACCTCCAGCCTAAAATCTTAGGCAAGAGTCCAGAAAGATCATAAAATTGTAAAACGGTAATCACACTCACCTCGTAATCAGCTAACACAGAGGGCAGAGCACCATCAAGATTCGCTGCTGCCCTCTCATCTAATATATAAAGCAGAGTGTCCGTATATTTGTACTTGTTACATACAAATCTATAGTTTTGTTCCAATCTTTCACAAATTTTGTACACGTGAGCTTCAATCCATGAGGACGATCGCCGTAAGTGTAAGAATCACATACGATATATAGTTCACGAGATATGACATTATAAACAATGAAATGTGTCTAAAACTGCTGCATTTAGTGACAATGCTGCTCAATTTCTCCTAAACCACTGGACCGATTTCAACCAAATTTGGTACACATATTCCTTACGTGAGATAACAATTGCCGTACGAGTACGAACCACATACGACACACGGTTCAGAAGATATAACGTCGTAAACAATAGGAATTGCAGAAAACTGCCACATAATGCGGCGCGACTTTATAAATACGCTATATGAGAATAAGAGTACTTAACAACTTGCAACAAATTTTAAACATAATTTCAAACCTTTATTAAACTTTTTCTCGCTGACACCCATAGCAAAATGACAAAAGGAAAAAAGTTTCTCGCTTACTACTTTTCTGCTGTTTATGGGGCAAAACTACGGCATTCGGTATGACATTACAAATTATAATTTGTACAACACAAATTGTAGCCGCAGGAAATTTTGCAGACAGTATAAACACATACAGTTGAATGTAAGTTCTAAATTGTAGCACAGTACGACACGTAGTTCATGAGATATGAGCACATAAATAGTAACGTTCCGCTGTCCATGGACTAAAACTACGACATTCGGTATGACGTTACAATTTATAATTTCTACACTAAAAATTGTAGCCGCAGGAAATTTTACAGACAGTATACATGCATATATCTGTGTGTATCTTCTAAACTGTGTGTGTGTGTGTTGATGGACATGCGGGACCAAACAACGAGGTCATCAGTCCCTTTAACTCCGAATTGTACATGCCACAGAACAACGGAAAATGTGGGAAAGCTAAAAGACCATTCCACTAGGAATTAAAATCATCTCACCAACAAGACTAAAACCAACTTAGGGTAGTGAAAGCTACAGTGTCCGCTCCCACAGCTCCGGAAGCAACGGCAACTTTCTAAACCACAAGTTACTAAAGGCGCAGTGGTCAACAGATCACAGCTTCAGAGTAGGGAGAAATAAAACGATGTTAAAAAGTAAAAGAGTGGGGGACTGGGGGGAGAAGGCTCTAAACCCCACAAAAAGCCCAAGAGTCACAAACCCACTCACCCTGACCAAGCGAGTCCTAGAGCTGAGAATAAAACCTACTTGCACGGAGGAAGGCAAGGGCACGATCAATAATCTGTGGGTTATCCGCCAAAACTAGAGGCAACGAAGGCGGTAGGCCATAGTTGCCACGAAGTGTCAAATGGAGAGGACATTCAACCAGAAAATGAGACATGGATTGTACGGCTCCACAATCACAATGTGGTGGATTGTCATTGCGTAAAAGAAATCCATGTGTCAGCCTGCAGTGTCCAATACGGAAGCGACAGAGGACAGTCAATTCTCTCCAGAAAGGGCGTAAAGATGAACTCCAAGCTGTAGTCGTATCTTTGATGGTGCGGAGTTTATTGGAAGGGGCAGTAGCTTTCCAATTGCTATCCGATGAGGAGTGAAGCAAAGATCTGATCCGCACCCGCAGATTCACACCCGGAATTAGAAAGGGAGGTGGGCAGTGAGTTATTGCCGATCTAGCCAACCGGTCAGCCTCTTCACTCCCTGTAATACCAACATGCCTTGGCACCCAGAGAAAGGTAACGGAGCAGGCAGCACGATGAAGGTCAGCAAGGAAATCATGGATGGAAATGACTAAAGGATGGGAGAGGAAACATCGATCAATGGCCTGCAGACTGCTCATGGAGTCAGCACAGATTAAACCACATTCCACGGCAGTCTGTTTAATAAAACAGAGGGCTCTATAAATCGCCATCAGCTCTGCCGTGAACACACTGCATGCCTCTGGCAGAGAATGGCATTCCGCCCCAAAAGGAGATGTAAACGCATATCCGGAGTGGCCCGCAGTTTTCAAGCCATCAGTGTAGAAAATAGAGGCTCCCTGAAACTCTTCTAGTACTGGGTGCACCAAACGCCGAAAGACCATGGGGGAAATTAAAGCTTTTGGGCCCTGGAAGAGATCCGCCCGAATTAGTGGTCGCGGAACCATGCACGGGTGTGTGTGTGCATTTTAGGATAGGAAGGTCTTGAAGACCCATACATCGTGCACCCATAATCAAGTCGGGATTGTACAGAGGCTCTATAAAACTGGAGCAGACGAATCCTATGAACTCCCCATGAAGTGTGACTAAGACACTTTAAAATACTAAGTACTTTGAGGAACCATCTCTTTAAGTCTTTAAGATGCGGCAACCAGGTAAGTTTAGAGTCAAACAGTCCCTGAACTTATGAACTACTTATGAACTACCTTATACTAAAGATGACACAAACAGCCATGCCCGAGGCCGGGATTTGGACCCCCGATGGGAAACCGCCTCGCGCATATGCGCTCGGACGCTCCACCGCGGCCCTCCAGAAAGACCAGGTTATTGAAGGTGGAACTATACCTCCTCAACCCACACTGGAAGCGACAAAGGAGCTGCCTGGATTCCAACATTCAAACAAAGCGGCAGTTGATCATCCGCTCTAAGGTCTTTCCCATACAACTAGTGAGGGCAATGCTGCGATAACTGCTTGTGCGATCTTTCCCTGGTTTTAAAAGGGGGATTAAAACAGCCTCTCTCCAGGAGTCAGGAAAGTGACCTGACGACCAAATAGCATTAAAAAGATTGAGGAGGATTTCTTTATTCTGCTGTGATAGGTGCCGCAGCATACTGTAGTGGATACTATCATTGCCAGGGGATGTATCATGCGCCACACACAATGCAGAATCCAGCTCCCACAGTGTGAAAGGGCAGTTGTAATCCTGATGACCAGTGGACCTGAAGTCCAAATTGTCCTTCTCAGCAATCACTCCGTGGTGCTGGAATGCTGGATCCTGACAGGCAGTGGCTGTAACATTGACAGAATAGATAGCTATGGTCTGGGCAATGTCTCACGAGCTGGTGTGTAGAATGCCATTCCCCATTACAACAGCCACTGGACACCCCCCTCCTTTCCCAGAAATCCTCCTTATGGTTTCCCATACTGCGGAACTTGTAGTGGAACAGGTAATGGTACTGAGGAACTGTCGCCAAGATCTCTTTCGGCTCTCTCTTATTATTTGGCGACATTTTGCCCTCGCCATCCGAAAGGCTGCAAGGTTGTCTGCAGTTAGTCAGCTCAAAAACCGACGCAGAGCTGCACGCCTGGCCCTAACTCTGCAGTCCACCAAGGGACAGGGACAGGCTGCCGTTTCGGTTGTCCTAACGACAGTGACATAGATGCTTCAGCAGCATTATGGATCTTTTACGTGATACAGTCCACCCAGTCCTGGACATTGTCATGTGTTTCCAGCTCAACGAGTTGGCTGAACAGTGTCCAGTTGGCTTTACTGATCACCCATTTAGGTGGTCTGCTTTATGGCTCTACTCTGTCTGGCAGGTGAATCCAGATGGGGAAGTGGTCAGTGCCATGCAGATCATTGACCACTTCCCACTAAGTACTGTGGGCAAGGGCTGGCGAGCAAAGTAAAAGATCTATGGGGGAGAGTGACCCAGTTGCAGTACAAAAATGTGTGGGCTGTTGTGTGTTTAATAAGTGTGTGCTTGACAACAAGAGAAGCCTCTCAGTTGCTCGACCCCTGGGGCAGGTACTGGCAGAGCCCTAAAGCACATCGTGTGCATTAAAATCACCACAAAGGATATATGTTTGGGGGAGCTGTGTAATCGTGTCTTCGAGGGCTTTTATATCAAATGTGTCATGAGCGGGCAGGGGGCAGGTACATGGAGCACACTGTCAAACGGTGACACAGATACTGCAACTGCTTGCAAATGTGTGGTGAAAGAGAGGGGCTTGGAGTGATAGGCTGTATTAGTAATAATAGCCACACCGACTCTGGCTCGCTCTCCTCCAAGGTTGTCCTTCTTGTGGAGAACATAGCCTCCTACCTCAGGGTAATCTGTAGATTTGAAATTTGTCTCTTGCATGCATATACAGATTGGTCTTCCCAGAGTCAGTAAACACAGTTCCTCCACATGTGTCCTGAAACCCTGTAAGTTCCACTGCAGTATGGGAGCCATCTATCACTAAGATTGTATCTTTACTCTCTCCTTCTGAGATGGGGACACTGAACATGGTGGCAGTTCAGTGTTGGGGTGAGGTGTTTGCCCCTGAGATACATCCAACTCAATGAGTTCTGGAGCCAGATCAGATGTACCATCAGGAATAATACCTTCCACATAATCTGGCAGTTGAATTGCTGACTTCACCTCTTTCTTAGCAGGTGCTTTCTTGGGTTTTGGTTGTTTGACTGATGTTGCAGCACATGTGGTTGCAACTGTGGTGGATGTGAGAGCAGGCTCTGCTGTTACTGGAACAGAGGGTTCTGCAAAGGTGGTACCCATAGCTTTTTCAGCAGTTTTCGGGGGGGGGGGGGGGGCTGTCGGCGTTAAAGCTTCTGCTGCCTTACATGTGCACTGGCACATGCAGGTGTTTGTACCCACACAAACAACATCTGTCTGGGTTGAGGCATCAACTTTGGCAACAGTTTTCTGCAGTGCAGAAGCAAAGGAAATGGGAAATACAGGAGGTTGCATGGCCTGAAAGAACTTTTTGGCCTCTACATATGGGATCTGTCTTGTGGCTTAATCTCCTGTATTTTCTTCTCGTCAAGGTACACGCTGCATAAGCAACTCCAAACTGGATGGCTTCCTGAACAGTTCACACATTTTGTAGGTGGAGTGCAATCAGCACCTTCATGGGACACCTTACCACAAGCGAGAGTGGTGTATCCAAATCGCGGGCATTTAATACACTGCATCGGGTTTGGAAAATAGGGTCTTACATTCATTGCTTGTCTGGGAGTTTGGGACTATTAAAGGTGGGAATAAAGGAGACGGATTTTATCAACTCCCCATCCGCCTTTTTTGTGATGTTTTGTACATCCACGATCCCTTCTGAAGCCCACTCAACCTTTAGTTTGTCAGTTGGAATGCCCACTAATTCCCTACAAGTAACGATGCCTTTACTGTAATTGAGGATGTTATGCAGTTCGGTCTCTATGGCATATTCACCAAGAAACTTAGGCTTCTGAAGGTCCACTACTTGTTGGGAAGTGGAATTTTCTATCAACAATGTGCCATTATGCAAGCTTTTGACTGATTTGAGTTTGCCAGCAAATTCCCTCAAGAACTTTCTGTGTGTAAAAAGGCGACAACTTTTCGAAAGTGCCCTCTTTCCTCTTCACGACAATAAAGACATTCTGTGGAGCAGCATGTGTTCCGTTACTATATACTACACATTCTTTATTCTGTGCAGATTCTGGAGGACTATCAACCTTAGTCCTCTTGGGAGATTGCGTGTTGTTACCCCTCAGTGGTACACCCATCCCACCAGGAGGTTTAAAATTTCTCAAAGAATCCATCTCAGTTCCACAAGCAGCTAGGGAAATAAATGTCTTTCTAGACAGAGCCCGGCATGCCTAGGTATGCCTTATACAGCTGAGATGCTGCAGTATCCCCAGAGGTTGCTCGCTAGTGACTGTTCCACTTCAACAGCCATGCATTCCATCAGTACGTAGCACACCTTGGGATTGAAGGTTTTTTTTTTTTTTTTTTTATAGAGGTTTGTACCATCCTCATGACCTGGGCGGTCAAGCCAAAATCCCCATCCCCTGATACACACAATGTTCCACTGTCGTGCCACACGGTGGTCGCTGAAGCGTGCCCAGAGGTTACGGTTTCTAGACGACTGGTGGCACTTACCAGTCCCCAGTTCAGGAACCCAGGTTCGCCAAGCCCGTACTCAGCAGTTTAATGCTGAGCCCTTGAGGGTACAGTTCCCACAGACAGGACATGGGGAGCATGGAACATGTGCATGTGACGGATGCCTGCATTACTTGCATGTGGGGTTGGAAAAGCATCGGAAGGACATATGCCCAAACTTCCAGCACCTGAAGCATCTCATAGGGGGAGGAACGTATGATTTGCTGTCACACTGGTATATCATAACCTTGACCTCGTGCAGTGTATCACCCTCGAAGGCCAGGGTGAAAGCACCAGTGGCAACCTTGCAGTCTTTTGGTCCCCTATGGACACACCAGACGAACTGAACACCTAGTTGCTGTAGGTTCATGCACAACTCATCATCTAACTGTGACAGTAAATCATGGTGGTAAATGAGGCCCTGCACCATGTTTAATGTTCTGTGTGGGGCATGATGCTGACAGGAACATTACCCAGCTTGTCGAAAGCAAATAATGCTTTCGACTGGGCAGGGGATGCCTTCTGTATCAATACAGCCCCACTTTACATCTTAGAGAAAGATGCCACCTCGCCAAATTTGTCTTCCAGGTCTACTACGAAGAACTGTGGCTTGGTTATCAAGAAAGAGTCCCCATCAGACCTTGTACATACTGGGTATTGGGCGAGTATGACTCATATCTGTAGAGGGCCCAGCGTTCTTCCCAAGGTGTAGCCAGGGAAGGGATGATGTTGTTGCATCGAATTTTGACTTCTCGCACTTAGCAACTGCGGTTATATGTTCGCCAACTTTATTCTTAGCTGCTCTAATCTCTGTCCCATGAGCAGCTAGGGATTTAAAAGCCCACCCTTGCACAGGCACACTTACCTGAGAAAGCCTGATACAACTGAGGTGTGGCAGGCTCTCCAGAGGTTGCTCGCTAGTGACTGTTCCACCTCAATAGCTCCTCGGAACATAGCACACCTTGTGATTTTTTTCTACTTTTTTATTTTTTTGTAGAGGTTTTTAACATCCCCATGATCCAGGCGATTAAGCCAAGATCCCTGGGCTCTGCAAAATACAACGTTCCACCATCACATCAAACGGTGGACACAGAGGAATGCCCAGAGCTTCGGGTATGGATGACTGTTGGAGTGATGCAGTGCCTAGCTCAGGGACTCTGGGTTAGCCAAGCCCATACCTAGCAAATAAATGCTGAGCCCCTTGAGGGGTGAGATACTCTGCACTAGAACAAGGGTAGAACAACAGCAGAGAACAGCTCGTGAAAATCAAGGTGTGTCAATGATTTGAACACACCGTAAATTACTGTTGCCTACCTGCCAGATATGTGGTAGAGTGCCAGAGTATGAAACGAAAGGTCGCAGGTTAGACACCTGGCAGCTCCTAAATTTTTAATCTGTCACTTCCCACTTCTTTAACCTCTTGGCAGTGTTGCTGATGTGCAAAAATACTGAGTAGTGCCATGGTTCGGAATCCATGTTAAACTGTAGGTCCCCCTATAACTGGCTGGGTAAGTCAGTTCGAAGGTCAGAGGTAGGCAATGACAGACCACTTCCAAACAGGACCATGCCTAGTAAAGCACTATGGTGTTCAAATCAATCTTCAGACTGTTGACTGCTTTACCTTACCGTGTCATTTTTCATATATGGAGGAGGGAGGAGATGAACAGAGACTAGGAGACTAGAGACAGGAGAGACTAGCAGAGACCAGGAAAGGTAATATCACAAAGGTATGGAGATTGATAGGTTGATGGAAGAGGAGGAGGAGGAGGAGGAGGAGGAGGTGGTGGTGGTGGTGGTGGTGGTTGTTGTTGTTTATAGGGGACTAAACTACAGGATCATCAGTCCCTTGTTCCAAGCAAAGATGTGACATTTGAGGAAACGAAAACACAAAGAGAACACAGATGAGAGAAATCCTCGATGGGTGTAGAATGAAAATAAACACTTCAGTGAAACACAGAGGAGTAAACAAATGGGATAAAATTACTGTTGCACAAAACTAAAATTTTACAGCAGAATGCTATGGCTGGCTGATCACTGGGATAAAAACGGACGATCGAGTCATGCTGTACACACTAAAACTATCAAATACCCTAAAGCACAGTAAAAATGTGGGCCTGAGAATCAGGCTTAAGCGCCTTCCATTAAATGGAATGGTAAAAACCAGATGCGCGAATAAAATGTAAAACAGTAGTAGCCATGGAGGCATTGTCGCCTAAAACTGAAGGTAGCACATCTGGTAGATTATAGGACTGCTTCAAAGAGGCTAAAAGCAGACAATCCAATAGTATGTGGACCACTGTAAGCAGGGCGCCACGACGGTAATCTGGTGGGTCTTCATGATGCAAGAGGTGGCTGTGAGTCAACCACGTATGGCTAGTGCGGTATCGGCAGAGTACAACCGAGTCCCTACGAGAGGCCCGCAGGGAGGACCTCCACATTGTTGTAGAGGGCTTAACTGCATGGAGCTTATTCGGTGTGTTTGATTCAGCCCACTCAGTATTCCAAAATCCTAGTACCTTCCGATTGAGAACCGTTCGAAGATCCCTCTCCTGGAGGCCTATTTCTAGTATGGTTGAGGTAGTATCCTCCTTTGCTAGGTGGTCGACACGTTCATTTTCCATTGTGCCAATGTGGCCTGGAGTCCAAATGAAGACCACAGTGCAACCAGATTTGCCTAGTCCGTATACAGCGTCCTGAATTGACCATAGCAAAGGGTGCTTCGGAAAGCACCAGTCAAGGGCTTGCAAACCGCTCAGGAAGTCAGTACAGATAACTACAGACTCCCCGGGACAGGCTCTGAGATGTTCAAGGGCCCACCAAATGGCGACAAGTTCCACTGTAAAAACACTACTCCCACAGGGCAATGAATGTTGTTCAACATGCTGACCATGTGTATAGGCACACCCAGCATGGCCATCAACTATGGAACAATCTTTGTATACAAATTCAGCACCAAGGAACAAATCAAGAAGGGCCTAAAACTGGCGACGGAGAGTCGGTGCAACTCTAGGGGAAAAAAGAGTGGAACGAACACGGACCAAAATCGGAAGACCCGACCTCGGCTGTCGTCATGGGGAAGGGGAAGCGAAAACTGGGAAGAGGAGCCTGCAATTCGGGTGATGAGGTAAGGCATGGGTACAAGCAACATACGAAGGCATCAGCTGTTGTCATTGGAATCGCAGGGTAGGAACCCCAGCCTCAGCTAGAAGGCTTGTCACAGGACTTTTTTTTTTGTGGTTTTAGGGTGCACAACTGCTAAGGTCATTAGCACCCAGATAAGAACAGAGATTCACTAGATCTGGAAAATATTGGTAACTACCAGACAGAATATCAAAAGAAGGCTAAAAACGAAAGATAAAAGCAATTAAAAGGGTTAAATATCTTTTGATAGATTGGCCATGTTGATAAAACGCAAAACTCGAGCAGCTGCTCTTTTGTCATCAGCTAAAAGTTTCTCCAGAGTAGACGGAAAGTGAAGGGCTACACGGAGATGATTAAAATTGGGACAAGACAGTAAAACATCTCGCACTGTCAGCAATTCACCGCAGGAGCACAGCGGTGCAGGGTCGGCGGTTAGCAAATGACGGTGGCTGAAACAGCAGTGACTGATCCGCAGCCGGGCCAGGATGACCTCCTCTCGCCGAGAGGGGCATGAGGTGGTCCTCCAAGCGGTCGGGATCGGCTTTACAGTTCTCAATTTATTGTCGTGGAGTGAGAACCACGCACTGTGCCAGGACGACACAATACTCCGGCTAAGAGCCCGTTGAACATCGTCCGATGGGATGCAAAAAGTAGCCATGCGAGGCAAAAGAGCTGCTATGTCGGCGGTCTCATTCCCGGGCACACCCACGTGGCCAGGGACCCACAGAAAAGAAATGTGACAGCTGGCATCTGCTACCAACTGGAGGGAGCGTTGGATCCGATACATGACAGGATGGGTCGAGAGAGGGTCCTTAAGACTCTGCAGGGCACTAAGGGAATCCAAACAGATGGCATAAAAGGGATGGCGGCGACGGAAGGTATATAAAGCAGCCTGGTGGAGAGCAAAAAGCTCATTCGTGAAATTCGAGCACCGGTCAGGAAGCTTGTATTGGAAACGGTTGTCCCCGACGACGAAGGCAGATCCAACATCGCCAGTGCTGTTGGAACCATCAGTGTAAATAAATATGGCATTATCGAGCCGCGAATGGAGTTCGACAAGCCTCGAGTGGTATACCAAATCCGGGGTGCTCTCCTTGTGCAGCGAACTAAGTTCAAGGTGAGTGTGAACCTGGGGCTGATGCCACGGTGGCAACCGGCTCTCGCTCAACCTAAAGGTTGAAGGAAGGGTAAAATCGAGCCGCTGAAGCAGGCGGCAAAACCAAACTCCAGGTGGAAGCAAGGCTATCGCAGACTGCTGATATTGGCAATCGAGTGAGTTGTCAAAAAATAATCTGTACGATGGATAGTTGGGCATCGACTGCAAGCGGCATGCGTACTGACACAAGAGTACGTCACGTCGAGTGGTCAAGGGCAATACAGCAGCTTCGGCATACAGACTTTCAACAGGGCTGGTATAAAATGCACCGGTCGCCAGACGTAATCCCCGATGGTGAATAGAGTTGAGACGGCGGAGAATCGACGGCCGTGCAGAAGAGTATACAAGGCTTCCGTAGTCGAGCTTCGACTGAACAATGGCCTGGTAAAGGTAAAGCAGGACGGTACGATCCGCTCCCCATGACGTGCCACTGAGGACACGGAGAACATTAAGGGATCGGTCACAACGGGCAGCCATGTAAGACACGTGTGGGGACCAGCAAAATTTACGATCCAGCATGAGTCCCAAGAATTTCATTGTCTGCACGAAAGGGAGAGCTATGGGGCTGAGATGTAGAGATGGTGGAAGAAATTCCTTGTATCTCCAGAAGTTTATACACACCGTTTTCTCAGTGGAGAAGCGGAAGCCATTCGCAATGCTCCAGGAATATAGGCGGTCAAGACAGCGTTGAAGACAACGCTCCAAGAGACACGTCCACTGGGCGCTGCAATAAATTGCAAAATCATCTACAAATAGGGATCCGGAAATGTCGGCTGAAAGACAGTCTATGATCGGATTGATTGCAATGGCAAAAAGAGCCACGCTCAAGACGGATCCCTGTGGAACCCCATTCTCCTGGCGAAAGGTATCTGACAAAACAGAGCCCACCCATACCCGGAACTTGCGATCTGCCAAAAACACTTGAATAAAGAGAGGGAGGCGGCCACGAAGGCCCCATGTGTGCAATGTGTGGAGAATGCCCGCCCTCCAACAGGTATCCTAAGCCTTCTCTAAGTTGAAGAACACTGCTACCGTTTGACGCTTCCTTAAAAAGTTATTCATAATAAATGTCGACAAGTTGACTAGGCGATCAGCAGCAGAGCGGTGTCTACGAAAACCACATTGGATATTAGTCAGGAGGCGTCGAGATTTGAGGAGCCAGATCAACCGAGTGTTAACCATGCATTCCATCACCTTACAGATGCAGCTAGTTAGAGAAATGGGGTGATAACTTTATGGAAGATGTTTGTCCTTCCCTGGTTTGGGGATGGGGACAACAATGGCTTCACGCCAACTTGTGGGAACCTGACCTTCATTCAATATGCGATTACAGGTGCTAAGTAGGAAACACTTGCCCGCAGGAGAAAGGTTTTTCAGTATCTCAATATGGATGGAATCGGGCCCGGGTGCAGAAGATTGGGACAGGGCGAGAGCACGGTCTAGCTCCTGCATGGTGAAGGAGACATTATAACTTTCACGATTAAAAGAGTGGAAAGAAGGTGGCCGTGCCTCCTCTACCTGTTTGCGAGGGAGGAAGGCAGGGTGGCAACGGGCAGAGCTCGAAACCTCCGCAAAGAAATGGCCCAATGCGTTGGAAACATCAGCAGGGTCCACAAGGACTGTGTTCTCGACGATCAGGTCAGAAATCAGGGAGTGGACCTTTATGCCGGATAAACGGTGTAGGCCAACCCAGACAGCCAAGGAGGGAGTAGCGCGGTTAAAAGAACTGGTAAAAGCAATCCAGCACGCTTTTTTGCTGTCGTTTATAACACGACGACATTGCACTCGCAATTGTTTATAGTTGATTTTATTCTCCAACGTTGGGTGGCAGCGGAAGGTGCGTAAAGCACGGCGCCGGGCGCTAAGAGCGTCATGGCAGGATGCAGTCCACCAGGGGACCGGGACGCAACGTGGAGAAGAGGATGTACGAGGTATGGAATGTTTGGCAGCTGTGAGAATAACCTCTGTGAGGATTTCTACCTAACTGTCACATCTGGAAAAGTTCTGATCGTGAAAAACTGCCATGGAAAAATAAAGCCCCCAGTCGGCTTTAGAAATGTTCCAACTGGTGGAACAAGGAGATGGGGAATGATGCAGGAAGTGGATGACACAAGGAAAATGGTCACTTGAGTACGTGTCAGAAAGTGCATACCACTCAAACTGACCGGCAAGCTGAGGAATGCATATCGCGAGGTCTATATGGGAATAAGTATGTGTTGTGTCTGAAAGGAAGGTGTTGAGGCAGACAAGATTGAGATGTTGGAGAAGGTCCACCAAAAAAGTCTCTCGGACAAGGTGCCGGAGAGCCCCATAGGGAGTGGTGGGCATTAAAGTCGCCTACCAACACGAAAGGTGAAGGGAGCTGATCAACGAGGTGTAGCACATCAGCCCTAGTAAGGGCGGATGACGATGGCGAATAGATATTACAGAGGAAAAAGGTGGATAGAGTGATGCAGACGGCAACTGCCTGTAGGTGAGTATGCAGTGAAATGGGATGGTAATAGACGTCGTCCCGAATGAGCATCAGAACCCCTACATGGGCCGGGATACCTTCCACATGTGGCAGGTCGATACGCACAGAAGTGTAGTGGGGTAAGTCTGCACTATCACTTGGACGTAACTTAGTTTCTTGGATACAGACTAGAAGCAGGCAGTGCAATCGAAGGAGTAGTTTTAATTCCTCCCAATTGGAACGAAAGCAGCGAATATTCCATTGAAAGAGCGCCATGATAAAAAATGTGAGAAGAAAAGAAGATAAAAATCAACAAGCAGGTGGGGTCACCTCGACGGCTGCTGAGGACCGGACTTCGAGGGAGCACTACTACCGCTATCTAGAGGCAAAGAATCATGTTCCATAGGTTCAACTGATGCATCTGCCACCTTCCCGAGTTGATCAGGACAGGCAGCTTCTGCCGCCGGTAAAATGCTGGTTGCCCGGCTAACAGTAGTGCGTCCCGGTGAGACAGAAGATGATCGGGGCCAACTACTGTTGGGCGGCGTGACGGATGGGTCACGCCTCGGCTGGGAAGGAGAGGAACTCTCTTTTTGTTGGCTCTTCTGGAAGAGTGACGGTGAGAAGAGGCAGTTGACGGTTGAGAAGCCTGAGAATGCAGAAAATCTTCACGGACGGTTTCATTTTTCAAAGTCCGGGCATCTTGTTTTGGTGCCCGCGGTTTATTAGAGGTTGACGAAGACTGAACTTTAGAAGCAGCAGAAGGAACCGGGGATGTGGAACAGGCAATCTTCGGGCTGGCCGATCGCACAACTGTGTCAGCGAAAGTGAAGTAACAGGTCTGTGTACCTGCATCCGTAGTAGGTCGATTGGAGGTGAGGACCTTACTGTATGTGCTCGCTGGGAGGACAGTGGGCTTTCGACTCGCCAACAACTTTCGAGCGGCAGATGTTGATACCTTTTCTGTAACCCGAATTTGCTGAATGACCTTTTCATCCTTATATACAGTGCAGTCCCGAGAGGAAGCCGCATGGTCACCGTTGCAATTAAGGCAGTGAGGGGACGGAGGTGGGCAATCCCCCTCATGGGCGTCCCTACCCCAAGTGACACATTTTGCTGCATTAGGGCAAGATTGACAGGTGTGGTTGTATCTGTGGCATTGGAAACAGCGTGTTGGGTTTGGTATATAAGGGCGGACGGAGATGACTTCATACCCTGCTTTGACCTAGGACGGGAGTTCAACTCTGTGGAACGTCAAAAACACAGTACGAGTTGGTGTCAGCTGGTTATCTACCTTTTTCAACACCCTACGCACGGCTGTTACACCCTGATCGGACATATAGGTTTGTATGTCTTCGTCAGACAACCCGTCAAGGAATCTCGTAAAAACTACCCCCCGTTACGAGTTGCGCGGGCGATGCGCTTCTACCTTGACAGGAAACGTGTGTAACAACGTAGTCCGTAATAGTTTTTGGGCCTGGAAGGCACTGTCCGCTTCCAGCAACAATGTTCCATTGCGCTGACACAAACAGGTCTTAACAGGGCCAGCAATTGCATCAACACCTTTCTGAATGACGAAAGGATTTACAGACGTGAAATCTTTACCATCGGTTCGAGCGACAACAAGGAATTTCAGAAGATTAGGTAAAGTTTTCTTATGCTGAGGCGAATCTATCTTTCATTTCTGGGTCAAAGTCACAGAAGAAGAGAAGGAAGTCATTGCGGAAGTGTCCCCCCTGATTACCAGCATCTCCGATGGCGCACTCCTTCCTAGTGGGGGCTCTCTCTGAGGGCTTACCTGCCTTAGGTGATTGTTCACACCTCAGGTCACACCTCCCGACAACTGATGGAGGGACCAATCGGCATGTTCAGAAGGTACCAGCTTGGGTAATCACCCCTCCCTGGGCCTGGCCTTTACCAGGGGGTACGTACGTGCCCTACTTCTCTACCCGGGGGCGGGGAATTACGCGTTACCCCGTCACCTGCTACGCATGATAATGCGTGGGTCGGCCTTCAGACGTGCACAGGGACAAAAGAAGAAGAATAGAGGAAGTGAAGAGAGAGAAGTGTCTCAAACACCGAAGCGGAGGGGAAGGCTAGGAGAGTACAGCAAGGAGAGAAAGACAGAAGCAAAGGTTAGGAAAGGAAGAAACCAAGGAAAAAGAGAAACTGGGACAAGAAACCACCTTCATTCGCAAAGGTCGGCCATCTCCGGGCAAAGGCGTGAACCGGGAGGGAAAGTGAAGCAGCCTGGGGCAGAAGAAAGGCTGCTTTGGCTCAGGGCTCCGTGCGTGCCACACACGTATCCACAAAAGAGCTGTGGGCCCCCTGGGGGGGGGGGGGGGGTCACAGGACTTGTACGGAATGCCCCTGTTGCTAAGCAGATACCCCTGTGATGGACCGTATCCAAGACCTGCAGTGCAGATAGAGCTGCAGAATCATACACAAGGCTGCTGTAATCCAGGCGTGACTGAAAAAGTGCCTTATACAGGTGCAGTAAAGTGGGGCGAGCAGCTCCCCAACCAGTGTGGCTGAGGCAGTGGAGGATGTTTATGTGTCGCCAGCATTTTTGTTTCAATTGGCAAAGATGTGGCACCCAAGTCAGCCGGACATCAAAGAGAATGCCTAGAAAGCTGTGTGTCTCCTCAACGCAAAGGCATTCGCCATTCAGGTATAACTGAAGCTCTGGATGGGCTACCCAGTGGTGACAAAAGTGCATGACGTGGGTCTTCTGCAATGAAAATTGGAAACCATGTGCAGAGGCCCAAGACTGGGCCTTTCAGATGGCTCCCTGCAGCCGCCGTTCAGTGACGCCAACACTACCTGAGCTAAAGTACAGGCAAAAGTCGTCAGCAAAAAATGAGGAAGAGACAGACGTTCCTAAAGCCGCAGCTAGTCCCTTAATAGCAGTTAAAAATAAGGGTATTTTTAGAATGGAGCCCTGTGGGACACCGTTCTCTAAAACATGAGGGGAGCTAAGACAGGTGCCAACCCGAACCTGAAAAGAGCGGAGCGAGAGGAAGTTCTGTATGAACATTGGGAGGGGACCACGTAAGCCCCATTCATAAAGTGTTGAGAGAATATGATGATGCCAGGTTGTATCATATGCCTTATGGAGATAAAAAAAAAAGACTGCGACAAGATGTTCTCGGCGAGTGAAAGCTGTGCGTGTTGCTGATTCCAGGGACACGAGACTGTCTATAGTAGAACGGCCCTGACAGAAGCCTCTCTGTTGTGGGGTGAGGAGACCCCGATCCTCCAGTAGCCACATAAGCTGGCGACTCACCATACGGTGTTCCACAAGTATCCATCTTAGGGCCATTGCTTTTTCTTGTGTACGTTAATGACCTCTCATCAGTTACACTGCCAGAAGCAGAGTTCATTTTGTTTGCAGATGATACAAATATTGCAATAAATAGCATGTTGAGCTTAGTTTTAGAAAGGTCTGCTAATGATATTTTCATTAACATTAATAAATTGTTTAAAGCCAACTCATTGACATTAAACTTTGAAAAGACTCACTACATGCAGTTCAAAACATGTAAGATATTCCCATCCAGTATATGCATAAAGTATGAAGAAGAGCAGATATAAGAAGTTGACAGTATAAAATTCCTGGGATTACAGCTTGATACTAAATTCAGTTGGGAGAAGCACACCACAGAACTGCTGAAATGACTTAACAAATCTGTATTTGCAATACAAATGGTATCAGACATGGGAGGCATAAAAATAAAAACACTTGCATACTTTGCTTACTTTCATTCCATAATGTCATATGGTATAATATTTTGGGGTAATTCTTCAAGTCAAGCAAAAGTTTTCAGAATCCAAAAGCATGTAATACGCATTATTTGTGGTGTAAATTCATGGACATCCTGCAGAAGGGTCTTCAAAGAACTGCGTATATTAACTACTGCCTCTCAGTATATTTATTCGCTAATGAAATTTGTCATAAATAATATATCCCTTTTCCCAACATACATCTCAGTTCATACCTACAATACTAGGAACAAAAATGATCTACACAAGGGCTTAAGAGCACTTACTTTAATTCAAGAAGGGGTCCACTACTCAGGAACACACATTTTCAATAATTTACCGACAATAATAAAAAATTTATCTACAAATAAAGATAAGTTTAAGAGGAGCCTAAAAGACTTTCTAGTGGCCAACTCCTCCTACTCCACTGATGAATTCTTAAATAGAACCAAATGATGCCTGTATCTGTATACATACCATTAGTATTATTATATTATCAGCTTGTTAAAAGTGTATGTACCTGTATTAGTAATATTAACAACTTAGAAAAGTCATGTTCCACATCCACGAGGATCACCTCAACACGGGTCTATGGAAAAAAAAAATCAACTAATCTAATCTAATCTGATAATCTGTAGCACCAAACCTGCATATCACTGATAAATGTGGACTTATGGGTTTAGGGGTTAGGAACTTCAGGGTAATTGTGTATGCAAATTCTATATGTCTTAAGTAAGGTAATTGTGTTTATCAAAAACTAGTAATAGTAAAAGGAAGTATTACAATGGGAAAGAGTTAAAGGGGGAAAGAGGCATTAAATAATAATTTTTTTGTGTGGAAAAATATTCACTAGCTTACCCTGACTACAACCTGAATAATCTTCTATATTTAAGGTACCTTAGTAATAATGGGACTTTAAATAAAAGTAAAAGAATATGTCTCTTAAAGGTTAGTCACTCTCAATGTAATAGTGACTGACAACACAGAAGACAGAAATCTAATATATGAAGCAGAGTGTCCGTGTACAATATATAGTTCACTAGATATGACGTCATAAACAATGAGATGCGCAAAAAACTGCTGCATTTTGCGAAAATGCTACTCATTTTCTCCTAAATCATTGGACCGATTTCAACCAAATTTGGTACAGACACTCCTTACCATGAGGTAACTATTTCTGCATGGTTAAGAATCACATACGGCACATGGTTCAAAAGATATTACCTCATAACCAACAGAAATCGCAAAAAATGCCATATAATGCGGTGATACTTTCGAATTACACTGTATGAGAATGAGAGTACTTAGCGACTTGCAACAAACTTTAAACATAATTTCAAACCTTTATTAAACTTTTTCTTGCTGGCAACCATAGTAAAATGATGAAAGGAAAAAAGTTTCTCGCTTACTACTTTTCTGCTGTTTATGGAGTAAAACTACGGCTCTCGGTATGACGTTACAATTTATAATTTGAACAATACAAATTATAGCGACAGGAAATTTTACAGACAGTATACACACATATAGTTGAATGTACCTTCTAAATTGTATCACAGTACAACATGTATTTCAAGAGATATGAGCACATAAACAGTAATGTAACACTGTTCATGGATTAAAACTACGGCTTTCAGTATGACGTTACAATTTATAATTTCTACACTATGAATCGTAGACGCAGGAAATTTTACAGACAGAATACACGCATGTAGTTGCGTATACCTTCTCAATTGTATCGCAGTACGACACGTAATTCATGTGATGTGACCACAAACAGTTACGTTCACTGAAAACCGCCCCCATCACGAAGCAACTTTTGATCAATTACTTCTTTTCTACTAATTGAATTCCCAAGAGATTTTACAGGCAAACAGCCCTTACACAAATTAATATCTACCTGAAAAATGGCAGGAATAAATAAATACCCGGGCAATGCCGGGTTTTCAGCTAGTGATAAAATAAATGAAACACCAATTTCAATGAAAGACTCAATTATTTGTTATTTGTTCAATATTGTCATTAAATTTATAAAAGAAACAAGACTAAGAATTATTGTAACAAGCTGTGCTGCATACAGCATTATAGAACCAAATTTTCCCATCAAATCATTTTAGAATACTAGTTTTGAAATATCACTTCATTCATAAACAACATGTCTTTCAGTAAGCTTTTTATTTTTTAAATCAGTTTCAGAGCACTCATAAAATGTGAAAACCTTTATACAACTGAAGCATTCAACAGTTAACATGTTGATCACTACACACTTAGTGAAAGATGCCAGTCAGCAACGACACAGCAATTACCGTTATAAGTAATTATTTTCCGTCACATTTTAATGTTTTCTGCATAGTTCAGTACTGCTAAATGGACACGAATACAGTCATTGTTTGGACATATTTCAGGCAGTACATTAAATAAATAAGCTCACCATACAAAAAAAATGGTCACCTCTATCCTAATAGCCTACTCTAATTCCTTCAAGTGACTCAGTGACACTTGCAAGTCAGTGGTTTGTCCAGTGGGAGACAAGGTTAGCAACTTTAAGGTTTATTTACATCTCTCAAACAGCAGCTTAATTCACAAAGCACAAAATATTGACACAATGTCACATAGCCCAGTAATGATCAGTAGAAGTGGGGTTGTGAAGGACTGTTTTATTTCTGAAAAATCATGATATAGTCTCCAATTAACTAACTAACAATAGGGCTATAGAAAATCCACAATGAATATTTTTAACTAATATCATGTGATAAATTCTACATAATCCAGGAGAGTGAAACCTTAAGAATAAGTCCTACAAACTCAAAATGGTTTTATACCTAAAATATTATCTCTGAGAATTCGTGTAATTAATCATAACAGTGTTTAGACTGCAGTATGTATCCCTGCCTTTATCGATTATATTTTATATTCTTGTTGATAGCCGAATATAGTTCCATGCCTCCCCCCTCCCCTGACATGCTGTCTGTTACTTTTTTTTAGGAAGTTTATATATGATTTTATAGAGATGTAAGTGGACTTTTTCTGCATGTTATATATTATGTGCCCATGAGGGAAAGTGGGAGACAGGCAGTAAAGACTATGAAGTAACAAAAGCACAAAATGCATACGTAACATAAGCAACTGCTTGTTCCTGTTAGTCATGATTGGCAAAGAGCATAGAAAATGTTGTTTAGCAGCTGTCTGTTGTAAATCTGTTACCTCATCCAAAGAAATTTCTTTGCAAAATTAAAACACCAAAGCTTCTTGTGTAACCCATTGCACACAGTCCTCATGAAGAGTTTTTGAGTTGTAATGAACACAATGTGACAAAATTTAGATACAGGCCAAAGAATGATTCATTGGAACAGACACTACTCCAGTACTCCACATCTGTTGAATAGTATCTGCTCATCCACTGTAAATGAAGCAACTGTTGGCCAAAGAGAGCATCAATCGCTTACATAAAACTATGCTCCAAATGATGATACATGATGATTTAATATATGGTGTTTGTTCACAAATAAGTTGAGAAAATTTATATTGATATCTGCATGTAAATCCAGCCCTTAGTGAGGAGATTTTTAGCCCTAATCAGTTCAAGTCCATCATGATCATGTGTGGGCTACAAGTCTAAAGTAAACCCCTTTTAGATTAGGATGGCTGCCACATTATGGTAAACCTGTATGACACTATGCTGCATTACACAATCTTCAGCAAATTCCTTTCCATGTGTTGACTTTTCAACACTAGGTGACAAATGTTTTGGTATGGTGAACCTACTGAGTATCTTTAGTGGAAAACAAGTTTCTAATAAAATATCCATTGACTTCTTTATAACTGTTATGTCACATTTAAAATAACAATCGTATTCCAAAAGTGCCCAATTAATTAATGGCTTTTTGACAGTACAGGAAAACCAATAGGATGACAAAAGTTTAATTTCATAATTGAAAACACTTGAGCAAAATACATTTCAGTAAAACTGTAAACCATAACACACT
Organism: Locusta migratoria; assembly: GCA_026315105.1. Classification (NCBI taxonomy): domain Eukaryota; kingdom Metazoa; phylum Arthropoda; class Insecta; order Orthoptera; family Acrididae; genus Locusta; species Locusta migratoria. The sequence continues at coordinate 328,026,694 of CM048755.1, read as the reverse complement.
TAGTTTGCAACATAGGAACATATCTGTTTCCACCATAAGGAACTAAGAATACCTCAACATATCTCAAAGTTATTATGGCTTGGCATGTGTCTTTGCCAGTTACATAATAGTTACAGGAGTGTATTTATTAACTGCAGCTTCCATATTCAAAAATACTTCACTTTTAAAAACAGAAAATGAATTTAATAATTCACTGAATCCTACACTCCAGTTACACAAATATATCATAAATATATTAACTGTAGTATGTTTATCATAAAATAAAATGACAATCTTACAGGCAGACAAACACATATCTTAAGTCTAAATGAAAACTGATTATTGAGGCTCTGGCATGACAATATGAAGGTATAGGAAACAATAAATAAATTAAGAGAAGCCTTTTCTAATATTAACATTGTTCTCAACACAAACAAAAATTCACATTTACAGAAGGGAAATTATGTTCCCTAATTCATTCATCATCAAATTTTCCGTATCTAAAGTATTGTGACTTTTCACTGTCTCTGTACTTGATGCATCACATGTACTAACAGTGTATCAGCAGATGAAAATTGTAGTAAAGGTATCAGATATAAAATGTCTCTTGCATTATAAATCTGGTGTTATTACATAGGAAATTTAACAAGAACATCTCAAAATATACAACTGAATCACTGAGAGACTACATTTTCTGCATACATTACCACAAAAGTCATCTGCTCTCAAGTATGTTATAATTCTTGTGTGTGACAGAACTTTCATTGTCTTTTCTCTCACATGAGATGTGAGTAAGAACACTGTCTGGATGTCTTGCAAAAGTGCTGTCTGTGAATGGCTTCTTACACACAGAGCAGTAACTGTAAAATAAAGTGTTTGTCACTCTAAGTTCTATGAAATAGCAATTGAGAATAAATAAATTTTATGTATACATTTTATATGAGGCCCTTGACTAATATCTGCTTAATTATTTAATGTAATTTATGACAGTCAGTACAGAACTTTTAAACACACAAAAGAGGAATGACTTAAAAGTGATCTTACATCAGTAAAAAACAGGACTTCTCTGTAGGATAATTCCATAACAGTTTTTTGATGCCTACTACAGACATAAAACTTCATAAGACTTTAGGAGGAATGTAAAATTAGCAACAAATGTTCATGTACATTAACACATCTCTGTCATCATTAAACATTTCTAAATATATATAGTTCAACTGTGTAATAAAACCTGTCAAATAAGTATGGGTTAAATAATATGACACAAAGTAGTACACAAATCAGCTAATAAGAAACAGATATACTACAATTAAAATTTAATATGTTGCAGATTGAAATAAATGTGTACTTAGCATTTCAGGCAATAGTACTTACCTTGTCTCTTGCAACAAACATGATGTTCGTTCTACATCATATTTTTCAAAAGCTTTACATAAATGTTCACCCCGTGCTAGTGACGATTCCACTTTTCTCATTCGATACTAGAAGGAAAATAAAATCGTTTTAGTTTGTAAGTTTGCACTTGAAATGTAACAAACAAACAAACAAACAAACAAGCAAACACACACACACACACACACACACACACACACACACACACACTCACTCACAGAAAGAGAGAGAGAAACTAACCTTGTGCATAGAACATCTTACACTGGATGTAAGAAACATTTCAACACCAGCAATAGACCATGCAGAAGGGATTGTCTGTAAAACCTGGGTAGCATCGAAGTCAACAGCTCTTGTACACAACAATTCTATTGCATTAACTGCAAATTCTTCCCTCTTTGGAGACCTATAAAAGTATTGGTTTATAAGAATAAACTGACTGTGAATTACATAAAATTTTTAAAAGAATGCATAAAACAATTTTAACTCCTGTACAGACTGAACAACCTAACGTTTTCATCTCAGTGATCTTTTGACACATCACAAGTTCTGATAAGCTTTTATTTTGGGGATGAGATCACAAAAATCCTACATTTCAATGATCAAAATATCTTAACCTTATTAAACAACAAGCTAAAGACACCAATTATGTTATTTTGAGAACCCCCACTCAAATAGAACTATTGTGCCTTTTAGTTCTAGAATAACCGAGTTGACAAAAGTCATGGGATAATAAAATGCACATATACAAATGATGGTAGTACCACACACACACACAATGTATAAAAGGGCAGTTGCATTGGTAGGGTTGTCATTTATACTTTGGAAACCTTTGCACATAAATCACAAAGTGATTATATATACACAACAGGCATAAACACACTTTGAACACTGTATGATAATTGGAGCTAAACACAGGGAACATTCAATTTTGAAAATCGGTAGAGAATTTAATATTCCAAGATCCAGTGTCAAGCATGTCCCAAGAATAGCAAATAACAGGTATTACCTTTCACCATAGAAGATATAGTAGACAATAGCCTGTACTTAGTAATCATGGGCAGCAGTATTTGCTTAAGAGTTGTCAGTCATAGTAGACAAATAATACTGCATGAAATAACTGCAAATAGCAATGGGGGACGTATGATGAAAATATCCTTTAGGACAGTATGCCACAAGTTGATGTTAATGGGATATGGCAGTATAGACCACTGAGTCTAGTCCCTTTTCTAACATAACAAATTGAGGTGCCTCTCCAAGGCTCATGACCATATGGTTGGAACATTGATGACTGAAAAACCTTGGCTTGGCCACATAAGTCCTGATTTCAGTTGGTAGATTCCATGCAGGATACTTTTTTTTTCCCTTTCCCCCATCATCCCACCCACCCCTTTTGCTTTAGGGCATGCAACATACTGTGAGTAATACGCACAGTGCACCGATGCACCGAGACAATTTTTTTCTGAAATGGCCCAGTCCATTCATGTGTTCAGAAGTGGAGGCTGCCTAAATTCACTGCCACCCAAGGGATTGCAGCATTATACAAAACACGTAATATGCAGTCTCCAAGCACCTGGCATAGCAATCATAAAGTAATACTTTTCATCCAATTTTAAGAAAAGTATTTGTTTAAAAAATAGATTTTTGCAGATAAAACAGACATCAAGGGAGTCCCCCTCCACCCAAACCACCTCCACCACCACCTTTGTCTCCTCTCCTACTGTGCAGTATGCACAACTAATGGCTAGTAATACTGAGCACACTATACCACTATACAATTTGGTGGTAGGGTTCAAGTGTGGTGCTGAGCCAATGAACCCATAGAAGCTAGCTGTCAATAATGCACTGTTCAATCTGGTGGTGGCTCCAAAGGTCTGGGCTGTTTTTACATGTAATGGACTGGATTCTCTTGTTCAACTGAACCTGTCACTGACTGAAAATGGCTATGGTCAGCTTCTTGAAGACCATTTGCAGCTATTAATGAACTTCATGTTGCCAAACAACAATGACATTTTTATGGTTGAAGATGTGCCATCTCACTGGGATTCAATTGTTCACAATGGGTTTGAAGAAAATCTGAAGAATTTCAGTGAATGATTTGGCCACTCAGATCACCTGCCACAAATCCCATCAAACATTTATGGAACATAACTGAGAGGTCAGTTTGGACCATATCCTTCTCCAGCAACACTTTACACAACTAGGGATGGCTATAGACAGAATGGCTCAATATTCCTGCAGGGGGATTCGAATGTCTTCTTGAGTCAATGCCACATCGAATTGCTAAGCTTTGGGCAAAAGGAGGTTCAATGTGATATTAGGAGGTATCCCACGACTTTTGTCACATTGGTGTATGATCACTTAACTGTACACCAAATGAAATGATTTGACACTTTCAGCAGAAAAATGTTAATTATATATGTAAATTGAAATAGGTGGTGCTTTATTAATTATGCATTGCACTCTGAAGTATTACAGTGACGTTTAATATTTATTGTCTGCTCCGATTCATTTATTGGTAGTTACTCTGATCATCATTTACATATGCTGTTCACAAAATATTTACATTGTTAAAGTTGATTAAAATATGAACTAATGAGATTTACTAATGAGTAACTGGAAGAAAGTGTTTATTACACAATGAAATAATTCTGTTAATGGCCCTTGGGAAAGTAGTTTCTACAATATGAAGCACATAAAGTAGAAGTGCACATTGTGAGAAAATAGTGATTTTTAACAATTTTGCACAATTTTAATTGTTGTACAAACATGCAGAATTGTGAACCCTGAGGTTACAAACAAAGATACATTTCATCCATGTAGAGGTAAACAATGTGAATCCTGAGCTTCTCCAGGCATACTGAATATTCAAATAACTTACTAATATATAGCTGGGTAACAATATTAACAACCACCAATATCTCAGCAGGGGAAGACCCTGCAATTTTGGAAAAAATGCAAAGAGGAAGCACTGTGCACAGGAATTTAATACATCAGTTTTAAATGAAAACAGGAAAGATAATACACAAGGAACAAGCCACCAGCAGTATCATCACACAACCTAAAATGATAAATGTCAAAAATATTGACAATGAACATTAGTAATCAACAGGCGAGGTGGCATTGATTCTGTGACTCTGTTTTGTTAGAGAGAGAGAGAGAGAGAGAGAGAGAGAGAGAGAGAGAGAGAGAGAGAGAGAGAGAGAGAGAGAGGTATTCCATGCAAAATTTAAGCAAAATCCTTCGTGTCTATTTATGAGGTTTTTTGCCAGTCCAATTTCAACTGCTTCCATAATAACACAATCCCCATAACTGAGGTCCATGCCAGAATCTCCATTCTTTTACAATACATTGGGTGGCATGTGTCTATGCAATGTTCTGCTGCAATAACAGGTTTGTTAGGCTGTTGGAAATGTGTGTGATGTGTACGTTCAATACACCGATCCTCCACAGTCCAAACGGTGAGACCAATACAAGACATGCCACAACTGCCTTATGCCAACCAAGATGGACCATAACAGTGCTTCAATTAATTTAGATGGTGGTCAAAAAACAAATTTCACATCATATTTCCGTAAAATATGGCCGATCCTGTTGCAGATGCATCCAGCATAAGGCAAAAAGGCCATCATCTTGGGTGTTCTCTTGGTGCTATCAGCACTCACCTGTTGCACAGTTGGTTGATAGTGCAACATGCACTTGCTAGGTCTCTCACTTTTTTATATCTTGGACATGGAACTATTGTTCCATAACATTGAGGGAGGAGGAAGACCTTAGGCATATAAGTCCTACGTGTGAGATGTCCGGTTTTGTTTTCACTGATAGAATAATGTGTTAGTTGATATATTTGTTATGTGTTACATCATTTTGGGAGGATGGTTTCCCAGGTTTTTCTGATAGGTACCCCCTCTCGCACCTCAATTATTACAGTCTACACCAGATGATGGAATTCTAGATTCTGAAACTGGTTGTGTGTGCAGTTAAACACTGTATATTCAGCAATTGCTTTCTTTTTGTGGTTTTAGGGCGCACAACTACTAAGGTCATTAGCACCCGAATCAAACCGGGTATATACCCAAGAATAATAAGACTATATAAAAACAGCTAAAAAACATAGAATAAAAAACAACAAAGAAGAGCTAAATGTCCCTCGACAAATTGGTCACATTGATAAAATCCAATACTCGAGCAACAGCCCGCACGTCATCAGCTAAAATGTCTTGCAATGTGCCCGGCAGATGTAGTGCAAGCCGAACAGGAGTAAAATTTGAACACGACAATAAAACATGGTGCACCGACAGCGGGTGGCCACAGGAACATAACGGTGCGGGGTCACCACTGAGCAAGTGGCGGTGGCTGAACCGGCAATGTCCGATCCGCAACCGGGCCAAGATGATCTCTTCTCGTCGCGAGCGGCGTGATGAGGTCATCCAAGCCACCGGGAGCGGTTTAATGGTCCGGAGCTTATTATTAGTAAGTGAAGACCACACATTATGCCATGACGATATAAGGCGCCGCGAAAGAGCCTCTTGAATATCGTGCGATGGGACACAGTACGTAGCTGTCCGACGTAAGAAAGTCGCAGCCTTGGCAGCGGCATCAGCAACCTCGTTACCAGGCACGCCTGCGTGGCCAGGTACCCGCAGGAGGTCAACGCGAGGGCCGTCAGAAGCTAATAACTGAAGGGAGTGGTTGATTCGGTGCACAATAGGATGGGCTGAAAAGGGGTCGCTCAGACTCTGGATGGCGCTGAGGGAGTCAGAGCAGATAACATAAGAACGAGAACGGTGTCGACAGATGAAGAGTACAGCCTGATAGAAGGCAAAAAGCTCCGCTGTGAAATTCGAGCAGTGGGCATTAAGCCTGTACTGGTAACAGTCATCCCCCACGACAAACGCACATCCGACACTGTCATTGGTCTTTGAGCCATCCGTATATATAAAAACTGAGTTTTCGAGCCGTGCACAAAGTTCAAGGAACTGCGAGCAGTATAAAGCATCCAAAGTGCTCTCCTTCGGGAGTGAGGCAAGTTTGAGGTGAATGCAAACTTGAGCCTGAAGCCAAGGTGGCACTGGGCTCTAACCTATTTGAAATGTGGAAGGGAGAGTAAAATCGAGCTGCTGAAGCAAGCGTCGAAAACGGACTCCAAGAGGGAGCAGGGCAATTACAGACAGCCCATATTGGCTATCGAGGGAGTCGTTAAAGAACGATGGATGGGAAGGATGGTGAGGCATCGAAAGCAAACGGCATGCATACCGACACAGTAATATGTCACGTCGATAGATTAAAGGTAATTCGGCAGCTTCGGCATAGAGGCTGTCAACAGGGCTTGTGTAAAAAGCTCCTATCGCCAGGCGTAACCCCCGATGGTGAATCGAGTTTAGGTAGCGTAAAATGGATGGCCGTGCGGAAGAGTAAATGAAGCTTCCGTAATTCAATTTCGAGCGGACAGTGGACCGGTAGAGGTGCAGTAGGACGGTTCGATCCGCTCCCCATGATGTGCCGCTAAGAACACGGAGGACGTTAAGGGAATGAATACACCGGCCAGCCAGATAGGACACATGCGGGGACCAGCAGAGTTTCCTGTCCAATATAAGCCCTAAAAATTTTGCCGTATCTACGAAGGACAGAGGAACGAGGCCAAGATGGAGAGACGGTGGAGGGAACTCTTTGTATCTCCAGAAATTGATACAGACTGTCTTCTCACCGGAGAACCGGAAGCCATGGGCGACACTCCAAGAATAGACACGGTCGAGACAACGCTGAAGGCAGCGTTCCAGGAGACACGTTCTCTGGGCGCTACAGTAAATCGCGAAGTCGTCCACAAAAAGGGAGCCAGAGACGTAGGCCAGAAGACAATCCATAATTGGGTTAATTGCTATGGCGAAAAGTGACACGCTCAACACAGATCCTTGTGGCACCCCATTCTCCTGGCGGAAGGTGTCCGACAGAACAGAGCCCACTCGTACACGGAATCTTCGATCTAGTAAAAATGCTTGGATAAAAATGGGGAGGCGGCTGCGAAAGCCTCATGTATGGAGCATGCGGAGAATTCCCGCCCTCCAACAGGTGTCATAAGCCTTCTCCAAATCAAAAAACACAGCCACCGTCTGGCGCTTACGCAAATAGTTATCCATTATATAGGTCGACAAGGTAACGAGGTGGTTGATAGCAGAACGATGCCTACGAAATCCGCATTGGACGTTGGTAAGGAGACGGCGAGATTCGAGTAACCAAATCAGCCGAGCATTAACCATGCGTTCCATCACCTTGCAAACGCAACTGGTGAGAGAAATGGGGCGATAACTCGAAGGAAGATGTTTGTCCTTCCCTGGTTTTGGTATGGGAACAACAATTGCTTCACGCTAGCGTGTGGGGACCTGACCTTCAATCCATATGCGATTATAAGTGCGGAGGAGAAAACATTTACCCGCAAGAGAAAGGTTTTTCAGCATCTGTATATGAATTGTATCAGGCTCTGGAGCAGAAGATTGGGACACAGAGAGAGCACGTTCAAGCTCCTGCATGGTGAAGATGGCATTGTAACTTTCCCGATTGAGAGATTGGAAGGAAGGTGGCTGTGCCTCTTCTGTCTGTTTTCGAGGGAGAAAGGCGGGGTGATAGTGTGTTGAGCTTGAGACTGCTGCAAAAGATTGACCTAAAGCGTTGGATATAGTGGCTGGGTCTACGAGGACTTCATTTGCGACGGTCAAGCCAGGAATTGGGAAGTGGACCTTTGTGCCAGATAACCGGCATAGCCCCCCCCCCCCCCCCCACCAGACAACAGAAGAAGGAGTAAGTCTGTCCACCAGGGGACTGGGACTCGGCGTGGAGAAGATGAAGTGCGTGGAATGGAATATTCGGCAGCATTGAGAATGACTTCCGTGAGGTATTCGAACTGACTTTCACAGGTGAGGAAGTTCCCATCATGGAAAACCGCCAGTGAGGAGAACAGTCCCCAGTCAGCTTTCGAGATATTCCAACTAGTGGAACCCGGAGGTAGGGTATGATGAAGGAGATGTGTTATGCAGGGGAAATGGTCGGTCGAGTATGTATCACAGAGAGCATACCACTCAAACCGACGTGCAAGTTGAGCAGTACATATCGATAGGTCCAAGTGAGAGTACGTATGCGTCGTATCTGAAAGAAAGGTTGGTGCACCTGTGTTTAGGCAGACAAGATTAAGATGGTTGAGAATGTCCGCTAAAAGGGAGCCTCTCTGGCAAGAGGCCGGAGAACCCCATAGGGGGTGGTGGGTGTTGAAATCGCCTATCAACGAAAAGGGGGAAGGAAGTTGGGCAACAAGGTACAGCACATCTGTCCTAGTAAAGGCAGAAGACGATGGGGTATAGATGTTACAAAGAGAAAAGGAAAAGGTTGGAAGAATGATGCGGACGGCAACTGCCTGTAGTTGAGTGTGCAGTGGAATAGGATGATAGTATATGTCATCTCTAATGAGCAACATAACCCCTCCATGGGCTGCAATACCCTCCACAGGGGGCAGGTCAAAACGCACTGAGGTATATTGTGAAAAAACTATGTTGTCGCGTGGGTGTAACTTCGTTTCTTGAAGTCCGACCACAAATGGACGGTGCAGTCTGAGTAGGAGTTGCAATTCATCTCTGTTGGAACGAATGCCGCTAATATTCCATTGAAGGAGATCCATAAGGTGAGAAGATAGAGAAGAAAAGCGAGGGGAGATCACCTCGCTGGCCACTGAGGGCCTGACTTCAAAGGAACACTGCTACTGGAATCTGTAGGTAAAGGGTCATGTTCCATCGCTTCATCTGGAGTTTCCGCCGCCTGCCTGGATTTAATGGCAGGGGCAGCTTCCTCCGCCAGTCGAGGGCCGGATGATCGGCCAGCAGTAGCGCGCCTCGGAGAGACAGAGGAAAACCAAGTGGTGCCACTGCTAGATGGCGTGACAGTCGAGTCGCGCCGTGGCGGGGAAGAAGAGGAACTCTTTTTTTCTGTGTGCCTTCTTGGAGGAATGACGATGAGTTGTGTGCGCAGACGTAGGTTGTGCAGGCTCAGATCTCAAAAAATCTTCACGGACAGGCTCTTTCTTGGAAGTCCGGGCATCTGATTTAGACGCCCGTGATTTGGGAGGAGCTGCTGATGACTGTGTTTTTTGGTGAGAGGAAGTGAGTGGAGAGGTTGGTCGGGCAATCTTTGGACTGGCCGATCTGACAACCGTGTCGCTAAAAGTAAGGTCACATGTCTGTGTGGCAACCTCCTTAGTAGGGCGAGGAGAGGCAAGGACAGCGCTGTATTTACCCGCTGGGAGCTCAGCGGGCTTTCGACTAGCTAGTATCTTCTGCGCAGCAGAGGTCGAAACTTTTTCGCGTACTCTTATTTCTTGGATGACCCGCTCCTCCTTGTAAACAGGGCAGTCCCTAGATGAAGCAGCATGGTCGCCCATGCAGTTAATGCAGTGAGGGGATGGAAGCGGACAGTCCCCCTCATGAGCGTCCTTGCCGCAGGTGACGCATTTGGCTGCATGAGGGCAAGACTCATGGGTATGATTATATCTGTGGCACTGGTAACAACATGTGGGATTCAGGATATAGGGGCGAACTGATATAATTTCGTAGCCTGCTTTGATTTTGGGAGGGAGATCCACCTTGTCAAAAGTAAAAAATACAGTTTGGGTTGGTAGCAAACCTGTATCAGCCTTTTTCACTACTCTATGGACAGCTATGACACCCTGATCAGTCAGATAGTCCTTTATCTCTTCGTCCGATAATCCGTCGAGGGATCGAGAATAGACCACCCCATGTGACGAGTTAAGGGTACGGTGGGCTTCGACTTTTACCGGGAAGGTGTGCAAAAGCGTAGCTCGGATCAGTTTTTGAGCCTGAAAGGCATTATCTGTTTCTAACAGCAAACTCCCATTACGTTGACGAGAACATTTCTTCAATGGACCGGCAATGGCATCTACACCCTTCTGAATTATGAAGGGCTCGACCTTGGAGAAATCATGACCATCAGTACGGGTAACAATGAGAAACTTAGGAACATTAGGTAGTATTTTCTTAGTTTGAGGGGCAACCAACTTTCGTTTTTGGGTCGAAGTCAGAAGGGAAGAGAGAGAGGTCATTGCGGAAGTGTCCCCCATGATTACCGGCGTCTCCGATGGCGCGCTCCTTCCTAATGGGGAACCCTCACTGAGGGCTCACCCGCCTTAGGTGATTGTCCACACCTCAGGTCACACCTCCCGAAAAACGGACGGAGGGACCAATCGGCACGGTCGGAAGGTTACAGCTCGGGTAATCACCCCTCCCTGGGCCTGGCCTTTACCAGGGGGTACGTACGTGCCCTACTTGTCTACCTGGGGTGGGGAATTACGCGTTTCCCCGTCACCTACTACGCATGGGGATGCGTGGGTCGGCCTTCAGACATGCACAGGGAGGAAGGAAGAAGAATAGAGGATGGGAAGAGGGAGATAGAAAAGTGAGAAAAGGGAGAATCTCAAACGACGAAGCGGAGATGGTATGGATGGCTAGAAGGTAGGAACAACAGAGTAAAGGAAAGCGTAGAAAAGGAGATGACCTGCAGTTACTTAGACACCCGTCTCCGGGCAAAGGCACAAACCAGGGGGGGAGTGTGAAGCAGCCCGGGGAGGAAGAAAGGCTACTTCGGCTCGGGGCCCTGTGCGCGCCACACTCATACCCACAAAAAAACTGTGGGCCCCCTGGGGGGTCAGCAATTGCTGAGCAGCTTATTCAATTTACATAATGTAACCATTCTGACACATCACTGAAGGCATTGCAGCCATTCTTTTCCACTTCCATGGTGAAATAAATATTTATGCGGATTGAAGTTAGGTGTTTCAAAAAGCCATTTAAAATCTCACTACTATGAGACCAAACAAGAAAGATATTGTCAACATATCTGGAAATAAAATAAATAAAACAAGGTTTCAATGCTGTTGACTCCAAGGCACGTTCCTTGAAGTCCTCCAGGAATAAATTGGTGATGATAGCTGACAAGGGGCTCCCCTCTGCAACTTCATCTGTCGTTTCATAGAACTGGTTATTGAATAAGAAGTACGTGGAAGTCAATACATGTCAAATTAATTTTTTAACTAAACACCACACCTAGCCTAAATTAGCTGCAACAAATCTGACAGAGGAACTGAATTAAGGAGAGAAACAACATCTAAACTCAAAAATATTAGATTCATCTAAATGCGTTCCCTCCATTCGATGTAGGAAATCTGCAATGTTCACACCAATCTACTACACAGCTCAACAAACCACTCCAAGATCTGTAGCTACACAATATGTTGGAGCAGCAATGTTAGACATAACAAACCTGAGAAGGACCCCTTCCTTATGTACATTAGGAAGGCCATATAATCTACTAGGTTTAACACAATAAGAATAAAGACTCTTTATAGTCCCTTCTGACAGCAACATTTTTTCAGGGTCTTAATAGAAATTCTCTCAACAGTTTCTGTAGGGTCAGCACTGATCCTGCAATATGCTCAGTCCGAAAGTAACATAATCCTGCTTGATCAACACAATCATAGCATTTCCCTTGTCCACAGGAAAAATAACAATATAAGGATCCACTCTGAGTGACTGTAAAGCAGCCACCTCAGCACTGAGTTGCTGTTTTATTACTCACAGACAAATGTGCCCTTTAAAACACACAACAACCTTCCCTCCTAGCCTTCTCTGCAGCACCAGGAAGTAGTTTAAAAACAACCTGTTCAATAGAACTATTAAAATGCTAGATAAACGTTTAGGCATTGGTGCAAAATTCAAACCCTTCCCTAGCAATGGTTCCTGTGCACAGTGCTTCCTCTCTACACTTTTTCCTTAAAAATATCAGGGTGTTCTCCTGCCAAAATATTTGTGTTCGTCGATGCTGTTGCCTGGCTGCATACCTGTAAGTTGTTTGAATTTTGCAGAATTACCTAATTATTTACTAAATTCATATTCCTACTGACACCAGCTATACAAAACTGCCACTAGCATGAACAAAGGTTCAGCTACAACAAACTTTTATTTTATTGGATGTACTTCACTTTTAATTAGTCAGAACAATGAGAATATTTGAAATAATTAACAAGATAAAATGGGAAACATTAATTAAGTGTGTGCTTTATTGTTAGCAACTCATATACACAAAATATTGATATAATGAGTGCAGTAAGTTTTACAACTTAGAAAAGAGGTGGTATTAAATTCCATAAAAAGCACTATTCATCCATTCCAGGGCTCTGTATGCAGTCAATGCTGCATCAGGAGTGGTATACTTTTCCAGTTTTGTGTTTAACCATATCTGTATCAAGACTATTACAACCATGGAATCGCCAATTCCCAAAGGGCTATACAGGTTCTGCTAGACAGGAATTCCTGTACATCTACTGTTTATTGTATGGTTGAATGTAAGATATTTTTTCAGAGTTAAGCAGCATGTAAGAGGACATATAAAGGAAACCACTTCAGTTTTTACCTACACGGATGTGGAAAGCAGCCTAAACGTTACACACAGGTTGACAAGCACACCAGTCCTGATCCTTAATGTGCAATGTAGATTTTGTCTATGGCTGGCACACATTCCTATGTCCTAGAGTAGTCACTTTAACATGTTCAGATATCCACATGGGTCTCCATCAAAAGCATAATGTATGCCGAAGAGCTCTTCAAACTAGGTGTTACATCTGAAACTTCCTGGATAATTAAAACTATGTGCTGGGCCGAGACTCAAACTCGAGCCCTTTGCCACAGTTTTAATCTTCCAAGAAGTTTGATACCAGTGCAAAGTCTGCTGTGGAATAAAAATTTCATTCCAGGAGTTACATCTCCGAATCAACCAAATTTGCATTTTGTTTCAAACTTCCAATAGAGTTGTCCTAAGATACGATGACCAGATTTCCAAAATCAAAATAAGGGACACTTTTGGGTACTGAAGATCGCGGCATATTACGGATCGCATGGCTGCTCATGTCGGAGTTTCGAGCCCTCCTTCTGATATCTGTGTGTGTGTGTGTGTGTGTGTGTGTGACTTAGCATAAGTACACTGTAAGTCTAGGGACTGATGACCACAGAAGTTCAGAAGTTTCATCCCTTAGGATTACAAACTCCCCCCCCCCCTTCCCCCGGACCATTGCGAAACCAAAAGTTGTCTTTTCCTGTGTCATCGTCAACATGAATGTTATCCCTTAATTATTGTATATAATATGATGGCATTGGTGTTGTCAGACATAGTAAGAAACAAAGCCGTTCTTCCTTTCCCCCTCACCCCAAAGCTGACGTGTAGTATTTGATGCTTCTCATAATTACATTTGCTTCTATCAAAATCACTTCTTCTTTAGTGCCATATGTTGTGTGCAGAAAGTGCGACTTTTGAGTGCAAAACATACCACAACAAGAAAAGTATGTAATTGAAGTAAGAACGTTAAACCTAAGTGACAAGCATAGGAACTGGGGGTTTCTGGGATGGCACAAACTACTTCAACAGCAATCTCAATAACTATGACGTACCAAAGGCTAACAGAAAAATTAACTGAACATAGACAACAAAAAGCTAAATACATTTCATTACTTATTAAAGAAATATTTATTCTTTGATAGTTGTCACATGGAAACAAGAGCAAAATATAGTAATTATTAATTACAAAATTTACTTATTTCTCTCTCAATTATATTTTGTGCAAGTATGTGTATTGTTTAGTAAGTAGGTATATTCATGCAGATTTTCATAATAATCAACTCGTGAAGTATTGTGAAAATGAGTTCTTGTTACAATTATTTCCTTTGCAAATGAAATATTTTGTTTTTGTGGTGCATAAAGTATTTGTGGTGGAGGAAACACTTTCTGTAGTAGCATTAGTGCCAGGTACAGGTAGGACAAACAAATTAATGAGCTACAAATTTCTTCATGAGATATCTTCAGATGGAAATAAGTTGAAAATGAGAGATCTGTTTTGACCAACTCAGTTCACATTACTCAATTAATAAATTTTTTGTTCACATATATTTTTAACATGGTTCAATTCCCCCAAAACAATGAATTTCACATCTTTCTTTCAAAATATTTTCACCAAACTCCGATAAACTTTTAAGACTTTACTAGACAGACTTCCAAAGAAGAAGATATTTGACCTGAACCCAGTTACATGGTTTCAGCACATGAAATGGGCAAATCCATTTTGCGATATAATCAATTAAAGTCTTGTGAAATGAACCTGAAATATCTTGCAGCATACCAACTTCTAAAAATGTTCAAATGTTTGTTAAGCTTATGGGACTTAACTACGGGGTCATCAGTCCCTAAACTTACAAACTACTTATGAACTACTTACGAACTAGGACGGCACAAATATCCATGCCCGAGGGGGGATTCGAACCCCCGACCGTAGTGGCCGTGCAGACCGTGACTGGAGCGCCTCAGTCTCCTCGGCCACCGCGGCCGGCTGCCAACTTCTAGCGATGACCTTATTAATGACTTAATTTTTTGATGTTGGAAAAGCTGCATATTACACGTGTAGGCATTATGTTATACCAACCAAAGAAATTAAAAAATAGAGTCTTATTGACTGAGTTAAAGCCTATTTTCTTTATTGTTTGATTATGACATTTGTTCTCCATTCGGTTACGCTGCACATTACTTAAAAACATGCTATTTCAAAATATATGGGACATTTAGTAAAAAACAGAACAATATATGACCCATGTTTAATTTGTCGGGCCAAATAAGGGATGATCCCGTAAAATACGGGACGTCTGATCACCCTATCGTAAGATCATGTAACATGATAAACTGCAACAAAATAAAAATTATGGGTGAATCTTCCACATTGTATGATAGTGGTCCCTGCAACTTTTTTTTATTCCTAACATTCAATCCAGATTTGCAATGAACATCTTCCAAGGTGCCCATGGATCTACTGATTCTTGTTGACAAGACTGGTCTGATATTGGAGAGTGAAATAAATAATGTGAAAAAAGAAGTGTGGTATAAGTTTACATGCAATGGATAGATATAAACCTTGTGAGAGATGAAACTTCACTATAAAACTGTTTTCTATTTACAATAAAACTCGTCTATTGATTCTGGAGAGCTCCTGTCTATATGCCAGTTTCAGAGTCATACATATGTAGAGATATTTGCATAAGAACTGCAACCACCAACCACAACAAAAAGGGGGATGTCATTAAATATCTTGTCGGCATATGCAACAGCATTTTCATGCCAGAACATCTGGATACCCAATTAAATTTTGTGAAAGTTTTTGTGTCATCAACTTTAGGCTATAATAACTCTGAATATAATTAACATTTTAAAATGTAACAAATGGCATTAATTAAGTATATTTTCCAGTTTTGCAAAAATAATAACAAGTTTCCATAAAAAAAGAGGAAAGGAAAACCACAACAACATCGGTTTGTGTTGAAAGTCATACTACTGTGCATTTTTAATGGTTTGTATTAAACAATTACACCAGCCTCTGTCCTCACTTTCAGTCTGTGGCTACTACAACTTGCACTTCAGTCAGAAAGATACGAAGATATCACAAGTAAAAATTGTATTTACAATGAGGAACTATTATCTGCAGCTATATAGAGATGCCATCGAAACATATAAAACGGGGATATTTTTAACTGAAAATATG
Organism: Locusta migratoria; assembly: GCA_026315105.1. Lineage (NCBI taxonomy): Eukaryota > Metazoa > Arthropoda > Insecta > Orthoptera > Acrididae > Locusta > Locusta migratoria. Next base: position 328,010,697 of record CM048755.1, on the reverse strand, counting down.
TATGAATCATATTGATATAGGGACTGTAGTGCTACAGAATTAATATATAAGTTTTATCTTTGACAGGCAACTGTTTGATGTTTTTATCTAATGTGGATGACCTCTTTCTACCATGTCCCTTTTTCATAGTACAGTATTTGTGCTTCTTTCCAATATCTCACCTGCCTCAGTCAACAAGGTAGTGCAGCTCTCAAGGGAATATTAGGAACAAAAAAAGTTTCATGTTACATGACCATACAACCTATAAGATTTACCAACAGTTAAGACATCTGGTCATGAAACCTTTCATTCACTACATGAAAATAAGAATTATTTGACAAGACTGTTTAAATGTAACTTATGAATTAATATTAAACTTAATAGTTAGCTATGAATAAAAAATAAAATGTCCATTCTCAGATTAGTTAAAATTGATAGCTTCTTACATTATATTGAATGTTTTGTTAAATATTTGACTGCAATTGTGGTATGCTTCTGATATTATGTATGAGGATGGGAGTATCAGTTTCTAGTCAAAAGAACCACGAGTTCCTTTGTTTATTCAGGGTGCTATAGTGTTATTTTAGGAGAGGAATGATTACATTCACACAAACAAGCATCCTCAGAGCACACCAAACCCCAGGATGTTGATACAGGTTTAATATTAAAATATATTTCTAAAATGCAACAGCAGAACAAAATAGTACAAGAACATGTCAAGAAATTGTATCTTGACAAACACTTGCATAATAAATGAATTAGTCAGTCGTCCTGAATACACATTAAAACTTTAAGCTGGTACATACTCGTGTCAGAAAAACAGAAAAAACATGAGTTTTTAACAGCCCATTGACAGTGTTGTCATTAGAGATGGAGCACAAGTTTGGATTGTTGGAGTGTTTTGATAAGGATGGAGAAAAAAAAAAAAGTGGCTGTGCTCTTTCAAAGTAATCATCCTGGCACTTGCTTGAAGCCATTTATGGATATTATGGAAAACATAAATCTGGTGGGCTTGGGGCAAATTTGAACTACAGATCTGAAACACCCTTGTCCCAAATACGAGTCCAGTATGCTTACCACTCCACCACCTCACTAGTTCACTCTCTTCTCCCACTCCCTCCCCATCTAAGTGGAAAGGCAGAGGAACATAATTATTTTGAAGTTGGTTTTAAATGTATGGCAGAGGGGGAGGGAAAAGTTGAATCTCACTCAGCAATGTCTGAACAATAAAAATGAGGATATGTGATACTATTGATGGTGAGCTATCCATTGAATGATTTGATCGAATACAAAACAAAAGATATTAACATACATAAGCCACTAATCATAACAATTACATAAGAGTTCATGCTCATCATAGTATAAGAAGACAAGACTTAAAAAAAAGTATATAGGTAGTTCAGGCACCCTATAAAAAATGACCATCGACGTATTTTGCGAGTTATTGATATTAATACAGGCAAGATATTTGTCCTGAAAATTCCAAGATTTTTCATTGTTATATTACCATGCTATACTAAAGGGTCCTGAGGATTCCAAGACTTTTCATAGTTATATTAACATGCTATACTAATTGGTCCACCCCCATCAACCACAGACATTGCAAAGGTGGGGTGGCTTCCGTGCCTCAATGGTACAAATAGCTGTACAGTAGGTGCAACCACAGTGGAGGGGTATCTGTGGAGAGGCCAAACAAATATGTGGTTCCTGAAGAAAGGCAGCAACCTTTTCAGTAGTTGCAGGGGCAATAGTCTGGATGTTTGAGTTGGCCTTGTAACATCAACTAATGTGGCATTGCCACACAGTTAGTTTGAACAGCTGAAATCAAGGGGAAACTACAGCCATTACTTTTCTGAGGACATGCAGCTCTACTATATGAATATATGATGATGACATCCTCTTGGGTAAAATATTTTGGAGGTAAAATAGACCCCATTCAGATCTCTGGGTGGGAACTACTCAGGAGGATGTCGTCATCAGGAAAGACAACACTGACATTGTATGGATTGGAGCATGGAATGTTAGATCCCTTAATCGCGTAGGGAGGTTAGAGAATTTAAGAAGTGGGGATTAGTGAAGTTTAGTGGAAAGAGGAACAGGATTTCTGGTCAGGTGAGTACAGGATTATAAATACAAAATCAGTTGGGGGTTTACAGGAGTAGGTCTGATAACGAATAAGAAGATAGGAATGTGAGTAAACTATTATGAGCAGCACAGTGATTGCATTATCGTAGTCAAGAGAAATACGAAGCCAACACCGACCATAGTAGTACAGGTTTATATGCCAACTAGCTCTGCTGATGATGAGATCGAAGAAATGTATGAGGAGGTAAAGGAAATTATTAAGACAATTAAGGGAGAGGAAAACTTAATTGTGATGGAAGACTGGAATTCGGTAGTAGGAAAAAGGAAGGAAAGAAAAAATAGTATGTGAATAAGGACTGGGTAAAAGGAATGAAAGAGGAAGCTACCTGGTATAATTTTTCACAGAACATCATTTAATCATAACAAACACCTGTTTTAAGAATCACGAAAGAAGGTTGTATACATGGAAGAGACCAGGAGACATTGGAAGGTACCAGACACATTTTTCTAACGGTAAGACATAGATTTCGGAACAAGGTTTTAAACAGATATAGACTCTGACCATATCTTATTGGTCATGAACTGTGGGCTGAAACTGAAAAGAAAAAAAATTGCAGAAAGGTAGGAAAATAAGGAGTTGGGACCTGGATAAACTGAAGGAAGTTCTTAAGAATTTCAGAGGGAGCTTTAGGCAACAATTGACAGAAGTGGGGGGTGGGCGGAATGGGGTGTAAATGAAACAGCAGAAGAGTAATGGGTAGCATTGAGAGATGAAATAGTGAAGGCAGCAGAGAACAAAATAGGAAGAAAGGAAAGACCTACAAAAATCCTTGGATATCACAGGAAATACTAAATGTAATTGATGAAAGAATAAAATATAAATATGCAGTAAATGAAACAGGTAAGATGGAGTACAGGCAACTAAGAAATGAGATTGACAGAAAATGCAAAACAGCTGAGCAGTAGTGTCTAGAAGGCAAATACAAGAATAGGGGAAAAATAGATACTGCCTACAAGAAAATAAAAGAGACATTTGGAAACAACAAAAGCAGCTGTATGAATATGAAGAATTCAGATGGAAAATCAGTTCTCAGCAAAGAAGGAAAGCTGAAAGGTGGAAAGAGTATATACGGGGGCTCTACAAAGGAAATGAACTTGGAGACAATATTGTAGGAAGGGAAAAGGAAGTAGATGAAGATGAAATAGGAGATGCTTTACTGAGATATGTATTTGACTGAGCACTGAAAGACCTAAGTTGAAACATTCCCTCAGAAGTACTGAAGTCTGGGAGAGCTAACCACGATAAAACTATTCCACCTGGTGCATACGATGTTTGAAACAGGGAAAATACCCTCAGATTTTAAGAAAACTGTAATAATCCCCATTCCAAAGAAAGCAGGTACAGACAAGTGTGAAAATTACAGAACCATCAGTTTAATAAGTTATGGTTGCAAAATATTAACACGAATTATTTACAGTAGGATGGGGAAAGTTGGTAGAAGCTGACCTCAGGGAAAATCAGTTTGGATTCAGGAGAAATGTAGGAACATGGGAGGCAATACTCACCTTACAGCTTATCTTAGAAGATATATTAAGGAAAGGCAAACCTACAATTCTAGCTCTTGTAGATTTGGAGAAAGCTTTTGACAATGTTGATTGGAATACACTCTTTCAGATTTTGAAATCAGCAGGAGTAAAATATAGGGAATGGAAGGTTACATACAACCTGTAGAAAAACCTGACAGCAGTTATCAGAGTTAAAGAGCATGAAGAGGATGCAGAGGTTGGGAAGGGTGTAAGACAGGGTTATAGCCTTTCCCCAATGTTATTCAATTTGTACATTGAGCAAGCTATATGGAAAGCAAGGAGAAATTTGAAACAAGGATTAAAGTTCAGGGTGAAGAAATAAAAACATTGGGTTTTTCTGATGACATTGTAATTCTGTCAGAGACAGCAAAGGACCTGGAATAGCAGCTGAATGGAATGGACAGTGTGTTGAAGAGAGCGTATAAAATGAACATTAACAAGAGCAAAACTAAGATAATGGAACGCAGTCTTAGAAAATTAGGCGAAGCTGAATGAATTAGATTAGGTAACAAAACAATAAAGGTGGTAGATGAGTTTTGTTACTTGGCAGTAAAGTAATACAGAGGATACAAAATGGCAATGGGAAGAAAAGCATTTTTGAAAAAGTTAAATTTTTTAACATTGAATATTAAATTAAGCATAAGGAAGTCCTTCCTGAAGACATTTGTGTGGAGTGTTGTATTGCATGGGAGTGAAACATGGACGATAAACAGTGCAGAAAGGAAGAGGATAGAGACTTTTGAAATGTGGTGCTGCAGGTGAATGGAGATTAGGTCATCTGTTATCATCCCTGTAACAATTACTGGTAAAATTTGATATCTGATGGGAGTCTCAGATAAGAAAATGGCACAGCCAGCAATAGAGTTATCGGTGTTATGAATATGTTGAAGTGTCTTCTGGAAAAATTCAGTGAATATTTCACGGAATATCAGAACCTCAGCCCAAACAATGGAATGACAATTCTGCATCAATTACCAGTATTGTTTTGGTCTGAAACATTATAAATACTGTAGATGTCATAAGCATAGGCTGTCAGAGAAAGTATGTACGTAGAATGAGCCAGCACAGTGTGGTGGTCGGGTTGCTTGATGTCAATCACCACTAGAGGGCAAATGCATCGTTTTCACAGTGGTAGGGGCTTCACTCCATTGTAGCTCAGCTAATTACCATTGAATATTTGCAAATAATGTACTCAAATCTTCCTTGTGAATTACTCAACATAATACTGAAAACCACAGCAAACTACCTACAGTAGTTACGAGATTTTTAACCTACTATTTAGAACATTAGCACATGATCACCAGCTGCCTCAGACCACTGTATACATTTAACTGTATATTATCAAGAAAGTTCCAATGTGAAGGGAATCTCCTTAGGAATTCATTGCTCAGGTTTTGTCAGTTAATCACTGATAATTTAAACAAGACTATTATATTATTCTCTAATGTAGCCTGAATTTGATAATATCTGATGCACAACCTATATACTGCAGTTCAACAGTTCTTTTAAGTTCATGATCAACTTAAATATGTATTCTGCAATGTATTACTACTACATAATTTCAAGTCTGTTACTAAATGCCGTAACAGATTAGAAATCTTTGCAGCAACATATGGGTAGTTGGTGGGTGTTTAGACTGTATGGCAAGTTCTACTATGAAATCTATATCTACATATGTACTCTGTGAATCACATCTAAGTGCTTGGCAGAGGATTCATTAAAACACTTTCATGATATTTGTGTACCATGCCATTCTCTAATAGCACATGGGAAAAAGAAACACCTAAATCTTTCCATTTTTGATTTGATTTCTCTCATTATGATGATCATGTCTCCCTATGTAGCTGGTTGCTGACAAAATATGTTTGCATTTAAAGGAGGAAATTGGTGAGAGAATTCATTCCACATTGCAATAAATAACGACTTTCATTCAATGATTTCTGCCCCAACTCCTGCAACATTTCTGTGACACTGTCTCCCCTATATTGTGATAATATGAAATGATTTTAATTTTCAGCATTAATTTCCATTTTATTTTTTTTTTTTTTTTTTTTTTTTTTTTTTTTTACACATTGTATTGCTGCAATTATCGTCTTGAATCTCTCCTGTAGATTCAGTTAACTGGTACATAATTACTAGGAAAGGTGTTCCAACAGAAAATGTTTAAGGATCACAACTGTAACACTTACAGCTTATCAACTGTGATCAAAGACAATGGAATAAAAAGGCCAAAACAAAATAGAGTCCTTGGGGTCATTATTTTACATTAGTTTTCATAAAATACTTACTCTAGTTTAGGGTTTAAATAAATACTCAGAAGAGTATAGAAAATATCATTTCGGTACTTCTGTTCCTTTCCTTGGGCATTATTCTCACAATACAACTCGGCAGCTTTAAAATCCTTCAACTGGTTCACCAAGATGTCAAGAGCTTTCCCATGTTCTTCAATCTGTAATACCAAAGAAGGGAAAAATGTTTAAAAATAGAAGTCAAAGTCTTTTACAATGACTGGTATATTCCATAGTTGCATATGAATGTGAAACTCAAGGTGACATAGTGTTCTCAAATGCCACCAGCTGGAAAGTTGCACACTACTACATGCAAGCAAGCATCATCAGAGTGTTTCTTGTACATCACAATCAGACTTCTACTATGGACACAAAAGAAGAATGATTACTAATTACTTCCAGTTTTAAACTACAGTATATGTAAATATACCACTTGTAGTAAGTAGGGTAACAAATGCAGCTGTAGTTCGGATGCAAATGACTAGAGTATTTAGTGATAACACCAAACATTTTGATAGAGTACTGGTAAATGAATTTTTGAAAAATAACTATGTGCCCATGAAACGGCAGTCCTAGCAATGACAGACCATCAGCACTGAAAGCATCAGACACCTGGCACACTCAAATAACACAGAAGTGATACTATGTGTACATTATTGATTTTCTAGTGTTACCATTAATGCAAGTTGAACAGAATCGTTCTCCATAGACTTGTGACTAGCAATGATATCATCTATAATTACAAACTCCCATATATTGTTCCAAAACAGAAATACAGTACTCCACTTCTTGTGTTCTGATACTGACTTCTTCAAGTTAACAATTGAATTTGTTAAACTATGTAAGCCTTACATTGGAAACAGAATTCTTCAATAAAAATAGCTGTTTTGTTGACTTTTATTTATTTACTTGACTATTTTACACTTTTATCTTTGATAACCTCCTCTCTCTACCACCTCCCCTTCATCCTTGCCTCCTCTTATCCAAAAAACAGTCGACTCCCATTAAAACTAGGGCCTGAGTTTCTGTCCACTTTCTATGTTCCTGAACATGTCTATATTTTCTTAATGAGGAAGGCATTGACAGTTCCAGAAAAATTGGATGGTTGTTTTTATTTGTGTGTATCCAATTTGACAGCACAAAGTAGTGTGTCCATTGTCACAGCTGCTAGTAAGTGGTAGCATCACTAACAGCAATAGAAAATACTTTGCACAGTGTTTTTACTCTATTACATGGATCTATGTAGAAGTTTATGTTCAGTAGACCTTTTTAATTACTTTATTTGTTAGTGTGTATTTAGTAAACCCATTTAGGCAACTTTCATTTCAAAATTTTTGTAGCAGGGCACTTTAGATAGTTTGGTTTCCACAGATTTGTTGAGTCATTTGTTTGGTATGCATACAGCAGGTATTCATATGTTGTGATCTCAGTAAAATGGTAAGTTGTGAAGATTTGAGACTGGCAATAGAAGAAGGTGCCTTTTATGTCAATGCTGCATTTGTTGACATAATTCTCTATATGTTTGTAAGCCCTTTTCCACAAAGTAGCTACTACCCCTGAATAATAGATGTCCAAACTTCTTCAGTCAATTAAAAATAGTTTCCAGATACAAACTCATTGTCTGTGGAAACAGTAAGAAATATTGTTAACTCCATACAATCAAAAAGTAATGCAGAAAATTTTAAATTTATACTGAAACAGCATCAAATAATAATAAATAAATGTCTGCAACATTTTATAATTCTTTAAATAAAGAAAACCAATCATTTTGTGTCCAAGTAATTTTGCCTGAACTCTCATAGGAATTGTAATGACTGTTGAATAATTTTTGAATCTTTACATTATTTGGTCAGAAAATCCAACAGATAACTTGTACAGCTGATGTCAGCACTCAATAGCTTAGGAAATTGGTGTGTTTGTCCTTCCTTCAGTCTCATCTTGTAAGGTCACCAAACTTGTTGCCAACTGAATATGTGTGCGATTTGGTGAAATGGCAGGTGCAGCACTTTGACCCAAAGCCAACCAACACAGATGAACTCTGGAACCAGGTGAATGCAGAACACATGACTATACCACAGGATCCCATTCGTAACTTCTCTGCATCGATGCATCACACATAAAACAAGTTATGAGGGCCTACTGCATAACCTGTGCCCACTAAAAAGCAAGACAGACTGAACCTTGGTGTCTGAAATTCTAATCATTTCTTCAGAACATACTAATGAAGATGTCCTGTGAATATAAACTTCCTGTCTAGTATTTCACGTTTTTCTGTTTTCTTTCTTTCCATAACGTGAGTGTATTTAAACATTCAGATAAGGCCCTTCTTCTGAAATATGAAACACCCACTTTCACACAAGCACAGTTCAAACTCCCAAGGCCAATGTTTACAGGGAGCCCAACTCACAAGCCCAACTGTGACTGTGTCTGACCTGAGTAGCAACATCGTGGGGTGGGTGGTTTGGTTAATGAGTAGCCGTGAGACAGAAAGGAGGGACAGGAGGGTATAGGAGGAGGAAGAAGATACTGTGCTGTCTATGGGAGTGTGCAGGGATGTGGTAGGGGTGGAGTAGGACTATTAGGTGCAACACTGGAAGGGTATGTATGGAGAAGGGGTCATAGAGAAGGGAAAGGTGGAAAACAGAGATTACATTGGTGGGACAGAAAGTGAGTGTAATGTTGGAGTGAGAGCAGAGAAAGCAATAGTTAGGTTTAAGATAGGGACTAGCGAAAGTTGAGGTGGATATAGAAATGAAGGCTATGTTAATAGGAAAGTTCCCAGCTGTGTGATTTAGAAAAGAAGGTGTTGGTAAGAAGAATACAGATGGCACAGTCTGTGAAGCAGTAATTACAGTGAAGCACACCATGTTGGGCAGCTTTTTCAACTCTGATGTCCAGCTGCCTAATGGCCCCAATTTTTCTGTAGCATGGCAGCACAGTGGTTACAGCATAATTTGTAGATTACATGGCTGGTTTCACATGCCTCTGATGGGGTAGGAAAATCCTGTGGAGGAACCGGAGTGGGTGATAGTGTGAGGATGTATGGGGCAGGTCTTTCATTCAGGTATATTGCAAGGGACTGGAAGCAGGGTTGGAGTAGGAATGGACAAAAATGTTGCTCAAGTTTTGTGGGTAGCTGACTACCATTGTGGGAAGGATAGTAGGGAGAATATTACTTATTTAAATGCATGACGAGAGAGATTTCGCGTCAAAACCCTTGTGGAGAATGTGGTTTAGTCATTCCAGTCCTGGCTTGTCCTGACTGACAATGCGAGTGCTTTTATCTGGCCCTCCACTGTTCGTTCCCCCCCCCCCCCCCCCCCCCCCTCTTTCGGTGAGGGTAGATCTACAAAGCAGAGATTCTCTCTGTGAAGGCACAGTAAATAACCACAATGAGGAGTTCTAAGTGGTTGCATCTAATGGATTTATGCTGGAAGTGAGGAGAGAAATAGGTTCAGAGGAGAGGTCCTGGGATTGAAAATCCTGTTGGATTTCTCAAATGGGGTAACTTCAGGATTTAATGTAGGTGGATGTATCTGACAGTGAGCCAAGGTCCTCCACTAGGTAAACCCTGCACATAATACTCACAGTGGAACCCTGCACATAATACTCACAGTGGCAGAGCCTTTGTCAGCAAGTAGGATTATTAGCTCACAGTCAGTTTTAGGGTGGTGGATTGCAGTTCTTTTAGTGGATATGAGGTATGGTTCCAGATCAGGGCATTTTGGAAATGGTGGTGAGGCAAGTTTAAAGGTATGGAAATTTGATGGGGTGACTTGGGGGCAGTGGTTGTGGGAGTGAACCAAAATAGCTAGTGTTATATTGGCTTTGGATTGAGTCTGACTGGTAAGGTTGGTTGCAAAAAAATGTTTGCACTGTAGGGGCTGAGAGAAGAAGAAAATGTCTACAAGAAGCCCAGCTTGACTGAATTTGGATTTGAGGTAAAATGCAAGAACTTTGGAAAGGAGTGATACTTCTGTGGTTTTGGAGTGAATGACAAGTTCATGACTGTCTCTGGATCTATTTAATTTCTGGATTATGTAATGTGGTCAGAGGGAGGAAGGAATATCAGGGTTTAATATCCCATTGATATTGGCTACTTGCGGAACTCCAATCGCCAACATTCTCCTCCGAATGCGAAAATATATTGTTGACTCCCACTTACATAGGTAGAAATGATCATCAGAATAAAATACGAGAAATCAGAGCTCGAACAGAGAGATTCAGGTGTTCTTTCTTCCCGCGCGCTATTCGAGAATGGAATGGGAGATAAATGGTATAATTGTGGTTTGATGAACCCTCTGCCAGGCACTTAAATGTGATTTGCAGAGTATCCCATGTAGATGTAGAGATCCTGGTAATTTAGAGACAGAGCACAAACTCTGATAATTTTTGTTAAGGAGGAGGAAGGAAACTGGCTGTGCACTTTGAAAAAAAAAATCCTGGAATTGGCTGGACTTATTTAGGAAAATCATGGGAATCCAACATTTGGATGGCCAGGGGCAGTTTTGAACTCACTGGAACTGATTTCTGAGAAATTCAATGTCACTCTGTTGGACATCTTTAAGCATATACTGATCCCCCACCTACTTTCTGTATGGAGACTATATTATGAGCAGATTGAAAGTGAAGACATAGACAGTCCTCTGCCTCCAGTGGTTGCCATTACCTTCCTAGAGAAATTTGAGGAGGAAGCATTAGAAATGGCAAGATATACACCTTTGTTTCTCCAGGTATGTGGCTGATACATTTGTGATATGGCCTTATGATAGGGAGAGGCTTAATGAGTTTTTTTGAACATCTGAAATCATGCCATCCATATATTAAGGTCACCATGGAACTGGAGAAGGATGGCCAGTTGCTGTGCCAGAATGTACTCATAAAAAGGAAATCAGATGGGTATTTTTGCTACAGGTGTATTGAAAACCCACACAAACTTATTTATACCTGCAAGCTAACAGCTGTCAGCACCCAGCACAGAAGAATAGAGTTCTGAAGACATTGGCCACATTGTCAGGAACAGATAGAAATAGAGCACTTAGTGTTCTCCAAGAATGGATACACAGCCAAAGAGACTCAGGAGGCAAATCAGCTAACCACTCTTTTGTCATCTATCACATTATTCAAAAGAAGGTCAAGATGAAACCAAGACTGTGACATTTATTCCCTATACAGGTCCTATTCCTCCAAAAAGCTGCAGAGGCCTCAGGAAGCACAACAGGAAGTGTGTATTCTGCTGTCCTGCAAAATTAGAGGACTATACGGAAATGTAAAAGATGACGGGACCAAAAAAACCAAATACTTTGTAAATGTGACATGTCATACATTGGCCAAACAATGCGAACAATGGATATGGGATGCAAGGAATGTCAGAGGCATATACTGTCTACAGTAAGATACTTTTGATACTCCTGTCCTAGTGCTGTACCAATAAAATACTTCTCCATATCATCTACACACTGACCAATCACTTCACGACACACTTCCATACTGGACTGCAATGCGTGGGGTATCAGTATTAGAATATTGTTACACGACTTACAGAATGTTGAGAATGAGTGTGAAAAATATTGTTTCTAATAAATCACATTGAATATGTTGCACAATAATGGGTGTAGTTCTGTAAAATCCAGTGGCACACACACACACATTGTCAGAGTACAGTAAAAAATGTTATGCATTGGAGTAACAAAATGATATATTGGTGGTCATTTGACTTACTTACAAGCTACACAATGAGGCAATTTGCAGTTCCTTGTGATATTGTACACATTGTATTTTGGGGACTTCAAAACAGTGATTTTTTTTAGTAAATTTCAGAATTTTCAAAATTAGAAAATTCCATGTGTGTATGCACCATAGTTCTTCAGTGAATTCAGCCTTATCACCTAGCTACAAACACCACATATCATTTCAGTAATGCCATTGAAATGTGAGATGAAAGATATTGCAAACTTTCAAAATTGCGATAACTTGTGTATCAGTTTGTCTGGTAATCACTTCCAAACCAGGAAAAAAAAAAAAAAGGCCAAAATTGGAAATTTTTGGGGGTCTAGCTTAGCTCCCTGAGGGTTACACATTTCAGCACCTGAGGTATGAACTTATTTTAGTGCAGGTATTCAATGTAACTAATTTCATTAAAATGCAACCCTGATATGGCGATTTAAAATGGAATGACCCAACAGTGTGTTACTAGCAATTTGAGGTTGTTCAGCCTGAATGTGTGTGCATCTCAGTCCCCCCTCCCCCCTCTTTGTCATAAAAGGGTTACAAAAAAGTGGCAATGAAGAAAACAGTATTTTTCAGTAATACATAATTTGTAACTATTTTTTAAGATATTTCAGTCAAAAAACAATGGGGTATCACAAATAAGAAATTGAAATTGTCAGTAACTGTGCATGAATAAGGTCAGTGTTCAGAAAATTTTTAGCATTTTAAGAAATATGTTTCTGTATCATCACAGAATTTTGTCTCTTACCATTTTTCTTCATTTCCTTTAGTTTATTTCTCCTTTGTATCTTTTCACTAATAATTTATGGTCTGAAGAAGAGTATTTCATATTATAATTGTGTTTCATGGTTTTTTTTTTTTTTTTTTTTTTTTTTTGCACAATTTCCATACTTCTGCCACATATTTCTAGGTTTAGAAGTGACATGAAAGTATTGCAACAGTCCAAGCATCACAACCAGCACACATATGCCTTTCCCCCTGAAGTTGAGAGTAAAACATTGTAAACTATTTTATTACTGCAGTTATTCATTCTATCACTCTTGAATATTATTAGATGAAAGTTAGACAGCTCCATAAAAATATTTCTAACATTTCTTTAAATAAAATTTGTGAATAATTGTCTTATTGCAAAATATTTGTCCATCTGGGAACTGCCACCTACCAAAACCATTCTCAAAATACTACATACAACACACAGTACAAAAAATTAGAATACTCATATACCAGTTTTCTTAATAAACCTCATTTCCTTTAATAAAATCCTCAAGTCATGCGCTGTCATAAGAAAAGTTAGAATGCATAATAAAAATAATTTAAAAATAGTCTATCCTTGGAATGCTACATTGTTGTAAAGATGGATTAGATGCACGAATCAACTTCTTGTAGAGTTGGCTCTGGTAGTCCCAGGGTAAGGCACTCGACTGGAAACTTAGGGGTCCCAGGTTTGAAACCTAGTCAGGTCATGGATTTTTCAGTTTATGTTAAACAACGCCCCTCCTCTCTGTGATGTGAGGATTGATCAGAAAAAATATGTGGTTCAGACACCTTGTTAAACTGTTGGTTGGATAACTGGGGTAGGATAGGTACAGGCAAGTCGCCAAAGTGGCGTCTTTCACCAGGCCTTTAAGCCACATGATATTATTATTATTATTATTATTATTATTATCAACTTATTGAAAAACATTTTGCTGCACTGTGCTCAAGTTATTTTGGGAAAACACAAGAAACGTTAACCACGATGATTAGAACAAGGTTTGAACCTGGCTCCATTGATCTAGGTTTCAAAATTTCACTGAAATGTCATTTCATTGAATAAATTTAAATAATTACAGGTATAAAATTTGCACATTAAAGAGCCATAGTTGTGAGGTCCTACTTTGCATATCAATCTAGTCATCTACGTTTTAGAACTGGCTCTGAAAGTATGTTGAATAGTCCCAGGACTTGTACCAAAATTAACAATACAATATTTAATTAATGAAATACCTTTCCATACAATACTGCACATTCCTCATGCAGGTTGCTGTTAAGCATTTTCCCCAACAGGAGCTGCGTGCGACAAAGGTTGGAAGTCTGAAGCAATGTCTGCAGTTTCATTCTCACTGTTTTAATATTTTCAGGTGCAGTTCCATCTTTTTGAAGTTTTGAAATGTTTTCTAAATACAAAATAGCTAACTGAGTGTGAAACTTTTCAACCTAAAAAAATAAACAGTAAAAGGTACAAAATATGATCATTCTTCCATTGCATTACAGCAAAGCCTCATTCTGGCTATTTTGTGATGGAAATGAATCTTCATGTACAAGCTACTGTAATTACCTGTATATTCTTGTCCAGTACTATGTGTTCCAGGTACTTAATTAATGCTTTTGGGTAACGGTAAAGATATTCTACCACTACATCAGGTTTCATAGATTCATCCTGATGATAATCTTGTGAACGCAATGTGAAAGCGCCAACACCAATTTCTTCATCTTGGCTTAAGACATAATCCACATATCTCCAAATAAGCTCAGTATCTTTAAGGCTGTAATAAAACACAGCAGTTACTCTTCAAAAGTATAATACTGATATTTATTTTATTACAGTGATGAGAGAATACAACATTACACAGTACAATATATATATAAGTTGTAAATGATACAACTATGTACACAAATCGGTCTTTTTATGGTTTTGTCATAAACTGTGCCTCATTGCAAATGAAGGACTGTAAAATCAGAGTATTCACTCAACAGTTTTCCTCCTCTCCTGCACCACTTATGGCCAAACTGGAATAATTTAGTCAATTCAAGTACCTGTGGCCTTCAAATAAATGTGGCACTAGGCAGCACTTTATAGCGCCAATATTTCCTCATGCTTTGAAATACAGATATAGAATTATCAAGAATAAATGCTGCACTTTCATGATGGGATATTTACAGAGATCAATTGCTACAAACTAACATAATGCCAGCATTTCTGTTGTTGACTATTCCACAAATGATGATATGTGCATTTGTTTCAAAGATGCAACACCCAAAAGGTATGGTGTTGACAGTTTTCTAATGTTTCAAAGTAAGATATAGTTTATCTTACCATGGAGACTAGTGACAAGGGTTATTAGAGACTAAGCACCAGTTTTGATCATGTAAGATTGGGGGGGAAATGACTGTATCCTTTTCAAAAGGTATCATCCTTGTATTAATGTTCATAACTCCATAAAAAGTATGAAAATCTAAATCTGGATGACCATACAGAGATTAGAACTTCACTCTTGCAGGTGGCTGTATCGAATACAGCAGGCCGGGTAAAAAAACACTTTTTTGCAGGAGCCCTCTGCACTAACCTGTAATGGACAGCAATCTGCTGCCCTCCCTAGAGGTGATCCCACTGAACTACACCCTTCCTACTTCTTCTACCTCTTCTCACTTTTCAATCACACTTCTGGAAGAGGGGTGGGATGTAGTGTACAGTGACCATCTCTCCCGTATTTCCTGGGTTCTCCCTTACTAGAGCAACTTTTATCATGGGTCTCCTGGCTCCCTTATTGACCTCCAGTTTCTGTTGAGTATTTTGTCAGTGGTCTCATGAAATATTATTGATAGTTCAAATTTTCTGTGAAACAGATCTGAAAAAGTTTGACGTGGAAAGAAAACGAGGTAGTCTTTCCATCTAGAAAGGCCATGAGAGGGGGGAATGTTTATGTTTTGTTTCTTGATCAGTATGACAACCCACATATGCACTCACCTCACACAGATCAGAAGGTATAGTATAAATAACACATGGAAGTAAGAGCATTTACCAAAGTAGAGTATAGAGATATTCGTGTTTAGACACACTCATTACATTATTTCTCAATTGACTCACATAACTTTTTTTGCAATGCTGGTAAAGAGAGAGTACCAATTTACCAAGTTGGTAACAATCACAGAGAACCCAGGTAAGTTATTTAAGGTCTTCCTGTTGATTATTTTTATACCTTCTGTTGTTACTGGGCATTGAGTTATTTGTTGCAAAAAGACATATTACTTACAAGAAATTTTGCTAAGGAATAGATATAGTGAGAAGCAGTAGTTAATATTTCTAGTTCATCTAATATTTCTCAGAAAACACTTTTTGAATTTACACCAAAGCTGAGTCTTATACATGCTTTGGCATTATAAAAACTGTTTCTTGGTTTCTGATTTTCTTCCAAAATATGAAAACAAGTGAAATAACGGAGTAAAAGGGGAGAGTGTGCCTTTTTTATATAATATTATCACCAATTCCAAAGAAATGTAATGAAGTTTTTTTTTCTGGAATTTATTGCAACCAAATCTCCCTTAGCTCACTTGAAATTATGGCCAGAAGTCTGAAATTTCCCTTAAAACAATGATTAAATGTTGGTTCCCATGAATAAGGGGGCATCACTCAAATCAAACAACTGGCACAACATTACTGGCAACCACAGTAGCTTCCATACCCAGTTAGTGCTTGTAATCAAGAGCATCCTCTTATGAGACCTTGCCTTAATCCTGACTATAAGATGGCCTGGGTCTGAAGCAGTTGTAATGCTGTCAGTCAAGTATGTAGCAATTCTGCTGTCAGTTTGGTTTACCATGCTTATTTTTCAAACTCAATTATCAGCAGAATTCTGATAATGCACAAATTGGACTTTGATTGGAGCAACTATTTAAAATAGCCAACATTGCTCTCAGGAGTGTTTGGTAATCTTTATTAGTTGAATGTTTAACTCGGAAAATCCATCCTCATAATTTTTAATTTTTTTGTTCAAAAACAATAGTTTCACTTCTTTATTGTTTCATTATTCAATGAAATGATACAGGAATACCTCAGTGCAATACTGAGTAAATGTTTTATCAATCTTATATTAATGGAATGTATGACATTAACTGAGAATGGGTAATATTGAAAATGTGTATCCAGTTGGGATTCGAACCTGGTTCTACCGCTTTCTAGGTAGTTGTGCTGACTCCTACACCACTGGGGACACAGTGACCACCACACCTGCACAGATTACTCAAGTATGCCTCCCATCAGATACAAATTTTCAACTTTACCTTGCCCACTAGTGCTCAAACTAGTAGTTTTGTAAACTGATTCGTGTACGAGTAAGGGTCTAGGAGTGCCTCCACACTGAAGAAACGGCCATTGCCTGTCATTGGCACATTTTATAAATTAAATCTAAATATAAATTATTCTATCAATGTATTGCACACAATGACCCCCCTTCTTTCCAATCCAACCTCTCTTCCCCATTCATGTCTGTTTCTCAACTGTCTGATACTTTTTTTCCATTTTCTTCTTCTTCCCCTTTTCAATCATCAATGCTCCTCCTCCCCTCCCCCCCACCCCCCCCCCCCCCGAAAAAAAAAAATCTCAGTGTGTCCCAAGTTGCATTGCATCTCACAAATTCACCTATTTAGTATTTACTACATGGACACTCAGTCAGCCTGTGCAGACATCTTTACCTCAAACCTTGTATGGTAAGTGGGGGAGGGGTGGGGGTCAGTTCTTTTCAAGTAAAAGTTCATTCAGATGAGTATTCAACGGGTTATTACAGCTGAACTTTTTAAATGTTTCAACATTTACCAAGTGAAACAAAGGTTGGATTGTGTGTGTGTGTGGGGGGGGGGGGATGCTTCCCATATGGCTATGGGAAGGAGCGATGAGGGATTTAGATCTGTCTTCCACATCCCCTCCCCTCCCCCGATTATCTTCCTTGATGCAACCTGTCCTTGTTATTACTGATATTCCACTCTGGTCGTTCTTCTGTTAAATTTTTTTATATCTGTGGCATCAAACCTGAGAAGTAAGTAATTAATATCTACAAACGTCAGTTTCTGGGTAAACACCAGAGTCACTACTCATCATAAACAGGATATTATTGTCTCTATATTTTCTTTTGGAACACATCAGAGTAATCACCATAAAAAGCAACATTTGAACTATTTCGTCTACAATTGCATTCTTATTGGAGGATTATGTAACTGTATCATTTATGTGGCATCTGCATGGAAGGTCTACATCATTGGACAAACATGTCAGTAATAAGTAAGTAAGTATTCATGGTTTAAGACCTATGCTGATGACTGTCTAATTCCAAAGAAATAAGCTATTATTGACTGTTTTTTCAAATTTAATTGCCTTCTCACCCTTGTTACTTTTTCCATATAAAATGTAACAAATCTTTCATCACTGCAAACCTCTAAATTTACAGTGGAACTTAGGCTGTAACATTACCAGTTCTTTACTGTCTCTCTGATTGGTATGTTTAAGCTTTAATGTTAAGACTTGTTAAAAAGGAGCAGTTTCAAAATATCCATCAGGTAATCCAATAAATTTCAGGTGTGCAGCCGTGCAATTCCACTTCTTCCACTGATATTTTGACCGCATATTGCCCAGCCATCCTCGGGGTGGGTTCAAGACTGCTGACAAGTTGCCATGTGCAACCTTATATGCCCCATCATGACAGCACTGCGCATACGGGTCACAGAGGCTGGTCGGCGGCAAAGAGGTATGCTTAGCATTAGCGACCCCTGTGGTGAAATGAATAAGGTATTCATTCTCTTATTGATAGATGTTCTGTGGTGGCAGATTCTTGACGATTATCTACAGTTTTATTATACCGAGTGCGGAATTCAACATCTTGTCCAAATTAAAGCCATTATCTCTATTTATTAAATTGTCTGCTAATCTAATTTCTACTGCTTCTTTGAAACTTCATTTTCAAAATTGAGAGGTAGGTGTTAAAATCTTCAGATCACAGTAATTCATCAAATGACCCGTATCTAAACAATGTTCGGCCACAGCTGATTTGTCTTGCTGTAGTAAGCGAGTATACCATCAGTCTTCAACACATCCATGGACAGTGTGTATTGTTTGTCCTGTATATGAACGATCACAATTTCCGAATGGAATATGGAATAAAGCTTTGGACTCTGCAAGTTTCAAAACTAACCGTCTCCTGGAGATACTTGGACGACATGTTTGTAGTATTATCTCACGGTAAAAATGAGTTACATCAATTGCTGGACAATTTAAATTCCATCCATGATAGTATCAAATTTACTATGGAAATAGAAAAGGATGGCAGCCTTCCTTTCTTGAATGTCCCCATTTGGTATGAAACTGATGGCACATTATGACATGCAGTACATCGGAAACCTCCACATACAAATCTGTATTTACATGCCAGTAGCTACCATCATCCTTCACAAACTGCAGGTATTCTTAAAACATTGGTGCACAGAGCACACTGTATACCTTATGGCGAGAACTTGCAGAAAGAGCTCACAGACCTAAAGAGCATATTCCAAGTGGATGGATATTCCGAACAACAAAGTCACAGAGCATTCAATGTGAAACCTAGAATGCAAATATGTGACCTGGAATACCTTCAAATCAAGAGCATTCTTGTCTTATGTGGGTCCTCTTTCCTCAGTGATAAGTAGGATCTCGAAAAACATCAAGTTAAGGTGATCTTCCGGCCACCTATGAAGATCGCAGCCTTAGTCGGATCTGTTAAAGACGATTTGTTGCTTCCAAGCATGGTGTGTATCAGATTTCATATGGAAATTGTGATCATTCATATATAGGACAAACAATACACACTGTCCACGAGAGATGTGTTGAACATCAACGGTATACTCACTTACTACAGCCAGACAAATCCGCTGTGGCAGAACATTATTTAGATACAGGTCATTCAATGAATTACAGTGATGTGAAGATTTTAACATCTACCTCTTCATTTTGGGGATGAATTTTCAAGAAAGCAGATTAAATTGGATAAGCAGACAACTTAATAAATAGAGATAATGGCTTTAATTTGGACAAGGTGTGGAATCCTGCACTTGGTATAATAAAACTGCAGAGAAGACGTCAAGGTGTTGCCACTGAAAAACACTTGTTCATAAGATCATAAGAGAATCCAATACTTGATTCCTTTTGCCACAGGGGGTGCATGTGCTAAGCGTACCCCTTTGCCTCTGACCATCATCTGTGACCTGCATGTGCAGTGCTGCAGCGACGGGGCATATAAGGCCACACCTGGCAACTTGTCGGCAGTCTTGGACTCACTCTGAAGATGGCCGGACGATTCACGGCTGAAATATCAGTGGAAGAAGTGGAATTTACATCGCTGCATGTCCAAAATTTATTGGCTACTCCTGATGCCAAGAGAAGTTGAAAATGCATATCCATCATATCTTATGAAAATTCTTGACAACCGAGTTAACGTCACTTTTTTTTATGTAGGAGCAAATAATTTGTGCTTAAAGCAAAATTTCCACTGATTTCACTTCTTATTCCATCACTGTGACTATATAATGAAGCATAAAAACAAATATTTTCTGAGATTTGTGGTTACTGTAAAATACTTATCCCCCCCCAAAAAAAAAAAAGAAACACACACACACACACACACACACACACACACACACACACACACACACACACACACACCTTGCAAACACACTGAAAACAAATGGAATTAATTTGAAATTTTTCTATCTTCAATTGGAATCAAAACAGGCAAACAAATGACTCTCAAAGGTGCAAGAACAATGTAAATTGTGCAGTGAAAAGTGTTTTGAATCTACCACAAGGAAAACAAGCTGAATTTCACAAGAAAAGCAGAAAAACATGAATTAACACAGTTAAAATATGAAACATTATTCATGAATAGCAGACTATAACAAACAGTTCTCAACATCAAAGCATAACAACCCATTTGATAATGTTGAGAGATCATACTCTGTGCTATAAACAAAATTTCAATGAAGGTAACAGCATGCTCTAATCTTTTTGCCTGAATTAATGAAGACAGACAATTTCAAAACCCATGTCACTCCTAAAGTGAGGGCTTTACCGAGCTTTTTCAAAGTTTCACAGTGCTTTTGACTCCAAAGAATGTCTTATAAACAGAACTGGAGAAACACCACAGAGACGTCTGATGAGTCACGGAAGTGCACAAATAACAGAAAACAACTTAATAGCTTTCAAGTTTTTTCTGTTATTTGTGCCTTTCCATGACTCATAAGACATCTCTGTGGTGAGTAAGCATACCATCCTTCATGAAAATAGTGTTGAAACCTTCCTGGAATTTCCATTGTTTGAACTGGAGAAACTCTTACATATTAATACTTACTCATAATAGTCACTGGTAACAGAATACAAACCTAGTGGTTAATTTAAAAGTAACAATAACTGCACAAGCTAAAGTAGAAACTACTCCCAACTGACCTTGAATAACTCTTCGCAAAATTAGCCTACATCACATTATTCAGAAAAACTGAACTTGCAAAGGTACAGTTTCAAATTGCCTTTGAAGTAGCAATACAATCTTACCTAGTGCTCAATATGTTGTACCAGTAGTTATACTAAGTTGTCTATCAAAGCCTGTTTAACCTATATCACATTACAGTATTTTATGGATCCATTACTATGAAGTATTAAAAACTGTGTTGCATATTTTATTAAAAAAAGCCAACACTGCTCTCTGAAGTGTTTGGTAATCTCTGATGATTGAACATGTAACACTATAAGACCCATCCTTCTCATAAAACACTTTCTGCACATTAAAACAATAGTTCACAAATATTTCATTATTCTCTTGACATGATACCTCAGTGCAATACAGGGCGAGTGTTTATAAAATGCATAAACCTCTTCCACTAACAGTTCCTCTTCCTTCAAGCTGAGCCCTGTCTTACCACTTTATTACCCTAAGTATTGCATCCCTTTAATGTCCCTCATGCACATCAAGTCTCAAGAGCCCATTATGCTTGTCTCATTCCACCATTCAATGCCTTAATGTGTACAGTTAGTCATTATCACAAACAACAAATGAAATATTTGTAAAAGTTTGAAGAATAGGTTCTGTTATCATTTTGCTACTCCAAATCACTGATAAATATGTAGTTGTCTTTCTTTTCTCACAACTGAATTACAAATGCACTTAACGAAAGGTATTGGACACCAAAAAAAATGAAATTCAATATTTCTGTCAGAACTCACTTTGCTAAACATTCCACAAAAAACTGAAGTCCTGGAAAACTGCTGTCTTGGTATTCCCCACAAATAATTTTAAGCCATACAGAGAGAGCTTTCTCATGGTCCTGTGAGTGACGGTGCAGTAAAGCAAGTGCATGGTAACATTTATGACGTTCCAGCCAACTGCTGCAGTCTTTCACATCACAAGTAATTTCTCCGGCAACAATAAAGGCTTCCAGTTCTGCAGCATTTAATTCTGAATACAGTTTTAACAGGGCTGTGTCAACCTCCTGAAAAGAGTAATTATTACAAGCAAAGAGTTACTTCTAATTACTAGGAATAATAAAACTAAAAAAAGCAGGAAATTCCTTATTGGAATAGCAACAATATTGTCAGTACAGATTGCAACTCACCATAACAACAATCATTGAGCCACAGGCAGGCATGTAGAAAAGACTCTCACACCTAAACAACTACAGGTATCACACCCACAGAACTAAAGGTGTCACACCCACATAACTGAAGATTTGATCATAGTGTTTATCAGAAGAGCACACACACACACACACACACACACACACACACACACACACAACCAAACAACAAACTTACATTAACAACTTATACATGACTACTGTCTCTGACTGCTGCACCTTAAGAAATGTATTTGAAGAACGTGGAATGTGAAATGCATTATCTCTATTCAGTATTATTTATGTGCCTGTCAACTTTTCAACATCTAAACTTCCATTATTTCCATACTTCAATTTGGTATGGATCCCAACCAGAACAGTGGACCTGACAACCATAGATTACAACATGTACTTCATAGATGTCTCATAATTTTTAAGAATACAAAAACTCAGCATGGCTTACCAAGAACTACACATTGTAGTTGTTTTAACTTGTGCAGCAACTTGGACACAAGCTGGAGCCGATGGAGAAATCTGAACACTTGTAAACATCTGCAAGTTCAGAATTATGCCATGCCAGAAGCTCTGCAATCACAATGTGGGTCTGAGGTAATGATCACTGTTTCAACACATTTTGAAGGCACATGGCAGTCCACATATAATACCTCAAAAAAAAAAGTTTGGATCTGTATTAAAAGCCATCCATCTGACCAGGCAGTGATGTCCATGCAACACGGCTTTGAATTGGCATCTGTTGTGTGTTGGCCTCTGCCCTGAGGTTACTCAGTAAATTATCACTGTCATGGTTAATTGTGTTAACTGTTATTGATTTCAGGGGGATTTTTTCAAAACACAATCCCAACTATGTGAGGTATTTACATCAACTCGCATCTCGTCATAAAACATCCTGTGTCTTTCTGAGAGACAATGTTCAGCCACTGTGGATTTAAACGTCTTTATCATCAACCCTTGACATCAGAGAAATATACTTTTAGACAAACTGTGATAAATCTTACAAATGAAGAACATGATTTTCATGTTTCAGTGTTGAAAAGGGTTTAAACTTTGCACCCATGCCTAGAAGTGTTCCGCCATGGAATTCATTTCCTCAATTGAGCAAGCAGTGTAACATCTTCTGGAGGAACGGACAGAAGAGATCAAACAATAAGTTTCACACATTTTGCGTCAGACTCAGGCCCCACAGAGTAACATTTCCTCGGCTGAACATGCAACAATTCAGTCTGTTCAAATGTTTGTTAAGCTTATGGGACTTAACTGTGGGGTCGTCAGTCCCTAAACTTACTAATGAACTAACTTATACTAAAGACAGTACAAACGTCCATGCCCAAGAGGGGATTCGAACCCCCAAAGGGGACTGGCCTCGCACACCGTAGCATAGCCCCTCAATGCACTTGGCCACTCCGCCGTGGCCAATTCGGTCTCTCAGAGAGGATCCTGAATTATTAATTTTACCAGCAGACAAAGGCAACACCACCGTTTTAATCTCCAAGGATGATTATGTGAGTAAGAGGGAAGATTTACTTAAGGATTCATCATATTGGGTATTGCAGAAAGATCCTATGGATCACATAAAATGGATGACAAATTCAGTTCTGATGAAGAGATCTATACCTGAAGACACTATCAAAAAAACTTCATCCTGGTGCAGCTGTTCCACCTAGATTATATGGATTGCCAAAGGTCCACAAAGATGGGATTCAATTATGCCTGATTGTTAGTATTTTGAGAGCACCAATTTACAATTTGGCAAAATTTTTGGCTTTGGTCCACAGTCCTCATGTGGGAAATGCACCGTATATCTAATTCCATGGATTTTATTCAGCACTTGAAGTCTCTTTGTCTTGGTCCCTCTGATTTACTTGCGAGTTTTGATGTGGTGTCTTTTTACTTGTGTCACTCTTGAAGAGTCACTGATCCTAATTAATGAGAAACTAGATACGGAAATGATGAAGCTTTGCCGTCACGTATTGACGTTCACCTATTTTTTATTCAGTGACAAGTATTTTGAGCAGACTGGCTGAGGCTATGGGGAGTCCTTTGTCCCTCATAGCTGCCAAACTTTTTATGGGAGACTTTGAGGAAATGGCATTGAAAACATCTTTTTTGAAGCCGATTTGCTTTTCTAGATATGTTGGTGATATGTTTCTTGTTTAGCAACATGGAATAGATTCTCTGTACCAGTTAGTAGATCATTTTAACTGTCTCCATTCTAACATCAAATTCACAATGGCAATTTTTGGATGTGTTGGTCTATAAAAAAGATGACGGAACTCTTGGACATAGAGTTACAGGAAACTGACGCATACTTATAGGTATTTACATGCGACCAGCTGTCACACTCCTCCTCAATGTGCAGGAGTCCTACAGAACTTGGTAAATACAGCATATGCCATCTTGGATGCTGAAAATTTACCTCGAGGGCTGCAACATCTCAAGAATGTGTTCAACCGAAATGGCTACATGGACAGGTAGATTCAATGGGCTTTCGAGTTCAGTCTACCACCTGAACCACCTAAAGACACTTACAGTTCTGTTGCTTTTCTTCCTTATGTTGATAGGAAGGATTTTAAAGAAACATAAAATCAGGTGTATTTTTCATCCCTTGGCTAAGGCTAGAGCACTTATTGGCTCTGTTAAAGATGATTTAGGCCTAAGGAAGCTTGGTGTTTATAAAATCCCACGCGAGTGAAGCAAAACATATATTGGCTAGACTATTCATACTGCCAGTGACAGATGTGTTTAACTTCACCGCCATACGCAATTGATGCAGCCTAAAAAATATGTAGTGGCTGAACACTGTCTCTCAGAATGACACAGGATGTTATATGACGAGATGAAAGTTGTTGTCAATACCTCATGTTACTGGAATTGTATTTTGAAAGAATCTGTTGAAATCAGAACAACAGATAACACAATTAACCGTGACAGTAGTTAGTTACTCAGTAATCATGGAATCCTGTTTTGTCAGACCTGAAAAAACATCACCATCTGTATCAAATGGTCATGAATGACAATCCTTAGCAATGTATCATTTTTGACATTACCCACCACTGGAGGCGCTGTAACTTATCTCGTGCCAGGGGTCAGCAATTACGAGTAAACACACGCACTCTGTACTTAGAGCATGTGCCTTCGTACTTTCGTTGCATATATACAGCCAGTCGTTTCACAGTTTCACTCGGTTACGGTAAGAATGGCTTAGCTTCATCATGTAATGATGGTGGCTAGCTGGACTGCGGAAATACTGTGCACAGATGTCAGTATGACTCGGCTGGAAACCCGAGAATAATTTAATCAGCTATCAGCTCTTTTGTAAACACACTAAATACTCCCCACATTCAGTGAGGAAACTATCTACAGGAATAGTTCTGAAGACACCAGTAACCAGACACACACCACAATGATGGATAGGGTCTAGCAATTTCAGAACAGAAGCCACCCCTGAGTCATACACCAGACAGTCATAATCTAGTATAGAAAGAACCAGAGCTCAATACATATGGAGAAGTGCAGTATGATCTGTACCCCAAGATGAACAGGAAAGGGGGTGAACAAGATTAAATTTCTGCATGCAGGTAGTCTTTAGTTGATGAATATGGAGCAACCAGGTCCATTTTCTATAAAACAGGAGACCCAAGAAATGGTTTTGTGCTACTACATCCAGATGCTGGGACCTAAAAGAGTTTTCAATCAGGGTGGGCCGAGGTGCAACAACAAAAATACATAACTAGTGTTTTTGAAGGAGAAATTTGGAAGCCACGGTCAACAAATCACACAGAACCCCATCAAATGGCACCCTGGAGTTGTTGCTCAGAGGAGGATACTTAGTGGGAGCTATAACAGATGCAGAAATCATCAACATACAATGTAGGAGTAACCAATAGTCCAACAGGAATCACCAATCAATTAATGATGATGAGGAAGAGAGTGTAAACACAGAACCCTATGGGATACCATCCTCCTCACCCATTGGAAGCTGAGTAAGTGTCCACTCTAGCCTGGATTAGCCAATGTAAAAAAAACCTGATGTATATAAATTGGTAAGGGGCCTCAAAGGCCCCAGTTAGGGAGAGTGAATGAAATGTGACGACACCAAGTGGAGTAGTATGCTTTACGCAAGTCAAAGAAGACTGTAATAATGTGTTGGCTGCTGGGTTGCTGTTTCCAACAGATTTCATATGATAGCTCGTAGATAGTCCTTCCCATAAAACATACTGATAGGGTGAAAAAGGCTCCAAGATTCAAGCACCCAGCATAATCTGTAGGCAAGCATTCTTTTGAGCAGTTCACAGAGTACGCTGGCTTAGGCTGTGCTATGTAAAGTGTAAAGAGCCTGTGATAGTTCCCAGTCAGCAATAGCATCATTATAGGGTTCAGCTTACCAGGAGGCTTGGGCAAGTTTGTTTCAACTTGTCTTCTCCACTGTAGAAAGGTAGCCATATAAGAAAAGGACACAGATGTTGTTACAAAGTGAGTCGTGAAGTGTTTTGCAAGGACCAATGGTTCAAAACAAAGATTACCTTGGAGCATAAGACCTGGGACAGTGGAAGATTGCTGGCAGCACACAATGCTATGAAACTTGGACCAAACCTGAGATTAAGAGGCATACTTCTCCAATGATGAGACATAGTGCTCACAGCATTCCTTCTTACAGTGTTTGATTAAATATCGAGCCTTAGCATGAAGTCAATTAAATGTAATGATGTTTGCCTGGGAAGGGTTGTCGCAGGGCAGGTAATTGTTGTAGGGCTCTGCAGTGATTATGAATATCCACAATAAGTTCTGTGGTCCACCATAGTACTGGTCGACAATGAGGGGGACCTCCAGTTAAACGAACTGCAGTGCCAGTGGCATCATTGATAGTTTTGGAAACACTTGCACAAGCTCCTCAATTCAATCTGACCAAGAGGAGACAAATTTCACAGCAGATGTATAGCAATGCCAGTTGCCTCAGTGAAAAGCCGAATGTAGAAGTGTCTATGTCTGGTGGTGGCAAGAAAATGATAGAATCACCAGAAAGTGTTGACTGTTGCAAAGGTTATCATGTGGTGATCAGTTTAGCAAAGCCACTAGATTAGGAAAGGATCTCATCACACCAATACCAAAAATAAAATTGAAATTAAATAATCAATTACTTCTTTGCATTTTGTGAAATCTGCCAGCTTTAGTTGCATTTTTTAATGTGGTCTAACATACGCTGATAAATGAAAATTTGTGCCATTAAAGTTGGCAGACTTCACAAAATGTGAAGAAGTAATTGATTATTTAATTTCATATCTTTGAAATGCATGTTACCTTGTAACAGACATCTCATAGTAATAGCGAAAAATGTACCAGAGTGAGTCTGAAGTGAGTAGGAGAGATATAACTGAGAAGACATAAATCAAGGTCTGTGATATGTTGGTCAACTAGAAGGGCCCTACCAGACTATGTGACACTCACCCACAGTGAGTGATGTGCTTTGAAGTCTCTGATTATGAGATATGGGGAGGGAAGGTGTTGGAGTAAGAGGATCAATTCAAATTATGTAAGCGGCTTGTCTGGACGAAGGAAGACATTGCAAATGACGATTGCTGGGTTAATTTGCACTAACTTCTAATGCTTCAAACTTGGTATGAAGTGGAATCCAGTCACTAATAACATCTGTAGGAACCAAAGTGCAGACCCCTCCAGATACTATTTTAGGGTCATCACAGCTCCAAAAGAATGCCCAATAACCACAGAATGTGGAGGGAGGTTACCAGAAGAGGACTGAAAGTACCCTTCCCCAACAATTATAAATTAATCCATTCCAATTTACTACATAAAACAAAAATAAGTTTTGCCTTTTCTAACCACATTTTTTTGCTCTGTTGCTACCAGAACTTTCTGCAAAATGCTGCCAGAAAAATGCAGTTTATTGTTTTAAGTAATATATAGTTATCAAGGTATTTTATCAGGCTTAGTGGCGTTTGCACTATCAAGTGAATAACTGCTTTTAAAATGCCCACCTCTATATCTTCATTTTCATGTCCAGCCTATCATCAAAAGTATGGACTCCAGGATTATGTTATTCCAGAGAATCTTTTCAGAGGTTATATTTCAAAATGTCAGCCTTCTTCCACTTCAGTGGTAATATGTTTTTTCCAGCCATGGGCTTGATACTTAAAACATACTCTCATTATGAAAAAAGAAATAGAAAGAAAAAACTTACCAGAGCATATTTTGGAGAAGACGATTCACGAAGATCTCTCAAGAAATGCAGTAAAAACTCCTTAGCAGCTTTCAGTTTCTCTTCATTTCCTTGAAACAACTGGTTGACATCTGCAATCCCATGAAGAGGTGGTACAGAACGTATGAAATTGGATGATGATGGTAAAAATCCAGGAAATAATGATATAACCTCCCGCACATCAATACCACCACTATCAAACATTTCTCTAGCTTTCTCAAACTCAGAGTTAGCAAAATAAATAAATCCACATTTCTGCTCAATTTTCCTTAGCTTCATTTGAAACATTTCCTTTGTCATTCCACTCATGTTGGAATTCTGTGCCAATTGGAGGGCTTCATTGACTCTTGAGTCTTGCAACAACCCCTGAAACAGACATAAAAAATAATTAAGCAGAAGAGCAGCACCAACCCAAACACAGATTAAGTGCTCATTTTTGTAATATTAAGATTGGGATTGACTGATGGAGTGCACTATATCTTGAACCAAAAGAATGTGTGTGGCAGGAGGGCAGTGGGGAAAGGGAATACTGCACAGCAAATGCAAATACGTATTTTTTAAATTGTACTGAGGATAATCTTTATGATATTCAACCTAAAACCACAATGACAGAAACAGTAAAGAGCATAATGATGAACAAAAACTGAAAGCATCAAAATTACTGCACGTTAGATAGTCTTTCCTTGAGAATAACTGTAAATTTATGATGTATAGTTAATTTCTTATTCTCTTCTGCAAAACAGAAACCGAAATGGGCAAAATCAATTGAGCTGTTTTTTCAGGAGTGGGAGCAATACCCAGTTCGGTTTCTGTTTTACAGAGAATACCTCATGTAAACCGACTGCCGGGGTGGCGCAAGGGATAGGATCGCCGACTGCGGTGCTGAAGGTCGCCGGTTCTATCCCGTCCACCGGCAAAAATTTATTTAATTGAAATTAACATTTCCAGAATGTTCTACATGTTTCTCATGTTCACTTGTAATTTCTACTTGTTTCTTAAGTTAACTATTCTTCTAATTTCTGGTACATTCTGTCTGTGTATAAATAGCAGAGCACTCTGCCTGAGAGACAGTTAGTGCTGCGTGTATGTTAAGTAAGCAATAAACCTCCTTTCAGTGTAAGTGCTGTGTTAAGTTGACAACCCTGCCTTTGAAGTCAAGCCTGCTTCCATTTCAATGTGACAATATATATGGTCCAACTTCTTTGCTTTTTACATATGTCTGCCTTGGTGTGTGTGCACGCATTTGAATGGGGGTTGTGAGTGTGTGTGTGTGTGTGTGTGTTTACCTATCCTTTCCCCCCCCCCCCCCCCCCAAGGTAAGTCTTTCCTCTCCTGGGACTGGAATGACTCCTTACCTGCTCCTTTAAACCCGCATCCATTCCTTTTCTCTCTACTTTCTGAAGAAGCAACCCAGAGTTGTGAAAGCTCAGCATTTGTTTGTGTGTGTGTGTGTGTGTGTGTGTGTGTGTGTGTGTGTGTGTGTGTGTTACTTACGTTTCTGTCTATGTACCGGTGCTCTTTTGCCTGGTAAGTAAACCACATCTATTTTTTTATATATAGTTTTCCTGCTAGGAAAACACACACACACACAATAGAAGGAAACTTTCCTGGTGGGATATATATACACACACACTGACATGCAATTCTTGTCTTGTATGTACTAGTTCTCCTCTTTGTTCCTTGTTAGACATCTAAACATGTCCTAACTGGGAGAAATGCATCATATCGTAACAAAAACAGATTTTTGCAACCACACATTCTTTTATTCAAGAAATATTACTTACTGATATGTGCATTTTTGTATAAAATATGCATAACAATAAGTGCTATGTCACACGAGACTCATGCCAGAAGTGTAATACATGATATCTTCCACATTAGTGTGTGATCAATCCTTTAATAATTACCATAGTAGACTGAGTCAATGAATATCATGGGATAGTAGGGCTCAGATGGCACACTTGCTGTGTGCCACCTTGAGTTTTATAGGAAATCTCCAGAGACATGGGTGTGCAAGTAATTTCTGCAACACGCAGCAGTGACATGAGCTGATGCTTCTTAAATTGGGTATTGTGGTTGGTACCTGACAGATGGGCATTTTGATTTTGGCAATTTTAGAGGAATTTACCTAATGTCAGCCATGCTAGTCAGGGTGAATGCTGACAGCATTTCTGTAGCGCTTATAGGTTGTCAACACACTATATTCTGCATAGCCAATGGTGTGCCACTTTGATGTTGCTTGTTGCAGCACTTCTGCGTGCTTGTGGGGTCCCTAAACAATATTCGGCAGCTGTACCAGTTTCTTTGGCTCTTCATTATACAAAAGGGCACTGTATACCATCAGGGCCTGCCTGAGTGGTGAGGGATAGTACACGATAAGTTGGAAAATTTTAACTGGCAGACACTGAAATGAAGATGCCATACATTCATTAGGAATCTTTAAGAACCATATTTCAATATTGAAAATAATCATTTATCGCAATGCTCAACAATGGACAGTTATATATGCAATGAGTTGTGTCTTTGAGCACTAGTGGTATTGGCACAACCAGTCAAAATGGGTGTTAAGAAGAAAGCAGGTTGAAAAGGTGGGTGAGAGTTAAGTGCAGGCTCCTACTATTCGCAAAATACAATCTCTGTCCTTTTTTGTCCACAAATGCTTATATAGTACAATAAAGTCAATTTGTTATGCATAGCAAGCTTTTTGTTGTCCAAGTCTCTCAAATTAAATCATTAAACTGCTGTAGTAATAAAACTCTGAAGGTAGAGATTCGACAGAAAAAAGTGAACATTCATTAAACAAAATAGGTGCAAGTCCTACAAAACACGAGCATAGCCGTAAAATATACTAGGTGCCTGGACTGAAATACTTGATGTTAAAATGCTTGTTTGTTTATGGTAAATGGCCCTCTTTTGCAACTGTATAACTGCAACCGTGGAGGTGGAGGCCAAAAACAAAGAACATATAAAATTATTGTTGTTGGTTAGAGGTGACTAAACTGCTAGGTCATCAGTCGGCTGTTCCTAGCAAAGACGTTACAGTGTAATGTAAGCAAAACAAACTGTCACTGAATACACAGAAGGGACACCCACAATGGTTACACATTGACAATTAACACTCCACTATTAACACAAAAGAGATAAACGGAGTGTTTAACCAAACTAAAAGTTTCAGCAGAATATTTTGGATGGCTAATCACTGGGATAATAAAGAATGACACAGCCACTCTGCAAATACTAAAACCTCCAATTTAAAGCAGGACGGATAACACAAAAGTAACAATAGATTAAAACTGTTGAAAAGGTGGGTGGCTGAAAGATCTAGCTTACGTACCAACCATTAAATCATATGATAAAAACCAGCTGCACGAATAAAGGAATAAAGTGTAAAACATGGTTAGCCATAGTGACATCATCATCTAAGATTAAGGGACGTGCAGTAGGTAGGTTAAAAGCCTGCTACAAGGCACCTAAAAGTGTACAGTCCAACAGGATGTGGATCACTGTCAATAGACCACCACAATGGCAATTTGGTGGATCCTCTCAACATAAAAGGTGGCCATGCATCAACTCTGTATGACCAATACATAGTCGCACTGAGTCAATTCAGAGCATTCAAATCAATCCATTTTGCAATCCAAAGGTCAAGGACCTTGCACGTCATTTCCATTTGGAGATCCCTGTCCTAGAGACCAGTATCCAAGGGCTTTGACTTGGTGACCCGGTTGTCCAGATGATCAACTTGTTCATTCCCCAGAATGCCAATGTGGCCTGGGATCCAAATGAAAAACACTGAATGGCCTGACTCGTGTCATGAATTGACTGCATCAAATGGTGTTTGTGATTAAACTGGTCAAGTGCCTGCAAGCCACTCAGGGAGTCTCTACAGATTACTATAGACTCCTCGGGGCAGGCTCGGAAATGTTGAAGAACACGAGAAATAACAACCAGCTCACTTGTAAAAAAACACTACTTTCTCTGGACAAGGAATGTTTTTCAACACTGTCACCGTGGACATAAGCATACCCAGCACAGCTATCTGCCAGGAAACAGTCTGTGTATACAACTTCTGCACCTTGGAATGAATCAATTAGTGCCTGAAACTGGTGACCGAGGTTCAACGTTGAAACAGAAGATTTCAAGTTTCGGGACAAGTCTAACCAAAGCTGTAGGCAAGGAATGGTCAACAGAGGAGTATGGGAAGGATAATGAAAAGCGTGAGGGATGGGAAGGGACTCGCACAATGATAGAAGGGAACGAACATGAACTGTAATTGCGAGACCCGACCTCGGCTGTCATCATGGGAAAAGGGAGGGCAGAAGCTGCCGAGTCATACACTATGTTGCCATAATCTAGGTGCAATTGTACCTTGTACAGCTGCAGAAGTGTTGGATGTGAAGCATCCCAAACAGTGTGGCTGAGACAGAGAAGAATGTTGAGATGTCGCCAACATTTCTGTCTCAGCTGACAAAGGTGTGGCATCCCAATCAGCCGGGCATCGAAAATCGTGCCTAGGAAGTGATATGTCTCTTCAACGTGGAGGAGTTCATCACCCAGATACAGCTCTGAATAAAGGTGAAACTCCAGATGGCAACAGAAGTGCATTATTCGGGTCTTAGAGCCTGAGAATTGGAAACCATGGGCAAAAGCACATGACTGTGCCTTTCTAATGGCTCCCGGCAACCACTGTTCAACAACACCAATGCTAGCGTTGTTGTTGTTGTTTTGGGGATTTGAGGGGACTAAACTACATGGTTTACAGTCCCTTGTTCCTACCAAAGACAATAGAGCTCAACACCCAGAAGAGAGGCATAAGGGGTACACAGTGCCAATGAACCTGACACTCTCGACGCCACTGAAGAAAACAGGAATAGCAGAGACCAAGTGTTGAATTAAGCTAAAACAGATAGAGCAGAGAACAGTGGCTGGGTGATCACAAACAAATACAAGATGAGCTAGTCACTCTGCACAGACTAAAAACCTGGAGGTAAAAAACAGGGTACAAGTAAGGCAGACAACAGATTAAAAGGTGAGGGGTGGGGACCTGGGACACCAGGCAAACGAGCCCATCACTAAGTAGAACAATAAAATCCAGCTCCGTGAATAAAACCTAAACCTTGGGCAGCCATTGAGGCACTGTCAGCTAAAATCAAGGCAGGCACAGTAGGTAAGTTAGAAGACTGCCACAAGGCGGCTAAAAGCGGACAGTGTGACAGGATGTGGACCACTGCCAACAAATTTTCACAGCAGCAATTCGGTGGGTCCTCTTGACCTAAAAGGTAGTCACGCATCAACCATGTATGGCCAATATGTAAACAACATAGAACAACAGTGACCCTATGGGAAGGCCTGAGGGAGGACTTCCAGGCAGCCGTAGAGGACTTGATCACACGGAGCTTGTTGAGCATGCTCAGTGTTGCCCATTGTGTATTCCATGCCTCAAACACCTTGTGGTGCAAATCCAATCAAATATCCCGTTCTGGGATACCAATGTCCAGGGGAGGAGCAGTGGTGGCCAGCTTAGCCAGCTGAATGACACGCTCATTCCCCGGGATGCCAATGTGGCTGGGGACCAAATGAAGTCCACCAAACAGCAAAACTTGCCGAGTGAATCGATGGCATTGTAAATGGATTACACCAATGGATGGGAAGAGAAATACTTGTCAAGGGATTGCAGGTCACTAAGGGAGTTGCTACACATGACAGACAACTTCTGGGGGCATGTTTTTAGGCGGTCAAGAGCACGATATATGGCGATCAGTTCAGCAGTAAAAATACTACAGCCAGGTGGCAGGGACCGTTGTTCTGTTTGGTCGCCGTGAACAAAGTTATAACCGACTCTGCCATCTACCAGGGAGCCATCAGTATAGAGAATTTCTGCATCACGGTAAGTATCAAGAAGTGCCAGAAACTTGTGATGAAGTGTCAGTGGTGAAACTAATGCATTTGGGTTGCAGGACAATTGCAAGTGGAGCTTCAAATGGGGAATGGGGCAAGGAGGGATACGGGATGGGCAGGAAAAGCGGCAGGGAGAGGTAGGACTGAAGTGAGGAAAGGAGCGTACAAACCCGGATCACAATCAGAAGACCTGATCTAGGTCGACATGCTGGAGAAGGACAGGTAACAGTCGGAAATAAAAGCCTTCGATTTGGATGGTGTGGCGTGGCATGGACTCTAGCAACATAGATAGCGAGAAGCTGCTGCCGGCGAAAGTGTAACGGAGGGATCCCTGCTTCGGCAAGAAGACTTGGCACAGGGCCGGTGTGGAAAACCCCAGTTGCCATCTGGATATCGCTATGGTGGATGGGATCAAGGATCCTCAATGCTGACTGTGCTGCTGAGTCATATGCCAGGCTCCCAGAATCAAGCCTTGATTGTATCAAGGACTTGTATAGCTGCAGGAGGGTGGAATGGGCAGCGCCCCAAGCAGTGTGGCTCAAGCAGCTGAGAATATTGAGATGTCACCAAAATTTTTGTCACAGCTGACACAGATGTGGCCCCCAAGTAAGTCTGTTGTTGAAGACCATCCCAAGAAACAGATGCGTCTGTTTGACGAGGAGCAATTCACCACCCAGAAATAGCTCGGGATCCATGTGAACTGCCTGGGGTGACAGTAGTGCATCCCGTGGGTTTTCTACACTGAAAACTGAAAACCATGGGCAGAGGCCTACGATTCGGCTTTTTGGATGGCTCCCTATAACTGCCGCTCAGCGAGACTAATACTCACAGAACGGGATACCGTTCTCTTGAATGTGTGATGACACACACCCTAACCCTAAAAGAGTGGTGGAAGAGAAATTTCCTTATAAAGACCGGAAGTGGGCCCCATAAGCCCTAGTCATACAATGTAGCCAGTATTTGGTGGCACCAGGTTGTGTCGTACACTTTCCGGAGATCGAAAAATATAGCAACAAGGTCACTTTGGGTAAAGGCTGTACGTATAGCCGACTCCAGAGACACAAGATTGACAATTCTGAAGTGGCCCTGATGGAAGCCCCCTTGTTGTGCAACCAAGAGTCCCCGGTCTTCCAAGGATCCACATAAGCCGCCAACTCACTATATGTTAAACGAGTTTGCATAGAACGTTGGTGAGGCTGATCGGATGATAACTATCAGCCACCTGTGGGTTAGGGCCAGGTTTTATCACTGGGATGGTGCATTCCCACCATTGTGAGGGGAATACACCTTCTGTCCAGAGACGATTAAACAAGGCGAGCAGTTGGGGGTCCTCTGGGCAGGAAGCCATGTTTCCTGTTGGGCTAAACAAAGTGCAGGGTAACAGCTCAGCCAGGTGGTGAAAAAGCCACCACAATTCCACTGGAGAATGACATTTTCTCCAAGCTGGAAGGCCACGATTAAAAATTAGCAGCAGGTTATTCCATGGGGACACCTGCTTCTGAAGCAGAAGATGTAGGTGGCTGGTTCACACGCAACTCGGCGTCACACTGCAACAGTAGATCATGGCGGTAAAAAAGATCCTGCACCATGTTAAGCATCTTGTTGGGCATGATGCTGACAGGAATAACACCCAGCTTGTCGCAGGTAAGTAATGACTTTGACTGGGCAGGCGATGCCGTGTGCATCAATACAGCCTCACTTCTCATCTTATAGAAAGATGCCACCTCACCAAACTTGTCTTCCGGATGTTCTACGGATAACTGCGGCTTGGTCGGCAAGTAAGATTCCACATCAGACCTTGTACACACCAGATAACGGGGAGAAAATGGCTCAGATCTGTGGAGGGCCTTTTGTGCCGTCCAAGGCATAGCCATGGAAGGGAACGACTTAGGGTCATACGCCATTGTATCAAACTCCGACATCCCATACTTAGAGATGGCGTATTAAGCCAAGATACCCAGGCTCTGTAACATACAACGTTCCACCATGCAGTCCCCACCTTGGTGCCCCGGTTTCATGAAGCCCGTACTCAGCAAATTAATGCTGAGCCCCCCCCCCCCGCCCCCCACCATATAAAATGTTTTTATTTTCTTTCATTCATCACTTTTTAAATGGCAGATTTTTTTTATATTTATAAATAGGTTATTCTCTAGTTCGAGTACTAATTAGAATGGGGACATCTTATTAGTTTGTCTCGTATATTTATAAATCATGATACAGG
The DNA here is from genome assembly GCA_026315105.1 of Locusta migratoria. Lineage (NCBI taxonomy): Eukaryota > Metazoa > Arthropoda > Insecta > Orthoptera > Acrididae > Locusta > Locusta migratoria. The sequence goes on along the minus strand of CM048755.1, from coordinate 327,974,288 downwards.
AGAGACTTGACTTTATATGAGAGAAAACATAACTTAATGATCTACTGCTGCAAATCCTCCCCAATACAATAGTTGAATGTGTTAATGCAAAATATCCCTGTTCTTACCTTTTATGTTGTGTTTGACTGATAGGTTTTATCCAAGATGACCACTGTAATTTTTAAACTTTTAGTTATACTGACTCCTGTTTGTCTCAGTTGGATGTATTTTATTTGATGCATGTTACCATTCTGTTTTAACACCTTTTTATCCATGAAGATGGCCTATGACCGAAACTGGTAGATGTATAAGGTTTTGAATAAACAGCTGATGGTTTTTAAAAATGCATTTTATGAAGCAAATTTTAGAGTTTTCCAAAACCATGCAGGTAAATGCTGGGCTGGCCCACACATCTGACTTCAGTTAGATGCTAGGCAAACATTTCCTAAATCACACTTTCATATGAGATTTATCCCAGGCAGAAACAGGTGGGGTACACACATTCTGCAATGGAGGAGTGGTGATGTCAGAGATGGCATCTGGCCACAAAATGTCACAACCAGTGGCAAAACCTATATAGCAAATGTTGACCCATAAATGAATGGGAAAAGACAAGAATGAAGTACATGTCTGCAGTAACTACTAATTAGAAGAAACAGTTTTATATTCTTATTGTAATTTTCATTTTGTCTACACAATGAAGATCAATGATGGCCAAACATTGCACATAAATTTTTCAGTTGTTCTCTCAAACTCTTCCATGGGTAATAACATTTCCGCAGCAGGGCATCATAAAATCCACAATCCTCTTTTTTCCAGTGGGCCTCATGTTTAGCATGACTTTCCCTTTCAATTTGTTGCAGGTCTTCATTTCATTATGTTGGTTTTGAGGGGGACCAAGCGTATCACTTAAAACAATACTTAAAGGAATAAAAATTTCTTTTTACAGCTGTAAGCAAAATTTAAGGACAAAAGTAAGTTTTGCACTGTGTGTTATTATCAAATAAAATATTTTAATGAAACTTGGATCATACACAAAAAGACCTGATACAATATCAAACAGGAAATAGCTGAAAGAAATATGCAATGAAAAAAAAAAAACTGGAAAAGGCAGAAAAATTATTTAGATACGATATCCGTATGGTGAGAAAATTGGCAACTGAGCCTAAATTATGAAAAGTGCGAAGTCATCCATATGAGCCCTAAAATACATCTGTTAAACTTCATTTAAATGTAAATCAGTCAAATCAAAAGACCATAAATTCAACTGAAAACCTAAGAATTACAATTGCGAACAATTTTAACTGGAAAAAAAAACAGAAAATACTGTGGGGAATGTGAACCAAAGGCTATGTTTTCACTGGCAGCACACTTGGAAGATGCAACAGTTCTACTAAAGGAACTGACTCCACTACACTTGTCCATGCTATTTTGGAGTATTGCTGTGCACTGTGGGTTTCTCACCAGGTGGGACTGATGGAAGAAACAGGAAAAGTACACAGAAGGGCAGCTAATTTTTTATTATCTCTGTATGGGGAAGAGAGTGTCACAGAAATGTTGCAAGAGTTTGGGTGGAAATCATTAAAAGAAAGGTGTTAGTAATTGCAGTAAGATCTATTTGCAAAATTTATTTCGCCAACTTTCTCCTCCGAATGCAAACATATTTTGTTAGCACCTGATTACACAGACATGATCATCATAATAAAATATGATAAATCAGATCCAAAATGGAAAGATTTAGGCATTCTTTTTCCCCGTAAATTATTAGAGAATAGTGAATGAAAGCAGTTTAATTAATCCTCTTTCAGGTAATTAAATGTGTTTTGAAGAGTAATACTAGAGATTTAGATGTAGACACTTTCATTCAAAGGCAATAATTACACCGTAGTTACCACAATTTATGATTGTCTCTGGGACATTATAAAAGAAAGAACAAGATTTTTAGTAGTATGTTTGAGCACTATGGGCAACAATGCATGCTCCAAATTTGTCCCCATTATGGCCGTGAGTCCAGTAAAGTCCTTTTTATATGTTGGCCATGCCTGCTCCAGAGGGTTAAATACTGGCATGAGGAAAGCAGCTATCAGAAAGCAAGGAAAATGCTGCCTGCCTGTTGCCCTTCATCCATGTTTCTCAAGATATCATGAGAAAAGAGGCCAACTGAGTTTCACATTAGCAAAGCTTTCGAAGGCAGTGCTGTTGTATGGACAGCATCTTTTCTGTCCAAAGGATTTTTTAATTCACACCAAGAATATGTTCAAGAATTCTACAGCAAACTGATGTTAATGATACTGGTCTGTTATTATGTGGGTCTGTTCTTATTCTTATAAGCAGTTAGTTACCTGAACTATTTTTCATTCTCTTGGGCCTTGTGCACTGGGCAAAAGATTTTTGATAAATTCCATCCAGACCTGGTGACTTATTTGTTTTCAGTTCTCTCAGCTGCTCCACTACACCAGAGATGCCTATTACTAAGTCATCCACTTGAGATTGTGTGTGATTTTCAAACAAAATTATTTTTGTATGATCCTCCTGTGTGAACAATTTCTTAAAAATGAAATTTAACACTTCAGCTCACTTTTATTAAATTGAGGTAGCCTATCATCTATTTAATTTCAGTATATTGTTTAATTTAACCAAGAGATGTTAAAGTGAAAATATAGACAAGACTCTAAAGCACCCAAGCAGCTTCATTATCATCATTTTCTATTTATATATTTTTTTAGATCCCATGAATCCAATATAGTGAGGCATTCACATGGATGTAGGATGTGTCAGATAGTTACAATTTACACAAATGGAGCAAATAAAATTCCTCTTGCAAGAGGAGATACAGGTAATAGACAAAGTACATGTTAATAGGTTCAGACAAAAGTTACACTTAAAGAAGTTGAAATAAAGTTATATCTTAATAGATACAACAAAACTTAGATATATTGACAAAGATTCCAGGTATTGTAATGCTAAGAGTACATATGATGTAATTTTAACAAAAAAAAAATCAATTAGAATTAGCACAACTGAAATATTCTTCAACCTAGTAAAAGTAATTATCTACGAGATAGTTTTTTAGCTGGTTTTTAAATTTAGGAAGCTCATGAACAAGTAATTTCAGTGACGGTGGAAGAGCATTGAACACTTTGCAGCTCATATAATGGACTCTGTTTTTTACAATAGTGAGATTTTTAATTCATAATGGAGATCCATTTACCTTCTGGTATTGTGAGTATGGTACAAATCATTGATTTGGAAATATGCTCATTCTTACCAAGGAAACATAATAGGGAATAGATATACTGACGTTAGATTGTCAGAATCCCCAATTTCCTATAAAGGTTCCTACAAGAATGTCTAGGTTGGACTCTGCTCATTATCCTAATAGCTCTCTTTTGGGCAATGAATATTTTTTTGGAAAGAGGCTGATTACCCCAGAAGATTATGCCATACAACAATAGTGGATGAAAATAGCTAAAATAAGCTGTTTTAGTGGTTTCAAGGTCACAGACAATAGAAATAATATGAATAGCAAATGTTGCTGAGCTAAGTTTTTATGTAGTTGTAAAATATGTTCAGAGCAATTTAGATTGCAGTCAATGTGTAAACCCAAGGACTTTGATGACTCAACTTGTAGAATTTCATTACCATTACATCTAAAACTAATTGATCCTCAGGTTTTTTCCTTGTCTGAAAATGAACAAATTGGTTCTTATTAACATTTAGAGATAACCCATTACTTAAAAACCTATTATGTACTTCACTAAAGACAATATTGGCTGATTCCTCAAGATTGTGGTGAGGAGTTTTGTTGATCAGGATGGAGGTGTCTTTGGCAAAAAGAGTGAAATTAGTTTTAAAGCTAGTGCACAAGGGAAGGTCAACAATAAAGATGAAGAAGAGTAAGGGGCCAAGTAATGAGCCCTGTGGAACACCACAACCAATAGAGCCCCGGTTAGATGACACAGAGCACCCTTCAGGATAATTCAGAATGACCTTCTGCTTTCTTCCAGTTATGTAGGATTTGATCCACGAGTCAGCTGATCCACTTATACCATAACATTCAGCCTCTGCTTAGAGTATTCCATGGTTGACACTATCAAATGCCTTAAAAGGTCACAAAAGATACCAACAGGAGATAGTTTATTATTAAACCACACTAATATTTGATGAGTGAAGGAAAAATAGCTTGTTCTTTTGATACACCCTGTTCAAACCCAAACTGATTACTGTTTAATAACTTATAATGAATCAGGTGGTCAGTAAGTCCTTTGTGAACCAACTTCTTACGAATTTTAGAATAGGGCCGATAGTTGGTAACATCCATTTTATCACCTTTTTAAAAAAGAGATCTGACAGTAGCATACTTTATTCTTTCAGGAATAATCGCATGCTGGATGGATTCACTGAAAATTTGGCAAAGTATTTTGCTTATTGGCTTACAGCACTCCTTCAGTAATCTTGAAGAGATATCATCAATGCCAACAGAATTCTTGCTTTTCATCTTTCTTATCACAGTCTCAATTTCATTTATAGTGACAAGTGACATTTTAATCTGATTTGGTTTGTTTTTAATGGCTTTTTGAAGGGACAGCATGGCTTCATTAACAGAACACATTTTTCTAGTTTGAGCTGCTGATACTAAAAAGTGGTCATTAAAAATTTTGGTAATGGTTTCAATGTTGCTATGAATGGTATCATTGGTTTTAATTTCTATGGGTGTTTCTGCAGCAGGGATTTTACCTGTTTCCCTTTTTCTTATGTCCCATATGGTTTTAATTTTATTATTAGGCACATCAATCTCTTATTTTATAGAAATACTCTTTGCTCTTCTTATGACTTTACTAAGGATAGAGCAGTATAGTTTGTAATGTTTTTCCTTATCTAGACTGTAGCAAGATTTGAGTGAGGCATGCAGCTCCCTTTTCCTTCTGCAAGAGGTTTTGATTCCCAGAGATCCACTCAGAAGTTGTAGATTGTCTGATTTAGGTGTAGAAGTGGCGAAGTATTAGGACTTGTGTAGGTAAGAAACCTTTTCTTGCAGAAACTGTACTACTTTACAATCCTCTAAGAGTATTCCATTTAGCTACTGTTATAGAAACTTTTCTCTCTCACATTGTCAAAACAATTTATTTCATTTGACAGGTACCTTGTACACAAATGTAATAATCTACACACAGAAACACTAATGACATCTTTCTGAGCTTACTTCCAGACAGAACAGCTGTTAAAAGATTACAATTTTGTAATTCACTATGTGAAAATCTGACAGTAAACAAGCAGAAGCACATGGGATCTATGATCTTGGGTATACTAAAAGTTGACTATGCTTCAGTCCTGACAATTATCATGGAAGGAGAGCTATTAAATATTCATATTTTATGGAGTACGAAATTATGCATATAATGACTTACCTCAACTTGTTCTTCCCATGATATTGCAATTAGGGCATTAACTGATGTAACAGAACTAACATAGAGTCTACCGTCAAAATTACCAATAGTCCTGCCACCACTAAAGGGAATGACTTGCTTCTGTTGTTGATCAAGAATACTGAAATGCAAAAAAATAACCACTCACTTTGATGGGAAATTGAATGATTATTATACTTCTTTACGTTAAAATGCTAAATCTGCCTCATTCTACGATTTAATACACAAAAATGAGTATTCAGTTTGTTTATAAAGGAGCCTGACACCCATTTGGCTATATAAAATTATTTCCATCAGTGTGTGTGGGGGAAGGGAGGGGGGAGGGAGGGCAGGGAAGAAGGGTGTCACAGGAGACATCAAATTTGAGTTCTGAATTTTTGCTACTGCAATAAAGCCTCACTACTCTGGAATAAGTGATAATTAGGATTTTTTTTTAACCACAAAGTGAAACACTGCCTTCCTAACCAAACATCATTTGCACAAGATCATTTGTTGTAAAGTGATGAATGCATCTATTCCTTTCCATTGACTTCACACATGCATGATAATAGGTAATGTATGTTTTATTATTGGTCACAGGCACAAAACAAAGATAAAGACGGGTCAGTTGACTTGCTGAAGTAAATGTCACTTCTGAGATCACTTAAAGTGTGTTTAAGTGCTGTGAGGGTAAAAAGAAATTATGAATATTAAAAAATAACATGAGAGTACTTAAGAAGATACAAGTGAGAGCTTGTAATGAGAGATTTTAGTCTTTGCTAAGTTGACTTTTTATGACAGTAACAAAAATCACAATAAAACTCCAAAATTTGAGTTAAAAGAAGATGAACTACCTGGAGAACAAGAGGGATAACTGAACAAAAACTGGCAACACTAATGATAATCTGCACACCTTCTTTAAGCCATTATCAAGATATATTGAGGATAACACATTATCATGACAACATCAGGTAGTAGTGCTCTTTGGCTTTGTTCTGTTTTGAAATAGCCTCTACTGTACAATATTTCACATGAGACATCAGTTCATCCAGTATTTATTTAATAACAAAACATACTGTATGTTACAACTTCTCATCATTGTAAGAGTCAGGTGACAGCAGAAAATAACTACTAAATAACAAAAAATTATTCAGTTAATGTACCATATAAATATTCAGCACACTGGAGACCCTCGTTTTTTAATACTTATAGTAATGTATATATGCAGTAGTGTATAGATCAGGCTTGATTTATTTAAAATTTGAACATGCACTGTAACTCCAAATTTTTATCATACCTTTCATTATTGTGAAGTAATTACATTACTTGTTCTTAAATTAAACATACAGGGTGCTCCATAATTATACATTAAAATTAATACAGGAGGCATAGAACATAAAAATATATGTAGAGCAATGATACATATGTCTACTGTTGGCAATTTAAGGGACAATTCACACAGAAAGTAGTTTAGCATGTTAATTACAGCTTCATTCATTGCAGCACTAGCACCTGAATACATATAGATCACACCGTCATTTTTACAAGAGAATATCCTGTGCAGGGTGCAAAATGTCACAGAGTTACATTTTCCATTTCAGGAGTGCGCACCGTTTGGGCCCAACCTGTATCATGCAGACTTGCACAGAAAGTGGCTGTTTGATGTAGCAATCAATGGAGCTGTCCAAATGTTCAGTGTTATGAAATTTGTAAGTTGGGAAAGTGCTGTTGATATCCCCTCATTCCACCTCACCCATTTCGATTCACAGACCAGTATATCTGATAAATGTGTCATTTCAGCACATATAAACCATTTTATGGTCACTATTGACGTCACAAGACACAATGATTGCAACTGAACCAGAGTGTTTAGAAGGAATTCATAACTTGTTTTCACAAGCCAATGATGCTTGTGAATGAATTAGTGTGTATTCAAGCAGACCTCAGAACCAACCATATATACCAATAACAGTTTTGAATGTCAATACACATTCGCAGTCAGTAACAGCATACATCATCACTCTATAAAAATGTTCCCTAAAATTACAAGCTGACTTCAGAGATCATATGTTACTTATCAAAATATATTTGTTATGGTGTTCTCTACCTTCTGTATTAATTAGAATGAAAAGTTTTGAAATAGACTCTACTGTACAATATTTCACATGAGACATCAGTTCATCCAGTATTTATTTAATAACAAAACATACTGTATGTTACAACTTCTTCTTAGTGTTTCAGATAACTATTTTAGACAACATTTATGTAACTTAGTTCTTTTATACCTTGGACAGGGGCTCACCCAAATTAGTGTAAAACAGTAATTTTTCACTATTTTACATGGTAATTTGTTGATACACTACTCAAGGTGACCAGTTTTGATAATTATACGAACATCCTCAACTTTCTTCATAGAGTGGTAGTGGCAGGCAAAGCTCAAACTGCATGTACAAAAGCATGACCATTGACTGCTTGGTTAATTGTTGTGCTTCTGCACACACAGTTTGAACTCTGCCTCTCACCTCCACTCACCACAATGGAGAATGTCTAAGGATGACTAATAGTGATTGAAACTGGTTACCTTCAATATGACGAATTTAACGAGATGTAAATTCTTTGAATAATATTTTATAAAAAATTTAATTGCTTGCTGATATTCTAAGGTTTTCTAAAAAGAGTCTTCTACGTTTTCACATATGTAAGATACATATACAGAAGAATGTTATAATCCAACTGTACATGGGAAATGGCAGTAGTTTATAATGGAAAAACAAAAATACTGAAATGAAAATGCTTCAACAAAAAGAGACTGAAGGGGTAAAAGCAAACAACAAAGAGAAGGAGCTTCTGTGGAATATCAACAATGCAAGGAAATTTTATGCAAAAGGACGAAATGGGGGAAATCAAAAGTGAGGTTGAAAGACATTTGGGAAAGATGGCACTAACAGTTTGATAAACCTCTCAACTTCAGAATTATACCAAGAGATCCCAAAGATATTCAAAGAGTAAATGATTTACAAAAATCCTGGATCACTGACACCAGAGGAGATGTGTGTTTCTTTGAAGAAACTGATGAAACTTGGGATACATTGTATTCTCCCGTATACTGTTTGACCATATCATCTCAATTGTTAAGAGAGTATGGATTTTCCCCCTGGAAACCAGCTACATATAAGGTCTTTTATCCAAAAGCTAATTGAATTCTGGTTTGAACACTTCCCATCTTTAATCACTATAAAACAGCATAAGATACCTTTGACACTGAAAAACTATCCTGTGTTCCATCTGAACTATAAACTCAAGAAAAATTGTTAAGACTTGTGATAATGACAATGGAAAAGTATCAAGATAGTAAAAGGACGGGATATACAAGATAGTGCAAAGCACAGATATGTGCTGGAGAGCTTCCTTTACAATGTTGCAGATTCTCTGAACAGGAAAAACATCTTTTATAAATGAGTGCAGATTTCCACTTACAACAATGACATACTTACAGCTGCAGCAATTCTGAATACAACTGAAGAGACATACACCACATTTGAGTAGACAAATGGAAATCTGTGATTAAATATCAACCAGCAGAAAACAAAATATATCCTTGCTAGGAAATCATGTCAGGAGAACATGCCATCCTCCATAACTTTTGGCAGTTATACTTGTGAGAAAAGTGATTGGTTTAAATATCTGGGATTAGCAGCCCCCCTCTTAAGTGATACCTCTTGTGAAATTAAACATAAATTAATACTGAGTAACAGAACTGCATTGAAAAAAAATAATAATTAAAAAAATCCCATTACTTCCAAGGCTCTTAGATTGTAACACCAAATTAACAAATTATAAAACACATAAGAACAGTGATTAAATGTACTATGGCTACTATGCTAACATATCATATATGTGTGTATGTATGTATGTATGTGTGTGTTCCACATCTCTTCCTAAACCATTGGACCACTTTCAACCAAACTTGGTACACACATTCCTTAATATCAAACAACAATTGCTGTGGGGATTAGAACAACATATGACACATATTCCATGACACATGACATAATCAATGAAATTACTGAAAAACTGTCACAATGTGCCAAATCTCCTCCTAAACTAATGGACTGATTTCAATTAAATCTGGCACAAATATTCTTTAATGTTAAGAAGCATTCAATATGGTGATTAGAAAACAGAAAGAAAGAAAACACCTATCACACGTGGTTCAGGAGATATGATGGCATGAGAATTGGCTGCATGAAAATGAAACTAAAATGGATAGGGAGTAGGGCTAAAAAGAGTACAATAGACAGAGAAGGAAGGAAATGGGCTAATACAAGAAATACATTCATAAACACCCTGGCAATAAAGTAAGGATACTGTACAGTATCCCACTGGGTTAGGACATAAGTGACGAGCACTAACGCTCTCGCCTGACAAAACATGGGAACAATCCTCAGCAGCCAGTAACTCAGAGGGTGGCCACCAGGCAGATGGCCTCAGTCTGCTGACTGCACATGCAACCAGTGTTTTATGTTGTCATTACAACATAATTAGGGAGTATCATATACCTTTTTGGTGTTTGCTTGAAAATAGAACCCATGTCTCAGCTAACCCCACCAAGTTTGTCAATGAAAGTTTTGTTACAGCACTTTTTACGATAAAAAGAAGCATTGATACTGACACTACTTGCTCATCAGTCGACCACAAATTGTCACTTTTATAACTTATGACAAGACAGCAGAGAAATAGAAATCTATGAGAAGTGCCTGTGGCAGTATTTTGTCACTTTTCAGCTTACCGGCACAACTGTAACTCTCTCCTCTCGTCCAGGATTTCAAATAAACCATATAAACTACTGTGAAAATTGGCCACTCTTACAGAACTGACATGAAATACATGCATTACTAACAACATATGTTCATTGTAACTGCCACATCAATGCACTGCAGGTTGAATTCTACCAGTGCAGAAAGCAACCAAAAAATTGTAATGCACTTTGTGCCAAAGCCTTAGGAGTCAGAAGTGCCATTAAGTGACACCAGTTAACAAGGAATCTTATGCTGAAGTAATGATTAGAAATTCATCATATCTTCCCCAGATAATGAAGAGCAAAGGAGTAGAAAGCACGACAGTTTAAGGATCCTATGTTAGAAGTTGTCTTGGACCATCATCAAGACTTCAAGAGGGGGAGGGGGGTACTAAACCATCTGGCATAGTAAATGTGGCAGCAAGATTAGTCCACAAACAACAGAACATTCTACATTCAGTTTGTAAATAAGGAACCAAGTCATGGACTTGCCCAGCATGCTCGAATTATTTCTGCATACACATATGGGAAGACTGTTTCCATTGATGGGTAAATTTTATGAGAAAGATAGCCACCTTGCAATGCAGTGGAGTTGCTCCCGACTCTCCTAGTGCCTTTGGAGTTATTTATTATTCTGCAAATATGTAACAGAAGATCTGTGCAATTGCAGATCAATGCAATAGTGTTGGAAACTCTTAAATTTTCAAACAAATTGGCAATTCAGTTCACCTTCCCAGTCTACAAACCACCACAGGGTAGCTTACAACAAGCAACAAATTCCAGTGAGAGGACACATTGCAATAACATAAACACACAAGAAGTTACTGCAGCACCCAAACATCCTCATAGTGCACAGTATCAATACAGAAAATTTGTTTGGCCATATCATAAATGACCTTGTGCAATTAGTCTCAACGTCCTGTTTCAAGAGTTAGATGACTGCAGAATGAATTTCCAAACATTTTCTGTAGGCTTAGGAATAGTGAAAAATTTCATGGCTGACATAACACTAAAGCCGTCAGGTCACCCTTTCTTCCTTTGGACATGACCCATACCCCTCAGTCATGGAGGGCAGTAAAGAATAAACTACATGGGTTACTGGAGCTGGATGTCATGAAGTTGAAATCCTCCAGTGAATGTGCAACACAGCTAGTCATTGTTAAAGAAAAAGAGAAAAGAATTCAGAACTTTGATTGTGGGGAGATTTTAAAGTAACTATCAATTATAAGTCCAAGACTGACACACACCCTATCCCTAAGCCAGATGACCTGTTTCCGCATTCATGGATAATATTCCTTGATTAATCTGGTAAGCACTTACCCTTAATTATGTTTCAGTGAAGAGACAAAGAAAATCATGGCAGTGAATACACCATATGGTTTACCATTTTAAACATTTGATTTTGCAATAGCCAGTTCTCCAGCAATATTTCAGCAATTTTTGGAGCAGCTTTTGCAACGCATTATAGGAACCACAGCTGAGGAACATTCAAATAAACTGCTGTGGCTGTTCCAAACTTTGCAGGCAACCAGTATCATATGTAACTTGGATAAATCTCATCTCATCCAAATTTCAGTGAAGTACCTTCACCATATTAATAAGAATGAAGGCATTAAAGCCACTCGACCATTACATAAAGCTATATCCTCTGTGTACTACTAATTTAAAAAAGCTCCAGTCCTTCCTGGGTGAAAGAACATACTGTGACAAGTTCATTCCAAGAGTAGCATCAATTAAATGCCCATTAAACAATCTAATAAAAAAAAGGCATGCCATTATGTGGTCTCACAAATGTGACAATGTGTTCAAGTTGCCTTATTACCAGTTTCATATCTAGCTACTTTCAACTGTGTAAACAGTTTGTGGTAGTGGCAATTCTTAACCAGGACTGGGGCTGTTTCACCTACTAGCAATGCAGACAGTTCTGAACATCCAATTGCCTTTATATCGAGTCACTTATCACAACATATTTACACAAATTGAAAAGGAGGTACTGGTACTCAAGAAGTCACACTTTTCTTATATGGTGCTAAATTTCATCTTATCATGGATCATAAGCCCATCCTTTCATTCCTGGGATCAACAACCAAGCAACTAGAAAGGACAGCTCAAATACCTCAGTATTGGGCTTTGTTCCTTAGTAGATATAACTACAAAATTCACTTTCATAAGACAACACAACATGCAAAAGCAGGTACCATATCTCGCCTTCTGATGAGCCATGATCCATAATTTTAGCAATATGAAAAATCCAGTGTTTCAATTTAGGCAATGGATGCTTTCTGTGACATAAACGCCAAAGTGGCAGTGACCATGGGAAAATACACCATACTGCAAAAGGTCAGGTGGTATATTCAGAAAGACTGACCAGACTGCATCCCAGGTCAGGACTCAAACCTGATGAAACACGATATTCATCTAAGTAAGCACTGATCAACACAATGCAACCACCAGGTAGTTTCCCCAGGACCACTGACACTTTTTAACACCTTCTTCATCTAGGACACTGGGATTTCTCAGGAACCAAACTGTTTGCCCTGCACCTTGACTACTAACCAGACTTTGATCTGCAAGTTGAACACCCTGTGCAGGACTGACACTGAAGTGAGCAACAACAGGTACCATACCATCAAGTGTTTTCACCATGGCCCATGCCCACCCAGCTGTGGGAAAATATTGTTAGTTGTATTTATACAAGTGCTGAGGCCACAGTTGTGGCACTTACAAGGCTCTTTCCATGGAAGAACTTCCACTGACTCTGGGTTCCAAGCGCCTTATGGTCCGATCACAGCTATTTATTTAATTCCATTACAACTATGGAATCCAGCATTTTTGTTCACTGCCTTTCCATCCCCCGTCAAAGGTGGGAGGCCAAAAGGCTCATGTAAATATTAAAAAGCTATATGAAGTACTTTATGATGAATGCACACATGGGAGAGGCACTAATTTTTTCCTCAATGCTTACATGTCCATACCATTGAGGGACAAAAGCCTAGCAGTGCTCCTCCAAGATTGAAAACCAAAATGCCACTTCATCTGCTGAAACCACCAGCTGCACCAGTGCCCCAGTTCCACCCTGGCAATTGTGTCTGGCCACAGTCCTTCAGGCACCAATCAAATGATAGGGGGCTATGGTATAGCAGCAGTGTGGATGTCACTTCAATGTGACCATGGTCAACCAAGTGTTGAAGCACCATCAGAACCAGTTTCACCTATGCTGCCACCCTGCCTGTGATCCCTGCCCAACCTACTATTGGGTGACAATCTACGACAACTACATATCAACCACCCTTAGTTGTCCTTCATTGGCCATCTCATCTATCCTCTGCCTGCAAACCCTGGTGGTGCACAAACTCTGGCCCTGCACTTATTACCGATTGCTTCCAGGTCTTCTGGATCAGATCAGATATTGGAGGATGGGCCAGCAACAGTTCCAACTCAGTTGGTGACACCTGCACCTTAACAGCTCCCATCAGCACAAGATCACAGGTGGTCAAAGAGGAAACACCACTATCATTGACAGAACTGCAACCACATTATTGGGTGGGGACCTCCCCATGTGCCAGTTTGTGTGGAGGCTGTCAGGATCATTGAAATACATTAGTGTGAATCAGTGAACAGAGTGTCCACAAGGCTGGGTACAACATTCACTGTAGGTGCACAACTTACAGGTCCACCAAAGACACACAAATGAACTCTCTTATTCATTATTGTATAAGTGCTTCTATTGAAGAACTGACTTATAATTATGTGCCAATGGCTAAATTACTTATGATGTTATCTTGTGACTCATCGTACTGTGAAGAGTGAAATATCCGGTGTTTTATGAGTTATAGCAGTACTTCATGTAGAAGTACATTTCATCCAGTTTCTAATTAAGCATGATATACAGTGGGTTTAATATTCCAAATTTTTGTTTTGAATAATGTTAGAAAACATTTATACAAGATTTTCAGGAGCATGTTCCACAAACATTTACATAAATACTTCCTTCTATTCTTCCTTCTGAATCCCCCAATCTGATCAATATTCCAAATGTTGCTATTTTTTTAGACTTAACGAGAAAGAGTATTTTGAACCCTTGTAGCCTTATATGCAGTAGCATATCTGATGTCAGCTTGCTTTTTCTTCTGTTACTTCCATATGGAGCACCTAGGCTTTGATAGCTGCCAAGTTCAATACATTGGCCACCAGAGGCATTCATACTTCACAGTGTAAACCCAAGCCATTTGGTCCAATATGTCAAAGCTGTACTTGGTGTTTCTGTAGTATGCCACTGACAGTGGTAGCTTTTTAGGATGCCACTTATTGATAGTTACTGTGCTATGTATTGAACTCAAACCAAGCAAATTTTTATTCTTTTCTCCCTGACAGAATGTAAGAGTCATGTCACCTTACTTATACTGCATACTTGTATTCTAAGGTGCTACATCAGATTTTTGCTGATGAGGGATCTCCCTTCTAGGTGTCTTCACTTTTCCCACAATGCTTATACTCTTATGTTTCAAATTTTCTGCAAGGTGTTCTGTTCTGAAAAACTGTTGCATGTAATGTTTCTGACAGCAGAGAGGAGTATGAGTCACTTTACAACTTGCTCTACAAAAGGACATCTGTGGGATGCTGCTCATCTTTGTCTAGGCAAGGAAACCCATTCACCTGATACTCAGAAGTCATATCAAGTGCATTCTAAAAATTTATTCTAAATTTATGTGGTTTATTGCCCATATACTGAATGAAAGAGCAGCTAGCCTTGCATGGAAACAGTTGCTCATCCATAGTGCTACTTTCACTTGGAATGCAATACAGCAAGTGATTGGCAGTTGAAAGATTCCACACAAAGGTAGCAAGTGCAAAGTGATCTGTCCTTAGTGTTTGGGACTGTATATACTTTCCATCAAATTGCATAAACTGCAAAATTTCAGTGCACCTTTTTGCAAAGTCTTTAGGTTTTGGTGCTACCTTCAAGATGTTTTGCCACTGCCATTTTTCAGGAACAGCTTGAAAAGGTGTAACAGTCCATGTTCTTCACTACTTCCAATGGATGGCTTTCTTTTCACCCAAGGTTTTCCTTTCCTTATGCAATGAATGCCTCTACTGCTGTTAGACAGGATGGGAATAAGGACACACTGTTGTTTGATGTACCCGAATAATACAGTACAATAATTCAGTTACAACATAAACAATGAATTTCAAGTTGTTATTACACTGAAATAGAATACCCATATAATAGTTGCCAAAATACCAGTTGCAATACAATAAAAAAATTATGGCTATTTAAATGTAAAGCTTGTTCCTGTCCAGTAGCTGCAACATCGTTGTCTAAAGAGTTGCTGATTTCAACAAGGGGAGCAGAGATATTCATCATCAATAATGTTTTCAGTGTCATCTTCTGGAAGTTTATAAATATCACAAACATTATGAGGATCTTTTGTATTGGATTCACCATCTGACAATGACATCAAATATTTTAACATTTCTTCATCAGACAAATCACATCTCTGAAGTGTCATTATGAAGAAACTAAAATGTGGACAACACGAACTGTGTCACTTGAGAAACAAAGCTTAATTCCTCATCAACAATGGGTCTGCAGAATGTCATAAGCAAAGTAGGAAGGAAAAAACAATAGCTGTGGACAGATCTGAAAGCTATTGTTCACATGTCTGTATGTGACTAAATGATGGTTGGTGGTTCTTCTAGCAGGAATTCATTGGGCCACATTTCAAATAGGTCCTACATACTTCATTCTTTGCAGACATGTACCTAACAAATATGTATGAAAATTCATGAAAATGGTACCTGTGAAATGAACAATTTAAAAGAAATAGGTCTACTATTGCAGGGTACCTGTCAAACGGATGGGTGTGGTGCCTTTAGTGTTAATTTATCTTCTATGAAGAACACAGTTACAGAGTCAAATTTTGAACTAAATTATGTTAAGAAAATACTTTTTGTAGTCATTTTTCTGTCAATGAGAGTATCATCCCTAATGCATGAATGCTACACAGTTACAGGTTGTACTTTTTTAATTACTTTCAACTGTCTGATGGAGTAAGATGACGACTTGATTAAGAAACAATAGATTTGGAAGGAGTGAGAAGTGAACTGTCAAACAACTACCCCGAATAAAATTTTGTGCAGTTTTTCCACATCATCCAAATAATCATTTAATGCATGCAATAAGATAACAGTCAATTACTAACTTCATTTTAATTTTGATGTAGAACTCAGACCAAACATTCTTTTTTCATTTTCCTGATAGATCTCTCACTTTTTCCAGTTAACTGAGCTTCAATAGTTACAAAATTTAAGTAGCATATTTCACTAAAAATTTCTGTGCCTTTCAGAGATATAGATGCAGTGCTCTGCTTCATCAGTCACTGTTTTTCACCACACAATATTCTAAACTTAAAGTTCACAGTTGATGTGCAATGCAACATGTCAAAACTCATCATTTTATAAATAGCTATAACTTTTTATTTGTTTAGTTTGGAGCCCTCTTAAAGCACCCTCTAAATATTAGTCCTGAAACATTCTTGAAGGTGATGTAAATTAAAGAAACAAACATATTTGACAGAAGATGAAATAATAATAATAATAATAATAATAATAATAATAATAAGGAAAAAACTGGGGATTTTTTCAAAACAGAAACCACAGTAATAAACACAATGTAAATTAAAAGTTTACTCTTCTTTGGTAATGTTTAATGGTCCACCACAAGATGAAAGCGCTTAATATTGAATAACTGAAGAATTTCCTAAAATTAAAACAAGATATTCTCATGCATATGATTTATATAAGAACATAGATTACTTCTTCAATATTTACATACCTATATACAACAATCCCTTCTTCATTCAAACCAAGAATGTAGGGATGATAATATGTCAGAGAAATGGGAGGGCTTGGCCATCTCACTGGAGGACGTTCAGACATACCTTTAGTCGTCACAAACATACCTAAGTCTTCACGTGCACTAACAAGAAATTCATCCTAAAGAAAGAAATATTAACTATAAAAAATCTGAAACTGAGCTATGATGAACATACCTAATTCTATAC
Source organism: Locusta migratoria (assembly GCA_026315105.1). Lineage (NCBI taxonomy): Eukaryota > Metazoa > Arthropoda > Insecta > Orthoptera > Acrididae > Locusta > Locusta migratoria. Next base: position 327,957,042 of record CM048755.1, on the reverse strand, counting down.
AAATATGAATAATAGTTACTAGGTTTAAGGTAATATGTACTTCACAAGATATATGAGCTTTCAAATTTTGCTGTGAATTGTATTACCTGTGAGATCGAGCATATAAGTGGAAGAAAATTATCTCCACCATATGTGAACAGTTGCTGCAAACTGTTTGTCTCAAAGTTGTACAAACAATATTGACTCTGCAGTGCTGCACATATATATGGACCAATCATTGCCATCCTTTGCACTGGTTCAGATACGGTTACCTCTTTCACTGGAGCCAGTCTGTCATCTCCTAAGTTAAAAACCTGCAACTGGCGTCTTCGTGCCACACACATCTGTTGACAATTCACAAAAACTACAGTAAACATACTGCAACTTACTTTCAGCTACAGTGATCTGTTAATGCCAACCACAGTATCATTACTATACAGGATGGACAAAAAAAATTCCATTTGAAGGCCTTACAGTAAAAAATTGACATGCCTATCTGGCAAAATGACTGTGTGAATTGACAATAATCCCACTAATGCACCAGGTTAAGACTACCTATTTGGTAAAATACAATATCCTTGCTGCATAATGAAGTCCATAATTATGCAGCCACATCCTCACCTGCCATGAATCGTTGACCATTCAAAGTCTTTTCTAAGGAACCAAATGTTTGACAATCCCTGAGAAGAAATGATGACTACAGGAAAGGTGTGTAGGTGTCTACCACTTGAGTTGGCATAACATTTGCATATACCATACTCGTCAAGAAGACACAAATCCCAAACTAATCCCTTGCCTAAACATCACTGCTATATAACCACATTGCATATATGCTGCAGCGATGCCTTCAAATGGAGACTTTTAGATTGCACCTTGTGTTAAAATTGATAAATAAGAGTAATTTGGGTACTTTACCATGAATATCCCCAAATTAAATCTTAAAAACTGACAGAATATATGACTTCAACTGCGAAGTCATATATTCTGTGAATATGAAAACAATAACAATTGCGTGATCAGAAGTGACATCTGTTCTTTCAGAATAGACGCCACATGCATATACTTAATAAAAATTGAACAAGATACTAAGTAAGTTATATGTATGTAGACATGCCTGAAACAACAGACGCCACTTTTGATCCTGCAGTTAGTGGCAATTCATATTCATGAAATTTATGACATTAACTGCGAAGTGGTAAAGTTGAAAATGTGTACAGCTGGGTCCACATGCAACAATCTGTCTGCGCAAATGTCTGTGCACATGTCTGCGCACACCAATCGTTGCGTGTGGACGGGTGTTCACATCGCTGCAAATTCTCGCACATGACTTCTTTCGGTGAAAAAAGAAACTAAGTAATAAAGACTGCAATCGGATGGGCAAACTAATACGATAAGCTTTTTTACGAAATTTATTTTTGTCAGTGATAGAGGAAATCTTGTTACGGACACTATTTGCAATGTGTCTTGCAAAAAATTGCAAACAAACCGCAATAAACAGAAATGCTCTAGAAATTGGCTGCTTAAAAGAAGGCAGTTGCCACATGTGATTCTACAGCGTGAGTTGGAGTGCAAACCCGATGACTGGCGTAATTATTTGCGAATGGATGTGGAAACTTATAATTATCTTTTGACACTGGTAACTCCTCGCATAATATGTAAAGACACTTGTATGAGGAGATATATTTCTCCACATGATTGGCTGACAGTTACATTAATATTCCCGGCCACAGGAAGGACCTACAAAGACCTCAAATTTTCAACAGCAATTTCTAAACAAGCATCGAGTTAAATCATCCCCAACACTTGTGAAGCTATTTACGCTGCCCAGTAGAATGATTTCATGAAGGCAAGTAAAGTAGGCCTACCTTCTAACAAGATACAAGTAAAATTGTCAGAGTTTTAGATATGTTTGAAACTCTGTATGCCTACTTCACTCTATACTATATATGTAGCCAATAAGTTGCGGCTAACTTTGTTTCCCAGTCAGAATGTTCAGTTCTCAGCCATTTTTATCCACTAACATAGTAAACACATGAAAAAAGTATACACTGAGACAGATTTGCAGCTATCTCCTGTCTACACGTTTCAACTTGTCTGCGCAGATATGATTTGAACCAACAGATCTGAGCAACTTTGTTCAAACCTCCAACTCCAACTTCCAGGTTTGTGCACATCTCATATCTGCACAAATGTGCTGTCCGCATGCAACGATTTGTGAGGTTTGTGCAGAGAGATCGTAACATATGGACCCGGCTTACCCAGCTGGGATTTGAACCTGGGCATCCAACTTTCTAGGCAGATGCACTGACTGTACATCTCTGCTGACACAACCATTGTCACAACTGCATGCCTCTCATCAGATACAGCTTCCCAACATTTCCTTCCCCATTATTACTCAAACAAGTCGTATTTGCAACCTATTCCCACAAGAGTAAGGGCGTAGGAGTGCCTCCACACTCAAGAAAGGATCATTGCTCTTCATCAGCTAATTTATATAAGTTATGTATATGTGGACATGTCTGAAAGAATAAACACCACTTTCTATCCTGCAGTTAATATCAATTAGGTCATGTCCACATATACATAGCTTATATAACTAGCCAATGATGAGCAATGATTGATTCTTCAGTGTGGAGGCACTCCTAGGCCCCTACTCTTAAGGGAATAGGTTGCAAATACCATGAGTTTGAGTAATAATGAAGAAGGAAAAGTTGAGAAGCTGTATCTGATGGGAGGCGTGCTTATGTCGTCCTTGCAGTTGTGACAATTTTCAACTTTACCCATTCGCAGTTAATGTCATATATTGCATGAAAATGAAAATATACAAAATGTACACTAGTAGATCAGTTGTGATATCTAAGTTCTGAAGTCTTGTCTCCAGAAGAATGAACTAAAATGGTCCAACATCTTTATTTGGGTTCTACGGAGAGGTGACAACAACATTATGACAACCGAGAAAGTGGTAGCTGCAGAGGCGGTTGGTGTTGACTTGTGTTTACTCTACCAACAAATTACAGAAACAGTTGGGTCCAGATAGTGTAGTGAGCAGGTAATGGAATACAACAGCAACATGACTTACCCGAAGCTATGGCATGGAAAGCCATAGGTAGGTTGGAAGTGAGACAGACATAGAAGTAGGCGGCTGCAGCTACTGGAGTGTCACAAAGTGTAATTTTCTGGACCTGAATGCAGTTTCAGAGAACACAACCATTAAAACAAGGCAAGGCCAAGGTTGTCCACAGGTAAAATCAGCAAGAGATGACTTATCTCCAGTTAAGAGACAGGAGGTGAATGCAACTCAGCTGCAATGCACCCTCCGGGCAGCAATAGGACACACGATATCAATACAAACAGTCCAAAATTACATTTGGGAATGTGGCCATTATGCACAGAAGCCCATGGTGTGTGTCCCATTAAAACCACAACACTGTTTAATCCACAGAAACTGGGCGTAGGAACATCAGGACTGCAGTCTTAACAAATGGCATTGGGTTCTGTTAATGGACGAGTCAAGAGTTTGTGTTCAGTCAGACAACTGGTATTCCTTCATCTGGAGAGAATGTGTATCTCTGAACAATACTGCTCATGTGCAGGAAACATCACCATATCACAGTGGTGGACGAATGATATGGGCAGGACTCAGTATTGACGGACATACATAAGAATGGCACTTTGAGTGCTCAGAGGTATAAAGACAAGATCCTTTGACCTTTTGTTGAGCCCTACACTGGTGCCAGAGGATATGGGTTCCTTTAGGTGCACGATAATGTTCATTCTCACAGTGATGCAGTGGTGGACAACATGCTTGAAGCAGAGGGATCTGAACGAATGGAGTGGCCAGCTTGTTCATCAGACCCGATTGAGCATGTCTGGAACGCACTTGGAAGACCCATTGCAGCCGGACCAGCTTCTCCCATAATAGTTGCAGAGCTGGATATTGCACTCATGGAAGAATGGCCAAATATCCATCAAGAGCTGATTGATAACCTCATATTGCCCATGCTATGGAGATGCGTAACTGTACTGGCCATCCAAGGTGATCACACACCATACCAGAGGGCAACGAGAATGACTTTTTCACTGTTATGGTAGCCCCATGGTGCCTCGCTTTAATTAAACACCATGTAAACCCCTAAGTAAAGAGTTGAGACAGCAAAATATCACACACACATTACAATTGTAAACAATATCTGAATAAAATACGTTACCTTATGTATATTCTGTACGATATCTCAGATAATCCCCTAATTGTTCTGAGAAGTTTATAAAGCTTAGATGCATCTAAATTATCAACTTGGCTCAGTTCCAACTTCTTCATTTTGACCATGTTCATTACCACTGCTGATGCCCCAATTTGAAGGATCTTTTTATATCAAACAGAAATAATAACTATAACAAGAGCTGATGGATCCTGAGACACTTACCTAGAATCTATTTAGATGTCATATCAAACTATGATCTTTGTTCTAATTTAACACTTTCATTAAAATGATCACACATGCAAAGAAACAAACTATGTTGTCAGTGTCGAATAAATGAATGGAAAAAAGAAGTGAGAACAACCTGACCACCTAATGCTTTATCACTTTCAAACACATTTCTATAACATTTACAACAGTAAATTCACTGCATTAACTGGCTTATATGCAGCTATTTATAATTCTTTGAAATAGTGATATTTATCAATGCAATATTATGATTCTTAGGTTTCTACCAGCATATTTATTTATTGAACAGTCTGTTTATGTACTGCCTGTCCATAGCATCCAACAAGCAGAATATTTTGGGGCTAAGATATGTGGCCACCATCAGGTATATGTACAAACTGAGCTCTTGAGGGCGCATGACTCACTTACATCTCCTTCCCCCTTTAAGCCATTCCATACACTGTATGCTTAGACTGCCAGAACAGCTTGTGGGGAGGTAGGGGATGCAAGTTGGTCTTGCACCCTCAGGAGCACAGTTCATTGGTTTGTCTGACAGTAGGGAAATGTCTGAACACTGAAATGATGTCCCTGTTGAACACTTTGGACTTGCAGTAAAGACATGGACTGTTCAATCAATGCTGTATTAGTTAACTTTAAAATGAATTTCAAAGAATATACATCAAAACATACCTGTACCAGTGGAAATGAACAAGATGTTGGGTTTTGGTTCATACAAAACGTTGTTACATTTCGAATCTTAGGTCCACTGCCAACGATATCCAATTCAGGAGCATTAAAAAGTAGAAGTGCCGTATCACATTGAACAAGAAGTCTACTTATTGCTGACAGTGATTTAATGCAGACTATTGGTTTCCTCTAAAATAAAGAAAACAATGCATTATACCCTTAATAACTGAAGACTACAAGGCAAAAGCACTGACTTATAGGTGATCATTGGTAACAAAATTTGTGTGTATTTTGTAAATATAAAGTTCAAACTATGTGAAATGGCTATCTAATAAACAGCAAATTAACACCGCACACAGGACAAACAAATGAATAGAAACAATATACACTCAATTCACTTATGAAAATTTCTTGTACTGAGCTTACAGAAACATAAAAACAAATCAGTATATTCTACATCTTTTGTATCAAGGTACTTCCCATGATCAAATTTTACATGATAATACCATGAATACACTAATCACAACATCCAATATTAATATAAAAAATGCATAAAGTTTGCATGCTTGCAGGTTCAGAAGCACCCTGTCATGTTCAGCCACATAGCTCAGTATTAATCCATGTTCAGTCAATGAAATGTCATAAAATTTAATGGAAACATAGAAGCAAATGGTAGTTTCACTAACATCAAAGAAAGCAAACTTCATTGACTTAGAGATTTGAATAAAGCAAACTAATAAATCTTTGAGTGAAGCAATGAGGGACTATATAACCAGCAAATGTGACCTAATCATAATATGACTGCCATACAGGCATAGTGGACTTTGACTGAATGTTATTTCACAATCTAATGTTCCTTACATATTTCAGCCCCTCGTGGTGTACTGTTATGGTAAGTAAAAAGCAAATAAAAAGCAGAAGACGAACGCAAGTTGCTGTTGATTCTATAGTTTGGCTTAATTTTGAGCTGACTATGAGCCTAGAGGTTGCACTTTATGGCATTCTTTATTGAAGAACTATGTTGCTTAATTAGCTAGAGCAAATGGGCAATGCTTATGATCCAAGGAATAACTCTTCAGAAATGCAATGTTGTTGCTTTCAACTGTCCATAAACAGAAACTGCCTTGGACTACAAGGGCAACAGAAAATCTTCACAAAACTGCTGAAGAGCAAAATGTCATTTTTGAATTCTACACTGAAAACTCAAAGAAACTGGTACAGGCAATTGTATGCAAACACACAAAAATGTAAACACTCAGAGGATGGCACTGAGGTCGGTGGTGCGTAAATAAGTCAACAGCTGTCTGGTTCAGATGTCTGATCAGTTAGTGCTGCTGAAATGGCAGTTTATCATGAGTTAAGTGAGTTTGAACACGAGATGGAACACAGTATTCCAAGGTTGCAATGAGTAGGGACTTTCCCCATATGACAATTTCATGAGTGCTCCCTGAATATCAGTGTTGTAAAGCAGAACACATTTAATATAACTTAAGGTAAAGCAGTCAACAATCCGAAGATTGGTTTGAACACAACAGTGCTTTACTAGGCATGGTCCTGTTTGGAGGTGGTATGCCGTTGCCTTCCTCCGACCTTCGAACTGACTTACCCAGGCAGTTATAGGGGGACCTACAGTTTAACGTGGGTTCCGAACCACAGTGCTAATCGGTATTTTTCACATGAGCAATACTGCCAGAGGTGAAAGAAGTGGAAAGTGACAGATAAAAATCCTAGGAGCTGGCGGGGATCGAACCCGCAACCTTTGGATTTGTAGTCTGGCACTCTACCACTGTGCAACCGAGGCGCACCCTAATATAACTTAATAGCAGCAAAATCAAGCTGAGGCTGATCATACATATTATCTCTCTCTCTCTCTCTCTCTCTCTCTCTCTCTCTCTCTCTCTCTCTCTCTCTCACACACACACACACACACAGTGGCACATATTGTTTGACCTCACATGCCATGGAGTTTACAACACTCATCCACCCTTAGAGAGAAATGCCTATTGGTGACGAACAAATCCAAGCAATGTACATGGGAGTAGCAGAATCAGGTGGTGACTCATTCAGGAGGCAACGGGCTGGCTCTGGAGCACGAGGGATGTAGGTGTGGGAACCAAGGAAGATCCATCCCTTGCAAAAGGCACCTAGTGATGATCAGCAACCCAGTGGCTATTGATAAGGCCCAGATGGGGGGAGAGAGAGAGAGAGAGAGAGAGAGAGAGAGAGAGAGAGAGAGAGAGAGAGGAGAGAGAGAGAGAGAGAGAGAGAGAAAGCCGCAGATCGACCAGAACACCGAAGGGTGGCAGACATTATTGCTCGGGAAACGAGTCATCAGACAGCACAGCGGCATTGCCCCCCGACAGGAGATAATGGCAGGTGGGATGGCAAAGCCCGCCTCGGCTGATGGGGGTGCCGCAGGCAGTGTGGCAGTAGAATCAGTAGCAGGCACCAGGGATGGCACAGCAGTGGAGACAGGAGGAGGCACCCCTGGAGGCGTGGTGACAGTAACAGCAAGAGCCTGCCTTAGCAATCAGAGTGCAATAATGTCTGCAGTTGACGGCGATGAAACAGTTGGGTGGGGCTGCGATCCCCCACCGGCATGAAGTGGTAGAAGGATGAAAAACACAGCACTGCCAGCACTGCAGAGGAGGAAAACAAATACTTACACATCTGAATGGGCCCGCATGATCAACTTGAGTATGGTGTTGTGGTTGAGGCCAGGAGAAAGTGAAGCACATGGAGCTGCCTGTTGGGAAGCACAATGAGAGCAGGCAGTCACGAGGTGCACTATGTTACTGTTCATGCCATGCCAGGCCAAAACACATACCGAGAAGCAAGAGCTTTCGTGCAGGATGCCTCCCAATGGCCGTGATGCAGAATCTGTAACATTAAAGTGTTGAGAGCCGCCAGAATAACCACACTTGGCGACTGATCTTCTGTAGCCGAAAGGAATACTCCCTCATTCGCAGGCAAACGTAACCAAAAAGAATAGCAGTTCTACAGAGGGTCATAAACCCTGCGCCGAGGAACATCAGGCTGACCTTTGAAAACGAAGTTCTAAACTTGTCAAATTACAGGGTCGAGCGCAACAGCAGAGAGTAAGTAAGGGAAAAACTATCCACAGTAGCCTGAGCTCAGTATCGTGATAAAAACATAGGAGTTCCTCTCAGACAAGGGTAGAATCAGGTACAACAGGGAGGTAAGACAGGGCATCTGCTTTAGCGTTAGCTTTCTGGGCTGTAGGGTGGAAATGAATCTCATAATTGTACTGAGAAAGAAACACGGCTCAGCGCTGCAGCCAATGGACTGCCCTGTCCGGCAAGGACACAGTAGCGTGGAAAAGTGACACTAAAGGCTTATGATCCATTATAAGATGAAACTTCACACCATACAGGTTATCATGAAATTCTTTCAAGGCATAAATAACAGCTAACGCCTCCTCCTCAATTTGTGAATAATGTTGCTGTGTAGGTGTCAAAGTTTTTGATGCATACACAATGGGGCATTCAGACCCCTACATCTACATCTACATACATACTCCGCAATTCGCCGTAAGGTGCGTGGCGGAGGGTACACTGTACCACTACTAGGCATCTCCTTTCCTATTCCACTCCCAAATTGAACGAGGAAAGAAAGAATGCCTATATGCCTCCGTACGAGCCCTAATTTCTCTTATCTTGTCTTTACGCGAAATGTAAGTAGGCGGCAGCAAGATCTTACTACACTCAGCTTCAAATTCCGGCCCTCTAAATTTACTTAACAGAAATTCACGAAAAGAACGTCGTCTTTCTTCCAGCGATACCCAATTGAGTTGCCGGAGCATTTCCGTGACACTCGCGCATTGGTCGAACCTACCGGTAACAAATCTAGCTGCTCGCCTCTGAACTGCTTCTATGTCTTCCTTCAAACCGATCTGCTGCGGATCCCAAATACTTGAGCAATACTCAAGACGTGGTCGTACAAGCGTTTTATACGCGGTCTCCTTTACAGGTGAAGTACATCTTCCCAAAATTCTCCCAATAAACCGAAGTCGGCTGTCTGCCTTACTCACAACTGTCCTTACATGCTCGTTCCATTTCATATCGCTCTGCAATGTTACGCCTAGATATTTGAACGACGCGACCGCATCAAGAAGATCACTACTGATGCTGTATTCGAACATTATAGGATTGTTTTTTCTACTCATGCGCATCACCTTACATTTTTCTACATTGAGAGCTAGCTGCCATTCTTCGCACCAACTAGAAATTTTGTCTAAGTCAACCTGTATGCTATTACAGTCAGTTACAGACGACACCCTCCCATACACCACAGCATCATCAGCAAACAGCCGAAAATTACAACTTACTCTGTCCATCAGATCATTTATATAGATAGAAAATAATAGCGATCCTATCACACTCCCCTGGGGCACGCCTGACGATACACTTGTCTCTGATGAACACTCGCCGTCGAGAACAACGTAATGCGTTCTATTACTTAGGAAGTCTTCCAGCCAGTCACAAATCTGTGAACCTATTCCATAAGCTCGTATCTTCGTTAGCAGTCTGCAGTGTGGCACCGCGTCGAACGCCTTTTTGAAGTCGAGAAAAACACAATCCGCCTGTTGCCCTTCGTCCATGGCTCGCAAGATGTCATGTGAGAAAAGGGCAAGCTGAGTTTCACATGAACGATGTTTCCTAAACCCGTGCTGATTCATGGAAAGAAGCTTTTCCGTTTCAAGGAAATTTACTATATTCGAACTGAGAATAAGCTCCAAAATTCTACATGAAACCGATGTCAACGATATTGGCCTGTAATTGTATGGGTCAGTTCTCTTTCCTTTCTTATAAACGGGAGTCACCTGCGCTTTTTTCCAATCACTAGGAACTTTGCGCTGAATTAAAGATTCGCGATAAATGCAAGCTAAGTAGGGGGCTGCAGAATAGTCTTTGTAAAACCGAACTGGTATTCCATCCGGACCAGCAGACCTTTTCGTATTTAGCTCTCTCAGCTGCTTCTCTACACCGGAAATACCTATTACTATGTCCCCCATTTCGGAATTAGTACGTTGATCAAATGATGGTATATTTGTGCGGTCCTCCTGCGTGAAGGATTCCTTAAAGGTTAAATTTAGAACTTCAGCTTTCCGTTTGCTTTCTTCTATTACTGCCCCGGAATGGTCAACGAGTGACTGGACAGTGGGCTTTGACCCGCTTATCGATTTTACATAGGACCAGAATTTTTTCGGGTTCTCGGAAAGATCTTTTGCTAAGGTATGGCTGTGATAATTATTGTATGCTTCACGCATCGATCTTTTTATAGACGCACGAATCTCTAATAACTTTTGCCTGTCATCATTTGCGTGTTCTTTTTTGAATCGAGAGTGCAACAGCCTTTGCTTTCTCAGCAGCTTTCTAACATTATTATTATACCACGGTGGATCTTTTCCATCCTTAATCGGATTTACTGGCACATATTTCTCTAACCCTTTATTAACAATGCACTTAAATTTAGTCCAAAATTCCTCTACATCCATAGTCCCAGAATTAAACGATGCTCATTCATTTTCTAAGTGCGATCGTAACATTTGCTTATCGGCTCTTCCCAACAAAAACACGCTCCTAGCCTTATTGATTGGTTTATGGAATTTGGTCACCATCGACGCTATGACGATATCATGATCACTAATTCCTGTCTCTACACAGACATCGTTAATAAGGTCAGGCCTGTTTGTGGCTATAAGGTCTAGAATATTTCCATTGCGCGTGGGTTGCCGGTTTAACTGCTCAAGACAGTTTTCGGAGAACGTGTCCAAAAGTAGCTCGCAAGACTGCTTGTCTGTACCGCCTGAAATGTAACTAGCGAGGTCCCAATCTATACTCTTAAGGTTGAAGTCACCTCCGACTAATATTACGTGGCCCGGATACCTATGCACTACCTGGTGTAGACTTTCCTTGAATGATTCTAAAACTGCTACAGCAGCACTGGGGGGGGGGGGGGCGGTAAAAACACCCAACTATTAACTTTACTTCTTTTAGACCTGTTATACGTGCCCAGATAACTTCACAGTTACTTTCAACCTCGATCTCAGTAGAAACAATATCTTTGTCCACAGCGATGAACACTCCTCCTCCAGTTGTATCAGATCTATCTTTCCGATATACATTCCACGCTTCGCTAAATATTTCTGAACTTGCCACATCATCATTTAGCCAGCTTTCGGTGCCTAAAACTATCTGAGCGCAATAACTTCCATGCAGCGCTGCAAATTCGGGAAATTTGTTTCTAATACTCTGTAAGTTCGCGGCTAATATTTTTATGTTCGAATTTTTGTTCCGAATGTGGCCTGAATTCGCTGTTTGAATGCTGACAGGCGAGTGCTCATCACAGTTAGCGCCTAGCCTAAAAAAAAAACCATGTGCACTCCACAAGTACTCTGCTACCCGAGTAGCCGCTTCCTTAGTGTAGTGCACCCCTGATCTATCTAGGGGCACCCTACAATTCCCCACCCGATAACGCAGATCCAGAAATCTGCAGCCATGACTGTCACAGAGTCGGCGAAGCCTCTGGTTCAAACCCTCCACTCGGCTCCAAACCAAAGGCCCCGATCAACCCTGGGAACAATGCTGCAAATCGACAGCTCTGCTTGCACCCCGCGTGCGAAGGCAGCAGCCTTCACCAATTCCGCCAGCCGCTCGTAGGACCTGAGGATGTCCTCAGAACCCAAGCGACAAGCGTCATTGGTGCCGACGTGAGCCACGACTTGCAGTCGACTGCACCCCGCACCCTCGATAGCCGCCGGCAAGGCCGCCTTTACATCTCGGATGAGGCCCCCCGGCAGACACACCGAGTGCACGTTGGAATTCCTTCCAGATCTGGACGCTATCTGCCTAAGGGGCTCCATCACGCGCCTAACATTGGAGCTCCCAATAACTAATAATCCCCTCCCCCTGTGCACCTGCTCGGACCCTGCTGAAGGAGTGGCCACACTTTCACTCACAGGACGAACGGGCGCGGACGGACGTCCAGCCTCCACATTGGCCTTCCGCCTCGAGCGACGCGAACGCCGTACAACCCGCCACTCCCCTTGCGGAGAAGGCGGCTCGACGACGTCCGGTACACCTGAAGGTGCCTCGGTAGCAGGCACGCCCTATACGGAGAGGCGTCTGTAGCAAGCACAATGTGAGAGAATAAGCAGTTAAGCACAAATCAGACACAAGTTGCTGCTTTAAGATACAAAAGGCGCCTTCACAATCTGCGAACCAGACAAAAGGCACATTTATGCAAAAGGCGATGGAGCGGGTGCGCCACCATAGCAGTGCCAGGCAATACGCAATTTTACCAAGAAAAGCTTGCAACTTTTTAACCAATGTGGGCCGAGGCAGGGAAACAACAGCAGGCACGTGGTCCGGAAGGGGTCGGGCCCCAGCAGGAGAGATCTCAAACCCAAGGTATGACACAGATGGTTGAAAAAAATGTGACTTGAACAAATTACACTGAAGACCTGCCCCCAGGCGAGTAGAGAAAAGGGCATGCAAGTTCGGTAACTGGTCGATGAGGGAAGACCCCATGACCGCAATATCATTCAAATGGTTAACAACCAGGGACGGGACACAAACCTTACTCCAAAAATTATTGAAAAATATCCAGGGTACTAACTAAGCCAAACAGTAGTCGTTGGTACTGGTAAAGACGTTAAGGGGTATTCACATCCTACAAGCGTTTAGAGTTTTCATCCAGCACAAGTTGTACATAACCTTCAGCCAAATCCAATTGAGAAAAAGAGTGGGACCCGGCGAACATAGCAAGCAGTTCATCAGTGCATGGCAGGGGATAGGAATCAATAACAGACTGGGCGTTCACAGTAATCTCAAAGTTGCCACATAAATGTAAGGAACCCAAGGGTTTCTTGATCTACACAAGAGGGGTATTCCACACACTAGAGGAAATAGGTTTAATTGCCTGCAAAGCCTGCAGGTGGTCGAGTTCAGCATTACTTGGTCCACCGGGACCTGGTGGCAAAAAAAAACTTGGAGCGAGCTGTAGGTTTCACGGGGATATGCATGGTAAAACACTAGCACAACCTAAGCCAAAGCAAACAAGGATGAAAATTCCTGACAAAGTAACTTAAGGTCACGAAAAGGAACAGAATCAGAGACCAAGGTTAGAGTCTGAAATAGAGATACCAAAAACATTGAAAGCGTCAAGACCAAAAATGTTAGCAGCTGCAATACTATCGACCACAAAAAAGTCACAAGGCAAACGACAGACTTTTCAGCTGTAGGAGATGTGAACTGACCCAGAACAGGAATGTAGTTCTTTTACGTGATGATCAACAGGCGACAACGGTTGTGAACCCAGGCAAACGTGTGATAATTCAGAAAAGAAACCAAGGGCCCCATATCTATTTGCAAGGTGACAAATTTGTCAAGAAATTGATCATCAACGAACAACTTATCAGGGTGAGCCTGCAAACTTCCCACAACATTAATGTCCAAGTCCATGTCAGCGGGAGCAGCCTGCAGGCGAGACACAGATATGCAAGTGGGGTGCTCCTGCACCATGGCACTATTGGAAGCAGCAAGATAACCTGCATAGGAAAAGACAGGAGTTACATCCTTCCATGCCCTAACATGATTCCCAGCGACACAGGAAACCTTGAATGACTGAGCAATATTCAGAACACCAGCAAGAGACGGTTTTCAAATTGAAGAGCACATTGACGAACCTCGCGATCCAGTGCAGTAGAATAGTACCGCGAACCATGTCGTCCGCGTAGGAATCCTGATGAGTAGGGGTCACAAACATACAGCTTCAACTAAGGCCATGGATTCTGGCTGCCCATGCATGACAGGACTGATTAGGCTTCTTCCATGAATGATAAAATTCCACATGAGCTGCAATGATCTGAGTACGGGGCTGGTAATAAGTAGACAGCAAACAACACATCTAATCAAAGGACAAGGGCAGCGGTTCCTTGAGGGGGGCGAACTGACACAGTAACTGATAAATATGGAGAGAAATCCAATTTTTTTTTAAAATAAACTTTACACAAGGCCATAACAAAGACACCGAAAGCAAGGAAGTGTTGACGCAACTATTTCTCATACGAATCCCTGATGGTCATTGGAACCAATGACGCCATGTGGGGCGAAACAAATGTAATAACAACAGACGCAATAGTGTCCATGCATTCTGCCTGAGCCGATGCAACCGTAAACAGCTGCTGAACTGAATCAGCCACAATTTGTAACCCAGTACGAAGTACCTGACCCCATGGAGGGAGTTCAAAGTCCAAGGTAGTGGCTGTGCCAAGTGAAGTCATAGTCACATAGGCGGGCTGAGAGATACGCGGAAGTCCTAACACCAATAAATGTGTTTTAAAGCTCCGACATTGCTGTGGCCAGAAAAAGATCCTGCAAGAATGAGACCAATGATGGCTGAAGAGAATGGATCATTGTGACAGAAGCGCAACTAATCTGCAAATTGCTGTAGATTTCAATGCTGGGCCATTAACAAGTACCAGTGTGTCAACCATTCAGTGAATCGTCATTGATATGGGCTTTCGGAGCCGAACGTCCACTCGTGTACCCTTTCTGACTGCACGACACAAAGTTTTATACCTCGCCTGGGCCTATTAACTGCCTGGTAACTAGAAACATGTTGCATGGTTTGATTAGTCTTGTTTCCATTTGTATCGAGTGCATGGATGTGTACAGCTATGGAGGCAACCTTGTGAATACATGGGCCCTAAATGTCAGCAGGTGATCGTTCAAGCTAGTGAACTATTCCAGCAGTGAACTGTCTTGTCTTTGGTGCTGTTGCGAAGATTATGCTAGCATTATTGATCGGGCAGTATTAACCATCAACAAAATAACGTCCAAGGAATAAAATACCTTGATACAAACGTCTGTTTTGTGCACTAAATACTTGACATAAAAAATCAATAGTTTGACCAAAAATTTTAACACACACATTTTGATGTTTACTGTACTGTATTGATACAGAAACACTGAATTTTAATTTTTCCAAAGCTGATTTCATAATGTGGGACTGAAATGGTTAAAAAAGACGGCAACAAGTGATGGCGCCTGGAAAAGGCTGTGTGGATTGTGTACTCGAGGTATACCAGGTTATCAGTGGTAGAGCGAATCTGGCAGAAACCACCCTGGAATGAAGCCAGTAAGCCCCAAGTCTCTAGGATCCAACACAACCGCCGACTAACCATCTGTTCCAACAGTTTACAGGAAACGTTGGTAAGGTGGATGGGTCGATAGCAAACAACATGAAGAGGGTTTCTGCGAGTTTAAGCACAAGGACAATGATGCTCTCCCACCATTGCAATGGGAAAACACCATCGCACCAGATGCAGTTGAAGAGAGCAAGAAGATTACGCTGGCTCTCTGTTGAGAGGTGTGTGCGCACTGAGGAACTCCCACTCACTAAATGGCGCATTATATGCCTCAGAGCAGTGGGTGGTAAAGGAGAGGAACTGGCGTTCTACCTGTTCCTTTAATGCATGGAAATCCAGTGGGTAATTCGCAGAGGCAGAGGTGCAAGTATAGTGCTCAGCAAAGATCACAGCAAGTGTGGCAGGGTCCATACATAGAGTTCCATTTGTGAAGATCCCAGGAATTCCTGGTGGCGTCTTATATCCCTTTAGGCCCCAGATTTTGCTCCAGACCTGTGAGGTGGAGGTACCTGACCCAATAGTGGAGATGTACCTTTCCCAACACTCCTGTTTCCATCTTTTAATAAGTTGGCGGGCACGAGCACAGAGCTGTTTAAAGGTGATAAGGTGCTCCAAAGATGGGTGCCCCTTGTATCAATGTAGGGACCACATGCGGCCTATAATGGCCTCAGCTACTTCTGGTGACCACCAAAACACTGTCCTCCGCTGTGGACACCCTGAGGAACAAGGAATGGGTAGTCTTCCCAGTTTGACCCGTTTAGAGCCCACCTAGATAGACGCCCTGCGGACTGACGCTGTGGGAGTGACGTGAAAATCTAGAAATAATCACTGCCACACAAGTCATCATGTGCTCTCCAGTGCACAGATGGTGGGAGGCTGTGGCTGCAGATCGATAAATCGGTGCCCGAAAACATGCCATGCGCCACACTAAAATGTGTGGGGGGGCACCAGTATTTAAGAGGCAGAGGTCGAGTTGAGATAATAGATTCTTGACAACTCTGCCATGGCCAGAAATTGTTGAACCACCCCACAAGGGATTGTGGGCATTAAAGTCACCCGATAGTAGGAACGGTGGGTTGAGATAAAAGCGCAGCCAAAACATCAAGGGATACATCACCATCTTGAGGCAGATGGGTACTACAGAGTGTGAACTCCTGTGTTGTCCTTATCCTGACAGCCACTGCGTCTAACGGTGTTTGAAGGGGCATGGGTTCACTATGAACAGAAGTAAGGACATACACACACACTCCACCTGAGACCCTGTTATATGAACTACAATTACTATAACATCTCCTGTAACATGGAGGGCAGGGGTCTGCCTTGCTGGAAACCAGGTTTCCTATTAGGCTTACAAGCTGTTTTAGCTCAGCCAGCTGGGTGAAAAGACCGCTGCAGTTCCACTAGAGGATGACGCTTTCCAATATCTGGAAGACATGAATGTTCTGAGAGGGGAGATTATGCCTCAGTATCGCGTGCATCCACCAGTTGAGACGTGTCTGCTTCAATGTCCAATATACCTGACACTGTCAACACAAAGGAAGAACACATAAATGGGAGAGACCAAGTATTGAACTGAGCTAAAATTGTTAAAGCAGAAAAACAGTGGCTGGCTGATCACTAAGAAATACAGGATGAGCCAACCACTCTGATCAGACTAAAAACCTGTAGTTAAAAATAGGGCAGAAGTCGTAAAAGAGACAACAGATTAAAAGGGTTAGGCGTGGGAGCCTGAGAAACCAGGCAAATGAGGTCCCTCCATTAAATAGATCGATAAAACCCAGTTGCGCAAATAAAACCTAAAACACGGTCAGCCATCGAGACATCGTCAGCTAAAATTAAAGCAGGCACAGTAGATAGGTTGAAAGATTGCCGCAAAGTGCCTAAAAGCGGATGTCCGACAGAAATGTGGACCACTGTAAACAAATCGCCACAACAGCAATTTGGTGGGTCCTCTTGACGTAAAGGGTAGCCATGCATTAACCACGTATGGCCATAGAGGACTCGATCGCACAAACGTTTTTGGATGTGCTCAGTGTTGACCATTGCGTATTCCAAGTCTCAAATACCTTGTGGTGCAACCCTAATCAGATATCCCTTTCTGGGATGCCAGTATCCAGGGAAGGAGCGGTGGTGACCACCTGATCGACATGTTCGTTGCCCGGGATGCCAAGATGGCCAGGGGTCCAAACAGCCCACAGACCAGCCAGACTTGCCGAGTAAATCAATGGCGTTGCGAATGGATTGCATCAAGGGATGGGGAGAGAAATAACTGTCAAGGGTTTTGCAGGCCACTAAGGGATTCGCTGCAGACGACATACTACTTCCTTGGGCATGTTTGTAGGTGGTCAAGGGCACGAGATATGGCGATCAGTTCGGCAGTAAAAATGTTACCGCCAGGTGGCAGGGACGGTTGTTCAGTGTGGTCGCTGTGCACATGGTCATAACCGATTCAGCCATCTACCAAAGAGCCATCAGTATATACCACTTCCGCACTGTGGAATGTATCAAGAAGGGCCAGAAACTTGAGACAGAGCGTTATTAGTGAAACTAACACCTTCGGATCACAGGACAATTGCAGGTGTAGCTTCAAATGAGGAATGGACCAAGGAGGCGTACAGGATTAGCAGGAAAAAGCGGCAAGAGAGGTAGGGACTGGTGTGAGGAAAGGCGTGTACAAAACCGGATTGTGATCGGAAGACCCGATCTGGATCGATATGGTGGAGAGGGAAGGGTAGCATCTGGAAACAGAAGCCTGCAATTTGGGTGGTGTCGCGTGGCGTGGCATGGACTCAAAACAACGTAATTGGCGAGAAGCTGTTGCCGGCGAAAGTGCAATGTAGGAATCCCAGCTTCGGCAAGAAGACATGGCACAAGGCTATTGTGGAAAGCCCCTGTCGCCAGCCAAATACCTCTATGATGGATGGGATCAAGGATCCCACCCGCTGATGGTGCTGCAGAGTCATATACCAGGCTCCTGTAATCAAGCCTTGATTGGATCCGAGACTTATAAAGCTGCAGGAGGTTGGAAGGGGCATGCAGGAGGTTGGAACGGGCAGTGCCCCAAGCTGTATGACTCAATCAGTGGAGAATATTTAGATGATGCCAGCATTTCTGTTTCAGCTGGCGCAGATGGGGCCTCCAAGTAAGTCGGTTGTAAAATACCATTCCGACAAACTGATGTGTGTCTTCAACAAGTAGCAATTCACCACCTAGGTATAGCCCTGGGTCCATGTGAACTACCTGGCGGCGACAGAATTGCATTACGCGGGTTTTCTGCGCTGAAAATTGTAAACCATGGGCAGAGACCCATAATTCGGCTTTTCGGATGGCTCCCTGCATCCGCCGCTCAGCAACGCTAATACTAACAGAACTGAAATAAAGACAAAAGTCATCGGCAAATTGGCTACAGCAGACCATTGATCCCACAACTGTTGCAAAACTGTTTATGGCCACTAAAACTAGAGGCATACTGAGAAAGGAGCCCTGTGGAACACCGTCCTCTTGAATGTGTGATGAGCTAAGAGTGGCACCAACCCTAACCCTAAAAAAGCGGTGGGAAAGAAAATTCCTTATAAAGATTGAAAGTGGGCCCCGTAAACCCCAGTCGTACAATGTAGCCAGTATGTGGTGGCGTCAGGTGGTGTCATACGCTTTCTGGAGATCGAAAAATACAGCGACAAGGTGTTCACGTCAGCTAAAAGTTGTACATATAGCCAACTCCAATGACACAAGATTGTCAATTGTGCAACAGCCCTGACGGAAGCCCTCTTGTTGTGCGGCCGAGGGACCCGTTTATCGAGGATCCACATAAGCCGCCGACTCACCATATTTCAAGGAGTTGGTGAGGCTAATCGGATGGTAACTATCAGCCACCTGTGGGTTAGCGCCAGGTTTCATCACCGGGATGATGGTGCTTTCCTGCCATTGGGAGGGGAAAACACCTTCTGCCCAGAGACGATTAAAACCAAGGCGAGAAGTTGGTTCTGAGCATCCACAGGAAGAAGCTAAAGGCATTGGCTATGGATACGATCTGGTCCTGGACAGGTATCGGAGCACTTTGAAACTCCCACTCACAAAGGGGTGAATTGTACGTTTCCTGGCAATGTGTACGAAATGATAGCGGCTTCCACTTGAGTCGTTCTTTGAGGGTGCAGAAGCTGTACTGTAAGCTTCAGTTGAAGAGGTGCATGCATAATGCTGTGCCATGTGCTCGGCGACAGCGATCAAGGTCTGTACAGATAGTACCCTGAATGTGAAGACAAGATTCCTGCTGGTAGGCAGTAGCCGAAAAGGCGTCGAACATGGGTTCACAGCCGAGAAGAAGAGGAGCAAGACCCAACAGAGGCTATGTACCTCTCCCAACAATCCTGCTTACTTTGCCGGATTAATCGTCGAGCTCGGGCCCGGAGCCATATAAAGACAATCAGGTATTCCATGGTGGGTTGGCGCCGGTGGCGCTAGAGTGCCCTTTGACGATCCTGAATGGCTTCACCGATCTCTGGTGTCCACCAAGGCACAGATTTACGCCGAGGGAAGCCAGTGGTGGTGGAACAGTGGCCTCAGCGGCGGAGACTATGGCGGCAGTGACTTGCTTAATTGCCACATCCACATCAGTTGACATTGGGTCAGAAACGACGACTAAGGTGTAACGCCGCCAATCAGCCCTGTGAATGGACAATCATGGCAGGCGGTCTGCAGGTATAGACAGTTGGAGTAACATAAGGAGATGAAAATGTTGCTCCACAAAGGTCGCCGTGGACCCTCCAAGTGAGGTGTGAGAGAAGGCTTGGGCTATAGGCTGACAGGTCTTTGGCGGAAAATGTGACATGTGCCACACTAAAGTGTGTAAGGGCACCTGTATTGAGAAGACAGATGTCTTGTTGTGTAAAAAGGGTTTCAACTTCCCTACCACGAGTTGTTTCTGTTCCACCCCATAAAGGGTGATGGGCATTAACACTCGCACCTCAGCCCGGGGTTGCTCCGGGTGCCCAACTGAGCATTTTTCATGATTTTTAGAAATCTGAAATGCTACAGCTAAGAAATTTTTATATTTTTTGCAGCTCAAAGTATCCTCTTTTTAAATAAGTAGGTTATGGCAGAAGAAAGAAGGAAACACACTTTTCATGTAAAAAAAAATATTGCTATGTATTTTCATATTTAAGAAAAAAGTCTTACATTCAATTTAAGACACATAATTTGTTTTTGTGTGATAATCCCTAAAACATTCTGGCATACATAAAGCGACATTACACTCCTGACACCACCAGGATGTCTCTTTCCTTCCTCACTTTGCATCTTTCTGAACAAACTTTACAAACCCGTGTGGGGTTTGCTTTTTTCTCATTCCCTAGTATCTTCTGCACAAAATGTCTTCCTTTGAGTCTGTCATTTGTTTGATTAGCCACAGGCTCAGTTTCCTTTTGTACTCCTTTGACAAGAGACTCTCCAAACCGAAGAAGAAATATCTTCAGACTACCTTTTTTTTTTTTTTTTTTTTTTTTTTTTTTTTTTTTTTTTTTTTTCGTTCTTCAGCACTTGAGGAGCCGAGTGGTGCAATGACAGTCAAATGTCGAGGTGTGTGAAATTTCTGTACATAACCTTCTTTTACCCTTTTCATCAATACCTTTATGTAAAATTTTCTTGTTAATATATATAATAACCACCACTTAGTTTCAAGCAGTGTGTCTCTCTTCCTGCCTCCTTCATATCTATTAAAGGGATATCACTATATTATATATGATAAACTTTTTTAATATTCTTCAAATATCCCAAAATTTTAATATTTTATTCTATTACTATATTAAATAAGTACAAGGCAATGGGTTGCTATATTTCTGTATTTAAAAGTGTACATAAGAATTACTGAAGAACTACATCTGAAATAGTCTTGCTATATCATTGTACTACTTATGGTGTAATAATGCCGCGAGACACCATGTAAATCGACTGCCGGTGTGGCGCAGGGGATAGCGTTACCGGCTCAACTGCATACCATCATCAGACAAATGGTCCTAGAGAACATTTTAGCAAGACATTAGCAGATAGGCTGTTGATGTACGTCGATGTTGAGCAGAAGGATTGGGATACAATTCTACCAGTAGTGACAGTTGCTTACAATACTGCAAGACAAGACACCACAGGCTTCACGCCGTTTTTCCTGCTCCATGGCCGAGAAGCTGAGACGAAAATAGATACGCTTTTCCATTTCCAACCAGACGACACTCGGGATGACTATGTTAAACAGCTCATCACCAGGTTTTTTTTTTTTTTTTTTTTTTTTTTTTTTTTTTTTTTTTTTGTGGTTTTAGGGCGCACAACTTCTATGGCGCCCAGCCAAGAACATAGATTCGCTATGATCTCAAAAAAATGGTGACTGTCAGATCGTCAACAAGAGGCTAAAAACGAAAGATAAAAGACAATTAAAAGGGTTAAATATCCTTGGATAGGTTGGCCAAGTTGATAAAACGCAAAATTCGAGCAGCTGCTCGTGTGTCATCAGCTAAAATTTCCTCCAGAGTAGACGGAAAGTGAAGGGCTACACGGAGATGATTAAAATTAACACAAGACAGTAAAACATGTCGCACTGTCAGCAGTTCACCGCAGGAGCATAGCGGTGCAGATTCGGCGGATAGCAAGTGACGGTGGCTGAAACGGCAGTGACCGATCCGCAACCGGGCCAGGATGACCTCCTCCCGCCGAGAGGGGCGTGAGGAGGTCCTCCAAGCGGTCGGGATCGGTTTGACAGTTCGCAATTTATTGTTGTACAGTGAAAGCCACACACTGTGCCATTGCGACACGATACTCCGGCGAAGAGCCAGTTGAACATCGTCCGATGGGACGCAAAAGATAGCCATGCGAGGCAAAAGAGCTTCTGCCTTGGCTGCTATGTCGGCGGCCTCATTCCCGGGCACACCCACATGGCCAGGGACCCACAGGAAAGAAACGTGACAGCTGTCATCTGCCAGCAACTGGAGGGAGCGTTGGATCCGATACACGAGAGGATGGTTCGAGAAAGGGTCCTTAAGACTCTGCAGGGCACTAAGGGAGTCCGAACATATGGCATAGAAAGGTTGGCGGTGGCGGCAGGTATACAAAACGGCCTGGTGGAGGGCGAAAAGCTCAGCCGTGCAGTACGAGCACCGGTCAGGGAGCTTGTATTGGAACCGGTTGTCCCCGACGACGAAGGCAGATCCGACACCGGCAGTGCTCTTGGAACCATCAGTGTAAATAAATATGGCATTATCGAACCGCGAACGGAGTTCGACAAGCCTCGAGCGGTATACCAAATCCGGAGTGCTCTCCTTGGGGAGCGAACTAAGTTCAAGGTGTGTGTGAACCTGGGCCTGATGCCACGGTGGCAATGGGCTTTCGCTCAACCGAAGGGTGGAAGGAAGGGTAAAATCGAGCCGCTGTAGCAGGCGGCGAAACCGAACTCCAGGTGGAAGCAAGGCAATCGCAGACAACTGATATTGGCGATCGAGTGAGTCGTCAAAAAATAATCGGTAAGATGGATGGTTGGGCATCGACAGCAGGCGGCATGCGTACCAACACAAGAGTACGTCACGTCGAGTGGTCAAGGGTAATACAGCAGCCTCGGCATACAGACTTTCAACAGGGCTGGTATAAAATGCACCGGTCGCCAGACGTAATCCCCGATGGTGGATAGAGTTGAGACGGCGGAGAATCGACGGCCGTGCAGAAGAGTATACAAGGCTTCCGTAGTCGAGCTCGTCATTTGCCTCGCAATGGCCTGGTAAAGGTGAAGCAGGACGGTACGATCCGCTCCCCATGACGTGCCACTGAGGACACGAAGAACGTTAAGGGATCGGGCACAACGGGCAGCCAGGTAGGACACGTGTGTGGACCAGCAAAGTTTCCGATCCAACATGAGTCCCAAGAATTTCGTAGTCTCCACGAAAGGGAGACCAACAGGGCCGAGACGTAGAGAAAGTGGAAGAAATTCCTTGTATCTCCAGAAACTGATACACACAGTTTTCTCAGTGGAGAATCGGAAGCCGTTTGCGATGCTCCAGGAATATAGACGGTCAAGACAGCGTTGGAGAGAACGCTCCAAGAGACACGTCCGCTGGGCGCGACAATAAATTGCGAAATCGTCAACAAAAAGAGATCCGGAGACGTCGGCTGAAAGGCAATCTACGATCGGATTGATTGCAATGGCAAAGAGCGCCACACTCAAGACGGAGCCCTGTGGTACCCCATTCTCCTGGCAAAAGGTATCTGACAAAAAAGAGCCCACCCGTACCCAGAACTTGCGATCCGCCAAAAACGCTTGGATGAAAAGAGGAAGGCGGCCCCGAAGGCCCCATGTGTGCAATGTGCGGAGAATGCCCGCTCTCCAACAGGTATCGTATGCCTTCTCCAAGTCGAAAAACTCTGCTACTGTTTGACGCTTCTTTAGAAAGTTGTTCATAATGAACGTCGACAACGTAACGAGGTGATCAGCAGCAGAGCGGTGTCGACGAAAACCGCATTGGATATTAGTCAGGAGGCGGCGAGATTCGAGGAGCCAGACCAACCGAGCGTTAACCATGCGTTCCATCACCTTACAGACGCAGCTCGTCAGAGAAATGGGGCGATAACTGGAAGGAAGGTGTTTGTCCTTCCCTGGTTTGGGGATGGGGACAACAATGGCTTCATGCCATCTTGTGGGAACATGACCTTCAGTCCATATGCGATTGTAGGTACTAAGAAGAAAGCACTTGCCCACAGGAGAGAGGTTCTTCAGCATCTCAATATGAATGGAATCGGGCCCGGGAGCAGAAGACCGGGACAGGGCGAGAGCACGGTCTAGCTCCTGCATGGTGAAGGCGACGTTATAATTTTCACAATTAAAAGAGCGGAAAGAAGGCGGCCGTGCCTCCTCTACCTGTTTGCGAGGGAGAAAGGCAGGGTGGTAATGGGCAGAGCTCGAAACCTCCGCAAAAAAACGGCCCAATGCGTTTGAAACATCAGCGGGGTCCACGAGGACTGCGTTCTCCACGGTCAGGCCAGGAATCGGGGAGTGGACCTTGATGCCGGACAAACGGCGTAGGCCACCCCAGACAACCGTGGAGGGAGTAAACGGTTACAAGAACTAGTAAAAGCAGTCCAGCAAGCTTTCTTGCTGTCGTTTATGATACGACGGCACTGCGCTCTCATACGTTTGTAACTGATGCAATTCTCCAAAGTTGGGTGGCGGCGGAAGGTGCGTAAAGCACGGCGCCGGGCTCTAAGCGCGTCGCGGCAGGCTGCAGTCCACCAAGGGACCTGGACACGACGTGGGGAAGAGGATGTACGAGGTATGGAACGTTCAGCAGCGGTGAGAATAACCTCTGTGAGGTAGTCGACCTGACTGTCACAGTTGGGAAAATTCTGATCGTGAAAAACAGCCACGGAAGAATAAAGCCCCCAGTTGGCTTTGGAAATGTTCCAACTGGTGGGACGAGGAGACGGGGAATGATGCAGGAAGTGGATGATACAAGGGAAATGGTCACTTGAGTACATGTCAGAAAGTGCATACCACTCAAACCGACCGGCAAGCTGAGGAGTGCATATTGCGAGGTCTATATGGGAGTAAGTGTGTGTTGTGTCTGAAAGGAAGGTCGGTGCACCGGTGTTGAGGCAGACAAGATCGAGGTGTTGGAGAAGGTCCACCAAAAGGGAGCCTCTCGGACAAGGTGCCGGAGAGCCCCATAGGGGGTGGTGGGCATTAAAGTCGCCTACCAACACGAAAGGTGAAGGGAGCTGGTCAACAATGTGTAGCACATCCGCCCTAGTAAGGGCAGATGACGATGGCGAATAGATATTACAGAGGGAGAAGGTAAATGTGGATAAAGTGATGCGGACGGCAACTGCCTGTAGGTGAGTGTGCAAGGAAATGGGATGGAAATAGACATCGTCTCGAAGGAGCATCAGAACCCCTCCATGGGCTGGGACACCTTCCACGAGTGGCAGGTCGAACCGCACAGAGGTGTAGTGTGGGAAGTCTGCACGATCACGTGGACGCAACTTAGTTTCCTGGAGGCAGACTAGAAGCGGGCAGTGCAATCGAAGGAGTAGTTTTAACTCCTCCCGATTAGAACGAACGCCGCGAATATGCCATTGAAGGAGTGCCATGATAAAAATGAGAGAAGAAATAAGGATAAAAACCAACTAGCAAGCGGGGTCACCTCGACGGCCGCTGAGGACCGGATTTCGAGGGAGCACTGCTATCGCTGTCCAGGGGCAAAGGGTCGTGGTCCATAGGTTCGACCGACGCGCCTGCCACCTCCCTGAGTTGATCAGGAGGGGCAGTTTCCCCCGCCGGTAGAGGGCCGGGTGCCCGGCAGACGGAGCGACCCGGTGAAACAGAAGACGGCCGAGGCCGGCAACTGTTGGACGGCGTGACGGATGGGTCACGCCTCGGCGGGGAAGGAGAGGAACTCTTTTTCTTGTCAGCTCTTCTGGAAGAGTGACGGCGGGAAGAGGCAGTTGACGGTTGGGAAGCCTGAGAACGCAGAAAATCCTCACGGACAGGTTCCTTTTTCAAGGTCCGGGCATCTTGTTTAGTGCCCACGGTTTACTAGAGGTTGACGAAGACTGTACCTTAGAAGCAGCAGGAGGAAGTGGGGACGTGGAACGGGCAATCTTCGGGCTGGCGGATCGCACAACTGTGTCAGCGAAAGTGATGTCACAAGTCTGGGTACTGGAATCCTTGGTAGGTCGAGTTGAGGTGACGACCTTACTGTATGTACCCGCTGGGAGGACAGTGGGCTTTCGACTCGCCAACAACTTTCGAGCGGCAGATGTCGATACCTTCTCCGTAACCCGAATTTGCTGGATCACCTTCTCATCCTTGTACACAGGGCAGTCGCGAGAGGAAGCCGCATGGTCACCGTTGCAGTTTAGGCAGTGAGGGGACGGAGGTGGGCAATCCCCCTCATGGGCGTCCCTACCACAAGTGACACACTTTGCTGCATTTGGGCAATGTTCACGGGTATGGTTGTACCTGTGGCACTGAAAACAGCGCGTTGGGTTAGGTACACAAGGGCGGACAGAGATGACTTCATACCCTGCTTTGACCTTCGACGGGAGGTCAACTCTGTCGAACGTCAAAACACAGTACGAGTCGGTGTCAGTTGGTTATCGACCTTTTTCATGACCCTATGGACGGCTGTCACACCCTGGTCGGACATATAGGATTGGATGTCTTCATCAGACAACCCGTCAAGGGATCTCGTGAAGACTACCCCCCGTGACGAGTTGAGTGTGCGATGTGCTTCCACCTTGACAGGAAACGTGTGTAACAGTGTAATCCGGAGTAGTTTCTGAGCTTGGAAGGCACTTTCCACTTCTAGCAACAATGTGCCATTGCGCTGACGTGAACAGGTTTTAACAGGGCCAGCAATTGCATCTACACCTTTCTGTATAACGAAAGGATTGACAGAATTGAAATCCTTTCCGTCGGTGCGAGAGACGACAAGAAATTTAGGTACATTAGGCAGAGTCTTTCTTTGCTGTGGCGAGTCTAACTTACGTTTTTGGGTCAACGTCACTAAAGAAGAGAAGGAAGTCATCGCGGAAGTGTCCCCCGTGATTACCGGCGTCTCCGATGGCGCGCTCCTTCCTAGTGGGGGCCCTCTCCGAGGGCTTACCCGCCTTAGGTGATTGTTCACACCTCAGGTCACACCTCCCGAGAACTGACGGAGGGACCAATTGGCATGTTCGGAAGGTACCAGCTCAGGTAATCACACCTCCCTGGGCCTGGCCTTTACCAGGGGGTACGTACGTGCCCTACTTGTCTACCTGGGGTGGGGAATTACGCGTTACCCCGTCACCTGCTACGCATGATAATGCGTGGGTCGGCCTTCAGACACGCACTGGGAGGAAAGAAGAAGAATAGAGGAAGAGAAGTGAAAGAAGGAAAGAAGTGTCTCAAACGCCGAGGCGGAGACGAATGAGGAGGAGAAGAAGACTAGGAGAGTACAAGGAGAGAAAGACAGAAACAAAGGGTAAGAAAGGAAGGAACGAAGGAAGAAAAACGACAACAATTACCACCATAGCTCACGAAATATGCCCGTCTCCGGGCGAAGGCATAAACCGGGAGGGAAGGGGAAGCAGCCTGGGGCAGAAGAAAGACTGCTCCGGCTCGGGGCCCGTGCGCGCCACACACGTACCCACAAAAGAACTGTGGGCCCCCTGGGGGGATCACCAGGGTTGAAGAAGCAAGACAGCTGGCTCGCATATGGACACTGGACGCCCAGGAGAAGGACCGTCGGCGGTATAAAGACAAGCACCGATCTGTTGTGTACAGCCCAGGAGATCTGGTATAGATTTTTACCCCTGTACGGAAGATTGGGCTGTCAGAAATGTTATTGAAGTGTGGTTCGTATCATGTCATATGTTGCCTGTCAGACTTCACATACGAAGTTGAGGATTATGAGCCGTCTTCGAAACGACAAAAACGAAGAGACATTGTTCACGTCCTGAGCATGAAGCCTTATTACGATCCTGAAGAGCAGGTAGGTGATAATGGCTTCTTGTTCAAGGACTCTAAGGACGGCAATGTTACTGATGAAGCCACGACAGAAATGTCTGTCGTCAATAATCACAGAGAAGGAAAGAATTCTCCAGAACTGCCATACAGACGACCCATGACAAGGTCAAGATCCTAGGACATTGCAGCTGGCTCCACAGGGAACATAACAGAGGGTTGCTGTTTTTCCAGGAGAGGGAGCAATGTCATAGACACCACGTAAACCGACTGCGGTGCTGAAGGTCGCCGGTTCAATTCCGTCCACCGGCAAAAATTTATTTCTTTGTAATTAATAATTCCAGAATGTTCTAGATCTTTCTTATGTTCACTTGTAAATTCTACTTGTTTCTTATGTTAACTATTGTTCTAATTTCTGGTAAATTCTGTCTGTGTATAAATAGCAGAGCACTCTGCCCGAGAGGCAGTTAGTGCTGCATGTATGTTTAGTTCGTAATAAACCTGCTTTCAGTATAAGTGCTGTGTTCAGTTGCCTTCAAAGTCAAGCCTGCTTCCATTTCTACACGACAATATGTAACCACAGTCAACTGTCCATTTACACAACGACCCCTGCACCGTTACGCCTCTCCCTCCCATTATACAACTGTATGTAAATGTTTAAAATTTTTAACTTGATACATCAAATTGTGCATGTTAATTCACACCAGGATAGCTTATCTTATGGGATATAGTACCCCTTTCCTTCCTCCCCCATCATAGTTCCCTTCATTTTGTCACCAAGTTGTATTGTATCTAAACATATTTATTTTGTATTATGTTCATAACTTGTTATTAACATTTGGTATGTCTCTTTCTCCCCCCCCCCCTCCCCCCATGTAGCCTCTTAATCACACTCTTTTAATTTTGGAGATATTGCCAGTTTTATATTTGTATATTTTGTATCACTGACATGACTTTGTAATTAGCTGACATTAGGTTAGGGAATTAAGATACAACAATTGATTAACTACGATGACATGTAATGTCAAGATGGGCATCCATACAGCTGTCATATAGTGGTGTGCTGGCAGATTGTGCCCGAGTCACATTTTTGTGTGGCCTGTGTGGCATGCAACCCCATCCTCTCCCCTCCCACTCCCCCTTTTACTTACAGGCCTACTGCATGATCAAATGTACATATATCACATCCTATAACCAAATTGTCATAAAAGCTTGTTAAGACCACCTATGACAGCAGTATAAAGATGAAGAGCTTTTATTACTGTAACAGTTTTATTCAAGTAACTTATAATTTTTAACCCTGCACCATCTGGCATCTACAGTGCCTGGTTTACTTGTTGCGCTGTATCTCCCCCCTCCCCCCTCGCAGTTTGGCATGGTACGTCGAGTCAAATAAACCGAGACTAAAATTTACCTATTTCTTGTTATACACATATCCGTGTATTTTTACTAATACTCTTATTATATTCATTTTTCTTCAAAAACCACTTTTGCACGTACTGTATTTGCTCTCTTTATGACTATATTGCTTTGATTCTTTATATCTGAAATGCATTGTAATTTCTATCAGAAATTGCTACAGATCTGAAGATGATAACTCAAATCCACAATAATAAAAATGCGACCAAGACATTCTAATAATTTTATTACATGCCAACTTATGGTCGCTTGTCAAAAAAAAATGGATGATTTTATAACCAAGTGGAAATCATCTTCATGAATGGTATACTAACATTATTTCCAGAAAACAATCTAAATTATGTGGCAATAGACTATAATCTACTTTACACCACAATAAATATTTCTGAAGTACCTGTTATAGTATGAATCCAGAAACCAATACTGCACTATTGTCCATATCATGCTACATTACAAACATTTATCATTATACATGAACATCCCCCGTTCTAATAGTGGAGTTTGCAGAAGAAAAGTAATTAATGAGTGCAAAGTAAAGAATGTTGCTGTACAAACCTGTTCAAGATTTTTATATTTCACCTTCCTGCAATTGTATGCAATGCTACCATTTTCCTGGTACCTTTCTTCCAAAAGGTAACTTATGATGCAACTGCAAAATACATTAAATTGAAATGTTTTAATAAAGCAATTTCAACACAACAACAACAACAACAACCAAGCAAAAAAGAAAAGGCTCAAAGTTGATTAAAAAAAAAAACGAAGTTCAATTCATATTAAAGTAATGTATAAGCATAACATAACTATGCTATTTTCTTGTAACAATCTAAGCTCCTACATTTATCAAATGTTTGCACACAAAAGCAACCTGTTAAAAGTACATATATCAATATAATTCTTATGTATAGAATCTTTCCTGTAATCAGTGCCACTGACCATAGATGGTGTACAAATGTACCATAATCTGAGAATAGGAGTGGTATAGCACATGCTGATAGGGGGAAAAGAATTTGGTCTAAGGGTGTCTGTAGAATAAATTGAAGGCAAGTGTGGTGAACACAATAAGTGATCAGAGTACAAAAAAATGACAACATTAACAGTAGTTTATTTAGTTTTTTTTATGAGATGAAATAACATATAATGTTTTACACTGATCAGACTGACTCAGAAAAGCGAAAGCTAACTCGAGTGGAGTTATGGAATCATGTGATTGTTAATGAATTGTAAAAGAACTTAGACATCTTAGGGACCTTTTCTATGAAATTAAATTACAAGATGATTGTATATAAACTTTCACTACTTGAGCCAAAAATGATTTGCTGTTTGGATACTCAACATTATCAGGATGATATGCAAACTAGGCACTGCAAGATTTGTGCTATTAGTGTTAGATTCATTACACAATGGTAATGATATGGAGACATAGGGTATAAACACAAGTATTATTGTGCATTACGGCTAAGAACAAGAATGTCACTGTTGCTTACTGCAAAATATTGTCACAAATGAATATGGAGAGAGTCTCTTCCTGCACCATGGTTGAAGAACATGATTCACAATTTGAAATTAAATAGCAATTTGAAAAGATTGACACCCAATTGTGGCATAAATAGTTGAAGAATTTACTTTTGCCATGGATGAAAATGTATGACGCAATATGTGATCTTAAAGAATCTGTGTCATGACAGCTGAACATTCCATGATCTACCATTCTAGAAGTGCTGTGAACAATTGTGAAGCTATATCTGTAGTGCAGTACCAAGCTGTTATGGATGCTGTTGATCAACACAATGAGTAACATCAGTAACTTTGAACACAAACATGGTCTCCACTTAACAAATGTTAATCTTACATACGACAGTTAAGACGTTTTTATTTGAATGGTTTACTTGTTATGCCTCTTCGGCATGTCCTTTCAAATAATCTCCACAAAATTTTCACTGTCCTACAATCTCTCGTTTTTCATGAATGCAGGAACATTTTCGTCACTACCACCCTGTATAACAAAAGTAGTGTCTAGGTCAAACTGTTCTCCTTTCAAGGCACATTTTTCATCACTTTTTAAAGTGTTACAGGGAGTTATGTGGAGTAATATTAACATGATACCTATACCTTATTAGTAAAGGTACCTGTCAATGCTGTCAAAATCAAAAGTCCAATGCCAAAGCAATACAACAGAAAACTAAAGAAGCCAGTATTCAAGAATTGACATTAATCTACAACTAGCTTGGGACTCTACATGTGGATTCCTGTAACAATATTGAAATGTCAAATCTTTGAATTTAACTTTTAGGAAGGAGTAGTTACTGTGAATTCCATCAAACAACATGAAAATATTTCAATATTTTGTTGCATTTGCTACAAGAAAATGTGAACTTTATAGGTGGAGCCCCATACATGCGAAATTTATCAAAACGGTCTGTGGATCCAGAAAAAGAAGAAAGCAGTCAAGGGAAAAACGATATAAGAAACAAGAACACACAAAGAAACTCACAATGCAAAAGCATCATCACAGAATGAAAGTGTCAACAACAGTGAAAATGGTATGTGTGTATCACAAGTGAGGTAGGTAAATAATTATAATCACTGTTGTAGGAAAAAATTTAAAATTCCTGCAGTAGATAATAATAGTGTCATAACTGTGGGTAACAAAACTTGCTATAGCACAGCCTACTACTTCATGTATTGTTTTATGCGTCACAAAAATATTTGTGACAAAAGGGCACTAAAATGGAGCCATTAATAACAATGAGTGAAAGTAGACATAAGTCAGACAGACAGAAGTATTGTGGCGG
Organism: Locusta migratoria; assembly: GCA_026315105.1. Taxonomy (NCBI): domain Eukaryota; kingdom Metazoa; phylum Arthropoda; class Insecta; order Orthoptera; family Acrididae; genus Locusta; species Locusta migratoria. Next base: position 327,925,092 of record CM048755.1, on the reverse strand, counting down.
ACACCACTCTGTACTGCAACTGTGCACCGTGAATTCATTAGTCAAAGTTAAAAAGTTAAAAAGTGAAAAAAAAAGCACACCGAAGCGATTGAAAACCTGTTCTTATATTTGCACGCCTGGCCTGGCCTCACGAGGTTCAAGCGTTAAACAGGGAGTGTTCGGTAGCGGAATTTCGGCAACCTAGCTCCCCTTCTAAGCCCGTGTCCCAAACGTAGAAGGGGGTTCTGCAGTGCCTGCTATTCGTTGCGACGGCCAGTCGGCCCCGTGCAGAGCAGCAGGCGAGTCCTGTTTGGCGCGCTAGCAAACTTCCGTATTTGACCATGTGCAAACCCCCCTGACAATTTGCAAATCTTAAATTAGCTTTGTGTTCCCCCTTTCTAACTACCTTACTAGGTCACGAAGGCAGAATTTCAGTTAACACCGTACTACTCGTAACGGTCCTCCTTCCCCCCCCCCCCCCCCATGCTTTCGAATACAATGGCGCAGACAGGAATCATAGGCGTGTCACCTGTGTTCTTTATTACAAAATTTTATCAATTGTAATATGTGTTGTAATTGTAGTAGATAGTTTTATATGAATCAATTCCTTAATTATACTCGACTGTTTCCTTACAACCCACACCCACAGTCAGGTACCAACAATAGTTTTTAGTTGGTGATGTTTACCACTTGGACAAAAGCACAAGAACTGACTACATACGAAATGATAAAAGTATTAGGAAAATGAAGAACAATATGGCAACAAGGCCAATAATCAAAAACACCAAAGACAGAGTCAGAAAACAATTCTGATTTCTTGAATAGCAAAATTAAAAGAGATTCTAGAAGAGAATGACAGTGTGGTGTAGTGCCTAAAATGTTGGACTCTAAAGCAATGGATCCTGGGTTCGAAACCTACCACGTTTGTAAATAGTGTTCTAGTACCTTCTACATGTATTGAAGAATAACGTTCCAGATGTTTCAGTTGGTGTATATATACTGTGTAAACCTCTGGCTGGAGTTAATGCATTCTATACTCTCGTATGTGGGAGTCAAGTGCTAAATAAAGTATTGCCTAGTTCAAACCAGTGTTCTTCAGTCTAATAGCTACCTCCAACGACATTGCTAAGCAACCATTATTCCGATGGGAGATGCCGGGCACTGCTAACTTTGGATCGTATGCATCCTCGTCAACACAACGGATCCTATCACGCCATGACAGAGTCTTTGTTTATGTGGTGTGAAGCCAAACTTCCAACCACACTGTACTGAGTGGAAGATTGGAAACTGAATAAAAGAAGATGACTAACACGACGCCAAAGATTTGCCTTCATGTGGGGGAGGGGGGGGATAGGAGTTTTAGGCGCACAACAGCTAGGTCTTCAGCGCCCGAGCAAATTTAAAATGTCACATGTATGAACAAAAGAGGGGCGAAAACCAGCAACAAATATACAAGAAGTGAACTCCAACAAATATATGTACTACCATGCGCAAAAATATCCGAACGACCTGAATTGCGTTTCGCCTGATGTGCATGCAACCCAACTAACGTACGTGTCTCGCGGGTGCTCTGCTCGCTCCGCGGTATAGTCGCTCGACTATTCAAAATGGATCCACTACAGACAACTGCTCTTTATGGCAATCATTCCAGATGTAAATTAACACCACGATTTTGCATATAAAAGGAAACACGTTATTAAGTTCTTAACGTGTATTAAATCTACTTATTACAGTCTGATATAATAAACTCCGTCACATAAAACATTAATTAATCCTTAAACAACATTTACTATTGTTATAAACAACAGATTTTACTATAGTATCGGAAATCCTAAAGTCCTGTAGAAATTCGAAGTACTTTTGTTCTCTAAATCGTTTTCTCACAATTGCGAAACGTCGTTCCACAGGCGAGCGTATTGTTATTAACCGATTGTTGAACTAACCAGACAAAAAAACCTCAATTAATAGCAGAAAACGCACTACGGAAACTTCAATATTAACTGCGTATCACCAACATTTTCTCCGTATTCATACATGAACAAATATTTGTAAACATCTTTGAACCTGAATTGATATGACAAACTACCTTGTTCTGGAATCAAACCAACCTCCTGTAGCCGTGGCTAACCAAGCAATGCACTCATGTCTTATAGATACTCTATTATGCCTAAGATTGTCACAGCTGACGAAGCATGAAGATGTGTGAAACATTGGAGATTTCCTCACAAATATCAGAACGCGCATATCAAATCACATAAAATGCCAATTCATAAAATATTTTTATTTATTTATTTATTTTTTACTGAACCAGGAACTTAATAATCACCGTTATGTCCCTAATCACAAGTGCCCAGACTCAATTCTGTGTGGGACTTACATACGAGGCTGCTCCTGTCGGAGGTTCTAGTCCTTTCTCGTTCAGGGGTGTGTGTGTGTTGTCCTTAGATTAGTTTAAGTAGTTCTAAGCCTAGGGACTGATGACCACAGTAGTTTGGTCCCATAGATTTACAAACATTTGATTTTGAGTTACATACCCGGTATCTAAATGGAAGATAACTAACTGAAGTCAGATGTTAGTAGTCGAATTATTTCACCAGCAGCGGGGTGTTTGAATCTGTAATCAGGATATAATTACGTTATGCGCCTCCGGAAATCGAACCCCGAACCTACCGATGTCCGTTCTAACCACGAATAGACGTTAAATCTCTAATGTTAACTCAACAGGAATGACGATGCGTGCGTGTCTGACTAGTAACAACGGGACCTATCTTGTTATAATAATAATAATAATAATAATAACAATAATAATAATAATTTCGTGTGGCTCAGAGTCCTGGTGCAAGTCATTCAACTGTGCGCTACTTCAGAGACTTGCATGTTCCTAACCTGCACCAATTATCCAACCGGGAAAGGCGACCTACAGTTTAACGTGGTATCCAAACCACGTGTAGTTTATGACGACTCCTCACATTGTTGAGACGTGAATGCTGGGTTAAAATACAGGTTGAAAAAACCCGCGACCCTCCAATTACTATTCAAGTGCTTTACCCCAAGACCACCGCAACACCCTGGTTCGCGTTGATAATGCACGAAGAGACATTCAAAATAATTTTTACTGGCAGTGCAGTGTGCTATATCTAGGGCGTCAAATGAAATTATGAATATTTTGTGCTGGACCTGGATTCGAATCCATGTACGTGCCTTTCGTGGAGACCTAGAGGAGTCGGCAGACTCGGAGAAAGCAACGAAATGATTCAACTATATGATTTCGAGAGGATCGAGTGCGGCAAAAGAGGAGAACCGAATTAGAACCCCGAAATCGTGGTGTTAATTTACAACTGGAATGATTGCCATAAAGAGCAGTTGTCTGTAGTGGATCCATTTTGAATAGTCCAACGACTATACCGCGGAGCCAGCAGAGCACCCGCAAAATACGTACGTTAGTTGGGTTGCATGCACATCAGGCGAAACGCAATTCAGTTCGTTCGGATATTTTTGCGCATGGTAGTACATCTGAAGGAAAGCAAAAAGGGAATGCTGCTGGTGAAAGGGAGAAAATATTCCCTTATTGGGAACATTGAAGTGGTAATAAAACAACTAAGTAGATGACCATGACTGGCTAACCACATGGATAAAAAGGGGTGAGCCAGCCACTTTGTGACACGTTAAAATGCCCAGCCTAAGAGCTTAGGTCAGAGCTGAGACAAATTACAAAATATTAACACGTTGCTCACACTTGCTTCATCATCGCCTAACAGAAAGCAGACCACCGGAAAGATTTGCCTCAACCCTCTGTGTGTGATATAAAGTACACTCAATTAAAATGTTGCATACAGGCAACACAAATTGGTGTTTCCCCTCATCAGAGTAAGAAGCCGTGTGTAAAGGGACAGTGTACGATTTGGAGGTGTGTAAGGGCTACTGCATCCTTCCTGAGAGGCCAGCAGGAGGATCACCATGGACAGACAGTGGGCTTCAGCAACTTCAGATTGTTATTAGCCACTGAAATCCATTCCTCCTCCCACAATTGCAGGGACTGCAACCGTAATGAAGAAGTGATATCCTGCAAGGGAATCGGGTACGTTGTCATTTCAAGTGCCCTGCAAGCCTCTTGGGCAGCCCTATCAGCTTCTTAATTCCCCTGAATTCCCACATGCCTCAGCACCTAGAAAAACGACACAACCTTCCCATGCCGTTGGAGAAAGTTTGTCGTGTATTTGTTGCAGTAAAGTCACAGATGGAAAATGCTGTTTCAATGACTGCAGAGCATTGAGAAAATCAGAGCAAAGGAGGAATCGTTTTCTCTGTATACGAAGTATCAGCTGTGGTGCCTTTAAGATTGCATGTAGCTCTGTGGAAAAAAAGAGTAATTCTCTGGGAGGCGAACACAGCCAGTGCGGTTGGGAAACACAATGGAACTGCTGACGGAGTCCTCTGGCTTGGAGCCATCAGTATACACACTGTGATGTTTATCTAAAACATTAAAAAACACAGACTCTGAAGTAAAATCAGAAGTTTCATCTTTCCTGAAACTCGTCAGACCTAAAAAGTCTGGGCCTCTGGAGGAGCCAAGGGGGACCCCTGCTCCAACCATGTTGTAGAACATTAAAACCAGTCAACCCCATTTCAAGAAGGCAATCCCTCGCGCGAATCCCATACGACCTAGTGCTTATCGAAAATTGTAAAAGAGCCTTTCCAGTGTAGGCCGAGCAACAGTATGGTATGTTGGTGTGAAAGTAGTGGACAGCGTTTTATATACCTGGCACACCATGAGTAAGCCGTCGCCTGATGTACAGTGGCGGCTCTGCAGCCTCAGCACAGAGACTGGGTATGGGGCTCGTCCTAAATGCCCCAGTTGCTAGCCGAATCCCTGCACGGTGTACTGTGTCTAATATCTTTAAATAAGACGGATGAGCAGACTCATACACCGTGCACCTTTAATCAAGACAGGATCGCACGAAGGATCGGTAAAACCGAAGCAAACAGGATCTGTCTGCTCCCCAAGAAGTGTTGTCGTATATTGATTTTACTGTTGGAATTGTTGATAGGCTGTGTGAGCCACATAGACGCACTCCAGGCTGAGAGAGAGAGACCATTGCAAATAACAGGCTAAAACAGACACGTATATCTTACGGGATGTAGGCACTAAAGAAATCTCCTAGCAAACTGCTGATCACCTCAGCCACCGTCCCAGGGTGGAGGTTACCTTTCGGAGAAGATGGGCGTAACTTCATATAGCGTCTAGACGCTGTTGTAAGACGTTACATTAGTACTTGGTGGCCAACAGGCTCGTTTTAATGTACGTAGCAAAGTTGATGCCAGTCACTTGGGAACAGCAATGTCAGTGGTTTCACGAGGCTAGAGTGAGAGGGTAAAGAAGAAAAACTGCAAGTTAGCAGCTCCCCTGAGGCGTGGCCTAAGGCGGAGCCTGAGGCGTGGCCAAATGACGTAAAACATTGTTGTTGTTGCCCATATTGGGTAGCGTCGTGACGTTTTACTTTCAGCTGAACAATGTTGCTACCAAGTATGGATTTTGTTAGTGCACAAACAAGCCACCTCCCCACTCGGGGAATGGCAGAAGGGACATGGCTGAAACGTGGTTCGCTAGAGGACTCGGAGAGAGGGCAAGCCACAATTTATATTGGTTGAACCAAGAAGCGGCCAATAGGAAATTTTTAACTGTCGGAATGTGGGGAAAAGAGGGGCTCTCACACCGGCCGTTAAAAGTTAAAACCCTCGGTTTTTGGATGAAGAGGGGAGTTCTCAATCAGACGAGTCGGGCGCCAGCCCGTGACTATCGCCGTCGGCCCCGGGGTGCTCCATGACAGTCTGTTTCTCGCGGGGATTGCGTCTGTCTAGGGGATGCTGCTAGGGAACGTAATTACTGGCTTCTGTTGTGGCAAACTATTTATACTTAAAAAAAAAACTAACCCCAGTGTAGTAGACTTAGTATGGGATGCAATAAATTCAATGCCAGGTACCTAGGAGTTCCATAAAGTTTCCTAAACAAGTATCCTCTCGAGTCCCGAAATCCGCATCTCTAGTAGATGCCTGTACTTTTTCTCTGCAATCACTCCTTTCCGCTCGGGATATGCAGACTGACCTTGCTACCTCTTTCCTATGTAGGACACGACAGTGTGACTAATACATTTTAAAACTGCCAGTGCTTTGAGGCACCAGGTCTTCAGGTCCTTAAAGTGTGGCTACCATATAAGTTTGGAATCGAATGTGTCTTTAAAAGTAAGCAAAGATCCCCTTATCCGCAGTTCAGGTAAATTAAAAACAGTATGTGAATGGTTAAAAAGGACGTATACAGACTTCTCGGTGGAAAACATAAAACGAGTCTTTCTTGCCCATTCATCCAGCCATTGAAGAGTGAGCTGCAACCGACGTGTAGTTGTTGCTAGGTTGGAAGAAGAGCAAAAGACAGAGAAGTCATCGCAAATAGAGAACACTGGACAGTACTTTTCACGACAAAAGTAATGCTGTTAATTGCTACAGCAAACAAGGTTACACTTGAAACACTACCCTGAGGGACTCCTTTCTTCTGCTGAAAGCAATCAGAGAGGACGTCACCAACTCAGTGTCTAAAATAACCTGGAGAAACGAAATGATTGGGTAAAACAGGGAAGACAACCAGTCATGGAGCCGCCTGAGTATAAGGTACTGGGAGCCAAGTAGTGTACTGGCAGCCAAGTAGTGTCATAGGCCTTCTCAATATCAAAAAATACACCCAGAATGTGATGACGATGCAGGAAAGCCTGTTGTATGGCTGCCTCCAGGAAGGACAGGTTATCAAAGGTGGAGCGATATCTCCTAAACCCACACTGAAAGTGGATGAGAAGCTACCGGGAACGGGATTCCAGTATCCATACAAGGCGGTGGTTGACCATCCGCTCTAATGTCTTTCGTACACAGCTAGTCAGGGCAACACTATGGTAACTACCTGGACATGTGCGGTCTTTCCAGTGAGGAATTAAAATGGCGTCCCTTCACGCATCACGGAACTGGCCTGACACCCAAATGTAGTTAAAAAGGTTGAGGAGGATATCCTTATTCTGCCACATGGGGTGCCGTATCATAGTGTAGTAGACACCGTCATGACCTGAGGATGTATCACGAGCCACAGACAATGCAGAATCCAGCTCCCACATAAAGAAGGGGCAGTTATAATCTTCATCAATGCTGGACCGGAAGTCGAAAATACCTCTCTCAGCAGCCACCCAGTGCTGCTAGAAAGATGGATTGTAACTGGCAGTGGTGGTAGCTGTAGAAAAATGTGCTGCCATAGTGTGGGAAATGTTGTGCAGGATGGTGTGGAGAGTACCATTCTCCATCACAGCAGCTACTGGACACCTCCCTCCTCTTCCAGAGATCTTCCCGATGGTCTCCCATACAGCTGAAGTCTTGATGGAACAGTTAATAGAATTTAGAAACTGTTGTCATGATCTCTTCTTACTCTCGCGAATAATCTGGCGAGTTGGGCCCTTGCTAACAGAAAAGCTGTGAGGTTCTCTGCAATCCGCCTCTGAGCTGCTTGTCTGGTCCTGATGGCAGAACGGCATTTGGCTTTCCACCAAGGGACTGGAAGCCTTTTTGGGTGCCTGGAAGACCATGGAATGGACACAGCAGCAACGTGGTGGATCATTTCGATAGTATGATCCACCCATTCCTGGATGCCATCACAAGGCTTAAGTTTGGCAAGTTCGGCAAGAGTTCAGTCTGCCCTACTAAGGTTCTGCTCTGTCTGGAATATGAATCCAAATCGGAAAGTGATCACTACAATGCAAATCTGCATCCATTTTCCATTGAGCAAAATGGGCAAGGGCTGGAGAGCATAGCGTAAGATCGATGGCAGAGAACGACCCTGTTGCAGCGCAAAAGTGTGCGCTCTTACCTGTATTTAATAAATGGACACATGGAACGTTCTAAAGTAGGCCTCAGCAACTGTTACTGCCAATACCAGCCATTCTGATGCCAGCCCTACGACCAATCTACAAAACTCTCAGTGTATTCATCAACTCTCCGTGTGTTTCTCCTCATGTTCCCATGTCCCAACACCTAACACAGTATGTCTCCTTGTGCCCTGACACGGAAATACACTGCCAGAGCTTTCACATGTTTCCTTCTGTTCTCTGGTTACCACACCCTGCCCTACAAACCCACCCGATGTCTTGCTCCTCCGCCTCACAGGCAGCTTGCCAACAGCACCCTCTGCAAATCTTCACCCTGCACTGCTCTGGTTTAGGCACAACTCGCTATATGTACATAAAATTCGACGAGTCACTACAGTGGGAGAATAGTATTAAAATAACAAAATCAATGAACTGTTTGCTGGTTCAAAGTAGACGGCAGTGAACAGGTTTTGGTCATCATGTGTTTCCTTCGATCTTCTACTGACAGCGGATGGGAATCCCTTGTTGCTGGGGATAAGATAAAAAAGAAAAGAAAAAAGAAGACAAACAAATTGACACTGACCTGTCGTGCAGTGTCTGAGGCTAAATTAAATCAGCGTATTTTTCTCTAAGTTGAAGAAGAAAATTCGAAAGTACCACCATGCAGACAAAGAAAATTGTCTTGAAATGATTCTTCAAAATGTTCGTAAAAACGTAGTTCCCCTCAGACAGGTTCCTTAAAAAAAACCTATATTGTGTATTAGGAGTAGATGCATCGATAAATGTGTGTTTTGGGGTTCTTCCGTTTATCATCTCCGACTACAAAGCCATCAAGTGCAATTTCAGAAAATTTTATTTCAGTCCATTAACAGCACAGTCGCAGTTTATATCAATTTATACTTCTCTTCTAATTCCAAACACGAAATATATATTCCATGAATTGTATGATGTGGACAAAAAACAGTTTTATTCCTCTCATTAATTCAAATATGAGCTGATGTAAAACCGTAGCAGATCGCTGTCCATTGTAATCGGTCGCCACCCAAGAAAAATTACTTCATACTTGTTTTCCGGTAATGGATCATCAACACATCACGAGGAACCGACACGTGTGGCCAGCAATTCAAATTTTTTTCGGCACTGCAATGCTTCACGCTACGCTCAACACATGCAGAGTTCGTAGGCTTGCAATCGCGGTATGACGCCACTCAGAAAACTCGCAATTACTTATGAAAGGAGGTAGATATCAATGCGATGATCCTTTCAAAAAATTTTCTGTACTTTTAGCTCCATTCCACACGCTTTAATGTAAGGTCTAAAATGCACAGAACAGTAAGCTGCCCGCTATCGAATGATTTGTAAATCAGGTGCATGTACTTCACAAATAGCTTTGTTTAAAAACGGCTGTTGTGAATTACGAAAAGGTGAATGGTTTATTCGAAAGCTAAGTTGCTTTACTACCAGCGCCGACTTTAGGGTGGGGCGACCCGGGCGGTCGCCCAGGGACGCCAACGCATGTCTAACAATAATAAAATCAAATCAAATCAAATAAATAACAAATAAATAAATAGGACGCTAATTTCACGTATGCGCGCTGAATTCAGGGTAGCAGAAGAGAGGACGCGATGAGTGCTCTCTTCCTATTGCCTGCATCCATGCGAGAGTCACGCGCGTTTTGTCTGACGTGACAAGCGGCCAAATGCAACACCGTCTCAGGTTCGTTCCAGCAGCTGCCAGACTGCTTGAAGCGCATGCGCAACGCTTAAATTGTGTTCCAGCAGCGCCTTCTCCCGCTTCTGGCTACTTTGAGTGTGGCTGTTTGGTGTTCCAGCAGTTGCCGCAAGCAGCCAGACGCTACCCGGAAAAATATTTCTGGCGCGGTCAAGCTGCCAATTTGCGCATGCGCAGAAAGGTCTGAGTTAGAGTGGGGGGATAGCCATCACGTGATACGTAAGTGTTTGTAGCGGATTTTTCGATTATTTCTAAGTCACTACAATCCCACTTAAGATAATTCTTGTTTACACTTCTTCGTTATTAGGAAGGAAAGTATTTTACTTATTCCTTTAAACTCACCTTCGCCTGCAGCCAGAAAGCGTTCCAGCAGTGCAAGTATCAAACAAGGGTTTTTACGTCTTTGTAGCTGCGCATGCGCAGTAACACCTGTCTCTTAGCGCTTGAAAGTAGCCGTCTGGCAGCTGCTGGAACGAACCTCTAGATACAAGGCCTCACAAAAAGTCCGTGCCACGTCACGCCGATTGGCTGCCCTCGCAAGCTGACTGGCTGGCCGCTGGGGCCCAGTTCACTGCCTCGTAGCTTCAGCCAGTGAGCTTGCGAGGGCAGCCTATCGGTGTGACGTGACAAGGACTTGTTGTGAGCCCTTGTATCTAGACGGTGTTGCCAGATGGGAGTCGACACTACCACAACGCCTCTCTTATTAGCTTCAAGAACTGCAACTTATAGGCAAATGTTCAAATGTTTGTTAAGCTTATGGGACTTAACTACGGGGTCATCAGTCCCTAAACTTACAAACTACTTACGAACTACCTTATACTAAGGACGGCACAAATGTCCATGCCCGAGGGGGGATTCGAACCCCCAACCGTAGTGGCCGTGCAGACCGTGACTGGAGCGCCTCAGTCCCCGCGGCCACCGCAGCCGGCAACTTGTAGGCGCCTATGCAGTCCCATCATCTCTCGTACTTCACAGAAACTAGCTGTCGGTCTGAATGAAAGAAAATACAGGCTGTGAAATAGGCATTACTTGATGATTTGATTAATACAAATGACTTTATATGGAATATTTTGACTTAATGCCTCATCTATAGCAATTTATAGATCACGCAGTGAATGTACTGCATTCAGGGAGAAAGGTCCCTTAAGGCAGTGGAATAATTCAGCGCCATATAATGTTTGTTACACTGCATATATTGGCAGCACAACGATTTAAACTCCCATGTCTGTAATTGTCAGTAAGAGTTGGAGGCAGGGTCATCTTTTCGTGCCGGCCGCGGTGGCCGAGGGGACTGAGGCGCTACAGTCACGGTCTGCACGGCCACTACGGTCGGGGGCTCGAATCCCCGCTCGGGCATGGATATTTGTGCCGTCCTTAGTCTTAGTAAGTTCATAAGTAGTTTGTAAGTTTAGGAACTGATGACCCCATAGTTAAGTCCCATAAGCTTAACAAACATTTGAACATTTGCCTATAAGTTGCAGTTCTTGAAGCTAATAAGAGAGGCGTTGTGGTAGTGTCGACTCCCATCTGGCAACACCGTCTAGATACAAGGGCTCACAACAAGTCCGTGTCACGTCACACCGATAGGCTGCCCTCGCAAGCTCACTGGCTGAAGCTACGAGGCAGTGAACTGGGCCCCAGCGGCCAGCCAGTCAGCTTGCGAGGGCAGCCAATCGGCGTGACGTGGCACGGACTTTTTGTGAGGCCTTGTATCTAGAGGTTCGTTCCAGCAGCTGCCAGACGGCTACTTTCAAGCGCTAAGAGACAGGTGTTACTGCGCATGCGCAGCTACAAAGACGTAAAAACCCTTGTTTGATACTTGCACTGCTGGAACGCTTTCTGGCTGCAGGCGAAGGTGAGTTTAAAGGAATAAGTAAAATACTTTCCTTCCTAATAACGAAGAAGTGTAAACAAGAATTATCTTAAGTGGGATTGTAGTGACTTAGAAATAATCGAAAAATCCGCTACAAACACTTACGTATCACGTGATGGCTATCCCCCCACTATAACTCAGACCTTTCTGCGCATGCGCAAATTGGCAGCTTGACCGCGCCAGAAATATTTTTCCGGGTAGCGTCAAACATTTGAACATTTCATCTTTTCGTGGCTGGATAATAGTAACAAACGAAGGTCGTGGCTATGAGTGTAATTTTCTGGTAAGTCCGGAAAACAATTTTATCTTTTAGTTCATTTTTTTCTAATTGCGTTTACCGATAGGCGATTTGGATGTCTTGAATAACTGTTTTGCAAATGTAAATATAAACTTACTAAGATATACATAATAAAACTTTAACACGTTGGCTGCAGAGCATGATAATCAAGAGTGAGCGAATACAACATCAAAATCATCCTCACTGAAATAAACTCGGGAAGCGATCGCTATCTTATTTGCGAGCATGTTTCGACAAATATTACGCATCACATCGTTCTTTGGAACATGCAAAAACACTTTTTCTGGAGTTATACAGTGCGGCATGACGATAAACGTCAATGCCCAAACAAATACCGTATCCCTACTGAACGTTACAAGGGCAGCAGCGTGCTGGACAGTGACGTCACAGGCAGCACACGAACAAATGGAGCGTATCAGTGGGCTTTCAAATCATTTACATTTCCTTTCCGATTTTTATTTTTTGTAAAATACCTAAACTCACGAGGAAAAAATTATGCTGTGAGCATAAGATGACGTAATTAATCATTTAAGGCGATCTCTTGAAAACAAATACCCTGTTGCAAAGCACTCCCAGGTTCGCCAATGACATAAAAAAAGGGGGCGACAAATGGACGATTCGCCCGGAGCGCCTGGATCGTTAAGGGGACACCACCGTGGTTCAGGTCGAAAAAAATCGATTTTCGGTTTTCATCATACTTCGATAGATTAAGCTTTTATGTAAGTACTCTGAAAAGTATTTTGCTGAAAAAATTTTGTTCGGGCAATCAATGAGCATTTTCCTACCATGTGTGTTTATGTATCACATCCACTTTTCTCCATATGTTTTAGATCCCCTACATTACAAGTTAGGGATTTTTTTTTACTCCCCAGTTTGTTCGCTATCCTTGGAATGCAACCGTCGGTATTATTTTGTTTCTGCTGTTTGTAAACAACACACTTTCAAACACGCGGTTAGTTTTGTTCAAGTGTGATTGCGAGCTAAAACTGAAATAGAAAACTTGCAGGTATATTATGGGCAGTCAATAAGGAGAAATAAAGAAAACCTGGAGGCAATGAAGAAAGGTGTTTGGGCCATATTCTTCCATAATTCCTCTACTGATGATTAGCCATGTCATGCATTGTGTCCATCGGGAGAACATTCGTGCCGCGGTGGAGTAGCCGAGCGGTCTAAAGCGTCTCGCTGCGGAGCGCGCGATTGCTCGCCGTGGAGGTTCGAGTCCTCCCTGGGGCATGGATGTGTGTGTTGTCCTTAGGTTAGTTTACCTAGGTTTAAGTAGTTTGTAAGCTACGGACTGATGACCACGCACTTTGGTCCGATAGATTTACAAACATTTGAACATTTTGAGAACATTCGTGGTGCAAATACAATAGGGCTAAGGCAACTGGAGAATCTTATTCTCGCCAGCATTCTCTTCCTGCTGCTGTTATTACAGCAATTAAACCTATTTTCAGAGACTTGGCTCATCCTGACCTTGTAAGAAAATGTCTGCATGGGCAGACACAGAACACAAATGAATGTTTCCACAGCATAATTTGGAACCGCCTTCCTAAAACTGTATTTGGTAGGCATGCACACAATGAAACTAGGAGTTCATGATGCTATTATTATATTTTGTGGTAATATTGGAAAGTGTTCGGTACTGAAAAAGCTGGGAATGAATATTGGTGGAAATATTATCACTGGGCTGCAACATTGCGTTAAAATGAGAATTCCGATGCAGACAGGTCAGCATCTAATATGTCCAGGAAATCAAGGCAAACATCTAGGAAGGTGATGAAGAAAAAAAAAGAGAGAGATGGTAGACCTGCTAGAGGCCAAAAACAGTCATAATATGCAAAAGGACAGTTTTAATTAACTGTAAGTAACAAATTTCAAAATTTTTTCTTTAAAGTCAATTTTCAGTACATATGCCCCATATAGGAAGGAAGCTTAGAGTTTAATATCCCATCGACAGCGTGGTCATTACAGACGGAGCTCACGCTCGGATTTTCGAGAAGCATGTGGAAGGAAATCAGCCGTGCCCTTTGAAATGAACCATCCCGGCATTTGCCTGCAGTGATTGTGGGGAAATTACGGAAAACCTAAATCTGGATGGCCGGAGGTGGATTTGAACCACCATTCTCCCGAATGCCCCCATTATATCAGAAACTATCATAGAAAAATGAATGAAATTTTCAGAGCCTCTGGATAACCTAAAAAGCCACCTCTGGTACTACATTCATTAATATTTTGCAATTAGGAAGTACACATAAATATTTTCTGCAGAGGAAACTTAATATTTTTTTGTTAATAAATCTAAAAAAGTTTTTTCTTAAAAACTATAAAATGGATAAAGGAGATTTCAGTACAGTTGACTCTATTAGCATCATGGAACATACAGTAAAAATATTAAGGTCCTGCATCAAATAGTTTTTTCAGAAATGGGTCAAATACTTGCCTAAATTAACATGGGTTAGATAAGAAGGGTGTGGCCCCCTTAAGGCCGGTCCTGTTTACTACCATGTGTCAAAAAATCAGATTTTTTTTAACTGCAACTTTCATCAAAATCGAGTGAGGAGCATTACGAAACTAAAAACTCGTGCGGAATGAAAAGTAAACTTTTTATGTTTTCACAGGAAAGGCAAAGCTTATAAGGAAAAAATAGTTTATAAAGCGATGTTAAAATAGGAAAAGTAGATTTCCCCCCTTTCCGTCTCGACCTGGCCCGGGGCGCAGTGTGAACACCCACGCCTGGCCAGAGCGACATGAACGCGGGAGTCACTAGAGGTCCGAAACGGGCTTCGAAATGTTGCTGAAAACCCACTAGCGGGCTTCATGTCACCGGCTCGGCCCGCTGCGCTCGTGGGCTTGCCGACGCGGCTCGCCGCCTTGGCCGGGCCTGGCGGTCCCCGCAGCCGCAGCAGACTCACGAGCCACGCTGTCGGTTACACGGAACCAACGAGGCCGGCGGACTCAACGGGTACAGTGGGCCGAGCCGGGTACAACGAGGGTACAACGAGGCAAGTCGGCGGGCGCAACAGGTACAGCGAGCCTGGGTAGACGAGCCTGGAGAGCCACGCCTAGCCTGTGACTCAACAGAAGACGCGCAGAATTTTCGCGACAAATACAATTTACACGTGATAACTACCTATGATTTTGTATTACTTACACCTGCTTTATTCCAAACTTGATGAAATGATCACTCATCACTTTCAAAACAAGAGAATGGTCACTCTTGCAGAGTTTCGTGTAGTGCATGATAGAGGGTGATTCAGTTACAGAATTTCTTACAATCTACGTTTTTATCCTGATCTTGATGAAATCTGCACACTTGACATTCAAAATAAAGGTCAAAGCCTACATAAGATTTACGTGGTGGATGGCGGAGGATACTTCACGTATATAGTTTACAAAATTTATAGTATTATTTCGAACTTGATGAAATTTCGAGCACTTGATGTCAAGACTAGCGGAAGGTCACTGGCTACGTAAGATTCGTGTGGTACATGGCGGAGGGTACTTCAATTCACAATTCTATAAAATCAAAAGTTTTATTACGATCTTGATGAAATTTCACACACTTGACAACCAGCGTACAACTACATTGCAAAACTAGCGGAAGGTCACTGTCTACATAAGATGCGCCTGATACATGGCGGAAGGTACTTCACTTACGAATTCTGCTAAAACATAACAGGGGTAGCATCATGTATAAGATTTTGTTTCGTAAAGGGGGGCGGGGGTAGCTTACTCCACACTTAGTTCCGTGGCCTGTGATTTTGTTCGACAGAGCGTGTATGTCTTGTCATGGAAGAGGTAGAATGGACAAAAATACAACCGTTTTCTGTGCAATGTACATACTTCGAGTATTTTCCATCTGCATCGTTCACTACTGCGTCAAACGTTTCCCAGGCGCCACTCTTTCTCTTCTTCAGCTTATTTGCAAGTACGTACACTCCATCATTTAATTTTATTTTCGCATCCTCTACGGTCTCACAACTAACAGATTCATTAGAAGCTACGTCATCGCTAGAGTCGGTCATTTTCGATCTGCCAGTGATACGCAACAAAGTGAGATCGGGCACTCAACTGCCGTGTTACGTCGCGACTAGTACTTCCTACTCACTTTACAAATGCCGACGGCAGCTCGCTGAACCAGTATACGATCGAGGCACGTGGCTCCGCATTCTAGAAAAATGTTCAAATGTTTGTAGAGCTTTTGGGACTTCACTAGGGGGTCATCAGCCCCTAAACTTACAAACTACTTATGAACTAAATACGGCACAAACATCCATGCCCGAGGGGGGATTCGAACCCCCGACCGCAGCAGCCGTGCAGATCGTGACTGGCACGCCGCAGACCGCTCGGCCACTGCGGCCGGCCGCATTGTACACTCACGCTATTGTCACAGTGCGGCTACGTAATCTGAGCGTTTGCTGAAATGGGTAGGTATGGCGCAAATATACGTCCTCACAAAGTACGTTTATAATGAAAACTTAATTTTCAGTTTTCATCGACTACTCAAACTAAGGCTCAGCAGGGTGAATGACAAATCTACCCCAGTGTCCATCCTGGCAGTGGGGACATCTTCCTTTTAGTTATTAGCCTGTACCTCAATATTTTAATTTCATTTGAATTTCTTAGATTTTAGTATTAACAGCAAATGTATTTTTATCAGCTACCCGCAAAACCAAATTATTACATTGCAAAATAATTTTATTATAAATCCGTACAATATTCTGTAGAAAAATATATCAATAGAAAAAGTATTATGCATTCGCTCCAGTTATTCCAAAGTAACATTACAGGTTCTTTTCAGTTAACATATTTTTCCTTCAGAAGAATATATTAAAAACGACTGCAATGTTTTTTATTTGCAAACATGCTGCAGCATTTTTTTTATCGTAAAACAATACATTTATATTCTTAATATTCATTTCGATTGCTTTTCTATTCAAGAATGAGTTAACAGAATATACCGTTCTATTATCGGTTGCATATGTACCAATGAACGTAATTATAATGCCCGTATGCCATACGAAATAAATGATAGAACAAGTCAACAGTTCGCAGCGCCTTCAGCTGAAATGGCCATTATAAGTTGAACGGGTAATACTGTGACAGTACACGCTTTAGTATCCGTTGCTAAGGACTGTGATGGAAATGTTTCATTCTACGTCCCACGTGCGCAACCAAGCAGCACAGTGGCTGACTCAGAGGCAAATTGAGACGGGTGGCACAGCGCAGTCTAATGGGGCCGCGCAGACTGGCAGTAGAGGGGACAGGACGCTGATGCCACCTGCACCTGCGCTGGGCTGCGTGTCGCTGCAGCCGAGGCACAGAAAGGGGAGGCGGGGAGCGGGCGAGCACTCTGGCGTAAGCTCTGTATCCAAAGTGGCACTATTGTTGGTTCTTCAAAATGTTACAATTTATGTAAAACTATAGTACCATACTGCTATAGTAATCAGTCCATAGACTTACAAACTACTTAAACCAACTTACACTAAGAACAACATACATATACATACGCACACACACACACACGCACACGCACACGCACACACGAGAGCGCGCGCGAGGAGCCTGCGGGAGGACTCGAACCCTCGGCGGGAGTGACCGCCCAGTCCATAGATTATTGGCTGTTCGAACAACATTGCCTTACGGCTGAAAGTGTTTGTCATAGACTAGTGATTCGTTTTTATCATTTAAGTTCTCGTTCTCTTTTCATTTGTGCATTATACTTTTCAGTTACTGCGTACTTATATCTGTACAGTTTTGTTTAGTGAAATATTGTATCATATGATCAACAACCAACGCAGAAAATTTTAATTTCGTGGTAGGACATCGTCGAGTGTATAGTAGATAAATGGATGCAACATTTTGTGGCTTCTTAAATAAAGAAAACCAATCATTTTGTTCCTAAGGAACTAGTAAAAATCTAGATTATTTTGTCAGAATTGTGATAGTTACTGTAATTAATGCTGAAGAATTTTTGAATCCACACATAATGTGGTTAATCTCAAATATAAATTTTAAAGCTCAAGTCAACATTCCATATCTTCGGGAGTTGGTACGTTTATCTTTTCTTGGTTGTCATTTTTTGTATCAGTTACTTACTGGAAGATGAGCTTATGATTCGAAACACAAGTCATTCTTTATTAATAAACGAAATAAGGCTTTCGTTTGGTTAAAACACACACAATTGTGAGATTTCAACGTCTACCGTGCCTCAAAGATACCGCCGATACCTGTTCATTTGCAATAGTCTCTTGCAAATTACATTCATGTAAATCAATGGCGTCCTATATAATTCCCTATTATACTTCTGAAAACTGCCTGTTAGTCAGTCCGATGTAATATCAGCATCACTTGTCTTCGTAGTAGTTTGACATCTTCCAGATTTTCCATTCACTGTAATACATTTATTAGGTGATATTTTTAATGCAGTAATGAATAAATCAATACTTCGTGGCTAAAATGAGTATGAAATTTGACGATTGATATTACCACGTGATTCCCGATGCGCAGGGATGGAAATGGAAGCGCCAGTGCCTCGAATACGAATTAACATTTATCGTTCTGCTCGGTTTCAAATGAAAAGTCAGAATATTGTATACATTTCAAACACAGCAACTTTTGATCAAAAATCGACTGTACCAAAAACACGTAATGTGCTTTAACCAAAGCACAATCTCAATTTTCGTGTAATACTTCACTTAATTCGATGCTACACAGTAATGAAAATAAATTTAGGCCCTTATTACATCAAACTATAATACATGTAAAATCTTCTGCGAATTGTTTTCTTAATATGGAGTGACAAATGTTTCCTTTGATCTGCAAGAACATTGTAGTGAGCTGAAAGAATTATTAAATTTATTGAATGAGTTGAGAGAATAGCATGAATGTGTGGAAAATATTTTCAGTACAATGGAATGAAGTTGTCTCGACACATTGCAGAAAGAAACTGATGAATACTTGATCTGAAGATCAAGTGTGCAAAATTTCAACAGAATCTTAAGAAAACTGTTGATTTTGTCGAATTCTGTAAGTAAAGTAGCCTTCGCCATCCACCACATGGAATATTGTGTAGGCAGTGATATTCCTCTTATTTTGAAGATCAACTATGCAACATTTCATCAAGATCGGAATAAAACTAGATTTGTATGAATTACAAACACATGGTCGCCGAGCTCACGGAGACAGCGAGTATGGATATCGGGCGTCGGGTGCCCGCGGAGCTCATGTCTGGTGTCTACGAGCCCGCGAGTACGATGGGGCGGCTGCGCCAGCGCACTTAGGATCGCTGTTCTCGCGCAACTACAGCGGGGCTGAAGGGAGGCGTTTGAAGTGTATGCAACCCGCAAGACCGGGCTCATACTCTGCCAGTTTCTGACCTCTAGGAGTCACCCCGTTTACATGGGCTCACAAAATCGGATTTCGTAAACCGATTTCCCAATTCCGCTTTTGGTAGGTCATGTAAACACTTCAAAATCGATTCTGAAAATCCGCTTCTCTAAAAGCGGTTTTCCAGTTCCACAATCGGATTTCTTGTCCATGTAAACGCAACCGTTTTTGAAGTGTTCTTGGCTTGTCAGATAGCTTCTTCTTGTTAAGAATTTTTGACACATATGCAAAGAGTGAAATAAAAGTATAAATATTAGAGTGAACATAAATCTATGTATATAAATAAAGAAAAAATAGCGATTGTGCTGACTAAATCAGGAACTGAAACAGCTGCTTTTCAGCCGCCATATTAAGTGGGCTAGGAAATCCGATTGAGGCTATGCCATGTAAACACGACAGCGAGAAACGGTTTACGAAAATCGGTTTTCGTCTTCCGGAAGATGTGTTGTATGTAAACGTAGTGAGTATCGTGACGCGTCCCATCCCGACACGTCATGCTATCTATCGGCCGTGGCCGGCGCCAACGAGCTATATAAACTACTTAGAGTGGTTATCTCTGGGTTAACAGCGCTCCTTGTGGCAGCAACCAGGAACTGTGGCAGCCATTTTTTTCAACGTCTAGTGCGCCGAATACGAAAGTTAGACTGACGCTATTTACGTGTTTTGGCTTCACATTTTATGTATCGTAGTAACCTTGAAAGGTTATTTATTAAGCTGAAATCGTGCCCAGTGTATGCGCAGCATATAAATTTACGAATCGCGGTAATAAGACTTTTGGAATATCGTATTTTCAGTAAGTATTTCTATGGTTTCGTTTCTATTATTTCGTGTACTCGCTTTTTGTCCTACCACATTTCTGCATACAATAGTCCTACTGTAACTAAAGTAAGCTGTAATTATATTTTTCAGTTTTCCTTTGAAAAATGAAGAACTTATAAAACGATGGTTAGCCAATATGAGGCCAGAGGCGAGATAAATGGAAGCCTACTGTATACAGCTGCATTTGTTTGTCGCATTTTGAGAAGAAATCATGTATGCAACAAATGATACAAAGCGGCTTCTGGCTAATGCGATTCCGACGATTTTTTCGTTCCCTGAACATCTTCAAACAGCAAAAACGCCAGCAAGGAGATCTCCAAAAAATCGTCAGACAGGTGAATCAGCTTCATTTGAAGATATGTCATGTAGCCAGGCAGGAGACATGGAACCTCTTTTATTACCTATTACAAAACATGATTTAAATCATTCAGAGAGCAGTAGGCTTATTCGTTGTGACCATGACTATGTGCCAGAATACGAAATGCTGACATTTTATTCCGAAAATGTAGTTGAATATATATCTGGAAGCATCATTAGGCAAGTGAGTAAAAAACTTAAGTGTTTAGATTGCTTGGAAGTTCTCCTTGCTCCTAAAAATGAGAAAAAGCAGGATAAATCGGATTATAAGGAATAAAAAAGTCTTTTCAATCCCTCTAAAGATCTTGTAGAATAATTTTTCTTTTGCGACTGTATGTAGATGTATTTAGAATTATGGGAAACAGACCTACTTTATTTAATAACTACGAGCATTTAATAGTATCCTCAGAATTTTGGGAGGAATCTCATTACTCCATCCTAATAAATCTGTTATTAAAACATTACTTCAGTTGTAGAATACGGTACATCAGTTATGTAAAGCCAAATCTGCGGAGGAAAGAGGTAAGCAGATTAGGCAAATGTACACTGAATTAATATTGTTTAAAGGACAGCGTCTATAAAAAGATCGATGCGCGAAGCATACAATAATTATCACAGCCATACCTTACCAAAAGATCTTTCCGAGAACCCGAAAAAATTCTAGTCCTATGTAAAATCGATAAGCGGATCAAAGCCCACTGTACAGTCACTCGTTGATCATTCCGGGGCAGTAATAGAAGAAAGCAAACGGAAAGCTGAAGTTCTAAATTTAACCTTTAAGAACTCTTTCATGCAGGAGGACCGCACAAATGTACCATCATTTGCTCAACATACTAATTCCGAAATGGAGGACATAGTAATAGGTATTTCCAGTGTAGAGAAGCAGCTGCGAGCTAAGTACAAAAAAGTGCTGGTCCAGAAGGAATACCAGTTCGGGTTTACAAAGAGTATTCTGCGGCATTGGCCCCCTACTTAGCTTGCATTTATAGCGAATCTTTAATTCAGCGCAAAGTTCCTAGTGATTGGAAAAAAGCGCAGGTGACTCCTGTGTATAAGAAAGGAGAGAAAACTGACCCATACAATTACAGGCCAATATCGTTGACATCGGTTTCATGTAGAATTTTGGAGCATATTCTCAGTTCGAATATAGTAAATTTCCTTGAAACGGAAAAGCTTCTTTCCATGAATCAGCACGGGTTTAGGAAACATCGTTCATGTGAAACTCAGCTTGCCTTTTTCTCACATGACATCTTGCGAGCCATGGACGAAGGGCAACAGGCGGATTGTGTTTTTCTAGACTTCAAAAAGGCGTTCGATGCGGTGGCACACTGCAGACTGCTAACGAAGATACGAGCTTATGGAATAGGTTCACAGATTTGTGACTGGCTGGAAGACTTCCTAAGTAATAGAATGCAGTACGTTGTTCTAGACGGCGAATGTTCATCAGAGACGAGTGTATCGTCAGGCGTGCCCCAGGGGAGTGTGATAGGACCGCTATTATTTTCTATCTATATAAATGATCTGATGGACAGAGTACGTTGTAATTTGCGGCTGTTTGCTGATGATGCTGTGGTGTATGGGGGGGGGGGTGTCGTCTTTAAGTGACTGTAATAGCATACAGGATGACTTAGATGAAATTTCTAGTTGGTGCGAGGAATGGTAACTAGCTTTTAATGTAGAGAAATGTAAAGTGATGTGCATGAGTAGGAAAAACAATCCTATAATGTTCGAATACAACATTAGTAGTGAGCTTCTTGATGCTGTCGCGTCGTTCAAATATCTAGGCGTAACATTGCAGAGCGATATGAAATGGAACGAACATGTAAGGACAGTTGTGAGTAAGGCGGACAGCCGACTTCGGTTTATTGGGAGAATTTTGGGAAGATGTACTTCACCTGTAAAGGAGACCGCGTATAAAACGCTTGTGCGGCCACGTCTTGAATATTGCTCAAGTGTTTGGGACTCGCAGCAGATCGGTTTGAAGGAAAACATAGAAGCAGTTCAGAGGCGAGCAGCTAGATTTGTTACCGGTAGGTTCGACCAATGCGCGAGTGTCACGGAAATGTTCCGGCAACTCAATTGGGGATCGCTGGAGGAAAGACGACGTTCTTTTCGTGAATTTCTGTTGAGTAAATTTAGAGGGCCGGAATTTGAAGCTGAGTGTAGTACGATCTTGCTGCCGCCTACTTACATTTCACGTCAAGATCACAAAGACAAGATAAGAGAAATTAGGGCTCGTACGGAGGCATATAGGCGTTCTTCTTTTCCTCGTTCTATATGGGAGTGGAATAGGAAAGGAAATGCCTAGTGGTGGTACAGTGTACCCTCCGCCACGCACCTTACGGTGAATTTCGGAGTATGTATGTAGCTGTAGATGTAGAAAAGGCATGTTTTTTGTATGAATGAGACTATGTTTGGCCGATCTAGTGTATGTGCCATTTGTAATTAAACTTTCCGATTTGCCTGCCACACACTTGTTTTCTATCATTTATCCTTTATCCATATTAGCTTGGATATAAAAATAACAATAATCAGAGAATGGTTTATTAAGTCATTGCCCAAACTGAAAGTGACATGATTCAGTACTATAACAGACGAGTGGTTACGCTTACGTGACGTTCTAAAACATTGTAGCCGAGCTTTCAATTTGCTTCAAGTATGGCAGCACCTAAGCCAGTCTATGTTGATTATATAGGTCGTTGGCCGCCGCTATCGGCAGTGTGACGTCATCGCTCCCCTCCACGCGCCGTCAGCCGACGGGAGCGAGCCGCGAGCACGCCAGGAAGGCAGCAGCAGTGGTGGTGGCGGCCGTTTTCGTCGGCTCAAAAATGTTCAAATGTTTGTATAGCTTATGGGACTTAACTACGGGGTCATCAGTCCCTAAACTTACAAACTACTTATGAACTGGCTAACACTAAGGACGGCACAAATATCCATGCCCGAGGGGGATTTGAACCCCCGACCGTAGTGGCCGTGCAGACCGTGACTGAAGTGCCTCAGTCCCCACGGCCATCGCGGCCTCTACTTCCGATAAACTTCATGTTCCAAAGTGCCATCATCTCTGCACCAAACCAGAACGTCCAAGAATCATTTTCAATTTCCATTGCGAACTTTATTTGATCATGGAAGGAGTTCAGATGTCTAACAAGGAGACCACACGGGTATCGGATTATAGAATTTCTTTATATTTATGGTATCTGAAGTTCAGAACTTAAATAACAACCAGCCAAAATCATTCGACGCGACTCTCAAAAATTTTCGAGCTGAAGTACACGTATGGACTAAGTACCAATAAGTTAAAATGGTATCCACAATTGTTCGTGTAGCTCATGTGGTAGCGTTCTGGCATTCCACCCCAACCCTGGGGTCGGTGGTTCGAATCCTGTCATGGCAGATTTTTTAATTTTTTTCCGTTGTGTTCGAACACTTACACACTTAATATCTAAGGTAATTTTTATGAAAATTGCACGTGTTTCTGTTTATTCGTAATATGATAGTCAATCAAAAACCGTAAGTTACATGTTTTACAGTATTACGACAGTAGTCTTTGATTGTTCAGTTAGTGAAAAGCTATGGCACAGTATTTGGAAAGTCATCTCCCTAGCTACGAATGGCTTCCCAAGAAGGTACCCTACTCAACCATCATTTTACGAGTCTATAAGGACTTCAAGTCGTCTACATACACATAAACAAAAACTGACACAACAAGTGGAATTAGAGATCCCAAAATGATTTATATAACTTAATGGGACAACGAAAAATATATATGTCCCACTGGGATTCGAACCTCTGACTCTATTGTTATGACGCCAGTACGCTACCACCTCCCCCCTATCTTTTATCGCTTTGTTGTTGTTTTTTGTTTGTTTTTGTTGTGTGTTGTTTCTTTTTTGTGTTTTTTATTTTTTTATTTTTACTTGTCGCCTAAGCTGTTCGTCTTTTAAGGCGTTGGCGCCGAACTACTAATCACCCATAAACAAAACATCTCGCCTGCCAAAGAAAAAAATTAATTAAATTAAAAAAATTTAAAAAATGTCTAGTGCCACTGCCACTTTACCATATTGTAAATCAAAGAATAAACTAAGAGAAAGAATGTTGTTGTGATCCTCAGTCCGCAGACTGGTTTCATGCACCTCTCCATGCTACTCTGTCCTGCGCAAGTCTCTTCATCTGAGAATACGAACGGCAACCTACATCCTTTTGAATCTGCTTACTGTATTCGTCCCTCAGTCTCCGTCTACGATTTTTACCCCATACATGTCCTTGTAATGCTAAGTTCACGATTCCTTGATGTCTCAGAATGTCCCCCACCGGCCTATCTCTTCTCTTAGTCAGGATATGCCAGAAACTCCTTTTCTCCCCAATTCGGTTAAGCACCTCCTCATTAGTTACGTGATCCGCCCATCTAATTTTCATCATTGCAAAAGCTTCTATCATCTTTTCGTCTGAACTCCTTATCGTCCACATTTCACTCCCATACAATGCTACACTTCAGACAAATGTTTTCAGAAAGGACTTCCTAATATTTAAATTAATATTGGACGTTAACAAGTTTCGCTTTTTACGAAACGCTTTTCTTCCCATAGCCATTCTGCATTTTATATCTTCGGCCATCAGAAGTTATCTTGCTACACAAATAACAAAACTCATCTACTGCTTTTATTGTCTCATTACCTAATCTAATTCCTTCAGCATCGCCTGATTTTCTGACACTACATTTCATTACCTTTGTTTCACTCTTGTTAATCTTCATCTCATATCTTCCTTTCAAGACACTGTCCATTCAATTGAATTGCTCTTCCAGATCCTTTGCAGTCTCTGACAAAATTACTATGTCATCGGCAAGCCGCAAAGTTTTTATTTCTTCTCCCTAAACTTTAATCCCCTCTCCAAATTTTTCCTTGCATTCCTTCACTGCTTGTTCAATGTACAGATCGAACACCATTGGGGAAATGCTAGAACCCTGTCTTACTCCCTTCCCAACCTTTGCGTCCCTTTCTTGTCCTTCGACTCTAATAACCGCTGTCTGCTTTTTGTATAGGTTTAATATAACTCTTCGCTCCCTATATTTTACCCCTGCTACCTTCAGAATTTGAAAGAGTGTATCAAGTCGACATTGTCAAAACCTTTCTCCAAATCTACAAACGCTAAAAACGTAGGTTTGTCTTACCTTAGCCTATCTTCGAAGATAAGTCGTAATGTATTGCCTCCCGTGTTCCTACATTTCACCTAAATACAAAATTATTTTCCCCAAGGTTGGATTCCACAGGTTTTCCCATTCGTCTGCAAATAATTCTTGTTAGTATTTTGCAACCATGATTTATTAAAATGATAGTTCTGTAATTTTCACATTTGTCTGCTTTCTGCTTTCTTTGGAATTGGAATTACGATAGTCTTCTTGAAGACTGAAGATATTTCCCTTGTCTTACACATCTTGCATACCAGGTGGAACAATTTTTTCATGACTGGCTCTCCTAACGATATCAGCAGTTCAAACGGAATTTCATCTACTCCAGGGGCCTTATTTCGACTCAAATCCTTCAGCGCTCTGTCAAATTCTTCTCGCAGTATCATATCTCCTATCTCATCTTCCTCCACTTCGTCTTCCATTTCTAGAATACTGCCTTCAAGTTTATTTCCTCTGTATAGGCCCTCTATATATTCCTTCCACAGTTCAGATTTCCCCTCTTTGCTTAATACTGGTTTTCCATCTGAGGTCTTGATATTCATACAGCTGCTTTTCTTGTCTCTAAATATCTCTCCGATTTTCCTGTAGGCAGTATCTACCATTCCCCTAGTTATACACTCTTCTACGGTTCTGCATTTTTCCTCGAGCCACTTCTGCTTAGCCAGTCTGCACTTCCTGTCAATCTCATTTTTCAGACGTTTGTACTCCATTTGGCCTGCTTCATTTGCTGAAGGGAAAAGAAATATTGTGTTGTTTTATTGAAACTTCGAGTAATTTTTTTTATTTTAATTTGTGCCAATTAAAGGTGTTTCTCTCCGTTTTCTTTGTTAAGTGTGAAAGAAAAATAAAGCTCATCTCGTTCCTCAGCGATAGCGCATGATACTCCACAGCGTTGCAACGTCCGCAAAGTTCGTCTTCTCGCTGCTAGAATTCATGTTCCGTGTCGTGAAAATTTCCGGGTTGTACTTCCCGTGATGTGATATAATAGTTTATCCTCTCTTAACTTTGCGAACTTTCGCGTGCTGAAGTAAAAAAAAAAGTTCAAATTTTTGTAGAGCTTATGGGACTTAACTACGGGGTCATCAGTCCCTAAACTTACAAACTACTTATGAAATAGCCCATTCTAAAAACGGCACAAACATCCATGCCCGAGGGGGGATTCGAACCCCCGACCGCAGCGGCCGTGCAGACCGTGACTAGCGCGCCGCAGACCGCTCGGCCACTGCGGCCGGCGCTGTAGTTCCACTGTGCTCACTGATATACAATAATTAATATAAATAAATTAAATGCTCCTTGAGCATTAGAAATTCATCATTATTATTATTTTTACTATTGTTTTCATTTTTTTATTTTATTTTTTTAAATCTGTACTTCCAATAAAATTCTGATAAATAAGGAAAGCAATAAAGTAAAACTTCTACTGAGAAGTGGGAGTACTAGAATTTACCGTTATACATATCGTACTGTTGCGTAATTCCACGTTGTTGTTAACGAAACTTTCCATTTCAATTATAAGTTTCTTTACAGTGCAGAAAAACTTAGTCTGGTGGCAAAGTATACAAAAGGAAGTTTTGAAACAACTTTTTGTACTTGGGATGTTTCTTCAATTTGTGATGTTGCTCCACCTGATCTAAACCGAAAGATGCTGCAACCCAGTGGCGTAACTAGGACTTGGCTTTGGGAGGGGGGGGATAGATCTGAATGACGAGTAAAACAAACTTTTTAATACAGTTGTTTTAGAAAATTATGTTACTCGAAAGCATATTGACTGTTTTTAGACCGTGCGCTGCACGCTGTACGCCTCGCTTCACGCTCCGCTTTACGCCCCGCTGCATTCAGGCCACGGCCTTAGACTCTGGTTATAGTCTGTCTGTAAACTGGAGACCGAGCAGGACACTTGGTGGAGGAAGCGGGCCTTCCCAGGAATCGGCCGCAGGCATAGCAGGGCACCAGCACTTTCGCCGCTTCTCGGTGGGAACAGTGGGGACGTGTTTGCTCGGTCACCAGTTTCCAGACAGACTACCATCTACCACTCCCGTTTAAGAAACGAATTCACTCCCATCCAATAAAATCCTATGGTAAAACACCCCAAGTTTCCAATCTTTACCTTTACCAGATTGCTATTACACGATTTTTTTTCTTTCTGTCTTTTCTTTTAGGTTTCTGGGGGAGTTCTATCCTCCTCATCCCCCCCCTCATAGTTACGCCATTGCTGCAACCGTTTTAATTACTGGTGCTTACTTGCACATTGAAAATTTTCGAAGTCAATTTTCTAGAGAATTTTTTAGAGTTGCGTCGCATGGCTCTGGCTGATTGTTAATGAAGTTATGAACTTCACATACCATAAACATAAGGAAATTCTAAAATCCGATACCCATGTGGTCTCCTTTGTCTTGCAAGTTATCTTCACCATGGGGCCATACTATAAAGGTGTCATCAACATTCCTCCAGAATACTGTGGGTTTCAAGCTAGCTTTTCCTCAAAGTCCTCCATGAACACATTGGTTGCCAGAGATGGTAAGGGACTACCCATGGCGACTCCGTCGGTCTGTTCAAATCGTCTTATTTAACAACGCAATTTTTGAACATACCGACAGAGTCACCGTGGGTAGTCCCTTATCACCTCTGGTGGCCGATTTGTTTATGGAGGACTTCACGGACAAGGTGCTGGAATACGCTGACTTTAAAGTCTTAGTATTCTGGAGGTATGCTGATGACACCTTTGCAGTATAGCCCCATGGTGAAGTTAATTTGCAAGACTTTTTACGATATCTGAACTCCATACACGATCAAATAAAGTTCAACATGGAAATTTTAAATGAAGGATGGCTTCCATTCTTGGGCGTTCTGGTTCAGTGCAGAAAAGACGGCACTTTGGGACATGAAGTTCACCTGAAGCCGACGCGCACGGATTTGTATTTACGTGCAAATAGCTGCCACCATTCTTCCCAAACGACGAGTGTTCTCAGAACTTTGGTGCACAGAGCACATATTCTTTCTGACGAAAGCAGCCAGCAAGACGAACTTCCCCACTTACAGAGAGTACTCTCCACCAGTGGCGTAACTAGGACTTGGCTTTGGGGGGGGGGGGGGGGAGATAGATCTGCTTGACGAGCAAAATTTTAGTCAGTTTCCAGACTGACTACCATCTACCACTTCTGTTGAAGAAACTAATTCACTCCCATCCAATGAAAGCTTATGGTAAAACACCCCAAGTTTCCAATCTTTACCTTTACCAAATTGCTGTTATACGATTTCTTCTTCTCCCCCCCCCCCCCCCTCTCTCTCTTTTTTTTTTTTTTTTTTTTTTTTTGGCGGGGGGTTCTTGGGGGGGGGGGCTCTATCAGCCTCATCCCCCCCCCCCCCCGTAGTTACGCCACTGCTCTCCACAGCAGATAGAGAAGACACTGCGAATGAAACCGAATGAGGCTACTAGGAATGCAGAAGACGAAGAAACCTTTAAATCCATGGCTTTCCTGCCAAATGTGGGGCCGCAATGAGGCGCTATGCTGCGATGCGCGAGGCCGTTCACCGTCGGGGGTTCGAATCCTCCTCGGGCATGGATGTTTGTGCCGTCTTTAGTATAAGTTAGTTCATAAGTATTTTGTAAGTTTAGGGACTGATGACCACGCAGTTAAGTCTCTTAAGCTTAACAAACATTTGAACTAAATGTGGGTAGAAATGTGTGTAAAGCTTATGGGACTTAACTGCGGTGCCATCAGTTCCTAAGCTTACAAACTACTTATGAACTACCTTATACAACAGACAGCACAAACATCCATGCCCGAGGGGGGAACGGCCTCGCGCATCACAGCATAGCGTCTCAATGCGCTCGGCCGCTCCGCCGCAGGCAAATGTAGGTAGCCTCTCATCAAAAATGGGATGGATTCTCAGCAGACACAAAGTGATTTTTTCCTCCACGACCCAAGACAGCTGCTGTCGTGGGCTCCGTCGAAGATGATTTGCTGCTCCAAAAGTCTGGAGGTTACAAAATTCCATGTGAATGCGTCCTTTCTTACATCGGACAGGCAACTCGTACTGTCCATGAAAGATATACAGAACACCGAAGGTACACAAGACTTTTACAACCTCATAAGTCGGCAGTGGCAGAGTATTGCATTGATACTGTTCACAGTATGTTGTATGGCAACTTCGAAATTTTGGCAACTGCATCATCGTTTTGGGACTCAGTAGTGAAGGAGGCAATTGAAATTTGCTTGATGACGAATTTAATTAATAGAGATATTGGTTTCAATCTAGATAAATCAAGGAATCCGACACTTTTAGTAATAAACTCACATAGACGCCATCACATTGCAGCCCACGGGCATATATCGATATGCCAACACAGATCGATTGCGGAGTCGTAGATTTAACTCGTGCATTATGCACGTCTTTGCTGCCGACCAACGTCTCTGGCGCATATGTATCTGTGGCCGCATGCGCAGTTGCGCGGTATGCGAGTATAAAGGGCCGAAGCGAGCTCTGGAGCATCAGTTGTGTATAGCGACGCCAGCGTTACCGTTCGCCGGTCTACTGGCGAGCGCGGAGGCTGCGGCCGTTATTCACGCAAACGAGGAGCTAGCTTGGCGCCATACCTGCCGCGCCGTTTTACTCCCTTGCCGCCGCGAGGCATCCTCCTCGCTCCACCAGTAGGGTAGGGAATTAGCAGGCCAGGGCCCGTTGCACTGCACGGATACCCGCGTCTGCAGAGGCCAGTAACTGGCACTAATGTGGTATCCCGCCCTCTACACGTAGAGGTGGGACCCCCACGTTATCCAGTGTCCCAAGGTGGCACCACAAAGCATTGTCTTAGTCTGACTTCCATCATGGCTTCGACTGTTAGTTCGAGGGAATCCTCATCATTAGACCGCGGCGGAAATCGAAAGATTACCCGCAGCCAAAGTAGGGCCGCACAAACAAAGGACTTAGACGAGACAGGTAGGTGTGTACCTTCGTTACTTCCGACAGTGCCGGAGGAGGATGACGCTATAAGCGTCGCTAGTTCAGGGGCGAGTAGCCTCGTCATTGACGAAGGCCTATCAGGGGAAAATAGTGCGGAGCAAATAGATATAAATAAAGGTGCAGTAGATACACGTTCAGAGCCGGTATACGAGGCTGCAGTACCAACTGCAAACTCGTTCTCCGCTTTGGAAAACATAGGGGAGGATGAGGAAGGGTTCCAAACGGTAACCAGAAAAAAGGAGCGGGTACCGCCGATAATTGCCTACGTTGCTGACGGTAGTTCAGCACTTCTTAAAGAAATAAAGGGTGGGATCACAGGTAAATTCACTGCAGTATACCGCCCGAAGACAACGAAGATTCAGGCGGAAGCTGTTGCTGACTATCAGCGAATCAAACAACTGCTAAAACAGAAAAATGTGGAATACCACACATATTCTGTAAACGCAAAACAGGCACTAAGGGTGGTTTTCAAACACCTCCCAATAGATGCCGAAGTGGAAGACGTGAAAGAGGAACTAGTAAGGGAGGGTTTCTCTGTCACGTCTGTCCACCAGTTCTCCCGACCGGCACCAAAAGACGCCGATGACTATAGTAGAAGAAGGGAACCAAGCTTTCTGGCGGTTCTCGAAAACAATGAGGAAGCACAACGAGTTTTCAAAATCAGATACATGCTGAACTACCGAGTAACGGTGGAGCGGTACAACAGGCCGGAAGGTCCTGGGCAATGTCACCGATGCCAAAAATTCGGACACACGAGCGCGAACTGCAACTTACAGGCGCGCTGCGTCAAGTGTGCAGGACCCCACTTGACCAAGCTATGCACAGAAGGTGAACTACCGCGGCTGCGAGCAATACCAGAGGTTATTGCAGAACCGGAGGCAGAGAAGTACCGCAGTAGCGGAAACTACTGCCGCCGGCCAACAAACCCAGCAACAACAGGCGGGTTTCAACCTGCAGCCCGGCCAGTTCCCAGTCATGCGGCACAGACGGCCAGCATGGGCACCCCTCCCAACAGCGCCCCCCACCACCACCACCCCCGCCGCCGCCCCGGCGGCCGAGGCGAGCGAGGTGGTCGCGCCGGCAGTTGCAGTGCAAACTTCAGCTGTGCGGGCGGCCGCGGAGACCGCCGAGGCTGCTCGGGAGGCGGACTCACCGCCCGAAACAAATCTCACCTCCCCCCCCTCACATGTTATGACATCGCAGGAGAGCGACACAACCGCTGGGCAAAACATAGAGGTAGCGCCTCCAACCGCCCAGAGAAACGGTGCCGATCTGATGGGCCTGCTCAGAGATTTAAAAGAACTGAAAAATCTCTTTGTAGGATTTGACCTAGCAGCGCTTATCAGAAAGGCGAAAGAAACAATAGCGGCCGTACGCGCCGAAACCGATAGATGCGCCCAAGGGCTGATTATTGCGGAAGCAGTTATGTCGTTCTTCCTCGATGGCCCATAATCAAAGAAGGAATTTTAAGATTTTAACATGGAATGCCGATGGCATAACCTATGAAAAAACACTAGAACTCCAGTCACTTCTAGACCGGCATGCTATAGATATCGCCTGTTTACAGGAGACACATCTAAAACCGGCCGATCGACTGAAGGTACGCAATTACAACGTCCACAGGGTCGACAGACCAGACCGTGAAGGCGGCGGCGTCGCCGTCCTTGTGAGACGAGGTATTTGCCACCGGATAGTCGACATACCAAACTTGGTTGCGGTCGAGGCTGCCGGAATAGAATTAAAATTAGGTAACCAGACCTACATCATCATTTCGGCCTATAAACCCCCGCGACAGAACTACGGTGCACAGGACCTTCCAACGATGCTAGGGGTTGGTGAGAGAGTTATAGTAGCAGGGGACTTGAACTCCAAGTGCGAGGACTGGGGGTGTAACACCACCAATGGCGGAGGCTGGAGATTGAGGGGGTTTCTCGAGAGAGATGATTCCGTGGGAATAATCGCTCCCGATGAGCCAACTCATATCCCCTATAACCCAGCACACAGACCCGACATCCTCGATGTCTTCCTGTGCAAGGGCATGCCATGGGAGGCTGTACCCTCAGTCCACCACGAGCTGGACTCAAACCACAGCCCAGTTGTCCTGGAATGTGCCAATGTCGAAGACGTAATCCGGAGTATGGCAAAAACCACGTACTTAACAAATTGGGAACAATACAACGCCCTGGTAGGACAACACCTGGAGGACATCCCGCAAATGCGGACGGAAGAAGAGGTAGACTCAGCAGTCGACCACTTCACAAAAGTCCTCCAGACCTGTGCTCGCGAGACAAGCGCCAAGGTGACGATCGAACCTGGTGCCAGGGACCTGCCCCCTGACATCTGGGACCTGATAGTCACAAAGCGACGCGTGAGACGGGAGTGGCAACGTTACCGCGACCCCGCCGATCGTCGTCTGCTTAGGAGACTTGAAGCCCAGGTGAAGGAAAGACTGCAAGAGCACAGAGGCCTTTGCTGGGAAGAAAGATTACAAAGCGTTGAAGAAAACCCAAACAACGTTTGGAAAATTACAAAATCGTTAAAGGCTACTATCAGGGCAGACAGGCCACTCCGAGGTCCAAACGGGCTAGTATACGACGATCAGGAAAAGGCAGAAGTAATGGCAACAGCGCTGGAGTCACAATTCCGAACTCACGTCATCGAAGATGACGAGAGTGAAAGGCAGGAAGAAATAGTAATCGGACGAGTGACTCAACTGAGGCAACAGAGGCCAGAAACAGAGTTCACACCAGTGTCAGATCGACTTGTGTGCACTTACATCAGGCGCCTAGGGAACAATAAATCCCCCGGTCCTGACAAGGTCCGAGTCCCACACCTAAAACACCTACCTCCTACAGCAATTACCTACCTCACTACTATCTACAACCAATGTCTATCCCTAACCTACTTTCCGAAAACCTGGAAAACTGCTCAGGTCATCACTATTCCAAAACCAAACAAAAACCTAATCCTTCCACAAAACCATAGGCCCATTTCACTCCTGTGCTTTCTAGGAAAAGTACTGGAGTGCCTCATCCATAGAGTCCTCACCAACTTCCTCCAAACCAACAACATCCTCACTCCTGAGCAGTTTGGCTTCCGGCCTGAGCACAGCACCATACACCAATCCCTGCGCCTGGTGGAACACATAATCAGAGAGAGAGACAGCAGGAAGAGAAGTACAGGAGCGGTCTTTCTCGACATCGAGAAAGCGTTCGATAAAGTCTGGCATGATGGCTTAATATACAAACTCTCACAGTTAGACATTCCAGGACACATAATAAACATGATTGACTCATTCCTGGCAGAGAGGAAATACTCTGTCAGGTGTGGAAATCATGTTAGCACAATCAAAGAAGCTGTGGCGGGAGTCCCGCAGGGGTCGGTTCTTGGCCCCATACTATACTCTCTGTACACCAACGATGTGCCAAAATTGGCAGGAAATGAGATCGCCCTGTATGCCGACGATACGGCGGTGTTTAAAAGCAGCACAAACCTCAACTTCATCACTAGAAAACTCCAGACACACCTGGACGATATATCATTGTGGTGCAACCGCTGGAAAATAAAGATAAATCCGGACAAAACAGTAGCGGTTATGTTCACCACAAAGTTAAAAGAACCCGACAGAAAAATATCAGTTGCAGGCAGGGAGATCAACTGGAGTGATTCGGCAATATACCTTGGCCTGCAGCTGGATAAAAGGCTGACCTTCGGAAAACAACTAGCTAGATCTAGGGGGAAGGGTTGTGCTGCTTTTAACCAACTCTATCCGCTCCTTAAAGGAAGGGGGCTCCCAATAAAAAAGAAGCTCCAAACGTACAAAGCCTGCATACTTCCGAGCATGCTATATGGCTCGGAAATATGGTCAATGGCAGCAGATACGCACCTGAACAAGCTACAAACGCTTCAGAACAGAATCCTCCGAGTCATAGCGGACGCTGACAGGTACATACCAAATAGACACATAAAAGAATATTTAGATGAACCCCCAATCTCAACCTACATTAAAAGAAAATCAGAAGCTCTCTATGAGAAAGCTTCATCTTCGACCCACCATCTAATCCAACACTTAGGTACACCATACCCCAACGCTTCGATTAAACGACCTTTCTCCACAATCAACCGCCAATTTAGGGACTAACAGATTACAGACAAACAGTCATACATACAAACAATTTAGATAAAACCATCACGCTATTTTCTGCACATCATCAGCTATATATGGAAGTCAGACGGGCAAAGCCCAGTGGTGCTTCAGTGGAAGAGAAAGTAAATAGATACCTCACGCCGGAGCATCAGTATTACGGCTCACTCTGAAGATAGCTGAACGTTACACAGCCGAAATATTAGAAGGAGAATTGTTGCAGCTGCACGCCCGAAACGTAATGGAACAGTCTTTGCCCCCGACAAAACCTGAAGATTCACACACTTTCTCTGTTCTGCAACCTACCACAGCATGGACCTCGCCGAAGAGGTATTACGTTGTTACTTGTTTCGTCATTCAGAGACTACTGTTCATTATGTCGATTATAAACTATTATTCTGACAACCAGGGTTTCATATCTTGTACTGTGTACCTTAACCACCCAGACACTAGACACACGATTTATGATGATGGACAACCTGTAATCATTAGGAGAAAATAATCTAAATGGGAATTCACATGTTTCTGCAATTTCATTAAGAACACATATTGTCAAACAGAGAACCCAAAAGAAATCAGTTTCTAGATGTGGAACATGACAAATGAAAGCTAGTGTGGGGGATACTACAGAGAATACCACACAAAGCATGCAGCCATAAAACAGTGCAATAATGGTCACAATGGAACACTGACATACAATACAAACACATATCTAACAACTGGATACATTAAGATAGAGATGAGCAGCAACAAAGAATCTGCAGTGAATTAGAAAAGAATCACAACAGTGGCCTGCAATATCACAGATAAAAATCAGTGGGCAAAGACTCGTCAATGTGACAGATATCCTTTAAGCTTCAGCAAAAGTGTACAAGATAGGCAGAAGAGAAGAAGGGCATGATATGAGTGGAGGAAAACATGAAGAATGGAAGACAAGAGAGGAAGCAATTCAAATAGCCAATGAGAAGGCGGGGAAACTTCCAGTAGTTTCTGGAACAAAACTTGTTAGGCCATAAGCAGCTAGTATCATGCATTAATTTACATCATTATATTAAGGTAAATTAAATGGACTTATTAGAACAACAAAATATAATAAAGTATAATGTGATAATATGAGAAACTAACGTTAAACTTTGTGGCCTAGCATCAAAAACTTAAGATGTCCCGAATGTTTACTTTGTGTAGTAGGAAATAATGAAGTACTGAAGAGGAGATTGAACATTTGAATTTGTTCAGTGGCTTTTAAATTAGAAGGCACTACTGGAAAATTATAGGAACTCAATAAATTTCGAAATTTTTAATTAAAGAATAATTATACCATATCACCAGATTAATCTGTTTTATTTATAAAATTCAAATGTTCAAATGTTTGTATAGCTTATGGGACTTAACTACGGGGCCATCAGTCCCTAAACTTACAAATCACTTATGAACTAGCTAACAATTATTTTTCAGAAAGGGACAAAGGGACTTTTTTTGCGAATAGTGAGATGAATGTGGGACATTTAGTTGGTGCCTCCATTTTCACAAAACAATAAGAAATTACACCTGTTTGAAATGTATGCTTCCTCTTATTTTTGTTTTCCTGTTCAACATAGAGCACAAACAGCACTTTTTTTTTTTGTCTGGTAGGTCGCGCCCACTGCGGAATAGCGGCACAACATGGAGCTGGAGCTGTCTACTTTTTTTTTTCTCCTTTTTTTTCCTCTTATGTTTCTGTTTGTCGTGGGACCCTTTATGCTCTAAAGGGACATTTTGAATTCCTGGACGGGACTTTTGAGCATCAGAGGTTGGCAACACTGTCTCACACTGTTGTAGCCCGCTACCGCGCGATTGTTCGCGACCAGCGTGTCTCAGTCGTTATTTAGTTACGAGGGGCAGTAACCCTGCTATATGACGTCATTTTTTTTTTTTGTTATGGATATTTAGTTTCCTGTGTTTCACTGCTGTAATTTTTGTGTGTGGTGAGTGGTGACTGATGGCTTTGAAAATCAAAATGGAAGACGAGGAAGCATCTACCAGTAAAGTAACTCCACCTAAGAAAGTAAGAAGAGTTTGCCACTATAATGTTGGCTGGGAATCGCGATTTTCGTGGTTAAATAAATGCGACGAAGACAACAAAGGCTTCTGCTAATCGTGTAAAAATATGTTCACTGTGGCGTACGATGGCTTGAAAGCATTAACACATCACGCTGCGTCGGAGAAGCATAAAGTTTCAGAAAGTGCTGCAGCGATGTCTCAGCGAATGAGTTCTTTCTTTACACCAAGAGGCAGCGCACAATCTGAAAGAAATTGGTATTGCCAAATTGACTGAGGTTTATCATAGTGTCAAGCACCATATCTCTCATGTTGCTCAAGATTGCTCATTAAAAGTACTAAAACAAATAATTACAGAATCAGATATCGTAAAACAAATGAAAGGACGACGCACTAAATGTGCTGCTACTGTAAACGAGGTTTTATATCCATATTCACTGGACCTTGTGCAGGAGGATTTAAAAAATGGAGTTCCGTTTTCCATCGCTACCGATGCTTCTAATAAAGGAAACAAAGTGCTTTCCAGATGCGATTCAATATTTCTCACCAAAAAACGGTATTTGTCATAAAATTTTAAAGAAAATTCAATATCTATTAAGGAACAATTATGTCAAGTCTTGAATAATTCACAATTCTCGTGGAGTAGAGTAACTGCATATGTAGTGGACAATGCCTCTGTTAATTTCGGAGTTAATAATTCCGTTTTTCAAAAGTTAACGTCTGAAGAAAATAATGAAATAATAGCTGCTCACTGTAATGATCATATATTTCATAAATGCGCAAAAAAGGCTTTGAAATTAATGCCAGTTGATGTTGAAAACATAGCGAAGAAAATATTTGCAGAGATTTGTTGTTTCGCAAAGAAACTAGAAGAGCTGAAACAGTGCTGTAATTTCTTTGAGAGTGAATACAGAGAAGTTATACGACACGTCCCTACATGATGACTCTGTTTGTTCAACGCTCCTGATAGGGTGCTTTCATCGTGGGGGCCATTAAAAAGGTATTTCTGAGAACAAGGTTCAGATAATTGCCCTAGGGCCCTATGGGCTATATTATCAAATCAAGAAGACGAAATTGCACGTGAAGCCACTCCTACTTACAACGAGTTATATTTGTATTTCACTCATAATTTTATGGCTTCTTTTCAAGAAATTTTGTTGTCGTTAGAGAACATACCACAGCAGCATATAATCTGCATAACATAATAGTGAAATACCGGGACACTATCGTAAAGAAAATAAGTGACGAAATTTTGGAATGAAAGTACATGTGGCATTAAGAAAAGTCTGTCTTTCAGATAATCAGTCAAATAAGTTTACTAAAAACGCTCTAAATGTTTACCAGAGAGCCCCAGCTTATATAGAGCAGTGGTATGACTTCTAAAATAATAAGGTTTTATTTGTTTGGATATAGAATGCGGTAGATTGCCTCCGCCGGATCAATTGATAGAGTTATGGTTATTATCTCCATGGAAGCAGCAAACTACTCCTGAAAACATTTATGAAGAACTGGCTGCAATTCAAAGTGTTCTCTCTTCAGTTGAAGGAAATTCTATAAATATGTGGTGCAAATTTTTCAACAATGCAGCTGCACCGAATTTATTGAAAATGGTGCAGTATGTATGTAGTATTCCCATATCTAATGTTTTTGTGGAAAGAATCTTTAGCGTCGGGGGAAATGTTTGGACAGACGAAAGAAATCGTCTTGCCGTTAATACCGTTAAATCCTAAAGATTTGTCTCTTCACAATTTCTTCTGCTGTGATCCCGCATTTTTCTAGGTCCCAGTGCACTTCTTTCACCAATGACACTTGTGTCTTCCTGTTCTTCTGAAAGAGAAGAATGTTGTTGGCGAGCCTCTCCGATTTCATACTTTTAATATGTCAATAGGAAGACAGTCTTCTTTTCTTCATTATGGTGGTGATATTTTCAAATCGTTGATAAAGTTCTTGATTTGATCTAAGGCGGAACGTAAATAAATTTGATATTTTTCTGGGCCCCCAGAATCTTTCTTAGAAATTTCCTTTCTTTCTTTTCCAGGTCTGAAAGTCCCTTCCTGGCTATTGTCTCAGATGCATATAAACATTCAGGTTTGATGACTGAGCTGTAGTGTCGAAATTTAGCCTGGTATGAGAGTGATTTAGATTTGTATGTATTCTGACACAATCCGAATGCTATTTCCATTTTTCTTGCCCGTTCTTCAATTGCTGCCTTTTCATTCTTGTTCGGAGTGAAAAACTCTCCTAGGTACTTGACTCTCTGAATTTTTTTGATGTCGCCAAACTTGGTCCTTAGTTGTCCAGATTGAATCAGTGGCATTTATGTTCATATATTGTGTCTTCTTAAACTATATTTGCAATCCTGCCTTCACTGCTGTTTCCTTGATGACTGAGGACTTCAATCTGTTTAGTAGCAATTTGCAGATTCTCTAAAAAACACTATCATCTGCAAATGCGAGGCATTCAAATGTAAGCCCAGATTGTTTGCGGCCTAACCTGATTCCATTTGGAAAGTTCAACTGACTCATTTCTTTTCGCCATTCCCTGATAACTTTGTCTAAAACACAGTTGAACAAGATCGGAGAGAGACTGTTTACTTGTCTCAGACCTGTTTTTATATCAAACGGCTTTCACAGTTCTCCTAAAAATTTAAATTGTGATCTGGTGTTTGTTAGTGTTTGCCGAATAAGTCTCGTTGTCATATCATCTATTCCAAATTTTTTCAGCACTTCTATTAATGTGTCTATGTACGGAGTCGTACGCCTTTTTAAAGTCCACAAATGTCACGATCACTTTCTTATCAGCTGCTAGTGTCTTTGCTTTAATTAAGGTTTTGATGATAAAGATCTGCTCTGCACACGATCTTCCAGTCTAAAGCCGCCTTGATATTCACCTACTTTTTGATCTATGTGTTGTTCTTTGTTTGAGAGCAATGACAACAATCTTGTATGCTACTGGTAGAAGTGATATTCCTCTGTAATTATTGACATTGGATTTGTCACCTTTCTTGTGCAATGGGTGGATGACTGCATCTCTCCATTCTTCTGGGCTCTCTCCCGCGAGCCCGATTTTTTGACAGAGTCTTTCAAGTCGTTCCAGCAAACTGTCTCCTGCGTACTTCAAAACTTCTGCAACAATTGAATCTTTGCCTGACACTTTGTTGTTTTTCAAGCCCCTGATGATCTCGTATTTCCTTTTTATCTGGTGGGGTGGAATCAAGAAGTTTGTTTTGCGGTTTCTGGAAGGTAAATTTTTCTGGTAGTGGGTCACGGTTGAGCAACTCTCAAGTATCTAGCCAAGTGTTCACAATTCTGTTTGTTGTTTATAATCAATTTGCCCTGATCATTTTTAAATTAATAAATATAAAATTAAAAACTTGTCCGGATTTTTGAACACATCTAGCAACCATAGTTTCGGTCGAAACAGAAACCCTAACCGAAACTTACGCAATTAAGTTAAAATTTCTGTACATTTTCCTTACACTACAAATTACTAGCTTATCCACAGCGACAGCGCTTTTAGTAAAGAACTTGCAAATCGGATTCTTTTCTCCTCGTTGTGACATTTTCTACCTAAGAGAAAAATTAAAGGAAGTTAGACAATAAGGAAGTTGGACAATAAGTAAACTGAGCTCGATACAGTGGAGTCTCGATATCTCGAGTCTCGAAATTTCCCATAAATGATTGCTAACTTAAAATCAACCATTATTTTAGAAGAACCCAATTCGCTATCTTTTACTTTATGCAGAATCAAACGTGTATCTGATGCTGACAATTTTCATGTCAGGCCATATTTGTCACTGTGTCTCAGTAATCTGACAACAAGATAGGCCAACTTCTTAGTATGCCTAATGCTTGCTCTTCACCCAACAGAAGCTTTCCATAAGGCATTATCACAATAACTGACATACAACATTACCAGACACACCTCCGAACTGTAAAAGAAGCAAACTGCTGACATTCATAATTATGCGCATCGTCAAGTGGACCTGTATTTATACCAACTTCCACTTCTTCCCACCGCCTTTTTAGAATTTTTAAGTCCTCGATCTAACTGTAATGGTGAAATGGGAAAACACTTTGCTTTGCTTTGTTATAAACAGTAATGGAAAAATACGTGTAATACCAAATAAGTAACTTGGTTTTCAACACATAGCAACGTGCCTGTATACTAATTTCCTCTTCTGTAGTTCCTATATATCAAAACTTGTCCTTACTAATATCTAGCGTAGGTCAGGTATGCTCCATCATCCAAGTATAGGAGTGATTTGGTGGCTGATGTGGAATGTATAAGTCGCAGACGAGTACAGTGAGTACATAGATGCCGGCCGCAGTGGCCGAGGGGACTGAGGCGCTCCAGTCACGGTCTGCACGGCCACTACGGTTGGGGGTTCGAATCCCCCCTCGGGCATGGATATTTGTGCCGTCCTAGTTCGTAAGTAGTTCATAAGTAGTTTGTAAGTTTAGGGACTGATGACCCCGTAGTTAAGTCCCTTAAGCTATACAAACACTTGAACAATAATAGATGAAAACAGTATAACAAATACTTTCGAAGGGCACTTAAATAATACACATAGCTTAGAAGTAAAACTACCTGTCATGCTGTAAAGATCAAGTGTATAATTTCAAACCAATAAGACAGAAACTAAAGAAACCAATATTCGAACACTAACATCAGTCTAACAAGGTGAGGACACCTACTCGTCAACGCTGAATTTGTCCAAATTTATGGTACATGTATGGGCGTGATAGACACGAAAGTGTCCCTAGTGGGAACTCCAGATGGCCAAACATTTAGAAAATCATTTTGGGACTACAAACATTTTAAAAAAAGACTGTAGTTAACGCGTGCTTGGGGACGTCGTGTATGCAAATCGATACTTCAATTATTTTGCAATTTATCAACTACATGTAACGGGGTGATATTCATCGAAGAAACAGGGGAAGCAATAATTTTGACCGCATCTTGCGCACGTTATGAACGCCGTCCTTTTGCTCAAATGTTCAAATTTTTGTAATCCTATGGGACCAAACTACGTTGGTCATCAGTCAAATGTTCAAATGTTTGTATAGTTTATGGGACTTAACTACCGGGTCATCAGTCCCTAAACTTACAAACTAGGACGGCACAAATATCCATGCCCGAGGGGGGGATTCGAACCTCCGACCGTAGTGGCCGTGCAGACTGTGACTGAAGCGCCTCAGTCTCCTCGGCCACCGCGGCCGGCGGTCATCAGTCCCTAGTCTTGCAAACTACTTAAACTAAGTTAAACTAACCTAAGGACAACACAAACATCCATGCCCAAGGGAGGATTCGAACCCTCGACGCGGGAGGCCGCGCGATTCGTAACGTGGCGCTCCAGACCGCTCGGCTTCTCCCGCGCGGCGCCCTTTTGCAGTTACATTGTTTTTCTATGGACATTTAAAAAACTAACTTGATTGACATTCTGAAAACAGCTTTCATCGCACAGTCCAGCAGCGAACCACGCAGGTCGTAGCATGTCGCTGAATAGTTGCAAGGGCAGTTGGTGATGTATAATGGAATGTAGTTTGATGAAAGCTTCTCGAGAAGTGATTCCTTCGTCTTCCTCGATTAGGTAAGTGCAGTTTTGACATTTTCTTATTAAATTTTTTATCTGACCATAGAAATATACATCGCATGGTTGCACTAGTGCCGTACATTTGGAGGGAATTACTTTGATACAGCATGTTGGCAATCCGTCTTCATCTTGGAACAGTTCCTCATATACTTGTGAATTTGTTTGTCCTCCCCACGAGTCAAGCAACAGAACACATTTATTCTCTTGCAGCCGGCCGCGGTGGCCAAGCGGTCTGCGGAGCGCCAGTCACAGTCTGCACGGCCACTACGGTCAGGGGTTCGAAACCCCCCTCGGGCATGGATATTTGTGCCGTCCTTAGTAATAGCTAGTTCATAAGTAGTTTGTAAGTTTAGGGCCTGATGACCACGTAGTTAAGTCCCGTAAGCTATACAAACATTTGTGATTTATTCTCTTGCACGTAGGGCTTCATCACATCTGTCAAATATTTTTTGTCAAATTAAACTCACGATTACCTTATGAACCGTTCACAACCGCAAGTTTGCAAGATAATATACTTGTCTTAAATAATGACGTCCCATGCAGATGTTGTGCACATATAAATACAAAATAACATACATAATGTTGCGGTTAATTGTGAAGTTAGTAGTGTACGCATTGCCAAGGAGCAAAAAAATATTTGCCGCCGGGCGAAATCGAATCCACGAA
Organism: Locusta migratoria; assembly: GCA_026315105.1. Lineage (NCBI taxonomy): Eukaryota > Metazoa > Arthropoda > Insecta > Orthoptera > Acrididae > Locusta > Locusta migratoria. The sequence continues at coordinate 327,882,155 of CM048755.1, read as the reverse complement.
CCTTTAAAAAATAAAATCCGATCTCTTACCGCTGAGCCAAACACCACTTTCTAAACAGGTTCACTCAGGGGCAGTTGATGAGGTACATATGGTGATAGATCCGTATCAAACTTCCTTTTATTACGTAAACTCTCGGCCATCTGGAGTTCCCACTTGGGGCACTTTCGTGTCTTACCATGCCCTACATGTACCATCAATTTGGACGAATTCGGCGATGACGAGTAGGTGTCCTCGCCTTGTAAAACTGGCATGCGCTTTACAAACTTTATTGAACTATTCACTGTACAGAAAAATTAACACTCTTTATGTTACTTTAATTACACATCTATTATGAATACATGAAATAATAACATTTGTTAATATTATTGTTATAACTCTGCAATGCGCTCAACACAAAAAAATTGCGCCAGCCGCGGAGATGTGTGCGCGACCGGCTGCGAGACGGATGACTACAGCTCTGCAGCAGCGCCGCCACAGACGTGGCAATTAGGCCTATGCGGTTGTGTGCCAGCTACGGACTATGTACTGTGTACACTGTACTGTGACTTAACTATTAAATGTGTTACAACACATTTATTGGCGACGAGTAGTGTTCGAACTTCTGTGTGTTTATTCGGCCCACTCCTGTCTATGGATTCGCAAACAGCTACAGCTTCCTCGGACTTTCAACTCCCTCCGTGGGGTCAGTTACTTCAGACCGGGTTGCGATACAGTTCGACAGCTCGTTACAGTTATGTCGGCTCAGGTGGACCGTTTGAACTCCGCTGTCTCTGTTGTTCCGTCGTTGACTTCGGACGGTGCTACCCGACATGTGTCTCCTCCTTTTCCTCCGCCGTTTTCCGGGTTCGACGACTCTTTGAAAGACAGACTCCCATGGGAAACGGTTGGGGCAAAACCTCCTCTCGCCGCGGCGGGGCAGCCGAGGGCATTGGGGCGCTATGCTACGATGCGCGAGGCCGTTCCCCGTCGGGGGTTCGAATCGGGATGTCTGTGTCGTCTTTAGTATAAGTTAGTTAATAAGTAGTTTGTAAGTTCAGGGACTGATGAAAATGTTCAAATGTTTGTACAACTTATGGGACTTAACTACGGGGTTATCAGTCCGTAAGCTTACAAACTACTTATGAACAAGCTAAGACTAAAGACGGCACAAATATCCATGCCCGAGGGGGGATTCTAACCCCCGACCGTAGTGGCCGTGCTGACCGTGACTGGAGCGCCTCAGTCACCTCGGCCACCGCGGCCGGCTGGGGGACTGATGACCCCGCAGTAAAGTCCCTTAAGCTTGACAACATTTGAACACTTCCTCGCTTTTGGTGTCTGATATGAACTTGTGTAAAGCTCTTTTTCTGTCTTGTATTTCAAACGCTCAAACGTTTGTTAAGCTTATGGGAGTTAACTGTTGGGTCATCAGTCCCTACGTCTTGCATTTCCCCCCGCATTTATCAGTTGCTGTATCAGCTCGCCCCTCTACAAGAACTGGTGGCCTTATCCTTTGATGAAATGTGTTGTTTGCTGTCTGCTTATTACCGGCCCTGTACGCGACCCATGTGGAATTTTATCGATCATGGAAGAAGCGTAATCAGTCGTATAAGGCATGGGTGGCCAAACTTTATTATTACTAGGTCTGAATCGTCATCTGCCACGGCCGGACAGATTGCGTCAGAACATACAAAACTGTTAAAAGAAACAAGACTTATTTTAAAAAATGATTCTCAACACCACTTGTAGGAACCATGATCGCCGACCCCGGTGGCCGAGGGGACTGCGGCGCGCCAGTCACGGTCTGCACGGCCACTACACCATGGATATTTGTGCCGTCCTTAGTGTTAGCTAGTTCATAAGTAGTTTGTATGTTTAGGGACTGAATATCCCATAGTTAAGTCCCATAAGCTACACAAACATTTGAAAATTTTGAACCATGATCAGTCTGTGGCTTCACATAGAGAGAAAAACTCATTTACAGAATATAGTGTGTGTTGCTTGAGCACATGTGCCAGTCTATTTCTGTAAATCCTTGTTGGTAATGATCGAACATCAGGTGGTAGGTGGTTGTACATCTCGTGGGCAGCTGTGGGAAAACTAAATGTCTTCCCTATGCGACAGCTTGGTATATCAATGACAGCCTTATTTCGTGTATTGTGGTAGTGGATTTCTTGTCTCTTGCAGAAGGATGCTTCATATTCTTTTATGTAGACGAGTTGAAGACATACTGACAATATATAGTTTTACACCCAGCTTCTTGAAAATGGGTTTGCAGTGATATAATCTCTTGCTGGAAGATATTATTCTTACAGCCTTCTTTTGCAGGAGTAAAATATTTTGACTTCCAGGAGAGTGTCCCTACAGTAACAGTCCATATGTGATGTGGCTGTGGAACAGTGCATAATATACTGTGATTAAGTATTGCTCTCTTATAACACATTTGAGTTTCCTGAGGAGATAAATAACTCTAGAGAGCTTAGAACACACGTGTGAAGTGTGTTCGCCCCATATCAGTTTATTGTCGATTGTGATACCCAGGAGTTTGACTCTGTCTTCATTTGATATGGAAACACAGTCACCAAGGCTGCATAATATTCTCTGGGTTTTATCTTCATTCAGTTTCATATTGTTGGCTTTGAACCATTTTTTGGCTTCTTCGAACAAAATGTCAGCATTGTTTAGAGTCTGAGCAGAGTTCCTACCTTTCGTCATTAATGTTGCATCATCTGCAAAGACAATCACAACTCAGATCATCGACAAATATTAGGAAACTCAGTGGGCCAAGTATGGAGCCCTGTGACACTCCATGTTCAAGTGTCATTTCACGAGACGTCGCTCCCTGGATACAAACACACTGCCGTCTGTCTCTCAGGTTGAGCATCGAAGACGGCACCCATCATTCCATAAGATTTTTTAACTTTTCCAACAGTATCTGATGACAGATGCAATCAAAAGCCTTGCTTAAATCACATATAATTAGGACCAGGTAGTTCTTTTGTTCAAATGCTTCCATTATTTTTGTTGTCGCTTCAAGCAATGCTGTGAATGTGGATTTACCTCGTCTAAATCCAGGTTGATTATCCAGGAACAGTTTTGCTGTCTTCGAAATAGCAGTTGTTAAGGTAATTGGTCTATAGCTAGATGGACTGTTAGAATCACCTTTTTTAAAAACTGGTACTGTCTTTGCCAGTTTTAATAAGTCTGGGAATGTACCAACATCAAGGTATTGGTTTATGACAGCAGCCGAAGGGGTCAGCTATTACAGACAAAATAGCCTTCAGGACACCACAAGACATGCCATATTTTTACAATTTTTTCACTATGTCCTCAGGGGACACTTTGTTCCACTTGGTCAAGGTGTACATTCTGATGTTGATTGTATTTCCTGCAATATCTATTTCCAGATCTGGTACTTCAGCTACAATTTCCCTGACAGCATCAGTAAAATATTTGTTAAAATCATCTGGACTGCAGGAATTAGGTGGGGCAGTGTGTGTTTTCCTGCGTTCTTTAACCAATGCCCAGGCTGCTTTGTATGGGTTGTGGGCTGCAGAAATGAATCTTGCATTATATGCCTTCTTGGCTGCTTCTACTTCCTTCCTGTAAATTCATTTAGCTTTCAGATAATAACATTGATACATATCTTTAACCTCGGCAAGACCATGGCCTTAGTCGCTACTATATCTTTGTTACTCGCACACATCAGGAATCCTACGCGGACGATTTGATTCGTGACGCTATTCTGCACTTGGCGCCGGATCGCAAGATTCGTCAATGTGCTCTCCAATTTGACAACTCGACTCTTGCTGACGTTTTGAATACTGCGCAGTCGTTACAGGTTTCCGGTGCCGATGGGGATCAGATTGAGGCATGGTGTGATGCAGCCGTTGTTTCTCCAGATATTGGTCAGCTGGCTGTTTCCGATATCGCCGAAATTCCCGCAGTGCGGGAGCGCTCCACTTCCTCGTGATACACAGCGCCGACAGCCTCCGCAGCGGAAGCAGCCCCGTGAGCTGCAATCTCTTCTTTCCTTTCCGCCGGCCGCGGTGGCCGAGGGGACTGAGGCGCTTCAGTCGCGGTCGGTCTGCACGGCCACTACGGTCGGGGGTTCGAATCCCCCCTCGGGCATGGATATTTGTGCCGTCCTCAGTATAAGGTAGTTGATAAGTAGTTTGTAAGTTTAGGGACTGATGACCCCGTAGTTAAGTCCCATAGACTCTACAAACATTTGAACATTTTTGAACTTTCCTTTCCGTTTTGTTTTGTGGATCACGACTGTTCGGCCTGCTCTAAGCGTTGGGTTGTTTGGAACAGTTTTCATAAAAAAAAAAGCGATATTGCATCTGTGTGCCATTCACCGCCCGTTTCTGCCGACTTGGATATGGTCATTAATTTGGTGGGTAGCTTGAAGGCTCGCCCAACTAAATTGTCCGTTGAGGTGCAGTTGCTTGACATCTTTTTCACACTGCAAGTGGACACGGGGCCTAGGTCCCTCTTCTGAATTCTCACACTTACATTAGCATTAGGCTGGGTTCACCGCCGTTGTTGTCCGTTAAGTGGCATCTGAAAGACTACAATCGTAAACGCATTCCGGTCTTGGGCCATTCACGGCTCCTACGGCTCTTACAAATCGGTGGTTCACCCTGTCAAGGGCGGATTGGGGGAGGGGGGGGGGGCGAGCGGCGGCGGCACAGGGGCACGTGCCCCCCCCCCCCCCCCCCCCCGAGACGGACCGACAAAGAAAGAGAGAGAGAGAGAGAGAGAGAGAGAGAGAGAGAGAGAGAGAGAGAGAGAGAGAGAGAGAGAGAAATGGTGAGGAATTGAGGAAGAGAGAGAATCTTAGCATTAGATAATTAAATTTTACTTACGGGTAACATGTAATTGCGTGTTAAAAATGCAAAATCCCTGAAATTAACGTAATTTGACTTTTTGTTTTATGCTTTCATGTAATTGTTTCTTGCTTCTTTTTTCAGTAATTTACGATAAAAGTTGTGTATTGTTTCGGGATTGCTTGAGAGGTAAATGAGCTATTGTGTATGTTTTATTCATTCATAAATAAAGGATTTAACTATGTAAAAAAAAAAAAACTGAATTTCAAGGGCTGCGTTCAGGGTGGCGCATTCAGATGTCTTCGGTAAGTGGTTTACCTGATTATTTTCCTAGACACTAAGAAATGGTACTCCCACCCATTATAAACAGTTTTATTTCAAGCTACACATTTCGATTTTCCAGTTATTGGAGCAATTAGAAATTTCAAACAGCATTTTTCCATACATCAGATACAAACAATTTTCATGATAGTAGAAATTCTTCTTGAAACCCAGTCAAGTGTAATTTTTAGAATCAAATCAAAAATGTTCAAATGTTTGTAGAACTTATGGGACTTAACTACTGGGTCATCAGTCCCTAAGCTTACAAACTACTTATGAACTAATTAATACTAAGGACGGCACAAATATCCATGCCCGAGGGGGGATTCGAACCCCCGACCGTAGTAGCCGTGCAGACCGTGACTGGTGCGCCTCAGTCCCCTCGGCCACCGCGGCCGGCTTTTCAGAATCAAATTTTCACTCTGCAGCGGAATGTGCGCTGATATGTAACTTCCTGGCAGATTAAAATTGTGTGATTTACCCGAGATTCGAACCTGCGACCTTTGCCTTTCGCAGGCAAGCGCTCTACTGTCTGAACTATCCCAAAACGCCTCAATAGTCCGTCGTAACAACTTTACTTCTGCCTGTTCCTCACCTCCTACTTTCCAAACTTCACAAAAGTCCTCCTGCGAACCTCGCAGGACTAGTACTCTGGGAAGAAAGGATGTGGTGGAGTCATGGCTTAGCCACAGCCTAAGGGATGTTTCCAGAATGAGGAGTGCTAGTCCTGAAAGGTTCACAGGAGATCTTCTATGAAGTTTGGAAAGTAGGAGGTGAGGTACTGGCAGAAGTAATGTTTTGTGGACGGACCGTGAAGCGTGCCAGGATAGCTCAATGGTAGAACGCTTGCCATCGAAAGGCAAAGGTCCCAGGTTCGAATCCCGTTTCTGGTTCACAATTTTAATCTAGCTGGAAGTTTCAAGTGTAATTTTGTTGATCTGAAAGCTTTCTTGAAAACTCACCTCGTTTTGCATAGCAACTTTACAAAGAATGAAGAAGAAGTTGATTCAGTACAACGACAACACAGGATATCTGATTATAAGTTGTGAGGTAATATCAAACTTAGCGCGACATGCTCGTATTTACTGACTGTTTGTTTCTGACCTGTAATTGGGCGACCTTTTATTTTAGGATACGCTGTCTTTCCAATTTCTGCATGGTTTGGTAATGACACAGCTACTCCGGTTACTGTACTGTTCATCCACGGTAAGTTGACGATTCGTGCGTTGGCTGTTGGCAGCGACAGGAGGCGTCTACTATGGCTGCCGGGAGGGGAGGGGGGCGAGCATCTGCGAGCAGAAGGTAGCATCGCACTGTTGGAAACGTTACCCGTAACAATGTGTGCAGTAGTATTTCGCGTCTAGGGGCAGCGTTATTCTCAAGTTCCTATGACTAAAAAATATTACAATGATTCAACCACATTAAACAGTGAAAAGTTTAATAATTTATCAAAGCATGTGCGCCGCACGGGAATGGCCGTGTATTCTGGAACGCAATGTGTGTGTGTGTGTGTGTGTGTGTGTGTGTGTGTGTGTGTGTGTTTGTCCTTAAGAAGTTAAAATAGATAGTAAGTCTAGGGACTGTGACCTTAGCAGTTTGGTCCCTTCGGACTACAAACGAATACTTTTTGAAACTATATGTACTTCGTTTATGTACAGTCATCATTAAGTCATTTGGCTCATTTAATATGTACAAAACATTTTTCGATCGTATTGTACAAGTGTTTGAATTTTCATGTGGTCAGTCTTATAGTCCAATTATTCCGAAGTTGTAAATTTGTACAGAAACCTAGGCCAATTTCGCATGGCTTCCTCTGTATAGGGATTCACATATACCCACCTAGCGAAGCTCAGAATCAGTTGAATTAAATTTAGAGCCTGAATGCCCAGAGTTCAGCTGTTGACAAGTGTTTCATCCTTTATGATGATGAAGGATGAAACAAGTCTGCCCACAATTTAACACAGGGCATTCACACTCTATTTTTTTCCCCCCGAAAGCACTGACCTAACAACACCCTTACAGCAACCATGGAACCGAGGTAGTACTTTACCTGCCCAATGCAACACTGATTTTCAGTTCTGTAGAACAAACTCGACCAGCCCTTTATCCAAAAATTCATTCCCGAAGTTCCTTTCTTGTGATCTCTTATCATTCCACTAAACCAAACTCGATTTTTTTTTTTTTTTTTAAATTACAAGTGGCTGTGTATCGCAAACGAAGATGCCTAGAACGCACCGCAACACCTGATTCTTAAAATAACATGGTGTGTGTACAATTTTATGTTACAGTACTACAGAGTACATGCAACTTAATGTTCACAAACGCTTATATCACACCCCAACGCCCGCATACATCAATCATAACCTGCCCTCTAAGGAATGGATGCGATTGATACACAGTACAGGGCCGCACTTTGTAAATATTGGCTATCCCCGTATCCGATCTAGTCCGGAAGTGTATATTGCAACCTCCAGTCTGGTAATGCCAAACGAAGAGATAAAAGTATCACGTAAACACCAGTTATAAAATAAGGTGATTCGGCAAATAAATTTATCCGTCGGCAATCGATTCCAACTGCTCTATACAGCCTCCTTCCAAGCGAAGGTCATGCGTGGGTACAAAGTACTAGCACATACCCAGTTTGTTAAAAAAAAATCCCTGCGAAATCGTGTGGGATGCCCAACAACACGAAGCTAGAGATGAGATCTCCTAGTTTAACATCGGCTAACCCCACATTATAAGGTACAGACAGCCATACGATTCCCTCGAGATGTTCTGCAGTGCTTCCTTACAGAGTTTTGCTCCAGTATGCCAGGGGCTCTCACAGTGCTGCCGTCAGGTAGGAGAAATGGTAACTTGCATTGTCTCCATGACGATCTTGTCGATTTTACTACGTATTCACGTTAAATGATAAGCCATAATTTACCATCTCGCATACCACTCGTAAGTTAAACACCACTAACACACGATCAGACAGAGGTGAATTCAAGTTCTAAGGTCTCCGATATTTTTTTTTCTCCGGACTGGAAAGAGATAGAAACATGCGCATTGTTTTAAAATGAGGCCACGTTCATTGTCAATAAGTCCCAGAGATGGCAGCACCGTACGGCAGATGGAATTTTTCCGGCAGAGGCGAGAATGTGAACTGTTTTAGATACTTAAAATGGCGACGTTTTCCTTACTTGAACAGCGTGCAATGATTCGTTTTCTGAATTTGCGTGGTGTGACACCAATTGAAATTCATCGACAGTTGAAGGAGACATGTGGTGATGGAGTTATGGATGTATCGAAAGTGCGTTCGTGGGTGCGACAGTTTAATGAAGGCAGAACATCGTGTGACAACAAACCGAAACAACCTCGGGCTCGCACAAGCCGGTCTAACGACATGATCGAGAAAGTGGAGATAATTGTTTTGGGGGATCTGTTGAAGAGATCACCTCCAGAGTTGGCATTTCTGTGGGTTCTGTGCACACAATCCTGCATGACGAACTGAAAATGCGAAAAGTGTCATCCAGGTGGGTGCCACGAATGCTGACAGACAACCACAAGGCTGCCCGTGTGGCATGTTGCCAAGCAATGTTGACGCGAAACGACAGCACGAATGGGACATTCTTTTCGTCGGTTGTGACAATGGATGAGACGTGGATGTCATTTTTCAATCCAGAAACAAAGCGCCAGTCAGCTCAATGGAAGCGCACAGATTCACCGCCACCAAAAAAATTTCGGTTAACCGTCAGTGCTGAAAAAATGATGGTGTTCATGTTCTGGGACAGTGAGGGCGTAATCCTTACCCATTGCGTTCCAAAGGGCACTACGGTAAGAGGTGCATCCTACGAAAATGTTTTGAACAAATTTCTTCCTGCACTGCAACAAAAACGTCCGGGAAGGGCTGTGCGTGTGCTGTTTCACCGAGACATCGCAACCGGACATCGAGCTAACGTTACGCAACAGTTTCTTCGTGATAACAACTTTGAAGTGATTTCTCATGCTCGCTACTCACCTGACCTGGCTCCTAGTGACTTTTGGCTTTTTCTATCAATGAAAGACACTCTCCGTGGCCGCACATTCACCAGCCGTGCTGCTATTGCCTCAGCGATTTTCCAGTGGTCAAAACAGTCTCCTAAAGAACCCTTGGCTGCTGCCATGGAATCGTGGCGTCAGCGTTGTGAAAAATGTATACGTCTGCAGGGCGATTACGTCGAGAAGTAACGCCAGTTTCATCGATTTCGTGTGAGTAGTTAATTAGTAAAAAAATCGGAGGCCTTAGAACTTGAATGCATCTCGTACTTCGTAATGTACACAGCGCAGAGTTTTAAGAACATAATCCTAAATCGACAGCGGGGCACGTAAACTCCTCCCTCGGTGCCACCCCCTCGACACGTCTGTACTTGCGCTACCTCCACCCTCAGCCACACACCTGGCCGACACAGTCCTGTGAAGTTGGCACCCCTTTTTTGGAAAATGTAAAATGCACAGAAAAATGTTATTAGGATATCCTGTAGAACTCTTTGAGAACTATTTAGAACTGAGATCAGAACTATGTTTGTGCTAATAGGCAAATATTTATTTTAAAAAAACTAAAAAACTCAAGTTTGTGGTAATTATTACTATTTTTCGGCGAAATTCTTCAGAACTATTTAAATTTTGTACAGAGAACTCCAGAACTATTGCATATCTGTCTAGAACTCTGAAAAAATGTACATTTTTGAAAAAAGGGGTGCCAATTTTACACGACTCTAGTGCAATTTTGTGTAGTTTATGTCCCTCATTTACGAAATTAGCTCATGAACTATTATCTGGGCAAAAAAATATCATTAGGATTTTCTGCAGAACTCTTTGAGAGCTACTTACAACTGTGATCAGAACTATGTTTACGCTTATAGGCAAATCATTATTTGGAAAAAACTAAAATTTGTTATAATTTTTTGTAATTTTTCGCGAATTAGTGCAGAACTATTTAAATTTTGTACAGAGAACTCCAGAACTATTGCATATATGCCTAGAACTCTGAAAAAAATGCACACTTTTGAGAAAAGGGGGTGCCAACTTCACAGTAGCGTGTAAATGGATTCCCCGTTATTGCAATTATCTCATGAAGTATAATCTGCACAGAAAAATGTCATTAAGATTTCCTGTAGAACTCTTTGAGAACTATTTAGAACTGTGATCAGAACTATGTTTTTACTAATAGGCAAAAAATTATTTTGAAAAAAACTAAATTTTGTGGTATTATTTCGTATTTTTTCGGCGAAATTTTGCAGAACTATTTAAATTTTGTACAGAGAACTCCAGAACTATTGCATATCTGTCTAGAACTCTCAAAAAAATTTACATTTTCCAAAAAAGGGGTGCCAACTTTTGCGAATGCCGCCCCAATTAATTCGCATATCGAATTAACTGCCCAATGCCAGCTGCTGCCGTCACCGCCAGTCGACTCCGACCGCGCACTTGTGCGAGTGCCGCCCCCCCCCCCCACGTAATTTTAACAACTGCCACCCCCGCCGCCACCGACACGTCTGCCTCAGATTAATTTGCATATCACCCGTACTTAGTATTAAATGAATGGGAACAGGTCGTAGCCCAGAGTGCTTCAGAAACGCATACCTCCACATAAAAGAACATTTTCGTAAGAATGCGAAACACTGCACACGCAGAATATTTTTCACGCGCTAAACGGCGCGGCCGGCCGATGGCGCCGGAAGCGACCGCGCGACCGCTAAGTGCCGGACGCCCGCTGTTGACAGCCGGTGATGAGGCACAATAGGCGGCTGCGCCGCAGCTCGCGCTCCGCCTAATTGATACCTCCGTATGCAGCCCAGCCGTGCCGATAGCGGAACACGTCTGTTCCAAAGCTTTCTCGGAAAACTGCAGTGTAAAGCAGAGCCGTGCAGCGCGCCACATTTACCCGCCCGAGCTCGCCTGCGCCCGGCCGCTGCGCTCTGCTGCCCGCACCGCGGGTAGTCGAGCTCCATTGCACCGCTCTACACAGCGAGCGAGCTGCGATGCGCCGTCGAGTCCCGACACTTGCCGGGCGAGCGGGTACCCGCCGGGCCCGTGCAACAGCGCTACACAAGGCGCTGCGAGCGGGGGAATGCAGACAGTTCTGAGCAAGACGTTGTAATACAGCGTAGGCTTCACGCACCTTTTGTGTTACCTACATAGCAATTTATAAGTTATCGATCGTTATGTCTGAAATAAATAGCGAACAGGACAGATCGTACCAACGTGCAAGAAGTAGACGATCCGAGAAAGAAAAAAAAAAAGACCTTTCCAAGAAACTCGCGTTTAAAGATATCTGGAGACAGCATTGTATGGGAGTATTTTATGTTGATTCTAGGTAATGAAAATAAAACTGTGGGTTTTGCAGAGTGTAATGGCTGCCGTAAATTATTGTCGTTCCGTGATGGCAGTACCACTACGCTGTTATGGCACCTGAATAGCTGCAAAGCTTATCTGAGTACTGATTTGAACGGTTGTAGCAATAATCCAGGGTCAGCAAAATCTTTTGTGCTGGAGAAATAAGTAAGAATGTGTGCATTAGATTTGCGGTCCTTCAGCACAGTTGCGGGAGAAGGATTTCGAGACCTCGCACAGACTTTGATGGAGATAGGAGCACAGTACCCCATTGCAAGTGCCAAAGACGTTCTTCCTCATCCTCCAACAGTTTCTAGGAACGTAAAAAGAATAGCAGACGAATACAATTCGCAGACTACTGGCTTTTTAAAAGATTTCCTGTTTGCCTTGGCAGAATTTTAGCTAGATTATTAGTTGGACAACCTTGAACAAAATTAAATATCACATCATCGTAGGGCATATAATTTTTTGTCACATACATGAAATACGTAGATTTGCTAGCAACAAGGGACTGAAGAGATTTAAGGAATAATCTTGTTCTTTATGTTAGAGCCATCACTTAGTTTAACATGAAGTGAAAGTGAAACACAGTGTAAGTAAATACTGAGCAAAGTATAAAACTACCTACAAATTTGCTGGAGCCGGCTAACGCGAAGCCAACGACTTTCAACATGTTTAATATTTCAGGCGCGAGCCGATTCGGCTACCGTTTTGCTTCTGCACCACAAAATTGGACGTTCTGCTCTTACCAGGTGCATTAATGCGCACGTCTACTTTTTTTCCCTCGCAACTGATAGTACACTGACAATTAAGTCAGCGAGGAAAAATCCCAAGTGTTTACAAGATATACGAGAGACTGTCCAGCGATACAAAAATGATAACTGCGACCTTGAATGTCACCTCTCGAATAGTGGTGACTCCCTTGGCGCTGCAGCTACAAAATGTTCAAATGTTTGTAAATCTATCGGACCAACCTGCGTGGTTATCAGTCCGTAGCTTACAAACTACTTAAACCTAGGTAAACTAATATAAGGACAACACACACACACACACATGCCCCAGGGAGGACTCGAACCTCCACGGCGAGCAACCGCGCGCTCCGCAACGAGACGCTTTAGACCGCTCGGCTACTCCACCGCGGCTGTGTTTCAGCTACCCCCAGCCAAAGGGAAAAGGGGGAAATATAAAATAAAGTAAAACGACAACAATGGTCCACACGCCTGCTCGTGGAACAGTAATTATTTTACTTTCCTTGGAGTGGTTAAGCGTAAGGTGTATCTTCTAACATTCTACCAGTTAATCGTTTCTAATGACCTCGATTGCAACTGATCGTTTGTTCTTACTTTTATTTATTTACTTATTTTTTTCTTAGCAGCAAGGAAACATCAAGTAATTTTCCGAGATGTCCACAGAAACGCTGTTCGAACACGCGCTGAATGCGTATACTTGCTAACGTAGCACTGATGCTGCTCATTAACTAGCAATTACTCATGATTTGAGACAGCTCTATTGCACTCGCGTTAATGTGTGTTCTAAAATGCATCGGTCAGTAAGCTGCCCAGTATCTAACTTTTTCAATACATGATTTGTAAATGAAAAGTTTAATGCTTTGTTAGAAAGCTAAGTTGCTGTACTATCAGATGTCCTAAAATCAGATTTTTTAACCGTATAGTTTCTTCAGAATCGAGTGAAAAGCATTATGAAACTAAAAACTCACGCGGAATGAAACGCAGACATGTTACTTTTTCCAAGGAAAGTAAAGTTTGTAAGGAAAAACTAAGTTGATAAGCCGATGTGGGATGTTCGTTTGTAACGTCAACAGTTTTTACAGTGTGAAAATCGGATCAGTGTATTTCCCGCTAAGAGCGTAGCGGCTGGCAGGCGCGTGCCCCGGCTACTGGCTAGCAGCAGAGCGGCACGGGCGGCCGGGCGGACCGGCACTCTTCGGGTAGTCGGGGTACCCGCGCTGCCCGACACCGTCCGGAGGAGCTCGTGCCGGCAGGGCGGGCAGCGCGTGGCCAGGCCCGCCCGGGGGGCGTGGCTACGAGCCCGGGCGAGCAGCGCAGGCTCGCTGCACGCCTCTGGTGTAAAGTGCTTTTAGGAAACTACAAATTGTCAGCCACTTCCAGAAAAGGTGTGTATTATCCCCCAGAATCTTTTCTCGTGAAATACAATACACCACTCTGTGGCTTTCCCCGATTCATAGATTTTCGGAACACACTGAAAGACATAAGAAATGTTTACCACACCAAAGTGCTTTTAGGAAATTTCCAGTTATCAACCATAGGAAACTCCCAAATATCAACCAGTTCCAGAAAACGGGGTCCCCCCCTCCCCCCCCCCCCCAGAAGGAAAGAAGTCACGGCGCAATTTACGTGATTTCAAGTGCTTACTTGCTCCAATTGCTAGATGTGAAGGTAACCCCCTGGCCTCACATACCACCTTAACACAAAGACACGTACCATAAGCAGCAGCATTCTAAGTTGATGCACAGTTGACTCTTCTTTGAATAAATTCGAGTCATATGTAGGGGACAATACCGCAATATGGTTGCTCACTGAGCTCGAATGAGTTGCCTGCAAAGTTGACAAACTTTACAGTCAAATTGTTCCGCTGACTATGTCACAGGAGGATGAGCAGTCGCTTAAAAAGGCAGTAGATTGTCATTTGTGGGTTGCCGTTAGATAGAAAAGCGGAACTTCCCCATAGAGACCGTTGTCAACTAACTGGAAAGTTCCGCGGAGCAGCCCACAATGTATGCAGTTTGAAGTACCAGGTTCCAAACCATATACCTGTATTTTTCCACAACCTGAGTAGTTTTGATGCTCATTTTTTTAGTTCAGCACTTTGATAAATTTGGACTAGATACCTATCTGGCAAGTGTCCTGCCTGATAACACAGAGAAATACATTTCTGTCTCTAAACAACTGGCACCAAAAATCATGCTGCCCTTCCTTGATTCGCTACGCTTCATGCAGTCGTCGCTTTCCTAACTTGTTGAGACTCTGCCTCAGTAGGATATGCATATCACACGATCTGCATGTTTAGACTTGCATGCATCAACCACCGCCAGTAAGATAGGGGTGTGGGGAGCCCTATATAAGGACAATCAGCTATGCCATGGGCCTCTTTTGTCTCCTGTTCTCGTTCTGTGAAGATCGCCAGCAGCATAATGAAGAGGTCCGCCATCGCCAACACCAACGAAACGTCATTAAACAGCAGCAATGGAAAGAAGTCTCGCCGACAAGAAATTCCAAGTAAGCTGAATTAGTTTTCTGTATATCCATCTTAGATGGATGACGGGACAACGGCGATGTATTAATTTGGCAAATGAAAAACCTTCAGCCGTTACTTTTGAAATTGATTAAAATTTTAAAATTAACGGCTGTAGGTTTTTCATTTGCCGAATTAGTTTTCATTTTGTCTTCTTGAGTATTGTGTCCCAAGACAACCCAAGTGCTGTATAATAAAAGGCAGGGTCCAAGGAGTATGTGGTCAAGCATACACTCCTGAACTTCTGAAAAACATCCGCAAGTAAGCGCACATCTGTGTATGTATATCCTCGCATATTCACCCAAATTGGGGATGTTGAATTACCGCCACGCATTTACTACATGCTCATGATCCGCATCAGCTATGGCATTGCCTGAGAGTGAACTGGTAAATACAGATACGTCGGGAAGCTTTATTTCGTGGAGTTTCTCCATAGAATCCAGGATCTCGTATGGGAAAACCCCTTTTTGCGTTACTAGTTGAAACTTTTCCTCATCAGAATATGCAGATCGTGTGATATGCATATCCTTCTGAGGCAGAGTCTCAAGTTTGGAAAACGATGACTGCATAAAGTGTAGTGAATCCAGGAAGCACAGCGTAATTTTTGGTGTGCCACCAGGCAGCACACTTGCCGGATAGTAGAGGTCTGCACCTGGCTCGGTTGCTCGCTCGAATCGCGTGATACATGTCGTTCTCTGACAGTCTGACAGATGTCGGTGCTGCAGCTTGCGGCAAGGCGTGTGGCTGCGCTCGACTTCCTCCACGCTCTTTCGAGCGGGGCACACTGCCCGCTCGCCACTCGGTCGCCCACCGCAGCGCCACTCGAGTACAAGGAGAGTGTCGGGAGCAAACTAGACGCTTGAGAATAAATCCCGACTGCGAAATTTGGAACTGTTTCCTTTCCCGGGTGCTTCGAAAGCTGTTGAACTAGCTATTCAGTTTCGCATTTTGTACTTTACCATACAAGTTATTATACGTGGTTAACAAAGTTTCTTACGATCATTTACTAAATGAGTTTTCCATGATCTTTCTTACTTTCTTGTTCCCATTTTGTGGACTGTTAGTTCCTGTTTACTGGTAGGTGTCACTTGCCGTCTTAACGAGCAAATGATTGTATTTTGTATCCATTCCTCTTATCACTCTCAAGTCCTGGAATACTTTGTCCGTCTATTCTATTGATATTAAACACACGATATTTATGTACAGACGTTAGGTTAGTTTTGTGCGTCTCTCTCTCTCTCTCTCTCTCTCTCTCTCTCTCTCTCTCTCTCTTTTGCACCCCGTTAATATGTATTCCCGTAGCTTTCTGGCACTGTGCGTGGTTGCTGCGCCTCTGCCTTTGCGAGTGAGTCCTTAACGGGAATTTTTCCAATTGCAACATTCATATATTCCAAAGACGATTTAATATCGTTCATGAGGTGAGCAATCATTTTTAATGAATAATTATTTTTTAACTCAATGCTGAATGGTTGCAAATTGGTTTAATTAAAATTAAACCAATTTGCAACCAATCAGCATTGAGTTAATAAATAATTATTCATATATTCCCCACTGCCACTGTCGTCTTTCTTATCTACATAATGAAGAACGCATACAAGCTTTTGTGCAATATATAGCATCCGCGCTTGCTCCCGTCGTCAGGGTCATATGCCAGTCTAGTCATTGATATATGTCTGACATCCACTGTGGTAATATCAATGACTAGAGCAATGACAACAAATATTTATGTTACAATTTTTAATTCTTGTCTTACGACATGTTAAGCTATTAGCTAATCTCTCCTAACGCTTGATAATGGTAAATGACCTAAACCGGTAGCATTGAGAAAAAATAAACAGCTATGGTCAATATGTCGTTTTGCAATTATCTCAAAGCTGTTATGCCCCATCTGTTCACTTTTCTAAACTGTAGGTCCCCCTATAGCTGGCTGGGTAAGTCAATTCGAAGGTCGGAGGAAGGCAACGGCATACCACCTCCAAACAGGACCATGCCTAGTAAATCACTGTGGTGTTCAAACCAATCTTCGGATTGTTGACTGCTTTACCCTTAGTTAGCGGGGGTGCGTCAGACGCAACAGCAGCCCACACCTCAGAGCCACAGAGCCGCTGCCGTAGCGACTGACACGGAAACCTATCCAAGTGTCGCTCTCCGATTTTTATAAATTTGGATTTGTTATAATACATGAAAAACTTTGGGACCCGTATTTTTATTTATTTATTTTTATTTTATTTTTTTTAAGTGTTGGAAAAACATATTTAAGGGGTGAAACGGTTCCTCCAAAATTGGGGCTAAAATAGAAAAATGGCGATAACTTAGAGATTAATGAAGCGATTTTAATCATTTTTTGGTATGAAAGTATCTTTTGATAAGAGATCGGCCTAGGTACATTGCAGGGGAGTGACAATTAGAGGGGCAACTACCCCTAAAATTGTTTTGTTTTAATCGGCGTTGAATCTGTGAAATTCGTCTATTATCGAAAGATACTTTCGTACCAAAAATCATTAAAATCGCTTCACTAATCTCTTAAGTTATCGCCATTTTTCTATTTTAGCCCCAATTTTGGAGGGACCGTTTCACCCCTTAAATGTTTTTCCGCCGCTAAAAAAATTACATCTCTCATAGTTTTTCATGTATTATAAAATATCCAAATTTCATAAAAAGTGTCACTTGGGTAGGTTTCCTTGTGAGTACAGCGGCATCACTGCCCCACGCCGCCTCCTTCGAGTGTCAACACACTCGGCGCGCCACCGCCGAGCGTTGCGCACTCGACCGAGTACGAGCGAGCGAAACCGGCGATTTGCAGACCTCTACCGGATAGGTATCTAGTCGAAATTTATCCAAGTGCTCAAATAAAAAAAATGAGCATCATAACTACTCAGGTTCTGGAAAAATACAGGTATATGGTTTGGAACCTGGTACTTCCAACTGCATACATTGTGGGCTGCTCCGCGGAACTTTCCAGTTAGATGACAATGGTCTCTACGGGGTAGTTCCACTTTTCTATCTAATGGCAACCCACAAATATGACTATCTACTGCATTTTTAAACAACTCCTCATCCTCCCACGACATTGTCATCAGAACATTTTGATTGTAAAGTTTGTCAACTGTCCAGACAACTCGTTTGAGCTCAGTGAACAACCATATTGCGGGATTGTCCCCTACATATGACTCGAATTTATTCAAAGAGAAGTCGACAGTGCATACAACTTGGAATGCTGCTGCATATGGTACGTGTTTTTGTGTGAATGTGGTATGTGAGGCCAGGGGGCTACCTTCAGATCTAGCAATTGGGGCAAGTAATCACTCGAAATCACAGTAAATAGCGACGGAACTTCTTTCTTGATGGTGAGCATTTTCGAATTTAATGAAATTATTTTCAGGGGTTGTATAACAACATGCACCGGTTCTTTGGATTCTCAATCTACAAGGTATTTTTGTAAATACTTGTCTTCAGTAAAGTAACTTAAGACACCTGTAGCGTATGTAGGCTATACCATTGTGACTATTCAATTGGTAGGAAAGGAGGCAGGACAGGTCTTTGATCCATACGTAATGCTGCTTTTCACCATTGGTGTTTACGTGTAGGTCGCGCACAACCGAAAAATTTAGAAAAATGGTAGGGTCCAACAACAATATAGCTATCCTCTTTATCTTCTTCCGGCTTGCTTTTCTTCTCCAGACCGTATATATGCACCGAAATTCTTCGATTTTGCGCCTCAAACTTGGGAACATCCTGGAGTTTGACTGGGAACACTATACCTGTAAAATTGTACCCGCCATGTTATTATGCCAACCCCTCAAAATAATTTCATTAAATTAAAAAATGCTCACCATCAGGAAAGAAGTTCCGTCGCTATTTACTGGGATTTCGAATGATTACTTGCCCCAATTGCTAGATCTGAAGGTAGCCCCCTGGCCTCACATACCACATTCACACAAAAACACGTACCATATGCAGCAGCATTCCAAGTTGTATGCACTGTTGACTTCTCTTTGAATAAATTTGAGTCGTATGTAGGGGACAATCCCGCAATATGGTTGTTCACTGAGCTCAAACGAGTTGCCTGGACAGTTGACAAACTTTACAGTCAAAATGTTCTAATGACTATGTCACTGGAGGATGAGGAGTTGTTTAAAAAGGCAGTAGATTGTCAGATTTGTGGGTTGCCATTAGATAGAGAAGCAGAACTTCCTCGTAGAGACCATTGTTATCTAACTGGAAAGTTCTGCGGAGCAGCCCACAATGTATGCAATTTGAAGTACCAGGTTCCAAACCATATACCTGTAGTTTTCCACAACCCGAGTAGTTATGATGCTCATTTTTTAGTTGAGCACTTGGATAAATTTCGACTAGATACCTATCCGGCAAGTGTGCTGCCAGATAGCACACCAAAACTTACGCTGTGCTTCCTCGATTCGCTATGCTTTATGCAGTCATTGCTTTACAAACTTGTTGAGACTCTGCCTGAGAAGGATATGCATATCACACGATCTGCATATTCTGATGAGGAAAAGTTTCAACTAGTAATGCAAAAAGGGGTTTTCCGATACGAGTACCTGGACTCTATGGAGAAACTCCAAGAAACCAAGCTTCCGGACGTATCCGCATTTACCAGTTCACTTACATGCAATGCCATAACTGATGCGGATCATGAGCATGCAGTAAATGTCTGGCGGAAATTCAACATCCCCAATTTGGGTGAATACGCGAGGATATACACACACCCACAGATGTGCGCTTACTTGCGGATGTTTTTGAGAAGTTCAGGACTGTATGCTTGACCACATACTGCTTGGATCCCGCCTTGTATTATACGGCACCTGGGTTGTCTTAGGGCGCAATGCTCAAGAAGACAAAATTAAAACTAATTCAGCTTACCTGGAATTTCTTCTCAGCGGGACTTCTTCCCATTGCTGTTGCTGGTGCTGGCGATGGCGGACCTCTTCATGATGCTGCTGGCGATCTTCACATAACGAGACACAGGAGACGAAAGAGGCCCATGGCAAAGCTGATTGTCCTTATATAGGGCTCCCCCATTGCTATCTTACTGGCGGTGGTTTGATGCATGCAAGTCTCAACATGTTGGAGAGAGATGCTGGGGGGAAAACCATGTTTTCTGGAACTGGTCGATATTTGGGAGTTTCCTAAAAGCACTTTGTACTGGTAAAATTTTTTGTTGTTTTGCATTGTGTTCCCAGAATACTGTAGATAGAGAAAACCGCAGAGTGGTGCATTGTATTTTGCAAAGAAAAGATTCCAGGCTATGATAACAATCACATATTTTCTGGAAGTGGTTGATAACTGGGAATTTCCTAAAAGCACTTTGGACTGGTAAACATTTCTAATGTCTTTCAGTGTGTTCCGAAAATCTATGAATCGGGGAAAGCCACAGAGTGGTGTATTGTATTTCACGGGAAAAGATTCTGGGATATCACACACATCTTTTCTGGAAGTGGCTGATAAATTGGGGGTTTCCTAAAAGCACTTTACACTGCAGTTTTCCAAGAAAGCTTTGGAACAGATATGTTCTGCTATCGGCACGGCTCGGCTGCATACGGACGTATCAATTAGGCGAAGTGCGAGCTGTCGCTGCAGCTGCCTATTGTGCACTCATCACCGGCTGTCAATAGCGAGCGTCTGGCACTTAGCGGTCACAAGGTCGCTTCCAGCGCCAACGGCCGGGCGTGCCACTTAGTGTGTGAAAAATATTTTACGTGTGCAGTGTTTCGTATTCTTACAAAAATATTCATTAATGTGGATGTATGCGTTTCTGAAGCACTGGGGCTACGGCCCATTCCCATTCATTTAATACTACGTATGTTTGATATGCAAATTAATCGGAGGCAGACCTGTTGGTGGCGGCGGGGGTGGCAGTTGTTAAAACTAATTGGGTGGCGGCACTCGCACAAGTGTGCGGTCGGAGTCGACTGGTGGCAGCAGCATCTATCATCAGGCAGTTAATTTGATATGCAAATTAATTGGGGCAGCACTCACACAAGTGCTCTGTTGGCTGGTGGCGGCAGCGCTTACCCTCAGCACCGGGGGTGGCGTGTCGGCCAGGTGTGTGGCTGAGGGTGGGAGTAGGGGATGGCACCAAGGGAGGTGCTTACATGCCCTGCAAGTGTAACAGTGTTAAGTGCAATTTCATGTAACCTGTCAATCATCCTTATGTACACTATTGTTCGAGTGTGGGTGGCATCCTTTGATCTGCAGTCGGGCAATTGGCCAAGTGTGTTAATGGTACCTGGCATTGATGACAAATAAAAGATGGGCGAATCTCAGTGGGGAGAAACTCTCGTTGCCCTACTACTGATATCCATGTGTGGTTTTTTTCCTTTTATGGAAAAGTTTCTTACCATCTTAAGTTTTTGATGAGGTGGCATTCATTGCAAAACCACTATATGTCCTGATGTGCAAAGGAACATTGTTTCATTGGCTTACAGCATGTCAAACAGCTTTTCCTAGCTGAAAGACACGTTACACTCTGCACCCTGTCTCATGATGTATCAACCAGACCACCATTTAGTTTTAGTGACAGATGCTTCTCAGCATAGGCTGGGAGCAGTGTTAGCTCACAAATACCCTGACAGATTCGAGCAGCCAATATCCTTCACATCAAAGAGGCTCACTCTGGTTCGAACTAGATATTCACAGATTGAAAATGGAACTCTCACCATTGTTTATGCTCTGAAAAAGTTTTATATCTTCTTGTATGGTGTAAAGTTCCATCTCACCACAGATATCAAGCCTTTGGTTTCCTTCAACACCTCTGCTCCATTGCCAGACAATGCCACCCATCGCCTCCATCATTGGGCACTATTACACTCTTGCTACGAGAAACAGTTTCACCAGACATCAAAACGTGTGAATGCTGATACACTATCCTGTCCTGTGGCTGACCTGGACCCGGTTTTTGATCAAGAAAATTTGCTTTGGTTGCATGTAGATGTCACCGCTCAAGATATAGTAGATTGGTTTCTGATCACTGGTGTGCGGACTTCCAAGAATCTTGTCCTACACAAGATCTATTATGTACACCAGGGCTGGCCAGAGACACTGCCATTGCGACCATCCGGCCCCCTCTAACTACTGTGAGTTGCAGCACCGATTTTCCGTCATTTACAGCGTTCTGCTTCTCAATCGGACCATGCAGCTCAGCAGGACACATTCGCGTTGGCTCTCTTTATACAGATTCTCAGATTGCTCCATCTTGATCGTTGGTGGGTGCTGCATACCCAAGGCATTCGGTGGTGCTATCCTGTCTTTTGGAAAGATCCAGACAGCGGAATCACTCGCCTGGTAACCGAGTATTCATTCTGCACACAACAAAAGGCCTCCCCATAAGTAACACTGTCTCCATAGCCACAACCGTCGCAGGCCTGGGACCGCAATACATTGACTTCACTGGCTTGTTCCTTAATGCATATTGGTTGCTGGTTGTGGTTGCTCTCTCTCAGTCCATTACATTGTTGGTTGCACATCAACTTCAGTTACTGTCACCATTGCAGCTCTGTCTCAAATTTTTGCTGTAGAAGATGTTCCTACGACATTGGTCTCTAACAACAGACCTGGTTATCTAAGTCCTCGCCCCACCATTCCACCCACAAGTAATAGTGAGGATGAATGGCTCAGGCGCACCTTCAAAACACAATTGATTAAGTATGGGGCTAGGTTCGCACTTGACATTGCCTGGGCTCCCCAGTTGGGCTGTCACCAAAAACGAATTCCCACTATCGTCTCCAGAAGCTGCCCCACTATCGTCTCCAGAAGCTGCAGCCACCGTCTCTGTGATGGGCACCTGGAGGACAGACTCTGTGCTCCATTACTATGACCAGCTGCACCTCCATGTGGACAACCAGCCAAAACGTGCTGACATACTGACATCACCACACCAGCCAACAACACTCAGCAGGGTGCGAGCTGGAGATGGGCTGTTGCCACTACCTGTGAGTTGGCAACAGCCATCCGTGCCTGAGCCAGACAACCCCCTCCTGGAACTTACACAGCCTTCAACCACTTCACCCACACCAGAACTGACAGTGCCCTCTATGCTGCCTCAAACAGGGACACTGTCGCCAGGCCCTGGATCTGATGTGGATATGGAGCCCAAGACACAGTCAACTGTCTTTCTGTATGGTTTGAACGGGGATAGTGGCACTGGCTGTACCCAAAGTACTACAGGCCTTATGCACCAGCACCTGCCTGTTACCTCAGAGCCCAAGGAGGATGATTCCATGGACATCTTGCACATCAGATATCCCCCCCCCCCCCGAGGAGAGGAATGTAGTAATGCACAGGCATATGTCTAAAGCCATGTGCACATGCCGGTTGTCAACCATGAGAGTGTGCTGAGGGAAATGTCAGAGCCTGCCACAGACTAGGTCACTAGACAAATAGCGTCCAGCAATGCATTAGTGTGTGTTCTGATGTTATGGATTCCTCTCATTCTATTTTCTCTTGCAATAAGTTCTGTGATTGACTACTCATGTGTTTTGCCCTTGGATACGTCATATTTGGGTGGTCTGGATTAAGACATTTCAGAATCTAACTGAGCATTTCCCTCCATGTGGCTGGAACACAAACATATAACTCACATTCCTGAAGTGGCACGTGTGTTTGTATCTAGCTGTGTCTAACAGTTCCTCCTCAGATTTCTACTTGAATAGACTGACAACCAACTCGAGACAAGGGGACTGCCCATGGTCATTCCTCTGCCTACTCATAATATTGACTGCCACACTAAAACCACCTCAAAGGCACCAGAAGCCTGATCAGGTCCATCAGAAGATAATCAAATTTCTCTGCAACCAGTTCCAGTTAGTCTTTAAGTGGCCCCTTGGTAAACAGAGAGATCACAACAAAACTGTCCATCATATCAGATTCTGTGAGATGTAGTTGCTCGAAACATTGCAAAGACATCCTACAAATTGTGGATGTAGCAAATACACTTTTCCACATTTGCCTGCATTAGATTCTTCAAACACTTGACTGACTACTATGTTGATGTGTCATTGTTGCTGACTATTGGGTGTAGTGGCATACCTTCTTGGTGTACTTTTGGCAGTCCATGCAATGTAGGTAGGTGGTACTGGCACTCTATATCATAGTTGTCTGATTACCTTTTGTGAAGCATGCCTGTTGCCTTCAAGAGAGCCCTGATTATCTTGTCACTAGTCCTTAAAGTGACCTTCCAAATTTATGCACGCTTGATCTACAAGACGCTGATAAACCTTATCTTCATAATCAGTTTTCTAAATAAACCATGACATTTCTAGTCATATAGGACTGCAGACAAAAGCCCATAACTGACAGTAGAGGTGTAAAGGACCAAAAAAATGTGATGACAATTCATGCCTAGGTGCTGTAGATGAAGGAAAGGATAATATTCGATTACTGATGGAAATTCTCCACAGAGATGCTAAAATATTCTTAAAAAGAGAGATATTAGCTGGCCAGTACCACTGATAGTCACACAATAAAAGACAAAGTAGGACAGGCTATTGGAACTATGTTCCTTCATTAGATAGGAGAGGAAATTAAAAAAAATAGGGAACAGGGAACATAAGGGAAGGGTATTCATTACTTAGTCCATGAGGTGGTGATAGGTAATGTGTGGAGGTCAGAGATACTGTACGTCCAGTACTGAGCCAAGCCAACAGCAATCCAAAGAGGATAGATCAAGCAGTGAAGAGAAGTGAACCAAAATGCTGAGTGTGGGATGGTGGAGGGGTTACGCAAAAGATTTTTAATTAAGATGGAAAGATATAAACACACACACACACACACACACACACACACACACACACACACACACACACATCTACGAGAGGAAGGCAGGGAAGGGGGGAGAAATGCGTAATGAATAACTGAATTGAGGATGGATGAGGGGGAGAGGTTAGCGTAGATTTAGGCCACGAGGATGGCGGGAGGAGAGGATATGTTGGAGGGCAAGTTCCCATCCCCATAGCTCTGAGACACTGGTGTTAGGTGGTAATATCCAGATGACACATGTAGTGTAACATGTGCCAAGATCCCCAGGGTCATGTTGGAAGGCATGCTCTGCCACAGGATATTGGGTGTCCCCCAGGGGAACAGTCCATCTGTGAGCATTCATATGTTCAGCTAATTTGTTGGTGGTCAACAAATAAAGGCTGTGCAGTGGTCACATGTTAGTTGGTAGATGACGCATTGTTTTGCATATGGCCCTGTCTTGAATGGGGTAGGTTTTTCCTGTGTTGGGGCTGGAATATGTGGTTGTAGGAAGATACATGGGACACATTTTGTAGTGGGATCGGTTACAGGGGTAGGAACCGTTAGTCAGTTAGGTAGGTAGGTAGGTAGGTAGGTAGGTAGGTAGGGAGGGAGGGAGGGTTTCAAATCAAAATGTTCAAATTTTTGTAGAGCTTATGGGACTTAACTACGGGGTCATCAGTCCCCAAACTTACAAACTACTTATGAACTAACTAATACTAACGATGGCACAAATATCCATCGAATCCCCGACCGTAGTGGCCGTGCAGACCGTGACTGGTGTGCCGCAGACCGCTTGGCCAGAGGGTGGGTTTGACGAAGATGTTGAGGTTGGGACGACAGCGGGAGGCTACTCTGGGCAGTGTATAAAGGATACTTGGAGTGGTGATCTCATTTCAGTGCGTGACTTGAGAAAGTCATAGCCCTGACAGAGCAATTTGTTGAGGCATTTCAGGCCAGGATTCTACTGGTAGACTAAAGGGGTGCTTCTGGATGCCCTGGGTTAAGGAGCATTGTTGCTGCAAGGGGAGGAACTGACTGCTCGGGAGATCTGCTTGCAGACTAGGTCTGTAGGGTGTGTGTGTGTGTGTGTGTGTGTGTGTGTGTGTGTGTGTGTGTGTGTGTGTGTGTGTGTGTGTGTTTCACTTCTCTTTACTGCTTGATCTATCCTCTTTGTTTTACTATTGGCTTGGCTCAGTACTTGACTTACGGTATCTCTGACCTCCACACATCACCAATCATCAACCCCATAGCCTAAGACATGAATAACCTTCCCCTTGTGTTCCCTGTCATAGCTGTGTTCTCTGTCCTGCCACCCCCCTCCCACCCCCAGGTAGCTACTGATAGGCGCTGTTTTTCAATTATAGCTTTGTTTGTTGGCTACTTAAATGGCATTCTTAGTTATGTATAATTCCAACATATATCTCTATGCAGTGACAGGTACTCCATGTTACACTGATGTCAGCTTTGTTTTACTCCACTTCGGTAGATATCTCTGAGCTTGGACTACTGCTTGAGGCTTCATACATTGCACCAACTAATGGCATCAACTATGAACCTCAATTTTTTCCCTTCCATAACTTTATCTCTAAGTTCACTTTTTTCTCATTCTTATTCTCTGAGATACATTTCATCCTAATGATATATTTTATGATGATACTTCTTTTTGTATATCCTCTTTTACATATTTTAGTAAAAAGTAGTCTTGCTTGCACATGGAGAACAGCCTCTGTGCATGTCACCATGACCAGCTGCACATCCATGTGGACAACCAGACAAAACTCACTGACATAATAAAGTCACCACACCAGCCTGCAACACTTAGCAAGGTGCAAGCTGCAGATGGGCTCTTGCCACTACCTGCGAATGAGCGTCAGTCGTCCGTGGCAGATCCAGACAACCTCCTCCTGAAACCTACATCATTACTGGCACAGCCTTCACCCACTTCACCTATACCAGAACTGACACTGCCCTCTATGCTGCCTCCAACAAGGACACCGTCACCAGGCCCTGGGTCCAATGTGGATATGGAGGAGCCCAAGGCGCACCACTTGTCTTTCTGTATGGTTTGAGATGGGACGGGGGATGGCGGCACTGCCTACACCGGAAGTACTACAGGCATTATGTTCCAGTATCTGCCCATCACCTATTGTGCAACCCAGACTGTTTTTTATGAAAATATTAATTATGGTTGCTGTGACAGTGCCACAGAAATATGGAGTGGAACGATTTCAGACTTTTACATGCTGTTTCGAGTAACCTCTTACTTCTGCAATAAGTCAGTCAAATTTTCAAAGCATTTTCAAATTGTTGTTCTATTGTGCCCACCATTTTATCTGAGGTATTAAGGTGAATCATCATCTTGAACTTTGATAGTTCGAAAGCCAGCTGTCACTCATCATCAGTCATTCAAATTCTTGAAGTGCAGTACAGCCTATGTATAAAACTAAGCTATTATTTTTCAATGTATTTTAGTGATTTAATTTAATAATTAATGTATCACAATATTATAGTTTAATTATATGCAACATTATTGTCTACTTGCACAAATTGTGTTTCACTTCTTGAATGTAGGCTGATTATCAATTATTGTAGCCAACATTGAATGATGTTTAAATTAAAGTTTTTATTTCAAAGTAACACAGAAAGCTGTCAGGACTGTGGGGAACACACACATAATGGAGTAGAGGAACACTACCCATAATGACCAGACAAGTATGGCTTATTACGATCTTCCATGGTAATTTTATTACTACAACACACAAAAACACTCTGCTTTGCTTTGGCCATTTAAAAAATTTCCTATCATATGGCTATTTTGAAATATACAAATACAGGAAAAACAATTAAAAGACTCAATTTTCAAGCTGGTGCAAAAAATCTAAATATCACAGACCAGAATACTGTACTTTGGCACACTGATGAAGGAGTAAGAAAAACACATACCATCATTAATTAATTGGACTAAATTAGACAGTTCAGTGAGTCATCTGCAATTGAAAATTCCATAGGTAATGTACATTATGTGAATAACTAAAAATAATAACTGAAAGTTTCATGTTATTATTGATGGACTTGTTCAAACAACCTTGGGAGAGACACTCCAGTAGGTATTCAGGTTTGAAATATTAAAGGCCTATTGCTTACCTATCAGTTGTGCCCAAGTAAAGCTCTTTGCCACAGCATTCTATGCATTCAATCTATAAAAATAAAGAGACCAATAATAATCTTTTAAATTCAATATGAGCATTAGCAATACATAATATTCTTCAATAAACTCCATAAATAGCTACCCTTAATCCTTGTGCACATTTTTAGCAGCAAACTTTCATTTGAATCTAATCCACTCATTACAAATGTGCTATATATGAAAGTATCTCTTGAAAGACATTTTGTTAGCCACAGTCAAATGCTCTTACATTAGAGTACAGATAGGTAAACATCAAGGAAACATGTTTAACAACATTTCAATTACAATCCCTACAACATAAAAAGTTGTGCATTAAAAATATTAAAGAAACTAAAGCCAATGATCTAAAAAGCAACTATGTTCTTTACAGTTACGTGTAACATACCTTAGCCTTAGAACACACAGATGAGGGAACTGTAATATATGAGTCACTTCCTCATTACATTAAATTGTAGAAAAAATTTAACATGTGATTTTGTCACATTACCTAAAGCATATCAATAGTACAGACCTTATTCACTGATTTGCAACATATTTTAGCTTGAGAATGAGTACCTGTCAAATTTGCTAATGGGATAAATAAGAAAGAAAGAGATTGCCCACAGTGTAGCCACCATGCTCAAATCATTATCAATGAGAGGTACATAAAACAAATTGAACTATTACCTATGCATTTAGACAATTTCCACCCTTGGAGCAGCTACATTACAACATGTGTGAGTAAATAGGAGGAATAGAACAGTTGGAGAGAGAGGGGGGAGGGAGGGAGGGGGGACACACAGCAGAAGAAAAGCAGGACAGGAAGTAGAACAGTGTTGTGTAGTTTAATGTATATATCAGTTCAAGTTGACAAGATGAGTGGTGAGAAGCTGGTGTGGAGATAAGAGTGACACTACTCATGTGATTTGCACCCAGCAATTTAGGGTGCGAGCAACATAAGCCACCATTGGAGTCATCAACCTATGGAGCTGCCAGAGTTCACCCTACTAGTAACCTCTTTAGGTGCCAAGTTGAGAGGGAAACCTTGTACATTGTGACAGGTAGCAGCATAGGAATGCAGGAGGGAGAGGGAGGGGCTGTGGAGTGCAAAATAGACAAAGCACAGTTTTTAATGCTAATACCAAACTGCACACAATGAAGGCAGCATGTGACTATGATGAGGAGGTAGGATAGAGGCAGGGGAAACTGTTGGGTGAAGGATACAAGGAGGGAGGCTAATGGATGTTAAGGCCAGACTGGTTTTGAGAGGGGAAAGAGGAGTTATAAGGTCCCATCTACATAGTTCAGAAGGGTTGGTGAAGCAGGGAAGGATCCAGATGTCCGAGCTGGTGAAGCAGCCATTGATGCTGCTGCATATTGTGCCACAAGGTGGCCCACTTTGCTTTTCACTGGAGTTTGGTGGTGACCATCCATTCTGATGAACAGCTAGTTAAACCAATATAGAAAGCCAGACAATGGTTGCAGCAGGGCTGCTTTTACAGGTGGCCCATCACCTGATAGGGCACGATGGGCCTGTGACAGAGCAGGTCTTGCAGCTGGGTCTTCCACAGGAATGGGAACCTACCACACTGTACTGGGAGTGGGGTGCAACAAAAAGATGGACTAGGGTGTTGTGAGGTTGGGTGGGCAATGGAACACTACTATTGTGTGTGTGTGTGGGGGGGGGGGCAGTTGTAAAGATCTGTAGTACAATGTCACTCACTTCAGGGCATGATGATAGGTAGTTGCAGTGTTGATTATTTCATTTCTTACTAGCAAGTGAATTTAATCTATGTGCTGTCATTTATCATTTTTGTGCTGTGTGCTGTGGTAATAGTTTCTAATTATGTATGTCTGTAGCAAGAAATAAGAGGAAAACTGATCTGCATTTGCCACTTGGTTGGTTGATGGGAGGAAGGGACCAAACAGCTAGGTTATCAGTCCCTTGACCTTGAATGCAAGTAAGGATGCGGTCTGGCTAAGGACATTCCTATAGTAAAATTAAGGAACTAAAATGGACTTAAAATCAATGATTCCAACAGGATTAAAACCAACAGAAAATTCGGAATTCTGTGATGCACTCCTCTACAGCTCTATAATTCCCATTCATTAAGACGAGCATGTACTGGTGAAGAGTATGTTCCTAAAGCAGAAGCCTATAAATCGAAGAAGTAAGCGATGTTAGAAACAAGGTAAAAAGAGAAATGTCTTTGGGGGGGGGGTGTCATGCTCCCAACCACAAACCCACCCACCATGTCCAAGCATCAGAGATAAAATCTGGTAGCTGAGAATAAAAACGACTTTCACGAAGAAACCCAACTACCCTGTCACCAATTCGAGAATCATCCACTAAAACTATACGATATGAGTGCATAATGTCGTATTTGGCACAGAGCACCAAGAGGAGTGCACATTCCACTAAGATATGAGCCACAGACAGTAGGGCTCCACAACCACAATATGGGGGAGGCTCATTGCACAAAATAAAACCATGGGTCAGCCCAGAGTGCCCAAGTGGAGACGGCAAAGGACAGTGGATTCCCTCCAAGAAGGGTTATGCAAGCACTCCAAGCTGCAGTGGTCGACTTGATGGAGCAGAGTTTATTAGATGGGGCAGTAGCCTGCCAATTGCTGTTCCACTCATCTGCACCCGCAAATCTGCAGCCAGGATAGCCAAGGAGAAGGGGGTAAATTACGGCTACTCTAGAGAACTGGTCAGCCTGTTCATTCCATAGGATGCGCACATGACTGGGGACCCAGAGAGAAGTAGGTGGCAGGCGGCATGATCAAGGTCAGCAAGGATATCGTGGATATCAATGACCAAATGATGGGAAAGAGCAGCATCAGTCTCTATGGCCTCTAGGCTGCTCATTCAGTCTCTACAGATTAAAACACGATCCAGGGTAGTCTGATAAAATGAAATGCTCTACACATACTGCATGATTCTGGCAGAGAATGGCATTCCATTCCAATGGGAGATGTAAAAGCATATGCTGTATGACAAGCAGAATTCGACGCATCATTGTAGCAGATCATGCCACCCTGAAATTCTGCAAGTACTGTGTGAAACAAACACCGAAAGATTAAGTGGGAGATTGAAGCCTTTGGACCTTGGAAGAGATCCAACCGAATTTGTGGCTGGGGCACCATCCAAAGAGGTGTGTGCAGTATAACACAGTGCGTTCAGACAAGGGACAGAAGTTGGAAGTCCCATTCCGACGGGTGATCCCACTCGAGGACGAGTATCAGGAGTTAAGGACCATCGCCTGCTAAAAGAGGATGATACGTGATGACCAGGGAATTGTTGGATGGCAGTGGCATAAGACACAAGCCGATGCTGCTTAATCTGGAGAGGGAGGATTCCCGCTTCAGCAAGGAGACTATCAACAGGGCTGATCTGGAAGACACCTGTAGCCAAGTGCGGACGCCACAGTGGTGGACTGGGTCTAAATTTCAGTGCAGAAGGAGGTGTCGAGTCATAAACCTGGCACCTGTAATCTAATCAGGACTGAATCAGAGCCCAGTAGGTATGAAGGGGTCTTGCACGATCTGCACTCCAGGATGAGTGGGCTATGAAATGGAGGGCATTAAGCTTCCTAATGCAGCTTATCTTCAGCTGCCGAATATGTGAAAGCCAATTCAGTATTATTTTTTTATCAAAAAGGATGCCCTCAAAACGGTGCTGTGCCACAACTTCCAAGTGCTGATTATCCAAGAAGAGTTCTGGATTACATGATTCGAGAACCCAGCATAATCTGTATGCAACTATCCATTCAAGCAGTTTAAAAGACACATTTGTCACCCTAATCAGCCGGTAACTGTCCAGGGATGATGAATCCTTGCCAGGCTTAAGAACAGGAACCACTACACTGTCCCTCCACAACGAGGGGAATACCCCTTGGAGCCAAATACAGCTAAATATCTGGAGGAGATATTGCCACTGTGGAGGATTGAGGTGTTAGAGAACTTGATTATGGATGGCATCAGGGCCAGGTGCGTAATCGTGGGAAGAGGAAAGGGCCAGAAGTAGTTCCCATGCAGTAAAGGGTTTGTTATTAGGTTCTTCCTGATGAGTGGTAAAACATGAGTTAGAGGCTTCGGTCTATTGTCTCTTGAGAAGAAAGGCCACCAGTTAGGAAGCGATTACTGACGCCTTTGCAAAGTCAGCCACAAGGTGCTCTGCAAGAAAAGATGGTTCAGTACATACCTCATCTGGTAGAGCGAGGCCAGGGATTGAAGATGGCTGCTGGCAAACTTGGATGGAGTGGAGCATAGCCCACACTCTTGACAAGGGTACAGAAGAGCCCGAGGAAGAGAGACAACGCTCCCAGCACACCCGCTTGCTCTGTTACATTATATAACGAGCCTTAGCACGAAGGCGTTTAAAGTTGATAAGTGCAGCGGCAATAGTTGTGTTCAACCAAGGAACTGGGCGGCAGTAGTATAGCTATAGGCATACGGGATCAGGGTACCATTTCGCTACCCGGGCACACTCCCATCCCCAGGCCCGCGCACTCCGCTACTTGCCCGACCGTTGAAGTACCGTTACACCCCCAACCCTCCATCGCCAGCAGACGCCCAATTGCCCGACTACCACCCTCAATTAATTTCAAATTTGCATATCAATTTAATTGTTTTTTTTTTTGTTTTAGGGCGCACAACTTCTATGGTCATTAGCGCCCAGCCAAGAACATAGATTCGCTATGATCTCAAAAAATGGAGACTGTCAGAACATCAACAAGAGGGTAAAAACGAAAGATAAAAGACAATTAAAAGGGTTAAATATCATTGGATAGGTTGGCCAAGTTGATAAAACGCAAAACTCGAGCAGCTGCTCGTGTGTCATCAGCTAAACTTTCCTCCAGAGTAGACGGAAAGTGAAGGGCTACACGGAGATGATTAAAATTAACACAAGTCAGTAAAACATGTCGCACTGTCAGCAGTTCACCGCAGGAGCACAGCGGTGCAGGATCGGCGGTTAGCAAATGACGGTGGCTGAAACGGCAGTGACCGATCCGCAACCGGGCCAGAATGACCTCCTCCCGCCGAGAGGGGCGTGAGGAGGTCCTCCAAGCGGTCGGGATCGGTTTGACATTTCGCAATTTATTGTTGTATAGTGAAAGCCACACACTGTGCCATTGCGACAAGATACTCCGGCGAAGAGCCCGTTGAACATCGTCCGATGGGATGCAAAAGGTAGCCATGCGAGGCAAAAGAGCCGCTGCCTTGGCTGCTATGTCGGCGGCCTCATTCCCGGGCACACCCACATGGCCAGGGACCCACAGGAAGGAAACATGACAGCTGTCATCTGCTAACAACCGGAGGGAGCGTTGGATCTGATATACGAGAGGATGGTTCGAGAGACGGTCCTTAAGACTCTGCAGGGCACTAAGGGAGTCCGAACATATGGCATAGAAAGGTTGGCGGTGGCGGCAGGTATACAAAACGGCCTGGTGGAGGGCGAAAAGCTCAGCCGTGAAGTTCGAGCACCGGTCAGGGAGCTTGTATTGGAAACGGTTGTCCCCAACGACGAAGGCAGATCCGACACCGGCAGTGCTCTTGGAACCATCAGTGTAAATAAATATGGCATTATCGAACCGCGAACGGAGTTCGACAAGCCTCGAGCGGTATACCAAATCCGAAGTGCTCTCCTTGGGGAGCGAACTAAGTTCAAGGTGTGTGTGAACCTGGGCCTGATGCCACGGTGGCAATGGGCTTTCGCTCAACCGAAGGGTGGAAGGAAGGGTAAAATCGAGCCGCTGTAGCAGGCGGCGAAATCGAACTCCCGGTGGAAGCAAGGCAATCGCAGACAACTGATATTGGCGATCGAGTGAGTCGTCAAAAAATAATCTGTAAGATGGATGGTTGGGCATCGACCGTAGGCGGCATGCGTACCGACACAAGAGTATGTCACGTCGAGTGGTCAAGGGTAATACAGCAGCCTCGGCATACAGACTTTCAACAGGGCTGGTATAAAATGCACCGGTCGCAAGACGTAAACCCCGATGGTGGATAGAGTTGAGACGGCGGAGAATCGACGGCCGTGCTGAAGAGTATACAAGGCTTCCGTAGTCGAGCTTCGACTGAACAATGGCCTGGTAAAGGTGAAGCAGGACGGTACGATCCGCTCCCCATGACGTGCCACTGAGGACACGAAGAACGTTAAGGGATCGGGCACAACGGGCAGCCAGGTAGGACAAGTGTGTGGACCAGCAAAGTTTCCGATCCAACATGAGTCCCAAGAATTTCGTAGTCTCCACGAAAGGGAGAGCAACAGGGCCGAGACGTAGAGAAGGTGGAAGAAATTCCTTGTATTTCCAGAAATTGATACACACAGTTTTCTCAGTGGAGAATCGGAAGCCGTTTGCGATGCTCCATGAATATAGACGGTCAAGACAGCGTTGGAGAGAACGCTCCAAGAGACACGTCCGCTGGGCGCGACAATAAATTGCGAAATCGTCAACAAAAAGAGATCCGGAGACGTCGGCTGAAAGGCAATCTACGATCGGATTGATTGCAATGGCAAAGAGCTCCACACTCAAGACGGAGCCCTGTGGTACCCCATTCTCCTGGCAAAAGGTATCTGACAAAACAGAGCCCACCCGTACCCGGAACTTGCGATCCGCCAAAAACGCTTGAATGAAAAGAGGAAGGCGGCCCCGAAGGCCCCATGTGTGCAATGTGCGGAGAATGCCCGCTCTCCAACAGGTATCGTATGCCTTCTCCAAGTCGAAGAACACTGCTACTGTTTGACGCTTCTTTAGAAAGTTGTTCATAATGAAGGTCGACAACGTAACGAGGTGATCAGCAGCAGAGCGGTGTCGACGAAAACCGCATTGGATATTAGTCAGGAGGCGGCGAGATTCGAGGAGCCAGACCAACCGAGCGTTAACCATGCGTTCCATCACCTTACAGACGCAGCTCGTCAGGGAAATGGGGCGATAACTGGAAGGAAGGTGTTTGTCCTTCCCTGGTTTGGGGATGGGGACAACAATGGCTTCACGCCAACTTGTGGGAACATGACCGTCAGTCCATATGCGATTGTAGGTACTAAGAAGAAAGCACTTGCCCGCAGGAGAGAGGTTCTTCAGCATCTCAATATGAATGGAATCGGGCCCGGGAGCAGAAGACCGGGACAGGGCGAGAGCATGGTCTAGCTCCTGCATGGTGAAGGCGACGTTATAATTTTCACGGTTAAAAGAGCGGAAAGAAGGCGGCCGTGCCTCCTCTACCTGTTTGCGAGGGAGAAAGGCAGGGTGGTAATGGGCAGAGCTCGAAACCTCCGCAAAGAAACGACCCAATGCGTTTGAAACATCAGTGGGGTCCACGAGGACTGCGTTCTCTATGGTCAGGCCAGGAATCGGGGAGTGGACCTTGATGCCGGACAAACGGCGGAGGCCACCCCAGACAACCGTGGAGGGAGTGAAACGGTTAAAAGAACTAGTAAAAGCAGTCCAGCAAGCTTTCTTGCTGTCGTTTATGATACGACGGCACTGCGCTCTCATACGTTTGTAATTGATGCAATTCTCCAAAGTTGGGTGGCGGCGGAAGGTGCGTAAAGCACGGCGCCGGGCTCGAAGCGCGTCGCGGCAGGCTGCAGTCCACCAAGGGACCTGGACACGACGTGGAGAAGAGGAAGTACGAGGTATGGAACGTTCAGCAGCAGTGAGAATAACCTCTGTGAGGTAGTCGACCTGACTGTCACATGTGGGAAAATCCCGATCGTGAAAAACAGCCATGGTAGAATAAAGCCCCCAGTCGGCTTTAGAAATGTTCCAACCGGTGGGACGAGGAGATGGGGAATGATGCAGGAAGTGGATGATACAAGGGAAATGGTCACTTGAGTACGTGTCAGAAAGTGCATACCACTCAAACCGACCGGCAAGCTGAGGAGTGCATATTGCGAGGTCTATATGGGAGTAAGTGTGTGTTGTGTCGGAAAGGAAGGTCGGTGCACCGGTGTTGAGGCAGACAAGATCGAGGTGTTGGAGGAGGTCCACCAAAAGGGAGCCTCTCGGACAAGGTGCCGGAGAGCCCCATAGGGGGTGGTGGGCATTAAAGTCGCCTACCAATACGAAAGGTGAAGGGAGCTGGTCAACAAGGTGTAGCACATCCGCCCTAGTAAGGGCAGATAACGATGGCGAATAGATGTTACAGAGGGAGAAGGTAAATGTGGATAAGGTGATGCGGACGGCAACTGCCTGTAGGTGAGTGTGCAAGGAAAGGGGATGGAAATAGACATCGTCTCTAAGGAGCATCAGAACCCCTCCATGGGCTGGGACACCTTCCACGGGTGGCAGGTCGAACCGCACAGAGGTGTAGTGTGGAAAGTCTGCACGATCACGTGGACGCAACTTAGTTTCTTGAAGACAGACGATAAGCGGGCAGTGCAACCGAAGGAGTAGTTTTAACTCCTCCCGATTGGAACGAATGCCACGAATGTTCCATTGAAGGAGTGCCATGATAAAAATGAAATAAGAAATAAGGATAAAAACCAACTAGCAAGCGGGGTCACCTCGACGGCCCCTGAGGGCCGGATTTCGAGGGAGCACTGCTATCGCCATCTAGTGGCAAAGGGTCATGTTCCATTGGTTCGATCGACGCGTCTGCCACCTCCCGGAGTTGATCAGGAGGGTCAGCTTCCACCGCCGGTAAACGGCCGGGTGCCCGGCAAACGGAGCGTCCCGGTGAAACAGAAGACGGCCGACGCCGGCAACTGTTGGATGGCGTGACCGACGAGTCACGCCGCGGCGGGGAAGGTGGGGGCTGTTCTTTTTTGGAAGCCTTCTTAGAAGCATGACGGGTTGAAGAAGCGGTTGACGATTGAGAAGTCGGAGTCTTGAGAAAATCTTCGCGGACGGGTTCCCTTTTTGAACTCCGGGCAGCAGATTTGGGTGCCCGGGATGTGTGTGAACTGGTCGACGAATTCAGTGTAGAACGGATAGAAGGCATCGGAGAGGTGGAACGAGCAATTTTCGGGCTAGCCGATCTGACGACAGTGTCACTAACGTTAAATCGCAAGTCTGAATGCCCACCTCCTTAGTTGGTCGAGGGGAGGCGAGGACCTGGCTGAAAGTACCTGATGGGAGTACTGCGGGCTTCCTACTAGCTAATAACTTCCGAGCGGCATAGGTCGAGACCTTCTCCTTCACGCGAATCTCTTGGATGACCCGCTCTTCTTTATAAACGGGGCAGTCCCGTGAAGAAGCAGCATGGTCACCCATGCAATTAATGCAGCGAGGGGATGGAGGTAGACATTCACCCTCATGAGCGTCTCTGCCACAGGTGGCGCACTTGGCTGCATTTGGACAAGATTTACTGGTATGATTGTACCTTTGGCAATGGAAGCAGCGT
Organism: Locusta migratoria; assembly: GCA_026315105.1. Lineage (NCBI taxonomy): Eukaryota > Metazoa > Arthropoda > Insecta > Orthoptera > Acrididae > Locusta > Locusta migratoria. The sequence goes on along the minus strand of CM048755.1, from coordinate 327,845,120 downwards.
GTAGGATTTGGTATGTACGGGTTGACGGAAATGACCTCGTAGCCCGCTTTCACTTTCGATGGCAGGTCAACCTTGTCAAAAGTCAAGAAGACAGTACGGGTTGGCACGAGTTCATTGTTAATCTTTTTCATCACGCGATGAACATCCGTGACTCCCTGATCGGACATATAGTTCAATATCTCCTCGTCCGATAACCCATCCAGTGATCTAGAAAACACTACCCCCCGCGAAGAGTTGAGGGTGCGGTGAGCCTCCACTTTCACAGGGAAAGTATGTACAAGGGTAGCTCGAAGTAACTTCTGCGCCTGGAATGCATTTTCTATTTCGAGCAACAAGGTCCCGTTGCGCTGCCTAGAGCAGGTCTTCAAGGGACCAGCGATCGCATCGACACCCTTCTGAATAATGAACGGATTTACTGCAGAAAAATCCTTATCGTCGGTACGTGATACCACCAGGAACCTAGGAATGTTTGGCAATGCTTTCTGTGGCTGAGAATCATGTTTCCGCTTATGGGTCAGGGTTATAGATGATGTGGAAGGTTTCATAGCGGAGGTGTCCCCCATGATTACCGGCGTCTCCGATGGCGCGCTCCTTCCTTGTGGGGGCCCTCACTGAGGGCGCACCCGCCTTAGGTGACTGTTCGCACCTCAGGTCACACCTCCCGAGAACGGACGGAGGGACCAATTGGCATGTTCGGAAGGTATCAGCTCGGGTAATCACCCCTCCCTGGGCCCGGCCTTTACCGGGGGGTACGTACGTGCCCTACATGTCTACCCGGGGCGGGGAGTTACGCCTTACCCCGTCACCGGCTACGCAGAGCGTGGGTCGACCTTCAGACACGCACAGGGAGGAAAGAAAGGAGGAAGGAGAGAAAGGGATGAAGGAGGGAGAATCTCAAACGCCGAGGCGGAGATTAAAGGGTGAGTCAAGAACAAGGAGAAAGGAAAAATAGGAGAAGGCTGAAGAACAAGAAAGGAAGAGGACCAAGAAGAGAAGACAGGAAGCGAAAAAGAAACCTTTGACTGATGAAAAACGCCCGTCTTCGGGCGAAGGCACAAACCGGGGGGGAAAGAGGGAAGCGGCCTGGGACGGAAGAAAGGTCGCTTCGGCTCGGGGCCCCGTGCGCGCCACACACGTACCCACAAAAGAGCTGTGGGCCCCCTGGGGGGCAATTTAATTGTAACAACCTATGTTTTTTTTTCTCAGTAACAAGGGAAACTGCCTTCACAAGTAAGCAATTGTGTGAGCACAGCCCCCGTCCATGCTACCACCCCCACCTCCACCCACCGAGAGCCCTAAAGATTGCCGCCCCCGCGCTACCCGGTCTGGGATTTGAACCCGCGCCCCCCCCCCCCCCCCCAGAAAAAAAAAATTACGAAACTTATTACTTATTGACGTACACCAACATTGGAAAAAAAAAAGGAACCAATTATTCCCTACTTCGAACAGTACAATTACCGGGAATAACACGAGAGTTTCGTAAACAAATTGACCCTGCCAGCCGCCAGACTGTCGACCACCGCTGCCAATTATTAATTGCGACATCCAATGTTTTAATTAGAGCAGTCAGGTTAATACATCGAACCTTTGCAGGTAAATAAAGAAATTCGGTGTAATGTTACAGATTGGTGTCGCACAAACGTTTAGAACTTATGGTCCGTCGGTTCGCCTGGGCAAAATAAATGTATAGACTCTAGACGTGCAACACACCTACCTTAACAATTTCTCTCGATAGACACCACAGAAAATAAAAACGCTTAACAGTAACATAGTGCGATCACAAACACACAAACGCCTGCAGACAGGTGGAGAAAGCGCATGAATCACTGTATAGCGGTCTACTTGCGACCGCAATAGTTAAGGTGTGTGGTCTGCACAGACAGCGCCAGCCAACCGTTACCGACTGCCGCGGATTTAAAAGACGCGTGTGTTTCTAATTGAACTTGGCGTGACGAGATATTAATTCTCACATATGTATTTATCATACAGAAGGGCAGTATCTGTTTATTAAAAAGACTAAGTACTACATTTTTAGTACGGTAAGTACTTATTCGCCCCCCTCCCCAAAGCAGGACCAATTGTTCTGAAATGTAATTCTCTCTCTCTCTCTCTCTCTCTCTCTCTCTCTCTTTAGCGACCATACCCTGTTACAATGTACACATTTCTTTTAGAAATGTACCAAGTCTTTACAACGTTTCCTTAGATCGATGTATCACTGTCAGGTAAGAGTTAGGTCTTTCTGCAATCCACTTAATATCCAGTTCTGCGCCTTCCGATAATTCTGAGAAGTTTATTTCTACCTCCTACGTATACCCATCTAAGGAATCTCTGTCCTGTTACAATGCAAATGATTCTTTATAACACGTCAAATATCGACAATCGAGCGCCCTGGAAGACATTTAAACTGTATTGTACATCTGAGAGTTACAATTAAAAAAAATAATGAGTGAAATAATTTACCGATTTCCGACCGTCTACACTAAAACTTTTTTTTTTTTTTTTTTTTTTTTTCGAAAGCAGTGACCTAACAACATACTTCTTCGAAATGACACCCGACAATACAGCAACCACGGAACCGAGGTAGTACTTTACCCACCCGATAGCTAGGAAGCAACACAAACAGATTTTTCAGTTCTGTAGAACAAGTTCGACCAGGTATTTACCCACAAAAATCCCTACTTCAAGTAACTTTCTTGTGATCTCTTTTTTCATTCCACTTAACTGAATTCGGATATACTTTTTCTAAAGTAGATGTCTACCGCAAACGAAGATGCTAACCTACACACTGCAACTCCAGAAAATTTATAGCCAAGAAACCTCGCATATTTCGAAGTCCCATGTCAAAGTACAGGCGATGATGCATCCTAATAATAATTGTAGACACAGCGAAATTTAGTAGACCCTCTATAAGCGAAAACATTCATCAAGAAGCCCGTCTGCACTATCAGCCTCTCTCTCGGAATAGTATTACACAAACAAAAACGTTTAAATTCGAAAGTAGTGCGTCATAGGCTTCACAAAGGACAGCACACAGTGCAGGAAAACGCGACATCGATTATAATACTTCTACGCATTACCATACAAGCGAAAACTATCTTTTAAGACAGCAAACATCCCAGAGTTCGCTAGATTTACGGACACACCAGTCAATTGTCGGTGTTCTTATAAACCCCGCAAAACACAGCACAAGAACTGCTCTCTAAGGAATGGATAGGAGTGACATACAGTACAGAGCCGCACTTTGTAAATATTACCTATCCCCGTTTCCGATCTTGTCCGTAAGTGTATATTGCAGCCTCCAGTCTGATAATGCGAAACGAAGAGATAATAGTATCCCACAAGCGCCTATTATAAAATAGATAAGGTGACTACCGGTAATTTTGTTGACACCAGAACTCGTGATTCGGCAAATAAATGTATTCGCCAACAATCGATTCCAGGTGCCCTATACAGCCTCCTCCCAAGCGAAAGTCATGGATGGATACTAAGTACTCACGCATACCCAGTTTAAAAAAAAAAATCCCAGCGAAATCGTATGGGACGCCGAAATCCAGGAGATGAAAGTCACACTAAGATGGAGATGAGAATTTTCATCAGTCGCTAGACTTACACACTAATTACATAACTAACTCTAACCTACGCTAAGGACAACACAAATACCCATGCCCGAGGTAGGATTCAAACTCCCCGACAGCAGCAGACGTGCAGACCATGAATGGGGCGCCGCAGACCGCTCGGCCACTGTGGCCGGCTGGAGATGAGAGCTTCTAGTTTAACATCAGCTACCCTTGCCGAGTTTCGCTCCAGTTTCCGAGTGCTCTCTCAACGCCGCCGCCAGGTAGGAGAAATGGTAACTTCGCATTGTCTATATGACTAAGGTAAAGCAGTCAATAATCCGAAGACTGGTTTGAACACCACAGTGCTTTACTAGGCATGGTCCTGTTTGGAGGTGGTATGCCGTTGCCTTCCTCCGACCTTCGAACTGACTTACCCAGCCAGTTATAGGGGGACCTACAGTTTAACGTGGGTTCCGAACCACGGTGCTACTCGGTATTTTTCACATTAGCAATACTGCCAGAGGTGAAAGAAGTGGAAAGTGACAGATAAAAATCCTAGGACCTGGCGGGGATCGAATCCGCGACCTTTGGATTTGTAGTCTAGCACTCTACCACTGTGCAACCGAGGCACTCTATATGACTAACTTGTCGAATTTACTACGCACGTATAAGTTAAAAGATCAGAAATAATTTACCATCTTACACCACTCGTAAATTAAACACCACTAACAGACGATCAAACAGGCAAAACTTCGTAATGTACACAGCGCAAAGTTTTAAGAACATAATCCTAAATCGACTTCTTTAGAGCTCTATCGCAACACAACATCATCCACAACTGGAAACAGACTCTGTAGCGCATATTTAGAACACTTTTTACTTAAATTCTATCCCATATAACCCACAGCACTCTTTATAAACGCCAACCATTTCCAACGCAGTGACAGAATACACTCGCAGTCAACACTAACCCACAACAAAAGAATCAAGCCATTCCAGGTCGTTTTTGCAAAAGTTCTAACTCAACTAGCATGTGATAATCTCCGTATATGACCGTAAGCAACTCTAAACACAACTCAGTCATCACTAACCCAGCACAGTCGGACATAACCATCTACAAGTTCCCCACATACACTCTGCATAAGCAAGTTACCACAGACGGCCTTATAACAGCGATCGGTAACAGGCAACATCTCCCTGAGACAAATTAACCTGTTTCCATAAACGCAATTTAATAAAGTTTTTAACTCACTCCAAACACAACAGACAACTATTCTCTACGGCATTTGTTAGCCAAGACCATATGGATGGTAATGACACATTGTACAATGACGCACTTTGTAAATACAGTCCTTACCCACATTCCTCCAACATGCTAATGCCATGTTCTCGAACCGGCGAAAAAGTGAAAGTCTCTCTCCATCGCCTGTCTGGCCGCTTTATAAAATCGAGGTGATTACCGATAACTTTGCTGAAACCATGGCTATTGACTTTACAAACTTATTATATATTTTTGCTCGGCAGTTCGACGCCAACCACGTTAAGCAACCGATTCCAGCTCTCTTGTCGATGGCCATAACCACATTGACGTTCCATGCCTAGTCTCCGTCCATCCGGATGTCTTACGCGGATACGAGCTCCACTTTGTTAAAAAAAAAAATCCCTTCGAAATCTTATGTGTTGTCCAAATCCGGGAGATAGAAGGCATCTACACGAAACTGTTGTAGTATAGATAGAAGCTTCACCATTAAAACGTAAAGATCAACACAGTTCCTTCTTTAACGTTAACTTTCCACACACGCGCTCCATTGGCTACAATTAGCCCACTTTAAGGTACCAAACTACAGTTTTATAAAACCCGTTGATTCTCGACCAAAGAATAATAATTTATTTCCGACATATTGACAAGACTTCATCCGCAATCAACACTAACCTACAACTAACCGATCTAACCATTCCATTTCGTTTCTACAAATGTTCTGATCCAATAGCATGCAGCAATCTGTATACGACTGTAACCTTGTCCAAACGCAACCCATACAGGACTATCAAAAATGTTCAAATGTTTGTAGAGTCTATGGGACTTAACTACGGGGTCATCAGTCCCTAAACTTACAAACTACTTATGAACTAGCTAATCCTAAGGACGTCACAAATATCCATGCCCGATGGGGGATTCGAACCCCCGACCGTAGTGGCCGTGTAGACCGTGACTGGAGCGGCTGAGTCCCCTCGGCCACCGCGGCCGGCACAGGACTATCCTTACAGTCGCCACTAACCCATTACAAACGGACATAACCATCTCCAAGTTCCCCCACATACAATCTGCATAAACAAGCTACCACAGCCAGCCTTATAACAGCGATCGGTAACACGCAAGAACTCCCAGACAACATAGACTGTGTCCATCAAAGCAATTTATTAAAGCTTCGAACGCACCCCACCCAACAATTACATTTGTTGGTTGACCCGTCCCAAACATCCAACCGAGTGATCCTACAACTTTTGCCATTGCATAGTCCAGCAGACAATATTTCTGAAACGCTTTTTGACAGTCACTAGACCACATAGCTAGTGCGTTTAACGAGCACTCGCACACAAACAGCTATCGTAGCCCCCCTTCTAACAAATCATTACTATCGATAAACAACCACTTACATCTTAATAATGATTGACGTGCACACAGAACGGCTAACAGGAAAGGCTCCAGATCAACACCAAGTTGTTATTCTTATAATCCATACTACCAGCAACGCAAAACAGTCTACACCATTTCGAACTAATACAATACTAGAAACTTTTTTATCGAATGCCAAGAGCAATCCTTTAGAGGCTAAACATACGGTTAAACATACACCCCAACGAAGGTAACTAACCTGCTTTAAGTCACCTAACTAGGCGCTTATAGACCGAAGAACACTAATTTACCAATGCAAAAATCTCCGCTACGCTACCGAGAGGCGTAAACGAGATAAATGCGCCACAATTCTAGCACATAACCACACTACTAAGTATTAATACTGGGCCTGAGCCCCACGGGTATGCACTGGATATACACCACAGTGATTAGACCCAGGATCGCCTATGGGGCGGTCGTGTGGTGGAAGAAGGTAGAACAGCAGGTTGCTGCTAAGGAGCTTGGTAAGGTGCACAGATTACCCTGCTTAGTCATAACAGGCGGAAGTAGGAACACACCAACTGCTGGGATGGAAACCATGCTGGATATGCCCCCATTACACCTTTGGGTCAAGGTGGAGGCAGCAGCTGGTGCATACAGACTCAAAACTGGAAACAACTGGAACTCTTTGGGATATCCAGAATCACACACTAAAATAGTGAGTGAGGTAAATATAGGAAAGGTTGGGGAAATCCCAGCCGACTATATTATAATCCCATATTGCTTCAACAAGCCTTTCAATATAACAATTGGAAGTAGGGAGCAGTGGGAGAAAATAGTTCGACACCGCAGGGGGGATATTGTCTGGTTCACTGAAGGGTCAAAATCAGACCAAGGCGTTGGGGCCGGGGTATACAGGGTGCAACCAAGACTGAAGGGCGTCATCTCTCTAGGGAAACTGGCCTCAGTATTCCAAGTCGAAATCACTGCCATCAGGGTGTGTGTGGAGGAGAATTTGCGTAGGTGCTACAAAGATCGTAACATCTATTCAGACAGCCAGGCAGCCTTGAGATCACTGGCAGCTCCTGCAACAAGGTCTAAAATTGTTGCAGAATGTCACAGAGTTCTGGTGGAGCTAGGGGAAAGCAATAGAGTAAACCTATTGTAGGTCCCTGGCCACTCGGGGATCAGTGGCAACGAACATGCCTACAGATTAGCCAGGATGGGGGCAGAGACTCCATTTATTGGACCGGAACCTCTCCTGACAATAACCAAGGCAATGATAAAATTGGAGCTATGTAACTGGCTCAGAAGACAGCACGTAGAATATTGGACCAAAGTCTATAAAAAAAAGGCAAGTAATGATGCCAAAGCCATGTTTTAAAAGAAGCTCTGCAATCCTGGGCCTAAACAGGAGAGAGATTAGACTCATGGTTGGATTGCTGACAGGCCATGGGAATTTCAAAAAACACCTACATACAATGGGAATAACAGAAGAGGACCCTAAATGTAGGATCTGTGATGAAACTGCATCACATCTAATCTTCGAATGCATTGCATTGGAGAATAAAAGGCACAGAACATTTGGGACAACCAGACCCGAAGAAATTGTGTCTAATAAAGAACTAGTAAAGGGACTCCTTGCACTGTTCAAGGGCATTGGTTGGCTTCACTAGATATACAGGGAGCGATACCGCACAATAAACTTAGTTTCGGTGCGGGCAGTGGCGGATTGGACCAAGACTGTTTTGGCTTCCCTGAGAAAAATCAATACGCATTTCTACTAGAGATCTGAAACGGGCTCCGAAATGTTGCTTTAAACCCTTTCGCGGCTCGCCGCCTTCGCCTACCCGCAGCAGACACGAGCCGAGCCGGCGGGCGCAGCGGGTACAGCGAGCCTGGAGCGCCACGCCTAGCCTCTGACTCTTAACAGAAGACGCGCAGAATTTTCGCGACAGATACAACTTACACGTGACAATTACCTATCATTTTGTATTACTTACGCATGCTTCTTTTTAAATTTGATGAAATGATCACTCATCACTTCAAAACAAGAGAAAGGACTCGCTTGCAGGGATTCGTGTAGTGCATGGCAGAGGGTGATTCAGTGAATTTCTTACAATCTACGTTTTTATCATGATTTTGATGAAATTTGCACACTTGATGAAAATGAAGGTCACGGCCTACATAAGATTTACGTGGTGGATGGCGGAGGTTACTTCTCGTATATAGTTTACAAAATTTATAGTATTATTTCGAACTTGATGAAATTTCGCGCACTTGACGACAAGACTAGCGGAAGGTCACTAGCTACGTAAGATTCGTGTGGTACATGGCGGAGGGTACTTCAGTTAACAATTCTATAAAATCTAAAGTTTTATTACGATCTTGATGAAATTTCATACACACTTGAGATTCAAAACAAGCGGAAGGTCACTGGCTACGTAAGATGCGTCTGGTACATGGTGCAACGTACTTCACTTACGAATTCTACTAAATCATAACCGGGGTACCATCATTTATAAGATTTTGTTTCGTTCAGGGGGGTGTATTTTCCATCTGCAGCGTTCACTACAGCATCAAACGTTTCCCAGGCGCCACTCTCTCTCTTCTTCAGCATATTTGCAAATACGTACACTCATTTAATTTTATTTTCGCATCCTCTACGGTCTCACAACTAACTGATTAGAGGCTATGCATCGCTAGAGTCTGTCATTTTCGCTCTGTCAGTGATACTCAACAAAGCGAGATCGGGCACTCAACTGCCGTGTTACGTCGCGACTAGTACTTCCTACTCACTTTACAATTGCCGACTGCAGCGCGCTGATCCAAACTTTGTTCACGGCCAGAGAGGGCCGAAGGCGTCCGACAACACTCTACAGTACACGATCGGCGCACGTGGACCCGCATTCTACACAAATGTTCAAATGTTTGAAGAGCTTATGGGACTTATGAACTAGCTTATACTAAAGACGGCACAAACATCCTCACCCGAGGGGGGATTCGAACCCCCGACCGCAGCGGCCGTGCAGACTGTGACTGGCACGCCGCAGACCGCTCGGCCACTGCGACCGGCCGCATTGTACACTCACGCTTTTGTCACAGTACCACAGCGTTTGCTGAAATGGATAGGTATCGCGCAAATATACGTCGTCACACAGTACATTTATAAGGAAAACTTGAATAATTTTCAGTTTTCATCGACTACTCAAACTAAGGCTCAGCAGGGTGAATGACAAATCTACACCAGCGTCCATCCTGCCAGTGGGGACATCTTCCTTTTAGTTATTAGCCTGTACCTCAATATTTTAATTTCTTAGATTTTAGTATTAACAGCAAATGTATTTTTATCAGCTACCCGCAAAACCAAATTATTACATTGCAAAATAATTTTTTTTTTTAATTTCGTACAATTTTCTGTAGAAAAATATATTTATAGAAAATGTATTACGCATTCGCTCCAGTTATTCCATAGTAACATTACAGGTTCTTTTCAGTTCACATATTTTTTCTTCAGAAGAATATATTAAAAATGACTACAATGTTTTTTATTTGCAAACATGCTGCAGCATTTTTTTATCGTAAAACAATACATTTATATTCTTAATATTCATTTCGAGTGCTTTTCTATTCAAGAATGAGTTAACAGAATATACAGTTGTATTATCTGTTGTATATGTACCAATGAGCGTAATTATAACGCCCGTACACTATACGAAATAAATGATAGAACAAGTCAACAGTTCGCAGCACCTTCAGCTGAAATGGCCATTATAAGTTGAACGGGTAATACTGTGACAGTACACGCTTTAGTATCCGTCGCTAAGGAGTGTGATGGAAATGTTTCATTCTACGTCCCACGTGCGCAACCAAGTAGAGATGGGCAAAACCGATCTTTTCAGAGATCGGATCAGAAATAGTCATTCACTGGGATGAACTAGTTCTTTTTCATGGTTCACCGACTCACCAACTGATAAAAAACGTAAAACGATGTCACATTGCTTTTTTGTCACTATTCTTTTATCTGATTTGGCCATATTGTGAAAGAAGAAAGAAGAGTAATAATTTTATTGTAAGTCAGTAGTTTATAGAATTAAAATTTGTTAGTTACACCTACATTATAAATTAAACATGTTATAACAGAATTTAAATAGTTTTGCAGGTGAAATAATTGGAAAAAGAAAAAAAAATATTATTTTTATATTTTTAAACTTTCATTAAAAATACAATATTTTGCAGAATAAAAATACTAGTTCCGTATTTATACAGTGAGTAGTTTAAGAGAGTTGAATGAAACGTGATATATCGCGAGAGTTCCGTGCAGAACGTGGCAACTGCCGCAGCGGAATAGCCGTGCGCAATAAGGCCGTGTCCTACGTGAGCGACAAACGCGAGCGACAGCGCGCGATATTCAGCGATGCGACACGGCAGCTACAAGCAGCAACATTCGGCGACACGGCCGGCTGTCTTACGTGAGCGCGACAGATTCTCGCTACAAGATGGCCGCTAGAACCCATCACTTGTTATCTAAAAACTAAAGGCTGGCACCCATAAACAGTAAAATAACGATAGCTCCAGAGTAAGCAATAAAGTTTTATTTAATTTCGAAAATAAGGCGTCAAAAGAGTAATGCCCATTAATTTTACAAAGCGAGGAATGTTCGTGGACTATTTCATTCGTAACTTCAAGTTCGAAAAAAAGACTGTGAAAATCTCCAGCCAAATTCTTCGAAAATACGACGAGTACAGATACTTTCGACTATGTCGTCAATGAGTTTTTCTTTTGTGAGTACAAACCATCAACAACTGATTAAGTTCGAAGAGAGTTAGCTAAAGAAATAATTAGGTAAATAACTGTGGTGATACTCTTACAGTCGGCGTAGTACAGAGGTAGCGTTCTTGGCTCCTATATTCTAAGTTTTTCAGATGCTGGTAAGATTTCCGTTCCACCTTATATTTTTAGTTCTTGTAACTACAACCCTTTCACCTGTTATTTGTGCAAAGTTTTATATATTCTCTATACAGAGCAATGCGAATTATTTTTTTAAGTGCTTCCCAATATATCTTTAATTACAAACACACACATCCTACTGTACCAAACACATTAAATTCGTAATGAAACATTATAGCAAGATATTTTACTTATAAACGTAATTATAGACATCTCGTTTGACATCCTAGTGTTCTTTCTCTCTTCGAAAACAAGTTTGTTATTACTGTCAAAGATTTGACGCCAGCAGCAAAAATTTCAAATGGACACAATGCCGAAACTGAATGGTTTCAGATACAGAAAACATTAATGCACATTGATGTTTTCTTTGTTATTCGATTATATAGTCATTGTTTTCAACGTGCCAAAATAATGTAGATGCATAAAAGACGCATAATGTGTTACAGGACACTCGTCTATCAAGTCAGGAAACTGCGTGATATGGGCTTACAAAATTTCAGCAACAGAATGCACATTGCACAAGACTTTGTCACTCTTGGTCCCTTCATGGAAACTACAAGTGTTCGAGAAAAATGGAGTAGGATCTTTTTCGCAGAAATTTTATATAGTTTAATTTTGTACTGTAACGCGTTTTTGCTACCGACTGCAGATTTCCTGTTATTCAGAAGAAACATGTAATATTAAATAAATACGTTTCGTCTCGAGTACTATTCGAAATAGGAATATGACGGTTTCTGTTGCTTCAGATGATCGTTTCTGTAAGTGAGCTGCAAGCTTTATCAGAACAGAGAACAGAGAAATGCGCGGAGTCGCTTTGTTCGGCACCATGCGGTTCGCCAGAGGAGTGGGGGGAATAATGAGCAGCGCGCCACACGGGCGGCTCCGCAAGCGAGCGGAGTCGGCAGAGTGGTGAGGAGAGGTGAACCGGTGAACCAGCTAACTCACCGACTCAGTTGGCGGTCGGATCGCCTCGATCGCCGGAGTCGTGCGGAGCAGCGAGTCAGCGGTAGTCAGGAGCCGCGCGCTCACTGAATCATGCTGCTTGCACGACTCACCGATTCTCGACTCGCAGCGCGAAGGCGCTGCACGTGTTTAGGCGCTCATTTTTTGCGTTTTATACTTGCACATGGTCTATAGCACATTTATTTTTTAGCGTAGGAAACTTCTGAAGCATGTGGCAAGGGGTTTAGGAAACTTCTGAAGAATGTGGCAAGGAGTGCTTATGCAGCTCATTGCTGTCACCAGAGGGACTTTTCGGATCAGATGAACTACCACTCTTTTTTGGATTCATCCATCACTCACTCCTTAGAAGGATCTAGCTCTATGAATCAGTTCAGGAGCAGATTGCCCATCTCTACAACCAAGCAGCACAGTGGCTGACTCGGAGGCAAACTGAGACGGTCGGCACAGTGCAGTCTAATGGGGCCGCGCAGACTGGGAGGGGACAGGACGCTGATGCGACCTGCACCTGCGCTGGGCTGCGTGTCGCTGCAGCGGAGGCACAGAGAGGGGTGGCGGGGAGCGGGCAAGCACTCTGCTGTACACTCTGTATCGAAAGTGGCTCTATTGTTGGTTCTTCAAAATGTTACAATGTATGTAAAACTATTGGACCCTACTGCTATAGTAATCAGTCCATAGACTTACAAACTACTTAAACCAACTTACACTAAGGACAACACACACACACACACACACACACACACACACACACACACACACACACACACACACACACACACCTGCGGGAGGACTCAAACCCTCGGCGGGAGTGACCGCCCAGTCCATAGATTATTGGCTGTCGGAACAATATTGCCTTACGACTGAACGTGTTTGTCAGAATAGTGATTCGTTTTTCAACATTTAAGTTCTCGTTCACTTTTCATTTGTCCATTATACTTTTCAGTTAGTGATGCGTACTTATATCTGTACAGTTTTGTTTAGTGAAATATTGCAACATCATATGATCAACAACCAACGCAGAAAATTTTAATTTCGTAGTAGGACATCGTCGACAGTGTAGTAGATAAATGGATGCAACATTTTCTTAAATAAAACCAATCATTTTGTTCCTAAGGAACTAGTAAAAATCTAGATAATTTTGTCAGAATTGTGTTAGTTATTGTAATTAATGTTAAAGACTTTTTTAATCCATACATAATGTGGTTAGAATCTCAAAGATGAAATTTAAAGCTCAAGTCAACATTCCATATCTTCGGGAGTTGGTACGTTTATCTTTTCTTGGTTGTCATTTTTTGTATCAGTTATTTACTGAAAGATGAGCTTATGATTCGAAACCTAGGTCATTCTTTATTAATAATGAAATAAAGCTTTCGTTTGGTTAAAACACACACAATTGTGAGATTTCAACGTCTACCGTGCCTCAAAGATACCGCCAATTCCAGTTCATTTGCAATATATCGCCGTCGGAGGCGGCGGAGGTGTGTGTGTGTGTGTGTGTGTGTGTGTGTGTGTGTGTGTGTGTGTGTGTGTTCTCCTTAGGTTACTTTAGTTTAAGTAGTTTGTAAGCTACAGACTGACCACGCAGTTTGGTCCGATAGCTTTACAAACATTTGAACATTTTTTGAATCTTGCAAAATATATTCATGTAAGTCAATGGCGTCCTATATAATTCCATTTTATACTTCTGAAAACTGCCTGTTAGTCAGTCCGATGTAAAATCAGCATCACTAGTCTTTGTAGTAGTTTGACATCTTCCAGATTTTCCATTCACTCTAATACATTTATTTGGTGATATTTTTAATGTAGTACTGAATAAAGCAAAACTTCGGCGCTAAAATGAGTATAAAATTTGACGATTGATATTATCACATGATTCCCGATGCGCAGGGATGGAAATGGGAGCGCCAGTGCCTCGAAAACGATTTAACATTTATCGTTCTGCTCGGTTTCAAATGAAAAGTCAGAATATTGTCTACATTTCAAACACAGCAACTTTTGATCAAAAATCAACTGTACCAAAAACTTCACGTAATGTGATTTTACCAAAGCACATTCTTAATTTTCGTGTAATACTTCACTTAATTCGATGCTACACAGCAATGAAAATAAATTTAGGTCTTTATTACATCAAACTATAATATATGTAAAATCTTCTGCGAATTGTTTTCTTAATATGTAGTGACAAATGTTTCCTTTGATCTGCAAGAACATTGTAGTGAGCTGAAAGAATTATTAAATTTATTGAATGAGTTGAGAGAATAGCATGAATGTGTGGAAAATATTTTCAGTACAATGGAATGAAGTTGTCTCGACACATTGCAGAAAGAAACTGATGAATACTTGATCTGAAGATCAAGTGTGCAAAATTTCAACAGAATCTTAAGAAAACTGTTGATTTTGTCGAATTCTGTAAGTAAAGTAGCCTTCGCCATCCACCACATGGAATATTGTGTAGGCAGTGATATTCCTCTTATTTTGAAGATCAAGTATGCAACATTTCATCAAGATCGGAATAAAACTAGATTTGTATGAATTACAAACACATGGTCGCCGAGCTCACGGAGACAGCGAGTATGGATATGGCGTCAGAGTACCCGCGGAGCTCATGTCTGGTGGCTACGAGCCCGCGAGTACGACGGGGCGGCTGCGCCAGCGCAGTTAGGCTCACTGTACTCGCGCAATTACACCGGGGTTGAAGGGAGGTGTTTGTAGTGTATGCAACCCGCAAGACCGGGCTCATACTCGGCCCGTTTCTGACCTCAAGTGGCTACCTCCTTTTTATTCACACAGTGCTTGTGTATTTGTGGCATGCTTTATTCCAAATTTGATGAAATATTCACTCATCACTTTCAAAACAACTGTTAGGTCACTATTACTTAAGATTCGTGTAGTACATGGCAGAGGTTAATACAGTTACAGAATTCCTTACAATCTACGTTTTTATCATCTTTATTAAATTTCGCACACTTGCTGATCAAAAGCAGGGGAAGCACACTACCTATATAAGATTCGTCAGGTACATGGCGGACGGTACTTCCCTTACGAATTCTCTAAAATCTGAAGTTTTATCGCGATCTTAATTAAATTTTGCACACTTGGCATTCAAAACACGGGGAAGGTCAATGTATACAAAAGCTTCGTGTGGTAGATGGCGGATGGTTCTTCACTTATAGAATTCCATAAAATCTATTCCGTGCGGGAGTGGGGAGCGGTCTGGAGTGTCACGTTGCGGATCGCGCAGCCTCCCGCGTCGGGGTTCGAATCCTCCCTCGGACATGGATGTCTTTAGTATAAGTTCATAAGTAGTTTGTAAGTTTAGGAACTGATGACCCCGCGATTAAGTGCTATAAGCTTTACAAATATTTCAACATTTGAACGAAATCTATAGTTTTATTGCGATCTCGATGAAATTTCGCAGACTTGTTGATCAAAACTAGGGAAAGGTGACTGTCTACATAAGATTCGTCTGGTAAATGGCGGAGGATACTTCCCTTACGAATTTTCTAACATCTAAAGTTGTGTCAGCTGTCAGCGAAACTCAAGTTATTACATCACAAAACAACATTTTTATTTTCAATCCGACATATTTTATTTTAAAAAAATATATTAATAGAAAATGTATTATGCATTCGCTCCAGTTATTCTATAGTAACATTACAGTTTTATTTATTTATTTATTTAATTTCCCAGTTTCCTTTACAAGAATATATTAAATGATTGTGCCCTTTTTTCAAACGCGCTGCTGCATTGTTTGACTGTGAAACAATAGCTTTATATATTCTTATTATTCATTTCGATTGATTTTTTTGTTCAAGAATGAGTTAACAGAATGTACAGTTGAAACGGCAGTTATAAGGTGAACGGATAATACTTTGGCAGTACACGTTTTAGTATACATTGCGAAGAGATGTGATGGAGATGTTTCGTCCTACGTGCGCAGTGCGCAACCGAGCAGCACAGCGGCTGACCAGGCTGGACGCAAAATGAGGCGGGCGGCGCAGCGCAGTCTAATGGGGAGCGCAGACAGGGAGGGGACCTGCACCTTTAAGATCGCATGGACCTATGCAGAGAATACAGAGTAATTCTCTGGAAGGCGAATCTTGATAACACGCTCGGGGAACACAATGAAACATCGGACTGAGTCCCCATGCTTGGATTCATCACTGTACAGAACTGTAAAATCGTGATGCCTATCTAAAACAGTTAAAAACAACGACTGATAGGTAAAATCCGAAGTTTGTTCCTTCCTAAAACTCGCCAGGTCGAAAATAATTATAGGCCTCTGGAGAAGCCAAGGTGGGACCCTGCCCCAACCTCTATGTAAAACATCAGCCACTCCCATTTCTAAAATGAAATCTTTTGTGCGAATCCTAAACGGTCTTTTCACTCTTTGACGAGTATGAAACAGCCTTTCCACCGGAAGCCGAGCAACAGCGAGGTACGTCGGTGTGAAGGTGTGGACAGCGTTTTATATGCTTAGCACACCATGAGTAGCCGTCGAAGAGTTGACTGCAACTGACGTGTAGTCGATGCCAGATTGGTTGTTGTTGGTAGGAGTTAGATGGGACTAAACTGCTCGGTCATCAGTCCCCTGTTCCAAGCGAGGTGTAACAATCAAAGATTAAAAAAAATACACCTATAGTGAAAAACCCACACGATGTATAGAGCTACATTGAACATGTTGTCGACACGCAAGGGAAGGACACACAAAAAATGAAAGAGTCGCAGACGGGACTAAAACTTGAAGACAGGATAACATGACTAGCTGATCAAGTAACCTGTCCTGTGATGAACGAAAATGTTCACAGTCGCTACTAAAACATAGTATCTTCCTGAGGCTTTATATAATGTACATAAAATCATCTGATTGGTGGGGATCATTTTTGTTAAAATTAATCTCAATAAGTAATTATTGACTTACATATAAAATCAATTCTAAAGTCAAGGTGTAAGATGGTAGTCAAGGTATAAAAAAGCAGTTACAAATAAGATACTCAGCTGTCAAACTATAAAAGGACGTAGAAATAAGATAAAATTGGGTTCTGGATACATTTTAAGTAAAATTGTTATTGAGTTAAAATATCAATTTAAAAATATGGTTAAATATTAAAATCCCTTAAAAAGGTTTTGAAAAAAAAAATGTATTGTTGACAATGTCTTCTTTCACGTCTACGGATGATGCTTCGGTGTGTCAGGCAGCACCAGCGTCGCCGAGGTTTCCTCCGCCGTGTCCCATTTACCACTGCTAGTGTGCTGAGGGCCACCGTAGCTGGTGTTTTAGTGATACCAATATCGAAGAGCCAGGAGGTGGTAGCCTGCTTGGCCAGTCTATCGACCTGTTCATTACTTGGGATGCCAACATAGCCTGGAGTCAATACGAAGGCTACTGAACTGCTGGAAGTAGGGAGCTTGAAGATGGAGCTTTGAATAGATCGAACCACAGGATTGGTAGGGAAACATTGGTCAAGGGCTTGTAGGCCACTCAGGGAGAAGCTGCAGATGACAAACGACTTCCTGGGGCACCAAGTTAGATGATCAATTCTCAGTAAAAACGCTACAACCGGGAGGCAAAGAGCGTTTTTCAATATGTTCTCAGTAAATGAACGCATACCCAACGCGACCATGTACTGAGGAACCATCAGTGTAGATGATGTCAACGTCACAGAATGCATTAGGAATGGCCAGGAACTGTGGCGAAAGCACTGCCCTTGCATCACAAAAAATATCCAGGTGGAGCTGCAGGCAGGGGACGGACCAAAGGGGTGTATGGAGTTTCTAGGAGAAAGCAGGAGGTAGAGGGAGGGATTCAAGGGAGGAAAGCAGGGTATGAATCCAGACCGCTATCGTAATACCCTACCTATACCGTGATTTGGGTGGTGTGGCAAGGCATGGACATGGGCCACTTATGAGAGAAGCAGTTGTCGGCGGCGAAACTCCTAAGAAGGGATCCCAGCCTCTGCAAGGAAGCTGATGTAGGGCTTGTGCGGAAAGCCCCTTTTGCGAGACGGACGCCATTGTGAAGAATGTCGTCGAGAATCCGCAATTTTGAGGGAGCTGCAGAACCATAAACCAAGTTCCCATAGTCGAGCCGTGACTGCATGAGTGCCTTATAAAGCTGCATAAGGGTTGAACGGGTAGCCCCCAAAACAGTGTGGCTGAGATGGCGGAGAATATTTAGGTATTGCTGGCACTTATGCTTCAGCTGTCGGATGTGGGGCACCCAAGTGAGTTGGTCATCAATGAGCATGCCCAGAAAGCGGCGAGTCTTTTCAACACCTAAGTACAGTTCAGGTTCTGGGTGTGCCGCCCGTCAACGACAGAAGTTCATGACGCTGGTATTGGCAGCAGAGAACTGAAACCCATGGGCTAGGCCCAGGACTGTGCCTTTCAGATGGCTCCCTGCAGACGCCTTTCAGCGGCATCACTGCTGGCAGATCGAAAATAATCACAGAAGTCGTCAGCAAACAAGGAAGATGAAGCAGAAGAACCCCCCGCCGAAGCAAGACCGTTAATAGCTATTAAAAAACAGGTGTACACTAGGAACAGAGTCATGTGGAAGACCATTCTTCTGCATGTGGGGTGGGCTAAGAGATGCACCAACCCAGACCCGAAAAGTGCGGTACGAAAGGAAATTTTGTACAAAGATCGGGAGTGAACCCCGTAAGCCCCAATCGTAC
Source organism: Locusta migratoria (assembly GCA_026315105.1). NCBI lineage: Eukaryota > Metazoa > Arthropoda > Insecta > Orthoptera > Acrididae > Locusta > Locusta migratoria. The sequence continues at coordinate 327,826,359 of CM048755.1, read as the reverse complement.
AGTGTTGCGAGGATGTGATGGTGCCAGGGCTTGCGGAGGTCAAAAAAGATCGCAACAAGGTGCTCACGCTGAGTAAAGGTGGTACGGATGGCAGACTCCAGAGCCACAAGGTTGTCTACAGTGGAGCAGCCTTTATGGAAGCCCCACTGCTGTGGGGGCCAAGGGGCCCCGGTGTTCAAGGATCCACACGAGTCATCGACTCACCATCCGTTCAAACAGCTTACTCAGAACATTAGTAAGGCTGATTGGGCGTTAACTATCGACCGCCAGCGAATTGGCAGCTAGTTTCATCACAGGGACGATGACACTACCCCACCACTCCGATGGGTAGACACCATTGGCCCACAGACGATTTAACAGGGTGAGCAGTTTATGCTTAGAGACGACTGACAGATGTCTGAGGAACTGGCTATGAATTTGGTCAGGTCCAAGCGATGTATCAGGGCATACACCGAGGGCACTGTGGAACTCCTAGTTGCTGAAGGGTGCATTATACCACTCCTGGCAGCGATGCGAAACGAGAATGGCTTTCGCTCGACTTGCTGTTTGATGGCACGAAAGTCAGCACTGTAAGCTGCCGTCACATACTGCATGCATAGTGTTCCGCCAAATACTCAGCGATGGTGGGTGGGTTGGTACAGAGAGCACCATGGATGTGGAGACAGTGAATGCCCGCCGACAGACGGTACCTATAAATGCGCCGAACTTGTGACCACACCCGAGAGGGAGAGGTGCGAGAACTGATGGTGGCAACATACCTCGTCCATGAGTCCTGCTTGCTCTGTTGAAGCAGTCGTCGAACTCAGGCCTGAAGACGCATAAAAGCGATCAGATGCTCTGCGGAAGGATGGCGCAGGTGGCGCAGAAGCGCTCTCTGGCTATCTCGGATGGCCTCAGCAATCTCTGGCTTCCGCCACGGCATGGATCTATCCGTAGTCACCCAGGCGTACACGGGACAGTGGCTGCAGCTGCAGAAACTATGGCAGCAGTAGCCTCACGAATCGCAATATCAATGTCAACAGGAAACTGATCTGGAAGCACAGCAGATGAGGTGTAAGATGGCCAGTCAGCTCCGTGGAGGGACCATCGGAGCAGGCAGTGTGCAGGCTGAGACTGTGGGAGCGACAGAAAAATGGGGAAATGGTCGCTGCCACATAGGTCATCATGGACTCTCCAGTTGACATGCGGAAGAAGGCTGGGGCTACAAAGGGACAAGTCTATGGCAGAATATGTGCAACACACCACACTGAAAAGTGTGGGGGCCACCATTGTTCAAACGGCAGATATGATGTGCCAAAAAGGCCTCTATGTCCCTACCACAACCTGTGGTGTATTTCCCTCCTCACAAAGGGTGGTGGGCTTTAAAATCCCCCAAAAGGAGGAATGGTGGAGGAAGCAACATCTGTCAGACACATAGCCTCATCTGGCGGAAGGTAGATGGAACATATTGTGAGTTCCTGAATTGTCCGTATGCGAACAGCCACTGCCTCCAGAGTCGTTTGGAGAGTCACGACAGCACTGGGGACAGTGGTGAGGACATAGAAACAACCACCAACAGACACCCAGTTGCAGCCAGTCTGGTTTCTATAGTAGCCCCGATATCCACGAAGGGCCGGGGCCTGGTCAGCAGGAAACCATGTTTCCTGGAGGATTAAACAGATCACAGGGAAGTGGCACAATAATTGTAGCAACTCAGCCAGATGATGGAAAAATCCGCTACAGTTCCACTGGAGAATTTCGTTTTTTGTTTGCTGAAAGGCTATGATAAAGGCGATAAACGGATTTAAAATTTTTGATCACCTTTCGACACCTTTCGCCAAGTGAGCGGGTGAGTGCCACATCCTTGGCAGATGCATGTATCTCCACCTCATCTTCTGAAGTAGAAGATGTAAGAGATTGTGGCACTTTTAGAAACCTCAGAAGGGAGCGTCCCAAGGGACCACTTCCAAGCGAGAGGAGCTAGAGAAGACTGTTCCTTCTCCATTCCTCCCAAGGGATGACAAGGAAAGGGAACGATTCGGGGTTATACTGTGCAGCATTGTAGTCACTTATTCCACACTTCGAGACAGCGTTTTTCTTGCGCCAACGCTATTAATTGCTCGTTCCATTTTCTTCCCACGAGCAGTTAGGCATGTAAAGGTCCACCCAGGCAGAGCCCCACTTCCCTGGGTAAGCCTTATACAACTGAGGTGCTGAAGGTACCTCAGAGGTTACTTGCTAGCGACTGTTCAACCTCAACAGCCATTCATCTCCTCGGCACGTAGCACACCATGAAGGTTTTTTTTTATTTTTATTTTTATTTTATTTTTATTTTTTTTTTTTGTAATATAGGTTTGTACCGTCCTCGCGACCCGGTCGATTAAGCCAAGATTCCACTGTCGCGCCGAATGATGGTCATTGAAGCATGCACAGAGCTTATGGTGTGGCAGACAGTTGGCGCGCCACAGTCAACAGCTCAGGACCTCGGATTCGCTAAGCCCGTACTCAGCAAATATTCAAATGATTGTTAAGCTTATGGAACTTAACTGTGGGTTCATCAGTTCCTAAACTTACTAACTATTTATGAACTACCTTATACTAAAGACAGCACAAACATCCATGACCGAGGGGGCATTCAAACCCGTGACGGGGAATGGCCTCGTGCATCGTAGCATTGCGCCTCAATGTTCTCGGACGCTCCGCCGCAGCCGTACTCAGCAAATTAACGATGAGCCCCTGAGGGGGATGCCAGATTGGATGAAGAGCAAAAGACAGAAGTCATCCACAAATAAGGAACACTGTACCGGACGTTTCACAACATAAGTAATACTGTTAATTTGCTCTAGCAAACAAGGGCATACTTTAAACACTGCCCAAATCTATCAGAGAGGGCGTCACTGACCCGATATCTAAAATAACGATGAGAAAGGAAAGACTGAATAAAATGGGGAAGACAACAACGAAAACCCCATTCGTGGAGCTGCCTAAGGATAAGATGCCACCGAGGAGTAACATAGCCCTTCTCAAGACCAAATAATATACCCACAAGGTGTTGCCAGCGCAGGAAAGCCTGTTGTATGGCCGCCTCCAGAAAGGCCAGGTTATCAAAAGTGGAGCGATATCTCCTTAACCCACACTGAAAGTGGCAGAGAAGGTGCCTGGATTCCAGCATCCCGACACAAAGCAGCGGTTAATCATCTGCTCTAAGGCCTTTCCTGCAAAGTTAGTGAGAGCAACATTACGATAACTACTTAGGCTGGTTGGCTGAGCAGTCTGCGGCGCGCCAGTCGCAGTCTGCACAGCCGCTACGGTCGGGGGTTCGAATCCCCCTCGGGCATGGTTGTTTGTGTCGTCTTTAGTATAAGGTAGTTTGTAAGTTTAGGGGCAGATGAACCTGCAGTTAAGTCACTTAAGCTTAAACATTTTTGAACTTATGCTGGTGCGGTCTTTCCCAGGTTTTAAAATAGGGAATAAAATGTCCTCTGTCTCCACGAGTCAGGAAACTGGCCTGACGCCCAGATGAAATTAAAAAGATTGAGAAGAATTTCTTTGTTCTGCCTTGTGAGGTGTCGTAACATGGTGTAGTGGATACCATCGTGACCTGGGAATGTGTCACAGGCCACAGACAATGCAGAATCCAGCTCCCCCATGGAAAAGGGGCAGTTATACTGTTCATCATTACCAAAAGACCAAAATTCCCCTCTCAGCAGATACCCGGTGGCGATGGAAAGCTGGATTGTAACTGGTGGTGGCAGTTACTGCATCAAAATAGACCACCATGGTCTGGGCAATGTCTTGTGGGCTAGTCTGGAGACTACCATTACCCATCACAGCAGATACTGGACACCTGTTACCTCTCCCTGATATCCTCCAAATGACGTCCCATACAACGTAACTCTTAGTCGAACGGTTAATGGAATATAGGAATTGTTGCCACAACCTCTTCTTGCTCTCTCAAATAACCCAAGGACACTTGGCTCTTGCCACCCAAAAGGCTACGATGTTTTTTGCAGTTGGTCTTCACTTTAAGTGATGCAGAGCCGCCCGTCTGATCCTAATGGCAGAACATCAGTCATCATTCCACCAAGGGACTGGATGCCATTTTGGTTGCCCTGATGACTGCGGAATGGACCCAGTGGTAGCATAGTGGATCTTACCCATACTGTTATCCACCCATTCCTGGACGTTGTAATGGGGTTCAAATGCGGCAAGTCGACCGCACAGTGTCCAGTTTGCCCTGTGAAAAATTCATCGAGGTGGCTGTCTTTCAGGTTCTACTCTCTCTGGAAGGTGAATCCAAATGGGGAAGTGATCACTACCATGCAGTTCGTCATCCACTTCCCATTGAGTAGAGTGGTTGGAGAGCAGAGCAACAGGTCAACGGCAGAGAACGACCCTGTTGCAGCGCAGAATTGTGTTAAGACCTGTATTCATGAAGTTGGCACTTGAAGAGAAGCCTCTAAACTGCTCGACCCAGGCGCAGGTGGTGACGGAGCCTCAAAGCATATTATGTGCATTAAAATCACTACAGATGATAAATGGTTGGGGGAGCTGTGTAAGAAGGTCTACAAGAGCCTCTTCATTTAGCACATCATGTGGTGGCAAATACAGGGAGCATATAGTCAGTTGCTGGCGCATATTCACTGACACTGCAACTACATGTAGGTTAGTGTTGAGAGAGATGGGTTCAAAGTGGTAGGCTGTGTTGATGAAAACAGCCACTCTCTCCGCTAACGTCGTCCTTTCTGTGGAGATTGTATCCACGTATGTCAGGGGTATCTGAAGGCTTGAAATTTGTCTCTTGTAGACAGATGCATAGTGATCGTCCTTGAGATGATAAACGTAGTTCCTCCACATGTGTCCTCAATCCCTGCAAGTTCCATTGTAATATGGGAGCCATCTATCAAGGCAGTTTAATCTTCACTCTCTCTTTCTGACAGGACTGGGAGCCCGTAACAGGTGAAGGATCACCCTTGGAGCTAGGTGTTTGCTCCTGAGGAAGGTCAGTTTTGGAGCGGGTTGATTGCCCCCATAGGAACGTCGAACTCCATGGGCTCTGGAGATGATTCGCATGGCACGTCAAGTATAATGACGTCAACCTGATCTGACTTTTTGTTTATAGTTTACAGCTCAGTCTTTTCTTTGTGCTTTTTGGCCTTTGCTTGCATTTTTGGGCGTTTCAACAGGTGGTGTGGTAGATGAACTGGACTTTGGAATGGGTTGTGGCATGGAAGGTGGCAGGAGCTCGCCAATGTTGGGAGTGGTATCTTGATCCACAGTCTTTGGGAGAACTACTGAAGCTAAAATACGTGCCACATTGCATGGGCACTGGCAAGTGTTTGTACCGACGCTAGCAAACTCTGTTTGCGTAGAGACATCAGCCTCGGAAACTAGCTTTTGAACAGCGGCAGCAAAAGAGGTAACGAAGGTGGCTGCATATCCTTAAAGATCTTTATGGCTTTACCATAGGAAATTCTCTTTGTCGTTTTTATTTCCTGCACTTTCTTTTCTTCCAAGTAGATTCTGTAATTCCTACTCCAAACTGGGTATTCCCCATAGCAATTGACACACTTCAGAGGAGGTGAGTAATCTACGCCATCATGAGCCGCCTTACCACAGTTCCCACAAGTAGCTTCTCTCTTGCAAGCAAGGGAGGTATGCCCGAACTGCTTGCACTTAAAGCAACACATCAGGTTTTGAACATAGGGCCTTACTTTTAACATTAGGAAGCCTGCCTTTACATAATCAGGGAGTTTCAGGCTACTGATGGTGAGGATAAAGGAGTCGGATTTTACTAACTTCCCATCCACCCTTTTCGTGATGTGTTGGACAACAACAATGCCCTCTAGAGCCCACTCAATCTTTAGCTCTTCCGTCGGAATGCCCACCAAATCCCTACAAGTACCAACGCCTTTGCTATAATTGAGGGTGTTATGTAGTTCCGTTTCAATGGCGTATTCTCCGAGGCATTTAGCCTTCTGGAGGTTAACTTCCTCTTGGGAAGTAGACGTTTCAACCAGCTAAGTTCCATTATGTAAGCGTTTCACAGATTTCAGTTCACCAACGATTCCCACTAAACCTTTTTGGATGTAGAAAGGGGATAACTTTTCAAATGTACCCTCCTTCCTCTTCACAACAATAAACACATTCTGTCGAGCAGCATGTGTTCCGTTACTATAATTGACACGTTTGTTATGCTGTGCCGAATCCGGAGTACTGGCTTCCCTAGCCCTCTTGGTAGGTTGGGTGTTGGTACCCCCCCCCCCCCCCTCCCCAGTGGTACACCCAACCCACTAGGAGATTTAAAATTACTCGATAGATCAATCTTGGTTCCACGAGTAGCTAAGAAACTAAAGGTTCACCTAGAAAGAGCTCTGCATGCCTAGGTAAGCCTTATACAATTGAGGTTCGGCAATATCTCCAGAGGTTGCTTTCTAACGACTGTTCAACAGCCATGCATCCCAGCAGTACGTAGCACATCTTGGGATTGAAGGTTTTTTTTATAGAGGTTTGTACCATCCCTGCGGCCCAGGCTGTGAAGACAAGATCCCCATTCCCTGGCACACACAACGTTCCATTATCGCACCACATAGTGGTTGTTGAAGCGTGTCCAGATGTTATGGGGTCCAGAGGACTGGCGGCGCTTACCAGTCCCCACCTCAGGACCCCGGGTTTGCCAAGCCTGTACCGAGAAAATTGATGCTGAGCCCCTGAGGGGTCCAGCACTTGAAGCATCTCATACAAGGAGGGACATACTGTCTTACATCACACCAGTATATCATAATCTTGACCTTCTCAGGCTGTGTATCGCCTTCATAGGCCAGGATGAAAGCACCAGTAGCAACCCTGCAGTCTTTCAGCCCCCTATAGGCGCACCAGATGAAGTGGACACCTCGTCGTTCTAAGTTGGAGTGCAACTCATCGTCAGACTGTGACAGAATATCTTTGAGATAAATGAGACCCTGGAGCATATTTGTAGACTGACTATAAAATCCGTGCTAAGTGCCAAAATGAACGTTTTGAGTAAAACGCAAAAAACCTCCTAAAATAAACAGGTTGTCTATATGTGCAATTTTTTTTGCCTTAATTTGTGTCTACCGTTAATCTTTAAAGACTTATTACAGTTGAATTGACCATTCAATTTTTATTTTCACCCAAAAAAAATATTTTCCTGATAAAAAATAAGAATAGGGCTATGAGCCATACCCTCTAAAACCGAGCTATGTCCAAAATTCGAGTAAATGGAAAGCTGTATTGGACTTTGTGGTCTGGATGAAGGTCAACAAAGGTGTCATACATTCTCTGATAATTCAAACCTTGGCTTAACACATGACTGAACTTTCGCCTTTGTGTAATGACTTTCCTCTAGGGGAAAAGTTAGTGTTCAATTGGACGCTGTGCATCATCACCTCTGTACTTCCTCTCTTTGGTTGTATTTCCCCTACGTTCAACGTACGTAACGTCACCACGCTTTTTAGATTTAAGTAATGTTTCAACCCTACACTTTGTGATGCCATGGATTTCCATAAATGTTTGCTTGCACACTTGTTTATGATCACCTTTGCCATCAGGAGTCATATAAAATACACCGGGCTGCCTTCTACTTTCTGTCCAATCTGTGTACGACCCATGTCGCCTACGTTTAATACTTATGTTTCCCATTAGATACGAATTTTGCTCGACGTTATCTCCTAGTTCATAAAACTGATTGAAGATGTTTAGTTTTTATTTAAACGCAATGCTTCTGCATAGATATGGGCATCGGTACGAAACCTACATAAAATAAGGCCATTAGACGTGTAAACACTGCGTCTAATAACCTGTTTTTCACTACTTTGCATATACAAACAAAGGCGACATTAAAAGCCGAAGGAATACAACTTTGAGTTATTAATAAACGACAACCTAGATCTATGCTGTTATAGAGGTATTTAAACCTACCGCAACAGGTGGAGGTTGTTTCTCAGGCACTGTCACATTCTGGCTGTTCTTGTGGGACTTCCCTTTTTCTCTAAGCTTATTTACCATTTCTATCGCAGAAAAAGCAAAAAATGAATAGTTCCTGCTTGCTAAACGATGGAACCACAACTCAAAGAGTAATAATAAAGATCACGTGCACCTCTGGCCACTGGCACATAGCCCAGATTTTACATTACAACAGGTGGCACATAGGTCGTCGGGCATTCTTGTGAGAAACATTACAACTACTTCCACACTGAATAACAGACAGCCCGCTTTTTACTGAGTAGTGTTAGGCATGTAGCCCACACTTTCACAATATAACAAAAAATTTAATTTTTGGCACTTACCACGGATTTTATTTTCAGTCTACATTTGAAGTCTTGTTGGGCAGGATACTGAAGGGAATATCAACCAGCTTGTCGCAGGTAAGTAATGCCTTCGACTACATCTACATCTACATCCATACTCCGCAATTCACCGTAAGGTGCGTGGCGGAGGGTACACTGTACCACTACTAGGCATTTCCTTTCCTATTCCACTCCCAAATTGAATGAGGAAAAAAAGAATGCCTATACGCCTCCGTACGAGCCCTAATTTCTCTTATCTTGTCTTTGTGATCTTTACCTTAAATGTAAGTAGGCGGCAGCAAGATCGTACTACACTCAGCTTCAAATTCCGGCCTTCTAAATTTACTTAACAGAAATTCACGAAAAGAACGTCGTCTTTCTTCCAGCGATCCTCAATTGAGTTGCCGGAGCATTTCCGTGACACTCGCGCATTGGTCGAACCTACCGGTAACAAATCTAGCTGCTCGCCTCTGAACTGCTTCTATGTCTTCCTTCAAACCGATCTGCTGCGGATCCCAAATACTTGAGCAATACTCAAGACGTGGTCGTACAAGCGTTTTATACGCGGTCTCCTTTACAGGTGAAGTACATCTTCCCAAAATTCTCTCAATAAACCGAAGTCGGCTGTCTGCCTTACTCACAACTGTCCTTACATGCTCGTTCCATTTCATATCGCTCTGCAATGTTACGCCTAGATATTTGATCGACGCGACAGCATCAAGAAGCTCACTACTGATGCTGTATTCGAACATTATGGGATTGTTTTTACTACTCATGCGCATCACCTTACATTTTTCTACATTGAGAGCTAGCTGCCATTCTTCGCACCAACTAGAAATTTTGTCTAAGTCAACCTGTATACTATTACAGTCAGTTAAAGACGACACCCTCCCATACACCACAGCATCATCAGCAAACAGCCGAAAATTACAACTTACTCTGTCCATCAGATCATTTATATAGATAGAAAATAATAGCGGTCCTATCACACTCCCCTGGGGCACGCCTAACGATACACTCGCCGTCGAGAACAACGTACTGCGTTCTATTACTTAGGAAGTCTTCCAGCCAGTCACAAATCTGTGAACCTATTCCATAAGCTCGTATCTTCGTTAGCAGTCTGCAGTGCGGCACCGTGTCGAACGCCTTTTTGAAGTCTAGAAAAACACAATCCGCCTGTTGCCCTTCGTCCATGGCTCGCAAGATGTCATGTGAGAAAAAGGCAAGCTGAGTTTCACATGAACGATGTTTCCTAAACCCGTGCTGATTCATGGAAAGAAGCTTTTCCGTTTCAAGGAAATTTACTATATTCGAACTGAGAATATGCTCCAAAATTCTACATGAAACCGATGTCAACGATATTGGCCTGTAATTGTATGGGTCAGTTTTCTCTCCTTTCTTATACACAGGAGTCACCTGCGCTTTTTTCCAATCACTAGGAACTTTGCGCTGAATTAAAGATTCGCTATAAATGCAAGCTAAGTAGGGGGCCAATGCCGCAGAATAGTCTTTGTAAAACCGAACTGGTATTCCATCCGGACCAGCAGACTTTTTCGTATTTAGCTCTCTCAGCTGCTTCTCTACACCGGAAATACCTATTGCTATGTCCCCCATTTCGGAATTAGTACGTTGATCAAATGATGGTATATTTGTGCGGTCCTCCTGCGTGAAAGATTTCTTAAAGGTTAAATTTAGAACTTCAGCTTTCCGTTTGCTTTCTTCTATTACTGCCCCGGAATGATCAACTAGTGACTGGACAGTGGGCTTTGACCCGCTTATCGATTTTATATAGGACCAGAATTTTTTCGGGTTCTCGGAAAATCTTTTGATAAGGTATGGCTGTGATAATTATTGTATGCTTCACGCATCGATCTTTTTATAGACGCACGAATCTCTACTAACTTTTGCCTGTCATCATTTGCGTGTTCTTTTTTGAATCGAGAGTGCAACAGCCTTTGCTTTCTCAGCAGCTTTCTAACATTATTATTATACCACGGTGGATCTTTTCCATCCTTAATCGTCTTTACTGGCACATATTTCTCTAACCCTTTATTAACAATGCACTTAAATTTAGTCCACAATTCCTCTACATCCATAGTCCCAGAATTAAACGATGCCCATTCATTTTCTAAGTGCGATCGTAACATTTGCTTATCGGCTCTTCCCAACAAAAACACGCTCCTAGCCTTCTTGACTGGTTTATGAACTTTGGTCACCATCGACGCTATGACGATATCATGATCACTAATTCCTGTCTCTACACAGACATCGTTAATAAGGTCAGGCCTGTTTGTGGCTATAAGGTCTAGAATATTTCCATTGCGCGTGGGTTGCCGGTTTAACTGCTCAAGACAGTTTTCGGAGAATGTGTCCAATAGTAGCTCGCAAGACTGCTTGTCTGTACCGCCTGAAATGTAACTAGCGAGGTCCCAATCTATACTCTTAAGGTTGAAGTCACCTCCGACTAATATTACATGGCCCGGATACCTATGCACTACCTGGTGTAGACTTTCCTTGAAAGATTCTAAAACTGCTACAGCAGCACTGGGGGGCCGGTAAAAACACCCAACTATTAACTTTACTTCTTTTAGACCTGTTATGCGTGCCCAGATAACTTCAGTTACTTTCAACCTCGATCTCAGTAGAAACAATATCTCTGTCCACAGCGATGAACACTCCTCCTCCAGTTGTATCAGATCTATCTTTCCGATATACATTCCACGCTTCGCTAAATATTTCTTAACTTGCCACATCATTTAGCCAGCTTTCGGTGCCTAAAACTATCTGAGCGCAATAACTTTCATGCAGCGCTGCAAATTCGGGAACTTTGTTTCTAATACTCTGTTTTTGATGTTCGAATTTTTGTTCCGAACGTGGCCTGAATTCGCTGTTTGAATGCTGACAGGCGAGTGCTCATCAGAGTTAGCGCCTAGCCTAAAAAACCCCCATGTGCACTCCACAAGTACTCTGCTACCCGAGTAGCCGCTTCCTTAGTGTAGTGCACCCCTGATCTATCTAGGGGCACCCTACAATTCCCCACCCGATAACGCAGATCAAGAAATCTGCAGCCATGACTGTCACAGAGTCGGCGAAGCCTCTGGTTCAAACCCTCCACTCGGCTCCAAATCAAAGGACCCCGATCAACCCTGGGAACAATGCTGCAAATCGACAGCTCTGCTTGCACCCCGCGTGCGAAGGCAGCAGCCTTCACCAATTCCGCCAGCCGCTCGTAGGAACTGAGGATGTCCTCAGAACCCAAGCGACAAGCGTCATTGGTGCCGACGTGAGCCACGACTTGCAGTCGACTGCACCCCGCACCCTCGATAGCCGCCGGCAAGGCCGCCTCCACATCCCGGATGAGGGCCCCGGCAAACACACCGAGTGCACGTTGGAATTCCTTCCAGATCTGGACGCTATCTGCCTAAGGGGCTCCATCACGCGCCTGACATTGGAGCTCCCAATAACTAATAATCCCCTCCCCCCGTGCACCTGCTCGGACCCTGCTGAAGGAGTGGCCACACTTTCACTCACAGGACAAACGGGCGCGGACGGACGTCCAGCCTCCACATTGGCCTTCCGCCTCGAGCGACGCGAACGCCGTACAACCCGCCACTCCCCTTGCGGAGAAGGCGGCTCGACGACGTCCGGTACACCTGAAGGTGCCTCGGTAGCAGGGACAGAGAGCGTAGCGTGAGACACCTGAGGTGTCCCACTCGACGCACCAGACTCCCCACCATCGCTGCACCCCGAGACAGCAGCCTGAAGACGGCTGACCGTAGCCAACAGCACGCTCAGCTGTTCGCGAACCGCGGCCAACTCCTCCTGCGTCCGCACACAGCAGGCACACATCCTATCCATCCTATCGATACAATTAACAGCAATTAACAACTTTAAAGAAGCCTAGTACTCTAATGAAGGCGGCTGGCTGCTGACGTAACTGTGGTCAGTGGTAACTACACTGTCAAATCAACAAAACTGAGTCCGGCAGCTTAGCGTTGTTAACGCCGCGGCACTGGTGGCAGCTGGCACTGGACTGACTGATAACGAGCTTAGTAAGGGTCTCTGACTTGTTTTGAAATACACCGGTCAAAGACGAAGACTAAACACAACGGTATTTATCAAATACGATAGAATAAACTATTAAAACAGTAGTACAAACGAAATCTGCAAGTACGCGCGAATAAACCTCTTAAAACAGAGTACTAACGAAAATGAACTAGACTGGCAAATTAAATCTGACACAAATTAAATTCAGATACTTAGCGCTGTAACGATGTGGCACTGGTGACAGCTGGCACTGGGCCGGGGATGCCGTCTGTATTCAAACAGCCCCACTTCCCATTTTGGAGAAAGACGCGACCTCTCCAAACTTGTCCTCAAGGTGTTCTACAAAGAACTGTGGCTTAGTTCACAAGAAAGAATCCCAACTAGTACGAACACAAACAAGGTATTGGGGCAAGTTGAGGGCCCTGCATTCCCACCATGGCATAGCCAGGGAAGGGAACGAGTTAGGGATGTACATTGTGCCAATCAATTCTGACTTTCCACACTTAGAGATGGCGGTTATACGTCCGACAACGTGTCTCACTCGTTTCATTTGTTTCCACGAGCAGTTAGGGACATTCCACCCAGCACAGGCCCCGCTTGCCTAGGTACGCCTGATACTACAGTACTAAGATGCAGCAGGTTCCCCAGAGGTTTCCCATTAGCGACTGTTCCACCTCAACAGCCATCTACATCTTCATCTACATGGGATACTCTGCAAATCACATTTAAATGTCTGGCAGAGGGTTCATCGAAACACAATTATACTATTTATCTCCCATTCCATTCTCGAAAAGCGCGTGGGAAGAATGAACACCTGAATCTCTCTGTTCGAGCTCTGATTTCTCGTATTTTATTCTGATGGTGATTTCTACCTATGTAAGTGGGAGTTAACAATATATTTTCGCATTCGGAGGAGAATGATGGCGATTGGAGTTTCGCAAGTAGCCCACGCCGCAGCGATAAGCGCCGTTGTTTTAATGATTCCCATCCCAGATCCTGTATCATTTCCGTAACGCTGTCTCCCCTTCTTTGGACTCTTTCGATGTCCTCCGTCAAACCCACCTGATAAGGATCCCACACTGGGCTGCAATACTCCAAAAATGGACGGACAAGCGTAGTGTATGCAGTTTCTTTTGTAGTTCTGTTGCATGTTTTAAGGGTTCTGCCAATAAAACGCAGTCTCTGGTTCGCCTTTCCCACGATATTATCTATGTGTTCTTTCCAATTTAAGTCTGAAGTAATAGTAATTCCTAGGTATTTTGTGGAGTTTACGGCCTTCACATTTGATTGATTTCTCCTCGGCACGTAGCACAAATTGAGAGTGAGGTTTTTTTTATAGAGGTTTTCACCGTCCTCACGACCCGGGCGATTAAGCCAAGATCCCCTGGCTATGTAACGTACAACGTACCACCGTCACGATATACAGAGGTTGCTGAGACACACACGGAGATTACCGTATGGAGAACTGTTGCCGGCCGCGGTGGCCGAGGGGACTGAGACGCTCCAGTCACGGTCTGCACGGCCACTACGGTCGGGGGTTCGAATCCCCCCTCGGGCATGGATATTTGTGCCGTCCGTAGTATTAGCTAGTTCGTAAGTAGTTTGTACGTTTAGGGACTGATGATCCCGTAGTTAAGTCCCATAGACTCTACAAACATTTGAACATTTTTTGAGAACTGTTGGCGCGACGCAGTCCTCAGCTCAGGGACCCAAGGTTTGCCAACCTCTTACTCAGCTAATTAATGCTGAGGCCCCTGAGGGATTGGTCAAGGGTTTGCATCACAGCAAAAACCACATAGCAGGACGGACGTTGCCAGAAGTTCCAATGCCCCAAAAAAGGTGGACATCTAATCCTGTGTGTATATAGGATGGTGGCAGCTCAAGTACCGGTAGTGCGAACCCTGTGTTGTAAGGGGGCTCAACCAAGAGGCACATAACAGCGCCACCACACAGACTGGTGACCTAATAGACAGGGGTCTATGAAATGGAGGGAAAGGAGGAGGTGTGAACCCACGCCATACTATAGAAGCTACGTACCGAGTTCTTCCTTAAATGGCTTACACTAAGACAAATTTAGAAACAGAGATCAAACCTGGATAAAAATTTAAAAAACGTACCCAAAGCATTTTAATTGGTAGCGACTTTAATTTACCTCGATATGTTGGCAAAAATACACGTTCAAAACTGTAGGCAAACACAAAACATCGTCCAAAATTGCACTGAACGCATTCTCCGAAAATTATCTCGAGCAATCAGTTCACGAAACCACTACAATAGCACATGGTTGTGAGAACATACTTGACCTGCTGGCAAAAAATAATCCGAAGAGCATCAAAACAGACACAGGGGTTAGTGAACACAAGAGTTGTCATAGCGAGACTGAATTTCGGACTTTCCAAATCCACCAAAATTAAAAGAAAATTAACAAAAGAGGGGGCTGACCTGCCGTGGTACATAAAACAGGTTAGATCACTTTATAAAAGCAAAGAAAAAAAGCATGCGAAATTTAAACGCACAAAAAATCCCCATGACTGGCAATCGTTTACTGAAACTAGAAATTTAGCTCTAATTTCAATTACATAAGCTTACAATAGTTACCACAACGAAACCTTGTCACGTAATTTGGTAGAGAGTCCTAAGAAGTTCTGCTCGTATGTAAAGTATACTGGCGGCAAAACACAAAATACCTTCATTACACGATAGAAAAGGTGATGCTACTGATGACATTTCTGCTAAAGCAGAATTGTTTAACACAGCTTTACAAACGAAGCAAATACTCCATAATTCCTATCAATAACAGCTTCCACCATGCGTAATTTAGAAGTAAATATCCCTGGAGTATTAAAACAAATCAGTTAACAAAAGCCGAGCGAGGTGGCGCAGTGGTAGCACACTGGAATCGCATTCGGAAGGATGGTGGTTCAAATTCATCTCCGACCATCCAGATTTAGGTTTCCCGTGATTTCCCTACATCACTCTAGGCAAATGCCGGGATGGTTCCTTTCTAAGGGCTCGGCCTATCCCCCCCCCCCCCCCAAAAAAAAAAAAAAAACATCCGAGCATAAGCTCCGTTTCTAATCTATATCTACATAGATACTATGCAAATCACATTTAAGTGCCTGGCAGAGGGTTCATTAACCACTTTCACAACCTTTCTCTACCGTTCCATTCTCTAATAGCGCGTGGGGAAAAAGAACACCTAAATCGTTCTGTTTTCGATCTGATTTCTCTTATTTTATTGGGATGGTCATGTCTCCCTATGTAGGTGGGTGCTAGCAAAATATTTTCACATTCAGAAGTAAAAGTCGGTGATTGAAATTTCGCAAATAAATCTCGCCGCAACGAATAACGTCGTTCTTTTAATGATTTCCACCTCAAATCGTGCAACATTTCCGTGTCGCACCGCCCCCCACCCCGACCCCCCGTATAACGTGATAAAACCAGCTGCCTTTCTCTGAACCTTCTCAATGTCTTCCGTTAGCGGGTTAGCCCCACCTGGTGAGGGTCTCACACTGGGCAACAGTACTCCAGGAGAGGACGCGCAAGTGTGATATATGCAATCTCTTTGGTGCATCTGTTGCATCTTCGAAGCGTTCTGCCAATGAACCTTTGGTTCTCGTTCCCCACAATATTTTCTGTGTTCTCTCCAGGCTAAGTTGTTCGTAATTGCAACTCCTAGGTATTTGGTAGAATTTACGACTTTAAGGTTTGACTGATTTATTGTGTAATTGAAGTTCAGCGGATTTCTGTTAGTGGTCATGTGTATTAATTCACACTATTCATTATTTAGTATTAATTGCCAATTTCCGCACCATGTAGAAATTTTGTCTAAATCGCTTTGCAGTTGCTTTTGATCCTCTGTTGACTTCACTAACGACAGCATCATCCGCGAACAGTCTAAGGGAGCTATTCAGATTATCTCCTAAATAGTTTATAAACACAAGGAAGGGTAGGGGACCTATAACGCTTCCCTGGGGAACGCCAGATATCACTTCTGATTCACTCGATGACTTACCGTCAATTACTACGAACTGTGTCCTTTCTGATAGGAAATAGTGAATCCAGTCGCACAATTGGGGAGATATTCCATAAGCACGCAATTTCATTAGAAGCCGCTTGTGAGGTACAGTCTCTTCCGAAAATTCAGAAATATGGAATCGAATTGAGATCCCTTGTTGATGTCACTTAACACTTCATGTGAATAAAGGGCAAGCTGTGTTTCGCAAGAGCGGTACTTTCTAAATCCGTGTTGACTATTGGTTAATAGGTCGTTCTCTTCGAGGTAGTTCATAAAGTTCGAATAAAGTACATGTTCCTAAATCCTACCGCAAATCGATGTGAATTAAATGGGCCTGTAATTTTGGGGATAACTCCTATTGACTTTCTTGAATACTGGAGTGATCTGGGCAACTTTTCAGTCTTTGGGTACGGATCTTTCGCTGAGTGATCGGTTGTATATGATAGCTAAGTATGGAGCTATTGCATCAGCATACTCTGAGAGGAATCTAGTTGGTATACAATCTGGCCTGGAAGATTTGTTTTTGTTTAGTGACTTAAGTTATTTTACTACTCCAGGAACATCTACTTCAAAATTTCGCACGCTGGCAGCTGTTCTTGGTCCTAATTCTGGAGTGTTCACTTCGTCGTCTTTTGTGAAAGAATTTCGGAAAGCTGTGTTTAGCAATTCTGCTTTAGCAGTACTGTCATCGGTAGTATTACCATTGCTATCTCGTAGTGAAGGTATTGTTTGTGTTTGACCGCTAGTGTACTTCACATATGAACAGAATTTCTTTAGATTTTCTGCAAGATTACGAGACAGGATTGAAGTCCGCGCTAAAATTGCGCGTTTCTGTAAAAGATTGCTAGTCTCGGGGATTGTGTGTGTGTGTTTAAATTTTGCATGCGTTTTTTTTTTTTTTTTTTTTTTTTTTTTTTTTTTTTTTTTTTGCTTCTGCAACAGTGATCTGACCTGTTATGTGTACCACGGGAGGTCAGCCCCCTCTTTTATTAATTTATTTGGTATAAATATCTCGATTGCTACTGATATTATGTCTTTGAGAGTAAGCCACAACAGATCTACACTGGCATTTTTAGTTCTGAAAGACTGGAGACTATCACTCAGAAAACCGTGAAGCGAATTTTTATCTGCTCTTTTCAATAGATATAATTTTCGTTTATTTTTGGTGGCGTGGCGCGCACCCCTCCGGAGCGCGCCGGCCAAAGCGCCCATTGTATATGAGTTTCTACGTAAGCAAATAGCAGAGACGATTATAAATTTCAGAATGTTAAATTCTTCGTAACCACATAATACTGACAGCTGGATGATGTATGACAGATACACGTTCACTAACGTCGACCGTCACGACTTTGTAATACACAGTACTAACTCCAGATTATCTTTGAGCTCACTGGTCGGACCCCAGTTACCCGTACGAACCGATAGATGTCTCTAGGGTTATGCTACCATGATGGTATGCGACTGCAGGGCTTCTATTTACCATTCCTGCTGTTTAATTTACGTAAATATTTCTACCTTCGTATTTTGAAATTCGAAATATCAATCATTCTAAAACTTCAGTATTACTGTAATAGAAGTGTGTCTGCAATATTCCATGATATTTCTGTAACACTGCGCTATTAAAATGACAAGTAAGACTTTCCAGCAGTCTAAAACTACGTTCAAAACGGACCCTGGGGCACTCCACTCTCCTGGAGTAGCCGAGCGGTCTAAAGCGTCTCGCTGCGGAGCGGGCGGTTGCTCGCCGTGGAGGTTCCAGTCCTCCCTGGGGCATGGGTGTGTGTGTGTGTGTGTGTGTGTGTGTGTGTGTGTGTGTGTGTGTGTGTGTGTGTGTGTCATTAGGTTAGTTTACCTAGGTTTTAGTAGTTTGTAAGCTACGGACTGATGACCATGCAGTTTGGTCCGATAGATTTACAAAAACAAAAAACACTCTCCTGGCGAAAGGTGTCGGACAAAACAGAGCCCACTCGTACCCTAAACATTCGATCTTTTATAAAAGCACGAATAAAGAGAGGGAAGCGGGCGCGAAGACCCCACATATTCATGGGGCGGAGAATGCCCGCCCGCCAACAGGTGTCGTAACCCTTCTCCAAATCGAAGAACAAGGCCAACGGCTGGCACTTTCGCAAAAAGTTATTCATAATGAAGGTTGAAAACGTAACGAGGTGATCAATAGCAGAGCGAAACCCACATTGGACATTGGTGAGGAGGTGTCAAGATTCGAGTAGCCAAACCAACCGAGCATTAACCATGCACTCAATTACCTTACAGACACAGCTGGTCAGGTAAATTGGGCGATAACTGGAATATGTTTGTCCTTTCCTGGTTTA
Source organism: Locusta migratoria (assembly GCA_026315105.1). NCBI lineage: Eukaryota > Metazoa > Arthropoda > Insecta > Orthoptera > Acrididae > Locusta > Locusta migratoria. The sequence goes on along the minus strand of CM048755.1, from coordinate 327,807,676 downwards.
GGTATGGGGACAAAAATTGATTCACGCCAGCGCGTGGAAACTTCAGCTTCAGTTCAGATGCGATTATAGGTGCGAAGAAGAAAGCATTTACCTGCAGGGGAGAGATTCTTGAGCATCTGAATACGAATGGCATTGGGCCCCAGAGCAGAGGACTGGGACAGGGCGAGGGCACGTTCTAGCTCCTGCATGGTGAAGGTGGCGTTATAACTTTCACGATTCGGAGATTTAATAGAAGGCGGTCGTGCCACCTCTTCCTGTTTTCGAGGGAGGAAGGCAGGGTCGTAATGAGCGGAGCTCGAGACCTCAGCGAAATATCTGTCTAAAGCATTGATATGTTAACAAGGTCCACGAAGACTTCGTTGCCGCGGTGGAGTAGCCAAGCGGTCTAAAGCGTCTCGCTGCGGAGCGCGCGGTTGCTCGCCGTGGAGGTTCGAGTCCTCCCTGGGGCATGGGTTTGTGTGTGTTTGTCCTTAGGTTAGTTTACCTAGGTTTAAGTAGTTTGTAAGCTACGGACTGATGACCACGCAGTTTGGTCCGATAGATTTACAAACATTTGAACATTTGAAGACTTCGTTTGCGACGTTCAGGCCAGGGATTGGTGAATGGACCTTAGTGCCAGAAAACCCGCGATGGTTACCCCAGACGACCTACGGAGGAGTAAATCTGTTGAACTAATGAAAGCAGTCCAGCAGGGTTTTTTGCTTTCTTTAATGAACGACGGCATTGTTCTCGCAGCCATTTGTAATTGATACAATTCTCCAATGTAGGCCGGCATTGAAACATGCCTAGCGCACGTCGCTAGGCTCGAATAGCGTCGCTACAAGCTGCATTCCACCAGGGGACTGAGACCCTGCGTGGAGAGAAGGAAGTTCTCGGCGGCGGTGAGAATAATGTCTGTGAGGTAGTTGATCTGACTGTTACAGCTTGGGAAATTCTGATCATGGAAAACTGCAATGGAAGAATAGAGTCCCCCCCACCGGTCGGCTTTGGAGATCTTCCAAGTGGTGGAACATGGAGATGTGGTATGATGGAGTAGAGAAATTACACAGGGGAAGTGGTGAGTAGAGAAATTACACAGGGGAAGTGGTCGCTTAAATACCTATCAGACAGAACATATCATTCGAACTGAAATGTTCAAATGTTTGTAAATCTATCGGACCAAACTGCGTGGTCATTAGTCTGTAGCTTACTAACTACTTAAACCTAGGTAAACTAACCTAAGGACAAACACACACACACACACACACACACACACACACACACACACACACACACACACACACACACACACACCCATGCCCCAGGGAGGACTCGAACCTCCACGGCGAGCAACTGCGCGCTCCGCAGCGAGATGCTTTGGACCGCTCGGCTACTCCACCGCGGCCCATTCGAACTGACGCGCAAGTTGTGTGGTGCATATTGCAAGATCCAAGTGGGATTAGGTACACGTTGTATCCGACAGAAAAGTTGGTTCACCGCTATTTAGACAGGCAAGATTAAGGAGGTTGAAAACGTCCGCCTATAGGGAGCCCCTTTGGCAAGAAGCAGGAGAGCCCCACAGAGGGTGGTGGGCGTTGAAGTCGCCAATCAACAAAAATGGGTAGGAAGCTGAGGAACAAGTTGCAGTAAGTCTGCCCTAAGAACAGCAGACAATGTTGGGGTATAGATGTTACAAAGAGAAAAGGTGAATGCAGGGAGGACAATATGGACGGCAACTGCATGTAGGTTTGTTTGCCGTGGGATGGGATGATAATAGTTGTCTTCCCGAATAAGCAGCATAGCACCTCCATGGGCAGGAATACCAACCACAGGAGGTAAATCAAAACGCATGGATGTATATTGTGGGAAATCAATACGATCGTTTGGGGGTAGCTTCGTTTCTTGGAGACCGACTATAAGCGGACAGTGCAACCGAAGGAGTAATATTAATTCATCACGGTTCAAACGAATGCCTCTGATGTTCCATTGAAGGGGTGCCATAAAGAAAGCGAGAGGAGAAGAAAAAGGGAAAGGCAAGAGAGGATCACCTCGACAGCCGCTGAGGGCTTGGCTTCGAGGGGGCACTCCTGCCGCAATTGACAGATGGACAGTCGTGTTCCATAGGTTCATACGTCATTTCTGTCCCCTTCCTGGATTGATCGGAAGGGCAGATTCCTCCGCTGGTGAAAGTCCGGAGGAAGTAGTAGCGCGTCCTGGCGAGACAGAGGATGGCTGGTTCTGGCTACTGCTGGATGGCATGACCAACAAATCACGCCGTGGCGGGGAAGGAGAGGAAGTTTCCTGTTTGTGTGCCTTTTCGGAGGCAGTTCGGTGAGAAGAATGAGCGGCTGAGAGTTGGGAAGATTGAGTGCGAAGGAAATATTCGCTAACTTGGACTTTTTTCGAAGTCCGGGCTTCCAACATCGGCGAAACTGATGTGGACTGGGGTTTGGAGTGAGCACAAGGCATTGGGGATATTGAACGAACAATCTTTGGGCTGGCTGATCTGAGAACTGAGTCATTGAAGGTAAAATTACAGGTTTGTGTACCCATCTTCTTAGTTGGTCGAGGAGAGGACATTGCTGTAGATACCTGCTGGGAGCACAGGAGGCTTTCTACTTGCTAATAATTTCTGGGCAACAGAGGTGGAAACTTTTTCCTTGACTCTGATTTCCTGGATGACCCGCTCGTCTTTGTACACAAAGCATTCTAGTGAATTAGCAGTATGGTCGCCCATGCATTTGATGCAGGGAAAAGACAGAGGTGGACAGCCACCCTCATGGGCGTCCCTACTACAGGTGACGCATCTGGCTGCATTGGGGCGGGAGTGATGGAAATGGTTGAATTTCTGACACTAACATTGGGTAGGGCTAGGAATATATGGGCGAATGGAGATGATTTCATAGCCCACTTTGACTTAGGCGGAAGGTCAACTTTGTCAAAGGTCAGAATCACAGCCAGGTCGGTGTTAGGGTATTGTTAATCCCTTTCATCACACAATGTACAGCTGATACGTCCTGGTCGGAAATTTAGTCCTTAATTTCATCTGACAGGCCAATGAGGGATCGTGAGAACACTACCCCTCGCCACGAGTTTAAGGTATGATGAGGTTCTACCTTAACAGGAAAAGTGTGGAGCAGCTTTTGTGCTTGGAAGGCACTTTTGGTTTCCAGCAACAGTGTCCCATAACGTTGCCAGGAATAAGTTTTTAGAGGACCAGCAATTGCATCCACACCGTTTTCTATAACGAAAGGATTCACAGTTGTGTAGTCATTGCCATCAGTCTGTGGAATGACATCGAACTTTGTCATGTCAGGCAGGATTTTCTTAGTCTTGGGTTCATCTATTTTCCTCTCCTGGGTCAAGGTCAAAGTAGAAGAAGAGGAAGAAGAAGTCATTGGCAAATTGTCCTCCATGATTACCAGCATCTCCAATGGTGTGCTCCTTCCTAATGGGGACCCTCACTGAGGGCTTGCCCGCCTTAGGTGATTGTCTACACCTCAGGTCACACATCCTGAGAAACGGACAGAGGGACCAATTGGCACGGTCAGACGGTATCAGCTCAGGTAATCACCGCTTCCTGGGCCTGGCCTTTACCAGGGGGTACATGCGGGCCCTACATGCCAACCCGGGGCTGGGACTTACACGTTACACCAGTCACCGTTTTACTGAGCAAGTGCATGAGCGGCCTTTAGGAATGCACAGGGAGGAAGGAAATAAAGAAAGAGGGAAGAAAAAAGAAGTGGTAGAGGTTGAGTCACAAACGCCAAAGCGGAGACAAAAAAAGGAGGAGAGGAAGGCTAGAAGAGTACAGTAAGGAGGGTAAGACAGAAGCAAAGGTACGAAAAGAAGAAAGAAGTAACCGAGGAAAGGGAAAATCTGGTACACAAGACCACCTAGACTCTCCCTGGATGCGTCTCCAGACGAAGGCATAAACTGGGGGCTGGGTGGCGGAACGGGGGTGGGGGAGAATTGAAGCAGCCTGGGGTGGGAAGGAAGTCTGCTTTGGCTCCAGGCCCTGTGTGCACCAAACACGTACCCACGAAAGAGCTGTGGGCTCCCTGGGGTGAAACCCAATGGGGTAGCCTGCCCCTTGTTGTCAGGTGGGTGGGGAGTGAAAGAATCAAGGGAAAGTGATCACTATTCTATTGCAGAGGTCATTGTGTGGTGACCAGTGAAATTAAGACAAAAGGGGAGGAGATGTGAATGAAAGATCTATGGCAGAGAAAGTGCCATGAGCGGTACTAAAATGGGTTGAGGAACCATCATTAAGAAGGCACAGGTCGTGGACTGCAAGGAACTGGTCTATGAGACAGCCCCAACTACTTGCATGAGCACTGGTCGCTGAAGTCCCCAAGAATGAGGAAGAGAGGGTGGAGTTGCTGAAGGAGAGCTGTTAGGGCAGCAGACGTAGTTGGCTTCTCAGGAGGGGGATACAGATTACAAATTGTTAGAGGGTGTAAGTGAACCCAAACAGCAACCACTTCCAGTGTTGTATGGAGAGGAAGCCATAAACTAACAACGTCCATACAAACTATGGTGCAAACTCCATCAGATGCTTGTAGGGGGTCAACCCGATTCTGAGAGAAGGCACAGAACCCATGAAGGGTCAGCGAATGGCCATCAGTTAAAATGCGATTCCTGCAGAACAACACAAGCTACAGAGTAAAAGAAAATAAGTTGTTTTAACTCCAGGAGGTGACGGTAATAGAGCCATTCAGTTCCATTGGATGAGAAGAGATCGAGCATTCAGATGGAAGGAAGGAAGCTTAGGGTTTTATGTCCTGTCGACAGCATGATCATTAGAGACGGAGCTTACGCTCGGATTTTCGGGGAAGGGTGGGGGAGGAAATCGGCCGTGCCCTTTGAATGGAACCATCCCGGCATTTGCCTGGAGTGATTTAGGGAAATCGCGATTTCCGGTGTCCACCAGGGCACCGACTTATGATGTGGCCAAGTGTGGTGGCGGCAGTTTTCTCGGCTGCAGAAACGATGGCCTCTGTAACCTGCTGAACAGTGGCATCAACGTCAGCCAGAAGTGGAGAGAAAATCACAGCAGCTGAGGAATAAGCTGTCCAGTCAGTCCTATGGAGGGACCAGCGAGGCAGGCGGTCGGCAGGTGAACACTGTGGGAGTGACAGGAAGATACGAAAATGGTCGCTGCCACTCAGGTCGTCATGACCCTCCAGGTGAGATGTGGAAGAAGACTTGGGCTGCATACAGACAAGTCGATGGCGGAATAAGTGCCATGAGCTACGCTAAAATGCGTAGCAGCACCGGTGTTGAGGAGGCATATGTTCTGCTGCATCAGTAGAGTCTCAACATCTCTACCTCGGGCTGAGGTCTTTGTGCCACCCCACAAAATGTGGTGGGTGTTGAAATCCCCCAACAGAAGGAAGGGTGGGGGTAGTTGGGCGACCAAGGCAGTGGAATCTGTAGGAGACACATCATCATCTGGTGGAAGGTATACAGAACATACAGTAAAATCTTGCAATGCCTGGAGCCTAATGGTTTTTTTTTTTTTTTTTTTTTGGTGGTTTTAGGGCGCACAACTTCTACGGTCATTAGCGCCCAGACAAGAACTTAGATTCACTAGATCTAAAAAAAAATGGTGACTGTCAGAAAATCAAGAAGAGGCTAAAAACGAAAGATAAAAGACAATGAAAAGGGTTAAATATCCTTCGATAAGTTGGCCAAGTTGATAAAACGCAAAACTCTAGCAGCTGCTCGTGTGTCATCAGCTAAAATTTCCTCCAGTGTAGACGGAAAGTGAAGGGCTACACGGAGATGATTGAAAATTACGCAAGACAATAAAACGTGTCGCACCGTCAGCAATTCACCGCAGGAGCACAGCGGTGCAGGATCGGCGGTTAGCAAATGACGGTGGCTGAAACGGCAGTGATCGATCCGCAACCGGGCCAGGATGACCTCCTCCCGCCGAGAGGGGCGTGAGGAGGTCCTCCAAGCGGTCGGGATCGGTTTGACAGTTCGCAATTTATTGTTGTACAGTGAAAGCCACGCACTGTACCATGACGACACGATACTCCGGCGAAGAGCCCGTTGAACATCGTACGATGGGATGCAAAAGGTAGCCATGCGAGACAAAAGAGCTGCGGCCTTGGCTGCTATGTCGGCGGCCTCATTCCCGGGCACACCCACGTGGCCAGGGACCCACAGGAAAGAAACGTGAGAGCTGTCATCTGCTAGCAACTGGAGGGAGCGTTGGGTCCGATACACGAGAGGATGGTTCGAGAAAGGGTTCTTAAGACTCTGCAGGGCACTAAGGGAGTCCGAACATATGGCATAGAAAGGTTCGCGGCGGCGGCAGGTATACAAAACGGCCTGGTGGAGCGCAAAAAGCTCAGCCGTGAAGTTCGAGCACCGGTCAGGGAGCTTGTATTGGAAACGGTTGTCCCCGACGACGAAGGCAGATCCGACACCGGCAGTGCTCTTGGAACCATCAGTGTAAATAAATATGGCATTATCGAACCGCGAACGGAGTTCGACAAGCCTCGAGCGGTATACCAAATACGGAGTGCTCTCCTTGGGGAGCGAACTAAGTTCAAGGTGAGTGTGAACCTGGGCCTGATGCCACGGTGGCAATGGGCTTTCGCTCAACCGAAGGGTGGAAGGAAGGGTAAAATCGAGCCGCTGTAGCAGGCGGCGAAACCGAACTCCAGGTGAAAGCAAGGCAATCGCAGACAATTGATATTGGCGATCGAGTGAGTCGTCAAAAAATAATCGGTAAGATGGATGGTTGGGCATCGACCGCAGGCGGCATGCGTACCAACACAAGAGTACGTCACGTCGAGTGGTCAAGGGTAATACAGCAGCCTCGGCATACAGACTTTCAACAGGGCTGGTATAAAATGCACTGGTCGCCAGACGTAATCCCCGATGGTGGATAGAGTTGAGACGGTGGAGAATCGACGGCCGTGCGGAAGAGTATACAAGGCTTCCGTAGTCGAGCTTCGACTGAACAATGGCTTGTTAAAGGTGAAGCAGGACGGTACGATCTGCTCCCGATGACGTGCCACTGAGGACACGAAGAACGTTAAGGGATCGGGCACAACGGGCAGCCAGGTAGGACAAGTGTGTGGACCAGCAAAGTTTCCGATCCAACATGAGTCCCAAGAATTTCGTAGTCTCCACGAAAGGGAGAGCAACAGGGCCGAGACGTAGAGAAGGTGGAAGATATTCCTTGTATCTCCAGAGGTTTATACACACAGTTTTCTCAGTGGAGAATCGGAAGCCGTTTGCAAACCTCCAGGAATAAGACGGTCAAGACAGCGTTGAAGAGAACGCTCCAAGAGACACGTCCGCTGGGCGCTGCAATAAATTGCGAAATCGTCAACAAAAAGAGATCCGGAGACGTCGGCTGAAAGGCAATCTACGATCGGATTGATTGTAATGGCAAAGAGCGCCACACTCAAGACGGAGCCCTGTGGTACCCCATTCTCCTGGCAAAAGGTATCTGACAAAACAGAGCCCACCGGTACCCGGAACTTGCGATCCGCCAAAAACGCTTGAATGAAAAGAGGAAGGCGGCCCCGAAAGGCCCCATGTGTTTAATGTGCGGAGACTGCCTGCTCTCCAACAGATATCGTATTCCTTCTCCAAGTCGAAGAACACTGCTACTGTTTGACGCTTCTTCAGAAAGTTGTTCATGATGATGGTCGACAACGTAACGAGGTGATCAGCAGCAGAGCAGTGTCGACGAAAACCACATTGGACATTTGTTAGGAGGCGGCGAGATTCGAGGAGCCAGACCAACCGAGCGTTAACCATGCGTTCCATCACCTTACAGACGCAGCTCGTCAGAGAAATGGGGCGATAACTGGAAGGAAGGTGTTTGTCCTTACCTGGTTTGGGGATGGGGACAACAATGGCTTCACGCCAACTTGTGGGAACATGACCTTCAGTCCATATGCGATTGTAGGTACTAAGAAGAAAGCACTTGCCAACAGGAGAGAGGTTCTTCAGCATCTCAATATGAATGGAATCGGGCCCGGGAGCAGAAGATCGGGACAGGGCGAGAGCACGGTCTAGCTCCTGCATGGTGAAGGCGACGTTATAATTTTCACGATTAAAAGAGTGGAAAGAAGGCGGCCGTGCCTCCTCTACCTGTTTGCGAGGGAGAAAGGCAGGGTGATAATGGGCCGAGCTCGAAACCTCCGCAAAGAAACGGCCCAATGCTTTGGAAACATCAGCGGGGTCCATGAGGACTGCGTTCTCCACGGTCAGGCCAGGAATCGGGGAGTGGACCTTGATGCCGGATAAACGGCGTAGGCCACCCCAAACAACCGTGGAGGGAGTAAAACGGTTAAAAGAACTAGTAAAAGCAGTCCAGCAAGCTTTCTTGCTGTCGTTTATGATACGACGACATTGCGCTCTCATGCGTTTATAATGTATGCAATTCTCCAAAGTTGGGTGGCGGCGGAACGTGCGTAAAGCACGGCGCCGGGCTCTAAGCGCGTCGCAGCAGGCTGCAGTCCACCAAGGGACATGGACACGACGTGGAGAAGAGGATGTACGAGGTATGGAACGTTCAGCAGCGGTGAGAATAACCTCTGCAAGGTAGTCGACCTGACTGTCACAGTTGGGAAAATTCTGATCGTGAATAACAGCCATGGAAGAATAAAGCCCCCAGTCGGCTTTAGAAATGTTCCAACTGGTGGGACGAGGAGATGGGGAATGATGCAGGAAGTGGATGATACAAGGGAAATGGTCACTTGAGTACGTGTCAGAAAGTGCATACCACTCAAACCGACCGGCAAGCTGAGGAGTGCATATTGCGAGGTCTATATGGGAATAAGTGTGTGTTGTGTCTGAAAGGAAGGTCAGTGCACCAGTGTTGAGGCAGACAAGATCGAGGTGTCGGAGAAGGTCCACCAAAAGGGAGCCTCTCGGACAAGGTGCCGGAGAGCCCCATAGGGGGTGGTGGGCATTAAAGTCGCCTACCAACACGAAAGGTGAAGGGAGCTGGTCAACAAGGTGTAGCACATCTACCCTAGTAAGGGCAGATGACGATGGCGAATAGATATTACAGAGGGAAAAGGTAAATGTGGATAAAGCGATGCGGACGGCAACTGCCTGTAGGTGAGTATGCAATGAAATGGGATGGAAATAGACGTCGTCTCGAAGGAGCATCAGAACCCCTCCATGGGCTGGGATACCTTCCACAGGTGGCAGGTCGCACCGCACAGAGGTGTAGTGTGGAAAGTCTGCACGATCACTTGGACGCAACTTAGTTTCTTGGAGACAGACTAGAAGTGGGCAGTGCAACCGAAGGAGTAGTTTTAACTCCTCTCGATTGGAACGAATGCCGCGAATATTCCACTGAAGGAGCGCCATGATAAAAAATGAGATAATAAATAAGGATAAAAACCAACTAGCAAGCGGGGTCACCTCGACGGCCGCTGAGGACCGGATTTCGAGGGAGCACTGCTATCGCTGTCTAGGGGCAAAGGGTCGTGGTCCATAGGTTCGACCGACGCGCCTGCCACCTCCCTGAGTTGATCAGGAGGGGCAGTTTCCACCGCCGGTAAAGGGCCGGGTGCCCGGCAGACGGAGCGTCCCGGTGAAACAGAAGACGGCCGAGGCCGGCAACTGTTGGACGGCGTGACGGATGGGTCACGCCTCGGCGGGGAAGGAGAGGAACTCTTTTTCTTGTTAGCTCTTCTCGAAGAGTGACGGTGAGAAGAGGCAGTCGACGGTAGGGAAGCCAGAGAACGCAGAAAATCCTCACGGACGGGTTCCTTTTTCAAAGTCCGGGCATCTTGTTTAGGTGGCCGCGGTTTACTAGAGGGTGACGAAGACTGTACTTCAGGAGCAGCAGGAGGAAGCGGGGACGTGGAACGGGCAATCTTTGGGCTGGCGGATCGCACAACTGTGTCAGCGAAAGTGAAATCACAAGTCTGCGTACTGGAATCCTTAGTAGGTCGAGTTGAGGTGAGGACCTTACTGTATGTGCCCGCTGGGAGGACAGTGGGCTTTCGACTCGCCAACAACTTTCGATCGGCAGATGTTGATACCTTCTCCGTAACCCGAATTTGCTGGATGATTTTTTCATCCTTATATACAGGGCAGTCTCGAGAGGAAGCCGCATGGTCGCCGTTGCAGTTCAGGCAGTGAGGGGACGGAGGTGGGCAATCCCACTCATGGGCGTCCCTACCACAAGTGACAGGTTGTACCTGTGGCATTGGAAACAGCGCGTTGGGTTTGGAATATAAGGGCGGACAGAGATAACTTCGTACCCTGCTTTGACCTTTGACGGGAGTTCAACTCTGCCGAATGTCAAAAACACAGTACGAGTCGGGGTCAGCTGGTTATCTACCTTTTTCATCACCCTGTGGACGGCTGTCACACCCTGATCGGACATATAGGATTGGATGTCTTCATCAGACAACCCGTCAAGGGATCTCGTAAAAACTACCCCCCGTGACGAGTTGAGTGTGCGGTGCGCTTCTACCTTGACTGGAAACATGTGTAATAACGTAGTCCGGATTAGTTTCTGGGCTTGGAAAGCACTGTCCGCTTCCAGCAACAATGTGCCATTGCGCTGACGCGAACAGGTTTTAACAGGGCCAGCAATTGCATCAACACCTTTCTGTATAACGAAAGGATTGACAGAATTGAAATCTTTTCCGTCGGTGCGAGACACAACAAGAAATTTCGGCAAATTAGGCAGAGTCTTCTTTTGCTGAGGCGAATCTATCTTACCTTTCTGGGGCAACGTCACTGAAGAAGAGAAGGAAGTCATCGTGGAGGTGTCCCCCGTGATTACCGGCGTCTCCGATGGCGCGCTCCTTCCTAGTGGGGGCCCTCTCCGAGGGCTTACCCGCCTTAGGTGATTGTTCACACCTCAGGTCACACCTCCCGAGAACTGACGGAGGGACCAGTCGGCATGTTCGGAAGGTACCAGCTCGGGTAATCCCCCTCCCTGGGCCTGGCCTTTACCAGGGGGTACGTACCTGCCCTACTTGTCTACCCGGGGCGGGGAATTACGCGTTACCCCGTCACCTGCTACGCATGATAATGCGTGGGTCGGCCTTCAGACACGCACAGGGAGGAAAGAAGAAGAAGATAGGAAATGAAGAGAAAGAAAGAAAGAAAGAAGTGTCTCAAACGCCGAAGCGGAGACTAATGAGGAGGAGAGGAAGGCTAGGAGAGTATAAGGAGAGAAAGACAGCAGCAAAGGTTTGGAAAGGAAGAAACCAAGGAATGAGAGAAGCTACTACAAAAAACGACCTGAACTAGCAAAGGACGCCCGTCTCCGGGCGAAGGCATAAACCGGGAGGGAAAGTGAAGCAGCCTGGAGCAGAAGAAAGGCTGCTCCGGTTCGGGGCCCCGTGCGCGCCACACACGTACCCACAAAAGAACTGTGGGCCCCCTGGGGGGGAAGCCTAACAGTGACTGCCTCTAGAAGTATATGAAGAGACACGGCAGTGCTTGAGATAGAGGCTAGGACATAAATGCAAACTCCACCAGAAACTCTGTCATAGGCAGAAAGATTTTTAAAATAGCCCCTATAGTCTCGAAGAGCAGAGGTCTTCCCGACAGGAAACCAAGTTTCCTGTATGGCTAAACAGAGCACCGAGAGATGGCACAGTAACTGCTGCAGCTCAGCCAGACGGTGGAAAAAAATCACCGCAATTCTACTGCAGGTATTCTTTCCAATAAGCCAAGTAGCCATAATGTGATGTATAAGCAGCTTATTTATTTTTATTTATTTTTTATTGGTTTTTCTGTTCCATAGGACCCAATTGAGGAGTGAGACTCCATGGTCATGGAACAAGTCAATACATTAATTGTTACACAAGAATGGTAATAGAAAATTTTTAAGTAGTCCTTTGCACACGACAATCTTAAGACAAAGTGAAAAGAATCAATAAAGAAAAAAATGAATTAGCTTAATTGTTTAACTTTTCTAGGAGCTCCTCGACAAAATAAAAGGAGTGAGCCATGAGGTAACTCTTCAATTTAGATTTGAAAGCGTGTGGATTAGTGCTAAGATTCTTTAGTTCTTGTGGCAGCTTATTGAAAATGGATGCCGCAGAATATTGTACCCCATTCTGCACAAGTGTTAAGGTGGTGTGATGCAAATGCAGATTCGACTTCTGTCTAGTATTCACCGAGTGAAAGCTACTAACTCGTGGGAATAAGCTGATATTATTAACAACAAACGACATTAAAGAAAAAACGTATTGTGACGCCAGCAGGGGCACCTGCTGCCTTCTCCTCAGAATCTGCAGGATCAAGGAGCATGGGCTCTGGCGATCCAGTTATGGCGAGATTCTCAGGGGACGCGAGGACCTCGACCTCATCTTCTGAATTAGAATATGAGGGTAGCTGTGGAGTCGCAGCCACCAGAGATTTCTTCTTTTTCAGCTTCTTGGGTTTTCGTGTCTCTTGCTGCCCTTTTGGTTTGATGGGCTGGGAGGGCTTCATTGAAGTGGTTTCAGATCCCAATATAGATCGGGAAGCCTGATGTCCATGAGCAAGGGGATCCTTCAGTCTTGGGGCTGGGATCGTCCAGACCACTCTTAGAAGCCTCGGAAGGTAGCGTCCCTACAGTCCCCTTCCGGGCGAGAGGAGCCAGGGAAGACTGTTGCTTCTCCAGCTGGGAAGTGGGGACTGGTGTCCCCGATGGTGGGGAGAGAATTGTTTCCACAGAAGGTGTTGGGGGAGTAACAGGTGAAGAGGTGCCCAACAAGGGAGCAATGTGAGGTTTATGGCCCAGAGAGCCCACAGAGGTAGGGAGCACTGAAGGTTCCGGAATCTGGGGACGACACGACTGCAGCGAAAGATGTGACCATTTGAACAGGGTGGTGTCTTTCATATTTCTTGCATGCCTCTGAGTAAGTCAATCGGTCCAGAGTCTTGATCTCGATTATTTTCTATTCCTGATGTAAGGCAGCGAAGGTTGGCGAGCATGGTGGATGATGTTTCCCGCAATTCATGCAAAGTTGGGCTGGAAGTGCACCTGGAGGACATGTGCCTGAACTTCCAGCACCTGAAACACCGCACAGGGGGAAGGACATATGGTTTCACATCACAGAGGTATATCATTAACTTGACCTTCTCAGGCACTGTCGCCTTCGAAGGCCAAGATAAAAGCACCAGTGGCAACTCTCTGATCCTTTGGTCCCCTAGATCACGCCAGATGAAGTGAACACCTCGGCGCTGCAGGTTTGCTCACAGCTCATCATCTGTCTGGGACAGAAAGTCTAGATGATATATTAGACCCTGGACCATGTTTAATGACTTGTGGGGCATGATACTAAGTGGCTTATCGCAGGGAAGCAGTGCCCGCAACTGGGCTGGGGAGGCCATCTGAATCAGAACAGCCCCACTTCTCATCTTGGAAAATGACGCCACTTCACCAAATCTGTCTTCAAGATGATCAACAAAGAACTGTGGCTTAGTAGGCATGAACGACTCTCCATCTGAGCATGTACACACAAGAAACTGTGGCAAGTATGGTTCTGATCTGTTAAGACCCCTATTTTCCTCCCATGGGGTGGATGGAAAGAGAAGGAAACGTCTTGGGATCATATGTTGTCACATTAAATTCTGTCTTGCCATGCTTAGAAACGCCGGTTTTGAGCACGGCAACGCTATTATTGGCTTGTTTCATTCTCGTCCCACGAGCAGCTAGGGACCTATACGTCCACCCAGGCAGAGCCCCGCTTGTCTGGGTAAGCCTTATACAACTGAGGTGTGGCAGCTTCCTCAGAGGTTGCTCGCTAACAACTGTTCAAGCTCAACAACCATGCTTCTCCTTGGCACGTAGCACACCTTGAGATTGAGGTTTTTTTATGGAGGCTTGTACCGTCCTCGCGACCCGGGTAATTACGCCAAGATATCTGGGCTCTGAAACGTACAACGTTCTACAGTCGTGCTGAACAATGGTTGTTGAAGCATGCACAGAGCTTACGGTGTGGCAGACAGTTGGCACGACACAGCTCAGGACCCCGGATTCACCAAGCCCGTACTCTGCAAATTAATGCTGAGCCCCTGAGGGAGGGGGGAGGGAGTTGGGGAACTAGTTGAAACAACTAAGCAGATGACCATGGTTGGCTGATAATAGGAACAAAAATGAATGAGCCAGCAACTTTACAACACACTAAAACTTCAATCCTAAACCTTTAGGCTACAGTCCACACAAATCACAAAACTTTAAAACTTTGATCACATTTGTCTCATCAGCTAAAATAGAGGGCATATCGACACCAATATCTGCTTCAGCCCTCTCAGTAACATATAAAACATAATCTGTCAAAATGGTGGTGCACAGTTATCTGTATGCCACAAGCTTCACAAAACGTGGGATCCTCACATCTGAGTAAAAAGCCATGGGTGAATGGACAGTGTCCGATCTGGAGGAACGTCAGGCTCACTCCATTGCATCTGAGTGACTGGTAGTAGGACTAGCACAGTCGAATAGTTGGTTTTCACCAACCACAAGTTATTTGTGGTCACTGCCAACCACTGTTCTTCCCAAAACTGCATGGACCACTGTCAACACTGAGAAGATATCTTGCAGAGGAACATTACTATAAATCCCCACATACCCTGGTACCCAAAGGAATTATACCTTCTTGCTCTGCCATTGGGGAAGTACAGTTGCTCATGAAGCAACTGTTTTATAGACTCAGATGGGTAGATGTTCTGCAGTGACTGTAGGGTGGTAAGGGAATCAGAGCAGATAATAAATTGTTTGCCCTGGACATGCCACATTTGTTCTAGTGCCTTGTGGATTGCGTGCAGTTCTGCTGAAAGAAAAAAGTAGGCAGTGGGAATGCAAATCCTCACGACATGATCAGTAAACACTATAGAACCCCCATCAGAGTCTCCTTGTTTGAATCCGTCAGGGTATACCACTGTGAAATCATTATGCCTATCTAATATGTTAAAAAAAAAGTCAGACAAATGTAAAGTCAGGAGTGCTATCTTTTCTAAAATTTGTCAAATCTTAAAGGAGTCTGTGCTTCAATCTTGACGTAAAACATTAAAACCAGCCACACCCATATCTAAAAGACAATCCAAAGTGTGAATCCCAGAAGACATCATTGCTTGTAGCTGATTATGAAAAAGCCTTTCCACAGGAGGCCTAACAATGGCATGGTATGCAGGTGTATAAGGCATGAACAATATGGTATATTGCTGGTGCACCATGGAGAGCTGTTGCTTTATGTGAAGTGGCAGTTCAGCAGCCTCAGTGCAGAGACTTGGCATGGGGCTGGTCCGAAATGCCCTAGTCGTCAGCCGAATCCCTTCATAGTGCACAATCTAACATCTTTAAACAAAGTCTTGCAGACCCATACACCATGCACCATTAATCAATCAGAGATCACATGAAGGCACTATAAAATTGGAGCAGATGAATTCTGTCAGCTCCCCATGAAGTGGGACTTAAGACATTTTAAAATTCTTAGTGCTTTGCGACACTGTCATTTAAAATCCTTAACTTGTGGAAAGCATGAAAGTTTGGTGTCAAATGTGAGGTCCAGAGACCTCATAGTGTTTTTTTTTAAAAATTGAGAACAGTGTCCCTCATTCATAGTGCAGGCAAATTTAAAATGAAATGAGAATAGTTAAAAAGAAAGCAAACAGAGTTCATTGTAGAAAACTAAAAACATGTTTGGACATTTACACAACCATCAAAGAGTGAGTAGCAACTGATGTGTTGTCATTGCAAGGATGGAAGAAGAGCAAAAGACTGAAAAAAGTCATCAAAAATAAAGAACACTGAATAGGAACAATTAATGACTGAAGTAATACTGTTAATTGCTATGGCAGACACCTTTCTCCTGCTCAAAGCAATCACAAAGGACGTGACCGACTCAATATCTAAAATAGCGCAGAGAAAGAAAGGACTAAATAAAAACTGGAAGACACCCGCAGGAGCCCCATACCTGGAGCTGCCTGACAGTAAGATGCCTCCAATTAATATCATAGCCTTCTTGGTATCAAAAAATGCACCCAAAAGGTGATACTGTCACAGAAAATTTTGTTGTATAAGCACCTCCAGGGGGCCAGGTTATCAGAGGTGGGGCAAGATCTTGTAAACCCACACTGAAATCAATTATGGAGCTGGCTAGATTCAAACATCCAGACAAGGTTTTGGTTGACCATCCACTCTAAGGTCTTTCCCACTCAGCTAGTACAAGCAAGACTACAATAACTACTCTGTCTTATAGAGTTCTTTCCACACTTCAAAAGAGTGAGTAAAATTGCTTCACTCCTTGAGTTGGGAAAATGACCTACACCCAAATAAAATTTAAAAAAAAAAATTAAAAAGTTAGGAGAATTTCTTTGTTGTGGACACCAAGGTGCCATGCCATGCCATACCATACCATACAATACCATACCATACCATACTGTAATGTATTATATCGAGACTGGGGCACGTGGCATGAATTGCCGATAGTGCAGAATCGAGCTCCCACATGGAAAAGGGGCAGTTGTAATCTTCATCAGACATGGACCTGAAGTCCAAATTGCCCCTCTCCACAGCCAACCTATGGCACAGGAAAGCAGGATCCTCACAGGCAGTGGACGTAACTGGCAAAACAGGTCTCCATAGTCTGTGTATTGTCTTGTGGATTAGTCTGGAGGGTGCAATTCCCAATTACCACAGCCACTTAGTGTTTTCTTCCTCTCCTATATATCCTCCCGATGGTCTCCCATGCTTGTGAGCTTTTGGTGAAACAATTCAGGGATTTCAGGAAACTATTGCCACGATCATTTCTTGCACCCAAAAGGCTAAGAGGTTCTCTGTAGTTGGCTGGCTTTTGAACCTATGCAGAACAGGATGTCTGCTCCTTATTGTTGTGATTGGCATTCACCACTCCAACAAGGGACGGGCTGCCTTTTCAGTTTACACAAAGACTGTAGAATGGATGCGGCAGAGTTGTGGAGGATCATTTTAATGATATTATCCACCCATTCTTGGGCAGTGACAATGATTTAACTCAGCTAGATAGCTGTAAATGGTCCAGTCTGCTCTACTGAGTAACCATTGTGGCTGTTGTCCTATAGGTTTCTTTCCATCTGGCTGGTGGATCCAGATTTGATCACTTACATGAAAGTCATTGATCCCTTCCCATAGAGTAGTGGGGGGCAAAGGCTGGAGAGCAAAGTAAAAGATAAATGGCACGGAACAACCCCTGTAGCAGCACTGAAGTGTGTGCTCTCACCTGTATTTAATAAATGCTCACTAGAGGATGTGAGAGGTCTCTCAATTACCCCTGGGGCATGTATCTGCAGAGCCGAAAAGCACATTGTGTGTATTAAAATCACCACAAATGACGAATGGCAGAGAAGGGGGCGGGGGGAGCAGGCTCAGAAGGTCATTGATGGACTCATCAAGTTCGTCATGGAGGGGTAGGCAGTGTGAGCATACCATCAACTGACAACACACATGCACAGACACTGCACCTGCTTGGAGGCCTGTGGCGAGACAGGGGTTCTGAGTGATAGGTTGTATTAATGAAAATAGCCACTCCACCTATAGGTCACTCTCCATTAAGGTTGCCATTTCAGTGTACAACATACCCACATATCTGTAGGGAATCTTAATTTTCAATGTGCATCTCCTGGAGGTGTACCTTGAGTAACTAATCATAATTCCTCCACATGTGTCCTGGATCCCTACACGTTCCACTCGAGCCTGGGAACCACCTATAAAAGGAGATTGTAGCTTTACTCTTCCCACCCAGGTGGGGATACTGAACTGGGCGGAGGTTCAGCTTTTGGGGAAGGTGATTGCCCTTAATCTATATCCAGCTCCATAAGCTGTTTAGTTGTTTCCACTTCTTGGCTTTTCTTTTCTTCCAAGTAAATGCTGCATTCCCTACTCCATACAGGGTGTTTCCCAGAAGAAAAAAAAATCACACACTTTGAATGTGATGAACAAGTGACTCCGACGTGGACAGCCTCACATGTGCCACAGATAGCTTCTCCATTACATCCCTGAGTTGTGTTCCCAAAGCACTGACACTTAAAGCAGTGCATCAGGTTGGGGACATACAGTCATACTTTTAAGCATAGGAAGGCTGCCTTGATATATTCAGGGAGTTTTGGGCTGTTGAAGGTAAGGATACAGTTTGTAGTAATAGATGGTAAGGCATCGACTAAAACAGAGGTGATATCGGGTGTTCCACAGGGTAGTGTTATTCGTCCTCTGATGTTCCTTATTTACATAAACGATTTGGGAGAAAATCTAAGCAGCTCTCTTAGGTTGTTTGCAGAAGACACCGTCATTTTACATCTAGTACAATCATCTGAAGCTCAAAACTAACTGCAGAATGTTTTAAATAAGATATCACTATGGTGTAAAAATTGGCAATTGACTCCAAATAATGAGAAGTGTGAAGTTGTACACATGAGTACAAAAAGAAATCCATTTAACTTTGTTTACAAGATAAATCAATCAAAAGTGAAGGCCATAAACTCCACAAAATACCTAGGAATTACTATTACTTCAGACTGAAACTGGAAAGAACACATACATAATGTTGTGAGAAAGGTGAAGCAGAGAGAGTGTCTCATTGGCAGAACTCTTAAAAGATGCAAAAGAAGTACTAAAAAAAACTGCATACACTATACTTGTTTTTCCTTTTTGAGTATTGCTGCCCGGTGTGGGATCCTTATCAGGTGGGTTTGACAGAGGACATCTAAAGAGTCCAAAGAAGGGCAGCTCATTTTGTATTGTCATGATAAAGGTGAGACAGCATCAAGGAAATGATACAGATGGGTGGGTGGTGGTGGACATGAGGGACCAAACAACGAGGTCATCAGTCCCTTCAACCTCAAATTGAATACGCCATGGAACTCGACAAAAAATAGGTGAAAGCCAAAAGACCAATACACTAGGAAGTAAAATCGACTCGTCAACAAGACTAAGACCAACCCAGGGCAGCAAATGCTACAGTGTCCGAACCCACAGCTCTGGAAGCGACCTCCAGCCTTAACCACAAGGTACTAATGGCACAGTGGTCAACGTATCATAGCTCCAGAGCAGGGAGAAATAAAACTACATTAAAATGTAAAAGAGTGGGGGGGGGGCTGATGGGGATAAGGCTCTAAACCCCACAATCAGCCAAGAATCACAAACCCACTCACCCCGAACAAGCGAGTCCTAGAGCTGACAATAAAAGCTACTTTCACGGAGGAAGGCAAGGACGCGATCAACCATCCGTGGGTCATCCGCCAAAACTGAAGGCAATGCAGGCGGTAGGCCATAGTCGCCACAGAGTGTGGAATGGAGAGGACATTCAGTCAGAATATGAGACACGGATTGTACGGCTCCACAATCACAATGTGGTGGATTGTCATTTCGTAAAAGAAATCCATGGGTCAGCCTGCAGTGTCCAAGATGGAGGCGACAGAGGACAATTGATTCTCTCCGGGAAGGGCGTAAAGATGAACTCCAAGCTGCAGTCGTATCCTTGATGGTGCGGAGTTTATTGGAAGGGGCAGTAGCTTTCCAACTGCTATCCCATGAGGAGTGAAGCAAAGATCTGATCTGCACTCGCAGATCCGCACCCGGAATTTGAAAGGGAGACGGGCAGCGAGTAATTGCCGATCTAGCCAACTGGTCAGCTACTTCATTCCCTGTAATACCAACATGGCTTGGCACCCAGAGAAAGGTAACTGAGCAGGCAGCACGATGAAGGTCAGCAAGGAGTTCATGGATGGAAATAACTAAAGGATGGGAGGGGAAACAACGATCAATGGCCTGCAGACTGCTCATGGAGTCAGCACAGATTAAACCACGTTCCACGGCAGAACGTTTAATAAAACAGAGGGTTCTATAAATCGCCATCAGCTCTACCGTAAACACACTGCATGCCTCTGGCAGAGAATGGCATTCCGCCCCAACAGGAGACGTAAAAGCATATCCGGAGTGGCCCGCTGTTTTCGAGCCATCAGTGTAGAAGATAGAGGCTCCCTGAAACTCTTCTAGTACTGGGCGCACCAAACGCCGAAAGACCATGGGGGAAATTAAAGCTTTTGGGCCCTGGAAGAGATCCGTCCGAATTAGTGGTCGCGGCACCATCCACGGAAGTGTGCATGCAGTAAAATGGGGGGGCGCAATCTAGCGAAGGGAAATGGAAATCCCGGCAAAGAGAGGCAAGCCGCAGTCCGACGGGAAGGCCCGCCCGCGGCCGGGTATCAGGGGGTCGAAGCCCTTCATATGCAAAAAGAACCTGGTAAGCGGGATGAGCAGGATACTGCCGGATGGCGATGGCATAAGACGCCAGAAGCTGATGCCGCCTGACCTGAAGAGGGCAGATTCCCGCCTCAACAAGGAGACTGTCGACCGGGCTAGTCGGGAATGCACCTGTAGCCAAGCGGACACCATAATGGTGAACCGGGTCTAATAATTTCAGGGCAGAAGGAGCTGCCGAGCCATAAACTTGACACCCATAGTCCAATCGGGACAAGATTAGAGCCCGATAGATACGGAGGATAGTTGTTCGGTCTGCACCCCAAGATGAATGAGCAAGGAAACGTAGGGCATTGAGTTTCCTCATACAACTAATCTTTAGGTGGCGAATATGGAGCACCCAAGTCAATTTTTTGTCAAAGAGAAGACCCAGGAAACGATGCTGTGCTACAACTTCCAGGCGCTGATTACCCAAGAACAGTTCTGGATCAGGGTGAACTGTAGTACGACGACAAAAGTGCACCACCCTCGTTTTTGATGAGGAAAACTGGAAACCATGGGACGTAGCCCACACTGAAGCCCGCCGAATGGCGCTCTGGAGCTGACGTTCAGTAGAGGCTAATGAGTAGGAGCTGTACCATATGCAAAAGTCGTCGACATACAATGCCGGGGTTACCAGTGACCCAACAGAGCTCACCAACCCATTGATGGCGATTAGAAAAAGTGTAACACTCAACACTGAGCCCTGGGGGACACCATTCTCCTGTATCCGAGGGGAGCTAAAGGAAGAGCCAACTCTGACACGGAACAGGCGGTGGGATAAAAACTGACGGATAAAAATTGGTAAGGAGCCTCTGAGGCCCCAGTCATGAAGAGAACGTAAAATATGATGACGCCAAGCAGTGTCGTACGCCTTATGCAGATCGAAGAAGACTGCTACCAGATGATGTCTTTTAGAGAAGGCCTGTCTGATCGCAGTCTCCAGTCGAAGTAAATGGTCAATAGGGAATCGTCCCTCCCGGAACCCACACTGGTAAGGTGAGAGAAGTCCCCGGGATTCAAGAACCCAGCATAATCTGCGGGCTACCATCCGCTCAAGTAGTTTACAGGGGACACTTGTCAGGCTTATTGGTCAATAACTGTCCAGCGCCGACGGGTCCTTGCCAGGCTTGAGGGCAGGGACCACAATACTCTCCCTCCACTGGGAGGGGAACACCCCTTGAAGCCAAATACGGTTAAAAACTTTTAGGAGAAATTGTCGTTGTGAGGGGTTAAGGTGTTTCAGCAATTGATTATGGATATCATCAGGGCCAGGTGCTGAATCACGAGAAGAGGAGAGGGCCAGCGACAGCTCCCAGTCAGTAAAAGGTTCGTTATATGGCTCCACCTGGTGAGAAGTAAAGCCTAATTTGAAGGTTTCGGCCTGGTGTTTCTGAAGGAGAAAGGTCGCCGGATATGAAGTTGTCGCCGAGACATTGGCGAAGTGAGTTGCAAGATGTTCTGCAACAACAGATGGCTCCGTGCAGACCCCATCAGGCAGGGCAAGACCAGGGACGGAAGACGGCCGCCAGCTACCTTGGATAGATCGGAGCATAGCCCACACTCTTGTCAAAGGGACAGAAGAACCCAACGAGGAGACAAAATGCTCCCAGCATGTCCGCTTACTTTGTTTGATTAAGTAACGAGCTCTGGCACGCAGACGTTTGAAATTTATTAGACCAGCGAGCGATGGGTGGCGCTTAAGATGTTGCAAGGCCCTTCGGCGCTCGCGAATGGCTGCGGCAACAGTTGCATTCCACCAAGGGACAGGCCGGCGAGAAGGAGGGCCTGTCGACCGGGGAACAGCGGCGTTGGCAGCTTGGGTGATCATGTTGGTCATTTGGCTTATAATACCATCTATACAGCCTGAGGGGGAAGATGGGAACACAACCTGGGATGTATATAGCGGCCAATTAGCACGACGGAATACCCAGCGGGGTACCCTGGCTCGTGGTAGGCGTGAGGGAAGTGAAAGGATCAATGGAAAGCGGTCGCTATCGCAGAGATCGTCATACGCCGACCAATGAAATAAAGGAAGGAGAGAAGGAGAAGTGAGAGAGAGGTCTATGGCAGAAAAGGTGCCGTAAGCGGCACTAAAATGAGTTGGGGAACCATCGTTGAGAAGGCTCAGATTGTGGTCAGCAAGAAACTGGTCTATGAGGCGGCCCCGGCTAGATGTATAAGCACTGCCCCACAAAGGATGGTGGGCATTGAAGTCCCCAAGGATGAGGTAAGGAGGGCCACTAGGGACGTGAGAGTAGGTGGACTGTCAGGTGGAAGGTAGAGGTTGCAAATGGTCAATGGAGTGTCCAAGTGAACCCGGACAGCAACCACTTCCAATGGAGTTTGGAGAGGAATCCAGGTACTGACAATATCTGTCTGGACCAAAGTACAAACCCCACCAGACGCCTGGAGGGGACCAACCCGGTTCCGACAAAAAGCACGGAACCCACGGAGGGTCGGTGAATGTGCATCCATAAACCTCGATTCCTGCAGGACGACACAGGCCGCAGAAGAGAGAGAGATTAGCTGTTTAATCTCCAAGAGGTGACGGTAGTAACCATTACAGTTCCATTGGATGATCACATCACGAGGATCTAGGCGGGAAGCGAATGGCATAACGTCTGTCACGCTGCTTTGTCAGCGTCCGTCACCAAAGAAGAAGGGACAACATCCATAAATAGCTGATCAGCCTCGGGCTCAATGGGATGAGCGAGATGCGAAAGCACAGTCGGCACCTCCGGTGGTACCGGAGGGGCTTTATCTTGTAACTTTGGTTTCTTCTTCTTCTTCTTCTTCTTCTTCTCCTTCTCTTTCTCTTTCTCCTTCTCCTTCTCCTTCTCCTTCTCTCGTGTGGGACGGGCAGGACCCACCCCAGAGAGAGGACTTTTGTCAGTTAGGTCTGGTACTGACGAGGATCGGGCGACCTTTGAACTCACTGACTGGGAGTCCGATGGCCGGCTGGAGGTCGAAGATCTCCGATCTGGGGAACGCCGGGACGGAAGGCCCTGAGATAGGGCACTGTCACCGGCAGGCGACGGAGAAGGGGTGCACTTCTCCGGCTGGGAAGGGGTGGGACACAAAGGGAGGGCTACAGGAGCTACAGGAGAGGGAGATGTGAGGGAGGGGTGTGGACGGGGTGTAGGGGGGAGATGGGAGTGGGAAGGGGAGGGTGAAAGGCTAGACGATAACGTCGTAGCGAAGGTCGTCGCCATTTGCACGGGATGCAGACGTTCATATTTGCTGCGGGCCTCAGGGTACGTCAAACGCTCCAGGGATTTGTACTCTTGTATCTTCTTTTCTTTTTTGAACATAGGGCAATCTGGCGACCGTGAAGAGTGGTGTTGTTGACAGTTGACGCACACCGGCGGAGGAACACAGGGGCTCCCCTCATGTAGTGGGCGTCCACAATCACCGCGTACTGGGACTGCTGTACAGCGAGAGGACATATGACCAAACCTCATACATCGAAAACACCGCATGGGAGGTGGAATGTAGGGCTTCACTTGACATCGATATATCATGATCTTGACCTTCTCTGGGAGTGTGTCCCCCTCGAAGGCCAAGATAAAGGCCCCAGTATCGACGCGGTTATCTTTAGGTCCCCTCTGAACGCGGCGAACAAAATGTACACCACGCCGCTCGAGATAGGCCCTAAGCTCCTCATCAGTTTGAAGGAGGAGGTCCCGGTGGAATATCACACCCTGTACCATATTCAAGGATTTGTGCGGGACAATTGTGACTGGAATGTCGCCAAGGGTGTTGCAGGCGAGCAAAGCTTCAGACTGGGCTTCCGAGACTGTTTTAATGAGTAATGAACCAGATCTAAGCTTACCCATAGATTCCACTTCACCAAACTTGTCCTCTATGGTCTCAACAAAGAACAGAGGTTTGGTGGAAGTGAAAGTCCCTCCATCAGTCCTTGAGCAAACGAGATAGCGAGGAAAGGGTTTTGCTCCTAACCGGCGAGCCTGGCCTTCCTCCCAAGGGGTAGCAAGGGAGGGAAACATCCTCTTATCCGCAGTAACAGCATTAAACGATCTCTTCCTGTCTTGAGAGACGGCCGATGCACGACCATTTTGGAGTCTAACTCTTTTCATAGTGCTAGACGTCCGCCCTGGTGTCACCCACTCCGAAACCGGGGCTCTCTCCATGGGCGCCACCCAGCCTCAGCAAAGGCCACCTGGCACGATGGCCATTGCCGGGAGTTCTGATACCCCCGAGGACAGGCATCAACTCCTTGGCTTGCATGGAGAGGTCGCAGCTCAGACACCAGTAGTGTGATCCCTGTGGTGTCAGGGGGCTCAGCCAAAGGGTACATAACAGCCCCCCCACACGGACTGGCTACACGTGCTGGGGACCTAGCGGGGGATGGGGGCTACAGCGAGGAAAGGAAGTGGAAAGGAAAGGATAGGACCCGCGCTGTAGGGGCTAGGTCGGGAGTTCTTCCCCAATTGGCTCACACATTATCGGACAATTTTGGTATGGAAGGTCAAACCCCGAGGGGGACCAAACTGGGCCAAAAACCGGTGTACACAGCAGACAAAACCAAAGTGCAGGACAATCGGTACCATGGGATAGCCAAGCCGTCATCCAGAGTACCACCGAGAGACGGGGTTGGAGAGGGTGGGAAGGAGGAATTGGGATGGGAAGGAGGGGGAACTAGGAGGGGTAATGCAGCCTGGGGAAAGCAGGAAAAAAGGCTGCAATGGCTCGGGGACCCATGCGCGCCACACACGTACCCACAAAAGAGCTGTGGGCCCCCTGGGGAAATGATACAGAATCTGGGATGGGAATCATTACAACAACGGCATTTATTGCTATGGCATGGGCTACTTATAAAACTCCTATCAGCAACAATCTCCCTTGAATGTAAAAATATATTGTTGACTCCCACTTACATAGGTAGAAATGATCATCAGAATAAAATTCGAGAAATCAGAGCTCGAACGGAGAGATTCACGTGTTCTTTCTTCCTGTGCACAATTCGAGAATGGAATGGGAGATAAATAGTATAATGTGGTTTGATGAACCCTCTGCCAGGCACTTGAATGTGATTTGCAGAGTATCCCAAGTAGATGTAGGAAGGAGTCAGATTTTTTAACTCCCTATCCACACTTTTCATGATGTTCTGCACATCAACAATGCCTTTCTGAGCCCACTCACCTTCCAGTTTTTCAATTGGATAATGCACCAGATCCCTGACAAGATGTAATAATGCCCTTACTATAGTTTGGAGTCCTGTGTAATTCTGAATCAATGGGATATTTGCCAAGTCATTTGGCTCTCTGTAGGTTTGCTACTTGTTGGAAAGTATTTGTTTCAACCAACAGTGTCCCATTCTTTGGATGTTACACAGATTTTAAATATCCAGCAATACCCTCTAAATGCTTTCGAATGTAAAATAGCAAAAAAAAAAAAAAAAATTTGAAACTGCACTCTTTTCTTTTGATAATGAAAAACATATTCTTAGTAGCAATCTATGTGCTGTTACTATGTCAAAAAATTTCTAATGGCTGGCTACCCATGTCCACCTGTTAGGTTTTGTGTTGGTACCCCACAGTGGTACATCCATCCCACTAGGAGGTAGGGGAAAAAAACAAAGGATCTATCTTGGCCATTATAAATGTGCATATTCTGCTATATAAAAATAATTCATGTCACAGCATACTTACAGTACCACTCCTCTAAAACATTGACAAATTTTCAACAAAAATATGTCATAAATTTCAGGTAAAACATTTACATGGACAATGCAGTGTTCTTTAGAAAACAAAATTGAAAGACACATTTTCATTGCCTTTCTCATTGACACTTCTGACTACTAACATTTGCACAACATCAGCAAGAACCTAGTGCCACCCAAACTAAGATTTAACCTAATTACTAACAAAAATGCAGAAAGAGTATTGCTCACGCACTCTTGATTGACAAGCACCTTAGTAAATACCCCCACCTTTTGAGTGTGCTATTAATCATTCTGCAGTTAAAAGTAATCTGTTCATCACCACCCACCAACAGACAACATCCTCTCAGTTTTATTTCTTGTTTCCATTCCAGAATACCTATCATCAGAATGCTGGAAACTTAATGTGATACATAAAATTCAATTTACCTTTAAAGAATCACAACTTCAATGACAATGTTGTTGTTGTTGATGATGATTGGGAGGGGCCCGGGCATGAAGTATCTGAGGTGAGTGTCACTACAGTACTTTAAAAGATGAGTATAAAAAGGAAGAGATGTGGAATGCAACAAACTGAGGCTGTGGCCGGAGTCTAGAAATTTCACAAAATTTTAAAACTTTTCTGACACTTGTCTCACCAACACCCAAAGTATGGGGCAAATCACCATCCAGATTTGCCTTCCTCTTCTGTGTTTAGTATAAAATACATTGGGTTAGTATGTGCCGTACAGAAATCTACACGCCACAAACATGACATAGCGTGGGCTCGTCTTATTGCAGTAAGGATCTATGGGTATGGGCAGTGCCCAATTCGGAGGCAGGTAATGGTGATTTCATCCTGCCTGAGAGGCCAGCAGGAGGATCACCATGGATGGTCAGTGGGCTTCAGCAGTCACAGCTTGTTGTTTGTTACTGACAGCCATTCATTCTCCTACAACTGCAGGGATCACAACCACAACAAAGAAGTCAGATCCTGTAAAAGAATGGGGCACTGTGTCACATCATGTTTGTGGCATGCCTTTTTGGCAGCCCAATCGGCTTCTTCATTTTCCCAAATTCCCACATGCCCCGGGACCCAACAAAATCAGACCTGCTTTCCCAGACATTGGAGGGGAACAGTTTATCGTGTATATTTTGCAACAACATCACAGCTGGATATAGCTCCTGTAACAACTGCAGTTCACTAATGGAATCAGAGCAGATAAACTGTTTACCCCGATCTCATTGTATTTAGTGCCTTCAGGATTGCATGTTGAAGCTCTAATAAGAAAAAACAATTTCTGGGACGGTGAATCCTGATGACACAGTTGAGGAAAACTACAGATCAACTGACAAGGTCTCCCTGTTTTGAACTACCTGTGTACACCACTGTAAAATTGTTGTTGTTGTTGTTGTTGTTGTGTTTGAAGGGCACTCAACATCAAGGTTATGAGTGCCCATACATAAGTCTCAAGGGCAAATGGAATGAGAAAAAACAGGCAAAAGAGTATCTGAGGAAAATCAGGAGCCATCTAAAAAGTGCTACCCTTTCCTTCAAGATCTACCCGTAAGAACACACACATTAAAAATTTGTTGAAGTCATGAATTAGTATGGTCAGGTGCACCCAACGTAAAACTGACCAGTAAAACTAGAAACATTGATGGGAGTCATAGGTAGAAACGACTAGCTGACCAATAACAAAGAGACAAAAGAGCTAGTCAACCTAATGATTACTTAAAAATGTTGCCCTAAAATTTTAGGGAGAAGCCTTACACCTCACAATATTTTAAAAGACGAATCACTGTTGTTGGATTATCACTTAAAATAGAGAGAAGATCACTCGGCAAAAGAGCTGCCGCCTTTCGATCTGAATATAAAACACACTGAACCAAAGCGTGATGCACAGTTAACGGTGCATCAAAAGCACCACACCAAGGAGGATCATCCCGCCAGAGCAAGAAGCCGTGTGGGACAGTGACCGATACAAAAACTAGTGAGGAGGCCTTCATTCTGCTTGCGTGGTTGGAAGGATGCTTGCCATGGCCGTGTTGTGGTCTTCACGACTTGCAACTTATTGTTCAGTATTTTCCGCCACTCATCCTTCCATCGACACAGCTCTCGTTCCTCAACAGTCTGGCCAGAGCATACAAGGGAATGGGACACCGAGATACCGTACTCGTGCAACGTGCCTCTTTCGCTGCGACATCTGCCCTTTCATTCCCTTGAATACCCATATGACCTGGAACCCAGCAGGAGGACACCACCTTCCCCAGACTTTGTAGGTGGGAAAGGGAGTCCTGGATGTTCTACATTACTTTATCTGGTGGGTACTGGGTTTGGAGGGATTGCAGGGCACTGTAAGCAAACAAAGAATTTAATCCTTATGTGGTTGTGCGGCTTTTTGTAACGTTAATAGTCGCGTGGGGTGTTGCTAACACCCCAAATAAAATTATCTATAATGACAATGTCATGTAACATATCACTGATATGAATATGTTTACTTCACAAATGGCTATTTAGAATATTATCTCCTGCTGCATTATCATTTTATTTAATATTACTTTAGTATTAAATTTGATTATATGAAACATATGCAATAATCCCCATTTTCTTACAATACTTTATTTAATTATTTATTTCTCTTATTCTTCATACTGTATTACAGGTATAAGACATTATACATATAATTAAATTTTTTTTCAGTCAACTTATACAATAATTACTGACACAGCTTGACATGAATAATTCAAACACTTCTCTGAACGCAGCAAGACGATCAAGTTCTCTACGCTGTGGTCTGTCTCGAGTATCACTGAATCTCAAACAACGCAACAAGAAATGAAAGCACCGTAAACTCATTGTTGCAATTAAATATTGCTATTCCAAAACCATTTGTGTCCCATAAGTGTTCCAGATATTGGTATCCTGCCCTGTAATGGGCAGCTACTATGAACAGACCCAGAAGGTATTTGATTTAATCCTCATTTGTTGCTTTGGCATCACGCTATCTTGTGAAATTTGATGCAATGTGTTGTATGTCAATATTTGTGCATGATGTAAACATTCTAATTATTATGTCATTTATAAATATTGAAAAACAGTCCACAACAGTTTCCACAGATTTTGCTATAGCTTTCACATCAGAGAGACGAATAAGAAGGTCTACATTTCTAGTCCTTACATTGCGACTAGGACAATTTTTCATCCATTTTGTAACCTTATCCTTTCCAATAAAAAAAAATCATGCTTGCTTTCATTATCTGCTGCACTTTCTTGTGGTTTGACTTCCAGGTTGTCTTCAGCCTCCGTTTCCGTGCCACTGTGATGGGAGAGAACTTCACAGCTGTCTGCTTTCTCCTCATCCCCTTCTCCTACTTCAAAAGTTTCGTCTAAGACCTCTTCCAGAAGCTTCCACACTCTTTATTGTTTTATTTCATAACGATCCATAGCTGTTTTAGCTACACAGAGCTACAAAATACGAACAGCTGCTACGGAACACAACTGTGCGCTTTCTCGCAGCACTGCAACATAAAGAGTCGTACGGGGTGCCGACAACACCCCAAGCCACATTGTTGCCCGATTTCTTGGAACTTGCGCTTCCACTGTAGATTCTATTGCTACTCAAAACTTTCATATTACGTCCTAGAAAGGTACCAAAGAACATGACGTTATACTCCTATCCGTTATGTAATTATCCATTGACAAAGATGGCTGGGGTGTTCTGAACACCCCGTGCGACCGCTTAAGGGTTAAAACTTGCTACACGTCTCATCTGCTGCACTGCCCATAGAATGGCATGCAGTTCTGCATCAAAGACAGCTCTGGCAGGAGTTGGATCTTGGTGACCCGAGTTGGGAAAGCAACAGAGTCCCCTTGTTTAGACCCATCTGTGAATACAGCTATATAGTCGCAGTGCTTGCTTAAAATTTCATAAAATAATGAGGTAAAAACACTGGCAGGAGTGCAGCTTCTGCTGTACTGCACTAAATCTAAAATTACTCTGGGCCTCTACAGTAACCAGGGTGGCAGGTGGTTAAAACCCTGGATTTGGAGCCGTACGTCAGCTACACCAAGTGACTCCAGCACTTGCTGCATACAGATCCCAAACAGCCTGGTTGCTTGGAGAACAGGCACACAATATCATGGTGCGCAACAGTTTGATAAGCTGGAGAATTTGGATTAGCGAGTATCTTACTGGCCTGACGCACCACGGGGAATTGCCACCGGATGGTAAGCGGCAGTTCTCCAGCCTCAACACAGAGACTGGGGTCGGGGCTGGTCCTGTAAGCACCAGTGGCCAGCCTAATCCCCTCATAGAGAATGGCGTCAATGGTTTTAAGATATGAAGGTCTCGCTGAACCATAGACTGTGCACCCATAATCTACCCGCGACCATAAGAAAGCCCTATAGAACTCGAGCAAATGTGCCCATATCTGCTCCCCACGACCTGTGGTCCAAGCATTTCAAAATGTTCAGCGCCTTTTGGGCCCTGGTTTTCAGATCCCTCAGGTGTGGGAGCCACAAAAGTTTAAAGTTGAAAATGAGGCCCAGAAACCTCACAGATTCTTTAAAAGGGAATGGTGCCACCCAGTTGCAGATCAGGAAGATTAAAAATACCACGATAACGATTAAACTGGACACACACACACACACACACACACACACACACACACACACACACACACACACACACACTTATCAGCAAAAATCTAAAAACCCATCTTTGCAGCCCACTCCTCCAGCCTCTGCACTGTCATTTGCAACTGACGAGTCACAGCAGCAGTACTGGAGGAAGAACAGAAAACAGCAAAGTCATCCACGAATAAGGAGCACTGTACAGGAATCCTTACAGGTGATGTGATACTATTAATGGCTACAGCAAAGAGGATAAAACTTAAAACACTCCCCTGAGAGACTATTCTCCTGCTCAAAACGGTTTGAGAGTGTGCCGCCAACTCGGTACCTAAAAAATTGCTTAGGTCCTACATAGGAAGGACTACAGAAAAATGGGGACGTGGCCAGAGAAGCTGCTCTAGAATAAGCCGTCACCGGGTAGCGTCGTACATCTTACTGATGTCTAAGAAGATCCCGATACAGCGCTGTTTACGTAGGAATGCCTGCTGAATAGCAGACTCTAGCAGCATTAGGTTGTCGACAGTGGCGCGGTATCTCCTGAAACTGTACTGAGAGCTGCTAAGCAACTGCCTGGTCTCTAGCATCCAGACCAGGCAGCGATTCAGCATTTGCTCCAGGGTCTTTCCTACACAGCTTGTTAGAGGGACACTCCAGTAACTACTAGGAAGAGTTCAGTCCTTCCCTGGTTTAAGAAGCAGAATTAAAATTGCTTGCCTCCACGAGTTGGGGAAATGGCCAGCCTGCCACATCAAATTAAAACATGCAAGGAGTATTTTTTTAAATTCTCTTGACAGGTGCCAACGCATACTGTACTTTATACTGTAGTGGGCAGGTGTAGTGTCATGAGATGCAGGGAGAGCATATTCCAGCTCCCACATGGAGAAAGGGCAGTTTTAGGACTCAGTGTCGTTAGACCTAAAGTCCAAATTGGCCCTCTCCACGGTCGCATGATATCACTAGAATGCTGGACTCTGGCTAGCTGTGGAAGCAGTGTTTGCAAAATGCCCTGCCATTGTCCAGGCAATGTCACCAGGTGCTGTTTGTAAATAACCTGTTTCATCAAAGATGCAATAGGCAAATGACTGCCTTTAGCAGAAATCCTCCTGATGGCTTCCCATACATTTGTGGAACAAGTGGAGCAGTTGACAGAGCTCAGGAATGCTTGCCTAGACCTTTTCTCACTCTCCTTAATAATGCATCGAGCCTTGGTTCTTGCGACTCTGAAGGCTGTAAGGTTGTCAGTTGTTGGAGCACCCTTAAACATGGCTTTAATTGCCACGTGGCATTCATCTGACCAACAAGGGACAGGATGCCTGCAAAATTCTCCCGATGACCTAGGAGCAGAAAGATCAGCAGCATGGTGGATCACTTGTGTTATGTGGTCCACCCAAGCACTGATGTCATCTCGATGTTCTAGTACAGCCAGATGACTGAATAAAGGCCAGTTTGCCCTGCTAGTTATCTGTCTTGGTGGCTGCTGCCCCAATGATGGGCCATCCGGTAATTTGATCCACTGTGGAAAGTGGTCACTGTTGTGGAGGTCATCAGTGGCTTCCCACTGAGCCAAGTCTGCAAGAGCTGGAGAGCAGAAAGAAAAGTCAATGGCTGAGAATGTCCAAGTGGTAGCATAAAAATGTGTGGGTTTGCCCATGTTGAACACATAGAGTTCCTGTGATGTCATGAAGCACTCTACAGCCTGAGCAATTGGGCAAGTGGAGTCTGTGCACCACAACACATTGTGGACATTGAGTCTCCCAGTAGAAGATACGAGCAGGGGTGTTGCTCAATGAGACTGACAAGAGCCTCAGAGTATATCGGTTCCTGGGAATGTAAATACAAGGAACACACCATTATCCTCAGACCCACATGAACTTCCACAGCTTGTAGGTCAGTAACCAAAGAAAAGCCCGAGGAGTGATATGCGTCACTTACAAACACAGCAACCCCTCTCTTGGCCCTCTCAACAGTAAGGTCGCCGTCATGGTAAATAGTATAGCCCCTAAGTATTGGGGTGTCGGAAGCCTTAAAATGTGTTTCTTGTAAACGCAGACACAGGGGACATTCCTGCATCAGTAATTTTAGGTCTTCTAGATGTGTTCTGAACCCATTCATGTCATGTTCCACTGTAATATGGAAGCAATGGATTATGGAAGTTTCACCTTCACTCTTTCCTTCCGATTTTGGGATACTGAACCAAGTTCAGTTTTGGGGCGAGATGATTGGCACCAAATGCCCATCAATCTCCATGGGCTCTGGAGATGAGTCAGACGAAGCATCTACTATAACAACTTCAACAAGGTTGGATGGTTTGGTTCCTGTTTTGGCCTGCTGTTTGGATTTGTTGGTTGCTTTTTTGTCCTTCGGTGGTTTTGTAGTGGATGTGGTAGCAGCGGCGCGGGACGAGTTAGCAGGTTCTGCAGAAGAAGGTAGTAGGGGCTCTACAAAGCTGGTAGCTGTTCCTTTGTCAGATGTTTCTGAGGGCTGATGATTCTGTTGCCTGACAAGTACACTAACACTAACAACCACCATTTTGTGGAGGCGTCAGCTTTGGCAACAGGCTTTCGCAGGGCAGATGTGAAGGAGGTAGCAAATGAAGGAGACTGCATTGCCTTAAAGGTCTTTCTGGCTTCGGCATAGGAGATACGCTCAGTTGTTTTGATATCCTGTATTTTTTCTTCTGGTTATAAATACTACAATCCTTACTCCAGACTGGATGATGCCCTGAGCAATTACCGCACTTTGCAGGTAGCATGCAATCGAACCCGTCATGTGCAGTGTTGCCACAAGTCGCCTATCCCTTGCATCCCAAGGTGGTGTGCACAAAGCACTGACACTTGAAACGGCGCATGGGGTTAGGGATGTAGGGCCGTATACGTAAACACAGAAAACCAGCCTTCATATACTCAGGTACTTGAGGACTATTGAAAGTTAAGATGAAGGACTCAGATTGAACAAGTTATCCATCCACCCTTTTCTTAATGTTCTGAACATCAACTATTTCTTCTGCAGCCTCTTCTTGCTTTAATTCATTTACTGGAATGTCAACTATATCTATATCTCTACAAAAGACTATGCCCTTACTGTAGTTCAGGATACTATGTAACTTTGTTTTAATATTATATTCCCTAAGACACGTAGCAGATTGAAGTTTTCCCACCTGGTGGGAATGAGATGTTTCCACCAACAGGGTACCATTCCGCAACCATTTTACTGATTTCGGGGTACCTGCAATTCCTTCTAAAGCCTTGTTTATGTAAAAAGGTGACACTTTCTCAAATGAACCATCCTTTCTTTTTATTACAAGAAACACAGTCTGATTGACAGCTTATGTTCTGTCACTCATTACAAAACTTATTTTGGCAGCTCCTAAGTCTGGAGGACTGGAAACCTGAGCTCTCTTTTTGGATTGGGTGTTGGTACCCCCCCCCCCCCACCCCAGTGGTACACCCATCTCCCCAGGTGGTTTAAAATTACTCGTTAGATCCATGACAATCCCACGAGCAGCTAGGAAACTAAATGTCTACCTAGACAGAGCTCCTCATGCCAAGGTAAGCCTTATACAACCGAGGTTCGGCAGTATCCCCAGAGGTTGCTCGCTACCGACTGTTCCACTTCAACATCCATGCATCCCATCAGCACATAGCACACCTTAGGGTTGAGGGGTTGTTTATAGAGGTATTTCCTTCCTCACGACCTGGGCGGTCAAGCCAAGATCCCATTCCCTGGTACACACAATGTTCCACCACTGTGCCACACAGTGGTCACTGAAGTATGCCCAGACATAACGATGTCTTGAGGACTGGCGGCACCTACCAGCCCTCAGCTCAGAGTCCCTGGGTTCGCCAAGCCTGTGCTAAGAAAATTAACGCTGAGCCCCCTGAGGGGCACTGTAATACTATTACGTCTATTTAAAATGGTAAAAAAAAAGGACTGAAAGGTAAAATCTGAGGTTTCATCTTTTTTTTTTTTTTTTTTTTTTTTTGAAAGTAGTCAGATCTAAAACAAACCTGGGCCTCTGGAGAAACCAGAGTCGATATCTGCCCCAACCTTGATGTAAAACACTAAAATCCGCCATTCCCATGCCTAAAAGGTAATCCCTTGTATGGATCCCATAAGGCCTCCATCACCTTTGGCCGATTGTGAAAAGCAAAGGCTGAGCATTGGTGTAGTATGCAGGTGTGAATGGTGTGGACAATGTTTTATATGCCTCGCATAGCATGAGCAGTCACTGCCTGGTGTATAATGGCGGCTCTGTAGCCTCAGCATAGAGACTCGGTATGGGGCTTCTCCTAAATGCCTCAAATATCAGCTGAATCCCTGCATGGTGTATCACATCCAACAACTAAGTAAGACAGCTCTGCAGACCTGTACACTGTGCAACTGTAATCAAAATGGGATTGCAGAAACGCTCTGTAAAAACGGAGCAAAAAGGTTCTGTCTGCTCCCCAAGATGTGTGACTAAGACAATTTAAAAGTGCCGGTGCTTTGAGGCACCTGGTCTTCAGGTCCTTAAAGTGTTGCAACCATGTAAGTTTGGAATCAAATGTGAGGCCCAGAAAGCTCACTGCATCTTTAAAAGTGAGAACAGGGCCCCTCATCCACAGTTGAGATAAATTAGAAACAGTATTTGAACAGTTAAAAAAGAACACACACAGACTTCTTGGTGGAAAGTTTGAAACCCATCCTTCTGGCCCATTTCTCCAACCATTGAAGAGTGACCTGCAACTGACGTGTATCATTGCAAGGCTGGAAGAAGAGCAAAAGAGAGAGAAACCATCCATAAATAGAGAACAATGGACAGGTCTTTTAACGACAGAAGTAATACTATTAATTGTGGCAAACAAAGTTACACTTAAAACACTACCCTGATGGACTTCATTCTCCTGCTCAAAGCAATCAGAAAGCACATCACTGACTCTGTATCTAAAATTGTGTGGAGAAAGAAAGGACAGGATAAAAATGGGAAGGTATCCACAAAAACCCTAGCCACGAAGCTGCCTGATGATAGTATGCCTCCAGAAAGTAGCACAGGGCTTCTCAATATTAAAAAATACACCTAGAAGGTGATGCATTCATAGGGAAGCCTGTTGTCCACCTCTGGGAAGACCAGGTTATCAAAGGTGGATCGATATCTCCTGAACCCACACTGAAAGTGACTAAGGAGCTGCTTGGAATCTATGATCCAGACAAGGTGGCAGTTGACCATCTGCTACAAGGTCTTTCCCACACAGCCAGTGATGGAATACTACAATAACTGCTTGGGCTTGTAGAGTCCTTTCCAGGCAATAAAAGGGAAATTAAAATCACTTTACCCCATAAGCATTCCTCACTCCAACAAGAGACGGGCTTCCTTCTTTGTCATCCAGAAGACTGTGGAATGGAAGCTGCATGGTGTAGACCTATAATTTCCGTGCCATGATCCAGCCATTCCTGACCAGTATCAGGATGGTCAAACTCAGCTAGTCAGCTGTAAAGGGTCCAGTCCGCTCTGCTGAGTACCAATCATGGTGGTTCCATTCCATCTCGCTGGTGGATCCAGATTGGGATGTAAACACTTCAGTGAAGATCATCGGACACTTCCCATTGAATAGTAGGGGGCAAGGGCTGGAGAGCAAAGCAAAAGATCAGCGACAGAACAACCAGATTGCAGCACAGAAATGTGTGCTCTGACCTGTATTTAGTAAATGGGCACTTTGCAACAAGAGAAAGCTCACAATTGATCTAACCCTGGGACAGGTAATGACAGAGCTCCAAAGCACATTGTGAGCATTAAAATCACCACAGAGGATGTGGGGGAGTGAGTGGAGGAGCTGTGTCAGAAGATCTTGGAGAGCCACTTCATTGATCACATCATGCGGAGGCAGATACAGAGAGCATACAGTCAGTTGGTATCACACGTGTTGACTTGTTCCATGACCATGGAGTCTCACTCCTCAATTGGGTCCTATGGAACAGAAAAAAAAACAATAAAAAATAAAAAATGTACCGACACTGCAACTGCTTTTAAACTTATGGTAAAAGAGAGCAGCTCAGAGTGATAGGCTGTATTAGTAAAAATAGGTACTCTCTCTCTCTCTCTCTCTCTGCTGAGGTAGTCCTTGTTGAGAAGGTAGTCACAGCTCTCAGAGTTATCAGAAGCTTTAAAGTAAACGTCTCCTTGAGACAAACACACATTTGTATACCCAGTGATGGATTAAGGCTGTCTGAGGGGGGGGGGGGGGGGCACGGCAGCAAAACAAAATTAGGCCCCCCGTCCATTTGGAAATACATGTATTACTGTAAAAAAAAAAGGGAACTTTTGAAACTTTTTTTTAAGTATAAATGTAGGCCCCCTGGAATATTTTGTTTTGCTGCCGTGCCCCCCCCCCCCCCCCCCGTCCTGGTCCGCCACTGGGTATGGTATACCCTAAGTTAATAAACAAAGTTCCTCCACATCAGTGCCGAGTCCTTTTAAGTTCCACTGAACTATGGGGAGCTATCTATTACGGAGGTTGCACTTTCACACTCGCTTTACAGTGAGTCAGGGACATTAAACTGGGTGAGATTTTTGCCCCAGATTGACATCCAGCTCCATTAGTTCTGGAGCTGGGTCAGATGTAGCATCAGGGCTAATAACTTCCACATAATCTGCCAGATGAATCACTGGTTTCACTGCTTTGCTAGCAGTTGTTTTTTCGACTTTGGTTGTTTGGTTCATGATGCAGTGGATGTGATTGCAACTGTGTTGGATGTGAGGGCAGATTTTACAATTGTTGGAACAAAGGGTTCTGCAAGTGTGTTAATGTAGCTTTTTCACATGATTCCCCCCCCCCCCCCCTCTTTCCTTTTTTTGAGAGCGGGGCAGAGGCTATGGGCATTAAAACTTTAACTGCCTTACGTGTGTACCGGCAAGTTCACATGTTGGTACCCACACAAACAATCTCTGTCTTTGTTGAGAAGTCGACTTTGGCAAAAGGCTTCTACAGAGCAGAGGTGAAAGAAGTGGCAAATACAGTAGGTTGCATGGTCTTGTGTACGGGATCCAGCTTGTCTTTATCTCCTATATTTTCTTCTCCTCAGGGTACACACTGCATTCCCCAACTCCAAAACTGGATGCTCCCCAGAACAGTTAACACGTTTTGCAGGTAGAGTGCAATCAGTAGTGTCATGGGACACCTTCCCACATTTTCCACAAGAAGCTTCTCTCTTGAAATCAAGAGTGGTGTGTGCAAACCTATGGCATCTGAGCACTGCATTTTATTTGGGATATAGGGTCTTACATTCAATCAGAGGAAGCCTTCTTTAACCTTGTCCTGGAGTTTGGGATTATTAAACGTGAGAATGAAGGAGTCTAATTCTATCAACTCCCTATCCACCCTTTTCGTGATGTTTTGGACATCAACAATGCCCCGTGGAGCCCACTCAACCTTTAGTTCCTCAGTTGTAATGCCCACCAAATCCCTATATGTAACAACACCTTTATTATAATTGAGGGTGTTATGCAGTTTGGTCTCTATGGAATATTCTCCGAGGCCTTTCACCTTTTGAAGGTTCACTGCTTGTTGGGAAGTGGAAGTTTCCACCAACAATTTCCAATCAGGCAAGTGTTTGACATATTTTACATGCTCAGCTATTCTGTATAGACCTCTTTGGATATATAAAGGGGGATAACTTTCCAAAAGTACCCTCTTTCCTCTTCACAACAATAAACACATTCAGTGGAGCAGAATGTGTTCCATTACTGCACATGACACAAATTTTATTTTGTCCAGAATCCGGAAGACTGGTTATCCTAGCCCAGTTGGTAGGTTGGGTGTTTATACCTCCCAACGGTACACCCATACCACTGGGAGGTTGAAAGGACAGCTACAAAATATTCATCTTAGTCCCACGGGCAGCTAGGGAAATAAAAGTCCACCTAGACAGAGTGCCATATGCCTAAGTAAGCCTTAAACAACTTAGGAATGGCAGTATCCCCAGAGGTTGCCTGCTAATGACTGTTCTGCCTTAACAGCCATGCATCCCATTAGCATGCCTACGGATTGAGGTTTTATCATCATCATCATTTTTTTTTTTAACAGACGTACTTTCCTTCCTCACGACCCGGGCAGTCAAGCAAAGATCCCCACTCCCTAAGACACACAATGTTCCACCGCTGTGCCACACAGTGGTCAATGAAGCGTGCCCAGAGGTTACGGTGTCAGAGGACTGGCAGTGCTTACCAGTTACCAACTCAGGGACCATGGATTTGCCTAGTCCATATTCACCAAATTAATGCTGAGTCGCCTGATGGGTGACTTTAATTAGTTAAAATAATGAAAGCTTAGGCTACAACATTGAAATAGCTCATATTTTGTTCCAAAGAATATCAGAATCCTTAGTTAGAAAATACCCAGTACCACTAAAGGAAACAATAAGCATCGCTAGACCATCACATAATACATAGCAGCTTTGTTTCGAGCACAAATTTGGAACTATCAATTTACACAATTGTATGTGATGACCCCTTGAGTTCAGATATTTGAATCTGAAAGACTTCATTGCTAAGTAACATATGTCATGTAGATGAATGAGGAGTGTGCGAAGAGAGAGTAATGTTACATTTTTGTTGTAGACAACAATAAAGATTATGAAATCAGGGCTAATGTATAAGCTATTTGCCTGTTTTTAAACATACAGTGTTTAAGTTAGGATATCATCTCTTACATAGAAAAAGCTTGGGACTACAAGTGTTTTGTTTTTTTAATGTTCCAGATGGAAGTTATTGATTGTTTATATGTCTTATTTCAAGTTGGCTATTATACCTACATAGGTCTGGTGGAAGGGCAATTACTAAATTGTATAATGTTTTGGACTGTGTTGTATACTAGAGAAAAATATTATTATTTTGTGAGGTGGTTGTGACAGAGTGGACAGGAGTGAAGTACAAGGTCTTGGTTAGGTTGCTGCAGATGGTGTTGACTTGTGTTTACTCTACCAAACGAATTACACAAGCATTTGGTTTCACATTGTGCAGTGAGCAGGCAGTGCAATGCAACAACAATATGACTTATCTGAAGCACGGAGACCATAGGAAGGTTGGCCGCAGGACAAACACACAAGATTGCTGCAGCTATTGAAGTGATTGAATGTGGTTTCAGACAACTGTAACCATTAAAAGAAGACAAGGCCAGGGTCAGGCATGGGTAACATCAGAAATAAATGACCATTATCTCTGGTTAATAGCATGTCAAGGCAGGAGACGATATGCAACTCAACTGCAACGCACCCTCCAGGCAGCAACAGGATGCGCAATATCAACACTAACAGTCCAAAATTGTCTTTGGGAAGGTGGCCGGTACATATCGAGAGCTATGATATGTGTCCCATTAAAACCATGACGTCATTTAGCCTGCAGAAAGTGGGCAGATGAACATCAGAAATGGAGTCGGAACAAATTATGGCACCGGGGTCTGTTCACAGACGAGTCAACATTTTGCGTTCAGCAAGACAATTGCTGTTCCCTCATCTGGAGAGAATGTGGAACTCTGAACGATCCTGCTTATGTGCAGTGTACATCACCATATCATTTTGAAGGACAAATGGTGTGGGCAGGAATCAGTATTGGCACATTTATGGACCTCTGTCATTCAAAATGGCACTGACTGCTCAGAGGTACAGAGACAAGCTCCTTTGACCTTTCACTGTGTCCTATGCTGGTGCCTTGGGAGATGGATTCCTTCTGGTAGAGGATAATGCTTGTCCACACAGAGCTGCACTTGTAAACACATGCTTGAACCTGACGAAAATGAACGGATGGGGTAGGCAGCTTGTTCACCCAATTTAAACCCAACTGAGCATGTCAGAGATGCACTTGGCAGACGCATTACAACCAGACCAGTTGCAGAGCTGGATATTTCGCTCATGGAAGAATGGCCAAATACCCATCAAGAGCTGCTCGATCATCTCACTGTCCATTCCATACATGTGCAATTATACCGGGCATACGAGATAACCACACATCATATTAGAAAATTACTTTTTCACTATTATGGTAGCCCTGTGGTGCCTCGCTCTAAGTAAATTCCATGTAAATATCAAGTGAAGAACTGAGAAAGCAAATTATCATACTGTATAACACACAAATTACAATTGTTACCAATATCTGAATAAAATAAGTTGTCATATGTATATTTTATATAATAGTGCACCTAATCCTTCAATTGTTTTGAGCAGTGTATGTTACAAATGCCATAGTTCCATTTATGTAGCTGATCAGAACACTATTTTTCCCAATTCTTTCTGACTGTCCTTATTACACTCATTTGATGATGTACTTTTAACATATTTGCTATTGACAACACCCCTACTTCCATGTAGCCCCTGTTAGTTCAATGGGTTTTATTTTACACATTTTGTTGGTCATTTCTTATGGCCAGTATCAATGTCACATTAATGACATGTCAGTCCAGTAAGACTATTGCATTGCTAACTATTACTATTTTGAGGAAAATTTTTACTGGGCATTTTCCATCCCAACAAAAGTCATCATCACATTCTGCACTGACAATACTTTTCATGGTAAAACTTTACGACGCTTCTCGCCGGGCTCCAGTGCTTATCTTGGCAACAGATGAGTAATGAAGTGTGTGATTGCTTTAATAATTTTCGAGAGCTACAGAGTACATGTTGTTGCTGCTCGTTTCACTCGTAGCAAAATTAATACTGTGCCTGCTCTATGGTTGGCAGGTTCTTGTACGCACACTTGTCCGTTCAGAAAAAAATAATTATCGTTTTAATTGAAGTTGTCATCTGAGTTACCGCCGTTACCATTGGTGCCGCTGGAGCCTGGCGAGAAGCGTTGTACAATTTAACCCTTTTCATACATAAACAAACATATTTCTTTAACTCCTTTACTTCACATATGTAAACTTACAAAAACGGCAAAATTAATGAAGATGAGTTACTTCATTTTGTTCATTAAAGAAATAGGAAGAAATAAACTTGACACTCACTCAGAATGGTTTGTGGGAGCAGAGAAAATGAAAACTGGGCATGGTACAACCACGATCGAAAGAATGTTTTACTTATTTTTATGTATTTATGCACGCAGCGAAAATATGACAAAGGCATATGATCACAATACCACGAAAATAAACAGTAGCTCAAAATGTACGGAATACGAAATACACAAGTTTTTCGCCAGAATTTCACAGACCTACCACTTAGGTCGCTGAAACGCCTTCACATTAATGACAAGAACGTATAAATGAATGTTATTTTACTGTTGTATCAACGGCACCAGGTGCTCTTTGGAATCAAATCTCATTAATGGCTGTGTTCGACAAGCGTGACGCCGCAAGGGGCAGAAATAGTTCACGCCACATTTCAAAATAAAATCTGCTGAAGTGTATTCTGACTAAACAGTGAATGCATATATACATGTCTACTTCAAACTGTTAACGGTATTAAGTATGGCAACTGCTCCTCTCTTGATTATCAAACTATGTTTGTTACGGAATTTTGAGATTGGCAACCAACTGACATAAGGATAAAAAACACTCTACCTTTGAGATATCGTTGTCTCCTGTGGAGTGGAATGAGTCTATGACAGATGTACAATCAAATGCTTTCACACTCATATTTCACTACAAAATGATAGATACACCGGGTACTGCACATATAACCCAAACAACAACATTACACCTCCATCATCACAAACAAATGTCACCGCCAGCTGATAAGGCAGGGTAGCCAACGCTGACAACAAAAAGTAGCAAAAACAACCAGCTGATTTCACATGATGGTCGAAGCAACCCGAAGTTTGACACAAGTAAGTTGATCTTAACCAGAAAAACGGCACCGCCAGTGACACTCCACAGGGCGTCGCGAACTTCTGTTACCACAGAACACCAAACTTGAGAGTTGTAACAGTAGTTAAAAAGAAGGAAAACCAAATGTTAGACGCGAAAACGTATATAACGCGACAATAAAGGAAGAAGAACGAAATCAGTTATAAAAGAAATAACACTAGAAGGCGGTCTGTTATAGGAAATCAACGAATAGCAGAAGTTTAGAGATTATAAAATTTTATTGTATTATTTCGCACAGGGAACCTATAAGCTTATAGTTCCACACAAGGAGGATTCTAACCTCCTTGAAGTGTCGTATTCATGATCTATGGAACAAGTATTAATCTAATCTGTAAAAGCAACAAAGAACAGAGAAGCTATTTGCCATACACAGAATTAATAAACAAATTTGATAAAGCATTAGATTTTTAAAACTAAACTGCATACACGAAAGCTTATATATATATATATATATATATATATATATATATATATATATATATATATATATATATATATATATATATATAAAATCATTCGGCAGCTGGTGGTACAGTGGACAACGCACCAGTTCCGTCAGAACGTCCCATTGTATTTCTAATGGCGGCATTCACACTACTTGTCATCGGACTGTCACGTCACGTCAAGCTTTCTTGAGAAGAAACTTTTGGTGGTATGGTCGTCTGCTAAAATCGGAAGTCAACCTATTTTCGTCATGCCCTTTTCATGTTGTTGTAGACGATTACACGGATTACTCGCAAATGTGTCTTATTAATCTTTACTTTATTATTATACTTCGTTTTAGCGATACATTTCAAATGTTACATGACGACTTAGATATTTATTTCATTGTTTGTTCTTCCAAAATCAAGGCCGGATATCTGAAACGACAAAATGGTTTACATTTTACAATAGAGTAACAGAAAAGTCTGATGCAAACAATGTTTATGAGTAAGACTTTTAAATTGATAAAACAATGTCATTAATAAACTTTTTAAATGAAAATTCAGCACTAATGAAGGAGAAGAATGCAGTTGTTTATGACGTTATAAATAATGTCAGGGGGAGGAATGGTAAAACATAAATCAAACAGGCTCTATTTATTCTCTTGTACGTATTGTTTGATGTGATTGTATGTATATTTTTTCGCTTGCAAATAGATGTCGATTTTTGAAACGTTTTTTGACTTCCGATCTCTTTGAAACACTCAGTTGACCAAAAATATACAGTATAAACTCGGTTTTGACTGTCAGTAAAATTTATCGTGGTTGTTTCCTCAATTCTTATATCAAAATATATCTTTTTTATATCACGGATGGTAACTGATTAGGTACAGTTGAGTCTTGGGCTAAGCTTATCGACGTGACGACAGTGTCAATACACCTTGATGCGACCATGTGCTGATGTGACAGTGACGGTAAGGCCAGTGCGAATTTGCCAAGAGAAAAAATTTTGCCTCATTTGCAGCTGTGTCTGTGTAACATACAAAGTAAATGCTAGTAGGCTATCAATATACAAATGTCGTTTTGATATCAAGCTGGCCTC
Source organism: Locusta migratoria (assembly GCA_026315105.1). NCBI lineage: Eukaryota > Metazoa > Arthropoda > Insecta > Orthoptera > Acrididae > Locusta > Locusta migratoria. The sequence goes on along the minus strand of CM048755.1, from coordinate 327,763,823 downwards.
TGCAAAAATGTATTTTGCTTTAGATTTAGAAGTTGATGTTCTTGTCAATTTTGATATCACTTTATGCTTAATGAGCACTTCCTTAATTCATCCGTATTTTCTTTAATAGTTGTGGTAGGTTTGAGTTATCGCTGTTGAAGAGTTGCCTGCATTGCTGCAGTGTAGAAGCCAGAAGGATCTAAGGCACTTTGTTATGCAGCATGTGGTTGCTCGCTGTTTGAGGTTCGAATCCTACCTTGGGCGTGTGTGTGTGTGTGTGTGTGTGTGTGTGTTGTGCTTAGTATAAGTTAGTTTAATTCGTTCATAAGCCTAGGGACTGATAACCGCAACAGTTAAGCCCTTAGTTTTACAAACATTTAGTAGTAGGTGTCTGCATTGTTTCTGTAGTAGAGCACTCTTTACATGGAAATGTTAGCTGGAGGAATGATCCTCCAATAAGACCCGCCCATCATCGATTGAAGCCAGTCCACCATCGTACGGAGCCAAGGAAATATGTATTTAGATGAAAGCCCTGTGTGGTTCTTGCCTTCTTTACTTTCATAAAGTTTAATGACTGTTATTTCTGAGTAAATATTTGATATAGTATACTTCTGTGGACAAATACATACCTTCTAGATAGCTGAACTGGAATTTATTAACGCAAAAACTCATTCAATAAGTATGATTTACATTTAGCGATAAAAGCGAAATACTTTACAAAAATTTGATATTGTCACAGTGGCAGCGTATGATAGGTGTTCACTGGTTCAGTGAACCCCCACAAAAAAGCTCACTGTGGAAAAAAGTAAATAAATAAATAGAATAAAAGTGTTTTTAAACTTTCTTCTATCATATCATTTTATATTCAAACTATTTCTAACGCATGAGAAACGTTTTACCTCACAGAGACAATATGTATACCAGTTGTAGCATGGCCGCTTTAATGTAGGCAGCGCCACAACATTACAATGTGCATGTGCAGCCAAGGTTCAAATTCTTTTCTGAACCCGGTGGAGCAATATATGGGCGCTCCCACAGCAGGAAGGGGCAAGGGCCGGCCACGGTGGCCGAGGGGACTGAGGTGCTATAGTCACGGTCTGCACGGCTACTATGGTCGGGGGTTCGAATCCCCCCTCGGGCATGGATATTTTTGCCGTCGTTAGTGTTAGCTAGTTCATAAGTAGTTTGTAAGTTTAGGGACTGATGACCACGTAGTTCAGTCCCATAAGCTATACAAACATTTATTTATTTATTTATTTTTTTTTTTTTTTTTGAAGGGGCAATGGGAAACGCCGCTTTTAACATTGGCATTGGCGCTGGTAGTGACGCAAGTGCTGGGCTACTCAAGCCCTAGTGGTTACGCACGAATGGTCCCGAAGCAAGACAATGAAGCTATTACACTCATCGCATTGTGCATGCATAAATCCTCCATCAAGGCAACATCTACTCTTCATATTTGTTTCTAGTGCATTGTAGATTAATCAAAACCATGTCATATTTGGTAAAATATCATATACTATAAATTAAAGACGCATCGACTGTAAAAGCCGTCAGAAGATACAATGAAGAAGTCACTACTCTCCACCTAGCAAGAATAGCCGTATGGTTTGAGGCATTACTATGCGCTCTCGAAGGTAGTGGGTTTGAGACTGACTGCAAGCAATTTTTTTAAAACTAATTTTCTTTTTAACAAATATGGGAACAATGACTTTTGTATTATTACCTGCTACATATACTATGGACGTTTTTGCAAATGTGTCATGATTTTGAAAGTAAATGACATTTATACTCTTCGCTGTAACAAATATTTAACTGTTTGAAAAGACGTGGGGAAGACCAGCCTTTGTGCATGCTTAAGGTTAGGAGGGGATGCTGCTTACAGTGTCACGTGACCCAAAGGTAGCTTGTCTTTTCATTGTTACAAATTCATTGTGTTACAGTCACTTAATAGTGTAATCAGTTACTTACTGTGTTTTAGGGTTCATGTACACATTCATATGTTCTTGGTGTCTATTATCAAAGAAACACAAACAACGTTCAGTATCTTTTAGAAACAAACTGCTCAGCTTTAATGCATGGAAGAGAAGTCTGAAATAACGAAGCTTGGTAGGCCAAAAACTCAGTTCGAGTTGAAGCAAACACAAACAAGCTGAGGTAAGACATTCTGCAAATCTTGTAACGAAAATATATCTAAAGGGGGGGGGGGGCGCCGAAACATCGACGCGCCGAGCAGGAGGAGGGGGGGGGGGCACTATCAAGATCCAGCACTGAAAGAAGTGAACCCCCAGACATCTGAAGCACCAGCCGCCACTGCATTGTCAGCTGGAGTAGTTCACAGGAAATACAGAGCAAGGTTTTTCCAATAATGAAAGACCCAAGCTTTATCATTTTCGTAAGTTCAGTATGTCAAATACATACCGTACGAAAATTCTTTCTACAGGATCCATGTCATTAAATATTCTTACTAAAATCTGTGCTATGATGTCTTTGAAATTTTAAGGGAACTTTTATCCCATAAACATAAAAATTAGAAGTCAATGAGGGGAAAAATGAAACAAATGTAAAGTATTGGGTAGTTTAGCAACAATTTTTTTCTGTGTAAAATAGCAGATGGCATTTTTGTTCTTCCTGCAGATCAAAAGGTAATGCAATCAACTTTTTTTACATGAAGTAGCAATTTCAACTCAAAATGCAGTGAATAGTCACTCATCATCACAAATGTTGTTGGCTCCATAATATGGCGACTAAGACAACGTTTACATGCAACAGATCTTCTGGAAGACGAAAACCGATTTTCGTAAACCGTTTTCCACTGTAGTGATTACATGTCACACAACCTGAATCGGATTTCCTAGCCCACTCAATGTGACGGCTGCAAAACAACTGATTCAGTTCCTGAATTACTCAGTACAATCGCCATCTTCTTTACTTAATATCTACTTATTCTAATATTAATACTTTTATTTCACTTCAGATAATATCACTCTGCCTATATGTGCCGAAAATTCTTAACAAGAAAACACAATCTGACAAGCCATGAACGGTTATGTTTACATGGACACGAAAACCGATTGTGGAACTGGAAAACCGCTCCACAGAAGTGATTTCCCAGAATCGATTTTGAAGTTTTTAGATGACCAACCAAAAGCGGATTTGGGAAATCGGCTTAGGAAATCCGGTTTTGGGAGCCCATGTAAATGGGGTGAATGCCTTCACTTCTGTGGCTTCTCCCCCATTTCTAACCTCCTTGGTCCCATAAAGGTACGTTTACACCGGAACGAATGCAGCGAACGAGCATTCGCGAGAAACATTCGATTGTATTCACTATCGTTCGTTTGTACTGCCGAACAGGCATTTACACTAGACGATCAGTAGAGAACCCTGCCAAACAAGCATTGTGCGTACGAATGCTGCGTTTTTTGTTTTTGGCGCTAAAGTTGTCATCGTCTGTACTTTGGATTTCATTTGCAAGAATGTAGTAAAATACTAGTAGTTGCAAAGAAAATAAAAGATATCCAGACAGGATTATTTTGTATGGCAGCTGCACTGTTAGTAGTGCAGATACAAAAGGCGAAAGCAAAGCAGCCAATAAATAGAACAATATGGGTGCCTGAATTTTTGAAGAAGCAGCAATTACATGCTGGTAGAGCACTAGTGACAGACTTGCAGCTACCAAGCTCATTGGAGCTAGTCCAAAATTTTACTCGTATGTCTATGGACGATTTTCACTGGCTGCTGAGTAAAATCGAGAGTAAGATTTCCAAGCAGGACACCAACTACAGACGAGCAATCTCGGCTGAACAAAGACTTGTACTTGCACTTCGGTTCTTAGGAACTGGAGACAGCTGCGCTAGTCTAAAGTATGTATTCCACATCTCAATTGCGGCTATTTTACAGATAGTTCCTGAAGTCTGAAAGGCAATATGTGAAGCACAATATTATATCAAGGTTAGAAAAAGCATTCAATTCCAGTAAATGCCAGTAACCTATTGATGAAGTTTTCTAATCAGTACAATAAATTAGTAGTAAATGCGTCCTTCACAGTGAACGTACTTTTCAACATGATCAAATTTTACTTACTTTTGATAGGGTAGTAAAAATATTAATTATATAGTGCATGCTTGGATTATTCCCTCACTTAATGTGATTGCATTTTAAAAGGCCATTCAACAGTCGTTGCCAACACTTACAGACATGTAAAATTTAACAAGTTTAACGATAATTGTAATTTCAGTTCTTTTTCTAATAGCTATCAGATGCTCATTCTTGACAACACACGTTATCTGAAAGTACTAAGAGAGATGCCTTGTAGTCGAAAATAGGGGTGCGTCGGGTAAGATAGCAACATTAAAGTATATTTTATTTTTCTGGCTCTTACATTGAAATCAGATATTTATGGAAAAACGATTGCTTAATGTATCTCCTTTATAATAAAGCTCTTAAACGTATCCTAAGACTGAAGATTTTATTAGCTAGACCTGTTTTTGTTAGTCACAGCACCATTTGTCGACTTGCCCTACAGGTAGGGTAAGATGACGAAATGAACATTTTATTTAGATAACAAAGACTTTTGGTTATATTTATCTAATTATCAAAAGAGAAACAGACATAACATTTCTCCTTTGCAGTCCTGTAATTTATGCCCGTACACTGAGCAGAGCATACTTCATTAATTTTTTTTTTATGTTGTGACATAAAGTAGCTTCAGGGAAACTGAACTTCCTAGCGGCGACTTTAACAGGCTTACACGCTGCAGTGCCTCTTTCAGTGATTCCTTGCTCCATTTCTGTCACCCTGTATTCCTTATGAACTGCATAATTCGTCATCTTAACCAGTGTCGACATTTTGGATTCAGACTTCTACATGCATACAGTCTTACACAATAAATTCATTAAACCGTTATTAAAACATCAGTAAATCCGCAAGGTTTAAGATGAATCAACTTTTATTCATTAATACAAAAGTATTACTTGCATGAAACTTATTTAAACCGCAGGAAAAATTGTTACAAAAATAGTATCCACTTCCTAGCCTCTGTTTTGCAACAAAACGAAATGACCGAGCAGTTCTATTTCAAGAGAGACGTCTGCAGAGCGGTACCATAGTGCATGTTAAACAATCTGTAGAGTTATCGGAGAAATTCAAAATGTGTCATCTTAGACTCCTCGTGAACTTACCCATCCTTCCCCTAAGCAAGCAAAGAAATCATCTTCTTTGCCTCTCCAGGCGAACTTTCGTTCTGCGCATAAGTTTTTTTAATTAAAATTTTAAAATGTTGGTCTCTCGGGTCCCACGAACACCTCCACGACCTATATTCTTCGATGAGTAATAAAACATATTCATCACTTCACTCCATATTTCTACACAAACTTCGCGAACAAAAGCAACTGATGCTGGAGAATACTCTCTGTATCATTTACACCACGCAAGTGCCGAAGTGGAGAGAACGCGAATTTCCATTCGATGATTCGCTCCAAGACCAACAACCGATGGGTCATGAGCGAACACTTGCAAATGCCGAACGAACATTGCTCGCGGACTGTTCACACAAAAGAGAATCCTCTGTTCGCTAATGCGCGTTCGCTACCATGGAGGTTCACTCAACACTGTCTGGAAGACAAGGCCTCAGAACTGGCCGAGCCTAAGTCACACCAAGAGGTGGCGACTGCCAGTTAACTGGCTGCCTGCTAGGGCACGCCCATGCCTCGTAGCGGCCGACCAGTCAGATTGCGTTCGCCGCCTCTCGGTGTGACGTAGGAATGGGTAGTTTTAAGGCCTTGTTTTCTAGGTGGTGTTGGTTCGCTACATTAGCTCAGGTGTAAACAACGACCTTACATAAACGAGGAGTTCTTATATCCCAAGAAAAAATTCCTTTCCCTTCAATGAAATTCGCTTTTACATTAGCCAATGAACGACGACTTTGGAAAGTGACGTGAAAACGATATTCACTTGATCCTTCCATGTCACAGACACAATCTTGATTTGCCGTATATCTCACAGTTTTGGTTTTATAACTCGCAGTAAACCGTTTCAGGGCTACAGCGAATTAAAGATGAATTACAAAATCATCTTTGGATCAATTTATTATAACTAAATGTAATTAAAATCATATTAACATTGAGAAACAAACATGTAGGAACTGGTACATAAACCATGAAGGAGCAAATAGCGTTCAATTGCTGCAGCATAATTGATAGTTTTGGATTGCTAAGCTAGAGGTTCTGTGTTCAAATCTCGTCTCAGTGAATATATATTTTTTAATCTTTTCGTTTGTAACACATTGTAGGAGTTGTTTATCCACAACACTTTGTGGGATTTTCTTATTCACACAACAGTATTATGTTATTCAGTATTCTTATGTGCTGTCTGAGGAGTAAGTAATATCGATTTTGCGATTTATGTGTGACTGAAGAAAGGAGAATGAAATTGCTGCTGCAAGTGGTACAATCAGCAACAGCATTTGTGTTCTTCCTTCTAACAAATATTTGACTTTGTTCCAAATATGTTGCGGTTTTCGATAATATGGTTGGAGACAAAACTATGGGAACGTTGCTAGTATAGTAAGTGACATGTGTATCATTGACATTTAGGCCTACACCATTCGCTTCTCAGAAAGATTTGGCTATTTATTTCCGAATATCTCGTGATTTCCGAGGGTATGGAAAGGTTGATATTTCTTTTTTCTCCCCAATATTTTGCTGCTTAGTTTCAAATATATCGCGATTTCCGAGAGTATGCATGGACCAATATCCCTTACTTGCACCAATATTTTGTAGTTTGTTCCTGAATAGGTCACGATTACAGTGTGTGTGTTTAACTAAATCCAAAGAGGATAAATTTAATTTCTATTGCAAGTGTATATAAAATACTCAGAACAACATCGTCTGCTGGCATCTCTACATCCATACTGCATGAACGTTTCAGATCTTTAACTAATGCCAACAGGTAGTATCTGTGGGAAAGATTTTTTCGCTTGGGATATAAGTAACACCGCTTAGAAGACAACGCCTGACAACTGGCCCTGCCTATGTCACACCAAGAGGTGGCAGACGCAAGCTGATGGGCCAGCCACTACGCGGCGGTGGATTTGCCCCAGTGGGCAGCCAGTCAACTAGCAACGGCTGCCTCTTAGTCACCCCGTTTACATGGGTTCCCAAAACCGGATTTCGTAAACTGATTTCCCAATTCCGATTTTGGTTGGTCATGTAAACACTCTAAAATCGATTCTGGAAATCCGCTTGTCTAAAGCGGTTTTCCAGTTCCACAATCGATTTTCGTGCCCATGTAAACACACCCGTTTTTGAAGCGTTCTTGGCTTGTCAGATTGTGTTTTCTTGTTAAGAATTTTCGGCACATATGGGAAAAGTGATGTTGCCTAATGTGAAATAAAAGTATAAATATTAGAGTGAACATAAATCTGCGTATTTAAGTAAAGAAAAATAGCGATTGTGCAGACTAAATGAGGAACTGAATCAGCTGATTTTCAGCCACCATATTAAGTGGACCAGGAAATCCGATTCAGACTATGCCATGTAAACACGGTAGCGAAAAACGGTTTACGAAAATAGGTTTTCGTCTTTCGGAAGATGTTTTGAATGTAAACGTGTTGGGTGTGACCTAGGCATGGCCAGTTGTCAGGCCTTGTCTTCTAGGCGGTGTTGATATAAGGGCACACAAATAAACGTACTTTAATTTGTTGCGAATCATTGATCATAGACAAACATCCAAGGAGGTTAAAAACAAGTCCCTACCATGCATGGGGATGTGATTTGAAGTGTATGAGACACAACAAGAGCAAAATAAAGCACAAAATATACGCATGCTTGTTTTAAAAAAAAAATACTGATAATTGCAGAATGTCTAAAAAGTATTCTTAAATGAATGAAGTCTCCTAATTTTGGAAATAACGTCTGCATAGAGACGCGAGATTTAAGAATGAAAAGCTGTTTTCTGATAAGGTGGAGCACTTTTCATCGAGATATTTGCATAATATGATTCCATGAAACTTGTAAAGTAGCAGAGAGTGCGATTATTTTTTATTTCACGTAATTTTGTGTCAGGTCCTGTTTACTTTTCGCTGACTACTCTGTACGTTTTGCACACTTATTTTTGTACATCACATTTTTGTCTACATTCCTGTCCATATTACATAGAATTTTTCTTTCAACTTCCTCGAATTTGGGTATGAATAAGTGTAATAACTCATAAAATTTTAAATCGCATTTCACTCGCACGTTACTTTTTAACAGAGATAGTACCTCTCAAAGTGGTTGAGTATGCAACATTCATCAAATATTTGGCCATTTACGAAGTACAATCACCAACTGTTAAGTGTCTAAAAACATTTGTTGTTGTTGTTGGTTTTTGAGGGGACTAAACAGCTAGGTCATCAGTCCCCTAAAAACAATTATTTCACCTACTTCTGCGTCATACTCAGGTTATATGTGATAAATACCTCTTACAGGTCTAGTGATTCACTCTGCTCAAATTAGTATTTTTAGTAATTTATATGCAAATAAAATATAAATACTTGACATGCACCAAAGTACATTTCTTAATTTTAGAGAATCATTTTTAAGAGGAAACTTAAATAAAAACAAACGTTCATGATTTCTTATTTCTCCATGAAAATACCATACGGTATACAAGTAATGACTGATCTTTGAAATGTAACATTGTTTTCGTCTTCGCTTTCGTTCTCACTGTGACAATTAAAAGCAGCACACGAACGAACCATATTTATGCACGATTGACCTGCAAATTGCGGCTTCTGTCACATTCATTCTAGGGACTCGACACTAGCGCCAGCGAGCGATCTAGTTTTTATTTAGTACGTCTATGGTTAAAGGGTCTGTCTCGCGGCAGTACGCACATGGCTGTTTAGCTGCCGGAAATTTACGGCACATGACTGTCCCCTATGTAAACACAAGGCTGCAGTCCTGCTCCTAATGGAATTTGTTGTTGAAACTATTGAAGAATTTAGTTTAACGTGAGCTGTGCTATTTTCATAATTTATATTACATGTGCAGAGGATGCCAAAAATACTCAATGAAAACGTGTTTGTTTTCTTTTTCCCTGTGATTATCTGGAACCTTTAATTCTTATAACGAAATCTGATTAACATTTCAAAATAAATGTGGCGAAAACTTTGAGTCTGTCCTACAATGCAGATCAGCTTACCACCACGACTTATTTCGCATGCACATTTGTTGGTTTCGCCAACTCAAAATAGCTGTCACTGTTCAACATAACCTGCACTATGGATGACTGGCAATACATTCACGATTTCAGGTGTAAGCTGAGCACTGTCACATTTGGCCAAAACAGGCAATATCCTTAAATGATGAAGAAATACTCAATTAACTTTTTTCAGGATGCCTAAAATGGGTAAATTCGTACATGTAGTTATGAAACGTTATGAAGTATAGCAACTTCTGAATTCACAATCGAGCTTAACTGAAGACTGGGATACCATCTGTCAGCTTACAGGATATCTTAACACTTACGTATTGTAGGCTTGATAATAAATAATCTGTAATTATCCTCGTAAATTACAGACGTCCGTAAATAATTTTGTGTGTGTGTGTGTGTGTGTGTGTGTGTGTGTGTGTGTGTGTGTGTGTGTGCGTGCGCGTTAAGTATTTTCACATAATAAATGTTACATTTAAACACTGAAAATATCAGACTACTTCATTTTTACACAGAAATTATCCAATTTTTCGTATTTGGTTCGCAATGCACTACAGTAAAAACATGACAAATTCCATTACTTTATTTATCATCTTTTATTCATTCAAACGCTATAAGGCCAATTCACACTGTCCGTCACGTCAACGTCACGTCACGGAACCGTCACGTCATGTTGTATTCACACTGTCCGTCCATGTCCGTCACGTCAATTCGTCCATCTCAATACGCGATGTTGAAAGTGAGGTTATAAGTGGCGATTTGTTATGTAGAAAGTCATAGTTTCATACTAGAAAGGGGGAACAACAACGCTAAATGTTATTAACGGCCAAAGAAAACTTTACAGTGTGTGTTTTAGGCCAACTTACTGGGAACTGAAACAACATTTCAAAACATTGACATCTATTTTCAAGCGAAAAAATAGACATATAAAGGCCAATTCACACTGTCCGTCACGTCACGTCACGTCACCGTCCGTCAGAACATTCCGCAATGTATTTCTAATGGCGGCATTCACACTGTCCGTCACCGGACCGTCACGTCACGTCAACGTCCGTCAAGCTTTCTCGAGAAGAATGTTTTGACGGAACGGCCGTCTGCTAACATCGGAAGTTAACCTATTTTCGTCACGCGAATTACATGTTGCAGTCGTCGATTGCACTGTTTATATGCAAATGTGTCTTATACATCTTTGTGTTGTTGTTGTACCTCGTTTTAGGGGTAAATCTCAAATGTTTCATGACGACTTAAATATTTTTGTCAATTGAGTGTCCCCCTAAAATCGAGGTCGGATATCTGAAACCAAAAAATTGTTTATGTTGCGTAACAATGTAACAGAAATGACTGAAGCAAACTGTTTATTTGAATAAGATTGTAATTTGATTACGCATTTTTCATTAAATAACACTTTAAATGAAAATGTCAGTTCTAATGAAAGACAAAAATCAGTTGTTTACGACGGTATTAACAATGTCAGCGAGCAAATCGTAATGGTTACAGTATACAGGCGCTATTTATACTCTTACAAGTATGGTTTGATGTCTTCATATGTTTATTTTTTCGCTTGAAAATAGATGTCGATGTTTTGAAATGTTGTTTCAGTTCCCAGTAAGTTGGCCAAAAACACACACTGTAAAGTTTTCTTTGCCCATTAATAACATTTAGCGTTGTTGTTCCCCCTTTCTAGTATTAAACTATGACTTTCTACATAACAGATCGTCACTCATAACCTCACTTTAAACATCGCGTATTGAGATGGACGAGTTGACGTGACGGACACGGACGGACAGTGTGAATACAACTTGACGTGACGGTTCCGTGACGTGACGTTGACGTGACGGACAGTGTGAATTGGCCTTAAAGACATCAAACCATACTTGTAAGAGCATAAATATCGCCTGTATACTTTAACCATTACGATTTGCATGCTGACATTGTTAATACGTCGTAAACAAACATTATAACTGACATTTTCATTTAAAGTGTTATTTAATGAAAAATGCGTATTCAAATTACAATCTTATTCAAATAAACAGTTTGCTTCAGTCGTTTCTGTTACATTGTTACGTAACATGAACCATTTTTTGGTTTCAGATATCCGACCTAGATTATAGGGGGACACTCAATTGACAAAAATATTTAAGTCGTCATGAAACATTTGAGATTTACCCCTAAAACGAAGTACAACAACAGCACAAAGATGAATAACACACATTTGCATATAAACAGTGCAGTCGTCGACTGCAACATGTAATTCGCGTGACGAAATTAGGTTAACTTGCGTTGTTAGCAGACGACCGTTCCGTCAAAACATTCTTCTCGAGAAAGCTTGACGGACGTTGACGTGACGTGACGGTCCGGTGACGGACAGTGTGAATGCCGCCATTAGAAATACATTGCGGAATGTTCTGACGGACGGTGACGTGACGTGACGGACAGTGTGAATTGGCCTATACCAATGCTATCTACAATAATGGCAGTATTTTGTTGTCCAGTACAGTTTCATGTCAAGTAAATAGATGTTCAGAATTACAGGGTAGGGCGTTACTCCAGTGTAGCATAGTGGGATAACATTTTATTTGATGGTGTTTTAAGAAACTGCATCTTGATAATGCAATTTCACATTATGCACACTTCCATTTTTTGACACACAAACGTTCTCAAATAAATGAACTTTATAGTGCGTGTAGAAGTTCTAACGCAAACTGAATACGGAACTGCATTCCTCACACTTTTGGAACGTTTTGTGTGAATCACCCATGTTCACCAAAAGACAGCAACAACGAAATAATGGAAAACACCAACAACGAAATAAATAAGCAGTAACGAAGTTAAAACGGAGCGCTCAGTGTGGTAGAAAAGAGCAGAATGAAATAGGAACTAGGAAGACGACAAGACATCGTGAAACAAATTGACTGGTCACGTGACGTAAACTTCCGACAGCTAAACGTCCGAATAACCTAGTGCGTACTGCCGCGAGACAGGCTATATGGTTAAAAACAAGGAAAAAACCTCCTTAGTAACATCTATGGTGTAAGTGTCAACCTCCTTGGTAACTATGGTAACAACTGTATGTGCAAATATCTATGATGTGTTTTGCTTTTCCCGCTTCATTTGGTTAAAAAATAAATCCTATGAACGTAAAGAGAAAAATGAAACTAATAATTATTAACGACGTCGCAAGAAATGATACGATTCTGCCGCTATTTAGTGGTGTCCTTGTGTGTTGTTTATGTATTTGTCACATTGATTGCTGTGTACAAGCTCTACAGTGTGGTTGGTGACAAAGGTAAATAATTATTTTTTCTGCTGTAGATTTATATTTTTCCTTGTGCTGCTTGTACCATCTCAGTTTGACGGCAACGAAAATGTAATTTTTGTGCTTGTATAGCAAGTTGCCCTTCGAAGAGTGTCTCTTTACAAAATTTGAATTAGTTAATTTATTTTTATCTGTATATGACAGTTTGTTTATACCGGACTTTTATTTTTTTTCTAAAGTATTGTTGGTTAACGAAAATGCTAATGCGTATGACGACAAGTATGTTTGTCCATCATGATACTGGATGTTAAAATGCTTCTGTTCCACGGTACAGCATTACTACAACTTTAACTATAGAGAATTAAGAATTACATAGTTTCTTCTGGAATATACGGAATATGTTAATGAAAATATCAAAAATGCCATTGAAAATAATTGCATCAATGTCGAAAAGTGGGTATAACTCATTAGTCGAAAATAGAGTACCTTAATTCAGTACAACAGAATCACACATTGCACGTGAATTTTAACTAATGCTATGTTGAACATATATTTATTAACTACATTGGAGAGTTGGAGTATCTGGACTATCTGTCAAGGTTGCTCATTAGTTTCAAAATTAGGGCTTGTTGGTTGTTCTATCAATACTCCAGTTGATGCAGTTACCAGTATTCATGTTTCTCCTGGCAAATAGGCTCAACTACTGAACATTTGAATGCATGTAGGGCCATTAATCCACATGTCACTTGAGTTTAATAATTGACAGCCTCTTGAAACTTTATAATATACCCATATTTATTAAGCACAGCATAGATCATACCTTTTATGCAGAAAATGAGCTATTCTGTGGGATTATTCACTATTCATTGCCTTGTGCAGAGAATGTAAAGATTTGCAGCTTTTTAACTGCTTACTGGTAATTAGCTATATAATTTTTTTAATACTAAAATCATGTCTTCCACCAAATAAAAAAAAAAAGTTCAAATCTTTGTAAATCTATCGGACCAAACTGCGTGGTCCAGTCCGTAGCTAACAAACTACTTAAACCTAGGTAAACTAACATAAGGACAACACACACACCCATGCCCCAGGGAGGACTCGAACCTCCACGGCGAACACGCTCCGCAGCGAGACGCTTTAGGCCGCTCGGCTAGTCCACCGTGGCTCCACCAAATAAATGGGAACTTAATCTCTCAATGCAGAAGGAAGTATCTAGTCTCCAGCAGTCAATTTCGATAACAGCACACATTTTGCTGTAAAATGAGGACTGAATTTTGTTTATTTTTTAATTATATTTATCATGTTATGAAGGGCTGAAATTGATGAGAAAGTCTTCATGGTCATGGAGTGAGTCAATACACAAGATTGTAACAAAGGAGTAGTAATTAATAAAGTGAAACATGCAGTAATCCTATGCATAAGACAGGTCTGAGCAAAAGGACTAACAACCTTGCACTGCAATTACCTTAATTTTTCCAAGAATTCCTCAACAAAATAGAAATAGTGAGGAAACTTGTGGTCATATATGAGATGTGATTCCACCTGTTGGCTTTGACCTACGGCGTGTCGTGTAGTAGGCAAAGTACTTTTGACAAGCTAGGCTGTTTTTGTCTATTCTGATTGACAAAAATACTGTAATATTTTTTACTAATA